>CM066041.1:181592794-182889140 GCA_033557465.1 Ichthyophis bannanicus | reverse complement strand
CCTTTTCTATTCTCATTAGTTGAAGACGGGCGTCTGTCACACTCCTCATTCCCAGCACCTATGCATTTATGTCACAGAGGTATTTAAATATTTCTAGCATATTTCCCCTCTCCTGCATTTCTTCCAAAGTATACTTACTGAGATCTTTAACCCTGGAATTACCGAGATTATTTGCACACACTGAATACTGTTGGGGTCATAAATGACCCTACAACGAATTTTAATTGTTAACCATGAAAAATTTAAACTAAACAGACAAAATATTATTCCGAATTAATTATTTATTATATGAAGGTTAAATGTTTTGAAATTTAATGCTTTATCATAAAATTACATGAAGAAGAGTTGCCATGAAAGCAGTTTTTGCATGCACTTGATGAACACAGTAAAGTACTGTAGTCATTTGCACGAGACACAGACAATTTCTGAAAGTTCTTTGCAAACATTGCGCTTGCAGGAGGTGCAAACTATGCTGCTTTACTTGTCTTTTTCTCTGGAACAGCAGTGACACCTTGCCCTCTTCTTTTGGATCCCGACATTGCAAACAGCATCAGTGGCTTCTTCAATGCTGGAAGAAGTCTCGCTGCAATTACTCTGAAGCAGCTGCTTTCCTAATTCCAAGAGGAATAGACGACGTCTGTGTTTTGACTTGGACTGACATTCTGGAGATAGTGACATCCAAACAATGAAGGCGTTCAAAGCACTGATGTCCAATATGTTGTAGAAGATTGTCACTGGCCAGCGTCTTGACATTCGTTTTGTGGTATACGTGCACAACATTTGATCTGCTGTATCTACTCCACCTTTACTAGAATTATAGTCCAAGATCATGAGTGTTTTTTTGTCTGGAGGTGTGTTATCTACTTCTTCTTGATCATGCAAACTGCTCAGAAGAACAACCACTTTTCCTTTCTTCGGGCAATAGGAAACCAGAGTGGCATCATCATGAAAGGCAAACAGTGAAGTGAATATCTCTCGGCCCTTTGCTGTTACAAATTCTGGAGGTAATTCTTTTCTGTTCTTTCGAATTGTCCCCAAAAGTGTCATTTATTTTTCTAGTAATTTCCATGACAGGGATAAACTGCAGAAGAAATTGTCAACAGTAACATTTCTGGCAGATCACATCAATCCTTCAGTGAGTTGCAGCACAACCCTTTCACCCTGATTCTGTTCCCTGTTTTGTCCGAGTTCCCTTCCTGTATATACTTGAAGACGCAGAACATATGACATTGCACTGTCGCACAACATCCATAGCTTTATGCCATATTTCCCAGGTTTGCTTGGAATATATTGTCTGAACGGAACACGGCCACGAAATGTAAGCAGTTGCTCATCCACGGTAACATTTATTTATTTATTTATCTATTTTCTTCTATACCGCCCCTTCCAGCGATCAAGGGCGGTTTACATGAAACATCTTAACAATTGTACACAGTTGTATACATTTACATTGAACAATCGGATTCAACTATTTACATTGAACGGTCAGGTTCAACTATTTACATTGAACAATAAACTTCAACTTTATGAACAAAGGCGTCACTTAGAGTTGCTTCCCAGGTATCAAAAATGTGTCTGATTGGAGCAAGCTTATCCATGCCTCGTTCACGTCTGTTGGTTGCATCATCAAATCTGAGAGCACAAGAAATTTGCTGAAAACGGTTATGAGCCATATTTTTGCCGAAAACAGAACGACCATCTTCAAGGTTCCACAACTGAACTATGGATTCATTTCGTGACTTGTACACGCCTGAGAGGATCAGAAGTCCAAGAAAATGTTGAAATTCTCCGTCTGTCAAATCTTTCCAGGTGTCGTCATAAATGTGTCTTCCTTGTTTGCTCGTCCACATCATGATTTCATTCAATAAGTTCTTCCTCATGAACAAGTGGAATGCTGTGAGAGGGCCATCAACATTTTGTACAGCATACCTTGCAGGACCTTGTTGTACGGGCATGACATTAGCTCTGGCATATCTTCCAGCAGCTTGCTTTATAGGTTTCCTGTTCCAAGATGTGGCATCCTTAGATACATAGGCTTCAATGGCAACATTTGTGCTAATAGTTGATGACCTTTTAGCTCCTCTACGACCACAAATAAGATTCCTCACAGATGATACTGACACCGAGGACTCCTGCCTTCTTCCCCGTCCAGCACAGCCTCGACTTTTGCCTCGACCTGTAACTTGACTTTTTGCTGCAGGCGATGTTACCAGCTCAACATCAATCTCACATTCACTTGGCGACCAAATGCTGTCGCCATCTGAATCATGACTGTCATCATCAGATTTATCGCCCAAACTTGGCTGATATGCTTCTTCGCTTGCTGAATATGCTGCATCATCAGACAACTCAGAGCCGTCACTGTCAGCATCTCATTGCAATATTTCTCTTACTTGGGCAGCTGAATACTTTCGTTTTGACATCATAAACAATAACCTAAAATAAATAAACAAAGATAAAGTTGAATAAAATGCAAAGCAGTTTTACTATAGGTGTACAATAATCGTGATGAACGAGCTGAAAGTCTTTAGATTTCATCGGAAATAATGAGAGAACGTATGATATCAATTACAGAAAATGTGTAATTTTCATAAAATAAGTACAAAAAATAAATGATACATAATTAATGCTAAATACCTTTGTCAGATCAAAAAAGTCACAAAATTGCAAATTGTATCACGATCCAAACCGGACGTAAGCAACTGGGGTCAAAAATGACCCCACTGGTACTCTGTGCTGCAATTCATCGCTAGCGTCACCTAGCGGATGAAAATTATTCCTCTCATGGTGCAATATAAAGAGAATATTGACATGTGAAAAGTCATAAAAAGATTGCATTCTTGAACAACTAGCTTCCAAGATACGCGTTATGAAACTTGCAATGGGGTCACTTTTGACCCCATCGGTACTCCCAGGGTTAAGTCTGTCCTCATATACTTTATCACAAAGACCACTGACCATTTTAGTAGCCTCCCTCTGTACCGAATCCATACTGTTTATATCTTTTAGAAGATACTGTCTTCAGAATTGTACACAGTACTCCAAATGAGGCTTCACCAAAGACATATAGAGGCACTATCACCTCCATTTCTCTCCCTATACACTCAAGCATGCTTCTGGCTTTTGCCATCGCCTTGTCTAGCTGTTTAGCCTCCTTAAGATCATCAAATGCAATCACGCTTGATCCTGCTTTTCTTTCATGCACAGAAGTACTTCTCCCCTAGATCATTCTAGTCCTTGAATTTTTGCAGCCCAAATGCATGACCCTGAATTTTTTTAGCATTAAGTCTCAGCTGCCAAATTCTAGACCATTTTTCAAGCTTCACTATATGTCTCTTCATGCTCTCCAGTGCTATCCTATTGTGGATTTTGGTATCATCCGCAAAGAGACAAACCTTATCCAATGGAGTTTGTTAAAAAGAACTGAACCAAGGACAAATCCCTCCAGCACACCACTGGTAACATCCTTATCTACAGAGTGAACTTCATTTACCATTATATTTTGTTGCTGCCCAGTCAGCCAGTTTCTAACCCAGTCATTCACTTTAGTGCACTCAATTCATTTATAGGTTTTTTTATTTTTATTTTTATTTTTTATTTATTTACATTCTCTTATATACCGCGCTATTCTGCATCAGTGCGGTTTACATTGAACAAACTGAAATTACATTGAACAGGGCATTATAACTTGGAGATAACTATTTTACAGGGAATATGGGCTATGGAGGGTTAAGTGGCTTGCCCAAGACCACAAGGAGCACCTGTGGGACTAGAAACCTCAGTCCTTCCGGCCCAAGGTTGCTGTCCTCTAGTGGGATTTGAACCCCCGACCTTCCGGCCTGAAGTACCGTGCCCCAACCACTAGGCTACTCCTCCACTCCAAGGTTGCCAATTATGTCAAAGACTTTGCTGAAATCTAAGTACGCCACATCTAGCGCTCTCTCCTGATCTTATTCTCGGGTCACCTGGTCAAAGAAATAAAGCAGATTTGTCTGACCTGCCTGAACTTACATATCATGGAAAGATGGAATCCACTCATCCAACACAGATAACATGAACTAGCTCAACATATAACTTGAATTAATCTGTATCGTTTCACCATTGCGTCTCCTTCTCATAGCACAAATGCATTTAATTCCCAACAGAACTGGTAATTCCAACAAGCAAATTAGGTGGTCACCTAGAGCACTGATGTTGTGGGGATGGCAAATGGGCAGCAGCAAGCCGATGATCAGCCCCTGGCTCCATGGAGGTCAGGAGGAAAGTTAATTAACACATCAGTTTCCTCTCCAGCACAGGAAGTTTGGGACAGTTACATGAACAAACATCCTGGTAGTTCAGTTTCAAACTGCCCCCCTGCAGCCATCATGAGAAAGGTTGCTTGAGAGCTCTTCAGTTTCCTGTGCATCGTGGGGTCAATCTCATGGATCATCTCATGAGATTGGAATCCTCTGTGGCATGGGGTCAATGTCCTTCTAAGTACCTTTTCTCATGCTGACCGTGGGCAGGACTAGTCTGCAGGACTACGAAGAAAAGCTGCGCTTGCTGGGAAGGATTTTGAAATTCTAAGTATTTACCTGATGATAATTTCTCAGACTCTTAGATTGAAGGAAACTCTTTGGGTTTAAACTAATAAAATCTCTGTCTATTTTAAAGTTTATGTTTATGTTTATTTTTCCATTTGATATACTGCCCCCCATAACATTGGTGCGGTTCACAATGTTCCAAAATAATAGTGAGAGCAGGGCTGAAGTCCCAGAATATGGAAAAGGAACTACAAAATTGTGATAGGAAAGGAAAGAAGAGAAGGTCCAGTCATACAAAACAATCAAAACCGGCAGTATTGCAGAAAAGAAGTCAGCAGATAGAGGGTGGGAGATTGAAGGCAGAGGAGAAAAGGTGGTTTTTAGGAGGGAGCAAAACTTTGGATAAGACTCTTCTAGTCAAAGTGGGGTAGGGAGTGAGTTCAATAAAGAAGGGCCGAGAAAGAAAAAGGCTGAATGGCGGGTAGATTGTAGACATCTACGGGAAGGAGAGGAGAGGTGAAGACGGTTAATATGTGCAGAATGTAGGTTTCAGATTGGATTATGAAAGACGAGGAGGTCTGCTAGATATTGAGAACTATGAGTATCAATGGCTTGGTGTACAAGGGAGAGATTTTGAACTAAATATGAAAATCTAACAGAAGTCAGTGAAGCTGACAGAGAATGGGTGTTATATGATCCCGGTGAGTGGCATAGCTAATAAGCTTGGTCGCGGTATTTTGAATTAGTTATAGTCTATGTTGTCGGTATTGATGAACACCAATGAGAATTAAAGGGTCCAACAAGGGGCACGACACCACGTACCAGAGCAGTCCAACAAAATGACGTGGATGGCAAAGGAGGACGTATAATACCTTTATTAACCAACATCAGCCAAAGGCCCAACATAGGCCGTGTTTCGGATTACCCTTCTTCAGGGGCTAAATGGCTAAAACAACACATAAAAATAGAACAAAGATAATTAACTAAAAACAATTAAAACTTAATACAAATTGGCATAACCGGTGGACATAAAGAATGTATAAATAATAAAATATATATTTTTTACGGTAAACTTATATATAAAAAATATATATAAAATGGGAACAAATAAGTACGGCTAACATGAAAAAACAGGAATAAAACAGAACCTAAATGTCACATCAAAACACAGTTAAAGTGAATAAAACATGTTGTTTGTAATATATAAAAATTTTTTTTTATAATATATAAAAAAATAAATAGATAATAATTAATTAATACAACATTAAAATCAATAAGTAAGTGAATGCATGCGAAGAAACATATAAATAACACATACCTGAATGAAAAGTGTGTAACTTGATCAATAAAGAACTAAAACAATTTATATCTTCACAGATATGCTAAACAAACAACAACTTGATATCAACATAACAAATGGAGTTCCAAGTTTATTATAGTTGGCCATTTGTTATGTTGATATCAAGTTGTTGTTTGTTTAAGGCAGGTTCATCATTGTAATGTTTGTTTTTGTTTAGCATATCTGTGAAGATATAAATTGTTTTAGTTCTTTATTGATCAAGTTACACACTTTTCATTCAGGTATGTGTTATTTATATGTTCCTTCGCATGCATTCACTTACTTATTGATTTTAATGTTGTATTAATTAATTATTATCTATTTATTTTTTTATATATTATAAAAAAAAATTTTTATATATTACAAACAACATGTTTTATTCACTTTAACTGTGTTTTGATGTGACATTTAGGTTCTGTTTTATTCCTGTTTTTTCATGTTAGCCGTACTTATTTGTTCCCATTTTATATATATTTTTTATATATAAGTTTACCGTAAAAATATATATTTTATTATTTATACATTCTTTATGTCCACCGGT
Organism: Ichthyophis bannanicus; assembly: GCA_033557465.1. NCBI lineage: Eukaryota > Metazoa > Chordata > Amphibia > Gymnophiona > Ichthyophiidae > Ichthyophis > Ichthyophis bannanicus. The sequence goes on along the minus strand of CM066041.1, from coordinate 182,882,734 downwards.
TATGCCAATTTGTATTAAGTTTTAATTGTTTTTAATTAATTATCTTTGTTCTATTTTTATGTGTTGTTTTAGCCATTTAGCCCCTGAAGAAGGGTAATCCGAAACACGGCCTGTGTTGGGCCTTTGGCTGATGTTGGTTAATAAAGGTATTATATGTCCTCCTTTGCCATCCACGTCATTTTGTTGGACACCAATGAGAATTAGACTGCAGAAGTCTAACTTGGATATGACTAGGGATAAAAGAAGAGTGGTCAGTGCTTGTGAAGAAAGAAAAGGGCAGATAGCTCGGATATGGCACAGATAGAACGAACGGCAAGATAGCTGGGAGATGTGATCATGAAAGGAAAGATCATTATCGAGGAGTACCCCGAGGTATTGAAGAGATGAAACAAGGGCAAAAGAGGTAGATGAGAGACAGGGAGCGATGGGTGGACAGATGCCCCCGTGGGGGAACCATTTAGCTGATGTTTTGGAAATATTGAGGACTAGGCAATTGGTTTATAGCCAATTGGCAATTAGTGATAAGCATGCATTGAGGGGGGAGAGGTCGGACTGGGAAGGGGAAGTGTGATGGAGAATGACAATATCAGCATAGTAATATGCCGACATTCCTGACTGCTGTATGATTAGTGCCAGAGGAGCAAGAAAAATGTTAAATAGAAGTGGAGCCGAGACAGAGCCTTGTGGAACACTACAGAGGAGGGGTTGGGACCAGAGGTCATTGCACCTAAAGTGACAGAAAAAGATCTGGAATAAAGAAAGGAATGAAACCAGTGAAAAACCATGCCAAGTTCTATGTTCTCTTTTAGCAAATTAGCTTTTTACTTAAAATAAACTTTAAGACCCAGTCAGGGCTCTGTATTATCAAGTCTGCTTTTTACTTAAAGCAAACTCTAAAACCCAGTCAGGGCTCTGTATTAGCAAGTTAGCTTCTATTAAGTGTTTCTTAATATCCCCAACCCACCCCAGGCATAATCTTAGATTTATGGGCTCTTATTGCCTTACAGGGACAGAGGTAGTCAAATTCACGTCCAGGTGTAGCTGGTTATCCTCATAAGGCATAGCTTTAAGTAAAAAAAACAACTTAAATATCCTAATAAAACCTTAAAACTAAGATGCAGACAGCAGTCCAGCAGCGAGATGGGGCTATCGAGTCTTTTGCATTAATTGTCACATGTACGATTTTCTCCCAGTTGGCGAGGCATTTAATGTAAGCACTAACTGCAAGAGTTCTTTGTTCTCAGAGAACAAATCCGATCCCTGGAGGCTAGAGTAGCAGACAGAGGACCTAAGGAAGACAGAGAGGTATATAGACGAGACCTACAGGGACGTAGTACTGAAGTCCCACCTCCAGTCTGGCAATCTCACTGTTACCATGGAGAGTAACGGTCACATGAAAGGAGAGCATCACCTGGTGTGGCAGGAAGTGATCCTGTAGCTAGGACCTGTCCTCCAAGTGATGTGAAACCCTCTCGCATTGAGGAAGCTTCTATAGGGACATGTGCCCATGAGGGAAGGTTTAGGATGGCCATTATTATTGGTGATTCAATCATTAGGCATATAGATAGCTGGGTGGCTGGTGGATGTGAGGATCACCTGGTAACATGCCTGCCTGCTGCAAAGGTAGCAGACCTCATGCTTTTAGAAAGTGCTGGGGAGGAGCCTGTTGTCTTGATACATGTTGGTACCACTAACATAGGAAAATGTGGGAGGGAGGTTCTGGGGGCCAAATTTAGGCTTTTAGGTAGAAAGTTGAAATCTAGAACTTTCAGGATAACATTCTCTGGAATGTTTCCCATTCCATGCACAGTACCCAAAAGGCAGACAGAGCTCTAGAGCCTCAATGCATGGATGAGATGATGGTGCAAGGAAGAGGGTTTTGGATTTGTTAGGAACTGGGCGAAATTCTGGGGAAGGGCGGGGCTTTTCTGAAAGAATGGGCTCCACCTTAACCAGGATGGAACCAGGGCTGCTGGCATTAACCTTCAAAAAGGAAATAGAGAAGCTTTTAAACTAGATAATAGGGGAAAGTCAACAGTCTTTATTTTTATTCACTATTTGCTATATTGTCTTTCACAAACATCAAGTTAGTTTACAATGTAAAATGGTGACTGCCAGGATAAATGACAGAGAGGAAAAGGAAATCCATTAATTGACAGGAAAGAATGAGAGAGCTGTCATGCAGGGGAAAGCACACAGAGGAAAGGGAAGGGTCAATAGGGAAGAACAGGACTTAGGGTTTGTGAAGGTCAATGGCCAGCTGGAAGAGGTCGATTTTTAGTAAAGATTTGAATCTATGGTAGAAGAGCTCTAGGCGGAGTGAGTTCCAAAGAGCGGGGCCAAGAAAAAAGAAGGCAGAATGATGGGTAGATTCCAAATGGGCATGAACAATGGAGAGAAGGTGAAGATGGTTGGCAAGAATGGAGCAAAGTAAACGGGGGGGGGGGGGGGGAGGAACATGGAGGTGCAGAAGGTCATCAAGATAAACTGGTTTACCTGTGTGAAGAAACTTGTGTACCAGAGTGACGATCTTATATTGAGCATAGAATCAAACAGGAAGCCAATGGAGTATTGGAGCAGTGTAATCAGAGTGGGTGGCATTGGAAATGATTTGAGCAGCATTTTGCAAAAACTGTAAGTGATGAACCTGAAAGTGAGGAAGACCAGAGCCAGAGCGATGTTACAGTAGTCGATATGAGTCATGACAAGGGTAAGTGAAATTGTGGTCAGAGCAGAAGTGGGCAAAAAGGGATGAAGTGCACGGATTTGTCTGAGTGCGCAAAAAGAAGGATGAACAAGAAGGGAGATATGCCAATTAGAGGATAAGGCTGAGTCAAATGTAACACCCAGATACCCTAAGAAGGGAACCAAAGGGATGGGAGAGTCCAACAGCAGAGGGGCCACGGAAGGAGTGGGAAATCCAGAGGTAAACCAAATAGCAGCAGATTATACTGGATTTAGATGAAGGAAGTTGGAGGAGAACCATTGAATGATATGGGAGAGGCAAGTATTGAAAGGAGTAAGATTAGGGGCAGTAGGGCAAGTGTGGAACAGAAGAAGAATGTCATTGGTGTAGTAATAGGCAGATAGACCATGTGCTATGAGCAAAGTGAAGGGAGCCAGGAAAAATATTGAAGAGAAGGGGAGCCAACACCACAGGAAAGAGGGGTGAGAGCAGAAGAGGAATCATCTGAGACAACCATAAAGGAGTGGGAGAAAAAAAAGGAGTGAAACCATTGGTGAAGAGTGCCATGGACCCCCCGCATCCCAGAGATGAACCAGAAGAGCACAATGGTCTACCAGATCAAAAGCAGAGGAAAGGTCGAGAGAGACAGCCAGGGAAAAATCACCACAATGACGGTCTCTGTACTGTGGCCTGGTTGAAATCCATATTAACAGGGTTGTAGGTAGTGAATCGAATCAAGATGAGAGGAAAGCTGAGAGAAGACAAACTTTTCCAGGATCTTAGAAAGGAAAGGGGGGGTTCGACACAGGTCGGGGGCGGGTTCGACACAGGTCTGTGGTGGGATCAGTCAGGAGGAGAACAACCAATGGGACACTGTGATACCTGGGCACAAACTATATCGCAATGTTACAGTAGATCAAATTGGTTTTGTGGGTTGCGCTCTATGTTAGAGAGGGCATTGAGTCACATAGGATTAAAGTTTTGCAGGAAACAAAATATGCTGTAGAATCACTATGGATAGAAATTCCATGTAAAAAGGGGAAGGCAGTGGGGGTGTACTACTGACTGCCTGGCCAAAACGAATAGATGGATAATGAAATGCTGAAAGAAATCAGGGAAGCTAACAAAAGCTACAATACAGCAATGGCTGATTTCAATTACAAGGGTATCGACTAGGTCAGTGTTACAGTAGGACATGCTAGGGAGATAAAGTTTCTAGATGAAATAAATGACTACTTCTTGGAACAGCTGGTTCATGAACTGACAAGAGGGGAAGCTATTTTGGACCTAGTCCTTAGTTTACATCCTAGTCCTTAGTGGCATGCAGGATCTGATGCAAGAGATAAGAGTGTTGGAGACCACTTGGCAATAGTGATCATAGCATAATCACATTTGATTTAATAAATGAAAGAAAGATTGCAAGGAAATCCACAGTACTACCTTTTAACTTTCAAAAGGGAGACTATGATAAAATGAGGAAAGCTGTTAAGAAAAAACTAAAAGGAGCAATTGCAAAGACTAAAGATTTGCATAACATGTGGGCATTGTTTAAAAATACTATCTTGGAAGCCCAGAACAGATGTATTCCACGCTTTAAAAAAAGTGGAAGGAAGGCCAAAAACTGCCAGCATGGTTTAAAAGTGAAGTCAGAGAGGCTGTTGCAGCCAAGAAAACGTCTTTCAGGAAATGGAAAAAGGAGCCAAATGATGAAAACGGGAAACATAAGCATTGCCAAGTTAGATGCAAGGCATTGATAAGGCAGACAAAGAGAATTTGAAAAAAAGCTTGTCATGGAAGTAAAAATGCATAATAAAAACTTTTTCAAGTACATTCATAGCAAAAAAAAAAACCTGTAAGACAGTCAGTTGGATGATTGCATGATAGAGGAGTAAAAGGGGTTTCTAAGTAAAGACATAGCGGAGAGACTGAATGAATTCTTTGCTTTGGTCTTTAAATTCTTATTCTTGCACACAAGGCTGTTCGCACCGGTACCCCTCTCTATCTTGCTAATCTGATTCACTTCCGTACATCTCACCGTCTGCTTCGCACTATTCGCATTAACCGTATGTCTCTTCCCTCTCCATCCCAGGCCCACCTTACCTCCACCCGCTCCTCAGCCTTCTACTTTCTGGCCCCCAGCCTTTGGAACTCTCTCCCTCCCTCGCTCCGTGCGGAGGAGTCCTACCAGTCCTTCAAGGCCCAGCTCAAGACCTACCTTTTTCAAGTGGCTTTTAATCTCCCTCCCTAACCCTCCCTTCTGATACTATTTGTATTTGTATTTGTATTAGTAATTGTTACTGATTTCTGTTCTTTTCTTTCTTTCCTTTCCTTTCTCTTTTATGAATTTAAGTGGCGTTCCTTTTCCTTTTCTTGCAGCCTTATATTTTTTAAATGTTTTTAAATATTTTCGAATATTTTTAAACTGCTAAATTTTATTGTGAACCGCTCAGGTGCCCATGGTGTTGGGCGGTATACCAAGTTTTAGAATAAACATAAACATAAACATTTACTGTAGAAGATGCAAGGAATTTACCTGTGCCTGAAATGGTATATAAAGGTGATGAATCGGAAGACTTGAAAGAAATATTGATAAGCCGGGAAAATGTATTACAACTATTTGATAAACTGAATACCAAATCACCTGGACCAGATGGTATACATCCAAGGGTATTGAAAGAACTGAAATATGAGATTGCAAATCTACTATCATTAAAATCAACTGTAGTACCTGAAGAATGGAGAATGGCAAATTTAACGCCAATATTTAAGAAGGGTTCCAGGGGTGATCCGGGAAGCTACAGACCTGTGAGTGTGGCATCGGTACTGGGAAAAAAAAGGGAGAAACCATTCTAAAGAACAAAATTACTTATCATGTATATAGTCGTGGTTTAATGGGAGAAAGCCAACACAGATTTAGCCAAGAAAAGTCTTGTCTTACTTATCTGTTTTTGTTTTTTTAAGGTATAAATAAATAGGTAGACAAAGGTGAGCCGGTTGATATAGTCTATATGGATTTTCAGAAAGCCTTTGATAAGGTCCTTCATGAGAGACTCTTGGTGAAATTAAAAAGTCATGGGATAGGAGCCAGTGTACTAGTGTGGATCAGAAACTGGTTAAAAGATAGAAAGCAGAGATTAGGGCTAAATGTACAATTTTCTCAATAGAAAAAAGGAAATAATGGAGTACCCCAGGGAGCTGTGCTGGGTCTGCTGCTTTTTAACATATTCATAAATGCTCTGGAAATGGGAATAACGAGTGAGGTGATCAAATTTGCAGATGGCTCAAAATTATTCAAAGTTGTTAAAAGATTGTGAAATATTTCAAGAGAATCCTGATAAATTGGAAGACTGGGCATCCAAATGGCAGATGGAATTTAATGTGGACAAGTGCAAAGTTATGCACCTAGGAAAGAACAACCCACACTATGGTTACATGATGCAAGGTTCCACATTAGGAACCACCATCCAGGAAAAAGATTCAGGCATCATCATGGATAACATGTTAAAACCCTCCGCCCAGTGTGCAGCAGCAGTCAAGAAAGTTAATGTTAGGAATCATAAGGAAAGGAATGGAGAATAAAATCAAAGATATTATAATACCTCTGTATCCTTCCATGGTTCGACCGCATCTTGAATATTTTATTTATTTATTTATTTAACATTTCTTCTATACCGCGCTATTAAAATCAGCGCGGTGTACATCGAACAAAAATACTGCAATGTATACAAACAACATTGAGTTTACACAGAACAGGGAATTGAACATGGGAGCGAAACCGGGGAAACTAAATACAGATTAACTACAACTATGTACAGTACTCTGAAGTGGGAGGGTGTTGCATTGGTTTCTTGAAGGTTGGTAAGGTTAGGGGGATTACATGTTGTCTGTGGAGTTGACATGCGGGGGTGATTGGTGTGTAGGGAAAGTTTGTGGGTTGCTGGTTGTGCTTCTATCGTTGGAGGTTCCAGAGTAACATTTTGTGAACAGGTGGAGTTTTAAGGCTTTTCTAAATAGGATGAGGCTCTTTATTCCACGGATTTCATGGGGGAGTGCATTCCAGCTTAAAGGGGCAAATAAGGAGAAGGCTCTGTTGGAGGTAGCCTTTGTGCACTTAGTCATGAGCTTGGGGACTGCTAGTGTGTTCTGTGCAGTTGATCTTCTGCTTCTATTTTCTGGGGTGCCATGAATTAGCTTGCTTATTGGCGTAGGGGGGTGGTTATTTATGGCTTTGAACGTGAGGACCAGTGATTTGTATTGCAGTCTGGCATTTAGAGGAAGCCAATGCAGACCCTTCATGATGGGCGTTATGTGGTCGGATCTTGAGGATCCGGAGAGGACTCTTGCGGCTGCATTCAAGGCTAAGCGGAGCGGGTTTAAGGTCGATTGAGGGAGGCCATGAAGGATAATGTTCACGAAATCGACATGGGGAAGGACTAGTGCCTGGAAGGTTGTTCGGTAATCTGAGAAGTCCAGTAGGTGTCGGAGGTGTCGTAGAGTTCTGATCTTATGGTATATTGCCTTTGTAATGTTTTTTATATGCATTGTCATGTTCAGGTGCTGATCCAAGGTGATGCCGAGGTAGCGGATTGTGGATTTGGACTTCAATTCTATGTTGTTAATATGTAGTGATGAGGGAGGTGTGCAATTCTGGTCACCGTATCTTAAAAAGGATATAGCGGAATTAGAAAAGGTACTGAGAAGAGTCACCAAAATGGTAAAGGGGACGGAAGGATACTTCTAAGAGAAAAGGCTTAAAAGGTTAGGATTCTTCAACTTCCAAAAAAGTCAGTTGAGGGGAGAAATGATAGAAGTCTATAAATTAATGAATGAAATGGAACAGGTAAATGTAGATTGGTTCTTTATGCCATCAAAAAGTAGAAAGACTAGAGGACGTGCAATGAAGCTATAATGTAACCCATTTAAGATTAATAAGAGAAAATATTTTTTCACTCAACGAGTAATTAAAGTCTGGAATTTGTTACCAGTGGATGTGGTAAAAGCTGTTAGTGTAGCTGGGTTTAAAAAAGGTTTGGACAAGTTCCTGGAAGAAAGGTCCATAAACTGTAATTAAAGAGGACCCTGGAAATCCACTGCTTATCTCAAGACAAGCATTGTGGTACCTGTGTGCCTTTTTGGGAACCTGCCAGGTACTTGTGACCCGGATTGGCCACTGTTGGAAACAGGATACTGGGCTTGATGGACCGTGGTCTGACCCAGTATGGCATATGTTCTTAGGAGATGGAACTGCCGGGATGTTTGTTTATGCAGCTTTCCCTATCGCCTGATGCTGCAGAGGAAACAGACGTGCTCTTAAGCACCTTTCCTCCTGCAGGTCTCGGAATGGGAGGCTGAGCTGCAAGGAAAAGGAAGAAGGGACCCTGAGTTCTGTAGATAAGTATGTGTGTGAGGGTGCACCAGAGAGAAGGTTTACTTAGGGTGCCTGATATCCTTGCACTGGCCCCGATTCCCAAGACATAAAGATGGGTAATGTCTCCACATGGATAAATGTTTTGTATCCAATAGCAGAAATGATCCGCACCCCTATTCCACAGTGCTGGTGCACCTTTGCTTTATGGTATAAAATCTAAAGTCACAGTCTTAGTGAGGAGTTCATTGTTTTAACTCAAAGAGGGGGCGATGGGCGATGAAAGAGAGAGTAGGTGTAATGATTCAGTGTAAACACACAACCACCTGGAAAATATAGAGTCTAATCAGAAACAGATTATGGTAACTGTAGCGCTCTTATGGTTTAAGCCAGCCTGGGGAAGTATGAGCACCTCAGCATTTCCCCTGCCAATAGTCTGCCTTGAGCTTTTGGGAAGGCAAGTTAATGGAAAGTAACTAAATAAATAACTAATAGTGAAAACAAAATGTTGGGGATTGAATCTCAGCTCACTAGATGGAGCGCTGAGAGAAATTTGTACTTTACCTTAAAGGTACAGCATCAATTAACAGCAAGAACCATGATGGTCGCCACCTTGGACTAGGTACCAACTCTATTAACACTAGAAGCCCCAAAAGGAATTTTACCTAGAAACCTCAAAGTGCGTCAATTGACGCATTATCACGACGACTGTGTTTAGCATGAAATGCAGATGTGAATTAATGTGAAGTTACTTATTTGTTAAATATGTGCAGTATGTGACGTCATTACATGTCATTGTGTGTTTATTGTTTGTAATGTCGGAGTTAAACTGTAAACAGTGATTGAGATGCGCCACCTAGTGGGAAAATGAATTTATACCTAGAAGCCCCAAAGTGCGTCAATTGATGCATCCAAAACAATTGAGCGCGTCAATTGACGCGCTTTGGGGCTTCTAGGTATAAATTCATTTTCCCGCTAGGTGGTGCATCTGTCATTAATTTTCGATGCACATATTTGAACATCTTGACCTTGCTAACAAAGTCATGGAATATGACTGACATGGTTCTAGCAGTGGCGCTGGTATACAACTTTGAAGATGCATTTGCGTCAATTGACTTTGGGGCTTCTAGTGTTAAAAATGCAACCTGTGATTCTCAGCGCTTATCTACTCATATCTTATAGAGTATTGTTTCATTCTATTCCTCATTCACATTCTTTTACCAATGTTGTGCTGAAGTTCCCTCTTGATGATGGAAGGAAAGGGGCAGCCTGCTCGCATAATCCTGCGGCTACAGCTGGTGCTCCGTGCACAGTGGAACCGAAAAAACAGGATTTGAAGTGAGGAAGAGAGTGGTTCTGACCGACCATTCCCAGCTTCTTGGTTTGGATGAGGCCTCGCTACCCAGAACAAGTTAGCAAAGGTTGGAATGGGGCAGAGGGATCCTGTCATTCTCAGCTTCTACAGCTCTGGTGATAACCCAAAATTTTATTGACAAAATTGCAGGAAGGGGGCTGTGCCAGGCTCCTCGAAAGTACAGAATGTTGCCTCCCACTTTTGGGAGTGAACTCACATTCAATACTTATTCGCAGTATTATGAAATTGTTACAGATTACAAATGGTTAAGTTGTGGACATGCAGTTCTCCAATCAGAGAGCCTTGTGATCATTTTTGTTTCTGATGTGCTTCCGTTTCTTTAGGGAATTTGGAGGGGTGGGAGATGGGGGACCGGAGAGATGCCAAAATGTGGTGCAAGGGCTATAGGGTGCAGTCAGCCAGGGTTTTGTCTTATTGTAACTTAATCCATTCTCTCTTTTGGAATTTCCTATCTCTCAAATCGATTGAAAAATCTTTCTGACATTAGAAAATATACAAATTGACAGCTGGGCAGCCAAGTATGCAAATATCCCCGGTAAATGGTTGAACCCCCCCCCCCCCCTTCCCCTTGATGGGACTTAAAGAAAAGTCAGAGGGTGGAGGTTTGGAAAACTGAAGGAGTTCACCGAACCGAAGCTGTCACACATCTCACTAGCATCATGTCAACTGAAGGTTAAGCGACCCCTAGAGGTACCAGCATCAAACAGAGTATAAGTTGTTATGCGATGTGACTAAGTAGCAGCTTCATTGTTACTGGGAAGTGTGGTTTAAACAGTAGTTAGAATTAACTTGGGGCCCACTGATTGCTGTTTTTTAGCTTTTGCTTTGTTATATGATGTTCAAAGAGGGGGAAGTATGTGTGTTCGTCTTATTTATATATTTTTTTCTGCCTTTTTTTGCAATTAATGAATTTGTAGGCAATGCACAAAATTCTCAACCCATCATCCTGGAGACCTTCTGGGTTCATTAACTATAGCCCAAACAATCCCAGTCTTTTGCTGCGGCCTTCTGAAATTTAGAGCAGATGCTAACTAGGATTAGGATATGAATCAAAAGAGTCAACTGCAGTGCAAAAGAAAATAAAACATTAAGTTTTGCTAAAGCAACTGACAGTTTCCCTTTTTTTTAGCCTTAATATCAAAATGTCATCAGTGTAAACAGTGGAGAGTTGATACATATAGAGATAGACTGGGAATGGACTAGATAAAGGGGTAAAGAACACATAGATATGGTTGGGGAACATTACTGCAGACCAGAAAATGGTGCTGGGAATAAAATGTGGATGTGAAGAAAGACCATGAAGAGAGGTGCTATTTTGGTCAACAGACGTGAACAGGCAAGGAAAATTTGGTTAGTTTTTGTGTTTTCTTTCTTTCTTTAATTTTTCCTGATTTCAAGGTGGTTTCTTGATTAGAGTCACACATTTGTTTTAACAGAGAATTTTTAAAGTGTGCTAAATCAATTTAATGTGCACTCACTGATGAATTTAAGGCAAATTAAATCAATTGGTGTGTATTTTAAATCAGTTATAGCACACTAAGATACGTGCTTGCTAAAGGTTAATGCTCATTAATGAGTCAGCATGCATTAAGTGGTGTCATGGAAATTTAATATCTGTGGACGATAGCGCCACTTAGTGGGGCATGGCATGAGGCTTAGTGTGCATTTTGTGCAGGGTCAGCCCAAGGGTTTCTGTCCCCCGCCCCCATGCAGAAACCCTGGCTGCGTCGCCCTCCCCTCTCCAAGCTGCCCCCACTGCTGCCGATTCCGTCTTGGTGGGGGAGGCAGGTGGGTGCAGCAGTAGTATTTTAAAAGCAATGGCTTTGTGCAGCCGCTTTATTGCCCACATCAGGCCATATGCTTCAGCACACATGGCCTGCCGCTTCTGACACCTCCAACAGTAAGTTGCATTGGAGGGAGTAAAGAAGCGGCAGGTCATATGTGCCAAATTACATGGCCTACTGCAGGCAACAAAATGTTGGCACAAAGCCATCCAACTGTGCTGGCCATCCTTGGCGGCCACCTACCTTGCCTAGTGGATGGGCTGGCCCTGAGTTTGCCACACAAATCTAAAGATGATCTTTATCCCAGAGCAATAACTTTGTCAATTATATCTTGCCACTCTGATATTATACATGAAAGTAAAGAGTATCTTACACTATGACTTATCATTCATCTACTATGAAATCTCCTATTAAATCATCTTAATGCGACTAAAGGTCTCAGACTCTTTGGGCGTCCAAAGGCAAACTTCAGTATATCTTCTGAATATCGCCCCAATTGCATCAATGACCTTTTTTTTATCATAGTAGCTTGTAATCAATTGTTTAAAGTAAATTGTTTAAAGTTTAAGTATACTGAAACAGTGCTTAGCTTTCGATGTTGTCCCCAACGCCATCTATCACGCTTTTCTTGCGTTTCACCCAGTTTCGGTTTCTTCAGGGGGTAACTTTGAAAGCACTGCAATTCAGATTTTAGCCATATTCATTATGTACACTCTTTCTACTGTTTTATCAGATTCATAAAATCCATATACATTAAGTTGCATGAAAGCCACGTACCCTTTATTCAGCAGTTCTTCATTCATATACATAAACAATGTCATCTGTATTCTCTGCATGAGCCTACCGGCTTACAAAAACGCCACGCATGCGGACTAGGCTTTTAAACTCTGCATGAGCCTACCAGCTTACTATATGTGGGCAAAACTATTCGAGAATTTAGAGTGAGGATGAATGAGCATAAAAGCAGATTAAAATGTCAGAAACGTGAAGCACCTATAATAGATCATTGTTTACAATTACGCCATGCTTTTGAGGATCTATGCTGTTTCTGCATTGATCAGGTGAAAACAGCACAACGAGGAAAATCGAGGGAGCGGACCTTATTATGGCGTGAACAACGGTGGATCCATTAGTTGGGCTCAGTTTTCCCAGAGGGATTAAATGTTCGAATTAAATGGGAAGTATGTATGTAAAAAATTTTATGACAGCATCTACCATCTGATGTCATTAAGGAGGGCACCGGTTTAAAGCGAGTTTAAAAGCCTAGTCCGCATGCGTGGCGTTTTTGTAAGCCGGTAGGCTCATGCAGAGAATACAGATGACATTGTTTATGTATATGAATGAAGAACTGCTGAATAAAGGGTACGTGGTTTTCATGCAACTTAATGTATATGGATTTTATGAATCTGATAAAACAGTAGAAAGAGTGTACATAATGAATATGGCTAAAATCTGAATTGCAGTGCTTTCAAAGTTACCCCCTGAAGAAACCGAATCTGGGTGAAACGCAAGAAAAGCGCGATAGATGGCGTTGGGGACAACATCGAAAGCTAAGCACTGTTTCAGTATACTTAAACTTTAAACAATTTACTTTAAACAATTGATTACAAGCTACTATGATAAAAAAAGGTCATTGATGCAATTGGGGCGATATTCAGAAGATATACTGAAGTTTGCCTTTGGACGCCCAAAGAGTCTGAGACCTTTAGTCGCATTAAGATGATTTAATAGGAGATTTCATAGTAGATGAATGATAAGTCATAGTGTAAGATACGCTTTACTTTCGTGTATAATATCAGAGTGGCAAGATATAATTGGCCCTGAGTTTGGGCATCCTGCTAAAAAGCAGCACAAGCCCTAACACCAAAAATCCCATGTTACTCACGAGATGAGGCAGGGACTGGCTGGGGCAGGAAAAGAATGAAGGCGCTGCCAACATGCTAACCATGCTTACTGCCCTTAGTGAGGGTGCACCAAACACCACCTCAGTGGGTGGCATTAGGTGCTCCTGGATGTCAGCTAACGTGGCATGACATTTTGGGACCACACTATTTATTTATTTTATTTATTTAACAGTTCTTCTATACCGCTCTATTTTAGATCAGAGCGGTTTACATTTAACATCAACTATACAACACAAGGAACTTTGAGTTGTATTTACAATAAACAGGGAGATCAACTTGGAAGTAACTGGGGGAAACTATGTACATTCTTAACTCTATACATTGTATCACACTGGTACCTGATTTCAGGCAGAACATATCTACATCTTATTTACAGTGGGGTACATTCTGAGCGATCAGTTGATTATCCTTTTCCATGCTGAGTCTGATTGTTTACTTGTAATGAGAGATTGTCTGGGGGGCCATATGTATGGTTACTAAGGCTAGATTCAGGGTAGTATGTAGTGAACAGGTGCTGCTTTATTGCCTTCCTGAAGTGGGTTAGGTAAGTGATGTTTCGAATAGAGGTAGGGAGAGCATTCCATGCTCTGGGAGCGTAAATCGTAAAGGCCCTATTTGTTGTTGTTCTTGTGCATTTTGTTATTACTTTTGGGACCTCTAGGGTGTTTTGCATCATGGGTCTTCTATTTCTGTTCTGTGGTACTTTATGTATCATCTTGCTGAGGGCTGTGGGGGTCAGAGTGTTTGAGGCTTTGAAAGTTAAGGTTAGAACTTTGTGGAGGGTTCTTGCTTGAACCGGTAACCAATGGAGGTTCATCAGTACTGGCGTTATGTGCTCTCTCCGTGAAGCCCCTGTTAGTACTCTTGCAGCAGTGTTCATTGCAAGCTGGAGAGGAGCTAGCGTTGCTTGAGGGAGACTGTGTAGAATTACGTTGGCATAGTCGAAATGAGGTAATATTAATGCCTGATAGATTGATCGGTAGTCGCTGAAGTCGAGTAGCGGTCGGAGATGTTTTAAGGTCTTTATTTTCATGTATACTGTTTTTACTGTGTTTTTTATGTGAGTTTTCAGATCCAGGTGTTGATCCAGTGTAACGCCAAGGTAGCGGATTGTGGGTTTGGTTTTCAGTTCTGTGTTGCCGATTTTTAAAGAGAGTGGAGGGGTGAAGTCCTGGTTCCTTGAGATGAAAAGGACATCTGTTTTACTGTAGTTGATTCTCATGTTTTGTGTGCTGAACCATTCTGCTACTGCCTCAAAACATCTTGTTAGAGGGGAGAGGTCCGGTTGGTTAGTCCTGAATGGGATGTATAGGAGGATGTCATCTGCGTAGGCTAAACAGTTGACCTTGAATGAACGTGCTAGGGCACATATGGGCTGCATGTAGATGTTAAACATCAATGCAGATAGTGACGAGCCCTGTGGTACACCCTGGTTTTGTAAAAATGGTTCGGAGGTTGTGGAGCCTGACCTTACATGTTGCCATCTATTAGTCAGGTATGACTTGCACCACTTTAGGGCTGTTCCCTGAATTCCTTTCTCGCTGAGGCGTTGTATGAGTATCTTGTGACTCACCGAGTCGAAAGCCGCCGCAATGTCGAGGAATATGAGGGCGAATCCTTGATGAATTTTGTCGGTTCCAGAGACTAGATGGTCAAATAGGTTGGTGAGGAGGGTTTCAACCCCATGTGCTTCTCTGAATCCATGCTGGGAAGGATCCAGTGGGGCTTCAGTATCAATATGCTGTTGGATTTGGCGCTGTACTAACTTTTCGATTACTTTGGCAAGCGTGGGGATACTTGAAATTGGTCTGTATGATTCCACTTTCGATGGGTCCAGCTTGTTATTTTTTAGCAGTGGTCTGATGGATGTTTGTTTCAGACTTTGTGGAAACGATCCGGTTGTAAGAGATTGGTTTATTAATTCGCTCAGATATTGGCTTAAGTCACATCGTAACTCCTTTATCCATAAAGCAGGGCATGGGTCATTGGGTGCGGTAGTAGGGTTGATTGCAGCGATAGTGTCTTCAATCTCTCTGCGTGATATTTTTTTCAAATTTGTATAGTGGTGATGGTTGGGGCAAGGTATGCTGAGAGCTGTTTTCTGCGGAGTTCGAGGTTGTACCAGCCTGGGTCACTTCAGGTTGAAGGTAGTTGGTTGCAGATGTAGTAGTCTGGACCATTTTTGACTGTAAATAGTTGGAGTATGCCTGGGGGTGTGGCATCTGTGACTGGTCTGCAGGAGGTTCTCTTATGAGAGATTTCACTATATTGAAGAGGTCGTGGGGCTTGTTTAGTGACCGCTTCAAGATGTCGGAATGATATTGTTTCCGCTTTTTTGTTAATTCATCACGGTGTACTCTTAGGTGAGCGATGTAAGTATCTTGTGCAACCGTAGAGTGAGACCGACGCCATCTTCTCTCTAGCCTGCGCAGGCACTTGAGTGAGTCTCGGAGGTCTTTGGTATACCATGGTGCGTGCTCTCGTTTCTTTGTTGTTGTTTTATTTGTGGCTGGTATGCATGCAATGGTCTTGAGGCTCTCATCCCAGGTGGACATCAATGCATCTAGGTCGTGTGGTATGTTGTTGAGGAGTGGGAGGATCTTCTCTCGAAGCTCTTCTTTATTAAAGGGGCGGAAGCGCTTCAAAGAGGGTTCGTGGGCAGTGTTGGTTTTGTTGGAGTTTTTATTGTGTGTGTTAATAGGTATCTGGAATTGGATCAGGCTGTGGTCGGACCATGGCACAGGAGTTATGGTAGGTGGTATTAGTGGGGTGGTATCCTTATCCGTCTGTGGGGCAAAGATCAGGTCAAGTTTGTTTCCCTTGACGTGGGTGGGATTAATGACTAGTTGCTCATATCCTAGATCTTCTAACGCTTCTAGGAAAGCAGAGGCTTGAGATTCATGTAGCGTAGGCAGGTTGAAATCACCTAGGATCCAGTTCTGGGATCGTGGTCTGTTTGAGTTGCAGGCGAGGCCCATTATCGTTGCAAGATCCTCTGAGGATGGTGTTGGTGCTCGGTACAGTAGGTTGATCGTGCAGGTGTTATTTGTTATGGTGAGGGAGTCCAGGTGGACTGTGCTGGTTGAGTTGCACTAGCTGCAAAGGAATGGATATCACCCCTCCCACCCCCCCGCACTCTTAATGCAGCCTACACGTGCATTAGTAGACATCCCCCTAGGTGCTTTAACTTTTATTAACCCTTGTTAACCTTTCATACTGTATACATGCCCCAGTGGATGATCTGTGTAAAGAACTGTGCACCTTTTTTTAGTTCTGTTTCTTGGAAAAATTTTGTATTTCAGTATTTTGTATTATATATTTGCGATTTTGTTTGATAAAAACTATGCAATATATGTATTATAATAAATGTACAATATCAATGTATTGATGGTGTGAAATGCAAGGGCTATATCTCTTTTGTGCGTGGGATGTTAGGGGGTAAACAGAGCTATTGATAGTTATAAGGTGTCCTCCTTTTATATTTTATATTTGTATTATAGTTAGTGCAGTTCATTCCAGGGGAGGTATTTTTCTTACGCCTAAATTTTTAAAGGCATATTAATGAACAGAATGCACACCACTGTTAGCCAAGAGATGATGGTCTTTACAGCGTTAACAGAGGATGCCACATGGAGGAAGGCCTGAAAGGCAGCTCTGTTGAAAATTTAAATTAATAAGTATATATTTCTTTCAAAGCAGTTTTTTTTTACAGTGCTCTCAAGTCAATACTGATTCCTGGCAGTCCAGCAGCCCCTGGGTTTTCTTGGCAAGGTATAACCAGAAATAGATTGCCAGGCCTTGTCTTCTGAGGCAATGGAGGATAAAATGACTTGCCCAAGGTCGTAGATTGTTGCTCTAGCCACTAGGCTACTCCTCCACTCCGATGCAGTAGAATGCAGCAATACGTGATAAAATTATTCTTAACTTCATCACTTGATTGGATTTTCAATGAATCTGACCCAGAATGACTGTCTCGATCTGGGAATTTTGAATTAAATGGCAGCCATTTTCAAAGGCTTAGATGCGATTTGGACATCCGGAAACATGCATGTGGATGTTCAGATCACTGAGATGTCCCTGGAGTTATTTTACAAATGTTTTTAAAGATGTTTCTGGTGCAGGGATGGCCAAGTAGACAGGGGGTGTGGCGGAAAGATGTCCGGGGTGGTACAATGAAATTAGACATCCCCGCTTGATTTCAGAAACGTTGGGGATGTCTGCGACCCTGTCCAAGATTAGACCTGCTCCAGATACGATTGGCATCAGGAAAGTGCTTGTTTGGGCTCTAAAACATCTGGCTGGTAAAGAGAAAATGGCACTCCACCATCCTCAGTATGCTCTACAATTGCAATGTCATTTTTTTCTGTATTTAATAGCTTAGTTTATTTAAACTATGATATACTGCCATTTCAGAACAGCAAGGTGGTTTACAGTAAAACAGTATTTAAAACAGGAAAAGAACTCCAGTGCAAACTAGGAAAGACCATTCAGGCCAGAAAGGAAAATAAGAAAGAGAAAAGGAGAGAGGGCCACTCTACTATCCGAGGGAGGGGGATGCTTTCGAGAACACATGCTTTTAAGGGATATCTTAAATCTGGGATAAGGACATTAGGAGGGAGATCATTCCAGAGTTTTGGAATTAGGAAGTAGAGTGCCAATTGTCTCGTAGATTCTAGTCCTGCTTGTATAGCGGAGGGAAGGTGAAAGCAATGAGTGTTAGTGGCCGAAGCAGGGGCGGCTCAAGGCAATCTGCTGCCTGAGGCGAGGGATGAGATGGCACCCCCTCCACCCCCGTAGTATGGGCGGGGCTTGTTTAAAACTCCAATCAGGGACTGAACCAAACCAAAGAGCTGATTAGATTCTATGGAGGAAATGCAAGATGTTTGCACACCAAGGAACTAAAAGAGAGCGAGAACCACAGCACAGTTTATAAACCTAAATTAACTCATTTCTATTTTGTTGTTATAAACTACATTATGGTTCTTGCTTTTTCTTTTTCAACATATATTTTGCATCCAAAGAACTCCCTTCAACAGTGGGTGCAGAGCAGAAGCAGGACATTCACCCACAGAACTCAATATCTTAAAAAAAAGAAATCTGATTCTGATCATCTCACTAACAACAACAACAAACATTCTCCAGTACCAGGTATAATGCGAACTAATACAAAATCCTACAACACAGTCACCGATTATCTATAGAGCAAATCTACCATACCATATCAGCACCAACTTCCAAAACTCACATAAGGAGTCCACCAAAAAAAGCGTCACTGTAAATACTACAGTGGGCCCTGGAACATCCATACACCTATCTGAAAAGCAGAACAAGTCAAATTACTACAGTACAGTATAGATCTTTATGTATAAACTCCATGTTAACAGAACACCTGGCCTCAGTCATACACTCAGAACACAGACCATTATCAAGTACAGAATAAGTGACTTACAATCTCAAGTAAAAATACAAATATGTAGACAAAATTTAAACTAAAACCCCAAAAAGCCAGACTCCATATGCAGTGCAACATCAGATAAATAAGAGATGCAGTTCCCCCATTCTGTGTAAAATATAAAGATAGCACAAAGTCTAATCACTAAAATGAAATAAAATTATTTTTTCTACCTTTGTTTAACGATTTTGTTCTTTGAACATGCCGGTCCCGATCTGAGGCTTTTGCTTTCCTGTCTTCTCTTAGCTCTTTCTGTGGTCTATTGTCCATCTGCCATTTCTTATCTCTTCGTTTGTTTTCTTCACTTCTTTCCATCATCCTATTTCCAGTCCCAGTAACCCCTCCTAGTATCAGCCCCTTTCCAGTCCTCCCTCCCAGTACCTTCCAATGTCAACTTGCATTCCCAAGACTGCCACCGGTGTCCATTCCCTTCCAGTCCCCCTCCTTCCTCACTGTCCAGCTCCTTCTAGTCCAAATACCATGGCAGCCCCTCAGCATCCACTCCCTTCAGTCCCATTCTCCCATCCCCTCGCATCAGCCCATTTGTAGCCCTAGCCCCTAGTTTTCTTCCAGGGCCAGCAGCTCTAGTCTCCCCTCCCCACCATCAGCCCATTCCCAGTTGAAGCCCCTCAATCAGCTCACTTCCAGTGCTAGTTCCCCCTTAACCCCATTACCAGTGCTAGCCTCCCCTAATCAGCCCATTACCAGTCCTAGGCTCCACTAATCAGCCCATTTCCAGTCTTAGCCCCACCCACCCCCGATCAGCTCATTTCCAATGCTAGCCCCCCATCAGTCCATTATCAGTCCTAGCCTCCCCTAATCAGGTCATTTCCAGTTCTAGTCCCCCCTCAGCCCATTACCAGTACTAGCCCCCCTAATCAGCCCATTACCAGTCCCAGTCCCCCCACGATCAGTCTATTCCCAGTCCTAGTTTTCCCTAAACAACCCAGTACCAGTCCTAGCCTACCCTGATCTGTCCATTACCAGTGCTAGCCCCCCCTCCATCAGCCCATTATAATCCTCATCCGCACTGTCTCTCTCCTTTGTCCAGAATTATCCCCATGTCTCTCCCCTTTGTCCAGCATTTGCCCCTGTCTCTCCCCTTTGTCTAGTACTTGTCCCCTTGTCTCCCCCTTTGTCCAGTATGTCCCCGTCTTCCCCTTTGTCCAGCATTTTCCCCCGTCTCTCCCCTTTGTCCAGCATTTATCCCCTGTCTGTCCAGTATGCCCCCTGTCTCTTCCCTTTGTCCAGCATTTGCCCCCCTGCCTCTCCCCTTTGTCTAGTACTTGTCCCTTGTCTTCCCCTTTGTCCAGCACTTGTCTTCCTGTCTCCTGTGCCCCACACTCCCCCTTTGTTCAGTATTTGTTCCCTATCTCCCCCCTTTGTCCAGCACGTCCCTTGTCTCCCCGCTTTGTCCAGCACTTGTCCTCCTGTCTCCCCCTTTGTTCAGTATTTGTTCCCTATCTCCCCCTTTGTCCAGCACGTCCCCTGTCTCTCCGCTTTGTCCAGCACTTGCCCTCCTGTCTCCCCCTTTGTTCAATATTTGTCCCCTATCTCCCCCTTTGTCCAGCACGTCCCCTGTCTCTCCGCTTTGTCCAGCACTTGTCCTCCTGTCTCCCCCTTTGTTCAATATTTGTCCCCTATCTCCCCCTTTGTCCAGCACGTCCCCTGTCTCTCCGCTTTGTCCAGCACTTGTCCTCCTGTCTCCCCCTTTGTTCAGTATTTGTCCCCTATCTCCCCCTTTGTCCAGCACGTCCCCTGTCTCTCCGCTTTGTCCAGCACTTGCCCTCCTGTCTCCCACCTTTGTCTCTCCTTGTCCTCCTCCTGTCCCCACTCCCTCCCCCTGCACCTCTCATCCGGCAGTCATGGGGGCACTCTGGCTGTTTTTATTTTAGATTTTGCCACCTCTGGACTGCTTCTACCTTCCTGTCGCATTTTTTTCTTCAAGAATGCTTGCAGCAAAAAAAAAAAAAAAAAGTGACAGGAAGGCAGAGGCAGGCCAGAGGCGACAAAATCTAAAATAAAAACAACCGGAGTGCCGCTGCCGCCGCACAAATCAGTTTGATCGCTTGCAGGGTTAGATAATATAGGGGAAGAGAAAGAGGAAGTAAAAGTCTACAAGGCAAACCCAGCTGCTAACTCTTCTGCAATCTCTTCACTTTTTTGCAGCTATGGAAGGTCATAGGATAAGCACAGAAATTTTGGTAATTGCAAAAGCAGAAAAAAATAGTGGAAGAATTAGCTCCTGGGTCTATGTGTTAGGCTGCATTTTTTTCCTCTTCTTCTGCTGACATCTGAATGTTATTCATGACAGTCTTTTTTTCTGGGGAGCAGTCCCACTTCCTGGTCAGTCACAATAGCACATGACTAATGCAGGGCAGGGGGCTTCCCCAAGGTGGACTAGATAGTATATCTCCTCAGGTTTTTGCTTCATTATCATTTAGGATAGTATTTTGCTCTTCTGCACTGTTTTGCAGCTAATGTGTGTTAACAGCCAAAGATAAGGCACACCAAATGCAAAACCTGTGTGTTAAATGTTGGAGGCATTCCTAACACTGTGGAGAAGACACATGGAGCAATGGTTGCTACTGCACATTAATGACATGGCAAATAACATGGAATGCAGTTAGGTATACGTCCGGAGATGCAGCTAACGGTACCTCTTTATCTGCCACATTAGCAGTTAACGTACAGTAATAACCTCCATGCTAACTGCACATCACATTGCCTGCCCATTCTCTGACCCTACCACACCCCCTAAAAGGAATTTCCACATTACGTGATCAATGCAGCAGGTAGTACATGCTAAGAGAGAACATATTGTGTTAACACATAATGCGATGACACACTAACTGTTCATACCCATTAAAAGCCATATTAAGCATCTAACATAGCCTAGTAAATAGGTCTCTTAATGTAAAAAGAAAATTTTCACTAACGAGACCAAGGAGGCACACAGGAGATGAACAGAATGATGGAGAATAGGGGGTAACGGGGCGGGGAGGGGGGGTCAAACTTGAGCACTTCAAAAATAACCATGATTAGTGTTACCCAAAGCATAGTATTTCCAAATAATGTTACCAAAAGGCAAAGGTCTTTGCTGTCATTGATATTATGAGCACTGCCCAAATGCATTACAGGGATTCAGATGCTTGAAGTTGAAGAAAGATCTGAGCCTCAAAAGCCTTTTTCAGCTGGGCATTTGCTTTAGGCTGAGTGCAAGCCATAAAGTCTGTGAGCTTTGAGGTAGTTGCAGACTACACAGAGGAAGGGTAAACCTAGAGGAAGGAATGGTCAGATGCTGATGAAGTTGAACAAATTCCATCTTGGGTCTCTCCTTTGCATGCTGACTTCTCTCCCCAACTAAGTTCTCTTCTATCGGTCTCCAAAGAATCTTATGGTCACATAAGACAGATGGCTCTAAACTCTGATTTTCACACCTGAAGCTTAATGTGTTTCACACCTGTAATCTGCACGGCCAAGCAGAAAGAGGTAGGAGAAAAAGAACTGGGCATGCTCAGTTTAGCATGCCGCCATTATTTATGGTGCTCTTGGTAAGTAACATGCTGACAGTATTCAGGCAATGTATTATCAGGTTTCTGTGCACAGGAATAACATTACCATGCTATTAACTGGTCTGATGATTGAAAGTAAGTTATGAGTTTGCCAGTGAGTGGTGAATGCATGACCTGCCTATTTAAATCACTAAATGGCCATATTTTATTCAGATAATAAGTAGCCGGATTAGGGAATAGGTGGAGGCCCCACTAGAAGTTATCCATTAAGGAAGTAACTCAATAAGGAGTGTACAGAAAGTTACATGCTATTTCTGTGAGTCGCTAGTTTAAAGGGCTTATGCATGTCAATGGGCACTTACATGCATCCTTTAGTTGATATTCGGCAAGTGCATGCATGAGTCCCATTTCATGCACTTTTGGTTAAGGTGTGCATGGGGCTGAGCTTAGGTGGAGCATAGGTAGGGCCTAAATTATCTGCATTAAGTTATAGAATATTATACTCATAACTAAACGAGTGTTTTCTTCAAATCTAGGCATAAGCACTCACGCCTGCTCTAACTGCCATGCCTAGGTTAAGGCACGTTGGCACTCCCTTATTTTATAAAGCAAAATATGTGCATACGTCACTATATAAAATAGGTCCTACATATGCGCATGGCCCTGTACAGTACAGACACTCCTCGCTTAACGACCTATCTGTTTAGCGACCGCTCACACTTACGACGCCCTATCTGTTTAGCGACCGCTCGCACTTACGACCATCTCACCGACGGTACATGCTAAAACGTGGTTGCGCTCTAAAACGTGGTAGCGGCCCTGCGTCTCAAAGTCATTCATCATTCATGGCTGAAATTGTACACTACTGTATTCTGAGGTCCGGTACTGCTGGTTTCCAGGTCAGTATTCACATACTTGGATGCCTAATGGTGGAAATTGTAAGATGTTTTCAAACATTGTTAACAGTACAGTAGTATCGATAGAAGAACAAAATAAACATCAGAACAGCAAAACGGGACCTCCATAATTTTGCTCAGTTGCCAACTTAATTACAGTACAGTACTTACAATTATTTTTGCTAGTGTTGTTTCATTCAGAGGGTTATTGCTAAGGGATTCAGACTGCTTACACTTTTATAGTTCTTTTCAAAATGTGTGATAACATTGTGCAGTTATATCCAAAGAAGAAAAATCAATGCAATGCACATGCAGAGAGTATTTATTGACAGTTATACAAAGCAAAAAAAAATCAACAGGCCAATCTGAGGAGATGTAATAAAAATGACTTTTTATTGCAAATAATATTTGAGCAAGGTGCTCTTGAGACATAAATTACAATTAGAAACTGAGCTATGACAATGTTTTCTCAATAAATGTTGTGCGTATTTATAAAGCTTTTTCTTCAAGCATACAAGTTGTGTGTGATCTGGGTGCCTTATTCTGTATTGTACTTTACCCCAGATGTCGCCAAAAAGGAAAAGCAAGGCTTCACCAGAAAATGCCAAGAAACAAAGGAAGGCTATTGATCTGTACATGTATTGTCAAATACTATGCATATACAGTACAGTACTGTATTGTACTAATGTAGTTCCTCCCTTAACGACCAATTCGCTTAACAACCAAGTCGTTGAAACGGAACTCGGTCGTTAAGCGAGGAGTACCTGTAATTGCCCTCCTAGTGGCCATATTTAGGCCTATATGGATAAATTATTTGTTTATCTTTTATTATGTATGATATTTCGTACTGTGCCAGGGACATCCAACTATAAATATTTTAAATATATAAATATATGCTTAATGCTGGTGTGATCACTGCTGAATATGTATATGGACGAATAGGTATACGCAGCACTACTATTTATATGGATAGCAATGCTGCAGATATGTATGAAGCAAAGCTCTTGTGCCAGCGCTTAACTTAATATGGTGACCCCAACTTTTTATCCTGAGCATGCTAAGTACAGTATTTCAGCATGGCTTTTCTGAGCACACCCTAACATTGTACTTGCGTGAGTTTTTTTATGTAGCTTTCAGTGGAATATTTATATGAAAGCCACAGAATGTAACAGATCTTTTAATTCCTTTTCCTTTCCCTTCCCTTCGACTTTTGGTTGACCTGAGCTACTACCCATACTGTGCCAGATGACTAGGCCTCATTTTTTCCTTGATGTTTCTGGCTTCCCCCGTTGACTCTTGCCCTTTATGCTATGGCCTTTGCAGATTGCCCGGAAAAGCTGCCATCTCCAGGACCCAAAGGTCTCCAGAGGACACTCTAACATTTGCTTTCAATCTGAGTCCAGAATTTTGACTTTGCATTTTGTAAACAAAATCAGGAGGAATTGCATCAATAAAAACATGCCCCTATCCTATGCATTTTTTGCTGATACTTTGACCCTGGGCTTGACATTTAGCTCAGGCTGGAAAATTCAAAGGGCAGAGGTTAAAGTTCAAAAGTGACTGCTTGCCTCTAGGATTACTTAGCATGCAACAATTGCGGAAACCTTCAGAAGAGAAGTAATTTAAGGAAGCTCTTTTTCCCTCTACCTAGGAAGGATGTCATTATTGTATTGTTTCTAACGATAAGTCTGTTCAGAGAAATAAACACTAAAGTAAAAACAGATGCAAAATGTTAACAGAAAACAGGCTGAGCGAACTGAGGTTTCTCTGGTTTTGGTAAGAGGTGATAGAATGCTCAACACTATCAGCATCTGGGTCTCTCTGATTCTTGTCTACAGATACAAGACCTTCCATCTTGTTCCTTACAAGAATCTGGGCTGGGATTAAAGACTGGGTGAAATAAGAGAAAAGAGTCTGCAAGTCAATGTGCTAGCACGATTCTGAAAGAGCATGTCTTCATGCCCAGGGATTTAATTTCCTGAAAATCGAAGCTCTGTTGTATTTTTTTGCCTAATGCTGTAGTCTGGTCTACAACTCCATGGGGCATGTATACTAAAGATCATGCCAGTGGTGTGTGTTTGAGATGCAAAACCTGAGCGGAGGCTTGTATCAACTTCAGGGTGTGTGTGCATCTGTCCCCTGATGTTGGCATGGTGCAAACATGCGGCGCCAGAGTAAGCTGGCACACGGTTTAACTAAAGCCACTCATTGAGGTGGCATTAAGTGCATGTGTGATAACAGCAACAATTGCGCTAACTGTGATGCGCCATTGATGCCCAACCCACCTTGTTTCTTCCCAATCGCAAGATAACTTACTAGTGTGATATTTTCAGTGGAGGATGCCATGCTAAATTTTAGCACAGTGCGCTGTCCGCTAGCGGTTAGTGCAGTTTACAAAACATGCTCCTATATGGACTAGAGGTAATGAGCTGGCAATGACAATGGCACTTTATGTGACCACCAAATGAATTTTAAGTGAAAAGGAGGGACATCCAGTGTGCCCTTTGCCAGTCATATCTGCTTTTGTTTTCTGGCTTATCTGCTCACTGTTTCATCACAATGCTTTGCCTATTCTGCCCCAATGAGATTTTAGAGCATGCGGGTGTGATGGAATATAACTTTAAAAGCTTCAGTTTTTCCTTTCCTTGGCTGGAGATAAAGGGAAGCTGACTGGCTGGACCTTGTGGCTAGACAGAAAAAAGCAATTCATGCCTCTTCTCTTATCGGGTCCCATAAGGCAGGATTGCAATTCATCCTGTATACTGGCCAGTGATAGCCCGAGTCCCTCATGTAAAAGGATGTGGTGGGTGTAGGAAGATAAGACATAGTCCAGCATGACACATATCCAGACAAAGTTGTGTTCTCCGTCTTCCTCTCCAGCCACAAGAGAATATATGTGGGCATCTTAAAGGACACGTGTGTTGATAATGTCTGTCTGCACTTCAAGGCTGAAGCAGAAAAATGAAAAGTAGAAAACTGTACAAGCAATGGTTATCAGGTAAGAATGACTCTGTGGTATGCTGCGTTCTTATAACTTGAAAATACTGGCAGTGGATAAGCTGATCTTTTACATTAACAGTACTAGATATGTGCAAATAGCACACAATTGTATCATTCTGGTGTTTCCGAGAGTGAATAAACAAACATTTCTTTTTTAATTTTGTTATTATAACAGAAATAGTCTTAGCAGTAATCATCAAAATTGAGGCAAAAAAAAACAACAACCTTATTTTGACCTTGATCGATTCAGGAGGTTTCTGCAATCATGAGATAAAAGCAGTTCAGTTGAACCAGTAGTTTAGGAAAAAGAACTGGGGACTTCCAGTACGAAATAACATACATAATAGAATAGAAGAATGTCATTTTTAACTCTTGCACTAACATCTTCTGCTACTAGTACTGCTACTGAGTATTTGTATAGCGCTACAAGTCGTACGCAGCGCTGCACAGACATGTAAGAGACAGTCCCTGCTCATCAGAGCTTACAATCTAGTCAAGACAAACACAGAAGGTGTAGGCAGGGATAAAGCAAGGGGAAAGGAAAAGGAGATCAAGTGAGTCAAGATCCAAAAGCAGCAGCGAAGAGGTGAGTTTTCATGTCCTCTCTGCATCTCCGAGCATCACCACTTGACATGCTTTACAATGCAATGTCACTGTTGAGCTCTCTGAATAGGTTTCTGCAAATAGATCCTGATAGTAATCGTAGGGGGTAATTTTATGAACCATTTCTCCATGTGTAAAGCATGCTTTGCATGTGGAAAATGACTTTTATATAATTGCATGGGTGCATATGCTTGTAGAAGTACATATGTTGCCAAGGGCATATATGCCTTTATTTAATCCATGCATAGGTACCCCCTGGGGTATATAAGGACAGTACAGGTGCAGAGTTGCATTGTGTGTGCATACATTAAAATATTCATGTGCACACACAGAGGACATGCATTGTGGCTGAGAGAGCATGCAGGGGAAGACTTGCATTGTGCAAAGATGCATTTTAAAATGCATGTGCACACATAGAGGAGCATGCATTGTGGTGGAGAGATTATGCAGGAGCAGAGCTGCATTGTGTGTGTATACATTATAAAATGTATGTGCACACATAGAGAGCATGCATTGTGGTGGAGAGGGCATGCAATGTTGGACTTGCATTGTGCACACACAAACAACACACACGCAGGTGTAAATTTGGGGGAGAGCATTTGTGCACTATTGGGATTATTGTAAGTTTATTTTATAGAAGCACCTAGGCTCCTATGTTTATTGAAGATGTATTAAGTAGGTGCCTATTTGAGAATTGTTATAGACATCCTGTTATTAAATTGTCTCCCATGTTTGCTAGGCTTAGGATAAGCTAATTTTTCTATTCACATTTAACCAGGTAAATCTACCAGTACTGAAAATCTGTAAACTGAACTGTGTAGCACCTGGAAAACTTTGTATGCTTCAAAGAATATGAGCAAGAGATCACGGTCTTTATTCTTGGAGGTAGCCTACTTTGCTAGAGCGCAGGAAGCAGTCTTTAGGGGATGATTTTATTGTCATCCCCATATGTCGCCACATAGACTTGCAAATGACCTCTTTCAGAAATACTGACTGGTGTAAAAAGACGACTGAGGGGAGATATGATAGAGGCCTATAACATAATGAGTGGAGTGGAACTGGTAACCGTAGATCAGTTGTTTACTCCTTCGAAAAGGAGAAAAACTAGGGGACACGCAATGAAGCTACAATGTAGCACATTTAAGACAAATCTGAGAAAATACTTTCACTCAACGCTTAATCAAACTCTGAAATTTTTTGCCAAATGATGTAGTAAAAGCTGTTAATGTAGCTGGGTTTAAAAAGGTTTGGATAAGTTCTTGGAGGAAAAGTCCATAAATTATTATTAAAGTGGACCAGGGAAATCCACTGCTCATCCCTAGGACAAACATGGAATCTGTTTACTTTTTGGGAACCTGCCAGGTACTTGTGATGTGGATTGGCCACTGTTGGAAACAGGATACTGAGCTCAATGGACTCATTATGACATATTTTGCACTCTTATGTAAAAGTATATAGTTAGCATGAAGGAAAGTACTTTGCTGGTTGCTATAACCGGGTCCTCTGTTTGGGTGGCGCATGAATGGAATTTTCATGCACGCATGTAGATTATAAACAGCCTTAATCTACATGTGCACATATGTAAAGTATGCATGATCATTTACAGAAATGACAGATCTCACCTACATTCAAGCACCTACTTCTCTTTATAAAATAGTGACCACATTGGCATCATATTATAAAATTATCCTCCACAAAACTAATCTCTACCATTTGGTTTGCTCCTGCCGTCCCACTTCACCAAGCACCCATCCAACCACCCTATTTTTTGCTTTTTGAGATAGATTGGTTTAGGGGCACATGCTCAACTGCTCACAAATATACCCATTTAGGTAAAACTATTTTCATCTTCAGGTGAATTCCACTCCTGTCAGACTTTGTCTTATCCCTGCCTCACTCCAAACACGTATTTGTTCTGTCTTCACTAGACTGTAATCTCCGTGGAGCAGGAAATGCCGCTTAGGTACAACTGTGCAGTAACTCATATATCTTTCAGCACTACATCAATGTTTAACACAAATAACAGTTTAAAGCATGATGGATATTATTATTCGTAATATCTGGTAAACCTATACCACTGTCCTTGCTAACTGTGCTACAGTTTCTGTATTTAAGACAAGCTTCTGCTTTGCAAAATGTAGAACAAAATCTTGCGAGACCTTGCGTTTTTGCCTTTTGATGTTTTTTACAGATGTTACATGGAGTAGATTGTATTTATTGTACTGTTAAAAACATGCCCAGTGCTGTAAATTGTTTCGATGTGACTGCCTGTGAGGAAGGGCATGAAATGTGCCTTCTTTGGTTGCTTGTGCCGTGCGGTATGCACTGTAAAGTGTCATATTGCTGGAAGGTGCTGCTGGGGAGGGGAGTCTGGGCTTTCTCTGGGCCAAGGACTTGTCACGGACAGGGTGGGATTGGAAGCAGGTGGAGAAAACAAAATAAAAGGAAGCAAGGTGCTCAGAAGTCAGACTAAACTATTGGTCCTTGTACAAACACACTTTTACCATCTTGAATAGGTAAGGCCTCCGTTTATTTTCCCTTAAAATATTGTTTTTAAAACCAGGAGCTGAGGACTGTAATCAGAAATGCTTGTCCACACTCGAGTGACCATACTGCCTCATTTCTGGATGCTCGAAGTACATTTTCCAGGTTTTCTGCAGGCAAATCTGGGACACTCATCTGCAGTGTGTGTTTGGAAGGAGGGAGGGGCACCTTAGTTGCAGGTTTGAGAAACAAGTTGTGGAGTCATTATGTTGTCCCCACCCATCTTCCATCCCATGACAGCAACAATATCATTTCCAAGCAGGCACATCAACAGAGAAATAGAAAGAGGGATGCATCTCCCACCTCCAGTGCACAATATACAGAGAAATGATGGAAATTCTAAAATGGATATATTCAAATCACAAATTGAAAATAATTATTTTTTCTACCCCCTCTGTCCTGATTGCTGGAATCAGGGAGAGGAGGCTGCCACACAGGTGGGAGTCAGGGACACAGCTCTAAAATCAGGGATAATTCCTGCAAATTGGGGACATCTGATGATCTTATGTATGCTCAAAAGCACTTTACGTGTCCCTTCTTCAGAGAAAAAAACCAGACAGGTGAGGGGCTGATTTAGCCAAAACATAACCCATTAGTTCACCGGCATTGAATATCTCCAGTTCCCTGTACAATAGCTTTGGTAGTTTCCTAGCCAGTTAAAGTATAACTATACCTCCAGCGCACTGCTGACTCCTCCCATACTCAACGGGTTAAGTCAGCGGCAATGACTACCACTGATATTTTCCCAAACAGAGAAAGTTGTAAGCTAAATAATACTAACTAAATAAACAAACTAGATGGCACTATCTGGTTAAGGTATACTCATTACCTTAGCGCATCTCTAGGACCGGAGGCAATACGTTTCCTGAGTGGGAAATTCCAAAGTTAAGATTTGTCTGGTTATTTCCCAGGTATATCTTTTGAACCTCTTCATTTCCACTATAAGAGATAAAGCAGTGTGGTTTTTATTTAACTAATAAAATGGTCATTAAATAAAAACAAATAAGGTGCTTTGTTTGACTAACAATATATTTATGTGGACTTGCTTTGAAGGATAAAACCTTCTTCTTCAGCTCAGGACAATCCACTGTTTCTATAAGACAGTAATTTTATAAGTCACAGCTAGAAGATTAACCTATGTGTCTATGTCCGTATTTCCAGACTATTTTATAAAGCAAGGTATGCGCATACGTTATAAAATAGGGGCACAAGTGGTCAAAAATGAGTGTTAATTTAAGGCCCTAGTGCTGTATGAAATGTGATTATTGCCTTCTGTCTGCCTTTCCCTCTGCCCCCTTCTCCCATTTAGCTCTCTCTCTTACTCTCCTTGCTGTCCCTTTAAATAGTGGCGCTCCTTTCCTTCTTTCAGTTTTCTGCAGTCCTTTGTATTGTTTGCTGCTTGTATGCATTGGCCAAAGCGGTCTATCAAAAGACGAATAAAGATAAAGATAAAGTATTTTATAATTTACGCATGCACTTGTGTGCTTTGATCATGCTCTGTCTAAACTCCACCCCTGTACATGACCACAGTGAAAGCACACATGATCGGCCTGATGTGCATGCTGTCAGAATAGCAACTGCATCAAATGTGTGGAAATGCCCATTTATGTGCGTATATGACTAAACTTCCTAGATTTCCATGCATTGTTCACGTGTAAATCTAGGAAGCTTTTTTTCTTTTTTTAAATTACCCTCATAAAACAATCGCTGCACAGTAGTGAAAGAAGGTTAACATGTACTTTGTGTGTGAAACAGAGACTTCCTTTGCTGTTTTAACCGCTTCATTGTTCACTGTTAAATAGCACTAGAGAAAATGGTATATCTTTAGTGCTAAGTAAACATAACAAGATCAAACAATTTCTCTGCAACATCACGCTAATGCTCATATATGGGGTTCTCATGCTGTACCCTATGTAAGATTTTCCGCATTATCTGACTCATTTCTAGACTCCCCTACCCCAACATCATTTCATCAACTATGGGCCAAATGTTTTGAGCTGTCTCATAACCATACTGTTTATTGATGCGACATCCATGACACGTGCCCGTAACTGTAGGTTTTGTAGGTTTTAGGAATTTCTATTGTGGTAGCCATATGTTACTGTAAGTGCAGTTGGGGAAAGAGGTGGGAGAGGCTATCATTCAGCCCCTTAGTCTACTGTTCTGTGTCTTTCTTCAAGTTCTCATTTTGTAACACTGAGGAATTTTGTCAGTGACTGTTCACATTTGTGAAAAGTTCTGATTTCTATCATTCTTTGGATCTTATTTTCTATGTTACTGATTCCTGGCTGGGCACTCCCATCATGGATTTGTTCTGTCTCCCTTCTGTAAGTCATTGAATCATGTAACAAAATCTTCTTCCATACTGCACTGTGGAACTTTGGATTGAGTCTTCAATTCTGGATTTTCAGACCCACGTTCCATGATTTCCTGAACATTTTCGTTGCACAAATTTTGTTCCTTTGGATACATCTCCCTTCCAGAAGCTGCACAAACTTCCTAGGGCAGGTGATGCAGTGGTTTTAAAACTGTATGAGCAGCTCACTTGCAGGCAATTTGTGATTTTTGTGTACCTTTCTTTCTTCCGAAATTTAATTCTTTTGACAAGGAGCACTGCACATCTGTCTGAGCTCTGTTTAGAGCCATTCCTTCTCCTGCCTTTGGTTCAGAGCTCGGTAGCCCATGCGCTGGAGCAATCCATCTCATGTCATTTTTCTTCCAACATCTGGTCCTGATTTCTGAAAATAACATCCAGGAGGAGACAAGCTGCTGAAGGGGTGGACAGCAAGGTCTCATTTAATTAGGACTAGAAAGATAAATTCAGACCTCCTTGGAGCCCAGTGGTAGTGGAAAGCATCTCAGCAATCGATGTTATTTCCTCTGGTAATATTTATCCAAGTGCTGGGATTTGGTGCCATGCTGTAAAGCGCAGTCACCTGAAAACATGTGCTCTCCTTTTTTAAAGTTAAGAAAACAATGATTTGCATTTCATGCACACAGTATTCTTAAGCCAAACCCCAAATAGGAACTCAATATGCTTTAGAAATGTAGCATTTCTGAAAAAAAGTACATGGACAACTCCAGGGTGAAATGGGCATGCAAGTTAGTGACTTTTCAAGGGAAATTGTATAAAAGTGCACTTAGGTTAATAATAGGACAGGATATGTCTTTATAAGATACTAGCACAAATCTTGCAGAAATCATGCCTACATTGAAGGTACAGACATTTATGCCTGCTCAGGAACATTGAGTTAGCGCATTAAGGGCCACATTTATGAAAGTGTGCTTACCTGGTAGCGTGGGGTTCAATGTGTGGTTTGGGTGCTGCACTAAAATGTTGCAAGGACCCCAGTACCAAAACTCCCACGCTACCCAGGGTGTACGCAATGGGGTGGGGACTGAGTGGGCCATGGGTAGAATGGAGGCATTGATGGCGAAGAAGCTAGAGTGGGCGTTAATAGCTCATGCTAACTGTACATGCTGCTGTTAGGGCAGATGCACTTAACTCTATTTCAGTAGGTGGTGTTAAGTGCGCCTATGTGCTGGCTTGTGCAGTGCGGCATCTTCGGCTCATGCTAACTGTAGGGGGATGGACGCAAAAGCCCCTGATGTTAGCACTGGCCTCCCTCACTGGTAATGCGGCCCATGCACGCATTACTGGCCTAGGCCTTAGTAAACATGCCCCTAAGCACATGCATACATGTGTATTTCATTAACTACCTTCATAAACTGCGACTGCAGCTGTGAACTCTCCATACTCTTCTGACCTACTCTAAAGATGCGAACAAGTACACACTTGAATGCACCATGCAAACATTTGCATGTAATCTGATTTTATAAGAGGCCTTTCATGCACAAAAATCAGTGATATATTGATGAAAAAGGTTTATAAAATTTCCTCCTTAGTGACTCTATACTGCACGATACAGCGATGGAGAAAAAGTACCTTAGTAATCAGGTGATTGCTGGATGAACCGAGATGCAAGAAGCTGATTTGAACCATCCAGATTTAGAGCTAGAGACAGAGGAATGATCAAAGGATATGAGCCCAGAGGTCCCGCCTTATGCTGAAACCAGTGGACCTGATCTTTAAAAACACTTATATGGTTGCACCAATGCCTAAGTCCTTTTTGTAAATAAAAATTCTACATGGGCCACACCATTGCATAAAACCTATGCATTTATTCGGAGGAGGGCATTGGGGTGGGACGGAGACTGCTAATAAAGTTATATGTACAACCATGAGATTCAATTGCTCTGTGTATAATTTTGGCATTGTTTGTCTGGCACTTCTGAATAGTACTGGTGATAGGCTAGAAATCTTTTGAACAAAAAAAAAAATATAATATAAATGTTCCCCGCACTTTAGCCAGCAGTTGTGGGTGCCAAACATCTGGCCTCCTTTTTATAAATTATGCATACATCCTGATACCTACAGCTGAGGGGTCAGTTTCACGAGAAGAAAACAGCCATGTAAACAGCAGTAGAAATCTGAATGCTCCACTAAAAATGGCTTCAATAAAGGTGCGTGGTTGATGTGTTAAATCTACTTGAATGGGTGGAAATGAATGATTCAATAAGTCAATATACCTTTTTCTTGCATGAACATAAGTCTAGTCAAGAAATTGATTCATTTGATCCAATAAAGAGGTATCAGCAATGAATGTCTAACAAGAATGCTAATTTTTTGACCTGACATTTTTCCTCTTGCTCTCTAGGGCTTCCAGTTCAATCCCAAATGACTTCTATAAGGCACAAAGAGTCTTTACTGAGTGATACTGTGTATATATGTCTATGCGTGTCTGTGTGTGCATATATACATACACACGTACATGGTACATATACATATAAACACATGTACATGCTTTAGACATATTTCCCTCCCTCCCTTTCATATCATTCAAAGTATTTGCTCTTGGAACTGCAAGGTGTCTTACTGTCAAAACAGTGGAGGTATTCATTAAGCTGTCAGCACGCTGGGGTGTTGCTCTTACTCATGGCCCATTTTTGATTTTGACATTCCCCTTAGCACCTACTCACTCATCACTGAGCATGGTAACTCTCTGCTAGCTGGCGAACCTCACATCAACATACGCAGTATAAACCTAGACATCGCAGAACCTCCACTGCCAGAATGCACTTAGGAGGAAAAGAGCCGCCCTGTATTCGGTGGACATTTGCTTTCTGCTTCTACAGTGCAGGCCTTGTTACATATTTTTAAGACTAAAAGGTATAAAGAAAAACACAACTTATGTAATGCATTCACACACTGCACTCTAATAAGGCATGAAACAGAATCCACTGCCGTAAGCAGAAAGTCCTGAATGCCTTTATTTACCACTGCATAGTACTTAAAGTCTAGCAAACAAAGTAGCTACTATTCACTTTATAAAATCACTTTACAGGCAATCAGGGTTATGTTAACTAAAATTTTTGGAAGTCCAAAACTTTTGTGTGTTTACATGTGGGAGTGCTTCTGGAAGCAAATTAAATAAGAGTGTTCTCATTTTTAAGGGTGGATGGCTATAGGTGGATCAGAATGAAAGAATAAAAATTGATGTGGACTTCATGACATTTGATATATATTTATTTTTATTATTTAGATACATTAAAATGAGCTAATCACAAAAGAAATATTTTTTACAACATGCACCAAAGATACAGGGAAAAAAGAATGTAAGTCAATCAATCCAAACACAAAATTGAGTTGAAGCCTGCAGCCTCTAAAATGGATCTAAGCATAATCAGACTATCAACAGAATGAAACACCCAGTTGTGAATAAAATGTTTGGTTTCATACCATTTCAGCCATCCATCTCTCAATACCCAGGCCATATACTAATATACAAAATACATTGCAACAAAAAACAGTCAATCATTCCATCTAACTAAAGCAAATTGAAGCTATCATAAAACTATAAGAAATATACAAATTGATCATAACAGAAAATCAACTAGGATAACTTAAAGCCCCCTCTCAGACTGGGTGCTTGTAACATGGTTGAGCCTTCCCGAGTTTGCGATCCTTAGGTAGGTTGGCAGCAGGGAGCGAGAGGTCGCTGGTAAGGAGGAGGGGTTGGGGTGGGAAGCATTTTCTGAGCCTGGTCCAACATCCTGCCTGTCCTTCCTAATTTAGTAGATGGATCTGGGCATTATGGACAAAAATTGGGGAGGTTAGTTCTTGTCCGTTTGGGGCGGCATTTTTATCCCCTCCCTTTTATGTTAGATCGGCATAAGGGAGATTATTGAGTGAGTGAATGGAGAAGAGAGGAGTGCAAATGCCCATGTAATTAAGCTGGAACAGCCAGGTCTTTACTCATCTTCTCAATGATAAGTAATCCCTTTGCATTTCCTAAACTGAGAATTTTGTCAGCTGACAGAATATTATTGACAGTGTTGACCCCCTCATCTGTATGCAACATTGTTGGAGAATAAACATTCAGAAATAAATCATTGCTTGATAAGGGGCATTCTGACTGATGAGATTTGGGCTGAGATAGTGAAATTAATCTACTAGCAAGATTGTTCCTAAGGAAAATGGCACTCCTGCATCCTTCCTTTCCCCACGGTCTTCCCCAGGCTGAGTTTTCTCATGAATCTATCCCTTCCCCTCTCTCCCAGGGCCTGCTATAAACGGTCTAACTCATACCCAGTGATCGAGGTCCTTCTTTCTAATTGATCTGAATGTTCATTATCTAGAAGAATACAAACATTCCTGGTTGTAAAGGTCATTTTTCAGATGCTGTTTCTTCTTACAGTACCTTCAAATTGAAGTGAGAGGGCTTTCTTTTCTCTGTAGACACCTTGCAGCCACACTTGTTTGGTAACGTCGTGCACGGAGCCTGTTGTGCACAGAACCCTCCTCTATCCAATAGAAGTTTTTAAAAGTTCTCACACCTCTGACAGTGTTCCCACCATCACCAGCCCACTCTCTGCCGCATCAGTTCTTTCATTCCACAATGCTGTGCAGATGGGGCTCTCCTTGGCTCGTCAAAAAACCTCACAGAACTTTAAAAAAAACAACAAAAAAACCCCATTGCAGCAAAGCGAAAGTAAACTCACTCCATCTTTAATTCTTACTATGCTGCCACTAACTCCCATGGCACCATAAGAATGGCATAAATCTCTTCAGCAGCAGCCGTGCAAACCCCACTAGTCCCAGTTCAGGCTCTGGTAGGGGAAAAAAGTTAAGTAAGAGCTGGTGCCATGCTGTTAGAACCAGCTACCCTCCTGACATCGGCACGTCTTTAAAGATTACTACTGCACAGAAATGAGGGTCTTGCTGTGCTCCTTCTGAAGCTGCTGTAATGGCAGACACCTTATCTGTCCAGAACTTAGAATTTACAAAAGAAAAAACAGCACCCTCTACCGTGGGGAAGGATAAGTCAAAATAGAAAGCTCAGCCCTCAAAATCAGTTCTTAGCTCGAAGGCACCCCCCCTTGAAGCACAGACAGAAGAAGAGGCAATTAAAGATCTCCCCTCACAGAAAGGACACTGAAAGGATGTCACAGACCACAGACTCATCCCACAGACATCTTCCTCTCTATGCCAAGCAGAAGTCACACGGCATTCTGCGATGCCAACCTTGGCACCAGAAAGCAAAATCTCTGTCAGAAAATACTGTCTCTGCTTCTCATCCTGCTCTCCTTCAAATTTTATCTAAATTCATACAGGACATCACTGTTGTCCTCCAAACAAGTACGTTGGACACCTTCCAAACCCTTGCAGCAGAGCAACCCCTTCCATCACTGGTCTCTTCCTTTGCACACCCTGGATATTTTCTACCACTTTCAGTCCATCCAGACCCTGACTGGTCCCCAGAAACCTTCCATACACTAAATTTTCAAGATAGCTACAGTTCCCCCAGAAGCATAACCACTTTGTAGCATTGGGAGCAGCTACGAGACCATATTATCCCAATACTAGAACAAAAACCTGAAGAAAACCTCCCTAACAACTCCAATGAGGAATATTTCTACCAAACGTTCCTACAAAAAAATCCCACGAGCCCGACTCTATCCAACAGATTAACCTCAGCCAACAAAAACAATTTTCAATCCATCCTGTAATCCTGTAGTGCCCCCAGGAAGTTGTAGCCCTACCAATACAGCAAATTTTACATGATCTTTAATTATCCATCTGGAAAACTCCATCCTCTGGCCAGCCAATCTCAAGAAGACTAAAAATTTAAATACAAAGTCCTTCCTGATCTAGGATATGAACATACCCTTCTTCCCCATCAAGCAAGCAGCCATTAAACATAATGGGCCCTATATTCTTCTGGGACGTCTATGCGCTGCTATGGCGCATAGCCATCAATATTGACCTTTAACCCCAGAAGTTAACCAAGTAGTGGCGATACTGATCTGCTGCCCGATAAGCCCCTATGGGTAAAGCTAGGCCAACTTTTGCTGCGCCTAGCTTTACCTATGTGTCACTAACCAGGTAGCGGTGCAATATCACCGCTACCTGATTAACGAATGTTGCTGCCCACAACACACCCTGGAATGCCCACAACACCCCCCAATGCTAAGCAGTGTTAATGCCATTGAATATCCCATTTAGCAGCATTTACATGGTTTACAGATCAGCAAACCGTATAAATGCCTGTGAATATCGAGCACAAAGAATTCACCAGACCCTTGACTCAAATCCCTCTGTGTAAAGATCACAAAATATTGGACAATATAGGATAGAAGCTTTATCAGAGTGCCATGTTTGCTTGAAAATTATAGAACACCAGTTTCAAATCCTACACTATCATCATGGGCTTCTACACCAGCTAGATATCCAGCAAGAGTCACTATTAGCCCAATTCTGAAACATGGCTTGCGGGGCTGCACGTCCCTGTGAGACATGCAGCCCCGCAAACTGTCCTGCCCCTACTCCCCCTCCGACTCACCCCACACGGATAGAGTAGCAGGACGGGGAGAGCCGGTGGGAAGCAGGAGGCAGCGGAATCTGGGTGGAGTGGAGGCAGGCCGAGGTGGCAAGACGTACAGGACTGATTCAGGTTATGACCCTGTACATCCTGTGGGGTCAAGGGAAACATGCTGATTATTACACCGCGATTGGGGCCAGACATTCCCCCCCAGGGACTGAGAGCAGGGAGGTCCACGCTACCTGATCCAGGCTCTGGCTGGCCAGCCGTAGGATGGGCAGCGGGGAAGAGGGGGGTCAGCACTGCAGGAGCCAGGGATCCTGTGGGGAGGACATCCCCTCAAGCATGCAGGGGCACACTGGGCCATCCTCAGGCCTGATTCGGTATGCTGCGGGAACATTTTGCTCCCGTGGTACAGAATTAACGGGCCTGTCCTGCTTGGCACCATCCGAATAGCCCAGACTTGCCCCTTTCAGAATCGGGCTCCACGTGTTATTCTACAAGAAACCACTTACCATCTTATTCACTCTACTTATGGCACCTTTGATACTATATCTAGAATGGCAGCTTCAGCAATCATGGGTAGAACAACAACTTGGCTTAAAGCTTCATGACTGAGAGAAGATCTTCATGACAAAATAGCTGTCTGGAAGACAGCCTCTTTGGATCAAAGGTGAAAGAGACAGTTTCTCAAATCAAAGACAACTGCTCATCAATGAAAGAACTTTCTGTAACTCCAGAAACCTCTTCAAATTGCCATACAAAGTAACCACACTCTTATTGCAAGCCTTACCACTACTAATGTTTTCAACAATTATACCCAATAAGAAGATCTAAGCCTTACCCAAGACCTCCCCTCATCATTCCACAACTCAAACATAAACCCAGTGTTAGCATCTAAGGGAGTGCAAACAACAACCTACCCCCTTGACCTCCACAGGAAGTCCAAACCTCAATGTTGATTGCCCTCCAGTGGAAGGCTGCATTCTTCAGTTCAGGAAGAATTGGAAAAATATTACCTCAGACCACTGTGTGCTTTCCATTGTCAATCAGAGCTACAAAATAACGTTTCATTCATTCCTGCCCCTCCCACATTCTTTGACTTCAATCAAGATTTCCCAGGACTATGACAAAATTCTACAACAAAAGAAGATCCAGATGATTCTCTACAACCAGACCATCAAACTGAATCTTCATGACGTAAATCTACATGTGTTAGTGAAAAAAATAAATAAAAATGATCTCCCTAGCAACTATACTCCCTTTAATAGACCTTAGCTGTTGGCAAGCCTCCCTGGCCATGAAGGGTGCCTATTCTCACATACCCAGAAACAGAAGTCAACAAAAGTATCTATGCTTTACATTCCACAACCAACATTTTCAGTACAAAGTACTTCCGTTCGGCCTGTTGGTTCCCATAGTCTTCACAAAGTGTCTTGCAGTACTGGCCACACAGCTGCGGAAGGCAGGTCATTATGTCTTTCCCTACTTGGATGATTGACTAATCAGCAAAAAGCAAAAAAGGCCTTAAACTTCACTACCCAAGAAACCATTTGCCAGCTTCAAATAATACTGTAGTTTTCTTGATCAACAGAGAAAAGTTGACTCTAGAACCAATGTAAGTCATTACATTGTTGATATGAACTCTTAACACAAACAAAGTGAAGGCCTACCTTCCAAAGGAAAGAGTAGTATTTGTCTCTCTTGGATAGATTGTGAGCTCTTCTGAGCAGGGACTATCACTTACAGTATGTGCACATATAGAGCAGTGCATATGCCTTGTAGCCAGGGGAGATGGAATGCTGTTTTGTTTTGGAGGGCAAGCTCCACCCCTATGCCAACTGAAC
This sequence comes from Ichthyophis bannanicus, assembly GCA_033557465.1. Lineage (NCBI taxonomy): Eukaryota > Metazoa > Chordata > Amphibia > Gymnophiona > Ichthyophiidae > Ichthyophis > Ichthyophis bannanicus. The sequence continues at coordinate 182,842,881 of CM066041.1, read as the reverse complement.
TGCATGAGGCTGCAATTGCTGGCCTTCCCCTCCTGTCTGCCTGCGTGGATACGATCTCCTGTGGGCAGACAGGAGGGGTCTTTGCCGCAATTGCGGTGCTCTTCTGCCCATGTGGAAAGGGAACCCTGTGGGCAGCCTGCTGCCTGCCAGGTTGTGATCATGGCCTTCCTCTACTTCTGCCCACAGGAGATAAGATCCCCATGGGCAGAAGTAGGGGAAAGCCACGATCGTAGCAGAAATGTTTTGGTGGGGCCAGGGTCCCTTTCCGACGCTTATGCTGGTAGTGCTGTAAAATCTATAAGTGGTAATAGTAGTAGTACATGCAAAGTACTGGAAGCATGCAATTAAAAAATCTTAATGATCCAGTAGATGAAAGAGTACACTATTCTGAGTTCCCTCCTTAAATGGGCAAGCTACTGGTTGTAGCACACAGTGGTATATAAGTTCCCTTTCTCTAGTTCTTTGCCTTCATGCAGCAGCTCCTGCATGGAGGATGGTGCTATAACTGCTCCTAGATACCCTGGGCCACCTGTTCTTTTCATTCATACTACACCTTGGCTCACTTTATGCACACTGAAGGTTTCAACTGGGCAATGGTATGTCTACCAGCGACAGGAGCTTTCCATCAGCCCATGAGGCCCTTTGGCTGGTAGCAGCATGTAATGATTGAACTAAATATGAATCTTGGTGTCTGGCTACATTTTTTCAGAGGCAACCTCAGGAATGTTTTTAATCAACATGCTTCAGGATTTTACAAAAGACTGACTCGCACCAAGTGGTGAGATAAGAACAAAGTCACCTTAAATATTCCACAGGAATCTGAAACCAGATCTCAGGAAAATTCTCTTATCACCCCTGGCAAACACTTTCTAACGAGAAATTTCTGAATGGGAGCACACCTAGACTCGGGAAATTACATAAGCCCATGATACTCCTTTTCCAATTTTAGTTTTTCTATATAGTTATGTTTTGGGTTCTGCGCCTATTAAAGTTTGTATGTACATATCATATACTTACCAGCTATCCTGTTTTTTTTTTCAAATAAATATTGAGCAACTCTGAGTGCTCAAATCTTTCACTTAACCCCCCCAGTCAGCAAGCAGCAGGGATTCCTGCAGAGGAATTATCTCTATGGTAGGGGTATGCTGGATAGTTTGCTTTGTTACATTTGTTTTGCTATCTGGTGAGTGTTTGTTATATTATTTTTCGTGTGCCATCCCTGCCCTCATTACTAACCAAATGCACCAATGAATTACAAAAAGGGCCACCTGAACTCTCCCGTTTACCCCCATTTCTGGGGTCCAATGGGGGCAGAAACAATCTTGAGTTGCTCCTGCCCCACCTGTGCCATCTTTCTACAAGTTCCAAGTCCAGGCCTCGGTGTTAATGCCCACACTTAGGGGTCAGGCCCCGCTTCAAGCCCTGGAAAGAACAAGCATGATGATCCGACACTGGGTGAGCAGGGCAATTTCCAGACGGCCTTTCTCAATCTGACTGAAGGTCTCCAGTTTCTAGAGCGTGCATACTTTTAGCTGGATTGTTAGAGAGCATCACCAGGGGTATATTTAGGTAAGGGGAGGAAAATAATAATACTAAATTGGATTTTCAAATGCATGTGGAATATTTTCCATTAAAATTCACCTACACAAATGGCACATACAAGGAAAAACAATGCCTGCTTTCCCTTTGAAAATTAGGTACAAGGTCATTGGAACCTTTTTCTTTTTAAGGGGGGGATGGAGACATGACCACGGCCCCTTGTTAGCAGCATAGCTGCCTTCCCCCTGCATCAGGAATGCCTGTGCTATTAATGCAGAGGTTTCACAACTACCATATGTCAACTTTTGGAGTTCGCACATGTTAACTGCAAAAACATTACTGTAGAATAGTAAATAGGCCCCTTCTGCTGTCCAGCACTGGCAAAATGTTTATGCTAGAGGGTACGGAGAATTCCCCCAGGACGGTTTCCCTTGCTGATCTGCTGCACTTCTTATCAGACATCTTTTTTGCTGGAATGCTTTACATCAATTTTTTATTTGATTTGCTTTCTTTGCTTTTGTATTTGATTTTCCTTTCTTTCTGGGGTCCTTAATTTGTTTTCTTGATTTTCACCTTACCCTCCTTGTATATAACAAATTGGAAAGTGTACACTAGTGGTGTGATACAATGACGTGTTTCCCCCATTTCCAGAATCAGGCATGAGTGTGTGGTGGGGGGGGGTCGGGGGGTCATATGTGTGTCTCATAGTAAGTGATAGGGTGCATGATGAGTATGTGTTGGGAGAAGCATCAGGGTCAATGTGCAGCGGTGGCCAAGAGAGCAAATAGAATGCTAGGTATGATAAGGAAAGGAATGGAAAATAAAACAAAAGATATTATAATGCCTCTATATCGTTCCATGGTGCGACCACACCTTGAGTATTGTGTGCAATTCTGGTCACCGTATCTTAAAAAGGATATAGCGTTATTAGAAAAGGTACAGAGAAGAGCCACCAAAATGGTAAAGGGGATGGAAGGATACTCCTATGAAGAAAGGCTAAAAAGGTTAGGGCTCTTTAACCTGGAAAAGAGACGGCTGAGGGGAGATATGATAGAGGTCTATAAATTAATGAACGGAGTGGAACGGGTAAACGTAGATACTGTTTATATCATCAGAATATAGAAAGACTAGGGAACATACAATGAAGCTACAGGGTAACCTATTTAAAACGAATAAGAGAAAATATTTTTTCACTCAACATGTAATCAAACTCTGGAATTCGTTACTGGAGGATGTAGTAAAAGTTGTTAGTGTAGCTGGGTTTAAAAAAACATTTGGACAAGTTCCTGGAGGAAAGGTCCATAAACCATTATTAAAAGGGACCCAGGATATCACTACTTGACCCAATACAAGCATTGTGAAACCTGTGTCTTTTTGGGAACCTACTGGGTACTTATGACCTAGATTTGGAAACAGGATACTGGGCTTGATGGACCTTGGTCTGACCCAGTATGGCATATCTTATGTGTGTGTGTGTGGAGGGGTACATGCGTGTGTGTGTGTGTGCGCGCGCGCGCGCGCGTGTGTGCATGTCATGGGGCGTGTCAGGGGCTTTAATACATACATGCATACCTGAGTGTATCATGGGTGTGTGCAGGTTTTGTGTGTGTGTGTGTCTCTTTCTCTTATGACCTCCTCCCAGTCTTCATCCAGTCTCTCTCTCATATAACACCCCCCCCCAGCTTTCCCCCAGTCAGTCTCTCTCTCTTACTCCTTTTATCTATTTATTTAACAGTTTTTTTATACCGCTTTATCATTTCAATCAAAGCGGTTTACATTGTAACTTAAACTTGGTAGACATACATTAAACAGGGAGATTGATAACTTGGATTTTTCTGAGGCAATGGAGGATTAAGTGACTTTCCCACTAGCACTCCTTGTGGCCTTGGGCATCGAACCCTGGTCTTTTGGCTCCCAAGCCAGAGCTCTAACCACCAGCCTTCTTCTAGAGTCTTTGTCTCAGGACCCCCTCTCCCCCCCCCCTTTTCAGCCTTCACCTGGTATCTCTCTCTCTTTCTCTCTCTCTCATAAATGCCATCCCCAGGCTTCACATACTCTCTCTCTCCCATCCCCCCTCCATCCAGTCCTTCCTTCATATAGTCAAGTTGTACATAGTTCCTAAAAAATTGTAACCTCCAACTCACTGACCCTACCCGCAAATCAAGTTACCTGTAAAAAGTTGTATTCGTGTTCCATGTACCTGTTTCTTAAGTTCCTTGTAAACTGCCCCTGATCTTTGGAAAGGGTGGTATAGAAATGTAACAAACAAACAAACAAATAAATAAATAATAAATAAATCTACTCTTGTCCCTAACTGCAGCACCTCAAAAATGCTGTGCTTCAGGCTTCCTAAACAGCAATCATCTCTCTGAATGATGGAGCCACATAGAACAGGACGGTCAGGCTGATCTCCCAGTTTCAAGTCTTGTGAGACTTCGGACATCAAGATCAGCCTGAATTCCCTGCACTGCATGGTTCCATCACTCAGACAGCTGATTGCAGTGAGGGAAGCCTGAACCACGGTGTTGGCTCACACAAGCATGTTTGTGCATGTTTATGCTGAAATATGCATACAGACAGACAATTTCCCTGCAACCTGAACCTCAACAATAAGAGCTATGCCTTAGCAAAATGCGCCTAATAAACAATGACTATCAAAGACTATCCGGCCCCTTCACTCTGCTCAGTTATGCTGTCTGCATAGCTAAGGATGTTTGACTTTAGAATATGAAATGTGGATGAAAATGCTTCTTGAAAAAAAATCATGAGGGAAAGTTGGCGCTTCCCAAAATGACTGTGTAAATATGTCCACTTTTACCTCGCCAGTTGCTAGTGGTCAGAACAAGTTTCCTGCTTAGGCTGATTCACCAAGCTCTTACTGATTAAGGCTCGCCATATATTCAAAAAGGTTCAGTGTGCATGGAAGCAGAAGCCTGAATAAAAAGATTGACTAGAGTCCTTGCTTGACCTGGCAAGAGAATTTGACTGTAGTCATTGCATCGTTCCGGGAGAGCTGGAAGTGAAGAGGTCCTGTATGAACGTTCCAAATATATAAACAGAGCAACTCAAAAATATCCCTGTTTAGAAAGGAATTATGTTTTCTGCATTTCTTCGTTATTATCTTTATTGGTAATACCTCAATAATATATTGGATATAGTACACATACATATGAGATCCCAACCATCAAATTCAGTTTGCTTTGGCCCTAGCCATAATGGATAATACTGCTAAGAAGTTATTGAAACCATATTTAGTTCAAGTTAAATAAGTTTCATTCTCAACATATGGAGAGTAGTTTAAAACATGAATGGCAGCTGACTTTGGTCTCATTACAAGCTATAATGCATGCAGGTCTGGCACTGTCATGCAGTGTAAAATCAGTGAGTTATAGTTCCCGACTTTTCATTGGCTTCAAAAGGAAGCGCACTGGTATGCCGACATGAACACTTTCCATCACTGCCAAGACAATGAATGACATCAAAACAAAATAGATTCCCGAACTTAAAGAGCGTACCCATGAGAGGCAGAGAAGTGGGGTGCCTTGGAATAGAGATTACTATTATTTCAACTGGCTGAGAAATACCACGCCATCCCATAGCACACTTAAGGCTTCTAACGTCATTGGCAGTCTGGTTGCACACAGGCAGTATGGAGAGTGCAATATTTCCAGCTGTGCTTGTGGCATCAACATGAAGCACTTACATCTAACTGTATATCCTTGGCCAGGCGCTAGGCTTCCTGGTGCTATTAAGCAGTTGCGAGATTCAGCTGCCATATTACTGCCTTCTGCAGCTCAAACGCTGAGCCATGGAGCATCAGAAAACAGGCCAGCTTTGCAACCCAGCGTTGAGGCCCATTTTAATAATACGACCTTTCATGAAGAAAACTTAAGAGCATGCTGAAAGTGAAGGCTGGGCTTGATGCCAATTATTTCCTCTGCATTACTATACTATAAATTACAGTTAAATATCATGATGTCATTACCTACTGTTTCACTATCAATATCGCTCAAAAGGACAGAAAATTCTAGAAGCCGTGATCTTTTTCTTTTATTAGAAGCTGTGTTTAGTTACTACAGTGATGACGTACAATTTTTGGATAACATGGCCACTATCTCACAAGCTAAGAACCCTATGCCTTCTACACTCCTGACTACATATGAGCACCCTTTGCCTTGCCTCTAGAGTGTCTTTAGCCTCATGTTGGAAAGCCAACTTAAAATTATTATTACAGGCCTTAATACAACAACTTCCCAGCTTGATCCATGCCTAGTACAATGGATCAAATCAACCTCCGCGGAGCCAGCCCCAATAATTACACTGATCATAAACAGCTCTCTCTCCCAAGGCTACCTACCAAAACAACTTAAACATGCATCCATATGCCCAAACCTTAAAAGCCCAAGACTGGACCCAACATTATCAAGCTCATATCTAGCTTACCCTTCCTAGCCAAGATAATTGAAAAAGCAGTCCAGATGCAGCTGCAAGACCACGTCGACACACATGTTCCTCTTGACCAACAATAGCATGGTTTTAGAATTAACCACAGGGTCAAATATCTTATCATCATACTAATGGCAAGCTCATCCTGGGCATTGGGAAACCCCATCAAGGATTTGTCCTCATTTTCCTCGATGTAAAAGCTGCCTTTGACTCAGTTCCGCACAATGCTCTACTACTTCAACTTCAAGCAATTGACCTATGCAACACCACCTTCAAATGGTTCTCTTCTTACCTCACCTTGAGGCAGCAACAAATAAGTATAAATAGGATAGCTGCCACTCCTTCCAACATAACCCAAGGGGTACCTCAAGGATCTGTATTGTCTGCACTCCTGTTTAACCTATTCATTCAACCAATCGATAATATCATCCACTCTCATAATGTCTTGTATCACTTACATGCGGATGACAATATGTTGCATATCCCTATATCCACCCTTACTCCAATATACACCCCTCTGATAGACTGCTTCAATGCTGTCTCGCAATGGCTTAAAACACATAACCTTAACTTAAACTACCAAAAGACAGAGCTACTTAATGTCATCAGGGATCCCTGCTTCTCACCTCTACCATATGTAGATATGGGTGGAGAAAAGATCCACACCAAATCTAATGTAAGATACTTTGGGGTCACACTGGACCAAGGTCTTACTCTGACCCAGCACATAAACTCCACTATAAGCCTCTTCTACCAGAAAATCAGAACAGACAAAGCTCTCAAACCACTCCTGGACCAAATCCACTTTTGGACATTTTTCCAAGCCTTAACTCTGCTTCATCTTGATTTCTGTAACAACCTGCTACTGGGATTACCAGCTTCATCAATCCACCCACTGCAGATGGCCATGAACACCATGGCAAGAGCATTAACCGGCACCCCAAACATGAGCATATTACCCAGAAACTCAGTAACCTCCATTGGCTTCCAATAAGAACCCATGCTAAGTACAAAGCATTGATCACTATGTTCAAAGCATTCCACCATCTATCACCAGATCATCTAGAAACACTTATAGAAAGACCACCTGATAACCGACCCAGAAGGACCAGCACCACCTTTGAAGGAATCGTCCTGGCTCTCATTTTCATGCAGATTTAAATACAGTATCAAATTTTGTCTCTTATTCACAGGATCTACTACACTGGCATTCCTTTGTATCTTTATTCCTTGATTATTCCATGCAGCCTTTAGTTTTCTAGCTCTGACATGGTAGAATGGTCTTCCCCTTGAATTATGTCTGGAGAGCTCCACTGAGAAATTCAAATTAGGGATTAAAAATTGGTTTCTTTGTAAACATTTTGGTGATGATGGATTCAGGCTCTTTCTTCCCCTTGGTTGGCTGGCCTTCCATCTGGGCATCCCCTTAGTTTCTTTTTGCATTTGGGGAATACATTTTATTTTGGGTTTTAATTGTTGTGCTACTCATGCCCCTGCCCTTTGTGTCATCCTTGTCAGTTTACATTGTCAATTGTATTTTCCGCTTCCCATCATTTTTTGTAAACTGCTTTGATGACTATTTTGTAGCCAAATGGCAGTATATAAAATTCCACAAAATAAAATAAATGTCTTTACACATCATATGCCATCTAAGGAGGTCATGTTATAAGACCTTTTTATGTGTAAAAATAGGATTTTATGTGGATAAATAACCATTTATAAAGTTGTTTGGTATATAGGTGCCTGGCTTAGGTGCATAAACTGCACATTTGATTAACTATGCCCAACCTGTTCAGAGGTGTTCCTAGGGGCAGGGTTTGCACATACTGAACACACATAAATAAGCACATAATTTTTATTTTTATGTTTGTACAGCGCTTCGTATGTTGCGGCGCTTTATAAGTCTTTAACAATAATAACGGGAAAAAATATGGTGAAACGTATACACATAATGGCTGCATAAAATTCCCCTCTAAATCAATTTAGCACATGTTCAAATTACAAATGACACAAGACCAAAAATACTAACAAAATAAATAGAAAACAAAATTAAACATGTTTTCCATGCACAGCCTGAGTCTGAACCATCTAATTGATAAATTATCCAATTTCAGTTCATTTGAATGTACATCATGTTCTAGTAGCCATGTTTGTCATGGAGAAACCAAGCTTCAATATCTTTTATTGCATCAACGTAAAAGATATCCACCAATGTTGATACAAGTAAGCAACTATGCAGAAATAAGAGTCAACAAATAAGTTGTATATGTATAATCGAGCCCCCGGCATGGCGAATGCTTTCTAGCCTCTTGTCATTGTCACCATAAGAAAATTAAAAAATCAGTGATATTTAAGGATTTTCTTGAAATTTAAATTATTATGGCACCAGTCACAGAGGAACAAGATAATGCTTCCTAGAAAATTCATCTCATGCTTCTTTATCAAGGGGGCCTGTGTAATAAAACTTGTGCTAAATACATTATAGCATGAGTTTGCAAAAATTTTAATTGGTTCTTTAAAAAACACTGAACTCTCAGCCTGGTGGCTCAGTAGACAAGCTACACGTCCTTGGAGAGGGTTCCTAGTTTAAACCCAGAAGATGGTCTTATGCACCCGAGGTGGATGAAGCTAGGAATGCTGCAAAGACAGCATTACTGACCCTGAGGGGTGCAAGTTATGGTCATTTTTAAGGGCACTACCTGGTGGCCAGATTTAGAGCCCATGATACAGAGCTCCAAAGAAAGCCTTGTTGCATAGCTTCTGTGCTCAAGACAGTTGTTGCAATGCCCAAACTGGACAAAGCAGAAGGGAAGGTCCATTAAAAACAAGAAGGAATCTCACATGGCTGCACATGAAGGCTCTTGGCACCAGAATCAAGCTCTGATGACTGAGCTGGAGAGGGATGGGAGCTATTATCAGACAACCCCCCCTCCCCCCTCCCCACCACTTAACGAGCAATGCAAAATGATTTAGCATGCACACAAAAAATATCAGATATAGCATGCTGACATTATTCTTGTGCAAGAAAATGGGATGTCTGCCTGTCTGAAGGGTGTGGACCAGTGGTGTGAAGGCAAGAAGGGGGATGTGCCTGCTTTGGTGGGAAGATGCTGCCAGAAGACAATCCCTACTAGTTCCTCCAGATTGCTTTATGTGAGGGACTTTCCCCTAAGCTTGGCCTTTGCTTCCACAGCTGTCCTGCAGACACTGAGAACCACAAGCGAACATGCTGGACTGGGAAGACATCAGGCAAATATTTCTGTGCTATTCTGGCACTGGATAAGGGCTTGTGGTCTTGGCCTTTATTTGCATTGCAGACACCATTATGCCTTATAGATTTCTAAATGTATAACAATACGGTTAATCATATTCTATTTTTTTATCTTTTCCTTTCTGTTTGTGTTGGGCAAATAGATACGAGCTTCGGTGAGAAGTGCTGAATTGTGTACACTTGCACTTTCTCTGACCCACTGACGGTGCAGGATGTCCCATTATGCACTCTAAGCCCAGTGCCTAGGGCCTACAAAAATTGTAATGGCCACAAAGGAGGTAAAAAATTTAAAAAGAAAAAAAAAAAAGGGATGAAAAACTTCAAAATTACATTTTAGAACTAACACCAGAACTTCTTGGGATTTCCTGAGAGAGTTTCTTTTTTTCAGTTTCTCTTTTTAGCAAAGTCTTTAATAGTATCCTCAAAGCTACCAAGGGCTTCAAACACCAAAATTTGGCCCTGAGTATTGACTGTTGTCCCCCAGTGCCTGCCCTAGAGGATAGAGGAGTACTTGTTTCTTGGACCTTGTGCAATGTATCATTGAAAATAGTGGGAGTGAGGGATGAAGGTTGTAAGGACTGAGGTAGATCCAGTGACTAAAGTTACTGACCAATGGAGTAAGCCTACTAGCTGGGAGGCCCCCAGCTTATATGATTAATCAAGGGTATGGAGATGGACTCTTCCCTTTCCCCAAACAAAGGTGTTCATGATCAAGCCTCTGAAAGCATATAGGGTTCTTTGGACAGACCAACTATAGCAATGTCAGAAATAATCCATAAAATAATGCCAAAAGTTTGGAAGCGGACCTTTTACTGGAGACATTACAACACCTGATACATTATGGGACTTTTATGATTTCAGTGGAAAAAATCAAGGACTACAGATACCATCATGCATTAGCATGTAAATTCAAAATCAGGACTAGTCATAAAACGTCTGTCCTGGAACTGAGTAACTTGATATTTCTGCTTTTTTTCCCCAGCTAACATGCTTCCAAAAGAACCACTAACCAGCCTTTTATTGTGCCACATTGCTAAAATGTCAAACAGACATATGTAAACTGTCGGATGTTTTCTGTTCAATGTAAACCGCGCTGATGTCTAATAGTGCGGTATATAAGAATTGTTAATAAATAAAATAAAATAAATAAAAATAAACAGCCGGCTTCCACTTCCTTCAGAGATACTCCCAGGAGTTTAGGCTCAGGGCATGCTGGCTTTATTCTCTCAGGCTTTGGTTTCTATGTAACCCTGCTGGCATTATAGCTTATGCTCTCCAGGTAACACTCTGCATAGTTCTGTGTGACCAAGCACTTTTTGTCTCAGCTGCCAAGTTGACCACAGCTTATCTTCCTGAAATCACAGGCCCAATATTCGAAGGGCAGTTACACGGTAGTAAACCACGTAAATGCCTTAGATGGGGATATTCAACAGCACATACATGGTTAGTGCCATTGAATATCACAGTCTATGTCCCCTACATGCCCCAATGCTAACTGGTTAGCACTGGTGTGTGTTGCGGCATTCCAGGGCGGAGTGGAGGCAGAGAATGGCGCTAAGTGGGCAGCAGTGATATTGGATGCTGCCCGGTTAGTGATTTGCACCTTAAAGATAGGTGAGGAAAACCCTGAGCATCAGGGCCTACATCTCCAAGAACTACTAGTTCAGGGCAGCACATCATTTGACATGTCCCCTAGTGGCTGGATGCCACATTTTCAGAAAAGGAACACAAAGTGACACCCTTTTAGAGGGCTTAGTGTGGTTTCTTTAGCCTTTCATAGCCACGAGCCCTTCAACGGGTCATCCACTGTCTATAAAGAAAGCCAGTGTGGCTTTCAAGTACATTCAAAAAAGCTTTTCAAGTATATCTGTAGCAGCAATCCTGTGAGTCACTTGGACCATTAGATGACAGAGGGGTAAAAGGGGTGCTGAGGGAGGACAAAGTCGTAATGGAGAGACTGAATGAATTCTTTGCTTCAGTCTTTACTAAAAAAGATGTAGAGAAGATACCCATGCCTGAAATGGTATTTAAAAGTGATGTAGGGAACCAGGTCCCTTCTGCCAAAGGACCCTGTCAGTGTTGGTGCCAGATAGCCTAGCCACCTCAGCTGCTGACATCATCACAGGGCCTTTAAAGATCAGGCCCCACAGTCGCGGGCGTGTGTCTGAAGGACTGTTTCATAGGGGCAGGTTCTGTCCCTTTGGAGCCCCTTCAGAGCACATCGGAGCCATTGGAGCCAGGTGATTCACGTCTCATGGGTGAGAGGAAGAAGTTTCCCCAGCCAGAAAAAAAAGTGGTGACTGTTGTGGGCCCTATGGCCTGTCATGTTGTAACTATGTCTTCTGTACCTGTAGTAAGTCACAGATCCACTCTTGACTCCTCCTAGCAATCGGGTAACATTACCCCAAACTTCTAAATTAAAGCGTTGAACACTAAGCCACCCTCTTGGTAGTTAGTACAGTGGGCTAGGAATGGAGGAGGTCAAGGTTCAAATCCCACTGATGTTCCTGTATATTTGGGAAAATCACTTAACCTACCATATCCTTGGATACAAACAGATTATAAGCCTTCTCAGGAAAGAAGTACCTCAATAGAAATCACTTTGAACTACTACAAGAAAGATATGGTAAGCTAAACAAAGTTAATAATAAATACTCCTAAGAGAATGAGCAGCTAACTTCTAATATAGACATATCATACACTCAATTACTATCACACATTCTCAGTTTTATTTTCTCCCATAAGAAAAAGCTTGCTTGAAAAATAAACAGACACCGTTTTTGTAGACATGTGGGCCTAGACATATAATTTTCTTTTTCTCATCCTCCAGCTAAAAGGGGCTAAACACAACAGCTTGGGGGCCAGACAAGGAGCCTGTGAAATATCAGACAGCTTTCAGCGCAACTGGCCAACCCTGCATGACTTCAGACAAAGCACTTCCGTCCTTATCTGACTTTCATTGAGATGTCTCATTCAACCTCAGATAAAAGGGAAGATGTGCTTTGAAATCCAACCATTGGGGCGTCAAAGAAATCAGCATGCAAATGCCGCACATGCTATTAATGGGTAAACAAACGAATTGCGGATTAAAAATAGATACTTAGTCGTGGGGGAGGATAAAGTAAAATTTAATTGGGCACCATGATAAAAAGTCACTATGATAAATGCTTGTAGGGTAAATTCAAAAGTGGCAGCTATTGTTTCACAGCTGGGCAGATCCAACAGGCAAAAGAAATGCTGTGTAATAAATTACAGCAGCAACGAGCAAGGGCACACTAGCAGTACAGCACATTGGGTTTTGTTCTTCCATCCTATGCCTCTGGAGAAAAATCATTATTGAAAAGGCCCATTGTGTGACTCTGGGGAATCAGAAAATCATTTGCCCCTTTGGAGCCCGATTATATGGCTAAAGCGTCAAAGAAACAATATTTTCTTTATGACCCTACATATTTCCTAAAATGCAATTTTCTCATAGGGACTTTCAATGTCAGATGTGAATGAAGAAGGGACGTACAGAATCCTGGAAGTTCACATACATCATCAGCTTTGGGTATCTTTCAGGGTTTTTTTTTTAAGGAAAAGAAAGGGAAAGTTAAGTAGTAGTCTACTTCTTGGAGCAGTAGACCGAGAACAAGGGAAGTCAAGGTTCAAATCCTGCTTCTCCCACAGACTCTACTCGTAAGCTTGGCCAACTCACTTCACTCTCCAGTGTCTTGGGTACAACTTAGATTGTAAGTCCACTTGGACAGGGAAATAACTTTGTAACTCGCCTTGAACTTGGATTTGGAAAGGCAACTTACTGTAGAAAAGTGCAGTAATGTTAATTCACTGTTAGCATGTATTATTAGTAACTAGGGCCTTTTGAATAAGATGGGACCTTCACTAAAATAATGGACCTTAAAGTGAATTAACATACATTGTTAGCATACCTTGGTAACTAGTAGGGATGTGCTTTAGTTTGGAATTCTGTTGACATCTGTTCTCCTTTCCATCTCTCTCTTTCATGGCCCCTCAGCACTTTCTATTCCTATTCCTCAGATTCCCTAATTGTCTCCCCTCCTACCAACACCTTCAAACTCACCCCCCCCTTTATCTCCCCTCTACCATCCTCACTTCCCCCACCATCTTGTCTTCTACCCTATCATCAGCTCTTGAGCTCCACCACTTTTTCCCCTCTCATTCAGCCATCTCCTCTCTCTCTCTAAAACATCACTCTCATTACCACCATGCTGTCTCCTCTCTGCCCTGCACTCTTCTACTCCTACTGCTTCTCCTTTTCTCTCTTCCGGAGATATCAAGCCCAACCCTGGTCCCCCTAGACTTTTGTCACACTCACAGAACAGATTTTCACGCAACAGCTCAAATCTTATTCATATCCCTCTTTTACCCTTCCTCTCTTCCTTTCTCATGTGCCTTGTGGAACGCACACTCCATCTCAAATAAACTTGCCACTACTCATGATCTCTTTATCTCTAATGCTCTCCATCTTCTTGCTCTAATCGAGATGTGGCTCCTCCCAGAAGACTTGGCATCAGTCGCTGCTGTCTGTCATGGTGGCTATCAATTCTTCTACATGCCTTCTTCCACTGGCTGTGGTGGTGGTGTTGGACTTCTACTCTTTCCTTCCTGCCAATTTCAACCCCTCCTGCTGCTTCAGTCTCACTCCTTTCCCTCTTTTGAAGTCCACTCCATCCGCCTTTTTACTCCTCTACCTCTCTGGTTAGCTGTTATTTATGTATTCATTTATCTAACATTTTTTATATACCACTTTTCAATTTATCAAAGCGGTTTATCAACCTCTTGACAAGTCCACATCTACCTTTCTCACCGACTTTGACTTGTGGCTTTCCTTCTTTCTGGATTCATCTTCCCCCTCCCTTATTCTCAGGGACTTTAACATTCATGTTAACCCCTCTGACTCTTAAGCTTTAAAGCTTCTTTCCCTTAACTCCTCAGTCAACCTCTAGTTTTGCTGTACTGCCCCACCACCAGCACACCACTGTCTCAACCTTGTATTCTGTAATTGCTAACCCTCAAACTTCTGTACCTTGTGATAAGGAAGCTTATCATAGTTCAGGAGGGAGCTATAAAAGAGGTGAATTGGCTCTGAACAAGCAACCTGTCTTTGTTGGTAGAAATACTAAAACAGAATGTTTTCATAAAAGACTACCAAACCCAGAATGCACCAGGTTACAAACAGCCTCTAGGAGGGCAGAAGTGGGGAAATGTGTGTTCAATCAGGAGAGCTATGAGGTAATCCCCAATCACTCATCTCCAAGGGCAGGGCTTGATTTAGCACACCTGGGCTGTGCTAGGGTGGAGTGTCCCTCTAAGCACTTTAAAAGTAAAAGATATTCTACACAGAGACAGAACAGAGAGAACCGGATCTCACAGAACAGAGAGAAAGAAGAGAGAGGACTACAACAGCAGTGGCAATGCAGAAGGAAGAAGAGAGAGACATCTTGGAGGTCTAAAGAAGGAGCCCACAGCAATACGTGTGTTGGGAGTCATTCCAGAGGCAAGCATACTCCATTGGACTGGAGAAAGCCAGAGGATTGGGGTTATAGAGCCAGGAATTCCCAGAAGGCACCTTTGAGGGAGACGGCTGCATTTGGAAGGGGCCCTAAGACCGGTGCAAGAAGGTATGTGAAGAGAGACCCAGTGTCCAGGGATCTTGATTGGAAGGCTGGACATAAAAGCTGGACTACCTACTGTCCAGGATACCTGGAGAGGAAACCTAACAGCAAGGGGAGCTCAGGTAGGAACTTTGATCTATGCCCTAGCTCTTCATCAGGAAGACAGCAGGGAAACAAATATTATACTGAGACTGATCAATTAAGGAATTCCTCTGAGCCAGACCATGATATTGATTCCATGATATTTGAGGAAGAAGGAGATATATCAAATGATCAGTTGGAATACATGGATTGCTCTCTGTCTAGGCTGCTGTTTTAAAGTAGTTTCTCACTAATACAACAACCACCAAAAGGAACTGTAACTTGTTCTTTTATCTACCCAGAAAAGTCTTTACAAGAAAGCTTTAGGGTAGGATTGAGCCACGTAGAGAGAGTGAACCAGCAAAGGGGTTTGCAGCTGGCTAATTATTGGTAATTGAGCCAGGCACAAGTACACGTGAGCTCTAGAAGGAAACTTCTTCTTTGTGTGTGTGAATAGAAGAAAGTTATCCTTGATAAAGAACAGGTTTTTTTGTTACTTTTGGGTTTGTTTTTGCTTTTTGGAGCACTGCTAAGAAGGTCATTAGCAGGAGCCATCAAAAAGACCTTTTCTGTTTCCCATCAAGGTCTTTATTGATTTATTGCTTAAGAAGTTCAGTTACCTTATATCATGTTTTGTTTTTCCTGAGTACAATACTTGAAGCAAGTGTCCTTTTGTGTTACTGTTTTTCTTTGCTTACACTCGAGCATCACAACTCATTATTTTGTGAATGGCTGATTCTGGTATGAATGAACTACAAACCCCCACAATCCTTTGCAAGTCATAATAATATTTTGCCTTTGCCAAGACTGTGGACTTTCACGACCAGCACCCCCGTTTACAACCTCAGTTCTTCCCTTATTGGATCATCACCTGCTAAGCTTCATTCTAAATCATTCACTGCCTCAACCTCACCCTATCTCCTCCAACCTCTTTAGAAATCTTCATGTGATTGACCCTTTGGCTCTTTCCTCAAGTGTGTCTGTTGATGAGGCAATAGCTTCCTATAGTGCAGCACTCTCCTCTGCTCTGGATGCTCTTGCTCTGACCATGTAACATTCTGTGAGGTGTACTATACCCCAGCCCTGGTTGTCTTCCACTACCCACTATCTATGCTCCTGTGTCTGTTCAGCTGAGTGTGCTTGGCTCATATCCCACACCCTTGTAGACTTTTTACACTTCAAATTCATGCTTGTCTCTTTCCAGTCAGCTATATCACTCTCCAAACAAGACTATTATGCCCATCTGACTAACTCTCTTGCCTCTGACCCTCACCATCTCTTTACAACTCTCAACTTTCTCCTCAAGGTGACTCTGCCTCTGACCCCTCCTTCCCTTTTTACCCAAACACTGGCTAAACTATTTCCATGACAAACTCCGCAAGATCACACACCAATTCCCCACTATGTCAGCTACTTCTCCTCTTTACTCCCAACTTTTCCCCCTACCTCTGCTATCCCTTCTTCCTTTTCTATGAACTCTGAGGAGGAAACCACATACCTTCTTTCCTCCTCCAAACAAACTATCTGCTTCTCTGATCCTATTCTAACCCATCTTCTAAGTTCCATCTCCTCCACTGTTGTCCCTTTCATCTCTCATATTCTCAACCTATCACTCTCCACTGCAACTGTCCCTGCAGCCTTCAGGCATGCTATGGTCACACCTCTCCTCACGAAACCCTCACTAGACCCTATCACTTCTAACTATTGACCCATCTTCCTCTTCCCCTTCGTTTCTAAACTACTTGAATGTGCAGTTCACCTTCGTTGCCTCAACCTTCTCCTCTCAAGCCCTCCTGGATCCTTTACAATCTGGCTTTTGACCTTTACATTCTACTGAAATGGCTCTTGCCATAGTCTCCAGTGACCTGTTAATGGTTAAGCCAAGAACCTTTACTCAATCCTCATCTTTCTTGATCTTTCTGCTGCTTTTGACACTGTTGACCACAACCTTCTCCTCGATACCTTGTCCTTGCTTGGTTTTAAGGGCTCTGTGATATCCTGGTTCTCTTCTTAACTCTTCCATCACTCTTTCAGTGTTTGTTCTGGTGGATCCTCCTCTACTGCTATCCCATTCACAGTTGGTGTACCCCAAGAATCTGTCTTGGGTTCAATCCTTTTCTCCCTCTATACCCAGTCCCTTGGTGCACTCATTTGTTCCCATGGATTTCAGTACCATCTTTATGCTGATGACTCCCAGATCTACCTTTCTACACCTGAAACCTCTCTGGCAATCCTGGCCAAGTTCTCTGCTGCCTTTCTGACATCATTGCTTGGATTGCGTGGCCAAAACTAAGCTTCTTATTTTACCCCTAAACTCTCCTCTCCCCTTCCTCCTTTCTGAGTCTCTGTGGATAACTCTACTCCTCCCTGTCTCCCCAGCTCACAACCTTGGGTCATCTTTGACTCCTCTTTCTCCTTCTCCACACACATCCAACTGATAGCTAAAACCTGCCATTTCTTTCTCTATAACATCAACAAAATTTGCCCATTCCTTTCTGAACACACTACTAAGACACCTATCCACTCCTTAGTAACCTCCTATCTAGACTATTGTAACGTGCTCCTTGCTGGTCTCCCTCTGAATCATCTCTCTCCCCTTCAATGTGTTCAGCACTCTGCTGCGGGGCTAATCTTCTACCAGTCTCGTCATGCTCATATTACCCCTATTCTCAAGTCACTTCATTGGCTCCCTATCCATTTCTGCATCCAGTTTAAACTTCTTCTGCTGACTTATGTGCATTCACTCTGCAGATCCTCACTACCTTTCCTCTCTTATCTCTCCCTACACCCCTCCTCAGGAACTCTGCTTTTCTGGCAAATAGCAATAGAAAAGAAGGGCAAAAATAGAAGCTAACTCCAAACTTCACTCCTTTCACCTTGCTGTTCCTTATTTCTGGAACAAACTATCTGAGTCTGTATGTCAGGTGCCTTCTCTGGTCTTTTTCAAATCCAGGCTGAAAACTCACCTCTACACTGCCACTTTCAGATCTTGACACACATGATCTCCTTTCTGTTTCCTTACCATTCCCCCTAGCTGTATTCCATGTCTACAGCTACTGTGTTGTCTGTCTTGACTAGATTGTAAGCTCTGATGAGCAGGGACTGTCTTTTACTGTGTCTGCACAGTGTTGCATACATCTTGTCTTGAAGGACTAAAAAGGGGACTGTTACTTCTGGAAAGAGATCTGCAATTGTGAGTATATACTTCTGGGAATTTTCTGAAAGGAATTCTTTCTATTAAATCTAATTAATCTGTGAACCCACTATTTTTTGTTAAATCAGTCAGGGCCTAGCTGCAGCAGTTTAAGTTTAAATTTAAAACACAGAAGAGAACTTTCTGGTTACATTTCATACCCAGCAGAGAGCTTGTAGTTTAAATTTAATAGTCACTCAGGGCCTAGCATCAGCAAAGTACTTTTAGTTTAAATTTTTTTTTTTTAATTTTTAATTTATAAATTTGAAAACATTACAAAGAAATATCACCATAACAGTATTAACAATACCATTATTAAAGAAAACAAAGTAACAAATTAGTCCACATTAAGGAGCGCTCCATTCAGAAAAAGAAAACAATTACAATAAAACAACCGACTGGACCTGAAAATACAATCATAAGCTCAATATACTTTGTCAGGAGAATCAGAAATATAAATTCTATTATTTATCTTTAAGAAAATTCTGTAATTGCTCCACCTCAGAGAACACAAAACGATTACCTTGAAACATCCTCTAGGGATACATTATTAGTTACTTTTGTATTACATACGGATAAGGAGAGAGTTTTGAGGTCGTATTTTAAGCAGAAATCTATGAAATTTTGTGGTCAACCCATTCAAATATTCCCTGACATTTCTAGGACCACCCAAGCGCGCCACAAAGCTTTTTTGCAGTTGCGGTCGCAAGTGTTGTCCTTGGGAGCCTCGTTTCATCTTTTAGTTTAAATTTAAAACACAGAAGAGAGCTTTCTGGTTAAATTTGGAACCCAGCAGAGAGCTTGTAGTTTAAATTTCATAATAAGTTAGAGCCTAGCAGCAGCAAAGAGCTATAATTTAAATCAAATCAGAATATAGTTTACCTCAGCAGCACAGGACAGGGTACTGTGTAGCAGCCCTCTTTTAATAAGTGTTATTTCCCTCCCCCCCCCCAACACCCACCCACCCCTGGGATAAGCGTAGCTTTATAGGTACTTACACATCTTAAAAGACAGGAGGTGCTCTCAGGTAAAGCTTGTTAATCAAATCAGTCTTACACTAAGGACCTGAGATTAATTAAGCTTCAGGTGAACAAGGTATAAAACGTATTAGGTACAGTTGTATTAGCATAAATATCCATTGCATCCCTTAGTAAGTAAAGAACTTAAAGATCTAAATACAAACTTAAAACTAAGATGCAGACAGCAGTCCAGCAGTGAGATGGGGGCTTTCCAGTCTTTTGCATTGAGTGTCACATGTATGATTTTCTCCCAGTTGGTGAGAGGTCTTACGTGTGCACTAGGTGCAAGGAGCTCTTTGCTCTCAGGGAACGAATCCGTTCTATAGAGGCTAGAGTAGCAGACTTGGAAAACATAAGAAAGACAGATGTACATAGACGAGACCTACAGGAATATAGTCCTGAAGTCCCACCTCCAGTCTGGCAGCATCCCTGTTGCCATGGAGGAGAGAGGTCACGTGACAGGAGAGCATAACCCTGGTGTGGCAGGAAGTGATCCTGTAACTAGGACCTGTCCTCCAGGTGATGTAAAACCCTCTCGCACCGAGGAAGTTTCTCCAGGGCCAGTGCCCATGAGGGAAGGGTTAGGACAGTCGTTATAGTTGGTGATTCGATCATTAGGCATGTAGATAGCTGGGTGGCAGGTGGACATGAGGATTGCCTGGTAACATGCCTGCCTGGTGCGAAGGTAGCGGACCTCACGCGCCACCTAGATAAGGTCTTAGATAGTGCTGGGGAGGGGTCCGCTGTCTTGGTACATGTCGGTACCAATGACATAGGAAAATGTGGTAGGGAGGTTCTGGAGGCTAAATTTAGGTTTTTAGGTAGGAAGTTGAAATCCAGAACTTCCAGGGTAGCGTTCTCCGAAATGCTTCCCGTTCCACACGCAGGACCCATAAGGCAGGCAGAGCTCGGGAGTCTCAATGCGTGGATGAGACAATGGTGCAGAGATGAGGGTTTTGGATTTGTTAGGAACTGGGGAACATTCTAGGAAAAGGAGGGGTTCTTCCAAAGGGATGGGCTTCACCTTAACCGGAATGGAACCAGGCTGCTGACATTAACCTTTAAAAAGGAGATAGAGGAAAGCCGACAGTCGCCCAAGAGCGGATGGCTCGGAAGAATGTATCCTTGAAGAATACTACCAAAAGCAGAGAGGTTCCAAAAAAGAGTAAAGTAGCCCAAATGCCCTCGAGTATGGAGCAGACAGAGCTTAAAGATCCCAAATTACCCATGTCTACCAATAGCCAAATTAATATGAATAAAATACAGTCTTTAAAATGCTTGTATGCAAATGCTAGAAGTCTAAAAACTAAGATGGGAGAGTTAGAATATATAGCACTAAATGAGAGGTTAGATATGATTGCAATATCAAGGTCTAAGTACAAAGCCATCCTACTCACCCACAAAGCCATCCATCAAGCACAGAACTCCCAGCTTCGCACCCTACTGTCTCGTCCAGCCCACGGCAGAACTACCAGACAAACCTCCAGCAATTCCCTCACCATCCCCCACAAAAGAACTAAATGCTCGCAACGGACCTGCAACCAGGCTTTTGAACTTTATGCTCCATCCCTATGGAACTCTTTACAGAGTTATCTCAGAAACAACGCCGATCTACCATCTTTCAGGAAACAGCTGAAAACCACCCTGTTCCAGGAATACCTCAACACGACCCCCACCAAAAAGCGAACTAACCTCTGAACTCATCCACCAAGAACCTCTGATTCAAAACTACAGTAACCTGCCCATGTCCAATGTCTGTCCCATGTCCAAAGTCTGTACCATGTCAAAATCATTAATGTTGTCTCCCTGGTGATGGCCCCGCCCTACCAACTTAATTTCCCCACCCTTCTATGTAACACCGCTTTGACCCGGCGAAAAGCGGGATATAAATACAGCTAAATAAATAAATAAATATCAGAGACATGGTGGAAGGAGCACAACCACTGTGATACCTGGGTACAAACTATATCATAATGATAGAGCTGATCATATTGGTGGAGGGGTTGCACTCTATGTTAGAGAGGGCATTGAGTCAGAAAGGATTAAAGTTTTGCAGAAAACAAAATTTGCTGTAGAATCTCTATGGATTGAAATTCCATGTAAAAAGGGGAAAGCAATGGCAGTGGGGGTGTACTATCGACCGCCTGGCCAGAATGAACAAATGGATGATGAAATGCTCAAAGAAATCAAGGAAGCTAACAAATGTTACAGCGCAGTAATGGGTGATTTCAATTACCCTGGTATCGACTGTGTCAGTGTAACGCCAGGACATGCTAGGGAGATAAAGTTCCTAGATAAAATAAATGACTGCTTCTTGGAGCAGCTGGTTCATGAACCGACCAGAGGGGAAGCCATATTAGACCTAGTCCTTAGTGGAACACCAGATCTAGTGTAAGAGATAAGGGTGTTGGGGCCACTTGGCAATAGTGATCATAGCATGATCGCCTTTGATTTAATTATGGAGGAGGGATAGTAAGGAATTCCACAGTACTACCTTTTAACTTTCGAAAGGGAGACTATGATAAAATGAGGAAAATAGTTAAGAAAAAACTAAAAGGAGCAACTGCTAAGGTTAAAGACTTACATCAAGCTTGGGTGTTGTTGAAAAATACTATCTTGGAAGCCCAGACCAGCTGTATTCCACGCTTTAAGAAAAGTGGAAGGAAGTCCAAAAAACTGCCAGCATGGTTTAAAGGTGAGGACAGAGAGGTTGTTGTTGCCAAAAAAAGCATCTTTCAGGAAAAGGAAAAAAGAGCCAAACGACGAAACCTGGAAACAGCACAAGCACTGGCAATTCAAATGCAAGGCAGGCAAAGGGAGAATTTGAGAAGAAGCTTCCTGTGGAAGCAAAAATGCAAAATAAAGACTTTTTCAAGTACATTCGTAGCAAAAAACCTGTTAGAGTCAGTTGGTCCATTAGAGGATAGAGGGGTTAAAGGGGCATTAAGAGGCAATAAGGCGGTCTTTACTGAGAAAGATGTAGGGATGTTACCCATGATTGAAGTGGAATTTGAAGGTGCGGAAGAATTGAAGGAAATATCGATACATCGGGAAGATGTATTACAACTATCAGATAAACTGAAGAGTAGCAAATCACCTGGGTCGGATGGTATACATCCAAGGGTGTTGAAAGAACTGAAATATGAGATTGCAGACCTGCTATTAGTAATCTGTGAGTTATCATTAAAATCATCTCTAATACCTGAAGATTTGAAGGATCGCCAATGTAACACCAATTTTTAAAAAGGGTTCCAGGGGTGATCCGGGAAACTACAGACTGGTGAGCCTGACGTCAGTACCGGGAAAAATGGTAGAAACCATCATAAAGAATAAAATTACTCAGCATGTAGATAGTCATGGCCTAATGGGAGACAGCCAACATGGCTTTAGACAAGGAAGATCTTGTTTTACTAATCTGTTATGTTTTTTTGAAGGTGTGAATAAACAGGTGGACAAAGGTGAGTTGGTTGATATAGTGTATTTGGACTTTCAGAAAGCCTTTGACAAGGTCCCTCATCAGAGACTTTTGGCAAAACTAAAGAGTCATGGGATAGGAGGCAGTGTACTACTGTGGATCAGAAACTGGTTAAAAGATAGAAAGCAGAGGGTAGGGCTAAATGGCCAATTTTCCCAATGGAGAAAGGTGAATAGTGGTATACCCCAGGGATCTGTGCTGGGTCCGCTGCTTTTTGACATATTCATAAATGACCTGGATAGTGGAATAACGAGTGAGGTTATCAAATTTGCAGATGACACAAAACTATTTAAAGTTGTTAAAACCCAAGAGGATTGTGGAAAATTGCAAGAGGATCTTGATAAATTGGAAGACTGGGCATCAAAATGGCAGATGAAATTTAATGTGGACAAGTGCAAAGTTATGCACCTAGGGAAGAACAACCCAAACTATGGTTACACGATGGAAGGTTCCACATTAGGAACCACCACCCAGGAAAAAGATTTAGGCGTCATTATGGATAACATGTTAAAACCCTCGGCCCAGTGTGCAGCGGAAGCCAAGAGAGCAAATAGAATGCTAGGTATCATAAGGAAAGGAATGGAAAATAAAACAAAAGATATTATAATGCCTCTATATCGTTCCATGGTGAGACCACACCTTGAATATTGTGTGCAATTCTGGTTGCCGTATCTTAAAAAGGATATAGCGTTATTAGAAAAGGTTCAGAGAAGAGCCACCAAAATGGTAAAGGGGATGGAAGGATACTCCTATGAAGAAAGGCTAAAAAGGTTAGGGCTCTTTAACCTGGAAAAGAGACGGCTGAGGGGAGATATGATAGAGGTCTATAAATTAATGAACGGTGTGGAACGGGTAAACGTAGATCGATTGTTTACGTTATCAGAATATAGAAAGACTAGGGGACATGCAATGAAGCTACAGGGTAAACTATTTAAGACTAATAAAAGAAAATATTTTTTCACTCAATGTGTAATTAAACTCTGGAATTTGTTACCGGAGGATGTAGTAAAGGCTGTTAGTGTAGCTGGGTTTAAAAAAGGTTTGGAGAAGTTCTTGGAGGAAAGGTCCATAAACCGTTATTAATAAGGGACCCAGGATATCAATGCTTGACCCAGTACAAGCATTGTGGAACCTGTGTCTTTTGGGGAAACTGCTAGGTATGTATGACCTAGATTGGACACTGTTGGAAACAGGATACTGGGCTTGATGGACCTTGGTCTGATCCAGTATGGCATATCTTATATTCTTATGTTATAGTGCTATACAAATGTTCAGTGGTAGTAGTAGTAATAGGAATGAAAGTGGCAATCTGGGTGAAACAGGAAATGATGAAATTGTCATCATTTCCTGGTTCTCATTGATAGTGCACCCTATTGTGCAATAGCATGCACTATTTTGTACAGTGCATACAATTACAATAGTATGCATTATTTGCATATGTGTGAATAGTGCATAGTCTTGCATAATGAGTGTAGGAGTAGCCTCGTGGTTAGTGCAGCAGGGTTTCATTTGCACTAGCACTTACTATGGCCTTGAAGAAGTCACTTTAGCCTCCACTGCCTCAGAAGACATGCCTGGTCACACCTTTCCGAGAAAACCCAGGAGCTGCTGGGTCACCAGGGGTCATCACTGACTCAATGGCACACAGTGTATTTTTGCAAATCTCAAATCCAAATCAAACTCTCCAAATTGGGATGGTTCAACATTTAGTTGGTGCGGTCAGCATTTTTTTATGAAGCCGTGACTACCACAGCTAAATTAAACCCAGATATTCACTGCCAGCATTTAGATAGTAAAAACCAAAACACCTTCACCCTGAGTACAATATCATCCAAATAACCCCAGAACTCAGTGAAAATAACCAGAATAAATCCTAAATTTTTTTGTTGGACCGGCCAGCCAAGTAGAGAGAAAAATCACCCTCTACCGCCGTGGCCCTTCCTTTTTAATCGTAATATAACTTTTTAAAACAGCTCTTCAAAAATGGCTGGTACTTAGCTTTGAACAACACAGGCTTTTTACAGCAGGTCCGTTTTTTCTCTCGACGTGCCACGTTTCGGGGGTGTTCCCATAGACCCCCTGCTTCAGGTCAAACCGCTGTTAGCAGAAGCATTAGCCTGGTTCTGGTTATTTTCACTGAGTTCTGGGGTTATTTGGATGTTATTTAGCATTTAGATAGTGACTGGTGTTGATTATCTGGATTTTTCGATCATTGTCAGCACTATCCAAATAGTAGCTATATTCAGGGCTGAAAATCACTCCTATATGATAACTCTGTGCTTCGTCCCAGTTCTGCCCCTGAACCACCATCCCAGATAGTGGTGAGGTGATCAGTCGGGACAGTCAGTGGCACTGTCCTTAGATTGTCATTGAATATTCCTCCCAGCAGCACATGCCCAGTTAGCAGAGAGATTCTAATCTTTATCATCTGGTATTTAATTTGTAAACTATTTTGAAGTGCTTTATGTGAAAAGATGGCATATAAAAGCTTTTAAATAAATCGATTTTATTTATTGATTTATTAGCAGTTTGTAGCTTATGTTTTTGCAGGAGAAGATCCAGGCAAGTTACATTCAGGTCAGTATAAATAAATAAATCTTCTGGCTGCACATATCGGCAAGAACGCGTGCATTTCTGCACTATTTTAGAAGAGGCTCTACTTTTGGCAGAGTCCTTCCTAAAATACCACCGGAACAGCGTATGCCTGACCTCACCATCTCAATTCTGACAACTCAACTCCAACAATGTGATATCACAGCATCTTCCCCTCCCCGCTGCATGCAGGTAGAGGACTCCTTGGCAGCTTTTTACAAGTGCAAATGACGGATAAGGTCTAAAGCCGATTTATAAATATTTAAACATCAGATGTGGATAAAGAGGGGACCTACGCCATTGTGGTAAAAGATATCACATTCTACACAATACACAGTTTGCTCGTAAACACAGTCAATATAAAATTCAAGAATTTCTAAACCACAGATCTTAGACATTCACTGTTAATTTTAAATCACTGAGTCCTTAGCCACTGGCAATTGGAAATCTAGGGATATTGCTTTAAGCATTTTATAAAGGTGAGCATGAATGGTTTTGAATTTATGTTGGGGTAAAATTGAACAAACTATTCTGAGTCATGGAGAAGTGAAAGCACAGTTCAAGATTTTGAATGGAACATTCCGGAGGGCGGCTGTCACGGTGCGTTAATGGTTGCATGCAAATTGGTCAACTCTGACCAGGAATTTTCTGATCTAAAGTTAGATATCTTTCAGTCTAAACAGGAATACACATCTTTTGGTTTCAATTCATATGTCAGCTGAGTCCTTACTGAGCAGAACATTTATATTTTTAGGGTCTGTTGCGAATATAACACAATCGCATCAGTTTTACAGCAGAAAAAAATGTGAGGGCTAGCACTGGAAAACCACTTGCTAGATTACTACTCAATCTACTAGGAAATCAGGTGATATGAACAAAAAAAATCTTTTTTTGGAAACAGATTGACAACCATAAATTAGTCACACTATTACTACTATTTATCACTTCTATGGTGCTTAGAATGTATTCCAGTCCCCAATCAAATGTTTGTATGCAGGGATGTTTAGGTTAGGGTGGAGTTCTTTCCTACAACACCAGTGGTGAGCAGATCTGCCTTGCCCTCTTCCTTCCATTCATTCATTCTTCAACATAATAAGGACAAGTCAGCAGCATGCTGGTTCAACATGCAAGTTGACAACAACATACTTGGCAGTTACTATGCCGCCCTACTCAAAGCTTAGTAAGAACACTGCTGTCAATAGCAATTTACACATTTCTTTCACAGTCCATGCCCCTGTGCAGCATTCTTAATGTTCCTCGGATGGATGAGTGGAAGGAGGAGGCTCCACTTGCATACCACCTTGCCAGCTTCCATTGCAGGCGAAGGCTCGGATATAGGCAAGGGCCCAAGCCAGGAGCGCACAAACATGCACGTTTCCATGCCCAGAGGCCCTCCCTATGTCCCGCTCATGTAGCGCACATCTGCACGGCCACCAAGACCTTGCAACAACACCATCCAAGAACACCACTAATAAGGGGCGCACCTCTCGCGCGGTAACCGCGGTAAAGGATAAGGTCAGGAATTCTTACCCAGACAACCCTAGCAGTCTGGTCAAACTCTCTTCCCTACAGCGCCCATACGGGGTCAAACTCCGCTCCCTACAGCGCCCATCTAGGAGGTCTTCCCAAAGACACAGGTTTCCCAAAGACACAGGTTTCCGATTCCGGTATCAAGCCGAACAGCGTTTGCCAGTCCCTGTTATCCCCTATCCTGCCACGCTAACGGTCGCAGTATCCTCCGGTAGCAAACTCCAGGGTTGACAAAAAAAAAAAAAAGGGGGCCTTCCTTTTTAGTGATGCCCTAATGTTCCACTTGCACCATCCTCGCAGCCATCGATTCGCTGCCACTGCTTTGCCATTGCGGTACCCCCGCACTTCTACCCAGCCTGCCACCTCCACTTCATGGCAGTGACTCCCATTCCGCTACTGCTCCATGGGTCCGCACCTCGCTGCCTGTGGCAGAGGCCGGGGTGTGCTAACTTCACCACTCGCACATGCATGCGTACCTATTGACTGCAAGCCGTCACACAGTGCCTGATAACGGCACCCTCTCACGACTATGCTACTCCACTTGCGTACATCACCGCCACCAGCCTACAGGTTATGGTTACTGTATACAGCATGCTGCATCTATGGTTACTGCATACAGCATGCTGCACCATGGGCGCATGCCCGACCTGAAGAAGCTTCTCGGCCTTCCCCATCCACCACTGCATATGTCAGCTTGGGAGGCACCAAGTGTGGCTGACTCATCCTGCTTGTCCTAGGAGAAAACGGAGTTACTTACCTGTAACTGGAGTTCTCCGGGGACAGCAGGATAAGTCAGCCACACATACCCGCCCACCTCCCCTGAGATGGGTTCGGCCTCCGTCCTGGTGCCCGCCTCCTAGCGGCAAAAGGCTCAGCTAGTGACGAACTGGCTAGCTAGGGGCGGGCAGGGGGGTGGGGCCAGGTGGCCCATGCTCAGAGGGGCAAAGCCCTTCTGAGCTATGGAGAGTACTTCCGTCTCGGCGCCGTCGGATGACGTCACCACCTTGCGTCTGTTTCGTTTTATGTAAACCGCGCTGATCGTAAATAGTGCGGTATATAAGAAATGTAAAATAAATAAATAAATAAATACCGCTCTATTAGACAGTGACCTCATATTGCCCAGTTCTTGTAAAGATCCATACAGAACATTCCCACTGTATTGCATCCATAAAGATCATGAAGAGCGTTGAATACTAGGAATTAATTTTCATTTGGAATTTGTAAAGGAATGGGTTCTCACTGTAAATTAGAAAGGAAAGATTTAACTATGATGCCCCTATGGAGCACATAAAATGGAAGACAGGAAAATTCTGGGTAGATTATAGCCAGGAAAGTGGGACAAGAAATGTCATTAAGAGAGTCAACATTAAAAGAATCAAAGGTGGACAAGTGGATTAGCAGGATTCAAAAAGCCCACTAACTTTAAAGTCAACTATATACATCAAACCGCAATCAAGGAAGAAAAATCTAAGTGTGTGCCACATAAAACATTTCCTAATACAAATTATGTGAATGGGAGACCATCAGAAAAGAACCATACCATTTGGCTATCAAAGTGACATATGGGGTTATTTAAATATATTTTATGTGCATAAAAAATTATACAATTTGATACACCTACATAGATTCGGTGATTGTATATGATCTCATAGATTTTATGGGACTGATGAATGAAAAAATGACCACCATTTTGGCTAATTGTTAGCCCTGTAGGATGGTTCTATTTTTATGGTCCCCCATTCACATAATATGTATTAGGAGAGGTGTTATGTGTGACTCATCTTTATAAGTTCTCGTAGTTTAGAGGTTCTGCTTGCAAAAAGGTTATTTTCCATTGTGGGTCTACTGCAACATTCTGTACTAGTACATCCATGCTAACATTGATCTAGACCAGGGGTTCTCAGCCTAGTCCTTGAGACACACCTAGCCAGTCAGGTTTTCAGGATAACTACAATAAGAGAGATCTGCATGCACTGGCACCACTGTATGCAAATTTCTCTCACGCATAATCATTGTGGCTACCCTGAAAACCCGACTGGCTAGGTGTGTCCCAAGCACTGGGTTGCGATCCCTGGTCTAGACCATTTTTTTTTTTATCAATGACTCTTGCATAGTGTTTTCTGTTTTCAATGATGAAATTATGAGGCTTCATGTACATCCTTAGAAAGTCCCAAAACTATTATTAAGAACATAAGAACTGCCATACAGGGTCAGACCAAGGTCCATCAGGCCCAGTATCCTGTTTCCAACAGCGACCAATCCAGGTCACAAGTACCTAGCAGTTTCCCAAAATAGATACACAAGTTCCATAATGCTTGTATTGGGGAAAGCAGTGGATTTCCCGGGTCTCCTTTAATAATAGCTACTCTAACAGCTTCTACTACATCCTCCGGTAACGCATTCCAGAGTTTGATTACGCATTGAGTGAAAAAATATTTTCTCTTATTAGTCTTAAATGGGTCACACTGTAGCTTCATTGCATGTCCTCTAGTCTTTCTACTTTTTGATAGCATAAAGAATCAATCTATGTTTACCCACGCCACTCTATTCATTGATTATAGACCTTTATCATATCTCCCCTCAGCCGTCTTTTCCAGGTTGAAGAGCCCTAACCTTTTAAGCTTCTCCTCATAGGTATCCTTCCATCCCCTTTACTATTTTAGTGGCTCTTCTCTGTACCTTTTCTAATAATGCTATATCCTTTTTAAGATACAGTGACCAGAATTGCACACAATATTCAAAGTGCGATCGCAACATGGAACGATACAGAGGTATTATAATATCCTTTGTTTTATTCTCCATTTCTTTCCTTATGATTCCTATCATTCTATTTGCTTTCTTGGTTGTTGCTGCACAGTGGGTGGAGGGTTTCAACATGTTATCCACGATGATGCCTAAATCTTTTTCCTGGGTGGTGGCTCCTAATGTGGAACCTTGCATTGTGTAACCATAATTTGGGAGCAATATCCGGGCTGTGCCGCCGGGCCCCGGTCCCGCGGCCGGCCCAGTAACCGGGTTCCCGGGGCCCGACCACGTGGAGGCCTGTTGCTTGGGGGGGGGTCTTCAGACCCGGATTGCTGAAGGCGGGGCTTCCGCACTCGGGCTCCACGCTCGAAGGTGGAGCCCGGTGATTGGACCGCGTGGGCGGTCGGGGGGCGGAGTCAGCGCGAGCAACGAGGGAGCGCCGGCTGGCGTTCCCCCTCTTCCTCGTTGTTCGCGCTTCTGGCAGGTTTGTTTTCGGGCGCTGTGGGGATCCGGGCCTCCCCTCTTGACTTAGGCCTCTTCTTTGGCGGCGTGGGGGCTCGCGGCGTCATCCCGGATGGGGGGGGGTTTCCTTCCTAGGCAATACACCGTTCAACGGAGGGGAAAAAGGGGCGGCTATACCGCCGGGCTGGCTGGGAGTTGATTTACCGGCGGAGAGCCACGTGGGGACTCCCAACCGGTGCTCATCTTGCCGGCGGCCTGTGCGGCTCCCCAGCGGGAGGGTCTTCGTAGGGTGCTTGCGCAGGTGGGGCTGGTTCTTCGCCCCGCGGCTCTCCCTCTTGCCTTCGTTTTAAAATAATTTTCCTCTGGTGAGGGGTGGGCCTCCCGCGGGGGTTGCAGGCCTTATCAAACTATCAAAAGAACGAGAGGGTAAGGGATAGCCAGCTCGGGGAACATTCCCTAGGCCAACAACTAACCAAAAAAAAAAAAAATATATATATATACACACATATAGTAATAAAACCCAAATTAAATAAATAGATAACAGGTGGGGGGGGTTAATCAGGGCATAGCCAGCTGGGTGCTCAGGGGTTTCTTGCCCTCCGCTCTTGGCAGCCCAACTTGGGAGAGCATGGCCCGGCGTATTCCTGGGCGCAGTGCGTCAAAAGGGCCACGGGGGTTGGCTCGCGGTCGCGGATCTGCACGGCGTGGGGCCCCGTCGCCGGGCCGCGGCGGGGTGGGGCGTCCTGCCCCCCCCGGTCCCAGTATCCTGCGGGGGCCCAGGCGTGGGCATAGCACGGCTTGCGTGGCACGTGGGCGTGGGGCCGCTCGGGTGCCGGCTGTTCCACATGAGGCTGAGGCCGCACTCGGTGGGCCGGGCCCTCACTCGGGGGGGGGGGGGTTGATGGTGTCGGTGCTGCTACGGTAGTAGCTGGCTTAGCGGGGGCGACTGGCTCGTCCACGGGCGCTGCGGTTGGCGGGCCGGCCGGCGTGTTGCCGGATCCGGTTATGGGGGGCCCTTCCCTAGCCCCGCTGGGTTCCCCCCCCTCCCGGCTTCCCCTCTACCCCGGGCTCGTGGGCTTTCGGGGCTGTCCCATGGGGGGGGCTTGGGGATTTGGGGGGGGGCTGGGGTGGTTGGTTTGGTGATGGGCGTGGGGCAGCGGGGAGTGCAGCGGCCTGGGATGCCGGTGGGCTGGGGTCCTCGGCGCACGGCTGGGGTGCCGGGCCGAGCGCAGCGCCTAGTACTCCTGCGGCTCTGGCTGCTGGGTTTTCTTCTTTTTCTCTGCAGGTCCCGCGGAATTCGACACCTGCGACATCCATGGTGACTTCTGCCACGGGGGCCGGTCCTGGTCCTTCGAGTCCTGCGAATGTGCTGGTATCGGAGGCGTCTGGGCTGTCTGCGGGGAGTGCCCCGGGGGACGCTTCCGGTGGGACAGGTGAGTATGTGGGGGTTTCTGGTGGGGCGGTGGGAGGGGCCCTTGCTTCCGTTCCCGGCTTGCCCGCTGCAAAAAGGGCTAAGCACCGGCGGGGGCGCCGTTGTCGGCAGGCGTCTTCGTCTTCCTCCTCCTCGACGTCTTCCTCGGCCTCTTCCCGTGGTTCGGCGCCTGGGACATCGGATGCGGGGGTGGGCGCGGGGGCCTCCGTCGTCCGCTGTGCAGAGTTGTGGGAGGGCGTTCCGCGTAAATTGCGCCGGCGTATCAAGCGTCGTCGGTACATCGATATCTTCCGCCTGCTCGACGGTCGGAAGCGTTCTGGCGAGAGCAGGAAGAAGCGCCGGGAGGACAAAAAGGCGGGTAGGGTCCGCAAGGCCTCCCGGAATACGCTCAATTGGACCCGCGCCTTCTTGCGACTTGCGAGTGTCTGGGGTCACTATTTCCCGGGGCAGTATGGGGCGTTACTGGCTTATGCCAACAATATCTTGGCGGCGTCCCAGGCTCACGATGGGTGGGCCTGGTTGAATTATGATGAGGAGTTTCGGGATCAGATGGAGGAGAATTGTCACTTGTCATGGGGGACGAAGGACATCAATCTCTGGTTGACCCAGATGTCCGCGAAGGGGCGTGTTGGAGGGGCGGGTGCTGCGGGCGGCAAGGGGGGTCCCGCTCAGGTCCCGGCGGGGGGGGCGTTCCTTTCGAGTCCCCGCCTCGGCCCCGCCTCAGTCCCGAGGGGGAAACGTCGGGGGGGGACGTCTGTTGGCGCTTCAACAAGGCGTCCTGCCCGTTCCCCGACTGCAAATTTAAGCATGCCTGTTCCTTGTGCGGGGGCGCCCATGCCGCCATTAAGTGTAGCCGGAAGGGGGTCGCGGGAGCCCCCTCTGGAGGTAAGTTGAGGTCGGCGGTGGGGGGCTGGCCCCGACTCCCGTGCGGATCGAGGCGATGCATCCATGGTTGGCGGAGTATGGGCGGTCCCTTCACAGGCAGGCGGCCGCTTTGCTTTTACAGGGGTTCTCGGGGGGTTTCCGTATCCCGGTACAGGGTGCGTCCACATGGGGTGGGCTCCGGAACGCTGCTTCGGTGCTGGAGCACGGCGATTTCGTGCGTCGGAAGATTTAAAGGAGTCGGGTAAGTTCAGGCTGATCCACAACCTCTCCTGCCCTCCGGGCGATTCTGTCAACGATCGCATACCCCGCGAGCTCTGTACGGTCCGTTACGCTTCCTTTGATGCGGCCGTGTCCTTGGTGTGCCAGTGTGGGCCTGGAGTGTTACTTGCCAAGGTGGACATTGAATCGGCTTTTCGTTTATTGCCGGTCCACCCTGTGGCTTTCCCTTTGCTCGGTTTTCGCTTTGAGGCGCAGTTCTACTTCGATAAGTGCATGCCTATGGGCTGTTCGATCTCCTGTGCCTATTTCGAAGCCTTCAGCACCTTCTTGCATTGGGTGGTCGAGCGGCAGTCGGGGGTCTCTAGCATAGTCCACTACCTCGATGATTTCTTGTTTGTCGGGCCGGAGCGCACTACTACTTGTTCCGCTCTCCTTCGGACTTTCCTCGGCTTGTCCGTTGCCTTTGGTATTCCTATTGCGGCTTAAAAAAACGGTGGGGCCGGTCACTTGCCTCACATTTTTGGGCATCGAGATTGATACGGTCGCGATGGTTGTCCGGTTGGCAGCGTCGAAGGTCCAGCGGCTGCGCGAACTGGTGGCTTCGGTCGGTTCCGCCGCTAAGGTTTCCCTCCGGGTCCTTCAGTCGTTGCTTGCCGTGTTCTTCCCATGGGGCGCCCCTTTGTGCGGCGCTTATCTTTGGCAATGGCGGGCCTCCGTCTCCCCCATCATCGGATCCGGGTCTCTGCAGGGATGCAGGAGGATTTACGGGTCTGGGATGCATTCCTCGTGGGTTTCGATGGTTGCTCCGTACTTCAGTTGCCGGAGCTCTCGAATGTCGATCTGCAGTTGTTCACCGATGCAGCGGGCAGTTCGGGCTTCGGTGCTTTCTGTCATGGAGCCTGGTGTGCTGAGCCTTGGCCGGCAGATTGGG
Organism: Ichthyophis bannanicus; assembly: GCA_033557465.1. NCBI lineage: Eukaryota > Metazoa > Chordata > Amphibia > Gymnophiona > Ichthyophiidae > Ichthyophis > Ichthyophis bannanicus. The sequence goes on along the minus strand of CM066041.1, from coordinate 182,809,425 downwards.
TTCGTTCCGGTTTGACTCGGAACATCACTTTCTTGGAGCTTTTCCCGATCGTGGCAGTTTTCTGGATCTGGCCGGATAAGCTGCGCAACCGGCGGGTGGTGTTCTGGTGCGACAATGCTGCAGTGGTGGAGGTCATCAACCGGCACGCGCCTCGTTGTCCGCGCGTAGCTGCGCTGATGCGGGTGTTCGTCCTTGCCTTCTTGCGTCTTAATGTCACCGCCCGGGCACGGCATGTGCCGGGCGCCCAGAATTCCATTGCTGACGCTTTATCCCGTTTTCAGTGGGCATCGTTCCGGCGACTGGCCCCGGGGGCGGACGAGGTGGCCTCCCGGGTCCCGGAGCATCTTTGGACAGCTGGGACCCTGAAGTGATGTCCTTATTGGCCGCGTCGGTGGCCCGCAGTACCTGGGCGTCGTACCGGCGGGGCTACTCACAGGTGAGTGCCTTCCTTTGTGCGCAGGGCTGGTAAGGGGGGGTGGTGCCTGAAGGACTTGTCGGCCGGTTTGTTTTGTCGGCCAAGAAGGAGGGCTGGGCTCGGTCGGCGGTCGGCGGAGCATTGGCGGGGTTTTCCTTCTTTTGCAAGGCCGCTGGGTGGGGTAACCCTCGTATGTCCTTTTTGGTTCGGCGTTTGCTGGCGGGATGGGCTCGGGTGCCTCCTGTGTCATGGGACTGGCGGCTCCCGGTTTTGCACGAGCTTCTCCTGCGAATCTGCGATGTCTTGCCGCGTCAGGCGGCCTCTGGCTTCGAGGCCGTCTTGTTTCATGCGCTGTTCACCACGGCTTTCTTTGGTGCGTTTCGGGTATCCGAACTGGTTCCCCGCTCCGCCCACAGTGGGGCGTTTGGCGGGCTCGACGTTTCGCACGTTCGGGTGGACGCGGAACAGGCGTGAATTTTTATACCGCGTTCAAAGACAGATCAATCTGGGAAGGGGAGCTGGGTTCTCTTAAGCCCCATCCCTCCCTTGTTATCCTGCCCAGTTCGCGCGCTGTGCACCTACGTTCAGCAACGGCCGGCGGCGGGTGGCTATTTTTTCATCCACGCGGATGGCAAGCCGGTGACTCAGTTCCACTTCACGGCTGTGCTGCGTCTGGTACTGCGGGCCTTGGGTTGTGCCGACCGCCGGTATGCTTCGCATTCGTTCCGGATCGGGGCGGAAACTAGTGCGGCAGCTGCGGGTCTTGACGGTCGGGTGATCCAGCGCATTGGCAGGTGGCGCTCGGGGGCTTATGCCAGGTATGAGCGCCCGGCGGCTCCCGGGGGTGTGGTTTAGCGCCTGCGGGCATTAGGACTGGGGTCCCTGGGGGGGGGGCTACTAATGTCTTTTTCCTATTTCAGAGTTGCCTGCTGGTGGCAGTCCGCTTGTTTTCTGCTTTTAGATGGTGGGTGCTCCGGCGACTGGTGGATCATTGGGCACTCCTTCGTCTACTGGGCGGAGCGTCGGGCGGCGGTCCGGCCGTTGGGTGCCCATCTTGGTCTCGCCACCTCTGGAGTGCGGCTTTGCTGGATGGGTCAACGTGGCATGCACTGGGAGCAGCTCTTGACTCGGGTTCAGGCGGAGATCGGACTGCGGCGGCGGCCGGTGGGGTTGCTACTCCATCTCGGCGGCAATGACCTGGTAGCTTGGTCTTGCCGGCAGCTCATCCAAACTGTACAGAGAGACATTGCTCAGTTGCGGGAGCTCCTCCCGGGGTGGCTATTATTTGGTCAGACATTGTGCCCCGTCCGGCCTGTTGGACCCAGCGGCGCTGGTCGAGGGGCCTGGTTAAGATTAACAGGCAGATTGGACGCTGGGTTCAGCAGACGGGGGGGCGACAGGTTTTGCACCGTTGGGCGGATGTTTCCTGTGCCGGCCTCTATCGGCTTGATGGAGTTCATCTCGCCCCGGTGGGACAGGACCTGCTGTTAAATGATTGGCAGGAGGCATTGGAGTCTTGGTGCTGGTCGCAGCTTTAGGTGGTGGGGGCGGCGCAAGGATAGTAGCCTACCTTTGCGCTGGTGGCGGGGTGGCGAGCAGGTGCTCGCTGACCCGGGGGGGGGGGCATTTCAGCTTTATGCCGCTGTCCACAGGAGCGGCACTATTCTTTTGTTGGGGGAGACGCCCCGGCTGGGGGTCTCTGCCCGGAAATTGGCAACCCTGGAGCCGGCCTTTGCTTATAACATGGCGAGGCGGGCGGTAGGGGGAAACAGGGGGGTGTGGATGATGCACCACTTTGCTAGAAATGGCTGGTGGGAGCGTCATCCGGAGGACGGGTGGGGGGGGGGTGTTTTGGTTACTGTTATGAATGTTGATTTGGGCCCATGTTGGGCCGGTGTTTTAATACCTTTAAATAAAAGCTGCGACCAAGCAATTGCACCATTCTCTGATGTCTGCCTGTATTTGTCAAGGGTTAAGGGGTGGTGGGAGGTGAGATTGGTACAAGGGGTGAGAAGGGGTGGGGGTGGATGACGGGTTGGGGCATCCGGATACCTCGGTTACTGCTATTAACTGAAATGGAAACCAAAATAAATTTTAGGATGTCTGTCTATCAGATCCCTTCTCCAAAGGGCACATTTCTCTCTTAATTCATGTGATACCTTCTTTCCATGGCAACTGTTTCTTACTTGCAGAAGAACAATGACGCAGCAACCTTTTAGTATAATAAAAAAAAAAAATAGATCTTGCAGAACTGAGTTTGTCATCATGAGGTCTGCTAAACTTTCCCTCTAGTTTTCTGATAATCGATGCCAGATATTTAATCATGTAATACCCCAGTATAGAGCTCCGAGATTACATACCCAACCAGAATGCTTGTCAAAATAAATTTTAACTTCTGACCGGGATAGAAGACCCACTAAAGGGTATTAAGAGAATTTCAGCTGTCAATCACAGCCTAGGCCCACCGTTTATATTATTAATTCCAACCTCGGTGGCATAGGTTGGGATAACAAGCATCCTAAGCTGCATTGCTCCAAGAAACACAAACCAAGTATGGAATATATTTCTTGTCGAGGTGACGTTACTGGTGTCCAAGATTCTTTTTCCCCTTGGAAAGGTGATGCTATATTAGATTATTCCCGCTGCCAAAAGACACAGCTACTGTCTGGCTACCTCTGCCCATTTAAAAGAAATAAGAATAAATGAAGCAAAGACAAAAACAATTTTTTCAAAAAGACTTTCAGACACTGAGGCAATAGTGTATATTTATTCAGCTAATTTTATTTTCATTGGTTAGAGGATTTACTGCAGTATAATTCTGAAAGATGGCAAAACATAAGCAGCCTCTTACATGACAATAGAAGTTTAAGGTCAAGTTGGATAAAGGTTTCATCAAACCAGCAGGAAAGATTTGAGGAGTAAATGGAGAAGAGTGTTAATTGCTAAGAAAAACATACCACCCACCCTCCCTAAAACCTGAAGAAACTGCTGACCCTAGTAAATTGAGACAGATTTGCAATCTTGTATAAATTCAACTTCTAACAAAGTCAAAATCAGAAGGGAAGAGAATGGATACCTTTATCTACCTCTTTGTTCACATCTTCAAAAACATATATAGCAAATTAATGAGGTACGACTTTCCTTGGCTAAATCCATGTTGACTTTCTCCCATTAAATCATGACTCTACTTGTGCAGCAATTTTGTTCTTTATAATGGTTTCTACCATTTTGCCCTGACACTAACATGAAGTTCACTGGTCTGTAGTTTCCTGATCACCCTCTGGAACCGTTTTTAAAAATTGACATGACGTTGGCCACTCTCCAATCTTCAGGTACTATACATGATTTTAATGAGAATTCTGAGTTCTTTCAGCACCCTGTGATGTATATCATCCAGTCCAGGTGATTTGCTTCTCTTTGGTTTATTGAATTGCTGTATTGCATGTGCCAGGTTTATTGAGATTTGTTTCAGTTCCTCCCATACACCACCTTTAAATATCATTTCTGGGATCTTCTTCAGTAAAGATCAAATCAAAGAATTCATCCAGTCTCTCCTTTATGGCTTTGTCCTCCTTTAGTGTCCTTTTTACTCTCCTATCATCTAATGATCCAACTGACTTGCAGGTATTTTGCTACAAATAATCCTGAAAAAGGTTTTATTATGAGTTTTTGTTTCCACTGCAAGCTTTTTTTCAAATTCTCTCTTTGCCCGCCTTATCAATGCCTTGCATCTAACTTGCCAGTGCTTAAGTTGTTTCCTGTTTTCATTATTTGGATCTTGTTTCCATTTTCTGAAAGATGTTTTTATGGCTATAACAGACTCTATGACCCAATCATTAAACCATGCCAGCAGTCGATTAGCCTTTCTTCTACATTTCTTAAAGCGTCAAATACATTTGATCTCAGCTTCCAAGATAGTATTTCTAAATAATGCCAAGGCCTGATGTAAACTTAACCTTTGCAGCTGCTTCTTTTAGCTTTTTTTTAACCATTTTCCTCATTTTATCATAGTCTCCCTTTTGAAAGTTAAATGCTAGTGCCATGGATCTTCTTGCTATCCTCTCTCCATTTAATCAATCAAATGTAATTATATAATGATCACTTTTGCCAAGTGGCCCCAACACAATTACCTCATACCAGATCTTGTGTTCCACTAAGGAGTAGGTCTAATATAGCTTCCCCTCAGTGTTGGTTCCTGAACCAACTATTCCATGAAGCAGTCATTTATTTTATCCAGAATCTTTGAGCCTGATTCACGAAGGGGTATGTCCGGGCCATCTGGATGGTCCCAAGCAAGATGGGCCCGTTAGGTCCCAATTCTGGACAGTGGGAACAAAATGTTCCTGCAGTAACCATAATCAGGCTTGAAGATGGCCTGGCGTGCCCCTTCCTGCCTGCGGGGACATCTTCCCCACAGGCCCCCCTTCTTCCCTGCTGCCCAACCTACGGGTGGCCAGCTGGGGCCTGGATCAGGCAGTGGGGACCCCATGAACCGGACCTCAGGGGGGAGGTGGAATAAGCAGTATGTCCCCATGGACCCTGCAGGACATACAGGACTGTGACCTGAATTGGCCCTATACATCCTGCCAGGTTGGTCTGCCCTTGCTCCACCCAGATCCCACCCCTTCCTATCCCCCTCCGGCTTTCCCCATCCTTCTGCTCAGAATGTACAGGGAGAGCCGGAGGGGGAATTGGGCCCGGATGGCTTGCAACCTGCATCTCAGAACTGGGCCCTTTATCTCTCTAGCATTCTGATGTGGCACAGACCTAGTCAATAACAGAGTAATTGAAATCACCCATTATTACTGTGTTGTAAATTGTATTAGTTTCCCTAATTTCTGTTAGTATTTCATCATTTGTTTGTTCATTCTGGCCAGGTGGACCTTAGTACACCTCCACTGCCATTCCCATCCATTTTTAAATGGCATTTCTATCCAGAGATTCTACAGTGTATTTTGTTTCCTGAAACTTTTATCCTGTTTGACTCCATGCACCACCCCTCCACTAATTTGATCTGCCCTATCATTGTGATAAAGTAGATAAGATCCTGATGAATTATAAGCTAGTTGGTGTGCTGGAGAGGAAGCCTGGTTTAAAAGACTTATCTTTTCCCAACACCCACATCCTGAAAGCCAACAGTATCCCTATTAAATATCCTCCACACCACCTATTGTTATATATTATCTCCAGTCTCACCTGCCTTTTCCTTCATTCTTTCTTCAGATTTGCATGTCCTCTTGATCTTGACAACTCTCACCCTCTATGTTCACCTAGCTTCTCACCTCTTATTCATCACTGCATGTTTTGATGGCTTTTCCATTATTGCTCACTTTGACTACCTGCTTTGTCATTTTCTCATTCTGTTGTCGAGTCTTTCGGATTTTTCAGCTGTAGACTCCTCTTTGAGAAACAGTCCCAAATAACATAATAACATAGTAAATGACGGCAGATAAAGACCAGTATGGTCCATCTAGTATACCCAGTAAGATGTCAAGAGTAGGTGCACCTGCTGCTTCGTGCAGGTCACTCCTACCCATGACTTTTTTTTAGGGGTGAACACACTGCTTCATGTAGGACAACACCTGTTTGTTGAGAAATTATATAGTTAAGTTTATTTTGTCTTGTAACACATAATTTCCTTATGGTAAAAGCTCCAGCACCAGTTTTCTAAGTTTATCCTTTTTTATGTCTCTGTTGCCATGTATATAGTCGGCAATCTTTGTTCTCAACATCCATCACTCTCCTGCATTCTTCAACTCCCATAACTGTCCCATTCATTCATTTAGGATGACTCATTGGACTATGACCCAATTAGCATCCAACTGAGATACTATTAAAGTACAGACAACACAAACTTACTGAGCCAGGTGAAAATTACATTTGGCAGATATGACTTAATCATAAAATATTTCTACACTTCCCTAAGGATGGAGGCTCCTGTGTCATCTTGAAAGCTCATATTTATCACAATCCTTGGATAATTCTTAAGCTGATTCAGGGAAAAATATAACTTGCTAAAATTCCAGTTTTCTCCAGGGCTAACACTGCTACTAGAACCTCAGCTCTACAACGAATGTTTCAAAAATTATCCATCCGTGCTAAACACTGACATAAAGGGGTGTCCTACACGGAGCGGTGGGTTCACCCCTAAAACAAAGACATGGGGAGGGGTGGCCTGCACGGAGCGGTGGGTTCACCCCTAAAACAAAGACATGGGGAGGGGTGTCCTACACAGAGCGGTGGGTTCACCCCTAAAACAAAAACATGGGGAGGGGTGGCCTGCACGGAGCGGTGGGTTCACCCCTAAAACAAAGATACGGGGAGGGGTGGCCTGCACGGAGCGGCAGGTGCACCTACTCTTGCCATCTTACTAGGCAGACTAGATGGTCCATACTGGTCTTTATCTGCTGTCATTTACTATGTTACTATGTTACTGACCTTAATTCAAATCAGTAACAATACTGACGAACATGATTAAGGATTTGCTTAGGATTGGGATCAGAGCCAAGAAAGAGTCAATTATTTTGGGTTGATCTAAGCCTTCAGCCATAATATGAATTATATTTTAATATGGACAATTGAGCAACATCTGTATAGTACAAACAGATTTTTCCCATTTGGTGTGAATTGGAAAAATATTAGTACACCAGTTCCAAGGGTAGTTTTCTCTATTTTTGATAGACAGCATAATTTTTGCAGTGAACACGAACATACATTCCACCAATTGTATTGTAAAGCTCCTTTGACTATTACCCCACAGAAAGAGACCAATTCTGATCGAGGCACGTCCAGGTCGTCCGGCTGTCCAAAATCTGGATGGGCTGGATTTGCACCCGATTCTGCAACCGCGGTTGCAATATATTCCTGTGGTTGCAGAATCAGGGCACTTAGACGGGCTGGATGGGCCCCAATTCTGAGGCTCTGAATGCACAGCAACCTCCCCAGTCATCCCCCGCTATGCTCCTGCTGGAGCTCCGGTGCCGTAGCGTCTCATTGCCATGGCAATGGGACGCCCAGCAGGAGCATAGACACACCGACTCCGGTCCCGCCTTCTTTCCCTGCTGCCTGGCCCTCAGCCGGGGCCTCCAGGGATGGGATCAGGCAGTGGACCATACCTCTGCTCCCCCTGTGACTTCAGGGGGTCTATGCCAGGTGATCACTGCCCTGCATAGGACTTATTCCATCTCCAAGGTAAAATAAGTCCCTGGTCCATCTTCCCAATGCCAGACATACAGGGTCGTGACCCGAATCGGCCCTGTACGTTCGGGTGCGTCGGCCTGCCCTTGTTCCGCCACTCCCTGCCCTGATGTCGCCCCCTCCTACCCCCATTCAGAGCTCCCCGCATAAAGGCCTTGTACGTGCAGGGAGCTCTGGGTCCAGAATCGGGTCCCTGCGAATAGCGGGGGTTGGACGTACAAGCCGAACATCCATCCCTGCTATTCGCAGTTCTGGATGGCCCCAAAGTGTATACACACACTTCTACCTGGTATTTAGTATTCACAAATTTCCCAGCTTATTTCAATACATGCACATATATGCTTTATCAAGTGAAAATATTTTATCTCCTACTTCGTTTTAAATTATTTTTGACCTCTTTGTGAGTTTAGGCATCAGTTTTCATTTCTAAGCAGATGATTCTTGCTTTTCAGACCCGTTTCCATCTATCCTATCAAAATAAATGGAGCTCTTTTCACTTGTTTCTCATACTCATTGTAAACCACTTTGCCTTCTTGCAGAAGGCAGTACATCAAGTTCAATAAACCATAAACCATTTGCAGAAATGTATGGATGAGACAGTAATGACACTGAGAGCAGTAGCACATTGGTTGGACGCTAATATGGGTTTAAATTTAGCTAAATCTGAGTTAATGGTGGTGGAAAACAGACTGATATTGTTAGGCTTGAATATTTGCAGTAATATAAAGGTGGTTATTTTAGAAGCCTTGTTTGCCATTTCCCTGTGGAAAACTCGGTATTTGCACTTGGAAATGGGATCCGCTTCTAAATGCTGATTTTAGAAAGGGTGAAATGTACATGTGGATGTGCATAGTACATAGAAAAGGGATTTGTCAAAGGCATGGGCGAGTCAAAATTTACATCTGTATCTCTCATTTCATACAGGGCAATGTTTCTCAAGCCAGTCCTGGTGTACTTCATAGTCAGTATGGATTTCAGCATATCCATCATGAATATGCATGAGATAGACTTACATGCACTGCCTCACTGCAAATCTGTTCCATACTTTTTGGGGCATGTGCTAACAGTCTGTGGGCAAAATAGGCAGGGTGGGGTTAATTCCATGCTATCTGCTTAGTGCATGATGGGGAGAGAAATGGGTTGGGTTGAAGCAGAGCATGGGCATGTCTGTACAGCACAGTGGGTTGAGTTCATCATCAATGATGCAATTAGCATCAGGCCACCTAATGCCACCTCAATGGGTAGTATTAAGTGCATGCTGCTGACATGCATCAGGGTTCAAATCAGTGCAGCATCTGCTGGGGCCATGCTGAACATGCCCCCAACAGGTAGTGCACAACTGTTTCATGTGCCATGCATTGATTTATAACCTCAATACACACTAGCAAAACCATGGCACACTTTAGTAAGCATGCCCTCTGTGAGATTACCATAAGAAGTGACAAGAGTCGATTACATTAGCAGAAAGAGAACTGCCTTGAAGTTTCCAGCCCATAAATTACTGAGCTATGCCCCTACCAAAGTTCCTGCATACAAATATAACATACAGTTGCCAAGAATCTGGTCTGAGCTGCTGCGTATGAAGATTTTAACAGCGATAGTTAAATAGTTGTCTCATGCAGTTAGAAGACATATTAGCATAATGGCTAATGTGCTAAAGAGCAAAACCTTCTGCTAAGGCGACTTTGTGTGTAAAAATGCAAGGAAAGCTTTTAGTTCTTAGGGTTTTGAGCATTTTAATACGACCCATTTATGAAAATTCACAAAATTTCCTGTTTGCAATCACAAGTTCTTATGCGTCGCATGTTAAAAGTGTGCAAAGATGCTTGTTAAATTTGAATTTTGTGAAAACTGTTTTAGCGTGCTTTTATTTTTTACAGTAAAGTACCAGTTCTTTAGTCTCACATGAAAGTTAAACTTCACAGTATACTAAGAATAATATACCTTTCGCTTCAATCACTTTTTCATCTTTCCTCAATATAACTATAGCAGCAATACAACAACAAAAATTGCAAAGGTACCATCAGAAAGGGGGAATGCCTACAAACCTTTCCCCTAGATTTCAGTCTGTCTCTTCATAAATAGAATCTGTTTTAACGGGTTTTTTTGTATTATACTTATTTAACTGGTGTTAATGTACTGTTTTTCTACCAGGCAAAACGGTTTACATGGTACATTAAAATGAGTAGTTATACAGGCAACTTTGAATTAGATCAGCACATAACTAAAGGGAAGGGATAAATATAGGAGAGGTAAAATTTTAGAAACTATGTTACAGATGCAGCAGTGAGGGCATAAGCTTGAGTTGGACTGGAGTTTATAGAGGTGGTCTTTTGATGAGATGAGGGGTGAGAGTAAAAGTGAGGGCTGGATAGTCTTGGGTATTTAAGGAGGGGGGGGAATGGGATGGTATGAGGGTGAGGGGATGGTCTTGTTGGGGATCTGTTATAAAGGATGCACCATAGTATTCTTCAAAAAGGTATGTCTTAAGGTGTTTTTTAAATAAGTTGTGAGATTGAATGATCCATAATGAGACTGGTAACTGGTTCCAAATGGTGGGAGCATAGAATTCGAATGCTCTTGTGCATGTACGTTGTGAACGCCTGCGTATCTGGGTGGGAGGGAGAAGAAGATTCAACACACTCTGACTACGAAGTCTGTTGGTGTCTGGACGTCTAATAGTGATTGGAGATGTTCTGAGTAGGTATTTATGAGTTCTCTATGGGTGATGGCGAGTACTTTGAACTTGATCCTGGATGCAAGTGGAGAGATTTCAGTATGGGGGTGATGTGAGAATGTCTGGATACTCTGGCTGTGGTGCATGCTGCAGTGTTTTGGGTAAGCTGTAGCTGGGCAATGGTAGCCTTGGGAAGCCCTTGGAGAACAGAATATATATGTCTTTTCCAAATGTCTCATATTTCTTACTTTTTTAAAGCTCATATGTTCGTCACTTATCTGCAGATTAATAATCACACTTCCAGTCTCACTTCCGACATGAATTCATGTTTCAAGCCTACCGGTTCTGCTCAGAGGAGATTCATTCAGCAAATCTTATGACACCCACTTGGGCATTCTGCCATTTAGCAGAAACAAGCTGCTAAAATAAAGGAAATGACAGATATCCCACAACACCTGGCAACACGTTCAGAGTAATGAAAGCCACTTAATTTCATTATTATGTCCATTAGGTATCACTGAAGTTTACTTTTTTCCAGGCCTTGTAGTGAAATTTCATTTTTTAGAGACTTGTGGGTTAGTACTGTGACCTTTAGTAAGATAATGATACTGCTACTACTACTACTGATAATAATAATAATGAAAAGTTGACAGCAGAGTTGAAGAAAACAACTTGAGAAGCTAACAAAAAAAGATAAATTGAGTGACTGTGGAGGAAAATGGCAACAGTAGAGCCAGTAGTAATCAACACTCTTGGCGTAGTTCCCAAAGATTTGGTCCATCATCTATATACATTAGGCAGTCAAACATTCCAGCCATAGGCTACAAAAAGTAGCAGTAATTGGTACAGCCCATAGTCTACAATGATACCTTTAGGTATTTCAAGCCCTCGGGAATGGGCCAAAATCTAGAGATGCCAATCCAGCCACTAATCTCTGGTAGACTGTGTAGCAATAATAATAGCAGCAAAATCTGTCAGATTTGTTTGCAAACTATTTTATCCCTTTGACTAGCTTTCTTTTCTCTGACCCCCGTCTCTTTTCAACTCTCAACTCTCGTCTTAATGCACCTCTGCCTCCAATCCCTCCTTCTCTTTCTTCCCAAACCCTAGCCCACTATTTCCATGACAAAATCCATAAGATTACACTCCAATTCCCCACTAAATCTTCTTCACCCCCTCCCCCCCTTTTCAATGCGATCTTTTCCCCTCAACCTTTATCACCCTTTCATCCTTTTCTAAGATCTCCAATGAGGAAATCTCTCTTCTTCTTTCCTCCTCTAAACTCACTACCTGTTCCTCTGATCCTATCCCCACCAGTCTCCTTAATTACATCTCCTCCTCTGTCATCCCTTCCATCTCACATATTCTCAACCTTCACTCTCCACTGCAACTTTCCCTGCAGCTTTCAGCAATGCTGTGATTCCTCCTCTCCTCGAGAAACCTTCATTTGACCCTATTTGTCCTTCTAATTATCAACCCATCTCCCTTCATTTCCAAATTTCAACGTGCAGTTCTTTGCCACTGCCTTGAATTTCTCTCCTCTCAAGCCCTCCTAGATCCACTACAGTCTGGTTTTCATCCCTTTCATTCTATTGAAACAACTCTTTCCAAAGTCTCTAGTGACTTGTTCCTCGCTAAGTCCAAGAGTCTTTATTCAGTTCTCATTCTTCTCGACCTGTCTGTCACTTTTGGTACTGTTGACCGCCTTCTTCTCCTCTTGGTTTTTGGGGCACTGTGCTGTCCTGGTTCTCTTCTTATCTCTCCCATCACGCTTTCAGTGTTTGTTCTGATGGATCCACCTCTACTGCTATCCCACTCTCAGTTGGTATACCCCAAGGGTCTGTTCTGGGCCCTCTCCCTTTCATTTGCTATACCCAATCCCTTAGTGCCCTCATCTCTTTCTACATATCTTTTAATATCAGTTTAATGCTGATGACTCTCAACTCTATCTATACCCGACATTTCTCTTACATGCCAAGCCTGTATCTCTACCTGCTTATCTGGCATCGCTGCCTGGATGCCTCACTGCCATCTAAAATTGAACATGGCCAAGACTGAACTTCTTATTTTATCTCTTAAAAAAACTTTCCTCCCCCCTTCCTCCTTTTTCTACATCTGTTGATAGCACTCTTCTGCTTCCGGTTTCTTCTGCCTACAACTTTGGGGTCATCTTTAATTTCTCCCTCCCCTTCTCCATACATATCCAACAGATAGCTAAAACCTGTCATTTCTTTCTTTATAACATTAACAAAATTTTCTTCTTCCTCTCTGAACACACTACTAAAACTCTTATCCACTCTTTGGTCACCTCCCGTCTCGACTATTGCAACCTTCTCCTTGCTGGTCTCCTTCAGAGTCATCTCTCTCCTCTTCAATCTGTTCAGAACTCTGCTGCGCAGCTAATCTTCTGCCAGCCCCGCTACACTCATATAACCCCTCTTCTCAAATCACTTCATTGGCTCTCCTTCCATTTCCATATCCAATTCAAACTTCTCCTTCTGACCTATAAATGCATTCACTCTACTGCCCCTCATTACCTCTCCTCTCTCCCTGCACCCCAACTCATGAACTCCGCTCTTCCTCTAGCTTTCTTCTCTCTATACCTTTTCTTCCACTGCTAAATCCAAACTTGGATCTTTTCATCTTGCTGCTCCTTATGCCTGGACAAACTTCCTGAATTTATACGTCAGGTCTCATCTCGCCCCCTTTTCAAATCCATGCTAAAAGCTCACATCTTTGAGGCTGCTCCTTGTGTCGCCTTTCCCTATTTGAACCCCTTGTTTGTCTTATATTCTACTGTCTTGATTAGATTGTAAGCTCTAAAGAGCAGGGCACATCTTCTATATGTTCTCGTACAGTGCTGCCTATGCCTTGTAGCACTATATAAATGATTAATAGTAGTAGTAGTATAGTAGTAGTTGCAATGCTGTTTTACCCATCAAAATGACTATTTGATTATTGTCCATCCTATATATAGGTAAAAAGCAGGCACATGTGTCAATATGCAATTTAAGGGGCTTGTTTACAAAGCCGCGGTAGCGGTTTCGTCCCGATATCGGAGCCGCAGCCTCATTGAATTCACCCAGGGTTTGCACTTACCTCACTTTAGTAAACATGCTCCTTTGTATAGCCTATTTTTGCTCTGAAAACCCAACTAGGCCTACTCCTTTCTGTAAAATCACCTTCTTTTACCTTCCAAAATATGCTAAAATGAACAGCAGTGCTTCTGTAAAGCATGGCTAAAGATCAATCAGATGGCAACCTTGACCAAGTCATTTTATAATGAACTCAATGGGCTCCAGGGTCAAGAGCCAGTGTTGTTCAAAAAGGGATCCAGTCATAAAGAAGCTCCAATTAGTGGGAATATGAATAGCACCCAGAGGTCTATAGAAAAACCCCAAACTACGTCTTGGCCTAATATTTATTAGAAAAACCTACATCAGTGTGGCTACATTTGCTTGTTTATCATTGAAATAGAGTTTGTTCAGATTTGCAGTTTACAAGGTTTCTTTTAACCTCCTACTTGTGAAACCCAAGAAGGCAAGCTTGGTTTGCAAGGAGCAGGGAAGGTACATTTTCAAAATAAAAGTCAAATTTGTGAACTAATATTTAGACAAAGATCTATACTGTTTGCATGAATGTAGCATTTTCCCTGTTCATTTTACAGATAAACAAAACTACAAAAGATGGGGATTTTTTTCAAAAAATGAAAAGTATAAATTATATGATCCAATTAGGATGTAAGGATATGAACTATGACATTGCCTGTCTATAAGTCTCTGGCTAGGAGGCTCATGTGCTAAGCTGTGCCTTATGATGCTTTTGGAACTTGACTCACTTGATCTCCTTTTTCTTTCCCCTTGCTTAATCCCTGCTTAAACCTTCTGTGTTGGTCTTGACTAGATTGTAAGCTCTGATGAGCAGGGACTGTCTCGTACATGTCTGTGCAGTGCTGCGTACGACTTGTAGCGCTATATAAATGCTCAGTAGTAGTAGTAGTAGTAGTAGTAGTTATGTCTGTAACCAAGGTACGTCGTACACGGTGCTCCCGTTCCCACCATGTTCCCCCAACTGCCCCCCCAAATCCCCCTACCCCTTGCAATAACCACACGACACTCTTTGTGAATTCAACTGGTCGCAGCTTTAACAACATTTAACTTTATCCCACAACTATTCAAACAACAAACTTCATAACATCCAGTAAGCGGAACAGTGCCTCACCAGCCATGCGAGTAGCAAGGTGGCTTCAATTCCACATCTGCCACGGACAGGCCCATGGCTAACTTAAATTTCCCACCCCCTGCCCCCATCTTCCAGCTTCACCATATTAGCAAAAGCCCACAGGCACTGTTACCTCTAAGCTGTGCGCGTGTGCGCATGCACACACCTCGCCGAGCGAGCGCACATAACTTACAAAGGAGCGCACAAAAATTACAGAGGGGAAACAGTTGCTGCTGCAGCAACTGTTTCCCCTCCGTAATTTTTGTGCGCTCTGACCACTCCTTGGAATTTTCCCCAAGATCTAGTGTTTTGAGAGCATCTTGGGTTCTTGGGATTTCAAATTAAAACCTTGGGTTTTTTAAGGCTGCGGCCGCACCGCCAATCTACTGCCATTTTTCTGTAATTTCTGGGCAATTCCAGGACTCATGACGTCATTTCCGAATCTCTTCTCTCTGCTCTGAGTCCTCACTCCTCTCACATGTGACTGACGATTGACGAATCTGATGATCAGTGACTGAGATCACATGACACAGGCTAAAGAGAGAAATAAAAGGGAGTGGCAGCCAGCTAGCCAGCCTGTCTCTGCTGCTCTGCTCTTGTGTCTGCCTGCCTGCCAGCCACGCGCCTCCTTTGATCCCTCCCTCAGCCAGCCTCCAGTGCCACATGCCACCTTGAATGCAGAGAAGAGAGAGCAACACAATTTTATCAGTAGTTGAATGTATGCTTAATGTGCTTATTTATTCTCTTTAGTTTTATTTTAATACATTTTTGTAGGCAACGCTCTTGCTAATGACGTCATGATATGCAAATTCACACTCTCTTTAAGCGCGAAAGATCGGGCGATCCCCATGGCTTTTGATGCTCTTACAGTTCGTTTAGATGTCAGCCGGTAAGGTTTTCTGTACTAGTTTCTTTTTCCCTTGGTCTTTTTACAGAGTACTGTATTGTAGCGCTTTTAACATACAAGAATTCTTTTTTATTGTAACCCCTTTGTTTTTTTATGCATCTGACATTTTTTTGGTTGGTCTAACGCCCTAATTTCTAACTGACATTTGTTCAGCGTTGTTTTATACTTTTAAATATGTTTCATAAACTTTAGTATTATTTGATTCACTTGCGTTTTTGGCTTTTTCTGCCTTTTTTGCCTTTCTGCTTTACAAATGATTATTTTACCTAAATGATTCAGAATGTTTTACGCTATACTATGTCTGCCTGTATCACTCTCTGTCCTCCACACCATATTAAGATGATGTTTTATACATTTTTAACATTTCTCACTTGTGTTTCACACACTAGTGCTTGCATAAAAGAGTTTTGAATTTTGGACCCTTGTGATTACATTGGTTGAAAACTGCTAATCCATGTAAGTAATACTGTGCCTTCTTTTTACTATGTATGCTTATGGTCCTTTTTCTCTTTGTTACCACTATAACAATATTGTTATATTGCTTGCAGTTCCAAGCCCCCTGATGAAGGCTTTGGATGAAATGTGTTGGGGCATTTCTTTTAAATAATAAAGCACCTGCAGGGGGCGGAGCTAGCCACTGAACAGAATGGACGCCTGAATTTATGCTCCCGTTGCTGCCCAAGAATCCTGAACATATCTCGGCATTAAATTGATGCTTGTACCCCCTTTATTTATCACTAACATCGGATTACTGCTGGATGGCGTCTCTGAAGCCTGCCCGGCTGGAATTTCAGCAAGGCTCTGGCTCAGCAGCGAAACGATCTAAACCCGAAGTAGGCTCCCCGCAGAAAATGGCCGCGGGAGAGAAGGAGGGAGTGACTACTGGTGGCCTACGCGAAGTGTTGCAGGAGTTGAAATGCGTTAAAGAAATGATTGCAGCTAATGCTAGTTCACTGAATATGATCCAAGAAGATTTAATAGAGGTAAAGGAGAAACTCCTCACCGTTACCACTCGGCTCAGTGCAGTTGAATTGCAAACTCAGAAACATGGTGCTGCATTAGAACAATTGGGCCCTCTGATCAAGCGAGTCAGGCACATAGAAAGTCAGATTGAAGATCAAAACAACCGTGCCCGTAGAAATAATATCAGATTAGTTGGAGTCCCTGAGGGCGCCGAAGGCACCGATCCGATCGGATTTTTGGAGAAAATTTTGCCAGAGATGCTGCAGCTTGTCTTTGCAAGGCCTTTTGAGCTGGAACGGGCCCATCGTATCCCCACGCACAAAGCTGAAAATACCCGATACCCACGCCCTCTCATTATGAAAGTATTGAGATACCCACAGGTCCTACAGATTTTTCAAGCTGCACGGAAAGCTGGATCTCTGCAAATACAGGGACACAAAATGGCACTCTATCCGGATTTGAGCAAGCAGACGGTAGATCGGAGGAAAGCGTTGCTGGCCTGCAGACCTATGCTGCAAAGTGCACAGGCAAGATATGGGCTGTACTACCCAGGAACCATGCGGGTCACGCTACACAATGAGACGAGGAATTTTGTTGAAGCTGAAAAATTGAAAACTTTCCTCCAGGACAAATGTGGAATGGAAACCTGAGGACTTACCTATGAACTCTCTTGTAATAACGCTGCGAAGAGAATTCAGCATGTATTTAGGGGGTGCGGCCGTGCGTTCATGCAAAATTTTAGAACGTCTTTAAGCCTTGAGAAACACTACACTGACTGAATTCTCCTTGTACTAAATAGATTTAATAGCCAGATACTCCTGTTTGAGCTATATGGGTGGCAATGGGAGGTCGGGGTTGGTATCTGTTTAAGTGGATGGTGTTCACCTTAGCGAAACTATGTTTGCCAGTTGTGCAGTTAAATGTGTCAGTCCAGTCTAGTACAATGCCCTCCGCATATACAAACGAGCTTGTACAAAGCAGATCTAGCCATTCGATAGATTCCACCTACAAAATAGCCCACTCCAGTGTTGATCTCTGTTGACCTCCTAGTTCTCTCACTGAATGTAAAAGGCATTACAGGCCCAGTCAAACGGAAGAAGATCCTAGCGTACTGTCAGCAAAAAAAAGCGGATATTGCCCTCTTGCAAGAGACACATTTATCAGATACCGAATCTCAGAAAGTAACCTCTAAATACTTCCAGGTGGGAGCCTCGGCCTCTTCCACGCAACGCAAAGGGGGGGTGATAATCTTAGTACGTAAATTCTTGCAATCTGCTATTACAGACACACAGACTGATCCTCAGGGTCGATGGGCCAGGTTGACCATGAAAATAAATCAACAACTCTATACACTCTTTAATATATATGTGCCCAATCTGGACGATCCTAATTTCTTTAAACTGATAGCTAAAGAAGTAACAGCCGTAGCTCACACCAATATCATATTAGGGGGCGACTTTAATGTCATTTTGGATCCACTGTTGGACCGTGTACCCTATCGAGCTGTAGATAAGATCAAATCACAGGCGGTTCTCAAAGGAATAATTGCAGAGCTCCACTTGGTGGACCCGTGGCGGATATTCCATCCCCAAGAAAGGGACTATACATTTTATTCCATCCCGCATAATACACAAACTAGGATCGATTTCTTCCTACTGTCTGCAGAGATGATGCAACAAGTGCTGGCAGTGGAGATATATGCTGCAATGGTATCGGATCACGCCGCTATCTCCCTAGTGCTAGATACCAAATGTATTCAACATGTTCCACCTAGATGGACATTTGATAAATCCCTGCTGGCAGATGACTCCCTCATACATCTCCTGACCGGGGAAATTGAGACCTATTTTAAGTATAACACGCCCGGTGATACCTCCATCTGGAGCTGGTGGGAAGGCTTTAAAGCGACATTGCGAGCTCACATTACCACTTATACCATTAAACGGCGTAAAGTCAGAAAAAAAGAAAAGGATGCACTGGAACTCCAAATAAAGGCCGGGGAAAGACTACTTACCAAAAGAGCCGACTCAATGATACTACTTAGACTCCAAAAATTGAGATACCAATACAATGCTATCCTTAACAAAGAAGCACTAAGTAGCGTCCAGTTGCTATGTAGTACATACTACTATGAAAGCAACTGGTCTGGATCCCTATTAGCTCGGCAGCTCAAACCAAAGAGCTGCAAGACCTCTATAGCCGCGATGCAAGATAAAACCGGGGGCCTTCTGTTAAGACCTGATAAAATCCTAGACCGCTGTAAAGAATTCTATGAGGAATTGTACCGTTCGGATACACAATGTGGTGACAAAGCCTTTGAAGATTTTGTCTCCAATATAGTGGGACCCAAACTGTCCAGTCACCAAAGCCGAACACTGGAACAAGAGATCTCTGTGACAGAAATACAAGATGCGATCAAACAGATGGCCCGTGGTAAAGCCGCTGGTCCAGATGGCATCCCCTTGGAATTCTATAACAAATATCATACTCAATTGGCTCCCATGCTGCAGATCTATTACAGTGGCCTGCATGATGAATCCCCAGAGGTTGGTGCTTTAGCAAAGGCCGTGGTTGTAATTCACCCGAAGCCGGGCAGGGATCCACAAAAGATAGAGAACTACAGACCCATCTCCCTCCTAAACTCTGATTACAAGATATATGCTAAAGTGCTTGCTAACCGAGTAGGTCGGATCTTAAAAGATTTGGTGCATGAAGACCAATGTGGATTTATACAGAATAGATCAACTACGGATAATGGGAGACTATTGGCGCATGTGCTGACTTCCGCCAAAACTATGGCCGAGCCCTTAATAGGGTTAGCATTGGATGCCGAAAAGGCCTTCGACCGACTGGAGTGGTCCTTTCTATTTCGATCTCTGCATTGGTTCGGGATGGGAGAGAAATTCCTAAAAAGCATTGAGTTGTTATACACCAAACCCGCAGCTCGAATAGCGGTTAACTCGCACCTCTCAGCCCCCTTTCAGTTTCAAAGAGGAACCCGGCAGGGCTGTCCTCTGTCCCCGATGCTTTTTAACTTAGCTCTGGAACCCCTGCTGATAGCGATTCAACAGAAGGAAAGCATCAAAGGAATTGAGTTAGCTGATGGTCCCTGTAAATTGTCCGCATATGCAGATGACCTGCTCATTTTCCTGCAGCCATCAGACCTTCCTGAAGTTCTGCAGCTTATAGATACTTACTCAGCGATATCCGGATATAAAGTAAATCTGAATAAAACAACAATCATACCTCTGAATGATTGGGTCAATGAAGAAATGGTACGTGGATATCCCTTTCAATATGAGAAGTCGTCCTTCCGATATCTGGGAGTGACCTATGGTACCACTATGGACGAGACTATAGCGCTCAATATTAGAGCGTGTCATGAAATAGTACATGATAACGTCAGTAGATGGACCCCCCTACACTTGAGTTGGTGGGGTAGGCTGGAGACTATAAAAATGATGTTGGTGCCCAAGCTCAGCTATATATTAAGCATGATCCCCCTACGATTCCCGCCAGCTTTCTATAAGAAAATGAACAGTCAGCTGATAGCTTTCTTGTGGGGCAACCGAGTACCTAGAATAGCCGCGTGGAAATTGAAGTTGCCTAGAGCGCAAGGAGGTGTTCATTTCCCAGATCTCAGTTGGCTGCACACCGCCTCTATCTTGAAACAAGGTGCTCAATGGATCGATACAGAAGACATAGCCAAGGGGCTCAGATGGCTGAATGTGGAACGTGCTTTGCATTCCCCCCTGCCTGCACAGACGATGATTGGCACAGTGGTAGACCAGACGACACCAAATAATGCTATTGTGTTGGAAACGCAGCTTGCTTGTCGACTACTGGCATCATGTATTGATGGAGGTGAAGACTTCTCCACAGATATGCCCCTGTGGCTGAATCCGCGCTTTACCATCGGAGGGAAGCCTGTCTTATGGAAAAAATGGGCGGAGCAGGGTCTTATAACCATCGGACAACTGATCTGCGGAAATGCTTTTAAAACCTTTGACAGATTAAGAATGGAATTTGGATTGCCTAACGCAAGCTATTTCCAATGGTGCCAACTTCCACACTGCTTGAGCAAGGCAGGAGTATCACCGGTCTTGATACGTACCGATTGGCCATTGCGACAGAAGCTCCAAGAACTGCAAACAGACACTAAAGCTGTTTCGAGATGCGTAGCGATTCTCCGGTCTAAAAGTGACAAGATATGCACTAAGATACAGTCGGTGTGGGCTACTGAAACCGGCGATGATATAACTCCAGAGAGTTGGGACACTTTTTGGGGGACTCAAATACGTATCACAAGAGCTGCGTCTCTCACACAATCTATGTATTTTATAGCACATCGGGCGCATATTACACCGGTTAAGAAAATGAAATGGACGCTACAGGAGGGAAATCGATGTTGGTCCTGCAACATGGATATTGGTACACTGGCGCACATGCTGTTCCATTGTAAATCCCTGGAAATATATTGGAATAGAGTATGGGAACGCATATCGCAAATCTTGAACCTACAAGCTCCTATCTCCTATCGGATAGTAGTATATAAATCCATAGCTCTGGAACCTACTTTGATGAAATGGGATAGTCAGCTATTGGACTTAATGCTCGGGATAGCGCTTAAAATAGTTTTAATACACTGGAAGAATCTTGACAAAGCTTGTTTTGAGCATTGGTGGAATCTCTTAATCCTACACAAGACCTACGAAGAACTCTATATAGCTAAAAACCAAGGGTCTGGTAAACTGAGTAGGAAATGGACAGCTCTGCAAAGTTATGTTTTATGAAGACATCTGGTGAAATCTACTCTGTGGAATCATAGCTGCTACAACCACATTGAGCGGGGGGGGGGGGGGGCGGCATGCTGGCATGGACTGATACTGGTTCTTGTTAGAGTTATTGTATTGTTTTGTTATACTGATTAATAGGAATCTGTTTGGATCCTGCTATGTTAATAACCATTTTGTACTGTAGTTACATGTGTTGAAAATGAATAAAATATATAATAAAAAAATAAAGCACCTGCTGTGACCACCACACCACTCACTCTTTTTTGTCTACCTTTGGTGTGAGGGTACCTCCATCTGGAAAACTTCCAGAAAGGGTTTTCCCTGTAACCCAACCTAAGTGAGGACATGGACTATGGGCCCGCCATAAATGTCAGGCCAGGGCAACATCTTGTAATGGTGATCAGTTTCAACCAATCTGAAAAACGCCAGGGACTGAAAAATATTGAATCAGCATTATTAATTTTTTTATTACATTGAAAATTGAAAAACGTTAATGTTTAAAATGTCGAAACCAATAGCAATGAGAGGTGCAAAACATAAGAGAACGGCCAGAGCTTTTAAGCATGCATGGCTTGAAGAAATTGTTGAAACGGAGACACCGAAATCTAGGTATAAAACGTGCATTCAACTGTGTGAAATATTCACTTACGAAGAGGATGACGGAGTAGTCTGTTTATACTGCCGAGATGCAAAAACCATTGGAGAGTTTTCGAATGGCAAATTTTAGGATGATGTGTGGAAACTGGACTTTTTGAAATGACATCTGTCTAGTAAGACTCATACTGAAAGTGTTAAGAAACTTAAGAGATAAAAATCCAAATTTAAGAGGATTATTTAACTTGTTGCTTGAGAGCACCGCTGAAAAAGCTAAAAGGCAAATTAGTAATGAACGGAAGCGTTCTACACCAGAAGAAATTAAAATTCTAATCAATAGTGTTTTGCTGGCTGTTTGGATGAATATTTCCATGCTCTCTATTCAAGATATTAATGAACACATGTCCAAGTACATAACCATACCTGAAAGCTGGAGAAGCAAAAACTATTCGTTTGAATTTCTTGAAATTATAAACATGAATGTCCAAGATAAGTTCATAGCAGATGTTGCATCAGCAGCGTTTCATACATTAACTACACAGGTACACTAAAAAAAATTTTTTTAAACTGCCTCTAATGTTTCGATTGATTTTTACGTTTTTTGGTGCGCTGAATCCAAATCTGGTAACCAATTTGCTCCATCACGTACAGATTTTTTGCTACATTGGGTTAGCAGTTTGAGGTGAACGTTTCAGATTGAGTGCGATCGAAATAAAAGTTTCTTGGATGAATTCTTTATACTAATTGTTTAGTAGTTATTCAAATAAGAATAAAGAAAATTGTAACAAGGCAGCACATAAGAATAGAGTAATGTCAACAAAACACACTGTGATGGTAGCAAAATTGTCTGCACTTAAAACAGCCACATACATGTGCACAAACATTGAGCATATAAGAGCGAGGTTAGACACAAAGCAAAGCAAAGAAATGTGCAAAAAATGTTGTACAGGTATGTATGTAAGAATAGAAAACGCAAACCGCACCATTGCAATACATGAAGACAAACACCCGATGGTGTGAAAATAAAATTCTAATAAATGAGATCCGACACTGTGGTAATAACTAGCAAATTTTTATTTCAAAGTTTAGTAGAAACACGATATTTGTCAACACAGTTTAGATTTTAAAGTCATTCTTGGGTCAATCAATCTCCTGGTGGGCCCGTTTCTTCTTCCCCCGAATGCTTCTCTTGGTGCGCTGCTTGGCGTATTTTTCATCTGGGGTTTCCCGCAGCAGCAACCAGCAGAAATCAGTCATCATAGTGGTGTTCCATCTTCCTTGGTACCTTCTCTCTGCATCCTTGATGTCCTGGTGAAACCTTTCACCTTGTTCTTCACTGTACGCCCCCAAGTTTTCGGGAAAGTAGTTCACATGGGAGTGCAAGAAATGGACTTTCAGGCTCATGTTACAGCCTTGTTCTTTGAAGGCATTGAGCATCCTGGCAACAATATCCTTATAGTTCTCATCCCGCCTGTTCCCCAAGAATTTGAGAACAACATCCTTGAAGGAATCCCAGGCTTCTTTTTCCTTCTCAGACATCGTTTCAGCGAATGCTCCATCTGAAATGAGTTTCCTTATATCAGGGCCAACAAACACTCCTTCCTTTAGCTTTGCTTCAGAAAGTCGGGGGAACTTTGAGCAAAGGTACCGAAAGCACTCACCATCTTTTGGAAGGGACTTGATGAATTGCTTAATGAGACCCAACTTAATGTGGAGAGGTGGTAATAGAATTTTATCACGAGGTACCAAGCTCTCATGAAGAACATTATTCTCACCGGGTCTCAAATACTCCCGAATTGGCCAGTCTTTTTTCCCCCAGTGTAGGTCGCGGGCCCGGCTATCCCACAAGCAAAGGAAGCAGGGATATTTGGTGAAACTAGATTGCTGCCCTAATAGCATGGATAGAATTTTAAAGTCTCCACAAATCATCCACTTATGCTCATCATTTATTTATTTATTTATTTTATTTATATTCTCTTATATACCGCACTATTCAGCATCAGCGCGGTTCACATAGAACAAAAATCTCAGTACAGTTAACTTGCATGAGTTTACAGATAACAAGGGAAGGAACTTGGATAACACGGGAAACTATTTACAATCTATTTACAGATGTAATACTACTGAATAGGAACATGTTACTAGGAACAGGATCAATCGTTATAAAGAATCAGCCTAAGCATGTTATTGAGATATCATGGAATTTGGTAATTGGGTGGGAACACTAATGTCAATGGGTGTTGATGACTCTATAAGGTACTTGTTGAAGAGATGAAATTTGAGGGCTTTCCTGAATTGTGATAGGCTGTTGATAGCCCGGATGCCAGGGGGTAGTGCATTCCAGCACCTAGGGGCACAAAGGATAAAGGCTCTGTTGGCTGTAGAAGAAGAGCAGCTTGTAAGGGCCTTTGGGAGCTTTAGGGAGTTGATGGACGAGAATCTTCTTGTTCTGTTTGGTGTAGTAGTGTGAATAAGGGCAGATAAGGATGCAGCGGAGAGTTTATTGAGAGCTTTGAACGTGAGAAGTAAATAACGAATCTTCTGAAGAATCAGGGCCAAATTCTCGTATTTTTCTTGGAGAATAACAGAGTGAGCAATAGGAACTGAAGCGAATGTGTTGCCATTATGAAGAAGAACACCTTTTATGCTGTCTTTTGACGAATCAATGAACAGCCGCCATTCAGCAGGATCATACTTGAGTTTAAACTTTTCCATCACTCCGTATATATCGTTGCAAAATACCAAATCTTCCTCTTTGCTGAAATACTTCAAAAATTGTGTCTCGCGGTTGCGGTACCAATAAAAAGTTGATCCTGGTGACAATAGATTTTTCTGTTTAAGCCGAGAACCTAGCAGTTGGGCAGCATCTTTTGGGAGTCCTAAATCCCGGACTAAATCATTCAATTCAGCTTGAGAGAAAAGTTCAGGTTTCGGATCTGGTTCAGTTTCAAACTCGGAAGTACTGGACTCATCGGGAAAAGCCATCTGATGAGTCTCATCATGATCAGAACCGTCCACACAAATATGATCCAAAGATTTTGGTGGTTCAGGCACAGGTACTTCGTTGCTATGAGGCATAGGCCTAATTGCTGAGGGAAGGTTGGGGTAACTTATGACGTTCTTATTTTTTAAGTTGTATCCCTTCACAATGCAAGAGCAAAAATAGCAGTCACTGCTGTGGTCTCTTTGTTCACGCCACATCATAGGTATTCCGAAACGAAATGCTTGTTTTTTACCTTTCATCCATAAGCGTAGATCTTCCTCACATGTCTTGCACACTTTGTGAGGAGCCCACGGTTTGTCTTGATCGCCTAACTTCAAACCGAAATAGGCGAAATATACTTTTTTAATAAATGCAGAAATGTTCCTCTGCCGCTTTTTCACGGTATATTCCCCACAAATAAAACAAAAACTGTCCGGAGAGTTGACGCAACCTCTGGCTCTGTGAGCCATCACAAATACACAGCACTGCAAACTACAACTGTAGTGAACCACTTCGGAATAAAGCTGGATTACGACTGAGCAAACAAAAGGTAATAATGAACTTGCAAGAAACTGAAATTTGACAGGAACGTTCATGTCGCAACCACCGTGTTTGAGCGAGCGAACGAGGCGAGGCGAACAGGAAAGAACATGCGCCAGCGCAAGTACTGGATTTAGCCCCCCGCCTCCCAATTGTCCTGTTAATGTATAAAATGAATACAAAACACTCTAAAATATCATGAGGGAGTGTTTCTAGTTAGTTAACCATTACAACCTCTATTTTGGGCCAAGAAAATAAACTGCAGTCGGCTAAAAAGAAATTATGTGAACATTCCTTATATGGGTAAGAAATCTAACTTTGCAAGAAAACGTGACGTGATGGAACATTTTGGCTATTTTTCCTGGATTCAGCACCCCAAAATCTATAGGAATCAGTTGCAAAACTGGAGGCAGTTTTTTGGTAGTGTACCTGTGTTATTTACATGAAATAACAATGGCTTTCAATAAAAATTAACTGAAATACCGCATTTGTGAATGTAATTACTAGAAATTTTCCGCTTCATTTAGTAATCGTGTATTTTCATTTAATTTGATTAAAATCAATGTGGTGTACATACTGTCAAATTTTAAAGTATATAACTCCGAGTGTCGTTATGTGGCGCACAAACAAATTTAACCTTCCTTCAAAAGCTGCACAGCTGATATTTTATGCGCACACATCCTACAGAAAATTAGAGGGAACATTACCTACAGGGGTTGTTCAGGTCGGGGGTACCCCACCCCCGCCCTAATCATTGCCTCAGGCTCCGGACCCCGGAACCCTCCGGGATCCCGCCACTGGCTCAGGTGACCACTGTCCCTGTGCCATCCCACTACACCCCTCCCAATGCCCAGCTGCGACCAGTGACCCTCCCGCTGAATAATATATTCCAAGGCCTCTTGACAGTCATTCAGGAGCAAGTCTACCCTCACTGGGGATAAGTGTATTCCATCCTGCCTGTACAAGCCCACGCACTCAATCTCAACCCAGGGATGCCTGATTTGGTAACCCCCTTGTTCACAAACCCAGCGACCAATCTGGTGATTGATCTTAGTCAATCCTCGTGATCACCGCCATTGGTCCCAGAAAGCAGACCTTGGAATAATATCAGACCATAATAAAACTACATTCTTAAACATTTGAAACACTTCCCCCAGATCCTTTTTTGCTGCTCTGATCAATTGCTTACAAGTCCATGAAACAAGGTCGTTGCCACCCAAACGTAGCAATATCATAGAAGGTGACCCCTTCTCATGCCCGTGGTGCTGCAGCAAAGGCAAAAGCTGTGTCCAACGAAGACCACGCTCACCCAACCATAGGACGGTCATCACCATAGCATCCAGTCCGATATTAGGCCCCACTGGCCGTACTGCTGCTCGTTGACCAGCCCAATTAACGAATGAGTGGCCGATTAACCAGCAAATACATGGACTCTGTCCCCTTTCTGAAAGAAAATTGACAGCAGCTGTACCCAACTCTCCCTCTTAGACATACATAACCTTGAAACGCCTGCGACCGCCATCAGCCTATACACTGTATCTCTTGTTCGTGTAACCTCGCCCCCGCTGCACTAGTCGCTGCGCCAATGCGGAAAGAATGAAGGGCGAACCGTCTAAGATCCTCGCCTTTCTGCCGCAGAGCCAACCTCAGCACAGTGCGTCAGTAGGCGAGAATCCGCATGCAAAAAGAGTCCTCCATCCCCTGCCGGCCACACCCTCAAGTACGTTTTCAGGGATGCTATTGGACATGTCGGAGAACTGGCAATCGCCTTCAAAACCACTCATGTTCCTTTTCTCATCTGATCTGTCTTGGATTTTGCTAGCAGTATTCGGAGCTCCCCCTCCAAAAATCACACCTGCTGCCTCCACATGCCTCTCCACACCGCAGACCGGCCGGAATCTGCTACCAACTCCCCCACCCGGAAGGCGCCAAAAAATGTGACGGAAAAAACGGCCGAAACAGAGTGGCTTTATAAGGAGACGTCGCCACAAAGGTTAAAGCTGCGTACAACCTCGTGAGCACATCATGCGTGATGGGCCTCCTGCCATCACGAGGAGTTGGCTGAGAACGCTTCCAACCTTGCAACAGTCTGCAAGTCAGAAACCCCGCAACCAGGAAGCCCCAGCCCTCAGCTCTAGCGAAGAAGGCAAACCCCGCTAAGTGTGTCCGCACTATTGCTCGACGCCCCTTCGGCCTTTGCATGAATAACATATTGCCCCATGATCTGATCCGACACCGGCCCAGGCTGCCATCCCTGAGCCAGCAGGAAGTCCACCACTCTGCCACAGCCTTGCTGATATACCAGCCAAGTCTCCGGTGACACCGCACTCCGCAGCAGATTCAGCATCTCCTCAGGCCAATTTGCCATAACCACTCCGGGACCGTCAATCCCTTGTCGCCCGCATCTGGTTCAAGATTCCGGAAGGTCCCACTTAAAACAGGAAAGAGCATCCGCAATTTTGTTAGTACTACCTGGGATATGACGGGCTTTCACTGCCGCATTCAAACGCAAACAAGTTAACACTACTTCCCTCATTAACGCCACTACTTGCATGCAACGAGGCGCATAATGGTTAAATCACACTGACAACTGCTGCGTTATCACACCAAACCACTTTGTGATTATGCAGCCTGAGGCCAAAGTTCCAATACCACCAAAATCGGAAAAAGCTCCAAGAATGCTATATTCTTGGTTAACCCCACCTCATGCCACTCTTGCGGCCAGCCACCCGCGCACCAAGAACCTCCAAAATAGATACCCAATCCCATGCTTCCAGCAGAATCCGTAAATAGTTGTAAGTCAACACTGGAGATCTCCGCCTTCATTAGCACGGAAGTCCCATTGTATTCTTTCAAAAATACATTCCATTCTCCCAAATCAGCTCGGATACTCCTCAACACCCTAATCCGGTGATGAGGTTTACAGACTTCCGATGTAGCTGCCGACAACTGACGTAAGAACACCCGGCCCATCGGAATAACCCTGCACGCAAAATTCAAAGAGCCTATGAGGGCCTGCATCTCTCTCAACGTTATCTTACTGGACCCCAACACACTTGCCACTAAAACCCGAAGTTGCCAGACCTTCTCCATTGGTAATCAAGCAACCATCTCCACCGTATCCAACTCCACTCCAAAAAACATGATGCTCATCGCTGGGCGCTCTGTTTTCCCTGCAGCTAACGAAACACCTCATAAGCTGGACAATTCAACGAATCCCTTTAGGAGCTTCTGGCACTGTAACTAATGAGCCTTACCTACAAACAGGAAGTCATCCGGGTAATGCACCACATTCACGCATCCGACCTTCTTAACCAACGCCCAATGCATAAAAGTGCTAAACCTTTTGAAATACGCGCAGGAAATCGAACAACCCATTGGCATGCATTTATCAAAATAGCTGTTATCTTCAAAACAAAACCCTAACAAATGAAATGCAGACGGATGTACCGGTAGCAAATGGAAGGCTGATTCAATATCCACCTTTGCCATCAAACACCCGTGACTGCATCTTCTAACCAAGTCCACTGCCATGTCGAAGGAAGCGTAGCACACCACACACAGCTCCTTGGGGATATGATCATTGACCAATTCTCCAGACGGGCAAGAGAGGTTATGGATCAACCGGAACTTCCCGGGTTATTTTTTAGGTATAATTCCTAATGGGGAAACCACAAAGTTTTCAAACGGCTGTTCTGCAAACGGACCGGCGATCCTGCCCAAATCTAACTCGACCTTCAACTTGTCAGTAACAATGCTTTTAAAATGCCTAACCGAGGAAGGATTCCAAGCTTTTGCTGATACTACCCTTCCCTGCACTGGTATAACAAAACCATATGAACCCCCCCCCCCCCCTTCAAGCACCTCCCTATCCTTACGCTTCGAGTACCGCCGAAGCCACGGCCTTAAGGCTTCCAACTGTATTGGCGTCGGTGCTAGGCTGAGTAAGTCTTTGTTGTTTGGGGCCCAGCAAGGGGGGGGGTGACTGCACCTTTTTTGACACATTTGAGAGCTGAATGTCCACCACTACAGATGGAGCACGCAGGGCGGAACTTACAATCGGGAATGGGCACACCGACTTGTTGAATCGCCAGCAAATGTCACTTGCCCCACCTCCTCCCGTTCTCTACTGTGTGGGGTTCCCTCCAGGATGAAAGGAATGCCCTGGCCCACTCGCAACCGCTGCTCCCCCCTTTTGCTCCACCTGTCCCCCACGTTCCAGCCCTAGTCAACATTTGCATCAGCCATAACTTAATATCCTGCGTCCCCCACGACAATGACTTATTCTCCTCCATCTTATCCAGTCAGCGCTGCCTCCAAAATTGAGTTGGCATATATGCCAGCAATATCCCATATTGCTCTGGAAACTGGTGTCCCCATACACTTGCTAACCGCAAGAATGCTCTTGTCCAGTTTACAATGTTCCGCGAGACCTTTTTGATCCTCCCTGCCTTTTCATCTTCCTTCCTCTTTTTTCTGCTCTCCTCCGACCGCTTTCTACCTTCCAATAGCCGGAATATGTCTATATAACGTCTCTTCCGAATCTTCCGTCACAAATTCCTCGGAACTCCTTCCCATAATTCCACGAATGCGGCTAATATAGGTGTCCCCCCACCCGACCTGGCTCCCACTGTATCGCTATTGTCAACTGTCCCCAAAGCCCCTTCCACACCAGACGACATTGAAGAGGAATACGATGAGGATGAAGACTCTGAACCACGACGACGCCGACAGGAATGTTTCCTCTTTTTCCACGCCTTTCCCCCCCAACACCTTCGTGCGTACCTCTCTCCTTTGCCCTCCCAATGCCATGCTCCGCTGATAACTCACCTGCTACACCCGATCCAGGCCCTTCAGCCATTGTACGGCTTCCCCGCTCCCGATGATCATCTTCACCATGAGGCTCTCCTTCCCGTTCCCTAGCCACATCCTCTGCTGAATATCTCTTCGCTGTTGCTCTCCCTTCCATGTTCTCCACTCATACAGGACTACTACTTCCAAGCCCAGCTGGGTGCTGCCCAACTGGAGATGCCTGAGGAGGAAGGAAAGAAAACACCAGGGGGGGGACTGCTGAGGGCCAAGAAGGTTGCCATCCTCCCAGCCACTCTGCCCTGGATGAACCTTGTCCTCCTCCCCGCCAATGCGCCCATGCCGCTGGATAATACCTCCCTTGCATAGTGGGCAGCCTGGATGGCTCGCTACATCCTGACCTAAAGTGGCCTGCAGGCCCCCCCCCTCCCCCGTCCTACCCCTACCTTACCCTCCCCTCCCACGTGGGAGGAATCTGCACCCCCTTTCCAAGACTTACCCCTTGCTCCCTAAGCGTCTCCCCTGCTCCATCCACACTGCCCTCACCAAGCCCCCAGCCAAGCATGTATGCATTTTCCCCTACTGGCTCAATAGCCCCCTCCCCTCCAGCCGGGGCTCCTGATCACCCCTGTAAGGTACCCTGCTAGCTGGCTCCCTGTTCCCCCATGCCCGAGTGCCACCCCTACCCCTCCTAGGCAAGTCTGATGGCCCTCCATGCCCTCTCCTGGGCCTCCCAGCTTCTACAGACCCCCTATTCAAAGCCACATTCCCACACCACCCATTAGCCTTTCTCCCAGCTTTCCCAACTGCCACCGACTCCATCTGCCTGGCCCGTGTAGGTGTGGCCTGCCTGCCTGCCCCTCTCCTCAGACCTGAAAGTCCCCTGCTATTAGGCATTCTTTAAAATGAATGACTGGTTTGTTTAATTATATTTTATGTGTGTTTTATTTATTTTTTTTAATTTCCTATACCAGCTTTATCCCTCACCCCCACTGAACCCAAACACTTGCCTGAATTCAAACTGCAGTGTTTCAGCCTCGATCCCCAGGAACATGCCCTGCCAAGTGCTCTCCCAACTGTGGCTGCCGCTCCGTGTGCTCAGCATGTGAGGATTTCCCTCCCAATACTGTCGCTCGCCTCGCTTTACCGATGACTGCACCGCTCCTGCACCGTCCACCCAAAACCTGCTTCACTCCCACTGCTTGGCACATGCGTTCGCACCGCTCCAGCTCCTCTTCACACGATTGCACAGCCCCAACGCCAGCCACTCTCGTCCTCCCAGCTCACCGAGGGAAGTCTGCCATCCTGCCGGCTCTTAAGCCCTCCCCCTGAACCTACCCATTCTTCCATTGGCTCCTGCCCCACTCCATCACTCCGCCGGAGCCAATGAGTTTGAAAGATGCCCCCTCGTCTCCCATCATACCTTGACTCCTCGGGCCTCCCCTGCTTTGGGACCGCGCACCACGCTGACCCCCTGGTTACACGCAGCCACCAGGTGCGCGGCCCCGCAGCCTTTTCTTTTATCGGCACTGTTAATTCGTGTTTACAGACATGGCAAACATCAGTGCAAAATCCAAGCCAAATAGGTGCATGATCATGCAGTTCATTTCCTAAGGTCATTACCTAAGATCACAGACATCTTGCTAGCTCTGTTAGTGATAGAAGGTCTCCTGAGATACACGTCTCTGATGCAAGAGAGCTGTTACCTCTGCAGCATTCATCAGAAAACATTGCCAATGCTAGATATTGCCTTTAACCACTGCCCTCTATAGCCACCACCCAGTAATGTTTTGTGTCTCATCTTGAGCACTAAATCAAGAAAATAAAAAGAAATATCCCGTGCTCTCTTCCCACAGCTCCTTTGGCCCACCAACCTCCAGTTGCTTCTGTTTCCCTTTTTTGAGCTCCTTATCTCTTGCCACTGCTCATGCTGCCCTCAAGCCATGTCACGGAATTTTTTTTTGGCAATGTAAAGAGAGGGGAAATGCCCGAAATCTTAATGAATTCATCTCCTCTTACACCCCACAAGTGAACTCAAAATTTGCATCCTGTTATTAACAGACTTTTTGCTCTCCAAGATATATTATTCACACTTAGTCCTATGCACTTTTCACATAAAATGCAGTCTGGGATTCTGTCCAGGTCCTCAGCAGGATATTTTGTGGCCAGGATAGTCAGCCAAAGTCATTCATCTCAGCTGTTGGTTGGAAATGGTATCAAGTGGACAGTCTGGGATGCTGGGGTTATGCTTTGGGGTGTGCTGCAGACACAATGCCATTAACATGCCCTAATTGCATTATTACAATTTATTTAATCATTATATTTTGTTTGATGTAAACCACTTTGTGTTCAACTTCAGTTCAAAAAAGGCAACATACAGCATAGCATGTTTAAATCTATAAATGGCAGCAAAGCCCGAGTAAAGTGAGAAATGGAACAACACTTTAGGGAAGTATAATTATGGGGGAGGGGGGGTTGCATCAATGTCCATATGCTAACTTTCTAGTGAGAAATTTACTACTAACTTGATTAACACATTCTTCATATGACCTGTTAACACCTTGTCCCACTTTATTGTATCAACCTCCGATTCTGAAATATTCTAGAATTTTTCTCTATTCTGTCTATACAGTGATAGAGGAAGTACAGCTGTCCTCCTGTTCATCCCAGTCATGACAAAATGCAAATGACATGCCCCCTGCGTCAATGACATCACTGTACTAAGTACATAACTCTGTGCACCTGTGTGCTACTTGATCAACCTATGGTGCAATGATAAATATCATCCTTGCCCAGATCATTCAGATACCTCCTACCTTCCATACGTGGAAGATCATTTTAGGAGGAGCCTACTTTTCTTTATAAAATGCTAGCATAAGTGGTCAAAAAATGTGCATTAATTTAAAGCGCAGTCATTTCTGGCTGGTGTAAATGCCTGCACCTAGATATGTAAAGAACGCATGTAAATTATAGCACTAATCATTTACACAACTAGTTCTGTGCTCCCCCCAAACTCCTCCCATGCACATGTCCACAGTGAAAGTGCACACCATTGGGCTAGCACACATACTTATGAAATTGTGAGTGAATTTAAGTACACGTGTAAATACCCATTTACATTGTGAAAATCAGTAAAATACTGTGATTCACATTTACAGATGGTGTGTAATTTTATGCAACTTCTTATAAAATCATCTGCTTAACACTAGAAGCCCCAAAAGGCATTTTACCTAGAAACCCCAAAGTGCGTCAATTGACGCATTATCACGATGACTGCGTTTAGCATGAAATGCACATGCGAATTAATGTGAAGTTACTTATTTGTTAAATACGTGTGGTATGTGACGTCATTACATGACGTCATCGTGTGTTTATTGTTTGTAATGTTGGAGTAAAACTGTAAACAGTGATTGAGATGCGCCAACTAGCGGGAACATGAATTTATACCTACAAGCAATTGAGTGCGTCAACTGATGTACTTTGGGGCTTCTAGGTATAAATTCATTTTCCCACTAGGTGGTGCATCTGTCATTAATTTTCGATGCACATATTTGAACATCTTGACCTTGCTTACAAAGTCATGGAACATGTCTAACATAGTTCTAGCAGTGGCGCTGGTATACAACTTCGAAGATGCATTTGCGTCAATTGATGCACTTTGGGGCTTCTAATGTTAAATTGTAATGCATACAGTCTATGGTTCTAATTATTAGTGATCAAGCCGTCTGCTAAAACACCTTGTGGCTATTTGCTAAAAAACAGAAATACGTTTTTGCAGCTATCGCAGGTTAAAGGCCAAAATTAATGCACAGGAACTGCAAAGTTGCCATATTCAATTTGAGGACATTTCCAACATTTTGATAGTGAGTAAACGTGGAGTAAAGTTCTTTACTGCATGTTAACTGAGTGGCAGATAACTCTATGGAATAAACGCTGTCTATTAAGGTGGCATTAACTGTGCTGTAATAAATGCTGCCTTAACAGTTGAACTATCGTATTTTCCTGCGTGGTATCTAAAGCGCAGTCCTTACCTACTCTCCGCTTATTCTCTGCTCTGCTCTCCACTAGCAGTTAACATGGAAATTACTGCTAAGACACTGTGTGGTTAATGCACATTAATTGTTAGTGTATCTGAGCAAACAGGCCTCCTTGTGCACTTTAGTTAGCTGGAGCTTACATCATATATTCGGACTAGAGAGGCTCCATCACAGCCCAGAAGAGATAAAGTCTTGCTTTTGAGCAGACGTTTTATTTGCTGTTGATAGCAACAATGCAATGAACCTAAGGCTATTTATCCTGGAAATAGAGTAATAAATTAACTACTCAAAGCCGCAAAGAAAAACATGATTCTGAACTCCCACACACTGAAGGCCAAATTATTTTATACGTTTTTATAACATGTTAGCAAGGTAAACATTTTTAGGGTTCTCATACATTCTTTTGGCAGCAGAATGGATAGTGCAATAAGACAGATGTGACCTATTAAACCTTTTGCTCAAAAGTCGCAGAACTATATGGTAATCCTGAGACTTCACTTTATGCAGGTTTTATGGAGAGCTTGTTGGCTGAGAAAAATGTGGATTTGCTTTCCGAGATCTGACCTGTTATGTCAAGTGGAGATGATTTTATGACGAGTGCCTAAGTAGAAGTTGCACCTAATTTATTAAAGGCAGCACAGTGCTCTATGGGGGTAGATAATCAGTGGTGGCAGCTAGCACTTATAAAGTGGCTAGCCAATGTTGCTGGATATTCAATGGCGGAGCCATATCCGGTCACTGGTATTGAATATCTGGGTTGGCCGCAGAACTAGGAAGCTAACCAGGCAGCAGCGTTATTGAGCATTTGCTGTACGTTACTTTAGCCGCATGTCACTAACAGGGCAGTGAATCAATATCGCTGCTACCCAGTTAGCGACAGATGCCACCTCGGAACATCCCCGATGTGCCCCAATGGTTATCAGAGTGTGTAGTGGTGGCACCCGCGGATATTCACAGATACTATCATGTTAGTACCCATTTTCAGGCCACTTAACCCTCTGTTACCTCAGGTATAAAAAGTAGATTGTGAACCCTTTGGGGACAAGGGAACTACATACCGTACCTGAATGTACACAGTTTTGACCCAGTGAAATGCGGTATATAAGCATTGCATAATCTTAAAATTAATTTAAAAAAAACTGAAGTATTATTTGTATCAAGGAATCAAAACTTCACTCCTCCCACAGAAATACAAATAGAAACATCCACATAAAAAATGAAATAAGATATCTTGGTGTCATTATGGATAAAACATTAAGCCTTACCACACACATCAAGAATACAACAAACATAATATACAGCAAATTAAGATACCTAAAAAATCTAAGACCTTTATTACCACAAGACTTTAGATCAGTCCTCCAAGCACTGATCCTACCTCGCATTGACTTCAGTAACGCAATTCTTCAAGGTCTCCCAAAGAATACACTACACCACCTAAAAATGGCACATGTTGCTGCTGGAATGCTCACAAAAACAAATGCAACAGAGCATCTCTCTCCAATCCTGTTCAAACTACACTGGTTGCCTTTACAAAGCAGGATCAAATATAAGACAATCAAGACCACATTTAAATTGGTAAAAGAGATTGCACCATCGCACCTATCTGATCTACTAAGCAACCCCACAAAGGCATAGGACAATAAGACAACGGAACCAAAACACCCTACTAATTCCTAACACATTCACAAAATTTAATAAAACCACAACTAACAGAGCATTTAGTTTCTCAGCCCCAGCATTATGGAATGCTCTGCCAGACAGACTTAGAGCTACCAATGATCTAGCAACATTCAAAAAAGACCTCAAAACTCATCTGTTTATAGAGCATTTTGGTAACTCAGAACCTAGAGAAGAACTATTCCCCACATAGTCCCAAACATATTCCCATTCACCACAAAACACTTCCCTGAACACTAACACAAACACTTCTTATGACAAAAACACTCCTCATAATGTATAGCAGTCAGAATAACCCCTTCTTAGATATTGCTAGTGACACCCTCTCCAAACACTCTAGCTAATATTTCATCCCTCATGATTAAACAAATGTACCTGACGGAATGCATTAACAATGCAACATGTAACACTCTAGAACGATGAATATGTAAATATAAAAACTGTAAATATGTTGAGTATTCAATCATTCTACACCCATGTAAAAAGTTGAAGACACCCTACCCTATTTACGAATGTTGACATGTTACCTGTTTGAAAAAGTTGTAATGTAATGTTCCAGTTTTTGTTCGATGTAAACCGCTTTGATTCTGCTTAAAGGCGGCATATAAAACAGACCAATAAATAAATAAACAAATAAAATAAATATCCAGCTTAGTGGCATTTACATGGTTTGCAGGTCTTCAAAGCATGTAAATCCCTTGGAATATCCCCCGATGTGTCTTCCTAAAGTTATCCCAGGGGAAGCATGCACGCAGGGGCGGCTCTATAATGAGGCCAAGTGAGGCGGTGGCCTTAGGCAGCAACTTTTTTGGGGGTGGCAAAAATTGCCCCCAAAAAGCCCGCCTCACTCGGCCTTCCAAAAAAAAAAAAAAGCACAAACAATGAGAGGAGCCGCTGCCACTACTGCAGCAGCTGCAGTGGCTTCAGCAGCCAGGTTTTTTTTTCCAATTTCCCTGGGGTGGCGGGGGGGGGGGGGGGGCTAGGACCGGTAATGGGCTATGGGGGAGTTAGGCCTAGAAATAGGCTGATTAGGGGGTCTAGGACAGGAAATGGGCTGATTGGGGGCTAGGACTGAAAATGGACTTATTGGGGGGGGGGGTTAGGATCTTGTAATGGTCAGATGGGGGGCTAGCATTGGAAATGAGCTAGGACTGGTAATGGGCTGATTGAGGGGCTAGGACTAGAGTGTGCTGATAAGGGGGATAGGACTGGAAATGGGCTGGGACTGGAAATGGGCTTATGGGGAGGGAGAAAGAGTGCTGATGGCCTTGGAAGAAAACTAGGGGCTAGAGCTACAAATGGGCTGAGGCGGTAGGATAGTAGAATAGGACTGGAAGGGAGTGGATAATGAGAGGGTCTGCCAGGGGAAGGAGGGGGCAGGAAGGGAGCTGACACGGGGGAAGGAGGGGGGCTGGAAAGGAGCTGACACCTGAGATGTACTAAAGGGGGACTGGAAGGGAGCTGACACTTGGGGATGGGAGTGGTAGATGGTTGGGTAATGGAGGCTGGAAGGGAGCTGACATGCAAATGGCACTGGAAGGGGGATGGACAGAGGATAGGGTGACTGGGAAGGGAGCTGACTGGGGGGTGGCACTGAGAGTGGACGTGAGCTGATATCTGGGATGGTATTTGGACTAGAAGGGGCTGGACAGTGGGGAAAGAGGGGAACTGGAAGGGAATGGACACCAGTTGCAGTCATGGGAATGCAAGGCGGTTGACATTGGAAGGTACTGGGAGGGGAGGACTGGAAAGGGGGCTGATACTGGGGAGGGTTACTGGAAATGGGCTGATGGAAGGAAGTGAAGAAAATAAAAGAAGAAATAAGAAATGGCAGATGGACCATGGACCACAGAAAGAGCTAAGAGAAGACAGGAAAGCAGAAGCCTCAGAGCGGGACCAGCATGATTAGAGAATAAAATGGTCAGACAACAAAGGTAGAAAAAAATAAATTATTTAATTTTAGTGATTGGACTTTGTGCTATTTTTATATTTTACACAGTATTGGGGAACTGCATCTCTTATTTATCTGATGTTGCACTGCAGGGGGACTCTGGCTTCTTGGAGTTTCAATTTAAATTTTGTCTACATATTTTTACTTTAGATTGTGGTTAGTTATTCTGTACTTGTTGAGGGTTGATGTTGTGAGTGTGTGACTGAGGTCAGGTGTTCTGTTAACATGGAGTTTGTACATAAAGATCTATACTGTACTGTAGTAATTTGACTTGTTCAGATTTTCAAATAGGTGTATGGATGTTCCAGGACCCACTGTAGTATTTACAGTGATGCTTTTTTTGGATGGGCTCCTTATGTGACTTTTATTTATTTAGACAGTTTTGAATACCACCTTATCCTTCAATCAAGGTGGTCACAGCACAGTTGGGGGATACATTTAACACGAGGGGATATGAGACACATACATTAATACTTACAGGGAACATGGGCAATGGAGGGTTAAATGGCTTGCCCAAGACCACAAGGAGCACCTGTGGGACTAGAAACCCCAATCCTTCCAGCCCAAGGTTGCTGTCCTCTAGTGGGATTTGAACCCCTGACCTTCTGGCCTGTGGTAACTTGCCCCAACCACTAGGCCACTCCTCCCTTTTGGAAGTTTGCGCTGATATGGTATGGTATGGTATGGTAGGTTTGCTCTTTGTTGTAGGGTTTTGTATTAGTTCACAATATGCCTTGTACTGGAGAATAGTGGTTGTTGTTAGTGAGATGATCAGAATCTGATTTTTTTTTTTAAATATTGAGTTCTGTGGGTGAATGTCCTGGTTCTGCTCTGCACCCACTGTGGATGCAAAATATATGTTGAAAAAGAAAAAGCAAGAACCATAATGCAGTTTATAACAAAATAAAAATGAGTTATAATTTAGTTTTATAAACTGTTTTATAAACCGTTTTATAAACTTGCATTCTTTTAGTTCTTTGGTGTGCAAACAGGACCGTACCTAGACCTGTGCAAGCAGTGCAGCCGCACAGGGTGGAAAGGCTTGGGGGGCGCATTTCGACTGTCTACTGTTGCCCTGCTGCCGCTGGCAGGACAATAGCAGGCTGTCGAAATGCGCTCCCCAAGCCTTTTCACAGCACTTTAAGCAGGTCTGGTCCCTTCCTCCTCCGACGCGATGTCAGAGTAGGGAGGGACAGATCTGATTAAAGTGCTGGCGCCTTTCAGATCGGGCGCATGCCCCCCTCCTCCTCCCCATACCTCTGTCCAGCGCTGCCTGCTCTTTCCCTGCTGCCGGCGCCGTCGTGAAAAAAAAAAGAGGGCACCAGCAGCAGGGAAAGAGCAGGCAGCGCTGGACAGAGGTATGTGGGGAGAGGGGGGAACGTACGCCTGAGCTGCAAGTCGCACAGGGTGTGATTGTAGCTCGATATGGCCTTTTGTGCAAACATCTTGCATTTACTCCATATAATCTAATCAGCTTTTTGGTTTGGTTCAGTCTGATTGGATTTCTGAAAAAGCCCCGCCCACCCTCTAAGGTGATGGTGAGGGGGGGGGGGGGCGCCATCTCATACTTCGCCTCAGGCAGCAGATTGCCTTGAGCCGCCCCTGCAAGCACACACTACTCTGAGGCAGATGCTATTGTGTTTGCACACATGGCAAGAAAAATTGCTGCTTGTAGGCATATTCTATGAAACACATGTTCATGCCAATCCTACCCATTTTGCCTATTTTCTACCAAACCCAGATCTAGGTGTAAGTAGCATGGACAACTGCCTTTTTTTAAGTGCCATCAAGTCAATGCTGACTCTTGGGAACCCAGCAGTCCCTTGGTTTTCATGGCAAGGTACGACAGAAGTAGATTGCCAGGCCTTTTCTTTGAAGGCAATGGAGGGTAAATTGACTTGTCCAGGGTCACAAAGAGTGCCAGTGGGAAATGGACCATGATTGCTTGGGTACTAGGCTGTTGCTCTAACCACTAGGCTACCCCTCCACTCAAGGCAACTGCCTAGGGTGCCTAGTTTCAAAGGCATCAAATACCCAGGTCAAAGAGGATCCTTCTGCTTATTTTAGAGACAGGTGCAAGTGCTGTTTCACAGGTGCACCACTATGCAACGGTAGCCTTCTGGTCTTCTTCTGGCTTCCCAATTTTCTGGATCTCTGATACCTCCCTTTTTGGATCGGCTGTCTAGTCTTGTCTATAAATGCCAAAATCTTAAAGCTGGTCCTGTTCTTCATTCCCTCCTCCCTCCCTCCCCCCCCCCCCCCTGCCCAGGAATACCTACATATAATGTATAGCACATAAAAGTAGGTACTAGAGGTTCTCTGCACACTACATGTTCAGGGACAATTTTATGAACCTACTGAGCCTATAAAACGCTGTTCAACATGCTCGTCTCTTATCAAATGAGCCCCTTATTGTCCCATGTACCAAAGTCTCGTCCCACAAATCCATGCAAAATAAAATAATAAGATACAACTACATTTGTCAATATGCAAAATGCACAACTGAAGTTAAAAAGAAAATCAGAAAGACAAGAAATTATCTGCTACAGGAAACTCCCAACATTCCAGTCGCTGCTGTCAAATCAACAGCAAAACCAGGAAGCTCAGAGAAACGGGGACATTGCCCGAGGTCACATAGGTAGTAAATGGCAGCAGAGAGCAGTCTTGAACTTCTGACCCACAACCTCTGCTGAGTGTCACATCCCACTGCTCTGACCACTGAATCACACTAAGGGGTATGTTTACTAAACTGCGGTAATGTAGCAGCGGCTACGTTAAGGCGCGTTATGTAACGTTAAGGCACCTTAATGTTACATAACGTGCCTTAACGTTCCCGGCCGTGGTAACTCCAGAAAAGGGTGGAGAGAGCGCGGAGAGAAGGGGTCAATGGGCAGGGAGAGGCCCCTTTCACACTAATGTGGAAAAATTAAGGGCTGAATCCTAACGCAACTGAAAATCTGGCGTTAGCACACATTTGCAAGAGAGAGAAACTATTTCAGTGTCAGCAATGTACAGCATAGGAGGGAGCCCAAGAAAGGTGATAGTAGTGCTCCATTTGCAGCAACAGCATAGTGCCCTGGTATGAAAGGCCACTATGGTGACGGTGTAAATGGGGCACGGGGGCTGCAGGCGGGACATGCAGTGGGGGCTACTGGGGCACAGGGTGGACTAGGCGGTTGCCGAGGTGGCACATAGGAATGCAGAAAATGGAAACCAGCAAGACAGCAACTGACCAGGGTCAGACATGCCCATGAGTCTGTGTCCCACAGTGTCCCATCCAGGAGACATTACCCAGCAGGTATCCCAAAGGGCACATAACATTGATAGGCGGTGCCGGGGGAAGTGTGGACATCTATGTAGGCACCCCTACCCTAGAACCCACACCTTAGGCAGCCGCCTACCTGCCACCTGTATGGCCTGGGATGGGGCACCACCGGCACCAACAGCATATAGTCATGGTGGCATGGCAGAGGGGGTTGGCAGAGGGGGTGGGTGATTGTGCTGGAGAGAGCAGTGGCACCCGCCTGCAGTGGATCTAGGCCATGCCCTGTACCAGTACGTGGTGTGTAATGCAACAGAAGAGGTCTGGCCGAGGAATGTAAGGGTAACCCCAGGGACAACTATGCTGCTGTGGCAACAGTGTGGTGCAGTACACCCAGCTAGCATGTCCAAGAGCAGAGGGTCAGAGGTTCAGGTCCCATCTGTGGATCCTGCAGAGCATCTCCCCATAGTTTTAGCCCACAATGCAGTCACAACAAC
This sequence comes from Ichthyophis bannanicus, assembly GCA_033557465.1. Taxonomy (NCBI): domain Eukaryota; kingdom Metazoa; phylum Chordata; class Amphibia; order Gymnophiona; family Ichthyophiidae; genus Ichthyophis; species Ichthyophis bannanicus. The sequence continues at coordinate 182,767,896 of CM066041.1, read as the reverse complement.
ATGGGCAAACCCCAACACAGTGGTGCACAGGGGTACGGATACCCACTCACAAGGGCTCCACTAGCCACAGCTTCATGGAGTGTCAGGCTGTTAACCCCAGTACAGAGCTGCAGTTATCACCAGAGCACTACTACTACCCCCTGCACAGATTAGCAATGTTGGCACTGTGATCAGGACCAGTGCGGTGGGTAGGGTTGTCAACCATCTCCATCTCTGCACAATGCTGAGATAGGTGTGGGAATATGCATATGTCTCTCCATTGTTTTGTGTCTGCCAACACCTCACTGAGCCCACATTGCTCACACTGCTTCCAGCGTTAGCCTGCAAATGTGCATAATGAGGAGCAAGGTATTGTGGGTATGGCCCAGACAGGGTGGATTGGCCAGGATGCATCTGCACAGGGTGGAGGGCAATGGCTAAGACCACCACCTGCATGGACAGGGTGGCCACAGCACGTCACGCTGGGGGGGGGGGGTCACTCTCACTCTGACCGAGCAGTGACCATGGCATGTCTATGTTCCCCCATAATGCCACATATTATTTATTTCCAGTGCTACCTGTGTGTTCCTAGTTCTGGGGCCCAATCACAGGGATACCTGCTTGGTGTCTGTGCTGTGCATCCCACCTCTAGGTGCACAGTGTTCCCTGTGAGCATGCACTATGGACTGGGTAGTGGGCTGTCTGCAGTTCACCTGTGCATGGTGAGAACATCTTGTAGGATGCTGCAGGTGCAGTATGACTGTGCTGTCTGTTGATGAATGGCAGACAGTGCTGTGGGGAAATTGAGCCTTCCCCTGCCTACATCACTGCTGGTCTGCAATGGTCACAGGTATGGCACTGGACCAGCAGCCCTGGAGGGCTGTCATCCGCCAGCAGGACTGTGGTTGCTGGTATTACAGCCATTCTGCAGGGTGCAGGCACCTGTCCCACCACACCCTCATCTACAAAAGGGGTGATTGAGGCCCCTTGGGGTATATAGTGTATGCCACTTAGACCCATAGTGGCAGTGCTACATAGCCCTCATGCAAGTCTAGACACCCCACTGCCCTGATAACAGGTACCCATGGCAGCCAGACCTTAACACTGGGTACACACACTAATCTGGGTGGTGTCTGGTCCCCCAGGGTCATATGTGACTGCAGAACACAGCTAGAACAGATGTACCTTCAGTTGCACTGCTGGGGATACCTGTCACACACTGGCAGTGCTGGGGATGTGCATCAGGACCTATCTCTAGCACCACATGTACTGTGGACCTAGTGCTGGGTGCCCATCCTATCCCTCAGGGTGCACACGGAACCTGCACAATGGCATGGTCTGTAGCTACTCTGTGCTAGTATCATGCACTTTCAGTCTGTCTTACCACGCTGCAGTACCGGAGAGGTGCAGACCCTATTTGGTGGTCGGCTGTAGGCCGCTGTTCTGTATGTGCAATGCATCATGGGTGCTGGTAGGGTTACCCTATCCTGGCACACAGAGCAGACGGTTTGTTCAGTGACCTGCTCTCCTTCTGTACCCAGCCATTGCTGTGCAACAGGCCATAGAGGTATAGCCTACTGGTTAGTACACTGACGTTCTAGGTGGAGGTCATGGGTTCAATTCCTCGTTGTTCCCTCCTGTCCAAGGCAGATATTTTGCTTGCCTGTGACAGTCATATCTTTGCAGATCCATGCTGCCAGCCCATAGTACCCTCACCACAGTTGCCAGAAATCCTTATAAAGCGTTATGAGGCTCCTAATTAGGTACAGTGCAAGGCACGTTACAAGGCACCTTATTGGGCACAGTACAAGGCACGTTACAAGGCACCTTATTAGGCACAGTACAAGGCATGTTACAAGGCACCTTATTAGGCACTGTACAAGGCACTTGCCTTGTACTGTGCCTTATAACGCGCGTTACCTGACACGCTTGCCATACTGATGCCCCGCCCACACCTTTATATGGGCATCTGTACCTTTACCGCGGAAACTAATGCGAATGACATTACCGCAGTTTAGTAAACATGCCCCTAAGTGTCCAACTTGGCCAAGAGCATAAACAAGCCTTTCACCCACTTTTCAAAATAATGCCCATTAGTGCACCAGCATAAAAGTGTATCTCCAGGTTTAGTAGAAGGAGGCCCAAGCCATCTCTTGGTCTACATTTTTTTCCCAATCCTTTTCCTTGTAAGCTGTCCACTCTGTCTCACTTAGACAGTTTTAACATACAGAAACCCACTCACTTCCTACAGTTTCCTAGAAACAGCTTTGGCAAACTAATTAAAGATGCAGGATGACCTCTGAGGAGAAGAGCAGGAATTGTAAAGGACATTGTGAGACCTCATACATCTCACAGGAAATGAACACAGGAAACACAAGAGGAGGAATGAACACACCATGGGCAGATGTCAGCTCTTGAAAGGAAATATTTCGATTTTTGGAGTCTGTTAGGAAGGAGATGAGGTTGCTTAAAACTGTTTGTTCTCCACAGTTTATTGCATATTAAGTCCACCCACATTGATTTAATTGCAAGAGTTCTTTTTTCACCATAGAACACATTTTTTCTTTTCTATGGACCATCAAGTAGATTGCAGACATCTTTCTTCTAGCTTACCTAAATGAGTTTGCAAGGCATGCAATCCTTCAGATGAAAAGTGTAAGGAGGATAGAGGCTTTTCTTTTGGCATGATTGGCTAACTTGCGATGATGCCGACAAATTCATTGGTGTGTCCTTAGATGGAGAACTTTCTTATGCTGCACTGAGGGTATGCTTCCAACTTCTTACCTCTCTTATGACGTTAAATTACAATACATCCAACACCGTTGTCCAGATACTAACCACATAGCACTCAGGATGGATAGTGGCACTCTGCATTTGGCGAGCAGGCTAACTGGATAAGTGCCTTTGGATGCAAGAATGCTGTGTGCCTTTGAGCCAATGCGGACTCCTGGTGACCCAGCAGCCCCTGGGTTTTCTTGGCAGTGTGACCTGAAGTAGATTGCCAGGCCTTTCTTATGAGGCAATGGAAGATAAAGTGACTTGCTCAGGCCACAAGGAGTGGAGGACTAGCCTACTGGATAGAGCACTGGCTTGATAATCAAGCAATCAGGGTTTGATTCCCACTAGCATTCCTTGTGGCCTTTGAATATTGGCCCTACATTTTTTTTTATAGGCAGTGAACAGAACTCATTGACCGGTTACTTGTCATTGTGATCCTATGTTGTCTCACTGAGAGATCTGAGTTCAGAGCAAAGGTTTGAGACCTCGTGTGCATGTCAGATAACGCAGAATGTAATTGGTGAAATCTCCTGAGTGGTCACTAGTTGCATCACTGCGCTAACTGCCATGTCAGAATTAAATGCCTGTTAATGACTTTCACATCTACTGCAAGGTGAAGTTCTCGCCCATTCCCTTCCCATTACATACCCCCAAATTGCAATTTCCATGTGAGATGTTTTACACAGCAACTAACGCATTAATAGTCCAACTCTAGCAGTTAAAGAACGCATTAACTGGACGTCATGCTGTTGACATCTTATTTCCCACATTGAACAGCTAACGCAACCTAGCAAATAGGTGCCTTAATGGGTAAAAATCAATTTGATTCTAAATGTATGTGGTGCAATGTTAAAATATTCTAGCTGCAAATCTCTTCTTTTCTCAGTGCCCCTATAGTTTCCTCACATCTTGACTATACAGACCATTTTCCATTAAAAATACAAAGACTGGTTTCACCCAGTTCTTACACTTTCTAGGCTTATTTTAGACTGACAGATTTAAATATGATTAGAGGATATATTTAAAGCTGATATCCTTGGAATTGTAATAAAGCCAACTATTCCATGGTTGGTGATTATACCTCAATGTTTTTCTATGTTGTTTTTCATATATTCAAGTAATGGCATCATCAATGTCTCTGGGGGACTGGAGTATGTGAACTAAACAGGATTTCGTTTTACCCATGGTGGCCAGTATTTTAAAAAAGTGCTGACTACTGATCCCTTAGAAGGTAATTTTATAAGTGACTTGAGTCACTTCTAGACTGTTGACTGTTTTGCACAATTACCTAGGCTCTTGTAGAATTGCACGAGGATATACATGCGTGATAGGAGGCACTAGGAAATATAGAGGACGATATGCGAAGGAGCTTATCCAGCTAACAGGCTTTGCTCCACTAAGAGGTATATTCAGTGGCACTAATTGGGCAGTGCTGCTGAATCTCCCTGCTAACTGCTGCAGCGGTCCACGGGCAGGGCAAGAGCAGACACAGTGCTTATCTGGTCGTGGCGATTTTCAGCCTGCTAACTGGGCAAATGTCTGCATAAAGTTGTGTCATTTGAACAGCTGTCCTAACTTTATGTTGTTTCATGATCCAGATGGCAGTCAGTGCTGAACCTGGATAGTCAGTGCCAGAGGATATCTGGGTTCTGTAAATGGTGGAGGCTGCTGGACTGGGGTCCCAGTAGCCGAGGGTAACCAGGTGCCCGGCCCTGGCTAGGTAAGTCAGGAAGGAAGGTGAAGAAGTGACAGTTAGGATGGGGGGGGGGGGGAGGGAGGGGATCAGAGTGGACCATTTGAATTTGAAATTCCCTTTCCTGGATGTGAGAAAGAATTTCGGTGGGCAGGATAGCTTGGCAGGGCATAGGAGGAGGATAGGCTTGTGCCTGGGTATATTACCTGTGGGCAGCTGTTTCTTCCCTTCCTTCTCTGCAGGCAGCAGGTGCAGGCTATGTGATTCGACCTACCCCTCATCCCTGGTAGTAGAGGGGGGGGTGCGAAAGGGGGTGCAGGAGGGGCATTGTTCCATTTGTTGCAGCTGGTGGGGGGGGGACTGGGGGAAGCAGTGATCCAAACTGATTGCTTATCAGTAAGCAGTGACTTTATGCCTGTGGGGCAGGATCAGGGGATCTCTGCTCAGAACGAAGATGAGGGGGTGGGGAAATGCCCGGTTGGGGGCACCTCATCTGGGTGGGAGCTAGCCTTTGCTAGTAATATGATGAGGTTGGCAGCAAGGGGGGGGGTAGTGGAGAGCTGCTCATATTTGGGGAGGGGGGATGGTGTTACTCTTGCTAGTAGTATGGTGGGAGATAATGCCGTCTGGTATGGTTGGGGTTATTTTTTAGTTGGTATGTAAAATACTCCCTGGTTTGGGCTGAGACTGTTTTGTTTGCTATGTTGCAAGTGTTAATAAAGCTGCAACCAGAGTTATAACATATTTGTTATGGAAGTGTGTTGATATATTGAAGGGAGGGGAGGAATGGGTGACGGGGGAGGTGGTGATAGGGGGGGGGGGTATTGGATCCCAGGTGTTCAAGCTACTTTGGTTACTAAATATCCAGTTTCACTTTAGCCACGTGCTTTGACAATGCTGATTGTCATGGCTAAATATTGACCCAATAATGGTATTTTTATGTAATAGCTGCATAGGTGTTCTGTGGGGGGGGGGGGGGGGAGGGGGGAAGGTAGAGAATGGATGGAACATGGGCAGGATCAGTGCATGTTATATAAACCAGATGCATAAGCACCAGCTCCAAGAACACATACGCTCAGGGCAGCTGTAGCTTTGTGCAGGAGCTTTCAGGTAACCGTTTCATAAAGGCACTTAGTTTATTTTTATTTATTTAAGCAAAATTTGTATACCACCTTATCCTTTAGTTGTGTTGTAACAACGATATAACTACCTAATTGATGTGCTTCAATTGCCAAATTCAACCCATTGGGTTCCACTGTGTTTCGAGGACATTCAATCAAAGCTTGATGGTTGCCAATCAACTAATTGACATGCACTCAATTGCCAATGGCTTGAATTTGACAATTAAAGGGATGTCGATTACTTGACTGGCAACAATCAAGCATTTAATTGGTTATTCTAAAACAGGCACAACCTATCACCTATGTGCCTTTGCAGCATGTGTATCCTGTTATAAAATCAGAGGGTGATCCGCACAGGAGAGCAGAGCCTGCACGCTGCCACGCGGTTTCAAGGCAAATGCTTGCTCATCCTTCCACTTTTAATGTTGCCTTGGTGTGGCAGCTGAGACATACAATTGAAAAACCAAACAAAACACAGGTCTTTCCAACTCACACTTGCATGTTGGCCTGATTCCTCTCTCTTCTGACATACGCTTGCATCACAGGAGGGAGGGAGAGATTGGACCTGCATGAAAGCATGGAGTCGGAAATACCCCTGTGTTTTTTTTTTCAATTGGATGTTGCTACTGCTGCTGCTACAGCCACCATCGCGACCGAGGCAACACTAAAAGTGGCGGCGACTGGGCAAGGGCAGGTAGCACGGGGGAGAGTCGGCTGGATATGGAGGTAAGACAGGGAGATGCATGGGACAAATGACAAGCCTGTGATGGGGGGAGGGGGCATGTCTTAAGTGCAAGTCAAACAGGGCACATTTATGGCTTTGTACAGCCCTGTTGCTATGCACATATTTTTACTTACATGTAGAATGGGCAGTTTTAGTAAACTACAGCTTAACCCACCGAAATGGATTTGAGCATTACCACTTCCCTCCAATATCATGAAGCAAGACAGATGTGGAGAAATGCAGTGTGTTCCTTGCCAGAAGAATTATAGCTAAAGCAAGGGTTTTGCACAATAAAGTAACCAATGTGAGAGCAGCTGTAAATGTGGGTACTCACCTCTTTTATGAAATACAATGCCGCCCCCCCCTCCCCCGCGCTCTACCCTAAGGGTGCCCCTGGGAACCCTTACACATGCTGTCTTGTCACACCTATACCGAGAAGTCTTTGGCACATATGCAACAGGCTTTACATGTAGAAAAACGTTCATAAAATCACCTCCCCCCCCCCATATGCATGTTCTGTAAGACAGCAATGAGTACAGAAAATGGAATTTTAAAAGGAAAAAGATGCTTTAAGTGGTTCCAGCTTCTAGGTGTCTGTCCAAAAACATTTTCAGGGTTGGTTGATCACTAACACTGGAGAATAAACTTATTCTGAATCAGAACTTGAATTTTTCTAGTTTGTGAATTTAATACCACTGGGCAAAAAAGAAAAAAAAAGTGCTATGTAACAGCAGAGTCTGCACGATCCAAAGCACTAACTGTGCACCTCTTGGTTTGTAGCAACGAGATTTCTGGACTTTTTCATTCATGAAGTGACTTTGTGCTGCCTTTCACACAATAGCAACAGATGCACCATTTACTTCATTGCAGTGCCACAGACTCCACACGCAAGAGCCCATTGACAAAACTGCTCAAACTGCAATTTGCCTCTGTGGGCAAGGGATTGAAAGTCTCATTAAAAGCAAAGAGGAAGGACGACAGTAGGGGGCGCCCTCAGCATGCTGTAAAAGGAACACATTGCCAAGGTCTGGGAATTTGAAATTTTAGCACAGTTAACCTGAATGTGTCAGGGAGTTCTGCAGGTTTCTCAGTGCCAGGCAGGTAGAGGGGTGGAAATTATAGAGGGGGTGGTCAGGTGTGCAATATCATCTCTGCATCTTAACTTTCAAACCTAAAAAGTATATCTAGAACCTTTATTAAAGAAAATTTCAGAATGGTCCTTATTCTCTCTTAAAACAGAGGCCCTGATATTTTAAAGAGTTAACGTGATTAGCAGACCTAACTGCGTTAATCGGGGTATTCAGCGGCACTAATATGGTTATTGCAGCTGAATATCCGTGGGTGCCACTGCAATGGACACACTGCCTGGTAATCACAATGCGGTGAAAGTTAGGCACTTTAAAGGCTGGCCTAACTTTCGCCACAGAAGCTAACTGGACAGTAGCTGAATATCGCCATTGCCTCGTTAGCTTCATCGCTATTCAGCTGACCCAGATATTCATTGCTGGTCGCCGGATATGGCCCGACATTGAATATCCATGTCTACAGTTTTGTGGCGGCGCTCAGTTTGCGTAACTGCATTCAGGTAATAACAATACTATTCTCATTCTCCCCTCATTTCTCTGATAAGCTGCATTTGATAGAGACTCCCAGGGCATGCGCCTTGGAGGTGTCTGCATGCATTTCTGAAGCAATATATTGTAAACTCTAGTATGTAATGAAGGGGTAGCATTCTAAAAACATTCTTTCCCTCTATTCTTAGGGATAGTGTTATTTTGGGGGATGTCATATTCTAAACAGAGTTGGTTTTCAGGTAAGAAACATCTTGAAAAGGCAGTTAATAAAGCCAGGTGTTTTTTGAGTATAAGCACTTACCTAACATCACCTCTTGAGGTCATGTTTTCACATTAGCGAGTGACTCCTTGGCATAACATCTCCCCACTGCAGCAACTTCTGGAAGTCATTTTCTGCTCTGTGCACTTTTCAGCAGGTCTGCAAAATAAATTACATAGATCTCATCCAGATTTGTGTTGAAGAAAGACAAAAATGGAGCCTTCAGGAGAGGCCTTTACATTCATCAGGAGTTTTTAGAGCATTAGTTTTTCAATTCTGGTTCTATAGCTGTGCTATAAAAATCTGGGTATAAATTATTTTGCTCGCACTGTCTATGCTTAGCCTTGCCAACTAGCTCAAAATTATGAAGACAGAGAAACACAGAAAAAACAGAAAATAAAAGTAGACAAAGACAATGGAGCCGATATTTAAAGCTCCGGATATTTAAATTCTGTGGTGGTCAGCTGCAGCATTTAAATATCCTCCAGATATTCTCTACTGGTATCCGGATAGTCGCTGGTGCTGAATATACAGACAGTGTCCAGCAGCAGCCTGGATAAATATTAACACTGCATATTAAACAGCATACCATTGCAAGCTATCTGCAGGGTTATATACAAGATACATGTTACATATTTTTAAAGCTATGGGGTCGATATTCAAAACAGTTTAGCTGGTTAGCAGGACCCTGCTCTACCTATTATTCAGCAGCACCAACCAATTAGTGCCGATTAATATCCCCACAGACTGACATAGAAATGTGTGATCAATTTCTGGGCTATCTGTGGACAGATCTGGGGTGGTACAATTGACTAGTCAGCCACCAACCAGATACTCAAACTGCATAATGTTAGGACAGGTCAATGGCTATTTGGTGCCGGGTGACGGATAGGTCCAGCGCTGAATATCTAGTTTCTTTCTTGCCTGCAGCAAATATAACATGCTATTGTACTTTTTACACAAGTTAGTAGCTAGTTTTATGTGTATAATGTTGCATTTGTGAAACCATTCATGGAATTATGTAAAATCAATATGCTGAAGAAATCAGTCCATTAGTGATTCCATACATGGAAAATTATGGAAGATGCAGATAAGCTTTTGTGATAAACTCTGCAATTTCACACGGACTTTACCACAAAGAAAATGCCAGAAAAGTCATTATGATGATATTTAAAAAAGAGCTGGAATTTTAAGGAAGTCTCCTTACAGCAATTTTTCGGTGAAGAGTTCTGTTGGTTAGTAGATTAGTCTCTTTGAATTTTATAGATGCAAATTAATTATGGAATAGTGTGGTGTTTGTCATTTGAAGTCTAAGCAATTTTTTCACTGCTATGGTCCGAAGAGTTGATGCCAGCACAGAGAGCTGACGAAGAATCTCAACTGTGGCCACAATGAAGATAAAAGAAGCACAAATGATTTGAGCAAACATAACAGGGCAGGTTTGCTAAAGTGTAGTAATGTTTACCACGCACTAAACAGGTTAGTGTGGAACCATGGTAACAAGTACTAAGCAGTAGAGCAGCCAGCATGGTAAAAGGTTTGCCCTGAAGGCTTGGCGCATGATGGGGTGGGCACTGTGCAGACTGAAGGCAGACACTGGGCATTGACTGCATATTGCGGTTTGCATGGGGTGAAGAGGATGCCCTGCCACTCTTGCTTTTAGCGTGGATGCATTTACGACCACCTCAGCAAGGCATACCAGGTTTGCCCCCAACAGTTAGGGCCTAATTTTGAGCTAGGATGGCTAGGTGCGAGTACATCGCCTAGCTGTTGCTGCCATCCTCTAACCCCGGATATTCAATGCCAGGTTTATATGCGGCGCTGCTATTGAATATCCAGGGTTGCCACACATGCCCAGAAGCCACGGAGGATAACCAGGTAGTGGTGATATTGCACTACTGCCCAGTTAGCTTCTACGGGTAAAGCTAGGCACTGTGAAAGCTGACCTCTCTTTTACCCATAGAGGCTAACTGGGTAGAGATGCAATATCACCACTATCCCTTTAGCCAAGACACACCCCAGAATGCCCATGACACGCCCCGATGCTAAGCAGTTAGCACTGCGGCGTGTAGGGGACAAGATCGGGGATATTGATTAGAACGTAAGCTCTGATGAGCAGAGACCTTCTTTTCTATGTGCCTGTCTAGTGCTGCACGTGCCTTGTAGCACTATATAAATGATTTATATTCGTGGTTGTAGTATTCAGTAGCACTAGGCATGTTAGCACTGCTGAATATCCTGCTGAACGACATTTACATGAACCATTTAAATGCCTTTCGAATATCGGGCCCTTAGTGTCAACATCATAAGAAAAATAACCCACGTCCTAGTAACGCCAAAAGAAAAACATCATAACCCAAGGTGAAAGACTGAGTGATCCCGGTGGTGCTTATCTGATCAACAGCTTCTCCTGCTAACATAAGTGAAATATATTACTTATGTTATGAATCAAGGGGCAGCTCCCAAGCTATCAATGACACTTACAATCAAAGTGACTGTGCAGCTAATCGGGAAGTAAGTGGGGGCAGGACATCCTCAGGCTTTCCATTCGTCTCCAGCCCAGGAGAGTCAACCGTATCGCACAACTTTCATCATCAGGCAATAGCAATGTCTGCCGGCATCACAATATAGACTGCACCACATTCAATTAATAAGAACCATCTGCTGTTCCTCACGCAGATGCCACATTTTATTGCTCATAGCGCATTCTGGACACTAAGAAAAAAAGCACACTCAATTCTCAGGAAGGTAACAAATGCTGGTCTTGTTGCACAAAGATAGGGACATTCGCACCGGTTAGATTTCAGTAGCAACGTAGGTTAATGTAACATTATGTAATCACTGAGAAAAACTAAGAAACCCCAATGAGTTATACAGTCATTACATATAGATAGATATAGATATATATACAGGCATATTCATACGGATATTTATACTGTAAATATTTATCTTGCAAGTCAAATAATTGCTGCAGCTAGTTTCCATCAATGTAATCTCCCAGCTTTGCATTATTTTTTAAGGAAACTCCACAGCATTGGTATACACAGATTTCAGTCACCTAAGTGCAAAAAATCATACTTATCTGATGAAGGGGAACCATACGAATCCTATGCTTCAGACTGCCTCATAATATTGGGCCTTTATTCATCATTTTTTTCTATCGACATTTAAATGAAGAACTGCATATGATGATGTCCTTCATACTCCTGACCTGGGCTGCATTTCACCAGAAAGCTGCTTCAGGAGAGGTTCCTTTGTCACAGATGTAATTCAGAAGAAACAGACAAGTCAGCTGTGGAAATGAAACCCAGGATCTCAGTGCAGGTCATCAGATAAATGCAATTTCTGTATTCCAGCGAATGAAACGTGAACACTCCCACACTGTGGTATCAATGACTTTTTAACCTCTTGAAGTATCTCCATTTTTTCGAGGGGCTAATCTCTTCTTGCTTTTCACATATATCCATGTTTTTGGAGAAGAATTGAAAAGGGAATTTTCGGGAACTACTGTAAATACTGAGACGTCTCTTTTCCTTCTTATGTTTTGGCTCATGTGCGGTCCTATCTATGTTATAGCGTCTGTGTTATTTTCTCATTTGTAACAATGTAAGCCATTCCAAATGAGCCATTTGGACTACTGTGATTCTCTTAGCCAGTGTTCCTCAATATTTGGCAAAACATCTGCATTCACAATGTAGGCTGTTTAGAGTATGTCACTCCACTGTTACTGTAAGATCATTGGCTACCCATCCCCAATCAGATTAAATTTAAGGTTTTGATGTGGGGCATGATCATCATGGAGGTCCTTCTTGGTCATTGTGGTTGGGAGGTCTGAAGTAGCTTTTGGAGGTGCATGGGGAGGGGTGGTCATAAGAACATAAGATATGCCATACTGGGTCAGATCAAGGTCCATCAAGCCCTGTATCCTGTTTCCAACAGTGGCCATCCAGGTCACAAGTACCTAGCAGTTTCCCCAAAAGACACAGGTTCCTCAATGCTTGTATTGGGTCAAGCAGTGATATCCCGGGTGCCTTTTAACAATAGTTTATGGACCTTTCCTCCAGGAACTTGTCCAAACCATTTTTAAACCCAGCTACACTAACAGCTCTTACTACATCCTTCGGTAACAAATTCCAGAGTTTGATTACACATTGAGTGAAAAAATCTTCTCTTATTAGTTTTAAATAGGTTACCCTGTAGCTTCATTGCATGTCCCCTAGTCTTTTTATATTCTGATGACATAAACAATCGATCTACGTTTACTTGTTCCACTCCATTCATTAAATTATATAGTCCTCTATCATATCTCCCCTCAGCTGTCTCTTTTCCAGGTTGAAGAGCCCTAACCCTTTTAGCATCTCTTCATAGGAGTAGCCTTCCATCCCCTTTACCATTTTGGTGGCTCTTCTCTGTACCTTTTCTAATAATGCTATATCCTTTTTAAGATATGGCAACCAGAATTGCACCCAATATTCAAGGTATGGTCGCACCATGGAACAATACAGAGGCATTATAATATCCTTTGTTTTATTATCCATACCTTTCCTTATGATACCTAGCATTCTATTTGCTCTCTTGGCTGCCACTATACACTGAACGGAGGGTTTTAACATGTTACCCATGATGATGCCTAAATCTTTTTCCTGGGTGGTGGTTCCCAATGTGGAACCTTGCATCATATAATCATAGTTTGGGTTGTTCTTCCCTAGGTACATAACTTTGCACTTGTCCACATTAAATTGCATCTGCCATTTGGATGCCCAGTCTTCCAATTTATCAAGATCTTCTTGCAATTTTCCACAATCCTCTTGGGTTTTAACAACTTTAGTTTTGTCTCATCTGCAAATTTGATAACCTCACTCGTTATTCCCTTTTCCAGGTCATTTATGAATATGTCAAAAAGCAGTGGACCCAACACAGATCCCTGCGGTACTGCACTATTCACCTTTTTCCATTGGGAAAATTGGCCATTTAGCCCTACTCTATGTTTTCTATCTTTTAACCAATTCATGATCCACAGTAGTACATTACCTCGTATCTCATGACTTTTTAGTTTTGCCAAAAGTCTCTGATGAAGGACCTTGTCAAAGGCTTTCTGAAAGTCTAGATACACTATATCAACCGACTCCGCTTTGTCTACCTGTTTATTCGCACCTTCAAAAAAACATAAGAGATTAGTAAGACAAGATTTTCCTTGTCTAAAGCCATGTTGGCTGTCTCCCATTAAGCCATGACTATCTATATGCTGAGTAATTTTGTTCTTTATGATGGTTACTACCATTTTTCCCCGGTACTGATGTCAGGCTCACCGGTCTGTAGTTTCCTGGATCACCTCTGGAACGCTTTTTAAAAATTGGCGTTACATTGGCGATCCTCCAATCTTCAGGTATTACTGATGATTTTAATGATTGCAGACCTGCTATTAGTAATCTGTGAGCTCTCTCATATTTCAGTTCTTTCAACACCCTTGGATGTATACCATTCAGTCCAGGTGATTTGCTACTCTTCAGTTTGTCAAATAGTTGTAATACATCTTCCAAGTGTATCAATATTTCCTTCAATTCTTCCGCAGTATCACCTTTAAATACCACTTCATTCATGGCTAACATCCCTTCATCTTCCTCAGTAAAGACCGAAGCAAATAACTCAGTCTCTCCGCTATAGCATTGCCCCCTCTTACTGCATCTTTTACCCCTCTATCATCTAATGGTCCAACTGACTCTCAGTTTTTTTTGCTATGAATGTACTTGAAAAAGTCTTTATTATGTATTTTTGCTTCCACAGCAAGTTTCTTCTCAAATTCTCTCTTTGCCTGCCTTATCAATGCCTTGCATTTAACTTGCCAGTGCTTGTGTTGTTTCCAGTTTTCGTCATTTGACTTTTTTTTCCATTTCCTGAAAGATGCTTTTTTTGGCAACAGCCTCTGACCTCACCTTTAAACCATGCTGGCAGTTTTTTGGACTTCCTTCTACTTTTCTTAAAGCGTGGAATACAACTGGTCTGGGCTTAAAAGATAGTATTTTTAAACAATACCCAAGCTTGATGTAAGTCTTTAACCTTAGCAACTGCTCCTTTTAGTTTTTTCTTAACTATTTTCCCCATTTTATCATAGTCTCCCTTTCGAAAGTTAAAAGGTAGTAATGTGGATTTCCTTACCATCCCTCCTCCATTAATTAAATCAAATGTGATCATGCTATGATCACTATTGCCAAGTGGCCCCAACACCTTTATCTCTTGCACCAGATCTGGTGTTCCACTACAGACCAAGTCCAAAATAGCTTCCCCTCTGGTCAGTTCATGAACCAGCTGCTCCAAGAAACAGTCGTTTATTTCATTTAGAAACTTTATCTCCTTAGCACGTCCTGCCGTGACACTGACTCAGTCAATACCGGGGTAATTGATATCACCCATGATTATTACAGTTCTGTAACTTTTGTTAGCTTCCTTGATTTCTTTGAGCATTTCATCATCCATTTGTTCATTCTGGCCAAGTGATCGATAGTACACCCCCATTGCCATCGCCTTCCCCTTTTTATATGGAATTTCAATCCATAGAGATTCTACAGAGAATTTTGTTTCCTGTAGAACTTTAATCCTTTGTGACTCAATGCCCTCTAACAGAGCGCAACCCCTCCACCAATTTGATCAACTCTATCATTAAGATATAGTTTGTACCCCCGCCTACATACCCAGGTATCAGTGTCCCACTGGTTGTCCTCCTTCCACCATGTCTCGGAGATGCCAATTATATCTAACTTCTCATTTAGTGCTATATATTCGAGTAAATCATTTTGTGTGTTAGTATGATAGTTTTGAATTTTATCCGACTCTGCAGTGGGAGCCAGTGAGAAACATAGAAACATAGAAATATGATGACAGAAAGAGACCACATGGCCTATCTAGTCTGTCCTTCCATAACAACAACTACAACAGTCCCCTTTTTACCTTTAGAGATCCTCTATGTTTGTCCCATGCTTTTTTGAATTCAGTTACTGTCCTCATCTCTACCACCTCCACTGGGAGACCATTCCATGGAAGTGAAGCTGTTCAAGGATGGGTTTGATGTGGTCATGTCTTGCTGCTGCTCGTAGCGTCCTTGCTGTTGAGTGGAGAGCAGTTTGCAGCGGTAGGAGCGTGGATTTTGGTAGGCCTTCAAAGATGGCACTGCAGTAATCCAGGTGTGGTATGATGGTGGCTTGCAGCATGTTACGGAAGTCTGTTGGCTGTAGGAATGGTCTGAGACATTGAAGTGTCTTTGTTTTGTAATATATTGTCTAGGTGATTTTGTTGATGTTGGCTTGGAATGTGAGGTGTTGATCAAGGGTGACTCCAAGGTAATGGACTTTGGTCTGCGTCTTAACTGATGTGTGGTTCAGGGTTATTGATGGAGGAGTGATGAAGGTGGTGCCTTTCATTATAAAGAGCGCCTCTGTTTTGTTGTAATTGATTTGGGGATTGTTGACTCTTAGCCAATTGGCTACATTGGTGAAGCATTCCTGGTGGGCAGATAGTGAGGGTTGCTTTGTGTTGATTGGTCCTTAGATCATGATATCATCAGTATAGATATGCACGCTGAGATTGTATGATCTTATGATTGTGCAGGGGGGTTGCAGGTAGAGGTTAAAAAGAAGTGTGGAGAGGGTGGACCCCTGGGGGTCACCTTGAGTCTGTTTGTATGAAGAGGAGGTGTTTTGTCTGATCTTAATTTGCTGGTGTCTGAGGTATGATGTGAACCATTTTAATACTGTGCTTTGAATCCCATTGATTCAGAGATGTTGCAGCAGGATGTGGTGGTTTACAGTGTCAAAGACTGAAGAGATGTGTAAGAAGATTAATAGGAAGCCTTGGTTGATGTGTTGTATTCCTTGAATTAGTGTGTTTACCAGGGTGATTAGAAGTGTTTTCACTCCATGATGTGGATGGAATCCATGTTGTTGTGGGTCCAGGAGGTTGTGTCTATCGATATGTTCTTGAAGTTGGTGCTGGATGGTTTTCTCAATGATCTTGGCTGCAAATGGAAGGCTGGCAATGGGTCTGTATGATATAGGGTCAGTGGGGTCCAGAGTAGGTTTCTTCAGGGATGGCCTTATGGATGACGTTTCAACATGTGGGCATTATGCCTTGTTGTAGTACTGAGCGTGTGATTTTGGTGAGAGTGTGCTGCTGAGTTCCTTTAGATGCCTTAATCTATGAGATGGGGCAGGGATCGAGGGGGGAGGCTGTTGTGTTTAGAGCTGATATGGTATCTCTATTTGTCTTTTTGTGATGTCATTGAAGGATATCCAGGGGTCTGGGTGGTTGTCTTCCTGAGGAAAGAGTTGGGGGATTTCTGAGTGGGGGTGAAGTTGCTTGTAGTGTTGTGCCAGCTATTGGGGGATGAGCATGATGTTATGGTTGTCGGTGGTTGGCATGTTTGTTAGCTGTTTTACAATGTTGATGAGCTTTCTTGGCCAGTTGATTGCAGAGGTAACCCCTAGTGATAGTCTCATAGTAATACCTCTAGGGTTACAGTTGCTATTTTGGATACCTTGCCAGTGAGGCAGAAGAAGAGGGGGAATCCTCCTGCCCCAAAGACCACCAGACATCAGAAAGACCCCTAAGAAAGACCCGGGGAGGGGGGCTCAGAAGCGTGGGGAAAGAGTCAGGGATAGTCCCTTGCTGGGGATGGGGGAGGATATCATTGGGAACGGGGCAGGCAAGGAGCTTTGCCTTACAAGTGGATTTTGTTTTCTACAAAAGGAGGGTGCTGAAGACAGGTTTATGCTCAGGTGGGGTACATGTGCTGGAAAGAGGGTGCTTGGAGGGTGTAGCTTATATGCTAATCAGTGATTGGAGCAGGGAGGTGGCACATCAAGGCCACAGACTTTTTTTTTCACTTTTTGGCCACCAGGCCCACACTACCTGTCAAGGAAGGGAACAAGGGACACAAGTGCAGTTAGTATATGCCCTGGGCATTAAAGGCAGGGCAGATGCTAGGCATTCCCCCTGCATTTTGTTGTTGTTAAGTGCCATAGAGTCGGTGTCAACTCATGGCGACCCACTGGATAGTTGTCCTAAATTGTCGTACTGTGAATTTAATTCCAATGGGCTTGTGTGCATCAGTGATGCTGAGGGCTAAGCTATCAGTAGTTTAACTACTGGCAGGGTCTCCCAAGATGGACAGATCTCAGCTGAGGTGCCAGATCAAGACAAACCACCCATCTGGGCAGCAGCAGAATGGCACAGTGTTGGTGGCGGAGGATCACATTTCTGTGACAACGGCAACACTAAACTTAAACTGCGTGGAAGAAAGGCTTGGCAATCTACTTCTGTATCTTGCCATGAAAACCCAATGGATAGTTTGCATTTACCGCATGTTATTAGGAGGATCAATATGTTTATTTAAAATCTTATATGACAGGTAGAAATATTTCAATCAAGTTAGACTGACAGTTAATTTACTATCCCAGGTCTTAAAACTCACCTTTCATAAGTGGAAGGATAGCTTCTTCCTGGATATCTTAAGACCTAGTTGTTTAATAAGAAGGGAAGTGAGGAGTCTACGAGAAGAAAAAAAAAATAAGCTGGTTGTTTTAACTTAGAATCTAGTTATTGTGATGTGTTTTATGTTGATCCGAGTGTTCTTTTATTGTTTTTACTTTATTAATGATTGCACTTATTTATAACTGCTGTAATCGGCTTTGTATATTCTGTCAACCAGGTAAAATACAAATCTGATATTAAATAAAGTTTAATTAAATTAAATACACACTTGATGGAATATTGGATATACCAATATGCAGCTATTAGAGCTGAAAATATAAGACAGCATTTTCCTGAAATCTTAAAAATCTGTAAACCCCAGTGCTGTAATCGCCTACTTTTCTATTGTACCATTAAATGAACTGCTGTGCAATATGGTGACAGTATCCTCACAGACAAGCCAATGGCACGTTCTTTGAAAGACAATTAAAAACTAAGGGGTTTCAAAACCTTTTAGCTGGTTAGAAGACTGGCTAACTGGCTAAAACGTGGTCACCACAATATTCAGCGACACTAACTTGTTAGTTCTGCAGAGTATCCCCACTAACCTTTGAAAAATCACCTGGTTAAAACCAGGACAGTCTGTGGGTGGAGGAGAGGTGGTGATAACCACTAAATTCAGCCACTAACTGGATAGCTTCAATGGCTAATGTTAGGGCAGGTGAATGGGTGTCCTGACTTTAACTGCTTAGCGCTGTCTGGTTAGCTGCTGAATATCGCCACTAATGAGACCTGGATATTCAGTAGTGGATATGTTCTGCCGATGAACATCTGGTTTCATCTTACTTATTATGGCTGCTGATTTACTAGGGTGTGCTAAGGTGTATTAATGCATCTATTGTAGGTTCCATTTCATGTTATAGGACTGAATTTACTAATATGCACAGATTAGCACACAGCCCTATATGGCATTCTCCTTATACCCTTAAGTAAGAGCTATAGTGAAACTAGGATTAAATCTACATTATCCACATTTGACTCAGTTTTAAGCCATTCAGAACGAAGTCTAGGCATTAAGCCACTGGGAAATGCTCCAGGTTTTGCGTTCTTGCCGAGTTCTGTCAGATTTGCTGTAGAATAATTTATTTTATACATTTTGTCTAGCCAAAGAAAACATAATTGTGCCCCATGGCATTAGTACTTTAAAATAAAGACACAGTATTGCAAATTGTATGTCTGGAGGATTGGGGGGGGGGGGGGTAGGAGAGACTGAGAAGTGGGGGAGGAGATTAACCTTGGTTTCTGTGTCTTTTGACCATTAGGAAAACTTACAGCCAGAAATATAGAAAGATAGATGTTCTCAGATGTTCCACTTGGTCCATGCCTTCTGCCAGTTTGTGCCTGCCTCCTGTCCTGTTCCATCCACCACCAAGATCCCTTTGTTTGTGCCCCATGTATGCTTTAACTCTGCCACTGTTTTGGCTGCTTTAATGCTTCTTGAAAGTCTGTTTCAGGTGTCCACCACCTCTCTATGGAAGAGTGAGAAGTGGAGGCTTTTCCCACCTTTCTGTCAAGCTTCCCTTCTTCAGCTTCATCCAATGACCCCCTTGTCACTTCCTAATGTGGTGTTGAAAAGGCATTTCTAACATTAAGACTACAGGCTCTGACTTGGATTCTATACCAGCTTATTATTATTAAGCAAGCAGCAAAGGTTCTTTTGCCTTATCTGGTGGCTATGGCCTTCATTCTTGAACACGCAATTCTCAGATCCTATTCACCCACCGGCTCTTCCCATATGTCCTGTGCTTCAGGACGGGGAGAGCCTGGAGGGGACAGGAGGGGGTGAAGTGGGGGCGGGCCACCCGGCAGCACGTACAGGGCTGATTCAGGGCAGGGGTGCCACACCCGGGGGAGGGGCCAGATGCGGGGTGGGTCACTGCCACCCAATCCAGGCCACAGGAAGCCAGCCATGGGTCGAGCAGTAGAAATTTGGGGGGCTGTAGCCATGGATGCCAGGGGTGCCTGCAGGGAGGATGTTCCCGCAGGCGGAGGTAATATGTCGGGCCGTCCTCTAGCCCGATTCTCGCTGCTGTGGGAATGTTTTGTTCCCATGGTTCAGAATTGGGTCCTAATGGCCCCATTTTCAGTGGGGATATAAGGACGGCGCCCATCCCAGAATGGGCTCCATGCTTCTATGACTTTGGGGAGATAGTCCCATCCTCTGAAAGCAGGCTATTATTCATCACATTCTAAAGGAACCAATTTTAGATCATGCAAATATGGTGCATTTGTTGTTTGTCTAAAATATTAGAGAAAATGGTACTTCTGTAACGTCTTCCCTTTCTGGAGAAATCCGTTTTTGAATCCTTCTTGACAGAGATGCTGAATGAGAATCAACTATAACTTGATACAGGAACATGCATGATGGCAATTTTTTGGATTTATCCTCTGCTTTTTATGAAAGTACTTTTTATTAGTATTATTATTACTAATCAGAACAACAACAGCCAGGACTGCAGCAAAGATGAAACCAACATTATGATGTTACATTGTGTCCACCATACAATGGGCTTAAAGTACATTACGCATAAATTACATGTTAGCATGCAGGTATACCGTTCACCCACTCCCTCGTCGAACTGAGGGACGAGGCATTCTGTACCATACAATGACATGCGTGAAAAAGACATTCATTAAAGAAGGTAACAACAACATCAACAATCACCCCAACATTTCCACAACATCCCCAAAATCAGTTGGGACGGGGAATAACAATGGTTTCTATTGGAAAGTCATCTATAACAGCAACAATGTAACTACTATGGCACTCACCCTCGATACAAAACTGTGTTCAGGGACTGCCCATTTTCTATGGATACGGAGAGCTAGATCCTCCCCTTCCGTTCCAGACTTCTAAGATGTATGTCTAGTCCTCCGCTGCACTTCTCTTCTCTTCCACACCCCCCCCCCCACTTCCCCCCCCCACCCCATTTCCCTGTCCCACCCTCCCTATGACCAGCTTACCCTCCCCGATCTCGGCTCCTGGCTTACCCACCAAGACTCTGGATAAGATCCCATATCCCAGGGGTCAATCTAACGTCTTATTCTCCAGGGATACCTACCCAAACCAGTTAGCCAGTGAAGATCCCATCCCAAATCTGCGCGACCACCTCAACCCGCTTCGGCCCCAGCATATTAGCTGTTTTCAACTCCATACAGTACAAATCTCGCATTTGGGTCTCCCATTCAGTAATTCCCGGGGGGTGCCCTTCTAATCATACAGAGTTTTGCTATGATGAATCCCTTTTCATACAGCTGTCTAGCCTGCTTCCCCACCACCCCCTCCCCTGCAAGGACCCCAAACAGACACCACTGAAGGGAAAAAGCACTACTCACAGACCGCCAACCCATCAACTTGCGCTCCACTTCATGCCAGAAACTCTGAATCTTGGAGCAATGCCAAAAGCGATGGAGCAAGGTCCCACGCTCTACTGTGCAGAGTGTACATAGATCAGTCGAGACCAGTCCCATCTTAGCAGCCCAAACATTGGGAACATATGCTCTCCATAAAAATTTATAGTGCAGTTCTTGGAGGCGTACCGACTCCGAGATACTCTCGACTTTGGAGAATGCCTCCTGCAGCAAACGCCCCGTCATCTGCGGTACCCCATCTGCAACCCAACGCCGCGCCAACCATATTGGGAGGTGGCGTAACACATATATCCACCTAGGGAGCTCCACCATTTTCAGCAGAGCCACACGCCCCATAAGCGACAACGGGAGATCTCGCCATTTCTGCAACTGAGCAATGGTTTTATCAAGCAAGATTTTTAACATTTATTTCATGCAGTCGTGCCGTATGTTCCGGTATATGAACGCCTAGGAATTTCAGACTACTCTGTGCCCACACCAAAGGAAAGGTGCCCTGCCAATTGTCTTTGACTCGTCCCCCCACATCTAAAGCCAAAGATTTATCTTGATTAATACGCAGCCCCGAAAAGGAGCCGAACAGCTCCATGAGCTGCAAGGCCGCTGGAAGGGATTCCCTTGGGTTGCATAAACACAACAGCATGTCGTCCGCAAAAGCACTGAGCTTAATACCACCGCCCTTCCACTCTATCCCTTCCACCTTCTGCTCCTGGATAAGTCTCCGAAGCAAAGGCTCTAATTGCAGCACAAATAATAAGGGGGACAGGGGACAGCCCTGTCTCGTGCCTCGTCTCAAAGAAAAGGGCTGGGAGACCCTACCGCCACTAACGACACAGGCCAACGGATCCATATATAACGCTGTCACCCATGCCAAAAAAGCGCCCGTAAATCCAAACTGAGCTAACACCTCAAACATATAATCCAAAGATACTCTATCGAACGCCTTTTCGGCATCCAGACTGACCAGTAGCAAAGGAGTATTTCGTAGCAAGCATCGTTCCATTCCCAGCAAGACTCTCGTGATGTTCATAAAGGCATCTCTGCCTCTGACAAATCCTGATTGATGGCTCCCTACCAGTCCAGGCAAAACCTTTTGCAGTCGCCCTGCCAGGATCGAAGCAAGAAGCTTCATATCGTAGTTAATTAAGGAGATGGGCCTATAAGAGGCTGGATTCTCCGGATCCCTTCCCGCTTTTGGGATGATGGTTATCGCTGCCGTCCGCATATCCCTCGGGAAAAATCCCACTTCTCTCGCCTCCTCATAGAGAGCCATCAGTATAGGGGTAATCTAAGCAGATAAAAATTTGTAGAATTCCGCGCTATATCCATCAGGCCCAGGGGCCTTATATGGTTTCCCCTGCGCAATGACCCTCTGCACTTCTTCCCCAGTAATATGTGCATTCAATTCAAGCAAAGCCTCTTCCGTAAGTTTGGGGAGCTGAACAGCCTGCAAGAAATCCCGCTGCTGGACCTTATCCGCTTTCTCAGGGGTATATAGACTTTGATAATACTGCCCAAACACTCGCAAAATTTTTTCTGGATCTCGTTGCCGTATCCCAGCCTGATCCCTGATAATCGTTACGCTCTGGACACCCCCGCGTTCTTTCACCAATCGCGCCAGAAGCTTTCCCGTTCGGTCCCCATATCGAAACAACTGATGGCGATAATATTGCGCGGAATATACCGCCCTTTCCTGCAACGCGGCATTGAGAGCTTTCTGCTTCTGCAAATAAATTCCCAGGCTGTCTTTGCGCGCTACAGCAACTCGCTTGGCCTCCTTGAGGTCATGGGTTAGCTCCAAAATGGTGGCATTAACACGCTTCCTCTCCTTCACTACATATGCTATAATGTGGCCCCGAAGAACGGCCTTACCGGCCTCCCAGAAAGTCGAGACTGGCAAGTCTGGGGACTCATTCAGACTCAAATATTCCTCCCATTTTTGTGCTAAATAATGTCGAAACTTCTCATTCTTCCACAAATGCCTTGGGAAGGCCCATCTGCCTCTGGATGGGGAGCGCCCTTTGAGGTCCAGGAATACCTTAGCATGATCAGAAATAACTATTGGCTCGATCTCTGTGCGCAACACCTTATCAAAGAGGTCCCTGGAAATTAAGATATAGTCAATTCTGGACCAAGATTGATGCGCCCTCGAGAGGTGCGTATAGTCTTTTTCCTGCTCATGCAAAGTTCTCCACACATCCCACAAATCTCCCCATTGACATAGATAACCCACGCCTTTATTGTCCCAGTTCCCCCCTCCGCCTTCTCCTTTCCTCAAACACTGCGACCGATCAAGCACGGGATCATGAGGGCAGTTGAAATCCCCCGCAAGTATTAAGGGAATCCTAGGTGCCCCCGTGATCTTCCGCAAGATCAATTTAAAGAAGGTATGGTCATAATTGTTAGGGGCATAAATATTTCCCAAGAACATTTCCTCCCCAGCAATTCTGGCATGCAGAAAAAGAAATCGCCCCTGAGGGTCAGAGTCCTCACTGAGAACCTCTACCTGGATCCCTCGCCGAATCAAAACTGCCACTCCTCTCTTCCTTCCCCCTGAGGAGGCAGAGAAGACCTGCCCTACCCAGTCTGTTTTTAATTTAGCATGTTCCCGCTGTGTTAAATGGGTTTCCTGCAGCAGGGCATCTTGTGCCCTCCCTTTCTTTAAAGCTTGCAAAATTTTCGTCCGCTTCACCGGTGTGCCTATCCCACCCACATTCCACGTGGTTATTCTTAAATCAGAATGCACGGCGTTTAAAGATGGCCACGGCTATCCATGCAGGATCTACTGCGTTAGTTTTTGTTCCAGGCCGCCCAGCCTCGGCCTCGAACAAAGTACCATTCCCTGGGAAGCCGCCCCCCTCGAGCTCTCTGAACCGCCCTTGTAGCACATAAGATGGACGTGTAAACTGGTCATGGATAATGCTCCCTAGCCCCTCCCATCTGTTACCCCCCTCAGCCCCCACCCCACCCCCTCCACCCCCGTAAAACACATCAACAATGAAGCTCAGCCTCCCCTGCTGAGAATGAGATCCCAACACGCAACATGCAACAGGGCTGCCCCCAGCCATGAACAAGCTCCACCCGTTGCGCTATATGATCTCCACCCAGAACAGTAGTTACTCGCATAGTCACACACACATAAACATACAGACCAACTATCTGCACTCACACAACCATACCAATTTCTTGCTCTCTCACACTAGATCCCATAGGATTTTATATATGAGTCCTGTTTGTCAGCATTTCGGCTTGCCGCCGTCCTCAGAACAATATAAACAGTCTCTGCGGTCAGCACAGTATCTTCAGCGCTGATCTCTCTTCTGCGCTTCTCCCGCACTGCCAGAGTCTCCTCTTCTCTCGTCCAAATAGCGTTGCGCTTCTGCCGGGGTCGAGAGAACCATGCTCTTCTCCTGGTGCCAAACTCGCAATGTTGCTGGAAAAGCTAACGTAAAGCGAATTTTCCGTTGGAACAGCGCCGCACACACCACGGAATATGCTTTCCTCTGTTCGGTCACCAATACTGAATAGTCTTGAAACATTAAAAGTTTGTGATTCTCCCATTTGAGCTCGCCCTTCTCTGTAGGTTCGCAGCAGTTGCACCTTATGGTGAAAATTGAGGACTCGGAGAATCACTACCCGCGGCCTCTGCTGTTCTCCCTGTCTCCGGCCCAGTCGGTGTGCGCGCTCAATATTCAATTGCCCCACCAGGGAAGCGAGGCCCAGCTCTTTAGGCAGCCATTCCTCCAGGAGTGGTAGCAGCATTTGATCTGTTTGTGTCTCCGGTATTCCAACAATTCGTAAATTGTTTCTTCTGGATCTGTTTTCCAGATCATCCAGTTTGGACCGGAGAGTCTCTATTTGCTTCCGCTGCTCAGTTAATTCTCTCTCCATTTGCCCCTCGCCCTCCTCCACGCTGGAAACTCGATGTTCTAACTCCTCCACTCTCCTGCCCATATCTGCGAGGGAGTCTCCTAGAGTGTCCAATTTTTTCATTACTTGATCAAACTTGGGTTCCAGTAGGCTCGCCACTTCCCTGGCTAAGTCTTCCACCGTCGAATCCGTGCTCAGCGCACCAGGGGAGGTCGGCATCGCCATTGCTGTAACTGAGGCCCCTGGTTTGCCCGGTTTTTCCTTCTCTTTTTTCAGCGGGTTTGGCATTTCTCCGCCCGCTCTCAGGCCCCGCTTCATCTATTTTCCAGATGGCCGAGTCGGCGGTCGTACAGGAGAGTTTTTGGTGGATTGGGATTAATAAATGCAGAATATTGCTCAGGGCAGCCCCGGAGCAAGCAAGAACCCATCCTGCTCACTCACGCATCACGTGGGATCCACTATCCTCTGCTTTTAATTTGGTTGATTGCTCATTGCTTCTAGAACACATACATGATATTAACATTGAGGAATAGTGTACAATTCGTTTTGTTCATATTTGGAGGGGATACCCATTAAAGCCACGAGCAAGAAGGGGCTGTCAGCATCCTGTCCTCTTCCTTATGGGATTCCACAAGGATCTTTGTTGGCTCTTGTTCTTTTCAATATATTTTACTCCTTTGATGACTCTAATTCATTCAGGTGGTTTCAACCCTTATGTGTATAATAACATTCTCAATTGATTCTTCTTCCCTAGATTTGTCATCTTTGAGGTGGTTATGGAGTGGTTGCAAGTGCATCATTTGGTCTTGAACACCTCAAAATGCTTTCCAAGGGTGCCAAATTATGGTTTGTCAGGAAAACTCTAAGGCAGCAGCTGCTCCAGTGATTCAAGGCACCCCAAATAAAATTAGTGAATTGTTAGTGATACTAAGATTTCATTGGATTCTTGTTTATGGTGTAATTCAGGCTTAATATACTGCCTTTACTAGATGCAAAGCAGTGTCTAAAATTTTTAAAATCAATGGAAGGCAGAAAGGAATGCCATTTCAGAAACAGGACAGATGAGGGGTGCGGGATAGAGAGGGTGGAACAAAGAGCAAGCAGACAGTCAACTCACCAAAGGCTTCAGAAAGAGTAGCTTGGAAAGTCTTATAAACCATTTCCATATGAAGGGCTAAGGGCAGATTATTCCACAGTAAAGAAGCTATAAAGAAAAATGCTGAGGATCTGGTAGATTCCAGATGGGCACAGGATACTGACGGGAGAATAAGGGTCCCTTTTACTAATGCCTGTTAGCTGATTAGCACATGTTTTAATGCATGGCAACTGGCAGTCGGATTGGGGTGAGGAATGGCTGGAGAGTGGGAGTGGAAAGGGCATTACCACTCGCAACAGGGCAATTGCCAGATGGCCAACAACAAGGTGGTTCTTAACTTGGGATCACCTGTGCTCCTCTATGGCAGTTGTTACGTGAATCCACCTTGGTGGAACATGCATTAGGCAAACCCATTGTGTGTTAGCTGCCAGGAACACGCTGGTCACATCTCCAAGAGCTAATGTGAAGAGTTTGCAATTAATGTGCATTTATTTGATGCATTAATTCCAAATCATTAGCGAGATTTATAAAAAGGGACCCTAAGCTTATCATGTAGACGTCTCAGGACCTATCCAGTAGTATGAAGGATAATTAAAGAGGCAAGGTAGGATGGTGTATCTGTGTAGAAAGTTCTGTGTGCAAGAACTAAAGACTCAATGTTCAACATGATAAATGCAGATAGCAGACCTGCTAACCGGGTTAATCACGGTGACCGGGATATTCACTGGCACTAACATGGTTGGTGCTCCTGAATATCTGTGGGTGCTGCTGCTAGGCATCCAGTGCTAGCCAGCTAACACTGAGGAGTTGTGGAGGTGGAGGGAGCAAACACCCAAGGATAACCGGGAAGCAGCGATGTTCAGCCGCTGTGCAGCTTTTCCTCTGCAGCAAAGGTTAGGCCCCTTTTGCTGTTGAAGATCACCAGGCAGTGGCTGAATATCTCATTGCCTAGCAATCTACTTCTGGTCATACCTTGCCAATAAAACCCAGGGGCTGCTGGGTCACCAAGAGTCAACATTGATGGCACTTAAAAAAAAAATAACTGCTTACACGTGTAGGGCTATCTGCACATGTAAATTTCATGTAAACCATCTAAAATGACTTCCTTTGTAGCTGTGGCTCTTCCACCAAGGACTTTCAGTGCAATCCATGGGCCAAGTTAGTTGAGAAGGGGATATAATAGAGGGGGAATCTACCCCACTGGATTATTGTAAATGAAAGCTCATGGCACTATGGGCCAACCCAGACCGGTTGCAATTGAGCTGGAAGCTTATAATGTGTAGGAGGAAGCTTTCAAGCCAAAACAAATAGAAAGGCGAAAGCATTAAGAGCAAGATTTAAAGCAAAAGCAAGGGGTGAAGTGCTAAAAGGCAGCAAATCCGCTTGCTCACTCAGTTTTGAAAGAACATATTTTTTTGTCCAAGTATTTAATTTCCTGCAAGTTCTGTAAGTTTGGAGGAAGGAGGGTGAAGCCCCTGTATTAAAAAAAAAATAGAAAAATAGCACTGAGATTTTTGCCCATTTTTTATAATTTGCAGTTTTTGAGCAAAACCCCCCCAAACACCTGCATTTTTTTTACCAAAGAGTTTGCACAATCCAGCTAACATGGCAAACAAAAGCACAAAAGTATAAGTTTTCCTCATTGCATTTCCAAGGAGAAATAGTCCCATCCACTGGGTGCTTTTGCAAAATTGCTTTAACCAAACAATGGTGCTGAGATGCTGTTCAGCTTTGGAGTCCTTAAAATTGTATCTAAATCGCAAATACAACATAAATGGCTGTGCAGAAAGAGATATTGTTTTAAAATAGAGTGCATGGCCCATCTGACATTCTCCACAATTTGTAAAAAAAGTGTTAAAGTATAAGAAATACACTATTTTTTCCAATGAGGGAAAACACAGACTGCTGAATTATTTTCGCAATACTGTACACTGTTACTTGAAGATATAAATAATTTAAATCTACAAATACTGGGCTAAATATTCAACAGCATTTGTCTGGATAGCAGCAGCTACTTCTGAATAAGCTCTCCTAGCCGGGGCTATCCAGGACGTTTATTTATTTAGCTGGGTTTATATACCGCTTTTCTCTGGGTCAAAGTGATTTATATCAAACACGCAATAGATAATTACTTTGAGCATATTGTTAACTTATTTACAATTGAACTAAAAATAAAAGAGTAGTTAACTTATTTGCATATTTACAGTACAAACATGTATGCATGCTGAAGTAGTGCTACTTACAGAGTGGGTGGTAGTGCTACTGAATATCTTATTGACCATTTCAGGACTATCTGTATAGTGCTAGAGCGATCTTTGAGTAGGGCACAGGTAGAGAGTAAGTATCCGGAGAGTGGCGATATTTGGTCTACTATTCAGCTATTTGGATAAAGTTAGGACAAGGAGGAGGATTTTCAGATAGTGGGCTGAATATCTCTATCAATTTTGGCTGCTACAGCCATCATTTAAAAAATGCCAACTGCGGGGGCAGGGGGGAGCCTAATTTTGGGCAAGATGGACGTGTGAGAGCTTTGCTCCAGAGGGGCAGTATAAGAATCCTTTCTTTCTCTCGCTGCCATTTGGAGTGCGGGACCCTTTGTTTTTGGATCAGTTACCTTCGGCTATGTCCGGCCCCAAGCCGACACATTTGGAATACCCTGGAGTGCAAAGTGCAAGTGCAAAACGATAAAAAACAGAGTCTCTCTCACCACACAAGATGGCGGCGGCAGCGGCACGAGATTATCCTGAGGCCTTGCAGGAGCTTCTGTCTGAAGTACACGCTGTTAAAGACATGGTTAAATCAAACGGAAACACGCTGCTTATAATGCAAGAAGACATTAGCTCTTTAAAAAACAGTTTGGAATCGATCACAGTGCGACTGGAAAAAACTGAGAACATTGTTGCAACACACGTGGAGTGTTTGCAGGCTGTTGATAAGCAAGCAAAGCAAATCCGGTTGCTACAGAGGGACTTGGAAGACAGAAAGAATCGTACTCGTAGGAATAATGTCAGGATCTTGGGAGTTCCTGAAGGAGCAGATATGTTAGCCTTCCTGCAGGCAATGATCCCTACTGTGCTCAAGGTTAAGTTTACTATGCCGTTTGAGATTGAGAGAGTTCATCGGGTGCCTACACAGCCTTTGGCATCGGGCAGATGTCCATGCCCGATTTTGAAAGTTTTTCAGTTCCAACAAGTTTCACAAATAATGGAAGCGGCTAGATTGCACTCCCTATTGGAATACCAGGGTCACAAGCTTCTCTTTTTTCCAGACTTCGCAAAAGCAACAGTGGACCGGAGAAAGAGCTTTTTAGCTTTGTGTTTGCGATTGCAGCAGCTCCAGGCTCGATTTGAGTTACTTTACCCTGCCCACATGAGAGTTACCTTGCATAATCAAACCAGGACTTTTGACGAACCAGAGGCTCTACAAGTTTTCTTGGAAGATGAAGAGCTGGTGCTAATTCGGTGACAACCCTGCTTAATACACAGGACCTGAGCTTGTAGTGTGCATTGTACTTTCTCCAATGGGAGTTACAATTGAGCAATGGACCCATGGTGCAATGATATGAGGTGCTGTAGTGTCATTTTTATATTATGGCTCTCTTTAGACAACTCAAGTCTTTTGTACAGGGGCCAATGTACTTTCTTTGTTTTATGTCAGCTGGCTTCGGGTTGGATCAGAAGGTTTCTGGGCATTGATTGATATGTGGGCCCTAATACATCCATCTCTCTGCAGTCATGTGATGTGAGAGGGACTGTCCTGGTATTTTGGAATCTGGGGCTGGTTTATCCTAGATGTAGTCAATCATTGTTTAATATTTGGTAAAATGAGGTTTCGTTTGGCAGCGGAGAAAGTGTGGATAGAGTTATATACTCTCCGTGCCTATCTTGTCCATTTTGAGCTCACCCGTAAAGTTCAGAATTTGGTATAGTCCCCCAGGGTTTTGGTGGTTATCTTTAATTAGAATTTTTTGTCTCTTTTGGGCTGTCCCTCGCAAGGTTGAATCGTGGTATGTCTGCTGTGTTACCTTCTATGGGGATATAATTACTGCTTTATTACTGGGTTTTCATTGATGTGCATTTTGAGCGTGGAGATCTATGTCACAACATGGAATGCTTCTGTATATCAATGTTTGCAATACTGTCTCCATGTCTTTACGATAATGCCCTTAACATTCAGTGATACTAACAATCCCATAAAGAGGAAAATGATACTCTTTTATGGGTGTCAGGAAAGGGCTGATATTTTATTCCTGCAAGAGACTCATTTGAATGCAAGGGAGTCATTAAAACTAGATATGAAACCCTTCACACTCGTTGCTTTTTCAGCAGCAAGTCATAAGAAAAATGGAGTAGCTATATTAGTAAGGAAATCCCTCTCCCCTATAGTGATGCAGTCTCGGTTGGATCTCGAAGAACGTTGGGTGAAAGCTGTCAAGATAGGTCTCACAGAACTGGCCCTCATCAACATTTATGCTCCAAACTTAGACTGCCCAGCTTTCTTTAATTCTTTAGCTGCTGAGATGCATGCGGTATCCAGGTATCCAATTATCCTGGGGGGGGGGGGGGACGTCAACCTTACCTTGGACCCCTTGCTAGATAGGAAACCTGTAAGAACTACCAAACTCCCCAAGGCATACCCTGCCCTTTTGTCATTGGTGTAAGATATGGGCTTAGTGGACATATGGCGGTTACTGTATCCTGTGGATCAGGAATACACTTTTTTCTCCCCTCATAATTCGTTATCGCTTATAGATTTTTTTTTCTTATCTCTAAGGGGTTGAATTCTAGAATTAGTGCATCCAATATTCATGCAGCTCACATATCAGACCAATCCACAACATCCATATCCTTACTGGATTCCTCAGCTTGTCCCTCTTACTCACAGTGGTATTTTGACAGGTCCTTTCTTAGTAATCAGGAGTTCTGTGAAACCATTCTGGTGGCCATTGAGGAGTACTTTCAGTTCAATTTGCCTCAGGTCACTGCGGGATGGGCGTGGTGGGAGGGTTTTAAAGCTAATATGTGGGCCACCATTACCAGTTTTGGTATACGTCACGCAAAGCAACGTAAAACAGAGCTATCACCTTTGGACAAGCAGATAAAGGCGGGGGAATGCATACTAGGTAAACAAACTGATCCTAATATTTTGATCCATTTGCAATGCCTAAGATTTAGGTATAACACAATTCTAGCTACTGAGGCCTCACAGAATATTCAAGTTCAAAAAGGGAGGTATTATTTGGAAGGTAATAAGGCTGGTTGTTTACTAGCCAACTCGTTGAAAGCACACAAGGAAGCCTCACGAATTGCTGCGTTTATTTATTTATTTATTTATTTACACAGTTTTGTATACCGCCTTATCCTTCAATCAAAGCGGTCACAACACAATTGGGGGATACATTTAACATGCAGGGATATGAGACACATACACTAATACTTACAGGGAACATGGGCAATGGAGGGTTAAGTGGCTTGCCCAAGACCACAAGGAGCATCTGTGGGACTAGAAACCCCAGTCCTTCCGGCCCAAGGTTGCTGTCCTCTAGTGGGATTTGAACCCCCGACCTTCCGGCCTGAAGTACCTTGCCCCAACCACTAGGCTACTCCTCCCAGGATTCCCAGACAGAGGTTGATTGTTGAGGACTCTGAAATAGCAGATACCTTCCAACTTTTCTATGCTCAGTTATACTCTCCAGAGACAGAGTTTTCTAAGAAAGCTTTTGGGAGATTATTGGCTGATATTCAGAGGCCTACTCTAGATCAGGAAACATCAGCAGCATTAGACTGTCAGATCTCGGTCACGGAAAGCATACTGTAGATAAATAAATAAAATAAATAAAATCAGTCACACCATAGACTCTATGCACGTGGGCAAGGCCGCAGGCCCAGATGGCCTTCCCGTAGAGTTTTACAAAACCTTCTCTAAGGTGCTAGCCCCATATTTGCAACATTATCGGCTCCTCATGGAAGCAGATACTCAGGTTGGTGCGTTCGCCTCTGCAAATGTGGTGGTTCTTGAAAAAGCTGTGAAAGATCCTCAGCTGGTTAGTAATTACCATCCAATCTTGTTGCTAAATGCAGACTACAAAATATATGCTGCCTCCTTGGCATGTTGTCTAGCTAGGATAGTCCCCTCTTTGATCCATCCAGATCAGTGCGGATTTACTGAGGGGCACTCTACAGCTGATAACGTCAAGAGTGTTTTGCCATGTATTGGAAGGGGCGGAGAATGTTGGTGATCCTTTGGTGGGGTTGTCTCTCGATGCAGAGAAAGTGTTTGACCGGCTGGAGTGGCCTTTCCTGTTTGCTGCTCTTAGATGGTTTGGCTTTGGTGAAGGCTCTCAAAATTACTTAAAGTCATGTATGTGCGGCCAAGTGCTAATATTTTTGTGAACGTGACTCAATCTCGAGATTTCCCCTTAGGCCTTGGTACCCAGCAGGGTCGCCCCCTCTCACCTATTTTGTTTAATCTTGCCCTGGAACCCTTAGCTCTTCTGTTGAGACAGAGTTCTGCAGTCAGGGGTGTGCCTATTGCTGGTATGGAGATCACGCTTTCTGCTTATGCTGATGATCTCCTGCTGTTCACTTCGCCCAGCTCAATTTCTTCTGTTCTTGAGCTGATAGATCAGTACTCATGGCTATCTGGGTATAAAATTAATTGGTCAAAATCTGTAGCGTTCCCCTTAAACTCGCAAGTTTGCAGAGCAGACTTGACGGGATATCCTTTTGTATGGGAACCTACAATGGTAAAATACTTAGGCATATATTATTGTAACCTACTTACAGACACATTGCAATACAATGAAGATGCTCTTATCGTGCAATTGATAAGATAAGTGTGGTTTTATTTTGGTTTGAAGAATGCCTCTGATGAAAATACTTTGAGAACAAGTTTAAATGAAAAGAAGGGACATGTACTGTGTATGAGGGTGAGAGTTTTTTCCTCTCCCTCTTACGGTTTATGCCCGACAAAAAATTGTGTGAAGTGGAGTGCTTGTGATATTCTTTCATTTGTTTGTTGTAATTTTGAATATCGCTTCTGGGACTTTTTGTTTTGAAGGCTAAGCGGGTAGCAGTGATTTTCGATGCTACCCAGTTAGCCCTTAAAGATAGGTCACATCTCTTTGAGGCGCTGGGGCTAACTGGGAAACATAAAAAAAAAAATCACTGCTACCCGCTTAGCCCTTTCCTCCACCCCCGCTACGGCCCGAACGCCCCAATGCTAACCACATAGCATCTGGACGTGTTAGGGACTTAAGCAGGATTTTCCAAAGGCACTAGCCATATAGATGCCTTTGGAAAATCCCGGTTAAGGTATTTACATGGGTAACATGGGCAGTTACCCATGTAAATGCCTTCAAAAATGCCGCCCAATGTAAACATAATAAAGAAGAACTTGTTTGACCTATTTACATGTTGTGAACTGAACTTAACATTTAACTATTTCAAATAATGGATCATTGGAAGGTGAGGGGGGGAGGGAGTGGGGATGGTTGAGAGTATGTGAGGTTGTGATGGAGTGTGATCTGGTATTAGGTCCCAAAGTATTCCCTAAAAAGGTGGGTTTTTATCATCTTTTGAAATTCGCTGACATCTTGTGTGCTACATATGTCTTGAGGGAGTTTGTTCCCAACATAGAATGAGAAGGCTCTGTGTGATATTGTTTGTGCACTTGTCCTGTGTGTGGAGGGGGCGGTGAGAGTAGATTGCATGTTCTTCCTTTTTGGTCTATTGTTTTTTCTTTATGTATTAGTATATACTTCCTCTGACATCACCATAGACCAAACTCTGGCCAGACACTACAGGTAATGCCACCTTCAGCCCAACGCCATGCCCTCCCTCCTCCCTAACCAAACTTCTCCACCCTGCACCCACTGGACAATCTTTGTCCCTATCAGCGAGGATAACATCATAGCCATAAATCACAGCTCTCCACACTCCAACATCCCCACTCGACCCATTCCCAGTCACCTGGATCAGATCCACAAAATCAGCACTCAGCCCCTTAATCACTAAAAACTCACCCAATCCATACTACAACACGGTTGCATAGCAGAGTGCTTGAAGCTGTCCTCCATTCATCTCACCCTAAAAAAAAAAAAAAAAACTAACCTTGACCTGATGGACCCAGCATCCTACAGGCCAATTGCCAGTCTCCCATTCATAATGAAAGTTATGGAGAAAGCAGTCCAACAGCAGCTACAGGAACACATTGATTACAATAACCTCCTTGACCCACAGCAACACTGCTTTCACCCACTTCACAGATGATCGCTCTCATGAACACAATGATAAAGGGAATTCAGAACAAGACACAGAGATACATCCTGATATTCCTTGACATCTCTGTGGCATTTGACACAGTGAGTCACAGCATTCTTCTCCAATGCCTCCAAGCCTTTGGGATCCAAAACACAGTACTATAGTTCAAATCCTACCTCACCAACAGGCAACAGCAAATTATAATTAGACACAACATTTCCACCCCATACCGACAGACACAAGGTGTACTACAAGGATCCACCATATCCCCATAGCTCTTCAACGTCTACCTCCAAACACTGTGCCAAATCATCAGAACTCACAACATCAACTTCCACATCTATGCAGATGAAATCATGCTTTACAAACCATTCAACCAAAAGTCACCCCACCAACACAAACCTAACCCGCTGCTCGAAGACCTCCTCTGATGGTTTGAAAACAACCACCTAACAATCAACCTCAAAAAACTGAAGAACTCTTCACCACTAAGGACACCAACTTCACACCTCCAGATTCCATCACACTGAACAACATTAAAATAAAGATACAACCCAAAATCAAATATTCAGGGATCATGCTAGACCGACACCTCTCCCTCAAATCACAAATATAAAACACCACAAAATCTATCTACAAAAGATCAGATCTCTTCAATGACTCTGCCCCCTTCATGAACCATAAGACTTCTGCTCTGCTTGCCAAGTCTTAATCCTTCCCCATATGGATTACTGCAACACCATTTATCAGGGTCTTCTGCTCTCCTCCCTACTCCCTTTCCAGAATGCCCTACACACCACAGCATGTACTCTTATGGGAACCTCAAGATACATCCACATCACACCCACACTAAAATTGATGTACTGGCTTCCTCTACCCAGCCGAATCAAGTACAAGATGGTCTTTCAAGTTCACAGAGCCATCAACAGTAACCCTGTATCACACTTACAATCACTGCTCCATCATACATGACCAGGCAAGACAACAATATGTCAAGAACACTTTAACAATCCCTCATGCAAAAACAAAGTCATCTCAACATGCATGTGCACGATCTTTTGAACTAAATACACCATCAGCAAGGAATGCACTCCTAGACTCACTACAGGCAATCACTGACGTACCAACGTTCAGAAAATAACTGAATATGCACCTGATCATAGAACACTTTGGTCCACCTACATAACCACAGCAACAAAGAGAACCTCCAAATCTGCCCACCCCATGCTGTACAGAAACAGATACCCAAGTTCCTCATCAGGTTAATATTGAACAACATGAAACAATATTAACTAGCCTTCCTAACTGTACATAAGTTTAACCTGTTACTCGTCAACATAATATTATGCTGTTACTTGTTACCTGTATATGAAACCACTTTGACCACTGTGAATGGTGGCATAACCACCATGCTAAATAAATAAATACAGGTATTTAGATGAGACTCGATTGTATATTTTGCAAATAGTGAAGATGATCTTGTATTTTATGTGGCCCATGATAGGCAGCCAGTGAAGATCTTTGAGTAGTGGTGTTACACGCTCATGTGCAGCAGCATTCTGAGTGAGTGGATCAGATAGACAACTGCAATATCCTCCCTCAGGGATTACCAGACTATGTGCGGAAATCCCGAGTTTAGAATACAAACCGAAAGTTGTGAGGATTTAGTAAAGTACATAGGTGAGGGATCAGATATGGAAAGAAAGCATATACCCAGGATCATTACCAAACCTAAGATTTCAACTACTAAAAGACTGAATGAAGCTGCTTTGTAGCTTTCCTGAGATTCTGGTTAAAGTTAATCTGAGCCATAACCTCACCTTCTGACAATGGGAGAGCCTTTTTAATCACCTATGACAGGTAGTGTAGGCATTCATGGATCCTTTCTGTTTCCCAAGAGAACCACCCATTGTTAACTCATTAAACAAATCCCCGTGTTAACAAAAAGAGAGGAACTGGTGCAGTAGCAGAGTAGTGATGTGCGTACTGCCATGAAAAGAACCTGTGTTTGATTTCTAGATTCTGGCTTCCTTAGGCCAGTCAGGCCTGGGTAGGCAACAGAGGTAGTACTTACAGCTTCTGATGGAAGGGACTCCCAATAATCACACAATAGATGCCACTAGTGGCCAGATTTAGGGCCCATGATTGTAGCGTTCTCAAAGGTTCTTTGATCTTTAGCTGAGAATTGTCAGTGCAATGGCTGGGAACAAGTGAACAGGAAGGGAATATAAAATAGTGGAAGAATGCATGAATAGTTGCAAATAAAGACTCAAAGCTTCAGATCCCAGTCCTGGTTCGGAGAGATCTGGCATTTTAAAAAGCTTTGGTGACAGAAAAGAAAAAAAGGCAAGTCAAAAATAGATTTTCTGTTTAAAAGAAGATTAGAAGGTAGGCATCCAGATTATTAAATTGTGAAACACAGTAAACCAACTCATTACAAAACCTTTTCCATAGTTGCAGTCCACAGGTAAAAAAAAAATCAAATTGACTACATCTGTGGAAGCCAACGATGGAAAAGCTCTATAACATCAACAAAGACAAAACCTGGAGCTGACTGGTACAGATCACACAATCTAGTAGTGTGCAAACTCAAGCTAAAGTTGAAAAAGAGCAAGCCACTCATGAATGTAGCAAAATATAACCTTGAGAATATACCACCAGAATATAAAAGACTGTCTGCGAAATCGATTTGCTGTTTTAGATCTAAATGACAGAGTTCCAGAAGAGTTATGGGATGACATCTAGAAGATTGTGTTGGAAGAAAGTGCGAAGTCTCTATAAAAGGTGAAAAATCAAAAACAGCCAAAATGGATGACTGAAAAAAACTCAGAAAATTGCCCAGAAATGCAGAGAAACTAAAGCCAGAGAAGAAAGAGGACAGCGCAGAACTCAGATTTCCAGCGTGCAGCAAGACAAGACAAGGAGAAGTACTACAATGATGCATGCAAGGAAATAGAAGCAGAAGGTATTAGAGGAAGAACAAAATTGGCTTTCCTAAAGTTGTGAGAGTCAAAGAAAAAAAGTTCCAGACTCGAAATGGAATGTTACAAGATGCTCAAGGATCTATGATGAATGGTGCAGGGCTTTTATATGATAAAAAGCAAGTAGACTAACAGTCGTTTCAACCTGTACCTTATGATCAGGAACCATTGGTGATGAAAGAAGAAGTCGAAGCAGCATTGAAAGCCTTATCAAAGAACA
Source organism: Ichthyophis bannanicus (assembly GCA_033557465.1). NCBI lineage: Eukaryota > Metazoa > Chordata > Amphibia > Gymnophiona > Ichthyophiidae > Ichthyophis > Ichthyophis bannanicus. The sequence goes on along the minus strand of CM066041.1, from coordinate 182,730,449 downwards.
AAGCACCAGGCATTGATGGCATTCCCACTAAAGTATTACAGCAATGTGATGCAGCTGTTTCCATACTTATAAGGTTCTGCCAGGAAATTTGGAAGCCAACATCATGGCCAACTGACTGGAAAAGATCTGTGTTTATACCAATACTAAAGAAAGTTGATCCAACTGACTGTGAAAATTATCACACAGTCGCTCTGATCTCACATGCCAGCAAGATTCTACTGAAGATTATTCAATAGAGAGTACAACCATACCTGGAATAAGAATTACCTGAAGTACAAGCAGGGTTCAGGAAAGGGCGAGGAATGAGAGACATTAATGCGAATGCGAGATGGATCCTTGAAAAGACTAAAGAATACCAAAAGGATATCTATTTGTGCTTTGACTACAGCAAGGCTTTTGACTGTGTAAATCATGAGAAACTCTGGGCCACATTAAGAAGCATGGGTATACCAGATCACTTGATTGTTCTCTTGCACAACCTTTAAAATTGATCAAGAAGCAACAGTTCTAACAGAACGAGAAACATAGAAACATGATGGCAGAAAAAGACCACATGGCCTATCTAGTCTGCCCTTTCTATTTCAACCACGGCAACAGTCCCCTTTTTTCCTTTAGAGATCCTCTGTGTTTGTCCCATCCCTTTTTGAATTCAGACACTGTCCTCAACTCTACCATCTCCACTGGGAGACTATTCCATGGATCTATCACTCTTTTCGTAAAAAAATATTTCTACATCTTATTCCTGATTCTATCCCCTATGTCCCTCTTAGCAGAGCTTGCTTTCAATCGAAAGAGGCTCTCCTCCTGCACATTTATGCCATGGAGGTATTTAAATGTCTTAATCATATCACCTCTATCCTGCCTTTCCTCTAAAATATACATAATGGTTTAAATTATACCGAATGGTTTAAAATCAGCAAAGGTGTACGACAAGGCTGCATACTTTCTCCCTACCTGTTTCATTTATTTGCAGAACAAATCACCAGAGAAGCAGGATTGTATGAAGAGAGAGGTATGAAGGTGGGTGGAAGACTCAACAACCTTCACTATGCTGATGATACCACATTACTGGCTGAAAATGAAGATGATCTGAAACATTTGATTCTCGCAATCAAGGAATATAGTCTTAAAATAGGCCTGCATCTTAATGTAAAGAAGAGAAAGATCATGACAACTGTTAATATCAAAAACTTTATCGTTGATAGAGAAGAAATTTAAATAGTGGACAACTTTAACTTACTGGGATCATTTATCAATAAAGAAGCAGCAAGCAGTCAAGAAATCCAATGATGCATTGCTCTAGGCAGAATGGCTATGAAGGACCTAGCCAAGAGCAGAGATGTGTCTCTCCATACAGATTTGACTTCTTCAAGCCATGGCATTTTCAATAATGTCATATGGATGCAAAAGTAGGGCAGTGAAAAAGATAGACAGAAAGAAAATTGATGCCTTTGAATTATAGTGCTGACGACAAATACTGTGTATACCATGGACTGCCCAAAGAAAAAAAAATAGTCAGTACTAGAGCAGATCAAACCTAAGCTTTCTTTAGAAGCTCAGATGACAAGACTTCGACTTTCATACTTTGGCGAGACAGATCATTAGAGAAAGACATCATGCTTGGCAAAGTAGAAGGTTAACACAAAAGAGGAAGGCCAGCAATGACATGGATCGATACAATAGCAGCTATGGGTGCCAATCTCAATAATGAGTCACCTGACTGAAGACCAAACAATTTAGGACAACTAACCATAGGGTCGCTATGAGTAGACTCTGACTCGATGGCACTTAACAGGTGTTTCCAAGGGAGTCTCAAAGAAGATCCATTAGCATAGGTGTAATTTGCTTGCTAAAGGGAGCAAAGGATAAGGGCATCATGTTGGTAGTGTGAGGAAGGGGACCTAGTCAGCATTCACACCCACAATATTTGAAGGGACCCACCCTCTCATGTCACTCCAAATTACACCTAGACCCGTTAGAAAAGAAAGGACAGTTGGACTGAAGAATGTGGGCAAACTTGCATGAAATTGTCATCTGTAGTTCTACTGGTTAAAAATCATCCATATTCATGGGATAAAACTGATGAGAAATAAAATTCGAATTTGTAATTTCAGATGCTTGAAATTTGTGACGCTTGCCCTGGCTGTCTCACAGCTCTTGATTAAGAAAACGATTGGTGATGGATAATATTTTAGTAAACACATCTCCATTCTCTAGTCTTAATGGGTGAGCCACAGTGCACAGGGAAATAGATCATAGGAAGGGAGCAACACAGCATCCTTCCTCTGCTGAAGATCCTAGTGATCATTCACAGAGAATTGCTGGACTTTGAAACCACACACTAAGGAGTAACTGAAGAACTTCTAAAAGCCTTTTTTCTTTTGGAGAGGGGAACCGTGTTCCCTTGAAACAATCCACAGTGGTTTAATATTTGAAGAAATGTGTTGAAGAGTTCTCTCCCAAAGGAGGCTCTGCACAGGTAAAAAAAATATATATGGCTGCAACCAATTGAAATGAAATCGTACAAGCATCATTTTCTACTTTTTGTTACAAAGTCTGCTTTATCTGAAAGGTTTTAGATGGATCATGGAGAGGGGGATTTAGACGTCCAGGTCGTGAAATGCTCACTTCCCCCTGTATTTTACAAAAGCTTTCCCAAGAGGCAAGTTAGGGGAGTGGTTAGTTTTTACATGTATACATTATAAAATAAGCACATATAGACATAGATTAAGCCAGGAAATTTGTACAAAGTAGCAGGATCTAGATTAGGTCTGGTAAATGTCTCTGATAGTATAATTAAACATGATTTTGCAGAATTTCTTGCACAAGAACATGGGAAAAGAAAAGTCTTAGGAGCAAGACTCTAGAGCAGAAGACAAAAGAGACACAAGGCAAACTAATCCAGGAAGAGTTTTGCACAGAGCTTCAGACCAGACAAACTTTGGGCCAATCAAGAAACAGGCATGAAGATCACCAGCAATGCAAGACAATTAAAAGCAGGTTGGTTAAAACCAGGATCCATGGAGATATAATAGCTCTTTCTGCAAGATGCCTACCTTCTAAACCAAAGGTCACTGCTTTGAGGCCAGCCTCTCATATGAGTCAAAATGCCATTTGGGTTTTTTATTTACCTGAAACATCTTATAGCGTTTCTAGTAACTTTCCCACAAATGTTCTTCTTTCCATCCTATTTCCTCAGTTGAACGGTCCAGGGCTCTTTCTTCCGCTCGCAAGACCACATGCCGCTCTGACCCCGTCCCCTCTCACTGGCTCTGAGCTTTCCCCTCGCTCTCCTCCTCCCTATACTCACCATGTTCAACACCAGACTCTCCTCCAGAATGTTCCCATCCCCCTGTAAACATGCTTTCAGCAGCTAATTTTGTTTTATTGTAAACCGCCCTATTACCTGTGTAAATATGTGATATATTAAATGTACCAGTAAAGATAAAAGCTATGTTTTTTTGTTTGGGAAGCAGCCACAGTTACCGCTTTAATTAACAGATTTGCCCTGAAATGAAAAATTTACAAAAACTGAACGACACAAAATTAAAATTTAATAAATCAAAATAAAACGAAGGACACACAAAACTAAATGAACTTAGATTGTAAGCCCTCTGGGGACAGGAAAATACCTGTTGTACCTGAATGTGACTCACCTGGAATAGTGAGAAAAGTATGAGCTAAAACCAATTCCCTTTCTTTAAACAAAATATATCTTTTTTTTGCAGATTTAGGTGAGGTCAGTTACTCCAACTCTTTTTTTTTTAGTGCCATCAAGTCAGTGTTGACTCATAGGGACCCAGCTATCTCTGGGCTTTCTTGGCAGCCTTTTCTTCTGAGGCAATGGCGGGTAAAGTGACTTGCCGAAGGTCACAAGGAGTGCCAGTGGGACTTGAACCCTTGATTGTCTTGATACTAGGCAGTTGCTTTAACCACTAGGCTACTCCTCCACTCTACTCCAACTCTAGGGCTGGTGTAAATGTCTGCACTTAATTTTTTGAGGGTCACGCATAAGTGATAGCATTTAGATTTACTCTCTACCTACACTCTGCTCAAGCTCTGCTCTTGTGACTCATAGTTTATTATGAGTACATAGTTTATTATGTTCGCTGTTTAAGAAACCTGTTTAATGTAAACCTGTTTAATGTATTGCCCTGTTCATTGTAAGCACTGATCAATGTTGTGAAGTGTAATTTCTGTTCACTGTAAACCGCGCTGATGTCGAATAGCGCGGTATAAAAGAAACTTTAAATAAATAAATAAATAGTTCATACTCTAGCTATTGCCTGGTACATATATGTATAGAGTAGCTGCCAGCTAAAGGATGTGTGAGAAGATTCATCCATGTGCTTAAGTCACTGAAAATATGTGATTTGCATGTGTTGATGGCACATAACCTTATGTTGCTCCTTATAAAATTACCGCCTCTACGTGCGGTACGAACTTTCAATTATATGATAATTAAGTACACTTAAAGATATTTTGGCTTCCAATAAGAAAATAATAGATACCTTACTATCAAAAATGCAATGCAATGTGTGCCTTCGAGTCTTACTATCATAGGTCTTAAAATGTTATCTTTAAGAAGTGGAAGGATAGCTTCTTCCTAGAGAAGACCTAATGCATGCTGCACAAACATGAAACTGCTGCAATGGATACCCAAATATATTTGGGGAAATCAGACTGATCGAATTCTGCAAGACCAAAGATCTATTCATCTCAAATACCTTCTTCCAGCAACACAAGCTGTGACTGTGCACATGGAATTCACCCAATGGATTGTACAAAAGTCAAATTGAATACATCTGTGGAAGTCAACAATGGAAAAGCTCTATAACATCAACAAAGACAAAACCTGGGGCTGACTGTGGTACAGATCACCAACTACTAGTGTGCAAACTCAAGCTAAAGTTGAAAAAGAGGAAACCACTCATGAATGTAGCAAAATATGACCTTGAGAATATACCACCAGAATTTAAAGACTGCCTGCAAAATCTATTTGCTGCTTTAGATACAAATGCCAGAACTCCAGAGATTATGGGATGACATCAAGAAGGTTGTGTTGTAAGTAAGTGAGAAATCTCTATAAAAGGTGAAAAGGCAAAAACGGCCAAAAGGGATAACTGAAGAAACTCAGAAAATTGCCCAGAAATGCAGAGAAGCTAAAGCCAGAGAAGAAAGAGGCAATCGCAGAACTCAGATTTCCAAAGTGCAACAAGACAAGACAAGGAGAAGTACTACAATAATGCATGCAAGGAAATAGAAGCAGAAACTATTAGAGGAAGAACAAGATTGGCTTTCTTGAAGCTACGAGAATTAAGGAAAAAAATCCAGCCTCAAACTGGAATGTTACAAGATGCTCAAGGATCCATATTGAATAATGCTGAGAAGATCAAGAAAAGGTGGAAAGAATATACAGTCATATGATAAAGATCAAGTGGATCAACAGCCATTTCAACCTATACTTTATGATCTGGAATCACTGGTGATGAAAGAATAAGTTAAAGCAGCATTGAAAGCCTTATCAAAGAACAAAGCACCAGGCATTGATGGCATTCCCACAGCAATCTGATGCAGCTACTACCATACTTACAAGGCTCTGCCAGGAAATTTGGAAGACATCATGGCCAACTGACTGGAAAAGATCTGTGTTTATACAAATACTAAAAAAAGTAATCCAACTGACTGAAAATTAATCACACAATCACTTTGATCCTACATGCCAGCATGATTCTACTCAAGATTATTCAGCAGAGACTACAACCATACCTGAAACAAGAACCGTCTGAAATACAAACAGCGTTCAGGAAGGGGTGAGGAATGAGAGACATCATTGTGGATGTGAGATGGATCCTTGAAAAGACTAAAGAATACTAAAAGCATGTGTTTTATTGACTATAGTAAGGCTTTTGACTGTGCAAACCATGAGAAGTTCTAGGCCACATTAAGTATGGGTATACCAGAACACCTGATCGCTCTCTTGCACAACCTTTACATTGATCAAGAAGCAACAGTTTGAACGGAACAAAGAGAAACAGAATGGTTTAAAATCAGCAAAGGTGTATGACAAGGCTGCATGCTTTCCCCCTACCTGTTTAATTTATATACAGAACAAATCATTCGAGAAGCAGGACTGTATGAAGACAACCTTGGTGTGAAGATTTATTTTTATTTATTTATTTATTTATTTTGTTGATGAGTTTTCGACCAGTTTCACTGTGCTGACGATACCACATTACTGGCTGAACATGAAGATGATCTGAAACATTTGCTTTTCAAGATCAACGAACAGTTTTAAAATGGGCCTGCACCTTAATGTAAGAAAGACAAAGATCCTGACAACTGGCAAAATCAATAAGTTTATTGTTGATGGAGAAGAAATTGAAATAGTTGATCCAAGTAGGTTAAAGCTGTCCACTATCAATAAAGAAATAAGCGGTCAAGAAATACGATGACGCATTGCTCTTGGCAGAATGGCTATGAACGAACTAGGCAAGATTCTCAAGAGAAGGGATGTCTCTTCATACAATGATTCAACTCGTTCAAGCCATGGTATTTTCAATAATGTGATATGGATGCAAAAGTTGGACAGTGAAGAAAATCAATGCCTTTGAGTTATGGTGCTGGGTTGAATACTGTGTATACCATGGACTGCCTGAAGAACAACCAGTCAGTTCTAGAGGAGATCAAACCTAAGCTTTCTTAGAGGCTCGGATGACAAGACTTTGATTTTCATACTTTGGACACATCATGCAAAGAGAGAGATCATTAGAGAAAGACATCATGTTGGAAAGGTAGAAGGCCAATACAAAAGTGGAAGGCTGGCAATGAGATGGATTGATACAATAACAGCAGCTATGGGTGCCATTCTGTCAACAATGAGTCGCCTGACTGAACGAACACAGTTTAGGACAACTATCCAGAGGGTCGCTATGAGTCAACACTGACTCGATGGCACTTAACAGCAGCAACTTGCATACTTTTGTGGGCTCTTCTATGCAGAACTTATACCTTTTTTCAGGGTGATCCTATGCATGTTAAGTATATTTGAAGATTGCCATAGCAAAAGTGCCTACATACATGGCTGCTCTTCGGCACAGGTAGTTTGTCTATGAAAGCATATGTGCTGAGTATAGGCCCCCCCTCGCCCTCCCCCTGAATGCCTCACCTATGCACTTGTATATCAGGAGGAAGTTTAGATAAAGACATTTTTGCTCTAGCTGTGAAAATGCCTGTTTGTATCCAGAGTGCTGAAATTACAACCATTTTAGTTTTGTCATTAGCCAATTAATGTTCACTAAGTGGTATTTTATACAATATGTATTATGAATTCAAAAATATATAAACACACACAAAAATTATTTTAAACCTTTGAATCTTCCGTTCCGATGCAACCTGAGTCCTGGTGATAGACCTGAGAAACTGCATCAGTTTCTTGGACCAAACTGCATCAGTTTCTTGGACCAAATAGAACCAGAAAATCAAACTGTATCAGAGTTCGAGAAAATCCATTTGGATTTCACCTGGCTCCATTTTCTAGGGTAAAAGCTCCCCAGAAATGTGGCCTTACATGCAGGAAATATTTCAAAACATTCAAGGAAGTCATGGATGTTTTTTAGGTTGTGATAATGCTCATTGGAACTAATCTATAATGTATCTATAAAGATAGTTGTACAAGAGCTTCCTAGAATCCTTTGGGCCCTTCTTCATAACCCTCTCCAATTAGAGTCAGCAGGACTTGGAAAGAATCAAGGAACAATGTGGCTAGAAGACCCCCACCCGCAGATAAATATAAACAGACACTGAGGTAAGAAGACTTCACCATGAGAATACTTAACAGTCATACTGAATCTGTGGCATGAACAGTTATACTGCAAGATGCTTTCTTTCTGAATTTTCTTTTTACATCCATTTCTATCAGAAATATATATGTAACCCTTCCCCTGTGAATTCCATAGCAGCACTTTGCAAAATATAAACTACTTAGCATCTTTCAGAAGGATGCTACCAATTGTGCTTGCATCCATACCTTCTCCAATGGCTTCCCTGGTTTCTTAAATATTACTGGCTGGATTGAAACACAGAAAAGTAGAGTAATTTATCGCCTACGCAGAGATGATGACAGAGAAGCTTCTGGTTCACAGCTGAGGAGCTGTTCCTTAATACTGGGCTACTAGGCCACACCTTTTCCCATGAAAACAAGAGGAATTTGATGAAATGTATTTCTTTGATTTATTTCATTGCTTTACTCATCCTACCAGAAATTGCCCAGGGTGGGCTACAACACCCATAATTAAAAAGACATGCAATGCACAAACAAAAGCATAATGCTCCATTTTTGCTGAAAAAGTCTTATTCAGTAAGCAGAAAATGAATCTTTGGATGAAAGAACCCCTAACAGTCAAGACACCTCTGTTTCATAACCCTAATAAAATAGAAACTGCTCTGATTTTCCCCAAGAATGATCCCTTGGACATTTGCTTACTGTAACTCTCTCCACCTTGCAGTTCCAGTAATATTACAGCTGAGGTTTTCCTGTGTTATTTCCAATAGAAAGCCAAGCCAAATGCCAGGTCTGGTGGTTCCTCCTAAGCCTTGCTAAGAATACGATGTTTCCATGCACCACTATATGTCTATTGATTCTCGTTCTGCTTCTGTGACCTTAAACCATTTGATGACATTCACATTGTTGCTTTGAATCCAAGTACAAATAAGCTCTTGCTCTCATGAGGGAACATAAAATGCACCATTCTTGACTCATTTTGCTTACTGTTTATGGGCTGCTCTCCATCTGCAAGACAGCATCCACTGTTCCCTTTCTGGCTCAACTCCAATTCAATGTGTTAATTTTGCACCATTCCCAAGGCATTAGGTTAAAAGATTTCATCCCAAAAGCATGTTTTCCATTGAGAGGAACAAGGGATTTTACCATTTTTGGTTAATTTTTTTTTCCCTCAGGCAAAAATTAATACCTACTGTTTTATGAGCTTCTTCAGAAGAGAAAAATAAGATCTTTTACGTCTGGATTTTAGTATTTCAGTTAAGCCACTTTTATGCTCTCTGGAGTTCATTAAGTCCCTTAAATTTCTGCATTTGAACCTGCTTCATTTCAGCTGGAAAAGGTTCCAACATCAAATACGAGGCTAAGGGGTATGTTTGCTAAACCACGGTAAAGGAGCAGACTTTTCCGTGCGTTAATGGTAGCGATAAGGGGTTACCGTGTGGTAAGTGTTCTGGGCGTGCTAGAGGTGTTCCGGTGTTAAGGTGTGGTGGTGGACACTTACTGTGTGGTAACGGGAATGCTGCGGGAAGGTGTCTAGCATGCACCTTAATGCAGAAAAGTCACTGAAACGCTGAAAGGGGGACAGGGAAGCCATTGGAGAAAGAACGGACGCAAGCATAATTGGTAGTTGATGGAGTTGACTCACCTGATGCCTGGCAATGTGGCAGTATGTGTGATGAGCATGTTTAACCATACAGCAGTCCTATGCTGTTGACTAGGAAAGATAGACAGCTGCCTAGTGATGCTGGTAGTGGGTGTTGGCAGTGTCATGGGTGGGTGATTGTGGCGGCAGAGTCAGTAGAGGAGATGCAGCAGCGGGCGGTGCTGTGACAGGAGTGCAGTCCTAGATGCTCCTGAAAGCATACACCATGCCGTAAGTTATATTATAGTGTCTGTGAGGTGTGGACATGTACCTGATGTACTGTCAGTGGCCATAGGCCAGGACAGTGTCTGGGCAGAGGCAGCATGTTCCTAATGTGGCAGCAAAGGGAGGATTGTCCATGAGTGCTCATGTGGAGCAGTCACAGGAGAGGTGTGCATGATATGGCTAACTGCTGCAAATGACCCCTGATGGCCATGGTGGGGCATCTTACTGCCAATATGCTGCCCCATCATGAATCTCCCTGACAGTCATATGGTAGGTGCAGGGCTGTGCCATAGATTTTCAAGCAGAGAGTTTGCAATGTGGGTGGATGCATGGGATCATACAGGCCAAAAGCATTTGGTGTGTGTGAACCAAAAGTAGCAGTGCCATGGGGCACATGAAACACCATTTGTGCAGGTGGGGCTGGTGCCTCAGCCTGTAGAACTGCAAGACAATACACCTGACAGAGTGGCATGATAGAAAGGGACAAGTTGAACCCATTTGCTCCATGTGGGGCAAGTAATGATGGCAGAACAGTGCAGGAGATGGCTATGCAATGAGTGTTAGGTGCCTGAATGTATGATAGATATCTTCTTTACATAAAGCTAGGAGGTCACAATGATGCCAAAACAGAAGATGCATCCATACAAGTTGACCCAGACAACTGCTGCATATACATCACTGACCCACTGCAATGCGCTGTGGCGGAGCCACTAAAGCCATGTTCTCAGATGTCCATGATGGGGAATGCTATGTTGGGCTACCCAACATGTGGCCATAATGCATAGAAATGCAGAAGAATGATTGTCTGCAGGTCACAGCAGAGCCAGGACTGTGTGAGGTGGGCAAGTATACCCAGGCACAAAATGATCAAGTGGGAATCAAACCCTGGACCTTTGACCATGGAGACATTGCACCAACCAGCAGGCTATACCTCCACACAGCTCTACATAGATGGGTAGAGCTTTCAGATCTCTGATCAAACTGTTTGCTGTCTGCGGCAGTATAGGTTGGGCCCTCCACTACCCATGAGGCACTGCAAATGCAAAACAGCAGTCTGCAGCTGAAGAACCAATGGAGAATGCACTGATACAGCATATCAGCTCAGTAAGTTGCACTGGCTGAGTGTGTTGCTTGCACATAATAGCAAGCTGTGCTGCAGAACGGTTTCAGATGGCACACTGAGGATGAGGGGTGCCCAGCACTTGGTCTACTGAACCTGCACTGTTAGAGATGGTCGCTGCTAGTGTGTGGCAGGTACTGTCTGCAGTGTGTTATGCTTTTTCTCCTTGTTTCCTGCATGCTGTAGGCAACAGTGACAGCAACAGCTCGGTCCATGTTGGACACTAACCCTCCGATCACAGTGCAGGCTGGTAGCCAGTGTCAATATGCTGCTGCCATGGACAGCCACTGCAGTGGGGGTGTATAGGCTGGTGTGGGGCTACTCTCCTCTCAGGACCCCAGCGTGTAGGCCATGAACCACTGCTGCCCCAACCATTGAGGACTAACAGTTGACTATAGCACAGACAGTAAGACTGCCCCTGCTGCCCTTCACTGGGCTGCGTTAGCCAAGCATAAGCCAACTGCAGTTGGTCTGTTGGTCAGCATGCACAGCATGTGTGTAGTGTGACCACAAGCAACCAGCCATTTGCTCAGCGATTGGCATCTCCAGGCAGAGAATGCATCCACATCACCAGAGCCAGACATTATAATAGCTCTATGTGGATACATAGCCGTGCCATAGTCACTTTTTGGTCATAGTGAGAGTTCCATCCCAGCATGATATACAGTGGCCACCCAGGCAATGCATGTGGCAGACAGGCAAAATGGCATCTTAGCCAGTGTGACCCTACCATTGTGGCAGACACATCCAGGCCAATCTGTGCTGTATCAGGCGATATCCACAATGCTCTGCCTCACCTTATTCACATTTTCCAAACAGGCTGGGAAAAATTCAGACAATGTGAGCCAAAGTGCCGTGCAGAAAGCCACAGGACAAAGGGAAGCCATACAAACACACACGCATACATTCTCATTGGCGCACTGTGCAAAGGTTGAGATGGTTGGCATTCCTGCTTGACACTCCTGTCTCAATGTCAGCTCAAGGACTGATAACATGTTCTCCGTTTGCAGACACTATTACCATGCCTTGGCCTCACCACACATTGTTACCGTGTGCTATTAGCCTCCAACCAGCTGTGGATAGTGGCACCTGTCAGTGCTGCTGGTGGGTGTTTCCACCTGTGCTGGCCATCTCCTATGGTGCACATGACCAGGACAAGGCTTTTATCTGCTACAGGCTGGTGCCACTTCCCACACCACCACCAACACCACACCTTGCAATCATGCCCATGCAGTCAGTGGTGGTGGTTACAGTCCCAGCATGTTAAACATGAGGGTTTGGTGGGTGCCTTGGACACAAAGGCTGGATCGGCAGGCAGAGGACCACATGGATGGCCACGCAGCCCCCCCCCCCCCCACCAGCTGCCACCGATGTGTCTTGGGGGGAGGATGGCAGCCACTGCTGTGGTATTTCCCCAGCACCTGCATTTTCCAGCTACCTGGAGGGCTACAGCTACAGACTCCCCCACTTTGAAAAATGTATTTGGTGCTAAGCAAACATTATAACTGTAAAATCAGTATTCAAGAAAATGCATAGTCCTAAGGAAGAAGACTTGATTAGGATGATGTAAGGATTTGAGTAAAATCTGTGATCATTGCAATTGAAAACTAATTGAAAAGTACTTACTTAACAGCGAGATGCAATGCCACATTTCCCCTTCCTCTATTCCCAAACACAGGCATGTCAATGTGGAGGTCTCAATAGAGTGGGTGTGCGGGACTGAGTGAGGGAAGAAAGCTATGTATATGGTTGGAAAGACCGAGTCCAACTCTCCTCTGGGCCGATATTCATAATCATTTACATGCTTTGCAGATCTGTAGACCATATAAATGCGCTTAGAGGGATAGTCAGAGGCACTAACACAGTGCCACTGAATGAACCCGATTATCTCCACTACACATCCTGATGCCAACTGCTTAGCACTGGGGTTGTCGTGGGCATTGCAGGGTGTTCTAGGGGCAGCAGTATCACTAACCAGATAGCGGCAATATTGCACTGCTGCCCGGTTAGTACCCGCTGGTAAAAGATAGGCCAGCTTTTGCTGCACCTATCTTTACCCATGGGAGATAACCAGGCAGCGGCTCAATGTCACCACTGCCCAGTTAGCCTCTGTGGGCTGTTAGGTAACCCTGGATATTCAATGTCGGGGCTGCATAGGACTCTGGCATTGAATATCCAGGGTTAAAGGTCATTGGCGATGGCTATGCACCGTAGCAGAGCATAGCCGTCCCAGAAAAATATTGGGCCCTATGGCTACAGTGAAGCGTGTCTAAACAAAGAAATATACATTTAGAAATATATTTATGTAGTTTTAACCCTGCTGAGATTCCAAATCAAACTTTTCTCAGTCCAGAACTGCAGGAACTGTTTAGTCAGCTTCAGGAAATAGGAAAATCTTTTCAAATGCCTTGATGGATTGATCAGGCATCTAGGGATCCTTTCTACTTGTTGAAGGAATCACCCAATACTAGCAGTCCCTCCCCACCAAAAAAAAACAAAAAAACCCCAACCCAACGAACGAAGATGAAGTAGCAGTGATCCAGTGCCATTTTGAAATATGGCGTTGATAGTACAGACATGATAGATAATCGCACCACTCCTCTTTGGACTGGACAAATAGGCAAGTGGGTGGTAGGGGAGGGAAGTCGGGGGAAAGATCTAGAGTGGAAATATAGTGCTGAGAAAAAAATCCAAGGATGTTTTTTTTGGGGGTTTTTTTAATATAATGTGAGATTTTTCCAGCAAGGGGTGGAGTTGGGCTTAGCTGTTACTATTTTGAAAAGGAGACAAAAAACATCACATGAATGACAATTTCAATTATACTTTTTCATTCCATTTTCTAAAATGGAAACAAAATAAGAAATTTTGTAGAGATTTCCTATTTCATGTCAAACTAAATCACATCCCCTGCCATTTTTCCGGTATACAAGTGCAGGTCCAAAGTTTCTGACTACATGCCTATATTTTTGGAAATCTCCAGTAACAGAAGGCTTTTTGGATGTCAACATGATTTTAATTTCTCTTCTTCCCTGAGCCAGTGTTGCCAAATGGGTTTGTCATGATCAGGAGTGTAGCAAACTAGAAATGTGCTGTGTGTGACTCGACCTGGTGCCTCCCCTCCACCCAACCATACTCAGGGACCTGCTCTCATCAAGCTTCCTGCAAGCCCCAGCAATGACATCAGTGCCCCTTCCAAAACTGTGCCTTGTGCAGCCTCACTGCATGCACAGCCCTTGCTACTGCCCTGGTCAAGATTTTTTAAATAGCGATTTCATATTGTCTTTTCCAATGGTGACTGCTTCTTAATGCAGTCAGCATTGGAAAATGGAAGTTAAAGACATGGAATGCAGTGGAATAAATGGTATTAAAGACATTCATATGCTTGAAAGCAGAGGTTCAAAAAATAAAGGGTCATATTTTGTGCATATAAATGTGAAACCTAAGTTCAGCTGAAAATAAGTGCCTCGCATAAGGGAACAGCCATGGGTGAACAACCCTTTTCCTGCACAATTTTGCTATCGATGAAAATGAGCTCCATAGATGACCTGTATGAGAAATTTTAGTACGGAGCCCAACAGTAACAAAGAATATGTTATCTCACTAGAAATAAAAAGTAATACTTATTACATTTTTGCTCTTTTTGAGGTACAGTGCATGTCTTCTCATGAAAGCTGTGTTTTGCTAATACGTTTCAAAGTCAGGCTTGCTATTTATTTGCCTGCATTTAGGTGCCACTGGTAGATGCCTAATAGGGGTTTACATTCAATGGTGCATATTCGGTTTTGTGCATGCAAACTGCTGGTGGGCAATTGATTTGTATATATACACACAAAAAAAGTTCTCATATTATTTAACAGGCTTTTTCTATGCCATCTTTCTACAAGTCAAGACAGTTAAGACATTAAGGAGGAAGGTGTGCATTTTAAACCAAAAACATGGAAAAATGAAAAATGAAAACAGACTTGTTTTTCATTGAGCTAAAAATTAACACTAAAGGGTCTTTTTTTTTTAGTCATCCAGTGAGTAAAACAACATTTTGGAATAGTAAAAGGCTTTTATAAAATTGCTCTGGGCAAATTTGTGAGGCGACTGCAACCTCTATATGCATACATTTCTCTGACATGCGTGAAGAGTCTTGGTCAATTATATTGCAGCACCTATGCTTATGAATTCCCTTCACAGAACAGGTGTAATGTGGGCATATCTGCCATCCAAGTGACCTTCCATCCCAAACCTCACTTCTGGTCCTAGAACTACTTTAACCACCTAGTCAAATAACTCAGTGGGTAATTCTAGGTACCTCTTCCTTAAGAGGGTTATTTCAGAAGCCACATTCACATGTATATAATCAGGTATAAACACATATAGAAATCACATCCATGTATATATGACCATGAAGAAAGGATCCAGTTTACATAGGATGTTCTTAGTACATGAAAGTTCAAGGGACATGTCAGGGCATTGCCAGAGAAGTTTTTAACACATCCTCAGAATTTAGTATGTCCTGACCTCAACATCTCAATTCTCATCTGCAATGTATTATCTAAAATGTACCTTCACATTAAGGGCTTAGATAATTTGTATATCAGCCTATGCATTTCCAAAGCTATAGCTCTACTTTTCCAGCAAAAATCTATTTGTGCAAAAAGCAAGTGCAATTAGCCATGTGATGCAGATGAGTCTTCTGGTTGTCGTCTGCTGCTGCTGGAAGGGTTGGGACTAGTGTCTAGATCAGGTGCTTCCACCTGGAGAAAAGATGGCTGAGGGGAGTTAGGTCAGAAGTCTACAAAAGCTGTGAAGTAGAATAAGTAAACCTGAATCAGTTGTTTAGTCTCATATACTGTAAAGTACAAACACTAGGGGGTATTCCTGATGTTACCGGCACATGTAAAGCAAGTCAGAAAGAATAGTTTTTCACTCAACACATTATTCATTGCCAGAGTAAAAGCTGTTAGTGTAGCTGAATTTAAGAAAGGTTTGGACAAGTTCCTGGAGGAAAATTACATAAATTATAAAAGTGGACTGGAGGAAATTCACTACTTATCCCTGAAATCTGTCTACCTTTTCGGATTCTGCCTTATACTTCTGACTTGAATTTGTTACTTTTTTAACAGGATTCTAGGCTTACTGGACCTTCGGTTTGACCCAGTGTGGCAGTTCTTATCTTCTTAAACAATTGTATAAACTTTGTACTTACAGTATGTAATTTTCAAAGTGAAAATCCTTGTACACTTTCCCTTTCTAAACTGGAGCAGGAGGTAGATGAGCACTTTGCATTGGTGCAAGCGGTTTGAAAATTGCTCACTTAAACAGAAACATGACCTTGTGGTCTGTGAGCAGCCCGTGCTTAGCTATCAAAGTAAAAAGCTTTTGCTAGATCATCTTTATAAATAAAACAAGTAAATAAATAGAAACTAAACCATCAGTCTTAATTTATCATTGGTATAAAAGGCTCCTGTCCTTAGTTTGTTACGTACATCATGCCTTGAAAACGACCTTCCTCCCTGCAATGATGTCTCTTTCTTGAGCCAGCCAAGAGAGAGTTTACATGAACTGAATATATTTCTATCAATCATTCCAGAGCAAGTGATCTTAGCTGTGGTTGTCAGGCTTCACTTTATTATTATTTTGTCTCAGTACCCACTTATTTATAAAATAAACTGAAGAACACAGACTAAATACACATGATAATGGTCAGTGCTAATGGGGATTCACTGCCAACCCCCGAGTACCCCCAACCCCCGACTACAATCTTCCACTCTGTTCTTTAAATACCTAGAGATCATTTACAAGTGAAGGCAGCTGAGCAAAGAAAATCAATTTGTCGACATGGTGAAGAATTGTATAGAATGAACTTGCAGTCCAGCTAAACTACTTTTGGTTAAATCTAACTACAGATAGTACTTTTTTATTGCTGCAATCACCACGATTTTGTCAAAGCAGCAAATTGCCATAACAAGGAATTTCAAACTCATTTTCTCCACGTAGCGCAGTGACTATTTGATGCCTAGAAAGTACCAGGTCTTACAATCTAGCCCTTGTTCCATAATTGTTCTGGAAGGGGGGAGTTTATTTAAAGATGTGGGCAAATCTGGAAATTATAAAAGTTGAAATTTTGCTTGGACACGTCCCCCTTTTCTTAAGGTTTTTGCACTTATCCAACTACAAAACCAGCACTTCACCTAACTACCTCTTCTACAGTCTCTTAGGTCTGTAGGGTTTGGTGCTCTTAATGAGCAGAGATATTCTCAAAAACCTGTAAACAATAATGTTGGTTTTATAAATCCAAACTGCTGTTTCTCTCCACTGTTTAATATTTTCAGTAATTTATTTGCATTGAGGAACATCTCAAAGGCCAGCAGAGTATGTTACACAAGAGACAGCAGAAATCAGCTGGATTTTTTTAATGTTTTCTCTCAAGCATATAAGGTCAGTTAGAGCAGTGGTCTTCAACAAGGCCCTTGGGGAAAGCCTGGCCAGTCTGTTATTTTATTTCTTATATATGTACAATGAATGTGCACAAAATGTATTTGCATAAAAGGGGTCTGTGCACTCAAATATTTCTCATGCCTATTCATATCCTGAATATTAGACTGGGTAGATGGTCCCTGAGATTAGATGTTTCAAAAAATATGCTATTTGCAAAGGATGCACTCCAGTGCCAAAGCACAACCACACTCGCCCACAATATAGCACCAGTCCAGAGCAAGGTGTATAACAACAAAAGCTTTTATTTGCAAAAGATTATAAGAGCCACTATCCGACACAGCAATGTTTCGGCACTGCCTTTATCAGGGGTTTTGTCTACAGCAGGGATATACATAAAACATAAATTAAAAACAAAATAAATATAAACATATTAAACATTAAAACTAATAAAACATAAATGTTCACAATAGAACACCATATCATAATACAAAAAATACATTAAAAAGTGTAATGAATAAGATTGTAACACTATAACATAAAAAGACTTATAAAAAGAAGTTAAAATGTAAATATAAGCCAAATCTAAACAGGGCTACAATTATACTTAAGAAACAAACAAACCCCCCCATCCCATCATATGTGGATACCATAAAACATCTGCTATGGAAATACTATAAAATAGCATTCATTTAAAAGCTCTACTATACTTAAAAATCTCATACATTAGTCAAAGTATTGTATATTAGCTTGAGTATAGCAATAAAGTGAGAGAAAAACAAGGAAGAAACACATGTGGGTTATAATAAAAGAAGAAGTGCACCAGATGGGTTTCATTCAACCTTGCTTTTCAGAGACATGGGAGAAAACTCACTTGTTGCTCCATCTTGGTTCCAATCTAGTGTTGCATGTCTTCAGGTGCAGCAAACAGGCATCTAGTAGTCCAATCCAGTGTCTTACTGACTTAGTTTGCTCTCCAAGACAAATCCAAGTACCAATCTGTACAGTATCCCCTAACAGGGAGGTTTATCTCTGGGGCTCCCCTGTAAGTTAGGGTGAGAGACCCAGTGATCCCAAAGTCCACATTTGTTAGCATCCCCTTGAGACTGGGGTCTGCACCCTCCCCCTTCTTGCAATTCCACCCCCTTCCCTCCCCAGATCCAAAGTAGCTCTCACCAGGGTCTTTTGTAACAGCACAAAAGTAAATGATATGCAAATTATTAGTAATATGCAAATTACATCTTCCCAACATCCTTCAGTTCAGACACACATACATAATCAAGAGTAGAAGAAATTCCCCCTCCTTTAAGTCTCGGATTCTGCCAGGATGCGTTTCAGGTGTAAAATTATCTGGACACCCCGCCACCTCCCAGGTAGCTGTCTGTTGCTACTACCACCCCAAGTCTGGTGGGATATCCACCATCTCATTGTCCATGTGTGTTTCTTTAGTAGCTTATTTTATAGATCCTTTTCTTTCTTCTCCTCCTCCTGAGGGCCTATTTGATCCTTTCCAAGAGGGTCCACCTCCATGGGGGGGTGGGGAGGAGTGTCTTGGCAAAGACCATCACCTCCCTTTCCACCTCCCTCTTCATCTAGGTGTTGTCAGGGAGCTGGGTCCTACGTCACCTGGCTGGAAAGAAGCAAGGGCTCATGCTCAACCTTGGCCCCTGGGTCTCCTTGTTGGCTGCTCTAGGGGCCACCACTCCTAGACAGGTCCATACTCCCATAGCAGGGACTTGTCAGGGTCCCCTGAGACTCCAGAGGTGATGGGATGTACATCCCATCACATACCACCCCCCCCTTGGCGTAGACCCTTTGGGTTGGGTTGGGTTGGGGTGTGATGGGGTCAACCCAGTCTGGGGATCCTTTGCCCTCCCCACATTTGTATGGGCTTTCCCAACCCAGGGTTGAATGTCAAAGTCATAGGCCTGTAAGGCCATGTACCATCGGGTCAAGCGGGCATTGGCATTTTTCATGGAATGTAGCCACCTTAGGACTGCATGGTTGGTTACAAAGGTGAAGTGCCTACCTAGCAAATAGTACCTCAAGGCATCTACAGCCCACTTGACCAAAAGGCACTCCTTCTCTGTGTTGAACACCTAGTCTTTGCCTCCCCTAGCTTCTGACTGAGGTACATGACTGGGTGTTCCTTCTATGTAGCTGGCACCCCATGC
This sequence comes from Ichthyophis bannanicus, assembly GCA_033557465.1. Taxonomy (NCBI): domain Eukaryota; kingdom Metazoa; phylum Chordata; class Amphibia; order Gymnophiona; family Ichthyophiidae; genus Ichthyophis; species Ichthyophis bannanicus. Next base: position 182,711,079 of record CM066041.1, on the reverse strand, counting down.
AAGCCAAAAGGGAGGACAGTAAACTGGTATAGCCCCTGTGGTATTTGGAAAGTTGTTTTCTCTCTAGAGGATGGTTCCAATGGAATTTTCCAGTATCCTTGCGTTAGGTCAAGGGTTGAAATATATGTAGCCCCTCCCAACTGCTCTACCAGTTCCTCTATTCTGGTCATGGAGTAGGCATCAAAAGTTGAGATGGCATTTGCTTTCTGAAAATCAATACAGAACCTAGTGGTTCCATCAGGTTTGGGCACTAGGACTATCAAGCTAGACTATTTACTACTGGACTCTTTGATGACCCCTAAGTGCAGCGTATCCTCTACCTCTTTTTCAACCTCCCTCTGTTTGGCCTAGGGAATGCAGCATGGCCATTGCTTTAAGATTTCACCATCCCAGGTGATAATTCTGTAAGTCCCGAGATGGGTTCTTGCAGGCAAGGGTGAGAACATGTCCTGGAACTGGGCTAACAGGTGCTTCACCTGTTTCTTATGGTCTCCCATCAACTCACTTTCTATTGAGACCTCTGTGGGGTCCTTCATCTGGGTAATCTCCGGACCCAGGTACTCTTCCTCTTCACTTACTTGCACTCCTAGCCACTCCCGACACACCCAGAGTTTGAGCAAATTGCGTGGTTTCAGTCCTACCTAGAAGAGAGAAAATCTCAAGTCAAGATAAAATCCAATGTATCGAGACCTTTCTCACTAAAACAAGGTCTCCCTCAAGGATCATCTCTCTCAGCTTTACTCTTCAACCTTTACTTATAGCCAGTATGCAAAATACTACAAGCCTGCAACATATACTACCACCTATACGCGGATGACCTAATGATATACACCACCCTATACATAAAGAAACCCGACTACTCCACCATCTCGTCCTGCATGACAGCAATAACAGAATGATTAACATTACAGAACCCCGAGATCAACTACAAAAAATCGGAAGCCCTTATAGTCACAAAGGACTCCACATTCAAACCCCCAGACAGCATAACTATAGGAAGCAGATCAATCCCAGTAAAAAACGAGTTAAATTACCTAGAAATTTACCTCGACCAGAAACTTAATTTCCAGACTCACATTAGCAAGACCACCTCCAAGGTCTATTACAAAATGATATTTCTGCAAAACCTCCGTCCCTTACTTGATCAGAACCACTTCCGAACCGTGTGTCAGGCGCTAATCACACCGCATCTCGATTATTGCAACCTAATCCTACACGGCTTCCCCAAATGTGCAACCCAGGCCTTACAGCTAGCCCAGAATGCAGCAGCCTGACTAATCACAAGATCCAGCAAACATGCTCATATCACCCCCATTCTTGAAGCCCTTCATTGTCTCCCCATCAATTCCCGAATAAAATAAAAGTCATAATGATGGTATTCAAAATTCAACACAACCAATCTGCTGGCCGCCTAAAAAGCCTAATCTGAAGAGCCCCAGACAACCGATCAAGAAGAACACAGCACCAAAACCTCCTTCCAAGCTCCACATCCTATACAGGAATCTCTCAGAATACCCTAAGAAGAGCTTTCGAACTCTACATCCCATCACTTTGGAACTCTCTCCCGCACCTCCTGAGAGCCACCACAGATGTCACTGAGTTCAGGAAGCTCTTGAAGACCCACCTGTTTACTGAACATTTCTATATCTCACCAACTGTGTAATGTACTGACCTTCACGCCAGATAGTCCATCATGCCTGATAGACCTGGAAATTCCCAGGACCTTTGCAGAGCTTAAATTCTCTGTAAATAGTTAAATTGTTAAATGTTACCACTGTTAGCATCTCTTGTATATAGTTCTGAAATAGAGTTTTATGTAAACAAAATTTTGTTCTATGTAAACTGCTTTGAGAATCTGAAAGGCAGTATATATAAAAAAAAATGTTAAATAAATAAATAAATAAATTTATTATTTATTTGGAGTGGAGGCGTGGCCTAGTGGTTGGGGCAAGGTACTTCAGGTCAGAAGGTCAGGGGTTCAAATCCCACTAGAGGACAGCAACCTTGGGCCAGAAGGACTGGGGTTTCTAGTCCCACAGGTGCTCCTTGTGGTCTTGGGCAAGCCACTTAACCCTCCATAGCCCATGTTCCCTGTAAAATAGTTATCTCAAAGTTATAATACCCTGTTCAATGTAATTGCAGTTTGTTCAATGTAAACTGCACTGATGCAGAATAGCGCGGTATATAAGTGAATGTAAATAAATAAATAAATAAATTGATGTGAAAGTTCTGCACCTTCCCTTTCTGCTATTCCACTTCATAATCTACAGGCTCCAGTTTCTGGCACACCCTAAAGGGGCCTCTCCACTGGGCTAGTAGCTTATTATTGGAAGTGGGCAGCATAACTAATACCAAGTCTTCTGGGTTAAGATTCCTCTCCTGTGCTTGCTTGTCATAACGGACCGTTTGCTTCTCTTGGTTTTTCCTCAAATGTTCATTAGCCCACCAGGAGAAGGTTCTTAACTGGGTTTTCAAATTAGTAACCTGTTCAATTACAGGCTATAACCCTCTTTCTGTTCCTACCCAGGCTTCCTGTACCACATCCAAAAGTCCCCTGGGTTGTCTCCTCATTAAAAGCTCAAACATGCAGAAAGCCCAGTGTAGCTTGGGGAACTTCTCTATATGAAAACAGGACAAATGGGATCACTTGCTCCCATGTCTGACTGGTATCGCGTATACTTTTTCTAAGCATTTGTCTCAGAATCTGTTTGTGGGTGATAGGCGTCAGTTTGTGGGTAATAGGTGGCGGTCTTAACATGGCTGATCCCAAACAATGTCAAGACTGCCTCTAACTGTCTGGACAAAAAGTTAGTGCCCCGATCTGTCAAAAGTTATCTGGGGAAGCCTACCTCACAGAAAATTTTCAACAGTTCCCATATTATCTGACCTGCAGTAACTTTCCGCAGGAGAATTGCCCAGGGATAGCGGGTGGCATAGTCAATAAGTGCTAAGAGGTACTGGTAACCTGTCATGCTTCTATCTAATGGACACACAATGTCAATTGCCATTCAATCCAGGAGTTGTTTGACCCCTGGGATCGGAATCAGAGGAGCTTTCTGGGCTGGTTCTTATTTTTTCATTGGCACATGGGGCATGCCTGGCAGAACTTAGTCACCTCCTGATATAGGTCAGGCCAGAAGTACCAATGTGTAAGACATGCAATAACCCCCTGCTCCCCTATGTATCCTGCTAAGGGGTGGCTGTGGGCCAAGATCAACAGGGCCTCCCAGAATATCTGAAGCACCATGAGCTGGGCTTGCTCTCCTTTCTCTTCTTGGAATGTAATCCAACATAAGAGGTTATTTCTCTTCCTAAAGAGAGGATAACTCTCCTTACCCTCCTCAGAGCCCGCCCCTTCCGCCTTACCCCAGGTTTCCTGAAAGGATGGGTCTTTTGCTTTCTCTTCCAAAAAATTATTGAACTTGGAGAGCACCTCCTCCTCCAGAGTCTCAACTCCCCTTGAAGGAATTAACCTTTTCCACTTTTCTGCCCTCCGCTGAGCCCAGCTTTTTCTAGTCTTTCACCCTCTCTCTACCACGTCCAGTGTTCAAATAGGAACAGCTCCCTGAGACTAGGGACAGACTTTTCCTCTGGGGTATAATCTCGGGAAAAGATTGCTACTAAAGCAGAGTGGAAGCCAGTTGAGTCTAATAAACCCTCCCAATCCCGGCCTAGGATTAATGGCACTGGGAGCCCCTTCACAATGATCATTACTAGTAGTTCTTGTTTGTTATCCCAGGTGATTTTTATCTCATAAGTGGGGTCATTTCGTATCTCCCTATGGATACACCTCACTCATATGGGGCTTAGGTATCTATGCTGCCTCTAACCGACCCTAGGCTCTGGACCAGATTTCAAGACATCAGAGACTGATTACTCCCAGTGTCTATAAGAGCTTCCAGATCTGTCCCACCAATCTGGATCCCTTTATTAAGGGGTCCACTCCAGCATCCTGGGTCCCCCGTGAGTCCCACACTAGAGAGGGAACATTCACCTTTTGTGCATTCCTGTTGGAAATGGCCCGGCTCCCCGCTCGCAAAGCATCATGGCCCTCTTCGGGACTCCTGAGTGGGTTTCTTCCCTGTAGGGTCCTTAGGGTTATTCCAATATCCCTTTGGCCTATGGGCTCCTTTTCCCTTGGGAATCCTTTGGGGTATCTTCTTTTTCCCTTCCCTGGGGACTCGGGTTCCTTGGGATTCAGCGTAAAGAAAGTTCCTGGTGAGGCCTATGATCTCAGTTATGGACATGGTCCCCTGCCTAGATAGACATGCCCATACTTCCTTGGAAAAATACAGAAAAATAGTTTTGCACTATCTTCCTTATTATAGCAAGTCCAGAATTCTTATCAGGTTCCAGCCACCTGGTGGCCAAATCAGTTAATCTGTGGGCCACAGCCCTAGGCCTTTCTCCTGGGTGAAATTTGGTGGCCCAAAAACACTTTCAATAGTTCTCTGGGGTTAGCCCCAACCAGTCCTGGATAGCCGCTTTCACCTCATAATAGTCAGCGGCTTGAGTGTTGTCTAGGGACCGATAGGCTTCCCCCATAAGCAGCAGTGCTAAACGCATGCCCCACTGGTCCAATGGCCTAACCACTGCTGTAGCCACCATTTCAAATGTCAGAATGTACGCTTTGGGATCGTCCCCAGGTCACATTTTTGCTAAGATGAGGGTATCGGTCCCCTCCAGTCCTCCCATTGCAACACATCCCTCAACTGGGCCCACCTCAGGTTTCAATATCCTCGCCGATCAGATCATCCTGTCGGTGAGCCTCTTAAGCTCCTGAGTTTATACCTCTAGTAGCTGAAAGAGTGTTGCTTAGATCGGGTAGCCGCTCCGGCTAATGCATGATGTAGAAAAAAGCAGTTGCAGAAAGCTCACATTGTGAGGCCTCAAAAATGCTTTTTTCAACCACTGGCAAATTTCAAGCAAGCGAACATTATGTGGGACCAGAGGACAATCAAAAGTCACTATGGGGTATGTTTACTAAACCGTCTTAATGTCGCAGCGGTGGTATTATCGCGTGATAACACAGCAGCAGCGTTAAGGCACACTGACGCTGTGAAATCTGGGTCTGAAGGGTGGAGTAAGGCTTCCCAGAGGGCGGAGAGAAGAGGTCAATGGGCAGAGAGTGGGAGGGGAGAGGCTCCAGGCACACTAACGCTGTGAAATCCGGGTCTGAACACTAACGCCAGTGAAACCCTCACATTAAGGCACATTTGCAGGAAAGAGAAACCATTTCAGTCAGCAAAGTGCAGCAAAGGCAGGGAAACCCAGAAAAGTGATATTTGTGATACATGTGCAGGGACCAAAAAGGCAAATAAACATATAAAAGGACCAGAACCACATTTAAAATCCCAATAACCAAGATGACCAATAGTGATATTAATGATAAACATAAAGCAACACTACTGACAAAGCGTATAAATTAAGATATCATGTTTGGAAGGGTCTATGCTCTGTCCCCCTACAAAGTGAATGATCCCACATTGAAATAGCGCTGATCAGGGTTTCTGTCATTTAGATTGGGCAGGTTTGTTAGGGCGTGCACATGTGCAGCAACAGCAGAGTGGGCACGTAGGAAACAGCTACTGTACTGATGCTGTAAATGGGATACAGGGGACTGCAGGCGGCACATGCTGTGGTCCAGCTGGGGCACAGTGCGAGCTAGGCAGATGCCTAGGTGGCACATAGGAATGCCGAAACTGTAAAGCAGCAAGACAGCAACTGACGAGGGTCCAACATGGGCATGAGTGTGTGTCCCACAGTGTCACAGGGGAGATTACCCAGCAGGTACCCCCAAGGGCACATAACATTGGCAGGCGGTGCGGGGGGGGGGGGGAAGCGTGCATGTCCATGTAGGCACCCCTACTCGAGAACCCACACCATAGGCAGTTGCCTTTGGGCATACTGGATGGCCTGGGACTGCGCACCACCAGCACCACTGGCATAATGGCATGGCAGTATGGTAGCAGAGGAGTGCTGGTGGCGGAGGGGGTAGTGGCATCTGCCCACAGCAGACCATGGCCTACCTCCATTTAGGTGGGTGCCATGCACTGCAACAGACAGGGTCTGTCTGACGAACAGTCATGGTATCCCCAGGGAATGAACTGTCCCTGTGGCAACAGTGTGGTGCAGTATACACAGCCGGTGTGTTCAGAAACAGAAGGTCACAAGTTCAAGTCCCAGCTGTAGCTACTGCCAACCCTTTCCCCATATTTTACCCAGTACTAAACCGTGGTAATAAAGACGGAACCTTTATTGCAGATAAAATAAAGATGCCTGAAACGCCTATATTTTATCCTACAGAGCACAGACACCATAAACATGTGCAATCCCTAGAGCAGAGTTTCCCAACTGCAGTTTTGGAAGACCAAACACCATTCAGGTTTCATGCTGTCCCTAATAAATATGCCTGTACTGCATTAGAATGCGCTGCCCCCATTGTATGCAAATGTATCTCATGCATATTCATTAGGGACAGCATGAAAACCTGAACAGTGTTTGGCCCACCAGGACCAGAGTTGGGAAACTCTGCCCTAGAGCAGTGGCCAACAGGGGCATAAACACCCACACCCACACCCACAGGCTCCACTATCCAAAGCCACATGGAGAGTCAGGCTGTTGGGCCCTGCGCGCAGCAGCATCTCCCAATACTAGCACTTGCATACCTTAGCAATGCTGCCCTAAACTTGGGAATACGTTACACATATATCAAAAGGTTGCTATGATTAATGGCAGATAACAATTCCTAAGTTAAGCACAATTTGCTGATAGAGCTGCATCATAGCAACCTTTCTGATATCTGTGGAGTGTGTTTCAGTTTTGGTTTCTGACAGTGTTTACCACCCCGGGGAGTGACCCCAACAGTATTGCATACCATAGCCATGCCTGCACTGTGCCCAGGACTGGTGTGGTGGCCAGGGCTGCCAAAAGCCTCTATAGTTGCACAATGCTGGCATAGGTGTGGGAGTGTGTGTCTGTCTATCCAGTGTGTTGTGGCTGCCTACACCTTACTCAGCCCACACTGCTTGCACTGTTGCCAGTGTTAGCCTGCCAATGTGCATAATGAGGAGCAAGGTACTGTGGGTATGCCCCAGACAGGGTGGCCCGGGCAGGATGCATCTGCACAGGGCATAGGGCAATGGCTGGGACACTGTAGTGCCCGGCCACCACCTGCATGGACAGGGTGGCCACAGCATGTCCTGCTGGGAGGTCACTCTCACCCTGACTGAGTAGTGACCACGGCATGGCTAGGTTCCCCCATAGTGCTATATAGCATTTCTCTCAAGTGATATTTATGGGTTCTCTTTTCTGGGGCCCAATCACTGACTTATTTATCTGCTTGGGGTGTGTGCTCACATCCCAGGTTTGGGTGCACACATCTCCTCCAGGAACATGCACTATGGACTAGCTAGCAGACTCTCTGCAGGTAGTATGTGTATGGCTGGAACACCTTGCAGGGTGCAGCGGCTGGAGACTCACTGTGCTTGCTGCTGGAAAATGTCAGATAGTGGTGAGGGGCAGCTGAGCATTTCCAGGCCTACTGTCTGTCTGCCATTGCCTTATGGATGTGTATAGATCTGCATTGATTGCCCTGTAGGGTGCCTGTTCCCCAGCAGGACTGGGGTTGATGGTCCCCTCTACTGCCACCATTGCGGGGATGTAGAATGTGGATCTGTTGGTGGGAGATCCTGTCCCCCACCCTGAGCCCCAGAGGGCGGGTTGAGTGGTGCTACATAATCTGCCTATGGGTCCAAACATCCCCCTTCACTTAAATCATGTGACCATGGCACCCACACAGGATATACACTATTCTGGGTGCATCATAGTCCACAAGGGCTAGACGTGACTGGGAAATACAAATGGACACAGATGTATCCTAGGTGTGTCTGCAAGGACTACCTATCACACACTGGTACTGATGGCAACCTGCAGCATAGCCTATCACAGCTAAGACAGGTGCTGCGGACCTGGTGCTGGGCGCCCCACCTCGCCCTCAGGGTGAGCACAGTACCCCCACAATGTGTCAGTCTGTAGCTACTCTGTGCCAGTAACACACACGGTCAGATCCCCCTACTAGGCCAAGGTGCTGTGGGGGTGCATAACCCATCTTGTGATCATCTGTAGACTGCTGATCTGCATGTGCAGTGCATCATGGGTACGGGTGGGTTAACCCTATCTTGGTAACCACAGCAGACAGTTTGTGTGGTGACCTGCAGTACTTCTGTAGCCAGCCAGGGGTTTGCTAGTAGCTGTAGAGATGTAGCCCACTGGTTGCTTCACTGAGAGTGGAGGATGAGGTCATGGGTTTGATCCCACAGTGGTGTTATTTGATAGGGCTGTCTGAGGCATTTCCTTTTTTAATTTAAATTAGTGCTGCCAGCAAAAACACCCTCACAGTGCTGTAACCTTAAGGTGCCTCATAAGGCTCCCTATAAGGCGCCTTATAAGGAGCCCTATAGGAAACATTATAAGGTGCCTTGGTGGACAGTGCACTTTATAATGTGCCCTCTGGAGTGGCTTATAGGGCGCCTTATGCGGCACCTTAGGTTATGGCACTATGAGGGTGTGTTTGCTGGCAGCACTAATTTAAATTAAAAAAGAAAATGCCTCAGACAGCACTGATTTAAAGTAAAGGGTAACACCTCAGACAGCCTTACTCATTAATCTCACTGGGTGATCAAACTCATGACCCCTGTTTCATCAGTCAATGTATTAACCATTGTGCTACACCTCTGTTGCTGTGTCCCTGGTCAGCGTGCCTAATTAAGGCTAACGAGCGTTAACATGCCCCGGCTCCCTCTATCGCGCGATATCAGACTTTATCGCGCGATAACCCGAAATGCTACCTTAAGACCGGAACGCCCACTACCCTATATGGCATTCGTCACAGTAAGACTGCAACTAACGCCGGTAACATTAAGACGGTTTAGTAAACATACCCCTATATAGTGTTTCTTTTTTCAAAAATGTATTCACAAGGAATTGCACAGGATTAAATTGTATGCTGTCAGGATTAGTGACAATTCAATTGATACAAAACTCATATTGAAGCCTTAAAAAACTAAAAGGCTAAAAGAATGTATATATAAAGTTTAAATATTAAAAAATGAAATTAATACATTTATAGTATAAATAGAGAGCAAAGAGGGGGGGAAGGAGGAAGGTGGAGGAGGGAGAGGAAGGGGGAGTCCGAGGGGAAGGGGAGGGGGAAGGGGAAGGAGGAGGGAAGGGGGAAGAGGGGGCTGGTGGAGGGAGAGAAAAGGGGAAGGGGAAGGAGGGGAGAGGGAAAGGGAAAGGGGGAGGGGAAGGGGGAGGGGAGGGAAGGAAGGGAGGAAGAGGGGAAAGAATGGGCAGGGGAGGGGGAAGGAGAAGTGGGAAAGGAGTAAAAGAGGGGGAGAGAGAAGGGGAAGGAAGGAGGGGGAAGGGGAGAGAGAAAAGGGGAAGGAGAAGGGGAAGGGAGGAAAGGAGGGGGGCGGAGAAAAGGAGACAGGGACAACCTATACAAAAATTATAAAAATAAATAAAATATAGGATAAAAGAATAAAATTAATAAAAACAGATTAGAGAAAAATGGACAAATCTATTTCCATATTAAGTCCAATGGGGATCATTGATTGAAAATGAAAGATAAAGCATTGTAATCATAAGAGCACCTTGTCTAAATTACCCCCTCTCCAGTTCGGTATTTCTATGTCTAAGTAGCAGATTTTACAAACCTGCAATTCCAAGGGGTGCCAAGTAAGAAGCCAAGCTCAAATTGTTGGAATTTTGAGCTGGTTTAAAACAACAGAGAGGTTAGCATGATTGCTCCCCAATCATTCCTCTAAACCTCAGGTCTAAGCAAGCAGTTAACTAACCCTTGGCACATGCCTGGCAGCAGATATGGATGCCGATAGGGACATTTTTAGAGGCATACGTGCCGTTCCATTGCAAAATAAGAAATCTTCATCTACCTTATAGGACCACTCATGCCTAGAACATGCCACTTTCAAAACTGTGTGCCGTAGATATGTACGTATACTTAACGACTTTCTAAACTCACAACTTATATGTGCATAACATCCATTTAAAAGTGTAAGTCAGCTTTTCATACATGTAAATGGTACCTAAATGTTCTAAAATGATCCCTTAGTATGACACAATTGTGTGTTTTGCCTTCCTCAGTTGCCAGTACATCAAGATTGTGAGCAGAAGAAGATGAATAGAGGGGTGAAGAAGGCATGTGGGCAGGACTAACTGTGGATGTGTGACATTCCTGACAGACTCTATTTCAAATAAGGTAATACTCTGTCTGAAAGCTCTCAAAGTGGTTTTGGTATTCAGTTTTTAAGAGCTAAATCTTTTTTTTCTATACTGCAAAGGGGAATTTTTTGTTTGTTTGTTTGTGGTTTTGGGCAAAGCTCTGTCAGTTAGAGTTCATTGTCTTTGTTCCAGCTACCCATTAACAGCTAACTCTTTGAAGCCACTCACCTCATCCCATGTCAGATCTCTCTTTACCCACCCTGGCACCCACCCACCCCATGTGAGCATTCTTGCTTTTTAGGACAACTCCCCAATTAGCCATACATCGGGACATAGCACAGTACTGTTAGAACACACTTAAAAGAAATGAACTGCTTTTTATCTTAAAGGACAGCTGAAGAACAAGTAGAGACTTTGATAGGTCTCTCTCTTTTACTTCAACAGGTACCAAAGCTCCATCAATTAAGCAATGGCTGGGAAAAATCATATTGCTAAAGCTGTTACCCCTGTTATAACTTCTCCCTCTGTCCAGACAGAGATCCCAATGCCAGTTGAAGGACCAGCTCTATGTACAGGATGCCTGCATCCTGAGCCTCTCAGGAAACAAGTGGAGGAGCTCAGAGAAGAGGTGGCAAGGCTGAGAAACATTCATGACACTGAGAAGTACATTGATGAGATGCTTCTTGAAACATCCAAGCTCTCCAACAGAGGTGAAGATGGGAGACTACAGAATGAAGAAGGTTGAACATGAGTCACCAGAGCCGACAGTATCAACACTCCAACTCCTCCAGCCCTTGAAGTGAAGAAACAGTATGCAGCCCTGGAAGTGGAGGAAGTAGAAGCATCCCAAGAAAGGGAAGAACCAAAGCTTGAGCACCTCAAAGTTGCAAAATCGGTCACCACAAGGAAGCGAAGGGTAGTGGTGGTTGGTTCTCTGAGGGGTACTGAGGCATCCATCTGCTGACCAGACTTGATGTCAAGAGGGGTGTGCTGTCTGCCAGGTGCCAAAATCCAAGATGTTACGGAGAATTTGCCAAGACTCATCAAGCCTACTGACTATTATCAGAAGTTGCTCATCCAAGTCAGAAAACGGGGTTACTTACCTGTAACGGGAGTTCTCCATGGACAGCAGGATAAGTCAGCCACACCTGGTGATGTTATCTGACGGCGTCATGACGGAAGTGCTCTCTAGAGCTCAGAACTTTCTGAGCATGTGCGAGGTGGTCCCACCTCTTCGGCCCACCCCTAGCCAGGCCAGTGAGTGACTAGCTATGCCGTTCTGGCTAGAGTGCAGGCCGGGTGCAGGCCGCCCTCATAGAGGGGAGGTGGGTGGGTTTGTTTGGCTGACTTAGCCTGCTGTCCATGGAGAACTCCTGTTACAGGTAAGTAACCCCATTTTCTCCTTGGGCAAGCAGGATGTGTCAGCCACACCTGGTTCCTCCTAAGCTATGTGATGATGCGCTGTGGCGGATGAGGGAGGCATGCGACAGAGAATAGGTATAACTGGCACAGAGTGCCAGGCATTTATTAGTGAGGTGCAACACAGCAACATATAGTGCAGACATGTGCAAACATAGCATTGTAAACATAGCAAACGTGCAAACATAGTAACAGTGCAAATGTGCAAACATAGCAGTGTAAAACATCACCGTGTAATCCAGGCAATAGAGGCAATCAAGTCAATATTGCCTAGGTCATAGGCAGAAGAACCTGGTTGGCCGCCAACCGTGAGTGTTCACCTGAGGGTAGAGTCATTGGGTTGGAGCTGGTCAGATGCCCAGGACTGGTGCTCGATGGCTGCAGTTGCTGTGGCCACAGATAGGACCACTCGGCCAAAGGAGCTGTCAGTCTCCGCCTGGAGGTCAAGGCAGTAGTGCTTTTGGAAGGTGAACTGCGAGGACCAGGTGGTGGCTTTTCAGATGTCGCTCACTGGGATCGCCTGTAGGCTGGCGAGTGAGGTAGCTAGAGCACAGAGCTGGTGTGCACCCTCTCTGTTCGCTGGAAGGGCACCCGCCTTTTGGAGGCAGTATGCGACGCAGTCTGATATCCAATGGGAGAGCGTGCGCTTGGTGATGGGTCGCCCAGGTCTGTTAGGGTCAAATGACATGAAGAGATGGGCCCCCAGCCTAACAGCGGATGTCCTGTCGATGTAGGTGCGTAGGGCTCTGACACAATCCAGTGAGTGAAGCCGTCGCTCCTCCGGAGAAGAGTGCGGAGCCGGGAAGAATGTGGGCAGTTCGACGGACTAGTTGACATGGAAGGCGGAGGCGACCTTAGGGACAACCTTTGGATGGGTCCGGAGGGATGCTCAGTTGTGGTGGAGCTGCGTGTATGGTGGATGGGCAATGAGTGCCTTCAGCTCGCTGATTCTCCTGGCTGAGGTGATGGGGATTAGGAAGAGTGTCTTCCAAGACATGAATTTGCTACCCGCCGTGTGAAGCGGCTCGAAGGGCTCCTGCGTCAGTTGTTGTAGAACGACATTGAGGTCCCACGTAGGTACTGGTTTCTGGACTGGGGGCTGCAGATTCGCGAGGCCTCTTATGAACTGGGTCACGATGGGCAGAGTGGCAAGGGAACCCGTGTCTGATCCACTCCGGTGCTCATGTAGAGACACAATCGCTGTGAGATGGACACTGATGGATTGTGGTTTTAACCCAAGGTTGAAGAGAGAGGTGAGGTACTGCAGGACCTTAGGCACGGGGCAAGAGACTGGGTTGACTCCGTGGTCTGCACACCAGAAGCTGAAACATTTCCACTTGAGGCTGTACGATTTCCATGTGGAAGGTCTCCTGGCAGCCAGGACTATCTTCTGCACCTCCGAGGGTAGGTGGAGGGCGCGAGATTCATCCTTTCAACCTCCAGGCTGTCAAGGCCAGGGTTTACAGGTTGGGGTGCAGGGTGTTGCCGTCGTTCTGGGTGAGCAGGTCTGATCTCACTGGTAACCGGACTGGCGGTTCCTGGGCGAGGTGAAGCAGAAGGGAGGAGCACATCTGGCGTGGCCAGTAGGGGGCGATCAGTATGATGTGTGCCCTGTTTGTGACAATCTGCTGTATCGTTGCTGCAATGAGTGTGGTTGGGGGGAAGGCAAACGCCAGCACCCTCCCCCCCCCAGGGCACGGTGAATGCATCCAAGGCCATCCTCCTGCGTGATGGGTGTTTGGAGCAGAACAGCGGGCACTTTGTGTTGAATTCGGTTGCGAAGAGGACAATTTGGGGAGTTCCCCAATGACGGAAGATGATGCCTGCAACCTCCGTGTGAAGTGTCCACTCGTGGGGTTGGAGCTGCCAGATCAGTCTGTCCGCTAAGGCGGTATGGTCCCCGGGGAGATTGGTTGCCTGTAGGACGCAGTTGTTGGCTAGCGCTAGGGACCATGTTGCGAAGGCCTCTTTGCATAGGAAACATGACCCCGTGACCCCTTGTTTGTTGATGTAGAACATGGTCACCTGGTTGTCTGTCTGGGCAAGGATGGACTTTCCGGCCAACTGGGCCCTGAAGGTCTGCACTGTGTACCTGACGACCTTGAGCTCGAGCCGGTTGATGTGAAGGGACTGTTATGCTCTGGACCAGGCTCCCTGTGTGCTGAGGTGCAGAAGGTGGGCTCCCCATCCTGTGGAGGACGCATCTGTGGTGAGGATGAGTTGGTAGCTGCACGGTTGGAGATCCTTGTCCGCTGAGAGGTTGTCCAGGTCGGTCCGCCAGCAGAGACCCCTCACGACCTTGGTATCGATAGGAACATGCATGGTGAATGGCTGGGAGAGTTGCTTCCAATGGGTCCAGAGGTGCCACTGGAGGGTGCGCATGTGCAGTCTCGCCAGAGGTAGGACCGAGGTTGTCGCTACTATGTGACCCAAGAGGCGTAGGATGCAGTGTGCAGTGGTCTGTTTGGATGTGGACATTCTTTTGGCTAGGGAAGTGATGACCGTTATCCGCTGCTCAGGAAGGAAGGCCTTCAAGGCGCAGGTGTAGATTATCGCCCCAATGAACTCTATGTTCTGGGCTGGGTCCAGATGAGATTTTTCTTTGTTGAGGAGGAAGCCCAGCCAGTCTAGCAGGTCTGTCGTTGCTCTCACGGTGGTCCTGAGCTCAGGGGCTGAGGGTGCTGAGAGTAGCCAGTCATCCAGGTAGGGAAAAATGGTGATGCCTTGTTTGCGTAGGTGTGATTCAGCAACAGTTACACACTTCGAGAAGATTCTGGGTGCCGGGGAAATTCCGAAGGGAAGCGCACGGTACTGGTAGTGGCACCCCAGCGCTATGAAGTGCAGGAATTTTCTGTGTGATTCGTGGACTGGGATGTGGGAGTATGTGTCCTGCAGATCCAGTGTTGCCATCCAGTCCCCCGCCTTGATAAGAGGTAGAATGGAGTTGAGCGAGTACATCCTGAATTTCTCCTTCGTGATGAAGTTGTTTAGTTTGCGGAGATCCAGGATCGGGTGGAGGCCACCGGACTTCTTGGGAATAAGGAAGTACCGGGAGTAGAATCCAGTGTTGACCTCACTGAGGGGCACCCGCTCTATCGCCGAGAGGCGAGGAGGTGTTGCAGGAGATCCGACAGCGACGCTGCTAGGTGCAGTGGGGTCTTGCTGATAGGCTGTGTGCATTGCCACGGTGGGGAGAAGAAGCGCAGGCGGTAGCCTGATTGGATGATCTGGAGCACCCACTTGTCCGTGGTGATCGCCTGCCAGGCAGATAGGAATGCGGACAGGCGGCCCCCTACTGGAAGAGTGGCCGGACTTCCCAGTGATGGGCCCGGCCAAGTCGAGTTGTCAAAAGGAGGCAGTGTTCTTGCCGGATTGCTGAGGGTTCTTCTTTTTCTGTTTGCACTCCCTTGGCTGTTGCCTCTGAAAGGGGGAGGGGTTGTAGGGCTGCTTGTACTTAGGCGCTTGCCATTTCCAGTTAGAGCCATAATATCTCTTGGAGGAGGAGAATGGTTTGCGGTGTAATTCCCCTTCTGCAACAAGGAGTGGCATTCGAGTCCATCCGCCGCCAGCATTTGCAGGGTGGTACAATGTTCTTTAAGGTCATTCACAGTATCTGCAACTTTGTCACCAAAGAGGGACTCGCCAGAGCAGGGCGCATCCGCGATCCTGTCATGGGTGTCTTCTCTGAGGCCGGACACCCACAGCCATGCCCAGCGGCAGACTGATATGGCCATGCCAGCAGTCCTGATGGCTGTGTCAAAGGCGTCAAAGGCCGTGCTCATTAGATGTCTGCTGCATTCGGCCAAGTCCTGTAGTGTGGTTGAAGCTGCCAATTGTGAATCCTTGGGAAGGGCCGCAAGTTGACCATTGAGATCGGCCAGGAGAGCGTCCTGGAACAGGATGTGTTAGAACTGGTGTGCTGCTACCCTGGCGCTGAGCATCGCTCCCTGGTAGGCTTTCCTTCCCACGTCGTTGAGGAGCTTAGGGTCTCGGCCTGGTGGGTGGTTAGCCTGGGTGCACGAAGACTTGACCCTTTTCAGCGCAGAAGACACCACAATCGATTGGTGCGGGTGGTGAGGTTTGCTGAATCCTGGGGCCATGTGGAGGAGGTATTTGTTGTCTAGTCTTCTGGAGCAGGCATGGCCGGAGGCTGGAGACTGCCATAGCATTGACTATTTGTCCTGCAGTTTCCGGTGGAGAGGTAGGGCAAGCGCTGGTTTAGGACCACTGAGGTATTTATTGACCTCCGGGTCCTTCTCGCTGGAGGCATCCTCCGTCAGCAGGCTAAGCTTGTTAACAAAAATCCATCCCCAGCTACCCTGTCTTCTTTCAGAACTCATCACGCCTTTTACCGCTCTCAAACCTCTCTGGCCAAGCGTAACTTCTTTTCTAATGCTATCGCCAACGCCCCAAATCAAACCCGGCACCTCTACTCCACACTCCGATCTCTCACTTCTCTTCATCCTAACCCTATCTCCGTGTCCGTTCCCTCCGCTCCACCCCCCTCTGTATTAGCCTCTACCTTTAGCTCCAAAGTCAGCTCATTAAGAGCATCCTTGCCTTTCTGTCCCCCACCCATCTCCTCCCCCCCCCCCCTACAGCTTCTCCCCCTCCCTCATCCCTCCATTCTCATACCTGGTCTACATTTACCCTAACTTCCTCAGCCGAACTCCATAAACTCATTTCCACTTCCAATAAGACTTTCTGCTCCCTTGACCCCATCCCATCCTCGTGGCTTCTTTAACCCTCTCTCTCGTCCCTTCCCTATATTCTTTTCATCCTAAACAACAGTCTATCCTCGGGTGTCTTCCCCCATCCCTGGAAGCACGCCCTAATCCGTCCAATTCTTAAGAAATCTTCCCTTGACCCTCTCGACCCACTAAACTATCGGCCCGTTTCACACCTTCCATTTCTCTCTAAGCTTCTAGAAAAGATTGTATTTGCACAGCTCTCCCACCATCTAGACTCTACCAACTATCTTCACCCCCGCCAATCAGGTTTCCGGCCAGGTCACAGCGTCGAAACTATCCTTCTTGCCTTCACTAACTCTTTGCATGTAGCACACGATCGGGGTGATATCTCGGTTGCGGTGGCACTTGATCTTTCTGCGGCTTTCGATCTGGTTGATCACTCTCTACTTCTAGCCCGTCTCAGTCAAGCCGGTGTTCACGGCACTGTATTTAAATGGTTTCACTCTTTTCTTCACGCCCGGTCTGCATCTGTACTAGCCACGTCACCCTCTTCTCTACCTTCAGCCCCCTTCCCTTTACCATGTGGGGTTCCCCAGGGCTCTGTCCTAGCCCCCCTTCTCTTTAATCTTTTCCTGGTACCCCTTACACTTATCATTCAACAATTTGGGATCTCTGCTTTCTACTACGCCAACGACATCCTTCTTCTTCATCACACTTCCCCACTTTCTCCTGATCTGACTCCCCTTAACAACTGCCTCACTGCTGTCACCCACTGGTTAACCCAAAACTGCCTTCACCTAAATCTGGCCAAAACCACCGCTATCTGGTTTCCCCACAATCACCCTTCCCCCTCGCTAGCTCCTGCCTTGGCTAACACTCCCATATCCTTAGTCACTACCTTCCGCTATCTTGGTGTTCTCTTTGACTCAGATCTTTCCTTTCACGCCCATATCTCACACATTACTAAAACTTCCTTTTATTTTCTCCGTCAAATTCGTGCTGTCCGTCCTTTTCTTTTTCCTTCTGCCCTATCTACCCTTCTTCTTTCTCTAGTCATGTCCAGGGTTGATTTTGCTAACTCTATCCTTATTGGCCTGCCTTCTTCTCATTTACACCGTCTTCAAAGAATCCAGCATACCGCAGCCCGTCTTCTCTCACACTCTTCTCACTCGCATCATATAACTCCTCTTCTTATCCAATTACACTGGTTGCCTGTTCCCTTCCGCTCTCAATACAAACTACTTACTCTGGTTCACAAGGCCCTCCACACCAATTCCCCACAATACCTAGCCGATCTAATTCACTTCCACACTCCCAGATATACCCCCCGTTCATTTCACCTAAACCGGCTTACCCTTCCCCCCCCCTTCTGCCGCCCACTTGCAATCCACCCGCTCTTCAGCTTTTTTCTTTATAGGCCCCGCACTATGGAACTCCCTCCCCTCCTCCATCCGATTAGAACCCTCCCACTCAGCATTTAAACAGCAGCTAAAAACCTATCTCTTCTCCCTAGCCTTTAACCTCCCTACTTCTCCCCCCTCTCTATAATCTCACTCCTTCCCTCCCACTTTCTCCTGCCCTTTCTGTTCTTCCTCTTTTTTTTTTACGAAATGTAACTTCTTTTTCTTTTACTGGCCTTGCGCCCTATTTTAATGGTTTTTATATGTTGTAAACCGCTCTGATTTTATTGTGAAGGGCGGTCAATCAAGTTTTATTAAACATAAACACCTTCCTCAGGAATTTGGGGTAGGTGAGGTCCTCTGGTGGCAGCTGCCGCTGCGGTTCCTCTGGTTTGTCCAGCGTGGTTTTGGAGATGGAGGAGCCCAGACCAGCTCCCTCCTTGTCACTCTCCCCTGAGGTCAGAACCTGTTCTGGCGAGGGAGTCCACATCCTGGGAGGCGTCTGGGAGGGTGTCTGCGGGGTGCTTGACTACGAGAGGCTGGGCCGTGCTGGCGGTGACATCGGTGCGCCCTTAGAGCATGAACGCTCGTGGAGTTGGCTTGGAGGCATGGTTTGATCAACCAGGCGCATCAGTAGCTGAAGGATAGCCACAGAGGTGCCTGCTTCCGAAGAGCAGCTTCCCCCGTGTCCTCCGGGGGAGAAGGAGCTGGATCGGGAATGATGTCTGCTCTTCTTGTGGTTGTGGGGAGAGCTGCCAGAGGTACTCCTCTCCCTGGAACTGGCTTGGTGCCTGCTTCTGTGGTGGCTGCAGCAATTGGAGCTGTCTCTTTGTCCACGGTGCTTGCTGCGCTGTGTCCTCCTGTGTTTGGCGCTCCTGCTGCTGCTGCTGCTGTTGTACCAGCCCGCTCTCTCCTCACTGCTCGAGCGCCGACTCTTCCTCCCACACTGGTGAGGATCTCCCTCGGCGCGGGGTTCGCTGTAGCCGTGTGATGCTCTGGAGCAAGGAGGGGATTGCCTGCGCTGAAGGGAAGCCATAGCATCGGCGCAGCTAGAGGAGAGCGTGTCGTGGCCAATCTGCGAAGAGTGGGCGGAGCCAGAGGCGAAGCTAGCCTGCACCACGTGGCCGGCGCCATCTTGCCCAGACTTGGATGAGCCGCATGGTGTGGGAGAAGGCCCAGAGATGTCTGCCGCTGCCAGGATGTCTGCCACTACAGGGAAGCTTACCCGGGAGGCCGTGGGAGCTGGTGGAGTACCTGGAGGAGCCAGTTGACTCGGCAATGCGCTGGTGTCCCTCCTCGAATGGCCAGGGATGGAGGCCCTGCAGGGCACATCCCGTGTCGGTGCCATCTGCCGATCCGGGGAGCGTCTGGGAACTGCAGGTTCAGAGACTTTTGCTGTCAAAGCGGGCTCCAAAGAGGCTAGGTAGTCCTTCAAAGTGTGCCCTCAGTATTTCCTCACTCTTGGGGACATCCTGGAGCAACTGGAACAGTCCTTAATGTTGTGTGAAGCCCCAAAGCATCGGATGCAGCACTGGTGAGTGTCTGTTGTATTCATCTTGCGGTTGCATTGGAGGCATTTTTTAAAACCCAGTTTGGGCATTCTACTGTGTTTTTCTTGTGTTTTTCTTGAGAGCTAAGCGAAATCCATCGAGGCAAAGGCGGAAGAAAAAAGACTAGCCTGGTTAGGGGCGGGCCGGGGAGGTGGGAGTACCTCGCACATGCTCAGAAAGTTCTGAGCTCTAGATAGCACTTCCGTCATGGTGCCGTCGGATGACGTCACCAGTTGTGGCTGACACATCCTGCTTGTCCAAGGAGAACAAATGTTACTGCTAGGTATCCCTCTGAGCATATCAAAAGTGACTTCATGACTCTGAGACAGAGGGTGAAGCAGTTAGGTGCACAGGTTGTGTTCTCTTCAATCCTCCCTACTGAGGGTAAAGGACGAAGCAGAGAAACTCGAATCAGCAGATGAATGTATGGTTGCGTGGATGGTGTCATCGAGAGTGTTCAGGTTTCCTGGACCATGGGATGATGTTCCAAGAGTAGCAGTGCAGAGATGGCATCCATCTGTCCAAGAAGGATCAAAGTGTTTTCAGCAGCAGACTGGCTAACCTACTCAAGAGGGCTTTAAACTAGATTTGTTGGGGATGGGTGAAGAAAGCCCCCAGGGGCCCCAGGTAAGTGAAGAAAGTACCCAGGGAAGTGAAACATTTAATACCTCTGTAGAAATTGGTAAAATGGCCAACATCTGGAAAGCGGTGTGTGTAATTGCCCTTAGCATGGGAAATAAGATCCCAGATGCTGAGGCTTTAATGGAAGAGGTTGGCTTGGATTTAGTGGCAGTTAAAGAGACATGGTTCATGGAAAACCATGACTAGGAAGCAATTATACCTGACTATACTTTATTCAGGAAGGACAGGGTAGGAAGAAGGAGCGGTGGAGGGGTACTATATGAAAAATAATATTAAAGCTAAAGAATTGCAGGGCTTAAAAGGAAGAGAGGAGGCACTATGGGATAAACTAGAAAGAGAGAAAGGGAAATTCATTTGCATTGGAGTGATATACAGATCCCCCTCACAGGGAGTAGAAGTGGATGAAGATTTAATAGAAGACATACGCAGTATTGCCATGAAAGGAGAAGTGCTACTGATAGGTGATTTCAGTATGCCGGATGTGGATTGGCACATCCCTGCTGCAGTGTCATCTAGAAGTAAGGAGATCCTGGATTCTCTAGAGGGTGAACTATTCAGGCAACTGATAACAGAACCCCCATGTGATGAGGCCATACTGAACTTAGTGCATACAAATGAGGAAAGTGTTTCTGATGTTACAGTGGGAGATCAACTCACATCCTTTGCTCAGCAGATGGTGTGGTTCAGTATTAGGACTAGTGCTGATAAAATCCATTCAAAAGTGAGGGTCTTAGACTTTAGGAAAACTAACTTTGCCAAGATCGGACAATACCTCAAGGAGTCGTTAGCGGGATGGGAACAGCTAGGGGAACAGTGGGCAAAACTAAAAAGGGATATTTTAAGGGCAACAAACCTTTTTGTTAGAAAGGTAAATAAATGTAAAAGGAAAAGGAAGCGACTATGGGTGTCAAAAAAGTAGCTGAAAAGGTGAAGAAAGAGAGGGTGACCTTCATAAAATACAAGAGATCATAGAGAGAGGAAGACAGGCATCTATATTTGGGAAAACTTAGAGAAGCTAGCAAAGTAATCAGGAAAGCAAAGATACAAAAAGAAGAAGAAATAGCCAATGCAATAAAATGGGAGGATAAGACATTATGTTAGTGAGAGGAGGAAGGGCAAAAGCCAGACTCAAGGGCGAAGAGGAGGATTATGCAGAAACTAATGAGGATAAAGCAGAATTGCTTAACAAATATTTCTGTTCTGTGTTCACAGATAAAGGTCCAGGAGCAGGACCTCAGAAAACACCCACAAAAGGCAACAGCAGAAACAAGGATCTCAAACGATTTTCAGAAGATTGTGTTTGTGAGGAACTAGCTAAACTAAAAGTAGACAGTGATGGGTCTGGATAGGATACATCCAAAAATATTGAGGGAACTTAAGAATGTTCTAGCGGCTCCACTGTCTGACCTTTTCAATACTTCTTTGAAGTCGGGAGTGGTGCTAGAGAACTGGAGAAAGGCACATGTGGTCCCTTAACACAAAAGCAAACATAAAGATGACATTGAGAACTACAGGACGCTTAGTCTAACCTCTGTGGTTAGTCAATTATTGGAAAGACTGCTAAAAGAGAGAATAGTGAGGTTTCTGGAGTCCAATGGATTGCAGGATCTGAGACAGCATGGATTCACCAGAGGCAGGTCTTGTCAGACAAATCTGATTGACTTCTTTGACTGGGTGACCAGGGAGTTGGACTGAGGGAGAGACCTAGATGTGGTGTACTTAGATTTCAGTAAAGCCTTTGACGCTGTTCTGCACAGGTGATTTATAAACAAACTGAGCACCCTAGGAATGGACCTAAAATTACTGATTTGGTTAGAAATTGGATGTGTGGGAGGTGACAAAGGGTACAGGTAAATGGAGCTCACTCTAAGGAGAAGGAGGTTACCAGTGGTGTGCCACAGGAATCTGTCCTTGGTTCAATTCTTTTTAACATCTTTGCTAGTGATATAGCGGAAGAGCTGTCGGGTAAGGTTTGCTTGTTTGTGGATGATATCAAAATCTGCAATAGAGTAAACACCCAGGAAGGAGTAGATAACATGAGGAGGGGTCTAGCTAAACTTGAAGAATGGTCAAGAATAGGCAGCTGAAATTTAATGCTAAAAAATGCAGGGTCATGGATTTGGGCTATAGAAATCCAAAGGAGCAGTACTGTGTAGGGGGTGAGGTACTTCTGTCCACGAGAAAAGAGCGGGACCTGGGCATAATTGTGTCTGAAGTAACTAAAAAGGTTGAAAAGGTGACTGCCAAAGCCAGAAGGATTCCTAGGTGTATAGGAAGAGGAATGGCCAGCAGAAAAAAGGAGGTGATAGTGCCTTTGTATAAGTCTCTGGTGCGACCTCATTTGGAGTATTGTGTACAATTCTGGAAACTGCACCTTCAAAATGTTGGAGTCGGTGCAAAGGATGGCTACTAAAATAGTTAGTGGTCTTCGTTATGAAGCATATGAGGACAGACTTAAAGATCTTGATATGTATACTTTAGAGGAAAGGTGAGATAGGGGAGATATGACAGAGATGTTTAAATACCTCCATGGCATAAATGCACAGGAGGAGAATCGCTTCCGATTGAAAGCAAGCTCTGCTACAAGGGAACATAGAGTGAGAGTGAAAGGGGATAGACTCAGGAATAATATGCGGAAATATTTCTCTACGGAACGAGTGGTAGATGAGTGGAATAGTCTTCCAGTGGAGGAGGTAGAGACAAGGACAGTATCTGAATTAAAAAAAGCATGGGACAAACACAGAGGATCTCTAAAGGAAAAAAGGCACTATTATAGTTGATGGAAGTGTAGACTAGATAGGCCATGAGGTCCTTTTCTGCTGTCATGTGTCTGGAAGATTATGTGTGAGTGAGTGTGTGTGGGGTGATGACAGAGAGTGACTGTATATGTTTGGACGGTGTGTGATTACATGGAATACAATCTGTCCTTTTCCTCCTCCTCTTCCTCCATTCCCCTCCCCTGCCTTTATCCCTATCTCCCGCTCTTTTCCCCTCTCCACCATTTCAAGTTTTTTTCCTATTGTTTCATTTCAAAAACAGGTTGACATTTTCCTGTGTCATATCAAACAAATGCATATCCCTAACTGATTAAATTATTCTGTTAAAAACTAATTGATCAATAAGATCTGGAAAAATTATAACAAAATTATCAAGCACCAATGTATAATATGATTCATAAGAATCAACAGAACTGGCAGACAGTTATTTGAGGGATGAATCATAGGACTTAGGACCTATAAATTAAGCATTTATCTCCATTACAAACTCTTTAAATAAGACTGGCACAGGGCAGGAAGAGGTACACAGGAAAAGTGAGGGTGTGTGGGAGTGGAGCTAGATTTCCTGTAACCCCTGGTCACTTCACTTTATCTGCTGGACATTTGGGATAGAAGAATAAGGCTCTTCAAAACTCATATTTAACCAGTTTCTGCATACCTGTCAAGAACAAAACAGTGAGAAATGCCTAACATACAAATTGTTCTATATATTTTAGGCTCAGATCCCTCTGATGAATGCTGCAGACTGACTTTGTTAAATGAGCAAGCAAGAAACCGGCTGCATTTTTTGATTTGGACCTATGAGAGCATCCAGCCTAAGCCTTCTGAGTTTTGAGAGGCACGGCTAGACGCTCCAGGAAGGCCAAACATAAGTAATGGGCTCCCTGTTTTATTTTGTAGAATGATTAAAGACATTACACCACACAAGCAGAAGTGACGTTACAGCTCGTAAAATCTTCGATATCATAGGGTCTAAGAGAGCCACACAGACTAGCATCAGGACAAATCAAATGGTATTTCCAGCACTGTGAACTGTGGATCATCCGGCCAGTCTCGTCACAAATGATGAGTTATGGTAGATGAGGTAATCGAGTTTTATTTTGAGAAATTTAGACCTAGGCTTCAGTTGCCGGATTTCATGAGTACCTAATTCATTTAATTTGATTTATAATGATCCACTTTGCTTTAAAATGCTCATGGCAAATTAACAGAATCAACAGATATAAAAAGAGAGGCAAAAGTTAATACAAATAAGTTAGTTATCGACAATATTTGAAACCATAAAGTACTTGTGACAGAGACAAAAGTACATCAAATGTTATTTAACAAGAGGGCTATTTTAGAAGCCCTGTTTGTGATTTGCATCGATGAATACACAAGTGACAACCACACTCAAACAGCCATTTTAGAAAGGTCCAAATGTACATGTGTCTGCCTCAGTCATATCTAAGTCACACAGGAGCTTGCTGGGCGTATGGTTTGGATAGAGCCACAAGATACATGTGTATCTCCAGTTTCTGATTGGGGTTGCAGGTAGGTGGTGGAAACTATCCACATCTGTATTTAAACATTGCTCCTCATTACCATTAGGTTTTCAGAAAGTGTTCGTTTCATTAAGTGGGACAGCCCCTTAATCCCACAATGTTTATTTCCCCCTCCGCATGCTACTTCAGTAAACATAGTTGCAGAAGAGCGGTGGGATGTCCAGTTTGCAAAACAGAAACAGAAAGGAGAATAAATCTGGTTTGGACTTTCTGAGGTGGTTTTACTCCGCTTCGCTCCTTGCTGTTTCCTGTTCACCTGTGGGTGGTTGTGCCTAATCTGACTCTCCCAGTTTGCATAATAGCCAGGATACACATGTGCACGCTGACACATACATGCGAGCCTTCTGAGATACTGGCACACACATGTGCAAGTCGCTGGGATCCCTTCACTGACTGCACATGTGCATGTTTATAAAATAGCATCTCCTGCTGCAAATGGATGCCCATGTTTCTTAGTTTGATTTATCACACACATCTAGCATGAGGGGTGGCGATATGTCCATCCTCTCCTCTAAAATTCACATAGATTTGCAGCCGTTTTCACTTAGATGTTGCAGCAATGACATAAACGGCCTTTCTAAAATGTGTCTACACACAAATAAACCAACATAGAACTTTCAATGGACAGTTTTGGTGCTTTGAGTAGAGAGATATTTGCCAAACTACTCCACCTGTTGGTTCCCCATAATTACATAAGGGATGGTATAACAGGCAGAAGTGCCGGCCAGCACAGTATTCAGTGGTGCTGTCTGGAGAGTGCGGCTCAATATTCCCTCAGACTGACTTAGCATTAGCTGGACAGTACTGAGTTGGTCCTCGAGCAGAGCTGTAGTGAAATTTAGTTATCCAGATAGCAGCAATATTCAGTCTGCTAACTAGATAGCTGACAACATAAAGGTCGGCCAGAAAAAGGGCAGTTCTAATTTTATCAGATTGCAGACCGATTATTGGCACTATCCAGACTGTGGCGCCGGCCACCGCTGGATCTGGATATAAAGTGCTGACTACTATCCGGATATCAGTGCTGAATATCTGGATTAAATTTAACCATGATGGCTGGTGTTTAAAAAAAAACGCAGACCACCGTGATGGCATATTGATCCCAAAGAGCCTTTAACCACTTTTGTGGGAAAGCTGGCTAACTAGAGATGCACATTTGTTTGAAAGGACATGGGAAATTGCATTTTATCTCTAAACAATCCAAAATGTGGTTTTATTCCTCATCACAGCTGATCTCAAACCAGTAACCTTTGGGTTGAAATGCGGCTATCTTTAAGAAGAACCATCAAGTTTCCATGGGGTTTGATTTTAGCCAGTCTGCTCTTAACTCTTAAATTGCTTGATCTTTGTTCCTGTTTCCCGATTGGCCCAAAATTTGTCTGGTCTAGAGCTTTATGGAAAATGCTCACTGGATTTTTGGGGTTGAATCTATTTATTCATTTTATTTATTTAACCAGACTTCTACACTGCCTTATCCTTCAATCAAAGTGGTTTACATTGCAACACATACTTAAACTGGATACAGTTAACTGGAACCAAATGGTCAGCATGCAGGGTACTTAACAAAGGTCTAACCTATTTACAGTTTGCTCGTGTTATTTACAGTTTGGGCAGGTTGTTAAAGAGGTTCTAATGTTCCATACAGGTTCGAGGCATGGGAGTCCAGTGTGTTTGCTGTACTATGTGATGTTTCCATAGTATTCGAAGAACAGGAGGGTTTTGAGTTTCTTTCTGAAATCTTTGATATCTTCGGGGGCTTGCATTTCATTGGGGAGAGCGTTCCATGGGGGGGGGGGGGGAGGAGGGTGCAGCTAGGGAGAGGGCTCTTTTGGAAGTGGACTGTTTGTTCCTCTTTGGGTATAGTGATCATATGTTTGTTATTCTTTCATCTGGGGCCGGCACTGGTGTCTCTCATGACCAAGTCCTCTAGGACATCTGCTGATATCTATTGACTCCTACTGTGGAGATTTACTCCAAAGACTTTTCTTTTGCCATGTTCTTGAGTCAGAAATTCTGTGAAACCATGTCTAAGTATACCATCAGAGATATTAACCAAGCCTAATTCAGATTCTGCGTGTTCAAGTTGCTGATAAAATCACTCACATAATAACAGAAGAGTACAAACAGCACATGAGGGCAGGAAGTTTGAGGTTGCACTTCTTGCATTGTACTTCCTTCTTACTATCGTCAATCGAAAGGGTGAAATATAAGTGTTGATATTAAATTAAATTGTTAAATTTCTTGACCACTGACTTCACTTCCTGTAATGTGAGGAAAATAGAAACTATCTATTTAGGAAAACAGAAACTATCAAGCCTTTCTGCAAAAACTACACTATGAGACTTTTATCTGGATCAAGGGCTAATTTTAAGATCTGGACAAATTTCCCAAAGTACCTTCCTCGGGTACATTTGGCTTGCATGATTTTTTTTTTCTATGGATTTTTTTTCTTTCTCAAGCTGACGGAATTTTTGAGAAGAAATGATGATTATTTCTGAACTGTAAATATATGCAAACCTCAAGCACCTGGTACAGTGAACTACAGATAAAGTAAAAAAAAACCAATGCAAGAAAAACAACTATGATTGAAGGTACAAATAACTACAACAAAGTGGAGACATGGCCTCAGTATACAATGTCACCAAGCTGACGCAACGGCCCTTTATGTCAGCGTGGCCAGGTCAACAAAAACAACACATGCTACGCGACCATCACATCATAGGTTGAAAGCCCCCGTACTTTTAACACCAACAATCTGTGTTTGTAACAAATATAAATGGATATAACACATAACACTGCAAAAGGACTGTCTGTTCCACTTAGCTGAAACATGACTGCGCTTAGGCACCAAACAATGCCCGTCTTCCAATGCCAGGCGTTTCGCCACTAGGCTGCATCAGGGAGAAGGATGCCACATCTATTGCCAGCATGTAACAAATGCACTGCAACTGTCAGCACTTCCTATAAATAAATTACAAACCCAGATAACAGCAATAAAAAACACTATGCCTTCAAATTGCTCTCACCCAAACCAGAACCAAACCAATTAAAAACCCATGTGGAAGCTCCCTCAAAGTACTCACACAATTCCGCCATCCGGGGGAACGTCACCTCCAGTCTGTAACATGATCCATCATCACATGAAAAACGCCAAGCATGCACTTTAAATAGGGCCTGGGACCACACTATTCTACAACACCACGCATGGTGTGTTTTTCATGTGATGATGGATCATGTTCACATCCAGTCTGGTTCAATGTCAAGTCAGCTCAATTCTGGTTTTTCCCACATTGCATGCTGTGAATTGTAGTTCTGGTTGTTATTATAATGATAATATCATTATTCATTTGTAACATTGCCAATTCTAAATTAGTATGAATAAACAGCAGTCAAAAACAGAGATGGTGATATGTATGTATTTCTGAAGGATATACCACAGAACGTTTGGAAATCTTCATTCCAGAGAAGCAGACCAGAAAGTGAATATGAAGGGATAATTTTAGAAGACTTTGTTGCACATAAAACAACATTTTATGAACAGAAATAGGCTTTTATAAAATTGAATAAAAGCATGCCCAGACAGACTGCCTACACATACTTTTACTCAGAATTAACCCGGGTGTTTCCAGCGGGTGGATTTGGGGCAGAGATGTGACTTATGGGCACATTTTACAAAATCTACGCAGAACCATGTAAGATAAATTCACAAAGTTTCATGAGGTGTTCAGCAGATGTAAGCATCTGTGAATGTTTCTCAAAAGCTCATTTCATAAAGGCAGAGTAGCACATAAGTTCTCTATATGAAACTGACAAAATTCATGTCCCTTTCTTCCCGATAGGCAAGGCGGCTGAAGTGCCCAACTGTCCAAAGGAAGCAAAATGGTTGGTTATTAATTCTAGTTAGCATTAAGTTTTGAAAAGTGTGTTGTAGTTATTGTATAATTTATGCTGCAAATGCGACCTCTGTTGAAATTTAGGGGCCCTTTTATTGAATCCTGTTAAGCTTGTGTATTTAACATGCAATTTTAATGTACAGTAAGGGCAAAGCCTTCGCGATAATGGCAGAGGTGTGATCAGCATGTTCTCAGCAGTTAGAACATGGATGCATACGCTACTGTGTAGTACAATTAACCTGGGTGCACCTAACGATCTTGATAGAGGTATCATTAAGTGTACCCACGCTAATTCCCACATTGCCCATGCGCTAGCAGCAATGTGCTCTCCACGCCCACACTCTGCTTCTGACCTTCCCACTTGCCGTTCTAGCAAACAATGGTCAATTAATGGACACCTTAGAGATCTCTTGCTGTCATGCCCACACACCAGGTGTCACTACGGACAGCGAGTGAGCACTGAAATGCATGTTAACCACCTAGCGGGCTTTAGTAAAAGGGCCATTATTGAATTCAGTGCTCGGGGTGCACCAACAAAGGCATATAGTATATGACAGCAGATAAAGACCAGCATGGTCCATCTAGTCTGCCCAGCAAGGCAGCAAGAGTAGGTGCACTTGGTGCTCCGTGCAGGTCACCCATCCCCATCCCTTTGTTTAGGGGTGTACCCACTGCTCTGTGTAGATCACCCCTATTTGTTGAGATATAAGAGATAGTTATGTTTATTTTGATTGTATCCTATTGCTTTAAAGGGATCCACTATGTCTGTCCCATGCCATTTTGAATTCATCACATTACTTGCCCCACCACTTCCATTGGGATGCATTCCAAGCATCCACCACCATTTCAGTAAAAAATATTTCCTGACATTGCCTTTCAGTTTACCCCCTTGCAACTTCATGTTATGCCCTCTAGTTTTACAGCTTCCCCATCTTTGGAAGAGGTTTGTTTGTTCATTAATACTCTTTAAGCATTTAAAGGTCTGAATCTTTTCTCCCCTGTCCCCCTCTCCTCCAGCATGTACATATTTAGGTCTTCAAGTCTTTTCTCATAAGTCTTCTGATGCAGGCTCCAAATCACCACTTTCAATCTTTTTATTATCCCTTGCGAGATATGATCTCCAACACTGAATACAATATTCCAAGTGAGGCCTCACCAGTGAATTGTACAGTGGCATTAGTACCTCTTCCTTTCTGTTGGTAATTCCTCTTTGTATGCAACCCAGCATACTTCTGGCTTTTACCACCACCTTGTCACACTGTTTCACCACCTTGAGATCCTCAGAAGCAATCACTCCAAAGTTCTTCTCCTGGTCCATGCACACCAACCTCTTGCCCCCTATTGCATACAATTCACTGCACTTCTTCACATTAAATCTTAACTGCCAAGCATTAGAGCATTCTTGCAGCCTTTGTAGATCTTTCCTCATGTTATCCACTCCCTCAGAGGAGTCCACTCTGTTGCAAATTTTCATGCCATCTGCAAAAAGACAGACTTTTCCATTCAGTCTTCAGCAATGTCTCTCACAAATACATTGAACAGTACCGGTCTCAAGACCGAACCCTGGGGCACACCACTAATCACTTTCCTTTCATCCGAGTGAGTTCCGTTTACCATCACCTTCTGTCATCTGTCAGTCAACCAATTTCTGATCCAGTTCACCACCTTGGGACCCATCCCCAAGCTGTTGAGTTTATTGATAAGCCTTCTATGATGAACAGTAACAAAGGCTTTGCTGAAATCTGGGTAGATCACATCTATCACATGTCCTTGATCTAGTTCTCTAGTCACCCAGTCAAAGAACTCAATCTGATTTGTTTGGCAAGATCGTCCTTTGGTAAAATAATGTTGCCTAGGGTCATGCAACCTGTTGGTTTCAAGAAAATCCACTATTTGCTCTTTCAGGAGCGCCTCCATTACTTTTCCCACAACCGAGGTAAGGCTTACTGGCCTGTAGTTTGTCACTTCTTCCCTATTACCACTTTTGTGAAGAAGTACCACATCAGCCCTTCTCCAGTCTCCAAGGATCCATTAAAAACATCCTTTAATGGACCTGCAAGAACCTCTCTGAACTCTTTCAGGATCCTAGGATGTATCCCATCTGGTCCCATGGCCTTGTCCACCTTCAGTTTTGCAAGCTATTCTAACACATCATCTTCTGTGAATGATGTGGTATCTACTCCATTCCCATTTGTATATTTGTCAATCACAGGCGATCCTTCTCCAGGATTTTCTTTAGTAAAAGCAGAGAAGAAGTATTTATTTAGCATTTTCGGGTTTTTTATGTTACTTTCTACAAATCCGTTCCCAGCAATTTTGAGTCCTGCAATTCTACCTCTGATTTTCCTCCTCTCCCGAATATACCTGAAAAATGTTTTGTCGCCACACTTCACATCTTTAGCAACTTTTCTTCTCCCTTTGATATTGCTATCCTTATTTCTTGTTTATCTCTTTTAGTTTGATTCTGTATTCTTTTCTGTGTTCCTCTGTTTGTGAACTTCTGAAATTTGTGAAAGCTGTGTTTTTTGCCTTTATTTGTGCAGCCACTTCTTTAGAGAATCAAACAGGTTTCCTTTTCCTCTTGTTTTTATTTATTTTCCTTACATATGTATCTGTTGCCCTATTATTGCCTCCTTTAGTTTAGGCCATTGCAATTCCACTTCCCTTATTCCCTCCCACCCTGCCAGCTCCTCCTTCAGGTATTTGGCCATTTTACTGAAATCAGTGTTTTTGAAGTCTAGGGGGCATGTTTACTAAACATTCCTAACGTGCGGGGCCGTGCTAGTGTGCCTGTGCCATATAAGGAGTGGGCGGTTCAGGCAGAAAATAGAAAAAAAACGGTAGTAAGCAACCGGACGTGTGTGCGTCGCGCTAATGTGCGGGGGTCGACATTAGCGCGTGGAAAGGCAAAGTGGCGCGCTGCTGAGTATACAAAACAACAGAGCCGTGGTACAACGGTGAAGACACTGACCAATGGTGCAGGGGCCATGGCTTCAATCCCCCAGTGTGCGCAACGACAAAGGTCAGCTGAGGCAGTAACTGTAATGATTAACATTGTTTTAGGAGGCAAATTAATTTGGAACGGCATAAGGCGGCGCACAGTTATTTTTGGGCGGCAGAAGGCGGCGCACAGTGCTTTTTGGGCGGCATAAGGCGGCGCACAGTTATTTTTGGGCAGCAGAAGGCGGCGCACTGGTCCCCTTGGGCGGCAGAAGGCGGCGCGCTGATAGGCACAAGGCGGCGCGCTGATGCACAAGCACAGGAACAGAGCCACAGCACAATGGTTAAAACACTGACCAATGGTGCAGGGATCAGGGGTTCAACTCCTCACAATGCCCAGTGAAAAATGCCTGCTGAGGCAGTATGTATTATGTTGTGGAGTGCTGTAGGAGGCTGTATAATTTTATTTTGTTATCACTACTAGCAAACGCACTCTCCCAGCATGTTAACATACGGCGGCCCATAAGGCACATGTTACAGTGCACTGTTCGCCAAGGCACCCTTGAATGACCCCTATAGGGCAGCATGTATGTTGCGACACAGGATAATGTATAGTGCACCCTATAGGGATGGCAACCATAAGGTGGCCTACAGGGCGCCCTATGAAGCACCCTCAGAGGCACCTAATGGGTATAGTAAGCTGAGGGTGGTCTTGCCGGCATAGACATATGTACAGTAAATAAAATAAAGCTGTGGACAGCCCTACCAAAGGGCCCCACTGTGGGTTTGAACCCATGACCTCTGACTGCACAGACAGTGATGTAACCATTGCGCTACAGCTCCATAGCTGTAAGCAGGCCCCTGGCTGGCTGCAGATAGCCTACACGTCACCTCACAGACAGTCTGCTGGTGTCAACAGGATAGGGTTAGGCCACCCGTACCCATGATGCACTGCACATGCAAATTAGCTGTCCGCAGATGGACACAAGATGGGGAATGCACCCCCACAGCACCTCGGCCCTGTTGGGGGAAGTGACCGGGTGCACCCACACAGCACCTTGGCCTAGTAGGGGGCACTGACCGGGTGTTTTACTGGCACAGAGTAGCCACACACCGTTACATCGTGCGGGTACTGTGCTCACCCTGAGTGTGCAATGAGGTGGCCAGGACCAGGTCAACAACACCTGCCATGGCTGATGGAGGCCAAGCGGGCGTTCCAAAGCAATGTTAATGTGTAAGATAGCTAGTTTCTGCACAAACACCATGGATATCCCTGTCTGCCGCCATCAGGCACCCCCCCCCCCCCCAGTGGCAAACATGGTCCCCATCAAGGGATCCACACTGTACCTCCCTGCAAAGGTGGCAGTAGAGGGCAACATCAACCCCAGTCCTGCGGAGGAACACCACCACCACCCCCCCCAGGCAGGCAGCTCCATACACAGCCATAACACAATAGCAGACAGACATAAGCCCAGGGTATGGTAAGCTGCACTCCACCACCAGATATTCCCCTGCAGCAAGCCAACAGCCACTGCACCCTGCAAGACATTATAGCAAGACATTTACCAGCTACAAACAGTCTGCTGGTTAGTCCATAGTGCATGTTCCCAATGGAGATGCATGCACCCAGAACTGGGCTGTCTGCATACACAGCAAGCAGATAGATCAGTGACTGGGCCCCAAAGAGAAACCCATATCTATCACATGAGAGAACTACTATACAGCACTATGGGGGAGGCCTAGCCATGCTGTGGTCACTGCACAGTCAGGGTGAGCGTGATCCCCCAGAAGGACATGCTTTGGCCACCCTGTCTGTGTAGGTGGTGACCGGACACTACAATATCCCAGCCAATGTCCCTGCCAGGGCCCTATGCCCAGTGCAGATGCATCCTGGCCACGCCACCCTGCCCTGGCTATACCCATGGTACCTTGCACCTCATTATGCACATTGACTGGCCAATACTGGCAACAGTGCTGGCAGTGCGGGCTGTTGAAGGGGCTTGCAGCCAACACCCACTGTATAGACAGACACACACTTCCACACCTCTGCCATCATGGTGCTACGATTGAGGGGGTAAGTAGCCTTGCCCACCAAACCGGTCTTGAGCACGGCAAGGCATGGATATGGTACGCATTACAGCTGGTGGTCACTCCCCAGGGTGGTAAGCACCGTCAGAGGCCAGGCCTGGAGCATGCCCCGCAAACACCTAACAGATTGTTTGGATGGGGTCAACTAGCAGTATGTACGTAACATATGGATAACTGCCTGCCTGTGCTCCTAGCAAACGTCTCCGAGCTGTGTACCGTATACCTCAGGTGTAGGGTGACATTGGTAAGTTATGCAAGTGCTCGTTTTGGGTGCTGCATGCACGGTCCAATGTTCTGCCTTTCCAGGAGACATTGGCCAATGGGGCCTGTGGGTGTGGGTGTGTCTGCCCTTGATGGCTGCTGCTTTACGGCACAAATTCCCAACTCCAGTCCAGGTTTGCATCACACTGTTCGGGTTTTCCTGCTATCCCTCATGAATATGCATGGGCTACATCTACATGCCATGGGGGTGGTGCATAGATATACAGCACAGGCATTTGTATGAGTGTCAGCATGGAACTTGACTGGTGTGTGGCCCACCAGGACTGCATTTGGGTGATTCTGCTCTAGGTACTGCCCCTGTTCATGGTGTCTGTGCTCAGTGGGGTAAAAGATAGATGTCTTACCATTGCATATGTCCCCGCCATGAAAGGTGTGTCCTTACTATCACTGTTTAGTTGTGGGAAAAATATGTGGGCAGGATTGGCAGTAGCCCCAGCTGGGCTTTGAACCTGTGACCTTCTGTTCTTGTATGCATTGTCTGTGTGCACTGCACCACTGTGTAGCCACAGATTGGTTGGATTCCCTGGACTGTCCATGACTGTGGATCCGGCAGGACCTGTCTGTTGCAGTGGACTGTGCCAGCCTGCACATGGCTAGGCCTCTGTCTTCTGTGGTTAGCAGCCACTGCCCCCTGCACCACATGTACTTGTCCGCCAACATGCTGGCATGAACTTCTCTCAGAAAAAGCAGTTGACCTGATTGCAATGTGGCAGTATGGGACTGCATTTGGGGGACTTGGCTGTAGGTAATGCCCATTGTTGTGGTGTGTGTGCGGTGTTGGGTAAAATATGGGTGTTTTCCCCATGCATACAGGGGTGTCTGCGCTATCTTTATTTAGTGGTGGGTAAAATATAGGGACTGGGCTGGCAGGTGCCCCAGCTGGGTTTTGAACCTCTGCCCTCTGGTCCTAGAGGTAATGACTCTGTCTGCTGTACCACACTTTGGCCACAGAGACAGTGCAGCCCCTGGAGGCAGTAAGCCTGGCAGGATGGAGTCACAAACCCTGCTCTACGCAATTCTACTGTGGGCATATGCACCCTGTCTGGTGACAAACGTGCACATAAACCCCGGAAATGACCACGGGAAATGTGGGACAAAATATCACCACGGTGGGCAACAGTGATATTAATGGGCAACCATAGCAAACACTCCCAGGAAAGCTCCAAAACGTGGAAATGTTTTTTGGAAGAGTCTCCTCTCAGTAGACCCTTCCAAAATTCATTTCTTTTTTCTGGAGCTTTGCTGGGTGTGATTTCTGTATTTGCCCATCACTATAACTGTTCCCCAGCTGAATTACTATTTTTAATAGTTCTGTTGTGGTCATTTTCTATTTTTATTTTCACTTTTGTGCTGTGCACATATATCACACTGCTCACCACGTTTTGCTGGTTTCCCCGGTTTTCCTGTACATTGCTGACGGAAATGGTTTCTCTTCCCTTTAAATGCTTTCTACCGCGAGTGTTTCACTCGCGGTAGTTTTTACATGCAAATTCGGGCCCGATACTGTGCGGGGAGCCTCTCCCCTCCCACTCTCCACCCATTGACCCCGTCCCTCCGCCCCTCCGGAGCCTTCCTCCGCCCTCCTTTCGCCGTTCCACGCCTCTATCGGACATTTGCGGGCCCGCACTTGTACGGGGCCCGTTAGTGAGCCGCGTACCTGTGCGGGGGTGACACGCACGTGTGCGGGGCATTTAAATGCGTTTCTGCGTGTTTCAGTGCCGCGTTGCCGTGCGCTATTTTGCGGCGCGCTATTTTGCGGATTTTAGTAAACATGCCCCTAGGACTCTGAATTTGCTGTGATTGGACTCCACCTTGGCTTTTATCTCCAACCACACCGTGTGATGATCACTGCTGCTCACATGGGCACCCATCAGGATATTCAACATGCTATCTCTGTTAATGAGCGCTAAATCCAGCATCAAACATTCCCTGGTCGGTTCCATCACCTTTTGTCTAAGTAATGCATCTTGGAAGGCATCCACAATTTTTTTACTTCTCAGATTTGCAGAAGGAATACTCCAATCCACATTGGGTAGATTAAAGTCAACTAATATGACCACTGCCCCCTTCATGGCTATCTTTGCAATATCAATAATCAATTCACTATCCATTTCTTTGGTTTGAGTTGGAAGCCTATAGACTACACCAGAATGGATGACAGTGCCATCTCCTCTTTCTAACATAATCCAGAGTGCTTCTTCTTTTCTCCACATCCCCTACATTTCAGCAGATTTAATATTGCTTTTGACATATAGGGCTACTCCTTCTCCTTTTCTACCCTCTCTCTCTATTCTAAATAGACTATAGCCAGCTATGGCTATATCCCATTCATGTGACTCATTAAACCATGTTTCTGTAATGGCCACAATGTCCAAGTCCATTTCCACCATTAGGGCTTCCAGGTCAGGAACTTTATTGGCTAGGCTTCGAGCATTTGTGCTCATTGCTTTCCAGCATTTGTTAACTGGCTTGCCTGTATTTTGCAAGGATTTTGTTCTACATGTCTCTTCCCACTTGCCATTGATGTGTGGTTTAAAAGTGTGACTGTTTGCACTGCTATTATGCTTTTGCTGGGAGTGACATCCTGAACTTGTCCTTCTCCATCCATTACCCTCTTTCCCTAGTTTAAATACCTGTCCACATACTGCTTGAATTTTTCACTTAGGATCCCTTTCCCTGCAATGGAGAGATGTAGTCCATCAGCACAGTATAGTCTCATGTTGATCCATCTGTTTCCCTAGTCGCCTATATTTCTAAATCCTTCTTGTTTGCAACAGGTTTGGAGCCATGTATTAAAGTTGTTTATGCAATGCAGCCTTTTGCCCCCTTACCAAGAACAGGTAGAACTGAGAATTCCATCGTGTTTACAATGGGCTTGAGTTTCTCTCCCAGAATCTGGAAGACCCTTTGAACTGCAGAGGCACTGTTTCTAGCTAGGTCATTTGTACCCAAGTGGGTGACAACATCAATTTTGGAGTGCTCACTTTCTTCACTAACAATACCAACAATTTGGTTTGTATCCCTGCTGGCTGAAGATCCTGGGAGGCATTTGACCATCTTCTCTCCTTTGAACTGTGTTGCCAACTTGGTGCCTCTGATGATGGAATCTCAAGAAGTAGTCGTTTTCTGTTTTGTGATTTTTTTTCTTCATATTTGGTGCATTATCAGTAGATTGGGCATTGACTCTCTCATTTAAGGGCACTTCAGTTTCCACGGATTGGGCACCCTCATTATCCAAGGCAGAGAAGGCATTATGCAGGAATATCTCTTGATGTATAGGGTGTCTCTGCATTACAGGTCTCAACATACAAGATCCCACCTTGACATACCAGTGATTTGATGCTAACCATTACCTAAATGCTTAGAAGGCAGAGCGATTGTTTAAAATTGCACCTTTAGGAAGGTGGTTGTGACGTTTGCTAGCAGAATGACATGAAAAGCGCCAACTAATTAAAAGAAACTGGGTCATTTGTACGAGGGCTTCTTTGCGAGCTGTCATAGTAATTGAATTTTAACAAGTCGATTTATTTAATTAGGGCCCGATTCTGTGCCTTCTCCAGCCACGTCTAACTTCCCCACCACTTGTGCAAGGAAGTTAGATGGGGGCGGGGAAGGGGAAACTCAGGGGCAGAGTCTGGGCAGTCGCCGGCCCTTGACGTATAGGGCCGATTCTAATGTCGGCCCTGTAAGTCCAGGGCCGGCAACTTTTGCGGGGAAGTTATTCTACCTCCAAGGTGGAATAACTTCCCTGGATGTTTTTTTTTTGTACTGCTGGGGTGCGGATGGGGCAGGGGGGCCGCAGGACATTCCTCACAGCCCAAACCTGGCCTTAGGAGGCCAGATCGGGGGTCGTGCTGCGGGGAATAAACACTTTATCTGGCGGCTGGCATCGCAGCTTTTAAATGGAGCCACGGTGCCATGGCAACCAGATGCCAATGGCGCCGTGGCTCTATTTGAAAGCCCTGACTGAGTTAGTCAGGCAGGTCATATACGTGCAGGCCAGACTGAATCCCAGTCCTGGCCTGCACGTACATGACTGATCGTGATTCTGATCCCGCGGGGCTAGACGTGCCCCACGGGATCAGAATCTGGTTCAGACCGAATGTACAGAGGGGATCTATGTCCAGAATGGAATGAGCCCTTGATTAATTGTGTAATTAAAAAGAGAATGTGTTTGGAAAGCAACCCAAATTCAAGATTTTCTTAAAGCGGGACGAGGATAGTCTGGCCTGCTCATTTCCTTAAGTGTGCTTTTGAGGATGTGTCTGCTTTGATATGGTTCCCTCCCAACTAGTGAAGCAGAGAGCTTTGGAACAGTTTGGTATTCAAAGCAAAAATGGAAAAATTAAAGGTTCACCCCTTGCAAAAAAAAATTTCTGCCCCAAATGACTACATGGTTTCACATTTTTCATGAAGACTTCTAAACTTCAGTTCTCCAATTTTGTCTAACGTTCCTACTAAAGGAGTATACTGTTTGGGTATATTTTGACAATGTATGCAGCCAATTGTTCCTAAAGTTAATACTAGATTCTCACAAAGTTCTGCACAAAACAAGAAACGTGTTTAAGAAATCTATCTACCTGTGCAGTCACTGACAGGATCTTTGCCTACAGTGTTTCTTGGAAAAGCAGTAGGAACTAAAAACCTGTAATATCTTTTATTAGACTAACATAATACATTTCTTGATTACTTTTCAGGAGTTAACGCTTCCTTCCATGCAAAATTCCCACCAAACTGTGCAAGAGTCCTCCGCCACCCTGCTGCTGGTAGGGGGAAGTGCTGCGTCTTTAGTCGGTTCAGACCTCGTGGAAGCCACTTTCCTGCCAAGCTGAATGGGAGTCTTCTGGCCACGCTCCTAGCAGTAAGGAAAGGTGATGCCATACTGCACGATTAGGATCAGGTCAGAGTGGGAGGACCCCACACCGCTTCAGTAGAGGTCAGAGAGGCTAGACAGGGAGCAGAAAGCGTAGTAGCCTTTTAAAACTGATAATTTCAAAGTTTTGCCTCTTCAACTCTCATTTACAATGTCAAATCACACGTAAAAGTAAGGCCACTCTATTACCATAGTATAAAGGAAAATCCAGCACACACCACCCTTCTCACACAATGTTCAAGCTATCTGCCGCCTTCTTATTTGTTTGGTTCTTATCATTAAGATTGCGGACTGAGATCTGATAAACCCTTTCTGCCGTCTAATTTCTGGTTTATGTTGAAACTTCTCATTCTGATCAACATTTGAGAGACAGAAATGCAAAATTCATTATTTTTTGGGAGTGGCAGGGAGGGGGGAGTGAGACAAGGGGGGATGTTTTGAAGACGAATCACGCCAGGTTTTGAAACCAATTTCTGTGTGAATGAGTTCATGCATGAACCTCTGCACTCTGTCCTAGGAGGGGGCAGACCTGAAGTTGTGATTTGAAATGTTTCTCTAGGAAAAGTGACTTTATACCTTCAAAACATGGTCATTTTTCATCTATTATTAGGGCCTGTCCATCTGTTGGAAGTAATAGTGGTTAATGTGGGCTGGTTTTGTGGAAGTAGCTGAAGTAAAATTATATGAAATAGACACAATTTATAGTTTGATTACTTTGTTTCCTTGTATACCGAGAACTAGTGAAAAATGTACTGCTTATATAAGTGGAGGTTGATACTGCACAGTGCATGGCTGGGTCGTCCGGACGGCCAAAAGAAGAATGGGACCAATTTGTACCCAATTCCACAATGCAGGGGTTACATATTCCCATGCTAGCAGAATCAGGGCACTTAGACGGACCGGCATGCACATGATGCTGAGTAGGGGGATGTCCAGGAGGCTGCCCATCCCCACCGCTCAGTGCTCCGGCTGGTGTGTCAGGGAGACGGAGCAACAGATGCACTGACTCCATCGTGGCCCTGTCAACCTGCTTCCCGACCCTCGGCAAGGGCCCTCATGGCCAAGATCAAGTAATGAGGGCACCCTGTGGGGTCTCAATGGTGCAGAGGGGGCAGAAGGTTGTGAAGAACATAACCCCTGGCACTTATTCCACCTTCGAACTGGAATAGGCTGGGCGTCTAACTTGCAGGCGGTGGACACAGAGAGGCATGCCCTGAATTGCCTCTGTATGTTCCACTGTCTTGGCATAGCCCCGGCCCGCTCATGCTCCTCCCCAGGACAGCCCCATCCTGCCCTTTTCAGCACTCCTTGCACAAACCCTCTGAACATGCAGGGAGTGCAGGACCCAGAATAGTGTGCTGTGCCTAAACGGGGGTTGGTCATCCAACCACACTATTTGCGGTTCAGAATGACCCCCATAGTAAAATCAGGAATCTTCATTACTTAGGGGCCTTGTTTCTAAAGCATGGCAAGGGCTCTGCACTTAATGAGCATTTATAATACATATTACAAGCAAAGCCTCTACGTCAGCTGTCAAGGACATGACAAACACGTTCTCAGCAGCTAACACACCACTGAGTATGTTAACAGGCGGCGCAGCTAACGGCATTCAGGTATCGTTAAATGCAGCCATGTTAATTGCCACACAACTGTGATTATGAGTTCATGAGCTCTCAAAATATACACTCCACTCCTAATCTCTGCACTCTCCACATCCACACTCCACTCCTAACCTCTGCACTCTCCATATCCACACTCCACTCCTAACCTCTGCACTCTCCACATCCACACTCCTAACCTCTGCACTCTCCACATCCACACTCCACTCCTAACCTCTGCACTCTCCACATTAGTGCAGGAGTTAGTGTGCCTTTTAATGGTCAATGGCTGGCACACTCGCACTTTAACGTTCCCCATGACCAGTTACCGCACTCTGCAATGCTGTTTCCACCCCATGCGACAGGAAGTCTGCATTGGAGTGGACAGAAGCATAAACAGTGCCATAGCGCTGAAGATTTTTGTAAGTGCTGCGGTGCTGTTTAAAGTAATTGTTGCTGCTGCACTGTTGTTTAAGGCCACACGTACCCAGCAGTAGCATATTGTCATGTCATTCACATTGCCCCTTCAGAATCTCAAGGAATCACACCTATAACCCTTCTGCTTTAGTATGTCCACAATCACAACCTCTAATTTGATTTTCGTCTGTGTGTCTTGCCTATCTGGCCTGGCTCGATTGTAAGATCCATGGAGCTAGGTTTCTCTCTCGTGTATGTTCATAAATCATAATAATATGTAGCTGTAGAGTACACCATACAATTATCAATTCTTATGTACTGAAATTTCCTTGCACAAAAGCAGGAACAGAGCTTCCCGAGAAAATTGAAGAAATTATGGAATAATATGTGTTGGGTTAAGTACACCATCAATGCGATTTCGTAACAGGACATCTACCGTGCTTAGTGGGCATGTGCCTATTTTTAAAGGGAACATATGTGCCTTATGGTATCCCCTAGGAAGTAGCCACAGACTTTGCACCCGTTCTAAGGCTTGTGCAAATGTACAGGCTGATTTCATAATTTCTAGAACCGGTCTGCGTAAGTCCAAACACTACCCCAGTTACATCCCTGGGAACCTGAACATTTATTCCAGGCAAGAGGATGTTTATCCATACATAACCTGGGGTAACTTTCTAAATGCCTATTTCTGGGCATAAAACACTGTTTTACCTGCAGCAAGTGCTTATAAAATCTCCCCCCCCCCCCTCTTTGTGTATACTGCTCCTCAGAACTTATCAGCAACCCACCTTAGATTCATATCCTGGAAATGAAAATTGGAAGAGTCTTGTCAGGTTCCTTCAATCACCAGTGCGATAAAATGCACAAGAGAGCAAAACCTGGGAACTGTAAAAACAAAAATGAATGTAACACGATGTCTTACGTTTCCCTTTAGCACGATGGATTCCAGCAATAATATATACAGAATAAATATGAGGCTTCGGGACTGGAAAATTAAACAATCAGTGGGGAATTTTTTATGGATCTGTTTTCAAGAATCGATGACTGACTGCAATCCCCATAAGGTGCGTGGTTGAAAGAAAACAGGCCGACTGCGGCAGGGACAGCAAGAGTGGACAGGAGATGTTAGACATCCTGCTGTGATTTAATCCGTGGTTTTCTGTCTTTGCACATCCCCCACTCCCTCCCTTCCAGAGCCACGGTTACCTGCGGAAACAGAGCAGCAGCACGACTTACACACACTGTGGTCTCCACAGTCACTACCTAGACAAGTGGAGCCAGAGGGTCGATCCCCTGGCCCCAGCACACAGGCTTCCTTTCAGCACCTTCTGCTTACACAAAGAGTAACTTATCCCACTTCTTTTTAGCATTGCAATGAAAAGCTCTTCACGCAAAACCTAATAATATCCAACACACACACACACACACACACCTTTGCTAAACTGCTTCTGCCAGGAAAGAGAGGGATGCAGAGTACTGAAACCTGGAATTCATTTAGGGAAAAAGGAATTAGTTAACCCAGACGGCACCCATCGCAGAGTGCCGAGAGCGTCTTATGATTCTGCCTCTTGCAGACACAGTCCAAGCTGGACTGCATCTGGTTTTATGAACTGTGAAAATTGGTCTGTTGAAAGTCTTCAAATTACATAGAGCTGATATTTTTCCTCACTGGTGATGTAACATTTTGGATTTCAGCGAACTGACATCTGCCCAGCTATGGTCTCCTATCCGGCTACTCCTGACATCTTTTTTACTGACTGTGCTCCAGAAGAGCCATCAGGGCTGATGTAACCATTAGACAGATCAGGTGGTTGCCTAGGGTGGCAGCTTCCAGTGGGCAGCTAAAACCAACTTTAGCCAAAGCAAAACAATAGATCCTGACAACCACAGAAACTCTTTTTTATATATATTTATATAAATGCATTTACATGTGTCAATCACAGTGAAGCATTAGTTTGTACTTCTACTCAGAGGGGGAGTGAGCAATATTCAAATAACCCATTTATCAAGGCCAATACTACCA
The DNA here is from genome assembly GCA_033557465.1 of Ichthyophis bannanicus. Classification (NCBI taxonomy): domain Eukaryota; kingdom Metazoa; phylum Chordata; class Amphibia; order Gymnophiona; family Ichthyophiidae; genus Ichthyophis; species Ichthyophis bannanicus. The sequence goes on along the minus strand of CM066041.1, from coordinate 182,668,697 downwards.
TTAGGTGAACTAGGTGGTTGCCTAGAGTGCCAGTCTGCTGGGAGCATCCCTTGCCACTGCTGCTGACACTCTCCTGGGCCTGCATGCAATGCTTACCTAAACTTTCTGGGCACTGGGTCATGATTCCTTCCTTCTATGTTTGCTGCTCCCACACCCCCTCCAACGAATAAACTGGACATTTGATTCAGAGGGAAGCAGAAGTGGAGATAATAGAAGGCAAACACTGCAACGCAGCACCAGAGAGTTTAGGCAACACAGAGTTGCGGTTTCAATGCCATTGCCACTGCGGCACTACAGACAACGGAGAGGGGTGACAGCAGCAGCAATGGGGTGGTGTGGCAGGATGGAGGCCCACCGACACCGCTTCCGATCCTTGCCATTTACCTGGCTCTACAGCTTCCGGAAAGTAGCTTATGGGGCAGGATATAAATGACCAAACTAAACTAAACGCATTAATATTTAAGCATGGAGGGTAATGTTATATCATGGCACTCTACCAGAACCCACTGTGATCCATTTGTTCCTGGGGCGTTTGATTCTTTGTGGGAGCGGTGGTGGACTTTGTTCAGTTTGTATCCTAGAAGAGGTGCGCTTCATTGCAGCCAGTTCCTCCCTCAGTAGAGACACTTCTTTATGCATGGCATCTAGGTCTTTCCTTAGTAGAGTCAGTTCTTCATGCATGGCGGCTGACTTTAGGCATATAGGACAAGCTCTTAGGCTCCAAATGATTTGTCTTGGAATGAAAGTACCGCAGTTATTGCACTGAACATACGACATGTTTATGTAGTCCCAGAAGAGGAAGAAGAAGAAGAAGAGAAGATGAAGACTTTGTGGCTTTTAACCCAGGTTAAGGACAATAGATGGCACGTATGTGACCACTATATAGGTAATGTAGCCCCTGGGGTGGGTGGGGCGAGGGGTAGGGTGGGCGGGAACCTAAGTGTCTCTGGCCAGTAGACTGTTCCTGAACTGTGGGCACGGGAACCCACCACTAAGGACAAATAGACACGTGCAGCACAGGAAATGGAGGTCCACAACACTAACTCAGCAGGGGGGAGGGGTAGCCCTTCTGGTAGGCTAAGAGAAAAAGTTTAAAATTCTACAGCAATGGAGTGGGTAAGGGAACCCACTACTAAGGACAGATAGAGAGATAAATATGTGGAGACAAACAGATTCACAGTTATTTGAAGACAAAGACTCACAGTTATGCAGCAAACTCAGCAAAAACCACCTTTTGGGAGAGCTCTGGAAGCACTCCTATTCTTAAGGAACAGAAAGGCAATCTGGGCAAGCCCACGTGCTGCACAGGAAATGGAGGTCCACAACACTAACTTAGCAGGGGGGAGGGGTAGCCCTTCTGGTAGGCTAAGAGAAAAAGTTTAAAACTCTACAGCAATGGAGTGGGTAAGGGAACCTACTACTAAGGACAGATAGAGAGATAAATATGTGGAGACAAACAGATTCACAGTTATTTGAAGACAAAGACTCACAGTTATGCAGCAAACTCAGCAAAAATCACCTTTTGGGAGAGCTCTGGAAGCACTCCTATTCTTAAGGAACAGAAAGGCAAGAAATATACATCCATATCCTTAGTCCTCAAATATACATCCATATCCTTAGTCCACAAATAAAGGATATATGAGGGGTTACCAAGAAATAACCTTAGTAAGGGCAGGACCGAGGACCCACCACCAACTTTCAGAGAAAAAACATAACTTAAACAGGTAGAGACTTAAACATCAGCCATTATGGAAAGAAACAGCAACTTGAACAGACATTTCTTCTCTAACACTCAGGAACTCTAAGACTTGTCTGGGCTCAAAAAACATATACACTTTATCCTTATAAGAAACACAACATTTAACGGGAAATTTTAACTGAAAGGTAGCCCCAATGGCCAGGACTCTAGGTCGAAGGCCCAGGAACTACCTTCTCCTCAACTGAGAACCACTAGACAAATCAGGAAACATTCTGACCTGAGAACCCAGAAAAAGCACATTAAAGTTCCTGAAATACAAGCGAAAAATTAAAACTTTATCTGAATCCAAAGTCAAGGTAACAAGGAGGGTAGTTCTACCTGAAATTAACTCCAAGAAGTTTTCTAAAAAAACCATTAGGTCCCTGCCCCCCAGAGAAACAGATCTAGGAACAGCACCAAGGTCCCCGGCCCCCAAGGACAAGTACTGTGCGCGGGTCACTGGTGGAAAGTCTTCCAAAGGGAGTTTCAACACCTCCCCAAAATATTTTCTCAACTTCTCCACTGATGACAAAACTGGAGATCTAGGAAAGTTCAAAAGTCTGATGTTAGACCGCTGAACTTGATTTTCCAAATATTCAATCTTCCTCAAAGTCACAGACCTGCCCTTAATCTGGGCCATAACTAGATCCCAAAGTTCTTGCTCCAATGAAAGGATTTTCCCTGCTTTCTACGCCTGGGTATTGGAGATTATAAAGTAACTATTCTTAACCTCAAATGAATCAATACTTACAGAACCCACAACAGAACTAAGAGAAGAGTTCACCGCCGCTATAACCTCCCACAGCACATCCATATTTATTACCGCTGGTTTCACCAAACCTTTGGCTCCGGAAGCTAGAAAAACTCCAGCCTGCACCGATGTCACCTCCTCTGCAGCAGTCATTGATTCAACAACACCACTGCACTGTGCCCCAGGCTCTGGAGAAACAGTCCCTGCCAGTGGAGAGCCCCCTTTGCTCCCCTTCGATGGCGTGCTCGTCGGCAGGTCGGAGGGAAGTGCAACTCCATCTGGCCACACGGTTCCGGGTCACGGCGGGGAGGTGCGTAGCTCCGGCTATAGCAGCACACCCAAAGCGCCCAGAACCAACAGATCCTCTTCCGGCCCTGCTGAAGACGCCACTCCAGCACCACACAAGAAGCCATAAGAGACCAGAGTCTTTTGCCCAGGAGAGTTCAGCACTGCAGGATACGAGGGTAGGTTCATTTGTTTTCGCTTCCTGTGACCCATAGCTCATCCTCTCTGCTCTTATTGGTGAGAGGTTGGCTGAGGTCCTTTTTCCTCATTTCCTATTGGTGTTGGTTTTCCTTTTGGTGTGGGTCTCACATTTGTTTGTTTTTCTTTCTTTTTTTTGTTCTCTTGTCCTGTTTTGGGAGTCTTTATTGTTATTTGGCATTTTTTGACTCCTAGGAGTATACTTTATATTATAGAGCGACTATGGCCGTAATAGACAAGAAGATGGATTCTCTACATTAAGATTGTCACATATGTTAAGACATCAACATCTTATTCATATCATATGCCAACGCCCAGTAAAATCCCTCACACGGAAATCTCCAGAAGAGAAACATCTAACTTGTATGCTCATAAATGCAAGATCTATCCGGAACAAACGGCCAGTTATCGGTGACTACATTGAAAATCACAAACTAGACATTCTCTTTATTACCGAATTGTGGCTTATTGACACTGACACAGTTCTTGCAAATCAACTCAAACTCCCCAACTATGATATCTTTAATTGTCCAAGAGTTGGCAGAAGAGGTGGTGACACTCTCACCTTGGCTCGATCGGTACTACAGTTCCAATGCCTATCCTCACACAACTCCAACAGCCTCGACACCATGATGATTGCTAATAAGCACCTAGTGTCACCACATGCGCCCCTACTGGTGTAGTAAAGTAGGGGCGTCCGGGGACATTTAATTTGTATCAGAGAGTATTCAAGCTGAAGGACCAAAGGATTGTGGTCCTTGTAGTATAGAACTCCCTGAAAAGAATTACGCCGAGTGTAGGGTAAATAAGGCTTTATTTCCCCGATTAATGCTCTAGGTTCAATGGGACATCAACATAAAGTGGAGGTAATGGTTTCCTCAAACAATAAAGTTCCACCATGGACTAAACAGTTAAAGGTTGTAAGCTGTACAATTGACTGTTTAGCTGGGTTAGGGGATTTTCCAAAACAATAGAAAACAATATCAGAACAAAATGGTTATCAGCTTCACCCTATGCAGACTTAGTTCTTCGCTATACAATTAGCATGGCAAGCAAACTACTTCTTAAGCAAACGTTACATTCCATAGGCTCGTTGTGAGGCATGGGAACACTGGAGCTAAAATCCAAGTCCATTGATTCTGGATCGCTACCCTCTTCAGAGTTAAGAATATCTTCAGAGTCTCTTAATTCCTCACAGAAGTTCCTTGGCTGCTCATATAACTTTCTTAAAACACTTTTAGGAAGTGGCTTTAAATAGTTAGCTTTACTTCTTCTATGATATTGAGGTTTATCTACCTGCATAAGACTTTCCTCATTTAAAGTTCCTTTTAGAGTGAAAGGCTTTTCATACCTTAGTTTCCGAGGAGTGCCACGCCCAGGATTCAGTTTACAACTTAGCTTTTCCTGCTGACCAACTGTCTTGTGCACTGCTCCACAATCCAAGCTGCTAGGAAAACCAGACGTGGATTTCCCCTCTCTATTTGGAGTTGGAGAACCTCTTTCAACAGGCAGGCTGCTTCTCTGGGCTTTATCCCATAGAGTATACCCCTTTTGGCTCCTGCCACCTAGAGCTGGCCGCAGCTGGAAACTATCCTGTTCCAGGCTTCTCTCAGAGCTTGTACTGCCGGTCCTTCTGACCTTGTCGGTTATTCTGTCGGCTACCCTCCTTGGTGCCTCTCTTCCGTGCCTTCCCGCATCCCGGTGCTCTTCCCTGTCCTGGTCATGGTGCTGGTCCTTTTGCTGGAGCCTTTGCTCTTGGAATCTGTGCTGGTCTCCCTGCTGGAGCCTTTGCTCTTGGATTCTGTGCTGGTCTCTCTGGTCTCTCTCTCTCTGCTCATCTGATTTCCCTTATAAAGGGATTTCTGGCTTGCACGCTGTGAGTTTGAGGACAGGTGAAAGCACTTATCATTAAGGTGCTCAGTGCTTGAGCACGTTGCTTCAGGCACTGTGTAACTGTTCATGCGCCCTCTGGCTGAGCTACACTGGAACTGCGCTCTCTGCTTTTTCTGAGATTCATGCAAATCAGGAGTTTTTTTCAAGGCTGTTTCTTCCCTAGCTCCAGCCTCATGACACTAGCTACAGCACTCTTCTATCATGCCCCATCCACCTGCACAGATGACCTCTCCATAGCCCTTGAACTAGCTTGCAACCATTCTCCAAGGTCTAGACCACTCTAGATTTTGGGCGACTTCAATCTTCCGGCCTTATCAAAGAAAAGCTCCACAACATTTCTTGACGCAATGTTTGCACTAAGCTATGAGCAATTAATACATGCTTCAACCCACTTGAAAGGAAACACATTGGACCTTATTTTCACTCCTTCCGATACTCTGGGAACCAGCAACTTTCCCCAACCACAAATTCTTCCAGTACCTTGGTCAGACCACAAGGCCATACTATTCCACATTCCATCCACCCTCTCGAACTCGAATGCCTCTTCCATGACCACATAACTACCAACTTGTTGTTTTAGATCAGTCAATAAAGAGGCATTTCTTGAAGAAGCGCTTTCTAACCTTAACCCCACCACCTTTGAATTAGTTGACCTTATACAAACTTGGAACTCCACCCTAAGCCAGGCTGCACTCCTATCTCAGCCCTTGCACTTCACTAAATGGTCCCATATTGCTATTTGGTTCACAGCGGATCTACGTAATTCCTTACTGTGATTTAAAAATACTAGAGAGGAAATGGCACCACTCCAGGCTCCCACATGATTGTGAAATGTACATGAAGACCTTGCAAGAACACCATACTAGTATCATCCAGAGAAGAAAATAATACCACAGCAATATCCTTATGTGCTCCCTTAATAGGCCCGTGAGCTCTTTCAATCAGTTCAGTCTTTCACAAAGGACACATCATGTCAACAAACTGAAAATTTACCACACCCTCAAGATTTCGCCATTCACTTTCATAATACAACCAAATTGATCTCCCATAATATTGGAGATACCTGCAGAGACATTCCTTATAATGAAAGTACCAATATCCCTGCTTTAAACTCTTTCCACCCATACTCCACTGAGCAGATTGAAGACATAATAAGAGGACACAATTCTACCACCTCACCTGCTGATCCAGGCCCCTCTCACTGGATCAAGTCAGCCTGTTCTGAATTAAGTCCTCATATCTCAAGAATTGTGTACCTCTCCTTCACTAAAGGTCTGATTCCATCACCATTGAAAATCGCCACCATCAGACCCCTCCTAAAAAAGCCTAAGTTGGACCCTCAAGACCCAAGCTCCTATCGTCCCATATCTAGCCTTCCTTTCTTGGCTAAGATATTGGAGAAGATAGTCCAACAGCAGATCCAAGACCATATTGACTCCCACGCACCATTGAATCAGCAACAACATGGTTTCCAACAGCAACATGGCGTTGAAACCTTGCTTACCTCACTTATTGACAACCTGGTTAAGGGCATAAATAAAAAACAAGGCTTCATTTTAATCTTCCTGGATATTGCATCAGCCTTCGACACAGTCTGTCACAGCTTGACCAACTACAGCTAAAGGGCATTCAGAACTTAGCATTAGAGTGGTGTCGTTCATATCTAACGGACCTTCAACAACTAGTTCGCATAGATACTCAAACATCATCTGAGTACCAACAAACTCAAGGAGTACCGCAAGGCTCTTCCTTATCCGCCTTGCTCTTCAATTTATATATCCAACCAATTTGTGCAATCATCCAGTCCTTTGGCATACTTTACCACATCTATGCTGATGATGTGTTGCTCTAGTCCCCGTTCTCCACAAACAATTCTAACTACGCTAAAATCATTGACTGCTTTAATGCAGTCTCTGACTGGTTAGGTTCTCACAACCTGAAAGTGAACTGTAAAAAGACCGAAGTTTTATTCATCTCAAAGGATCCAACATTCACACCACCAGCTTCCCTACAGGTTAAGGACGCCGAATTGAAAACTAAACATGAGGTCCAATAACTAGGCATCACATTGGACCAGCACCTGAATATGGAATCACATATAAACAATATCACCAAGGCTGTTTATCTCAAAATTCGTTCTCTTCATCAACTACGACCATTACTTGAACCTGCTGACTTCCGTACCATTTTCCAAGCTCTCAATATTCCTTATTTTGACTACGCTAACATCATTCTACATGGTCTACCTGCCTATACACTCCACCCATTACAAATGGCCATGAATGCTGCTGCACAAACCATCTATGGAGTCTCTAGACATGAGCATGTGACACTTCTCCTAATGCAGCTACATTGGCTAGTCGCCTCAAGTTCAAAGCCCTTCTTATGATGTTTAAAATCCTTCACCATCTCTCTGCAACCTCCTTAGAAGATCTCGTACATTGTACACCCAACAGCAGAGTCAGGAGAACAAACATGGCAAATACTCTTGCCATTCCCACTCTGGCTAGTAAAAGCTCCTAATTTACCAGGCACAGAGCCTTCACCCTATTTGCCCCTCTGCTCTGGAACTCCCTCCCTGCTCCAATCTGCCTTATCACTGACCTGTCTACCTTTTGAAAGGCAATAAAGACACACCTCTTCCAGCTATACTTTGACCATGTACCATAGCACACTATTATCTCGCCTACTTACCTTACCCAATACCACACAGACTTCATAATCCTCCTTTCGACTGTAAATAGTTTATGTTTATTTATGTTTATGTTTATTCAGGTATTTGGTATACCGCCCCCCCCCCCATTACATCAGGGCAGTTTACAATGTAACAAAGCAAAACTTGGAAAAGGAAAAAGAAAAGAACTACAATATGCGTAAAGAAAAAGAGGGAAAAAGATAAAGTCATACATAGACATATGCAGACATACAGGATAAAGGTGGGGAGACATAGGATTAGACAATCATGGGGGGAGGTTAAAGGCTAAGGAGAAGAGGTGGGATTTCAGAAGAGAGCGGAACTTGGGGTAGGATTCTTCTAGGCGAAGGGCAGGGGGAAAAGAATTCCACAGGAAAGGGCCAAGGTAAAAGAAGGCTGATTGCCGGGTTGATTGGAGGTTTCGCTTGTGCTGGGGAAGGGAGGTGTAGGCGGTTGACATGAATTGAGCAGAGACTATGGGAAGGTGAGTGGAATACTAGAAGATCAGCCAGGTAATGAGGTTTGTGGGTGTATATAGCTTGGTGCACCAGTGTGAGAACCTTGAATTTTATCCGGTAGTCTAACGGTAACCAATGGAGTTGAAAAATAATAGGAGTGACGTGATCCCTGGGAGAGGCATGAGATATCAGCCGGGTTGCAGTATTCTGTATTAGCTGTATCCTACAACGTTGATATTTAGGGACTCCAGTGAGTACGAAGTTGCAGAAATCTAATCTGGAGATGACTAGTGAAAGTCAGAGTGGAGAGGGCTTGTGAGGAAAGGAATGGTCTAACGGCACGGATGCGCTGAAGATAGAAAAAGGAACGCCGGGACACCTGAGAGATGTGGTGGTTAAATGAGAGATTGCTATCAAGTAGGATGCCCAAATAACGGAGCTTAGATACTAGAGTGATTGAAACACTAGAGAAAGAAGGAGTGAGAGATGGGCAGGCAGAGCCATGAGGGAACCAGAGAGCGTCAGTCTTGGTGACGTTGAGAATGAGACAGTTGGTAGAGAGCCAGGCAGAGACTAAGGACAAACAATCATTGAGGGGAGTGATGTCTGGATGAGTAGAAGAAGTGTGATGTATAAGGAAAATGTCATCGGCATAAAAGAATGCCGGCACGCCTGATTGCTGTATCAATAAAGCTAGATGGGCAAGAAATACGTTAAACAACAAAGGGGCCAACACCAAGCCCTATGGAACACCAAAACCAAGGGAGAAGTACTCTGAAGTAAGGGAACCAGAGGTGACGGAAAAGGATCTGGAATAAAGAAAAGAGTAAAACCAATGATAGACAATGCCCCTGAGACCCGCATCCCGCAGTCTAGAAAGAAGGAGTGAGTGGTCTACGAGATCAAAGGCAGGAGAAAGATCTAGAGACACCGCCACCAAGAGTCACCACGATCATGTGAGGATTGTATTTCATTCAGAACAGCAGAGATGATAGATTCTACACTATGGCTCGGCTGTATTGTAGTCCATGATCACCCTGCTATTGAAGACTACTGTTTTTGTTCTAATTGTTAAGCTCTGTTCACCTGTTCTATGTAAACCTGTTCTATGTATTGAGTTGTTATGCTGTAAACTGCACTGATTTAAAATATCACGGTATATAAAACCAAATCAATAAAATAAATAAATATCAAATAGGGCTAGGTTTGGAAAGTACTACAGGGGACTTTAAAATTATCCAGATATACTCAGCTTGGGCCTGCTGAATAGTAAGACAAAACTAACTGGATAGTGCCAGTGTGGTGACCACACTCTCTCTGTATTCAACACTGCTACTTACACGAATAGCTGTGCTGAATATGCTTTGCAATTTAAGCACCAGAAATGGTATTTAAATTAATAAATGATATAATTTGTAAATATCTACAATGTATATAAGTTCTAATAGTTTAATGTTCAAACTTTTATATTGTTCTAATAGTTTAATGTTCAAACTTTATATTGTACCTGTATCTAATTCCACCTGTTCTATGTAAAATGACTTGGTATGATATTACCCATACCATATTACATACTGTTCATTGTAAACCGCACTTGATACTTGGGAAAGAGCGGTATAGAAATAATTGTTAAATAAATAAATAAATAAATAAATAATACAGTTACTGCACCGGCTGAAAATTTGCCCCATTAATGTTTCAAATAAAACTGATGCTACAAATTATTTCTTAGTGTTACATTCTGAATCTATATTAAATTTTGCTTTTTAAGTTTCCTCTGGCTCCTTAAAGCTTTTAGCTCAGTTAGAATTTGCCTCTACTGGGCTAAAGCACCATGAACCTTCAAGTGAAGGGGATTTCCTCAGGTTATAGCTCTACCTAGGATTAGGAATTAATTAGCACACGATTAGCTTGTTAGCATGCCTTAAGATATTTAGTGGATGCTACATCAATTTAATGTGCGATAATCTATGACTTAACATTGATAAAGTTAATTAGCGGAGTTTATTTTTATATATTTTGAATGTTTGATATACTGCAAATAAGCTGGAGGTAGATGTGTTTAGAAGTGTGTTGAAATTTTTGTATTAAAATGAATATGTGAAAATTAGGAAAAGAGCCCAAATAAACTTTAAAAAAACACAAAACAAAACATTTCTATCCTGTGCATACCCCTAGTTCCTCCTCCTTCTAACCTAACATGACAGCTACAGCTCTAGTCCTAAACAAGAGACAACAGCACTGCGCAAAGAATGAGACCACCTTATTCCTTCTCAGGAGAGGAAGACTGATAATAGTAGCTTAGTGGTTAGAGAAGCAGCCTGGAAACTATAAATACCCAGGTTTGAATCCCAGTAGTACCCCCTCCATTGCTTCATATGCCCAAATGCTACTCAGCTTGGGCTACTAGTGGAAAGATAAGTACAAGATATAAAGAAGTTACTTTTAACGCAGTAAGGGTGTTATTTTAGAAGCTTTAGTCCCAATTTTCCATGTGGAAATGGTGATTTTAGAATGGGCTAAATTTACATCTGGATGTGCAAAATATATACAAATTGCAAGGGAGTGTGTAAGGGGCATGGCCTGAGTAGAGCACAAATCATATGGGGAATGCATGTGTACTATCAACAGTTTCCATGTCCGGATCTACAGCTGCTTCCTGGCACGTACAGGTTTTAAAAAAGTGCTCAATTTGGCCAGCCCTTTATTGGAGGGATTAAGGGGGTTATCTTTTGTTCCCCATTGAATTATTCCCCCCTCCAAATGGAATTTAAATAAAGATAGCAGCCTCTGTTGTTCATTGACAGCATCTCTATGCATAGGTTTGCAAAATGGCCCACTTCCATGTATAAGTGCCAGCACGTAGACGGGCAAGTTACGCCCGTAGCATTGGCACTTCCATGTGTAAGTTGCTGAGTTGCGTCCATGATTTTTCTCATGTGTAGATTTATAAAATGGCTACTCATCTTTAAGCATACTGTAGAAAAGACTCCATGTTTGTCAGATCCTTTTCTAAAATACTGCTGCAGTTGTGTGTGTCCCAACCTGGACATCTCAATTCCGAGCTCCACATTCGATCTAAAATTTGCCTTCATGTCTATTAAGTTAACATCCTTTTATTCCAGATGCTTAATGACATTCCTATTTGCTTTTCTTTATTTCTATAATCAAAGACTATAAGTTCCATACAGATAATTTCTAATATCTCTTTTTTCTTTTGAAAGTTTTTGTGCCGCAAACATAATCACAGCTCTGGGTGACTGCACAGAATAAAGTGTATTGAAAGTGTCTTGGATCACTCAAGGGATTATTTCAAACCAACGGGACTGCCTGGAGTTGCATTATTCCCCATACAAAAAAGGTCTTTAGCATTGGTGGAAAATGTCTTTTTTTTCTTGCTGGAAGAAGATAAAGTTCAGCATGTCTGGATGAAATCAGCATTTTCAACTCAGATGAGGGACTGGCAGTGATGAATCAGGGATCGGCATTCAGACAGTTGCATCGGGGCATGAAATTTTATAAGAAGTGATGTTTATGGAGTTTTCCAAGCCACAAAATTATGTGGGGCTGGAATTAGTCATGATTGATTCATATGGTTTCTCCTCTGCTCACAGCATCGGTCCAACCTCCTCTGTTCAGCGACCCTCCCCAAGTTCTACCAATGCCAGCTGTTGGCACTGAGGTTCAATTACTATGACAACATCTCCTTAAGCCCTACTGGCTCCCATCCTCTTGCCTTTGTACATACAACTCCCGCCCCCCTTGCCACAGCAGCTGCCCTGTCGACTCCTTCGGCTTTTCCTTGTTAATTGTGGATTCTGTGTTGCTTGTTAATTGTGGATTCTTTTCAGACCCAATTTCATGAGCTCACTTTTAAGATTTCACTTTTTTTTATTTCCTGCCGGTCCCTGAGTTCTCCATCATGCTGGGATTCATCTAATTATAAGGAGGTCACAATACCCTGTTGCTTCCTGCTTCAAAGATCCTAGAAAACAAAAAGAACATTTTGTAAGCACTTGGATCAGGAAGGCCCTAATCTGTGCACTTTTTCATTCTAAACTGTGAGGCAGCAAAGTGATCATTTAGAAATATATATTTTACAGTGCCATGCACAATGGGAATATTCTACTACTGCATTCATTATTTTCTTGAATTTTCTTTGAAAAACCCTTTGGGATAGAAGAGGGAGAAATATAATGGCACATCATGACACTATTGTTCTTTTTCTTATGGCTCCAGAACCTCTGTACTGGTTGCCTTGGAGGACAATGGCAGAAAGGTTATCAGTCATGCATTTCCAGCTAATGCTTCTGCACTCTAAAGCCAAGTCTCCGAAAGAACATTACCGCAGATCACTGGAAACAATGGGCAGTTTTCTTCTTATTTTCATTTTCATATATTACTTGCTTTCCTGTTTAAAAGCCATATTTGTTTATTTGCTCCAACTTATAAGCTGCTTTTCCAAATAATATGTTCAAGAATTAGCATCAAATGGAAATCATAAGAATACCAAAAAAAGGGAGCATCAATATATCCATTCATAAACACACAAACATAAACAACAAACTTCCGAGAAGAAACAATTAAATTAATATTTCACATTATTTCAGAGACAAATAACTAACCAACTATGGGGGGGGGGGGGAGCGGGAGAGGAAAGGGGGCATACATTTCCCACAAATCAGCCCAGAATAATTTGAAATTCCCAGGTTTTCATGCATTTTCTAAAGGCTGCTTAATCCTCAATTTCTCAGCTAGCAGTTACAAAGATTTGGGCTTACATGTAAGTAGGCCTTATTTGAAATATTTTTAATATCTCTTTTGGTGAGAAAAGCCAGAATCGAACTTCATGAGCAGAACCCAACATTCAGTTTATCTCGGGGTAGTTTTGCACATAGCTTGACAGGCGTGCAGCTCACTTCTAAGACAGGGTATGGGGAGTATGATCTCAGTCCCTCAAATTTATTGCTAAGGCTCGGCATAATACTTGCATCATGCCAAAAAGAAGCTCTTGCTAGAGTTAATAAGATGTAACGTGTATGGGTACTTTGTCAAGATGTGCTTGGAAATTCTTCTTTATCAAGCCAGTGGCACCCAACATAATGGGAAATATTTCCGTATATTTCTGCCACATTTTCTTGGTCTCTCAATGCATTTCCTGGTATTTCAGGATCTTCTGCCTCTCCACACGATTCACAGAGTAGTCGCTTGGAACTGATACCTCTATTATCAATGCCATTCTGTTTTTTTCTCCTTAACCACTATATCTGGTTTCCTCACATCCAACTTTTTATCGATCAGAATGGGAGTATCCCAGGTGATCATAACCTCCTCATTCTCTGTAATTCTCTTAGGGTCATGATCCCAGTGCTTTTTGGGCACAGTGATGTTGTAGTGTTTACAGAGTTTGCAATGGATGAGGCACTCTACTTTATTATGTCTTTCTGTATAGAAATTTTCTGCCATCAGAACTTCACAGCCAGCTGAGGTGAGTCACCATTTCCAGGTCTTTTTTACAGAATCAACGTAAATCTGTATTACGTTTTTTTCAATGCTCACTGTAAACCATCTCGTCTGTAATCTGCAAGTAGCTGCAACTATCAACCTCTCATCCTTCGGTTTCAGTTCACCCCTCCTTAACCATTCATGTGTTTGTTAGAAACATAGAAACATAGAAATATGACGACAGAAAAAGACCACATGGCCTATCTAGTCTGTCCTTCCATAACAACTACAACAGTCCACTTTTTGCCTTTAGAGATCCTCTGTGTTGGTCCCATGCTTTCTTGAATTCAGTTACTGTCCTCCTCTCTACCACCTCCACTGGGAGACTATTCCACGGATCCACTACTCTTTCTGTAAAGAAATATTTCCGCATATCACTCCTGAATCTATCTCCCTTCACCCTCATCCCATGTCCCCTCGTAGCAGAACTTGCTTTCAATTGAAAGAGGCTCTCTCCCTGAACATTTATGCCATGGAGGTATTTAAACATCTCAATCATATCACCTCTATCCCGCCTTTCCTCTAAGGTGTACATATTAAGATCCTTAAGTTCTTGATCAACAAAGGGTTCCTGGAGTAACACTCTGTATTTCTCACTGTATTTGCACATCTACCATATGTCGTTCCTTGATCTAATTACTTGACAAGTTTTTTCTCTTGTTTTGCAAATTCTTTTATTGCCCTCCCTGTGCATGCTTGTGGATTTTCACTCATTCCTTCTGGTCCTCGGAACACTGTTCCAAGTTTGATGATGGAGACAGATTCTGGACATTTGCTCTCATATTTCAGCAGTCTTTGCGTATTTGGATCCGAGGATGCAGTTAAGTAGGCCTGGAGGCCTATGATAGTAGCTCTGTATGTGTAATCTATGAGCCTTAGCCCTCCTTCAGCTTTAGGGATGTACAGTCTCAGCATATATTGATTCTTGTAAATCACTTCAGAGACATGGAGAAGTTTTCATGTTCGCACATCCAGTTTTTCAAGATCTTTAAGAGGCCAGTCCACAACCCCCAAGCTGTATGAAAGTACAGGAATTGTCAGCTGATTGATGGCTTTTATCTTATTCCGTGCTGTTAAAACACTTTTCAATAATGATTTTAATCTTCTATAGTATTCTTTACTTATATTTTCTCTCAGTAATTTCTGCTTGAGTGTCATTCCATCTTCTACTCTGAGATACTTATATACGCCTTCCTGTTAAAGGTCCTTTATGTCACGGCTTTCAGCCAGAGAGAATTTTTCTATTTTGCTCAATTTCCTCTAAATAAAAGTTGCCTTAGCACATTTGTCAAGGCCAAAGGTCATCCTAATGTCATCTAGAAAAGCTTTTCACCACACGGAATTGTTCTGCTAATTGTTGGTCACTGGAATTATAGAGCTTCAGATTGTCTACAAATAATAAATGAGATGTTGTTTCTGGGTTGTTACCTTCTTTAGGATTCAAGCTAAATCTATATCCCAAAGAGTTGATGTGAGTACTCATTGGATTAAGTGCCACACAAAACAGAAGGGATGATAGGGAATCCCCTGAAATATTCCTCGCTGGATCTTGATGTTAGGAACGATATACCGACCATCTTCATATTTCATAAAGAGTGTGGTTTGCTACATTGTCATGGTGAACTTAATGTACTCTATCAAACCAGGATTTATTTTATACATTTCAAGGCAATTTATTAGCCATGAGTGTGGGATGCTGTCAAAAGCTTTCTTATAATCAATACAGGCTATACTGAGATTTCTTCTTTTCTCAGCACTGGCCATGATGGTCTTATTCAGCATTAACTGGTCTTCCATGCCATATGCCCCTCTCTTGTTGTCCTTTTGCTCTATTGCCATGATGTTATTGGATTTGAGATGATCATATATTCTGTCTGCATCTATTGCAGTGAACAGCTTATAGATTGTTATTGGTCTATAATTGTTGGGAGCGTTACTTGGGTCTCCTTTTGGAAGGAGAAATGTTTTTCCTGTAGTAAGCCATTGTGGTGTTAAGTCGGGCTTTGTAAATAATTGATTTTTGCAATTCACCAGGTCTGGGTGGAGTGATATTAACTGTTTGAGCCAAACATTGTTTATTCCATCTGGGCCAGGGCTCTTCTAGTTTGGTGCTCGCTTTAACCTGCTTGCCAGCTCTTTTGTTGTTACTGCAGGCCATTCCATAGGTATGATGTTTGCTTTTTCTAAATGCTCCTTATGCAGGGTAACCATTCTGCTTCTTGATTGTGCTTTATAGGGTCCTCGTATCGTTTTCTCCAGAAGCTTTCTGTTTCGTCTTTGGTTGGTGGTGCTTTTAGTATCTTAATGCTTTTTCCCAATTCCCTGTAAAATGTTTTGGGATTTCTCTAAATAGCTTATTTTGATATCTTTCGTTTTGGTGTTCTTCATATCTTCGCAGTTTTTGCACTTCTGCTGCTATTTTCAATTTATTGTTGGAACATATAAATTTCAGGTCTTCTTCTATTAATGCAGCATGCTTCAGCTTGATGCCTTGGATCTTCCTTAATATCTTTGATGATCTTAATTCTTCTTGATACCTGTCTATCAGGGATACCTCCGTACGCAATGACTGTATTTTTCCCTTGCGCTTTTTCCAAGGAAGAACTGTTATTGTTTTCTTTTTCTTCTGGTCCCGCATTTTAGCTGGTATTATTCTTGTAGTAATAATTTTAGCTGCGCAATATTATATTTGATTTATTTTAGTGATGTTAATAAATGGTCCTTTTATACTGGATATGGCCTTGTTCATCTTTATAATCATATTTTTAACCTTAGGTGTTAAATATAACTTGGGTAATCTTTCCCTTGCCTGAAACCCGGCATAGTCATCATTTTCCATATGGACTAGGAGTTCGATCTTGAATTCCTCCACCTCTGGGTCTTTCTCCTCCCTTTCTTCCTCCTCTTCAGTTGATTGTTTGACCTGTCCTGTAGTGACCTCACTCTTCTGCAGTTCCAGATCTCCAAGCTCCATCTCCCCCTCAACTGCTCTTTCTGTTTCTGCATATTCCTTTCTTCTGGTACTCTCACCCCTGTATTTCTCTTTCCACAGAAGCCCTTAGTTGCTTCAAGATGTTATCATCCACATACTTCTTTGCTTTGATCTGTGAAATTAAAGATCTTAAATTTGCATCCGTTGCTTTTGGCAGTTTTTCTTGTGGCAATTTTCGTCTTTCTGCCAGTTTTTGGTGGATTCTCCTTGTATACTCTCTTAATGTAAACTTAGGGTTTGTAACATAAAAGTAGCACTACATTATCCCCTCCTTATCTTCAGAAGTCCACTTAAACATTGTTAATCCTTTTACCTTGTCCATTAATTTCCATGGTTTATCTCCTGCCACAATGGGTCCCATACCCATACCCATTCCCTTCCTCTTTCCAGGCTATGGATTTAATACATGAATTAGTGTGTGCATGAAGGCAAATTTTATGTAGGATATGAAGAGTGGAATTAAGACATCCAGGTTGCGACATAGAAAATCCCCACTGCAGTTTACAAGATGCTCTGCCAAACACAGAGCTTCTTGTACATGTAAGAACGTGCATGACTGCAGATGGATGTTTCTTCAAGTCCAGTGAGAGCATTTATTTTGAAAAGCTGCATATGGGGAAAAGTGCAGTTTTCCCCAACAAGTGCATGAAAGCAGCTTTGAAGAATCACTGCTCCTAATCTCCATGCATGCAGCACCAGTTACTCCCTCCAGTCATTCCCATAACATTGATTCCCCTCCCCTGTCTGACACCTGATTCCCCCACTCTCCAATACATTAAATTCCCTACCATCACCTACAAAGGCATCCAGTCCCCCTCACCCACCCACCCCTACCCCTGATCCCCCATGACCCCCACCCCCCAGATGAGTCCCCCTGGATACCTCCCCATCCCCCTGATCTCTTCCCATAGGTCTTCCCAGGGTCCCTAGTATCAAGTGGGAGTAGGAATGATCCCCAGTCGCTCCTACTATTCTGACCTGAGGTTTCACAATGATGGTCATGACACCTAGCGGTAATCTAGCAGTACTACCAGGGGCGGTTCTTCCATTAGGCCATCTGAGGCGATGGCCTCAGGCGGCACTCCGATGGGGGCGGCA
This sequence comes from Ichthyophis bannanicus, assembly GCA_033557465.1. Taxonomy (NCBI): domain Eukaryota; kingdom Metazoa; phylum Chordata; class Amphibia; order Gymnophiona; family Ichthyophiidae; genus Ichthyophis; species Ichthyophis bannanicus. The sequence goes on along the minus strand of CM066041.1, from coordinate 182,651,084 downwards.
CTCTGACGCCAGCATTCTGACTCTGTTTTCATTTTAGATTTTGCAGCCTCTGGCCTGCCTCTGATTTCCTGTGTGGGAAGGCAGAGGCAGGCCAGAGGCTGCAAAATCTAAAATTAAAACAGAGCCGGAGTTCCACCAGCATTAGACAAATCAGCCTGATTTTGCTGCCTCTGGCCTGCCTCTGCTTTCCCGATGCTTTTTTTTTCTCGCTGCAAGCATTCTTGAGAAAAAAAAAGCAGTGGGAAGTCAGAGGCAAGCCAGAGGTGGCAAAATCTAAAATACAAACATCCTGAGTGCCGCTGCTGCCACCGAATGAGAAGTGCAGGTGGAGAGAGTGGGGATAGGAGGAGGACAAGGAGACACAAAGGGGAGAGACAGGGGGAAAATGTTGGATAAAGGGGGAGACAGGGGATATGCTGGACAAAGGGGGAGACGGGGACATACTGGACAAAGGGGGAGACAGGGGGACAAGTACTAGACAAAGGGGAGAGACGGGGTAAGTGCTGGACAAAGAGGGGAGACAGGGGGGCAAGTTCTAGACAAAGGGGAGAGACAGGGGGAAAATGTTGGATAAAGGGGGAACAGGGGGACATATTGGACAAAGGGAGAGACAGGAAACAAATGCTGGACAAAGGGGAGAGACTGCGAGTTAGGATTATAATGGGCTGATGGGGGGCTAGCACTGGCAATGGGTTGATCAGGGAAGGATAGGATTGGGAATGTGATGATCAATGGGGGGCTGGGACTGGTAATGGGCTGATTAGGGGAGGCTAGGACTGGTAATGGGCTGATGGGGGGGTTAGAACCGATAATGGACTGATAGGGGGCTAGCATTGGAAATGGGCTGATCGGGGGGGCTAGGACTGGAATTGAGCTGATTAGTGGAGGCTAGGACTGGTAATGGGCTAATGGGGGGGGCATAGGACTGGTAATGGGCTGATTAGGGAATGCAAAATAAAACAAAGTACATTATAATGCCTCTGTATGGTTCCACGGTGCGACCACATCTTGAATATTGTGTGCAATTCTGGTCGCCATATTTTAAAAAGGATATAGCATTATTAGAAAAGATACAGAGAAGAGCCACTAAAATGGTAAAAGGGATGGAAGGATACTCCTATGAAGAGAGGCTAAAAAGGCTAGGGCTCTTCAACCTGGAAAAGAGACGGCTGAGGGGAGACATGATAGAGGTCTATAAATTAATGACTGGAATGGAACAGGTAAACGTAGATCGATTGTTTACATCATCAGAATATAAAAAGACTAGGGGACTTGCAATGAAGCTACAGGGTAACCTAATAAGAGAAAATATTTTTTCACTCAAAGTGTAATCAAACTCTGGAATTTGTTACCAGAGGATGTAGTAAAAGCTGTTAGTGTAGCTTGGTTTAAAAAAGGTTTGGACAAGTTCCTGGAGGAAAGGTCCATAAACCATTATTAAAAGGGACGCAGGATATCACTGTTTGAACGGATACAAGCATTGTGGAACCTGTGTCTTTTGGGAAAACTGCTAGGTACTTACGACCTAGATTGGCCACTGTTGGAAACAGGATACTGGACTTGATGGACCTTGGTCTGACCTAGTATGGCATATCTTATGTTCTTATGTAAATCCAGGTAAGGATCCAAAAGATGTCTGCCACTACTCTGCTAAAGCCCAACCTTCTTCCTTCAGTGCATGAGGAATTAAAGACACCCAGTTAAAGTAAATAAAGTCTCTAGTCATCTGGTACAAGCAATAGAGGTGTTCTAGAAGGGCTCTCCATCTTGCCACCCCCCCCCCCCCTACACACACACACACTTCTGCTGCTGCCCCTCTGCAGAGGTAGTAATGGCGCCCATGAGGACCTATGCTCTAAGCAAGCACCTACTTTGTCTAATGGTAGTGCCAGTCCTGGACTATGGCACAAGTTGCTAAGTGGAGGAGTAGAGTGGAAGAGTAGCCTAATGGATAGAGTGGTACAAATCCCTTTCTGCTCCTTGTGATCATGGGTAAGTCACTTAACTCTCCATTGCCTCAGGTACAAACTTGTAAGTCCCCTGGAGACAGGAAAATATCTACTGTATCTGAATGTAAGTCACCTTGAGCTATTCTTTAAAAAGGCATGAGCTAAATCCAAAATTCCTTTCCCCCTTATGCATTTAATTTTCTCCTTCAATGCATTTGAAGCTGCTTTCAAGAGTACTAAATGTATTCATAGATGGTCAGAGGGTTCTGACAAGCGTGCTGCAGAAGTCTGCTTTCTGCATGCCAGTCTCCAGAATTTAAAGTCCGATATGTTTCTCCTTAGTCTCATCCCATGTAAAGTAGCATCCCACAATTATTTTAAACCTTTGTGTAATACATCATAAACTATCAACTGATGATTTTCACTAATGCTGCGATTAGAAAGCGGGACCTAAGGAACTTCTAAGCAAACTCTGAATATTAAAGTTGTGGAGGAACATAGTAACTAGAGCTAATTGCAAGTGCTTCTCAGGTCCTTCAGGGATTTCAGGATAAGACTTCCTGGTTTCTAATTGAGAGAGTTGCCTCAGTTAAAGGAAGCTTCCCACTGTGCTTGTTGCTACGTTGATATAAATATGGTAGCCATGTCTCATTTATTTTTTTTGCCAAGACGATTTCATAGCATGTTTAATTGTGACTGAGCGGTAGCCTATGCAGAAAAAAAAGAGATAAAAAAATGGCTTGTTAGTAGAGGGTGCTTAGTCAACCAAATACATCCATCAAATTGAATTTGTGATGGAGAGTACCCAGAAAGACTGGACACAGTAGAATCTGATGAATAAAGCTGGACAGAGTTGGGCGGATAAGGAAGGAAGAGTTAGACAGATAGAAAGCTGGATGAATAAAATAAACGAGGGATGTAGACGCAGACAGGCGATCAATATATGGCCATAGAGGGATGATTTCAGAAGTGCATACAGCATGGATGGCCCATACTGGCAAAGAGCTTTACAGAGCCTGTTCTGGGCATGCTTATTCAAATGTTTGCCTCTAATAGTTGCTGTTTCCTTATTAATGTTCAGTTTGTTTTCTTTTTCATATTCATACTACAAGTTCCCTAATGTAAACTCGCAGCACTGACAGCCTAAAACATCTCGCACACTGAGGGGGATTTATGTGCAAAAAAGGAATGAATAGAAAGCTTGCCCTTCCACCTTCCTCATCCATCATCACCTGCCTTAACTCTGAAATTCTGAACGGGAAAAGACTGGGGATGCCCCCAACAGTTATCAGAGATTTTGCAATTGCTATATGTTAATTTAGTTAATTACCACACAGTAACTGCAAAAATCTCCTTCAATTTAGTAAACAATACCCTAGGAGTACAAGGGCTTGACCCTCATTGCAATATGGAAGATGAAGACAGATTGACCTCTATTTAAAAGCAGAGTCAACTCAATTCCCAGGCTGATCAGGGCCCGATGTTCAATTAGGCAGGCTATGCACTGCGGCGGCACATAGCTTGCCTGCCAACCTCTTTAACCTGGATTTTCACTTCCGCGGTAGCAGAAGTGAAAATCCGGGTTTGTCTAGACGTGCCAGTAGCCGCTGAGGCTAAATGGGTAGCAGTGATTTTTGATGCTACCCGCTTAGCCTCTACTCCTTAAAGAAAGGTGAGGAAAAACCTTGCCATTCTTTAAGGCGCAGAGGGCTAAGCAGATAGCATTGAAAATTGCTGCTACCCATTTAGCCCGTTCCTCCGTCCCTGCTCTGCCCCAGAACACCCCTAACACACCCCGATGCTCCTCACATAGCATCTGGGCACGTTAGGGATTTATCTGGGATTTTCAAAGGGCACTACCCGTGTAGGTACCCTTTGAAAATCCCAGATAAGGCATTTACACGGGTAACTAGGGAAGCCATTTTAGGAGTTTAAAGTTAGGTGCATAAATCCTTTGAATTTTGGGTTCAACATCATTAATGTAAGCTCATCCAAACAGTACAAGTATAAAAAGATTGTTAAATTCTTCAAAGCTGGAGTGAACATCCCCTTCATAAGCTTTTCCCAAACTCTGTTCTGTATTGATACTTAAGCCAAACTCTTTCCAAACTGGTTCTAAGTATCTAGCTCAAATGTATTGGGATAATCAGAGTTAGCTTTGACTTAGTTTGATTCTGGGTCTGCAAATACTTAAAATACTGTCACTTTGCAAATACTATGACAACCACTTTCAAACAATTCAGAGACAGGTAATTATGGAAAGCCAAGATCTGGAATTTTTTTTGAACCAAGATGTGAATATCCCTGGTTCAAATCCATGTGTGAGCTGTACCAGTTTGATTCTTATTATTCAAAGCTTTCTGGAAGACATAATTCAATCCACTAAAGCTTTTTCATGATAATGTGTTGAAAGGGCAGACTTAATCACAGATCTCTTTTCTCAGACTTCTGACGTCAACTTAGGAAAAACTCACCATTTGTTCTATCTCTCATAGAAATGGCTTCAAAGTGACTCATGCCCAGAAGCCTTCCCTAAGGTCAGCACTTTTTCTAACTTGGATATTAAGTTCTAATCAATGGGATGGTGCAGCATCTGCCTATGACAGAGGAAACACCATGTAGACACCAGCCAGTCTGGAATCAGCTGTTTCCCAGCCTTTGATCTGCAAGAGACTGGCTGAGGAAACCCCCAGAGGCTTGTTCTTAGTCTCTGCTAGAACCCAAGTCATGCTGATAACTGCTCCAAAATCTGTTGTTCTCATTGTGTTTCCAGACTAGGATCACCTGTCAAAGAGAAGACTTACAACCTTTTCCAACAGCAGGGGACCTTTTGATGTAGTAGTGATGGTAATTAGAGTCTAATTGAGTGACTAACTTGCAGTAGCTCATGTCCCTAATGAGATGTCAATATTAGATCCTCCAGTTCAGGGGAGGGATTCTGTTTTGCCACTGGAAGGCCAGGCTAGTTTCAATTAAAGGCCTTTCTCTATAAGCAAGCCCAGCACGATCCTAACTATATGGGTTTCTTAAACATTTTTTATTAAATAAATCACTGCATGTGGAATTTTATAGATAAATAAGCAGAGATTTGAAATAATTGACAATAACTAAGCAATATTTCTTTACTAAAATTGGTCCAACCTGCCCTAGGGTATGAATTATACCATATAATTAACTTATTTGCTACTATGACTCATGATGATCTCTGCAGGCACTCGGTCTTTTATTTTTTGGATACACTGATCTTTATTAACTAGCCTTGGAGTACCTATTGGGCTATTATTAAAAGAAGTCTTTCTCAGCAGGTCTGCATAGCAGGGAAGTGAAAGGCACAGCTTGGGATATCTAAAGTCATTTTGTTGCCCGATCAAGAGCCTCATGTTCAGCACAAAACAAAAATTTACAACTACAAAGTGCAACTCACTAATTCATAGAAAAATATATCATGAGGGTTAGTTGTACTAATGCTTACTGAAAAAATGTAAAGAAAAGCCTTGTTTGTGTCTGAAATAACAAGGTTTGGTTAATTAGCATGGACCACGTCTCCCCTATCTGCTGCCTGTCTCAGCGTGTCGCCAGGCCGTTACTGGGCATCATGTTCTACAGGGCTTTGTCGACAGTAGCATTGTGGGCTACGGAGGCCCAGGATGATGGAGGGAAAAGGTGATGACAGTCATGCAATTGAATTTTTTACAATTCTAACAAAGACATGTAGAGGTCAATATTCTACAAGGACAATCATCATATCAAAATATCCAGATGTTTTCTGGATACTTCTTTGCAGTTTTTCAGCAAACTGAAAAATTGGGCCGATGAACATGTGGTAGTAAACTTATAGGGGAGAAGTTATATGGATACGCTCTCTAAGTTAGGACTGCTATTGATGCAGTCCACTTATACAGGTAAAATTACTCAATGGAGGCTGAATATGGCTGCCAGATACATAACTTTTGATGGAGTCCCTGGAACGTCCCTGGATCTCTTCAGCCTACATACTGTAGATACATTTTCGCCATATTTTGACTTATATGTACAAAATCTATCTGTTTGCCAGCAGCAAATTTTCAAAGCAAAGCACTTACGGATTTAGCACCAATGTTGCCGCCAAACTGTGTGGGAGACTTCCAACTGTGCTGCTGCTGGTAGGAGGAGGTGCTGTTATATTGTACTTGGTGGGAACATTGGTTAGATCAACAAGGAAAATCAAGTGGCAGATGAACAAATACAGTGGAAAATACAGAGTGTTACTCAGGGGCAGCTCTATAATGAGGTGAAGTGAGGTGGCTGCCTCAGGCAGCAAAGTTTTGAGGGCGGCAAAAATGCCCCCAAAACAGCTGCCTCACTTTGCCTTCAAAAATTAAAAAACAAAATAAACAAAAAAACCAAGCGCACAAGTTGCTGCTGCTGTCGAGTCCACTTCTCGGCAGCGGCAGACTGGCTCTCTGTTTCCTATGGCAGCCGCAGCTCCTGCTTCACCGCAACTGTGCTACTGCTAGCGATGGTTTTCTGTTTAAACAAATTTCATACCGGTACGGAGCCTTCTTGCCGCCTCAGTGAAGGAACCCGTGCAATTGTGTCCCGCCCCCAAAGGAAGTTGTTGTTGTAACTTCCTTTGGGGGCGAGGCGCAGTTGCACGGGTTCCTTCACTGAGACGGCAGGAAAGACTGCGCCGGTTTGAATTTTGTTTAGATCGACTATAGCTAGCAGTAGCACAGCCGTGGCTCTAAGAGGGAGAAGCCACGGCTGCTATGGAAAAGAGAGAGACAGTCTGCCGCTGCCGAGAAGCGGACTCGGCAGCGGTAGCAACTTGATAGAGACTAAGAAAAGGGTCTTCCATGCCAGGATCTTCAGGTGGGTGCTTTCCATGGTTCAAGGGGGCCCTGTGAGTTGCTGGAGGACCACTTTAAGGTCCCATCCTGGGGCTGGCTGCTTGACTGGGAGATGGAAATGCATGAGGCCTCTGTGAACCTTGTGATGGGGGTTTACTGAGGGGTGTACTAAGGTGCCTTGATAGAGGTGGGTTTCAATCTAGTGTCTGACAGGCTGAGAAGGTACCGAAGAAGGGAGGGGATAGGACAGGTGAACAGGATGAGCATAGAGAGCACAGGGAGAGGAGCTGCACCCACAGCCACATCTAGGAAGGCCACCAGGGAAGCAGACAGCACCACACCAACAGCCTCTCCAGAAATGACTGTCAAGCCGGGAGAAGCAAGCACCACAGTGCAGGAAAACAATAACAAACGTGGCACAGCCCCTCCCATGAGCTGCACCAATCAGGATCCATACACAGAGGCCAGCCCAGCTTAAATCTAAGTGGATGGAGAGGCAGAAAAGTAAATGGAAGGAAGCTGAAAGGAAAATGTCAAGGAGGAAACGAAGGAGACAGGAGGAAAAAGAAAAACGAAAAATGGAACGAGACCCCGGAAAGAATTAAAACAAAGGAAAACAGAAACTAGAGATTGCAACCAGCACTGCTAGCAAAATAAAAAGGTCAGAAAATAAAGGTAGAAAAAATAATTTTATTTTTAATTTTGCAACTGGAATGTGTCAATTTTTTATACTTGCATTTGGTCGCTTTGGGTTATTCTGAGGCACGAATAGCGGGGATGGACATCCCAGTGGGATGTCCATCCCCGCTATTTGTACTGACTCCTGCCCCTGTATAACTTTCCCGCCGGTTGTGTGGGGAAGTTATACGGGGCGGGGAAGGGGCAACACGGGGGCAAAGAGTGGGCGGGCTGTGGGCGGTCACCGGCCCTGGACGTACAGGGCCAATTCTGATGTTGGCTATGTACGTCCAGGGCCGGTGAAATGTCTACGGAAGAATAAAATGGTCAGACAACAAAGGTATAAGAAAATGTTATTTTCAATTTAATTAACAGTCTTGGTGCTATCTTTATATTTTATAAAGTACAGGGAAATGCATCTTTCTATTTCTTTGTTATTGCATTGTATGCAGAATCTGACTTTTTTGGGTTGCAGTGTAATTTTTATCTACATATGGTTTATTTTTAAGTTAAGGTCACTTATTCAGTACGTGATGAGGGTCTGTGTTCTGCGTTTGTGGCTAAGGCTAGGTGTTCTGGTAACATGGAGTTTGTACGTAGGGATCTGTACTGTAATAATCTGAATTGGTTCAGCTTTTCAAATAAGTGTTTGGATGTTCTAGGGCTCACTGCAGTATTTACAGTTATGCTTTTTTTGGGGGTAGGCTCCTTATGTGAGTTTTGGAAGCTGAGCTGGTATGGTGTGGTAGGTTTGCTTTAGAGATCCTCAGTAACCTTATTGTAGGGTTTTCTATTAGTTCACAATATTCCTGGTACTGAAGAATGTTTTTTTGTTGTTAGTGAGATGATTGGAATCAAATTTGTTTTAAAAGATACTGAGTTCTGTGAGTGAATGTTCTAGATCTGCTCTGCACCCACTTTTGAGGGGAAGGGAGGGGTTCTATGAATGCAAAACATATGTTCAAAAAGAAAAAGCAAGAACCATAATGCACTTTATAACAACAAAATAAACATGAGCTATAATTTGGTGTTATAAACAGTGCTGTGGTTCTCACTCTTTTAGTTCTTTGGTGTGTAAGCATTTTTCATTTCCTCCACATTATCTAATCGGCTTTTTGGTTTGGTTCAGTTCTTGACTGGAGTTCTGAGAAAGCCTCTCCCCAACAGCTCGGGGGGGCGCCACCTTATCCCTCGCCTCAGGCAGCAGATTGCCTTGAGCCACCCCTGGTGTTACTCCAGTAATCCTTTGTCGATCAAGAACAGACACATGAATGGTTAAGGAGAGGTGAATTAAAAACAAAGGATGAGAGAATGATAGTTGCAGCCCAGGACAGCGGCTTACGGACAAGATGGTTCACAGTGAGCATTGAAAAAACTAGCAACACAAACATATGTCAATTCTGTAAGGAAGACCTGGAAATGGTGATTCACTTCATAGCTGGCTGTGAAGTTCTGATGACAGAAAATTTCTATAGAGAAAGTCAATAAAGTAGCACGTCTCATCCATTGGAATGTCTGTAAGCACTACAATATCAATGTGCCCGAAAAGCACTGGGATCATGACCCTAAGAGAATTACAGAGAATGAGGAGGTTATGATCACCTGGGATACTCCCATTCCAACCAATAAAAAACTGGATGCGAGGAAGCCGTATATAGGGGCTAAGGAGAAAAACACCAGAACGGCATTGATAGTAGAGGTGTCAGTTCCAAGTGATTACTCTGTGGAGAGGCAGAAGATCCTGAAATAACAGGAAATTCATCAGAAACCAAGAAAATGTGGTAGAAAGATACAGAAATATTTCCCATCGTGTTGGGTGCCACAGGCTTACATAGCAACATAGTATATCAGAGCTACTCAAATCCAGTCCTGGAGGTCCGCAACCCTGCAGGTTTTCGGGATATCCCTAATGAATATGCATGAGATATATATGCATTAGAGATAGCCTGCTAACCTGACTGGTTTATTGCCCTCCAGGGCTGGATTTGGAGACCCCTGCCTTATACCTCTGTTATTTAAGATTGTGAGTGGGCAAGGTGCAGATGTCCAAGACATCAAAAAGGTTAGATAGAATTTGTCACATTCCTCCTCGCTTCTCACCACCACCAAAATATTGTCTATTAGACAACTTTTTGGTGGTGGTGAGAATCCACAATGCACTACTACAAATCTTGCATAATCTTGGACTTCCCAAGAGTTACAGATTTTGTGCATCTGTCCCTGGCTTTTTGAATAAGGATGTGTAGGCTTCATGCATCTGCCACCTTTTATAGAAAGAAATATTTCCTTATATTATCCACTCCGAGCTTCATATCATAGCTCCTTCTTCTAAAACCTCCTTTCCATGGAAAAAAGTTCAGTTGTTGTACATTGTGTATATTTGCAGAGTTTTTTTATCTTTTGGTATAATTCTGAGCAGAAATTTATGTAAAGATGTATTTCTGCAATATGTCAAATGATAATCTTTTTCTAAAAGGCATCCGATATTTCATAGAATGGTAAGCATTCAAGTTAATTGGATAAAGACATCTTTATCCACTTAACGTTACTTAGAGATGAGGCGTCAGGATATTAAGGGCTTTTGAATATAGCTGGTTAAGATTAACAGGATTAAGATATCTGCTTAACTTTAGGACAGCTCTGACAGCAAACAGAGTTGTGCAGTTAAGTTTAGCCAGCACATGATATTAACATAGTAATACGGTAAATCATGGCAAATGAAGACTAACATGGTCCATCTAGTCTGCTCAGTAAGGTGGCTATAGTGTTACCTGCTGCTCCATGCAGGTTACAGCCCTCTATGCTCCTGTTTAGGGCTGTATCAGCAGCTCCCTACAAGCTACCCTACCAACAGGCCTTAGTTTAGGGTTGTAGCTGCTGCTCCGTGCAGGTACTACTATTTTTTGAAGCATAAAAGTTATTTGTTTCCTTTGATTCCCTCTTCTTTTTGTATAGGGCTCTTCAGTTTCTGTCCCAGGCCTTTTTAAATTCTTTTACCATTTTTGCCCCCCCCCCCCCCAACCTCCATTGGTGGAGCATGCCAAGCATCCACCACCCTTTCTGTGAAAAAGTATTTCCTGATGCCGCTTTTAGGTTTATCTCCTTGCAGCTTCATTTCATGTCCTTCTGTTCTAGAACTTCCCCATCTTTGAAAAAGGTTTGTTTGTTCATTAATATCCTTTAAGTATTTAAACATCTGTGGCATATCTCCCCTGTCCCTCCTTTCCTTTAGGGTATACATATTTAGGTCCTCAAGTCTCTTCTCATATGTCTTCTAGGGCAGGCTCCAAATCATTTTGTTTGCTTTCCTCTGAACTACTTCAGGTCTTTTTATATTTTCTGCAATTTAAGGTCTCCAAAATTGAACACAGTACTGCAAATGAGACCTCATCAATAACTTGTACAGGGACATTGATGCTTCCTTTCTTCTGCCAGATATACCCCTCTGTATGTAGCCTGGCATCCTTCTGGCTGCGACCACCATCTTGTTACATTGCCTCGCCATCTTTAGATGCTCAGACATTACCACCTCAAGATCCTTCTCCTGGTCCATACACACAAAAATCCCTCTCGCCCCTATCACATACATCGCCTTTGGATTTCTACATGCAAAGCATAGACAAATTTCCAATTTTTGTAGATGTTTTCTCATGTTCTCTAGTCTGCTCCCTCCCACTTGGAGTGACGGCCTTGTGCCCTCCCTGCGTATTTACCTTTACCTGTACTTTCCTATTAAATAATGGATTTCCATTTCCTTAGCTTTTCATTTCTCTCTACTTTGATATTATTGAAAAGTAGACAAGCAAATCAAATAAACATAAACCTAAATACTCTGTGACGTGCCAGTGGTAAACTGCAATTCCATCTCAGAGAGTTATTAGCCCTGCCTCCCATTTATCATTCATTGAAGGGGGAATCTTAAAAAACAAAGATTGCCTGGACATAGCTTTTAAATATTAAGCTTTAATATTTTAATTTATACTACTAGAATCAAAATAATAATATTTGCTGAACAATAATGAAATTATTTCTATGTTTTTTTTCAATGCAGTTTTTAAACTTACTTATCCCATAAAAATATGAGAATCGCTAAACTCACTAAACCCTGCGGCATTTATGGTCTGGCAATATCCTCAATCGAAATCCTTCCCTTTCCTTTTCTTAGCCTAACTGTGAAACTGTGGTTATACTTGTAGAACTTATTTTGGAGATTCAGACATGTGGTCTTCTCTAAGTTGAAAGGCTGGTAAACAGGCATGTAATATCCAAATCCGCAAACCTTTCCTTAGATAGATCTGAAAACATGGAATTCCTTGCTAAATATATTTAATGCTGCAAGGTGAGACTGAATGTAACCACTGGTCTGGAATGGTGCCTGGGCAGGAGACACTGATCTCTTTCGTGGTAAGTGTCGTAGGAGCTCAAGTCATCATTCAATCAATGAACCAGGTTCTGCCCTTATCTCAGTCACTTGTACCCTTAGAGTTCCATCTGCTAAGCTGTGTTAGGTGTTTCCTGTGGACTTTAATGTACGTTAAGTACTTAACACATATTAACAAATAGCTAATGCATGGGCCAAATGAATAATGCGCGTTCAATCCTGCATTAAACTCTCAATGCAACATTTTATCATTATTCTGAAAGAGAATGGTAAAGGGACGTGATCACTGCCGTTAACCTGTTATCTTGGCATTTATTAACTGAAAAACTGGCAGGTAATACAAAGCAGAAAGTTAATTTAATTTAAAACTAATTTGTGTATACCGCTACGGAGCCCGTATTGAGGCCAAAGTGGTATGCCTAAAATAGCAAACAGGTAATATGATGCATTCTAAAACTAGCATGGTTTTTCATACTACAATATTTAGTATCCAATACAATAAAACACAAGTATAAAATATAAGAACATAAAGTCAGCCAAACATCAGAATTTAAATGAAAAAGATCACACAATATCTTCATTTATTTTATACAATGGGACCTATATACTACTATGTGACCCAGATGTCACTAAAACTTCCTTCTTGCCAACCATGATGCTACTTTTGTGGAGTAGAGGAGTAGCCTAATGGTTAGAGCAGTGGGCTAAACCCAAGTTTCAAATCCTACTGTTGTTCTTATGATCTTTGGCAAGCCACTTAACCCTCCATTACCTTGGGTGCAAACTTAGACTGTAAGCCCTCCAGGAAATGTACCTCACTTTGAACTTCTGACAAACAGTGTGAGCTAAATCCAACTTCCTTTCCCTAACAAGCAAGGTGTGGATCCTACAACCACCATAGGGAACCTCTGGGAGACTGATAAGTGAAAAAGTAGGAACTGACCCCAGCCCACTGGGAGGTGCCTTAGTGGGAGTACAAAAGCCAAGACTTTTGGAGGGAAAGTATCTTTGTGAACCCTCTACAGAAGTAACTGGAAGTCCTCAGCTGTGTTAGAAATGAGTGGGAATAAAAGAGAAGCCGCATGAAGGTAAACCCTGCCAATGGGGAGACTGCTGTCCCCAGATACAGCAAGGGACGTCCCATCATAAAGGGACTTTATTTCTACCAAACTGGCCTCATAACTGCTGACCCAGCAACGGCTGATGGAGTCTCTTAGATTAGGAATGTGCACGAGTGAGAAAATTAATTTAGTTTTCATTTTTTTCATGAATTTTTCAAAATGTTTGAGTGGTTTTTTCTGTTAGCTGCACATATTCCTTTTTAAAGGGAATTTTGAGGGTACACCACATTGATTAAATATGCTCCAACCTAACAGAGATATGCTAAGTCAATTAATATGAGTTAAATCAATTTAATCCACATTAAAGTTTTTAGCTGCATTAACAAATCAAATGTGCACTAATGAATGCATACCCCTATCTTAGATCGAGAGGTTTGGAGGCAAATGACATTAACTGGAAGGAGTAAGGAGACAGGACAACTAGCCTGCAGAGTGTTGGAGCAAGAGCCTGCATGAGAAGGATTCCCAGGAAAAACTTCCAGCCTTTATTGAGGAAGATCCTCATCTAAGCTAATGCATCCAGAGGCCTTTGGGATATAGAGAGCTTCTTATCTATGCAGTGGACAGTGTATGAGAGAAGTGGATTAAGAAAAGCCTGTATATCAAGAAACTTTGTGAAGGACTGTTGGAGAATCTGTACTTACCTCATCTAAAACTGCTATTTGCATCTTGAATTGTTAAAGAGAATTGACTTCACCCTGTTGGTTCCCAATAAAGTTGTAAGTTATTGACATACCTGATGTGAAGTGACTGAGGCCATTAAACAGATAAACTGATAACTTACTGCGGACCCTTGGCAAACTTCCCTAACCAAATACTTTATTCTGGTATGTGTCCACTCAGAAACTGTAGAACATATTTCTTTATTCTTAGACATCATGAATGTAAATGCATTTCCCATAACATGCCCTCTTCATCTGGTATAACCCAGAATATCTAGGTGAGTTCATCATGAGTTCAAAATCTTATCTAATTCTGGGGAAATGAACAATGATGTATGTTCTTATGATTGAAACACTGTTGAAATTAAATTGTAGCTTCACTCATCTTTATAATAGTAGCCATTCAGAAGTCAGGCTGCATCCTAACCTGCAATGCTCTGCACTTGCTTTGTTGACTTTAGGCTCATTGTAGAACATCGTCGTGCACCCCTCCCCTGATTCCTTTGCTGCTTTTCGCCACTGTCATCTCCTTCACTGTTCAATGATTACTGCTGCTAAACAATCCTATTATTCAAACCTCATCTTCTCCTCCTCCAACTCCTCTAGGCGTCTTGCATTTCCTCTCCTCGTCCTCCACTTCCCCTGCGTCATCGGACCCCCTGCTGAGGCCCCCAGTCCAGCCCAGCTCATCTTGCCTCTTTTTTCATCGACAAGATTCAGTTTCTCCGCTCCTCCTTCAGCTCTTTTCCCCCCTCCTCTCCTTCCTCTATCTCCCCATTCATGCTCTCCCCCCTCATCCCACACTTTCCCTCATACCTGGCACACATTCTGGCCTGTTACATCCACCGAACTTACCAAGGCCATCACCACCTCCCACATGACTACCTGTCCACTTGATCCCCTTCCCTCCTCCTGGCTTCTTGACCCCTTACTCACATTCCTCCCCTACATCCTCCTCATGGTTAATTCTAGTTTTACCTCTGGTTGCTTTCCCTCCATTTGGAAGCAGGCCCTTGTCCATCCTCTCCTGAAAAAGCACGATCTTGATCCCGCTATCCCAGCAAACTGGTGCCCAGTGTCCAATCTCCCCTTCCTCTCAAAAGTTCTTGAGAAATTCGTCTTCACACAATTTTCTGCACACCTCACTCTACCCTTTCACTTCACCCCTGTCAATCTGGCTTTAGATCTGGTCACAGCACCGAAACCACCCTTTTGGCACTCCTCAGTGAGATCTACCAATCCTACGATTGTGATGATCTTTTTATCGCTGTCTCTTTGGATCTCTCTTCCGCCTTTGATGTTGTCGACCACTGCACTCTTCTTGCTCATCTATCCCAACTTGGGATTCACGGCACTGTTTTCCAGTGGTTCCGGTCCTTCCTGTCATCCCGCACCTTTGCAGTTCAGTCAAGCACCACTGTCTCTCCTTCACTTCTTCTGCACTGTGGTGTTCCCCAGGGCTCCATCCTCACCCCTCTCCTCTTCAATGTGTTTCTCGCACCACTTGCCCTGCTCATCCAACAGGCTGGAATCTCCGCCTATTATTATGTGGATGACATCCTGCTCCTCTACCACACTAATCCCTTGTCCTCTGACATCACTGTTCTTCACACCTGTCTTGCTCATATCGCTAGCTGGTTTACCAGCAACTTCCTTCATGTTAATCCTTCCAAGTTCGCTGCTCTCTGGTTCTCCTTAGGCGCTCCCTCACCCTCCTTATCTCCCACTCTGTCTACTTTTCCCCTCTCTTTTGTCTCCACTCTTTGCTACCTCGGTGTTACCCTGGATTCCTCGCTTTCCTTTCACCACCATATCTCTGTGCTCGTCCATAGCTCCTTCTTTCATCTTCGTAAAATCCATGCCATTCAGTCATCTCTCCCTTCTTCCTCCCTCACCACTTTAGTTCTCTCCCTTGTAATCACCTGTTTAGACTATTGTAATTCAGCCTTTGCAGGTCTCCCACAATACCAGTTACGATGTCTCCAGCTTGTCCAGAACACTGCCGTCCATCTCATCACTTACTCCTCCCCATTCGATCGTCACCCCCCCTCCTCCTCAACCTTCCTCCTGGCTCCCTGTCAAAGTCAGATTCATTTATAATTTACTCATTATCACCCACAGAGCCCTCTATACCGGTATACCACAATACCTTGTTGATCTCATTCACCTCCAGCCCACCCCCCCCCCCCCCGGTCTCTTCCGTTCTGCACATGGTAACCAACTCTTCATTCCTTCTCCTTCTCAGGCTCACCTCAATTCACTCGCCAATCAGCCTTCTTTTTCCTGCCCTCTGGAACTCACTCCCGCACTCCCTCTGTACAGAATCATCCTTCCCCCGGTTCAAAGCCCTCCTTAAGATTCACCTCTTCCGCCAAGCTTTTGACCTCCCCCCTCCTCAGACTACCCAGACACCCCCCCCCCCAGTCGGGGTCCTTCCATAAGATATGAGACCACACCCTCCGCATAGACCAATCCCCCCTCCTCCCTCCCCCCCCTCGCAAGTTGTGTTTGGTATCTTCCTCTGTCTCTTTCCTATACCTTTTCTTTCTTTTTTCTCTTCATCCTCTCTTTCCTATAAGTTAATGGCATTCCTTTCTCTCTTGTTCACTTCTGGCAGCCTACATTTTATTGTACACCGCCCTGATGCTCAGGCAAGGGTGGCATAACAAGCCTTGCAGATAAAGATAAAGATAGGGATTGCTGGTAGTAGTGCAGTCATGGGACTTCAGAAGTGTTGGGTTCACAATCCATTCTTAGTTATCAATTCTGATTTCCTTTCTTCTCCAAAGACAGCCAAGCCACCTGAAGAAAGACATGGCAAAGACCCATTACCCGGGTTAAATGCAGCTTTTAAAAATAAATCCATAATCTATCCTTCTATTCACTTTAATTCAGAAGGAAAGCTTTGTTAAGGAATAGACAGAATAGCCCTACACTTGACAGACAAGTGGTCATGCAAAGGCTGAACCCTTAATGAATAATGTGACACTGAAGTGCCAGTTTTTGGGTGGGGGGATGAGAGTAAACAGCCAGACATTTTGAACTTATGGGTTTTATTTTACTGTATGTCATGCTGCAACCACCAAGAACAACACACTACAGTGGAGTTTTTTTCCTATTTAACCAAAACACACTCTAACCATGGAAACGTCCAGTGAATGTGTCTTTCTTCAAAATAACTTGCATTGTCAGACTTGTACGATGGTTCAACGAGCTACTTACTTGAGATCTCTTGGAAACTTAACTGCTGGTCTGTTAACTTTGCCTCACAGATATTTGCATTATCTGCTCAACAATGGCTTAGAAATGTGTGAGACAAAGAAGATAACATATTTATATGGAGGAGACAAATAGCCAGGAAACCCGAGAGCTCTCTTGATTAGACTGTAAGCTCTTATGAGCAGGGACTGGGTCTTACAACTATACATACGGGGCTCCATTCTGATCAGGGCACATCTAGCCCATCCGGACGTCCAAAAGCTTGATGGACCGGATTTGCACCTGATCAGGTGCAAAGGGCCTGGATGGGCAGGATGTGCCCCAAATCTGTGCCACTGCAAGCCCATTTCCCTCCGCATACAGCCCTCCCAATGTTCTGCATGGAGCCCTGGTCTCATGGCGTCCCATCATCATAGCACCGGGATGCCGTGCAGGAGCCCCGATTCCCCGCACCTGTTTAGTGGTCCTGTTCCCCACCACCTGACCCCCAATTTGGCCTGCCAAGGCTAGGGTTGGGCTGTGGGGAACCTGCTGCTACTGCTTACCTGCGTTGGGGGTTTCTCCACTGGCGATTGCCTCCCTCAGGGTGACTTATTTCCCCCTAGGAGGTGGAATAAGTTACATGGCCATCCTTGTCGCCCTGGACATACAGGATCATGACCGGAAATGGCCGCTGTATGTCCGGGGTCAGGGTCCCGCCTCCACTCCACCCATGCTCCTCCTCTGGCCCTCCCCCTCCCTGCACATCTCCTCTGTACATGCGGGGAGCATTGGCTTCTGCATCGGGCACAAACATTTGTATGTCCAGACCGGAATTTATTTATTTACTTATTTCTTCTATACCGCCCCTTCCAGTGATCAGGGGCGGTTTACATGGAACAAATTATGTATACTACTGTATACTTTACATGGAACAGGAAACTTTCTAACTTTTTACATGGAAACTTTCAAACTTTTTACATGGAATATATTAACAATTTATGTGTACTACTGTATACATTACATTGAAACAGAGAAACTGAGAAACTTTCTAACTTTTTACAGTAGTGACAGGTATGAAAACTGTCCAAACTATTTACATAAGTTATTTACAAGTGATTCAATACAGTGGTTTACAATATAATCGTGCATCATGTGAGTGTGTACTGTGCCTACTAAGGTGCCTTGTAACGTGCCTTATGATATGCCTTGTACTGTGCCTACTAAGGTGCCTTATAACGTGCCTTATGATGTGCCTTGTATTGTGCTTTATGACGTGCCTTGTAACATGCCTTGTAATGCGCGTTAACTGGCACAGCTTGCCATAATGATGCACCGCCCATTCCCTTATATGGGAATCCAGGGAACCTAACGCGGGGAATGTTACCGCAGTTTAGTAAACATACCCCTAAGAGTCTGAGTTGTCAAGGCTTTTTGACATAGACAAGAAATGGTGAACAAGCCCCTAGAATGGAACTTATCTGCTGTAGATAAACTGAATGATCTTGTAACTGGTTTCTGCTACTCACCTGGGAAGACAGATGGGGGAAATTTTCAGAACTCACAGGCAGATGATTCTCTTCCCCAGGAACTTAGGACCAGTTCTCTAGAAGCCACACAATTGCTGGTAACTGGGCCCCTTACTTAGCATGCATGATAAAACCTAACAGCTGGCCGGAGGAAGGTCTTAAAGTACAGACCTAAATAGCGCCTGAAGAAGAGCAACACCACACTTTTGCATGTATCCACTAAACTCTAATATGTATGCACATGCTAATTATAGTTTGGACCCACGTATTTATTCAAGGATTGCACACAGCACTCCACAGACATACTGAAAAGCCTCTGTGCACATTCTAAATTTTAGTGCTTAGCTCTCCGGGTATGTAGCGCTTCAGCTTTCTACATAGCCTACAAGCTGGTTAGGATTTGGGATATGCTTTTAGATTTAGCTTCTCTGGCCTAGCTCGCACTATACCACTACATGATAGTGCAACACCAACCAGAGACAACAGCAAAACAGTAAGTTCTCCCCCATCTCACAAAATATTGGATTGCAAATATTCTGTAAAATGAGAAATATGAATCATTAAAACCTCTCAGACATTCAAAATATCCAGATGTAAAAACAGATGTAAAAACTCTGTGACCCACACTCTAACTCTTACACTCAAGATGTTGTTTGTACATAAATCCATGTTTAGGTCTTTGAGGACCTTACCCTGTGCTGCATTATATTCTCCAGGGACGAGCACATGTTCTATTTGTTTTCTCTGTGTTTGGCTGAGTTTGCAGGCAGAAATTGTTCTTTTGCCTGACGGTCTTGTGCTTCATCTGCTGAATACACATTCCTTACAGCCACCAAGATACTGAAGAAAGAAAAAGTCATTTTTATGAATAACTGTTAGAGCTGGGATTTATAAGGCAGCTCAGTAAAACTGAGGCGAGAACTGGGAGCATGAACATGAATTGCAGAACTATGGGACCGGAGGTACCTTGGATTCTGTTTTGGGGTTTCCACAGAGTTCAAGACAGACAAACTTTGGGCCAATCAGTAAATAGGAACCAAGAGCACCAGAAATATAAGACACAGTTAAAAGCAGGTTATCTAGAGCCAGTGCTCCCCTCCCTCCACCCCCCCACCCCCAAGAGACATAATAGCTCCTCCTGCAAGACATCTGCTTTCCAATCCAACAATCAACAGTGTGAGACTAAGGGGCATGTTTACTAAAAGCCGTACAATTGCGTGCCGCACAATAGCGCACGGAAACGCGGCACTCAAACGCTCAGAAACGCTCTTAAACGCCCCGCACAAGTGCGCTTGGGCCCCGCACAATTGCGCGCCGCACTAACGTGCCCCGCAAAAGTACCCGGCCCGCAAATGTCCGATAGAGGCGTGGAAAGGCATTCTGAGGGCGGAGGAAGGCTCCCGAGGGGCGGAGGGACGGGGTCAATGGGTGGAGAGTGGGAGGGGAGAGGCTCCTCGCACAGTATCGGGCCCGAATTTGCATGTAAAAACTACCGCGAGTGAAACACTCGCGGTAGAAAGCATTTAAAGGGAAGAGAAACCATTTCCGTCAGCAATGTACAGGAAAACCGGGGAAACCAGCAAAACGTGAGCAGTGTGATATATGTGCACAGCACAAAAGTGAAAATAAAAATAGAAAATGACCACCAACAGAACTATTAAAAATAGTAATTCAGCTGGGGAACAGTTATAGTGATGGGCAAATACAGAAATCACACCCATCAAAGCTCCAGAAAAAAGAAATGACGTTTGGAAGGGTCTACTGAGAGGAGACTCTTCCAAAAACATTGCCACGTATTGGAGCTTTCCTGGGAGTGTTTGCGATGGTTGCCCATTAATATCACTGTTGCCCAGCGTGGTGATTTATTGACCCACATTTTCGGTGGTCATTTCCGGGGTTTTTGTGCACGTTTGTCACCAGACAGGGTGCATATGCCCACAGTAGAATTGCGTAGAGCAGGGTTTGTGACTCCATCCTGCCAGGCTTACTGCCTCCAGGGGCTGCACTGTCTCTGTGGCCAAAGTGTGGTACAGCGGACAGAGTCATTACCTCTAGGACCAGAGGGCAGAGGTTCAAAACCCAGCTGGGGCACCTGCCAGCCCAGTCCCTATATTTTACCCACCACTAAATAAAGATAGCGCAGACAACCCCTGTATGCATGGGGAAAACACCCATATTTTACCCAACACCGCACACACACCACAACAATGGGCATTACCTACAGCCAAGTCCCCCAAATGCAGTCCCATACTGCCACATTGCAATCAGGTCAACTGCTTTTTTCTGAGAGAAGTTCATGCCAGCATGTTGGCGGACAAGTACATGTGGTGCAGGGGGCAGTGGCTGCTAACCACAGAAGACAGAGGCCTAGCCATGTGCAGGCTGGCACAGTCCACTGCAACAGACAGGTCCTGCCGGATCCACAGTCATGGACAGTCCAGGGAATCCAACCATCTGTGGCTACACAGTGGTGCAGTGCACACAGACAGTGCATACAAGAACAGAAAGTCACAGGTTCAAAGCCCAGCTGGGGCTACTGCCAATCCTGCCCACATATTTTTCCCACAACTAAACAGTGATAGTAAGGACACACCTTTCATGGCGGGGACATATGCAATGGTAAGACATCTATCTTTTACCCACTGAGCACAGACACCATGAACAGGGGCAGTACCTAGAGCAGAATCACCCAAATGCAGTCCTGGTGGGCCACACACCAGTCAGGTTCCATGCTGACACTCATACATATGCCTGTGCTGTATATCTATGCACCACCCCCATGGCATGTACATGTAGCCCATGCATATTCATGAGGGATAGCAGGAAAACCCGAACAGTGTGATGCAAACCTGGACTGGAGTTGGGAATCTGTGCCGTAAAGCAGCAGCCATCAAGGGCAGACACACCCACACCCACAGGCCCCATTGGCCAATGTCTCCTGGAAAGGCAGAACATTGGACCGTGCATGCAGCACCCAAAACGAGCACTTGCATAACTTACCAATGTCACCCTACACCTGAGGTATACGGTACACAGCTCGGAGACGTTTTGCTAGGAGCACAGGCAGGCAGTTATCCATACGTTACGTACATACTGCTAGTTGACCCCATCCAAACAATCTGTTAGGTGTTTGGCGGGCATGCTCCAGGCCTGGCCTCTGACGGTGCTTACCACCCTGGGGAGTGACCACCAGCTGTAATGCGTACCATATCCATGCCTTGCCGTGCTCAGGACCGGTTTGGTGGGCAAGGCTACTTACCCCCTCAATCGTAGCACCATGATGGCAGAGGTGTGGAAGTGTGTGTCTGTCTATACAGTGGGTGTTGGCTGCAAGCCCCT
Organism: Ichthyophis bannanicus; assembly: GCA_033557465.1. Taxonomy (NCBI): domain Eukaryota; kingdom Metazoa; phylum Chordata; class Amphibia; order Gymnophiona; family Ichthyophiidae; genus Ichthyophis; species Ichthyophis bannanicus. The sequence goes on along the minus strand of CM066041.1, from coordinate 182,629,398 downwards.
TCAACAGCCCGCACTGCCAGCACTGTTGCCAGTATTGGCCAGTCAATGTGCATAATGAGGTGCAAGGTACCATGGGTATAGCCAGGGCAGGGTGGCGTGGCCAGGATGCATCTGCACTGGGCATAGGGCCCTGGCAGGGACATTGGCTGGGATATTGTAGTGTCCGGCCACCACCTACACAGACAGGGTGGCCAAAGCATGTCCTTCTGGGGGATCACGCTCACCCTGACTGTGCAGTGACCACAGCATGGCTAGGCCCCCCCATAGTGCTGTATAGTAGTTCTCTCATGTGATAGATATGGGTTTCTCTTTGGGGCCCAGTCACTGATCTATCTGCTTGCTGTGTATGCAGACAGCCCAGTTCTGGATGCATGCATCTCCATTGGGAACATGCACTATGGACTAACCAGCAGACTGTTGTAGCTGGTAAATGTCTTGCTATAATGGCTTGCAGGGTGCAGTGGCTGTTGGCTTGCTGCAGGGGAATATCTGGTGGTGGAGTGCAGCTTACCATACCCTGGGCTTATGTCTGTCTGCTATTGTGTTATGGCTGTGTATGGAGCTGCCTGCCTGGGGGGGTGGTGGTGTTCCTCAGCAGGACTGGGGTTGATGTTGCCCTCTACTGCCACCTTTGCAGGGAGGTAGAGTGTGGATCCCTTGATGGGGACCATGTTTGCCACTGGGGGGGTGCCTGATGGCAGCAGACAGGGATATCCATGGTGTTTGTGCAGAAACTAGCTATCTTACACATTAACACTGCTTTGCAACGCCCGCTTGGCCTCCAGCAGCCATGCAGGTGTTGTTGACCTGGTCCTGGCCACCTCATTGCACACTCAGGGTGAGCACAGTACCCGCACGATGTAACGGTGTGTGGCTACTCTGTGCCAGTAAACACCCGGTCAGTGCCCCCTACTAGGCCAAGGTGCTGTGTGGGTGCACCCGGTCACTTCCCCCAACAGGGCCGAGGTGCTGTGGGGGTGCATTCCCCATCTTGTGTCCATCTGCGGACAGCTAATTTGCATGTGCAGTGCATCATGGGTACGGGTGGCCTAACCCTATCCTGTTGACACCAGCAGACTGTCTGTGAGTGACGTGTAGGCTATCTGCAGCCAGCCAGGGGCCTGCTTACAGCTATGGAGCTGTAGCGCAATGGTTACATCACTGCCTGTGCAAGCCAGAGGTCATGGGTTCAAACCCACAGTGGGGCCCTTTGGTAGGGCTGTCCACAGCTTTATTTTTATTTACTGTACATATGTCTATGCCGGCAAGACCACCCTCAGCTTACTATACCCATTAGGTGCCTCTGAGGGTGCTTCATAGGGCGCCCTGTAGGCCACCTTATGGTTGCCATCCCTATAGGGTGCACTATACATTATCCTGTGTCGCAACATACATGCTGCCCCATAGGGGTCATTCAAGGGTGCCTTGGCGAACAGTGCACTGTAACATGTGCCTTATGGGCCGCCGTATGTTAACATGCTGGGAGAGTGCGTTTGCTAGTAGTGATAACAAATTAAATTTATACAGCCTCCTACAGCATACTACATACTGCCTCAGCAGGCATTTTTCACTGGGCATTGTGAGGTGTTGAACCCCTGATCCCTGCACCATTGGTCAGTGTTGTAACCATTGTGCTGTGGCTCTGTTCCTGTGCTTGTGCATCAGCGCGCCGCCTTGTGCCTATCAGCGCGCCGCCTTCTGCCGCCCAAGGGACCAGTGCGCCGCCTTCTGTTGCCCAAAAATAACTGTGCGCCGCCTTCTGCCGCCCAAAAATAACTGTGCGCCGCCTTATGCCGTTCCAAATTAATTTGCCTCCTAAAACAATGTTAATCATTACAATTACTGCCTTAGCTGACCTTTGTCGTTGCGCACACTGGGGGATTGAACCCATGGCCCCTGCACCATTGGTCAGTGTCTTCACCATTGTACCACGGCTCTGTTGTTTTGTATACTCAGCAGCGTGCCACTTTGCCTTTCCACGCGCTAATGTCGACCCCCGCACATTAGCGCGACGCACACACATCCGGTTGCTTACTACCGTTTTTTTTCTATTTTCTGCCTGAACCGCCCACTCCTTATATGGCACAGGCACACTAGCACGGCCCCGCACGTTAGGAATGTTTAGTAAACAGACCCCTAAGTCATGACAACTGTTAAAAAATCATGGGGAAGAGAAACAAAAGGGTTTTGTTTTTCATTTGCCTGAAACCTCTAGTAATCTTTCAGCTGTTTTTTGTTTGTTTGTTTGGGCAGCAGCTACAGTTCCATCTTAATTAACAAAATTGCCCTGAAATTAAAATTTATAAAAACAAAACAACAAAAGAAAAATGTATTAAAACAAAACAAATCTGCAAAGAACACAGGAAACTAAACAAAATAATTTTTTTCTTTTGTCTGTACACCCCTAATTTACTTTAATAATTCAGATTCTGCAAATGGGTACTGAAGAATCATACTGATCTCAACAGAATACGTGTATATGGTATGTTAAGCAAATATTCTTTTCCAATAGCTGTGTTCTAGCTCCTAATTTTACTAAAATAATCAACAGGTATCATAGTGGGATCAGATTTCAAGGGTATTGTGAAGAGCAAAACTCTGAAAATTGACCCAGCATTTTGAAAGTTTATCAGTTTATACTAGAAGCTGAATTATTGTGCAGCCCCCTCTTTCTGAGCTTTCGTCCCCTCTGGCTGCATTCCCAACTAATTTTTACAGCTCAAACACTTCTTTCCTGTGATATCACCCTTACGGCTCATATCTCCCATCCAACTCCCCTCTCGGCCATAAGGAATAGATCACCTATCAGCTTGCTGCAAGGCTGTTTGTTATTTTACATCATTTAATTCATTCTGAAAATAAACAGCATTCGGATAAATCAGAGCAGTCTTGGTGCCCTCTGACCTCTCAGTCTGAAGAAAACCATTGATAGATAGCCTGATTTAAAATACGATGGTATTAGCAACCTTCTCAATTCCCTCTGCCCCCACCCCCTTCTTTCCTCCCCATTCTTAGTCCAGCTCCTATCAAGAGTTCAGCTACACTAGAAACATTTAGCTATTTCAGAGGAGGCTCAACGTGTCCCTGTGACACCTCACAGATTATGAAGTTACATTAAAGACCTGGACAAGACTGGAGATTTATCAAGGATGAAATTACTTGCTGCTTTCTAGAGGACCTTGAATTCAATCCTCGGGCAAGAACTTGCTCCAGGTTCTTGCTGGCCATGCTGTGGAAGCAGTGTTCACAGTCCATGAAGAAGGAAAAGCCTTGGTCATTGCTCAACAACAACACCTGGCAACCAGATTCAAGGACCACAAAATCATGTTTTGAAAGGAACATGTCTGTGAGGTCTCTGGCCAAAGCGTCTTGTCATAATGAGCATCTTAAATTGTGGGAGGATGATATAAAATGGTGGGTTGTGAATGAAGGTTCTCCAGCATAGCCAACTGCTTCCAAAAAATGGCAACCTGGCTTCAAGAAAACAACTTGTCAATAAACTATAATAAAACCGAAGCCCGAAACACACTGCACCACACATCACACTGAACAAATCTTCCACTGCATGGTACAGACCACAAAATATTATTGATTGTTTGATGTGCCAAACCGCTTTGATTTAATGATAAAGCGGTATACTAAATCCATCTAATTAAATAAATAAGGTTCATGGAGCAGCTAGCTAATTTTGAGTAAGCTAGAAAATATAGGTAGAGAAGGAGGAAACTACCAGAGTAAGATATATGAATGAATAAATCGATTAGATGTCGGTAGATTATACCTAAACGATCTTGAACTAAAATGGCATTTAACGTCTGCTTTTCTCAGTGGAATGCTTTCAAATCTTAAAATAACAAAATCACAATTCAACATAAATTCCATTAAACCTATTAGAAACAAAGAACCAGGGCCTGTGCAAGGATATGTATTGCCCTAGGCAAATCTCATTCCTGACACACCCCATCCCGCCCCCGCCCCTTGCTCCTGCCTTCGTCTGGGATCTGCTGTGTTAGCAGTGACATTAATGAGCAACACAAGACTCCGCTGCTGTGTGCTATTAGTGCTGTGCTTTGACCATCCGCTTCTACCCCTTCTGATGCTGACTTCCTGTTTCCATGGGGCAGAAGCGACTGGTCGAAGCGTGCCACCAAAAGCACACTCCGTTTAAATGTCATTGCTGTCACTGAGGTCCCAGAGAGGGGTGGTGGCAGCACAATGGCAATGAGCCACCCTTAAAAATGTGGCGCTCTAGGCAAGCCTAATTCACCTAATGAATAGCACCAGCTCTACAGACAGCCCAATACTGAGAAGGATTTTGAGGGAATAATCTGACAGTTCAAATTATTATTATATTCAGTGGATCTATATGTATAGCTAGCGTTGCTGAATTTGCAAGTATGCTTTGCATTGCCAGCACATAGGAGCCATATGTGGTAAAGGACCGGTCTGGAATACACATGTATAACTTATTCTCTCTGCCGCAGCTGCATCCCTGGCCATGCCCGCTCCAAAGGTATACAGCACGGGCCCAACACACGTACTGATAGAACAGCAGCTACCTCAAGGTGGAGGATGCTTGGAGTGCCTTCCTGGTGGCAGGGTCAAAAACAGCGAGGAAATTCAGAAAGACATGGGACAGACACAGAGCATCCCTATATAGCAAGAGGATGGAATCAAAGCAAATGTAACTACTCCTCAACAAATTGAGGGGGTAACCTGCATGAGCAGTGGATAAAACCTTAAACAAAGGTGCTGAGGGGGTAACTGTACGGAGTGGCAGATTAGCTTCCTTACTGGGCAGACTAGATGGACCATGTTGGTCTTTATCTGCCGTCATTTACTATCTTACTATGTGGCCACATATGCACATAAATGGCCTCCTAGAAGATAAGAGGTGTGCATTTTGCTGACGGGCATTTATGGGGGTGGTGTTTGGTTACGGGGGTGGTGTTTGGTGGGATGATGGGTAAAGAGAGCAAGTACACATGAAGATCATAACATACTACAGACATGGCCATTTACTCCATCTCGAGGGTTGGCGCACGTTAGGACACACACTAATGACAAGTAGGCTCAAGATAGGCAGCCCTAGAATGGGCTGAAACAAGGTGTCCCCTTTGAAGATCATCCTCGTAATCTTGTTGTTTTTAAAAACAATTTTTGAATTATTGCATCTTACAATATCCACATAAGATACAGAAAACAAACAGAGTACTCCACAGTAAAACTATACAGAAATATACACCATAAGTTACTGATATAAATTCTAGCCCCCATCATGGAACACCTGGCACCGGTCAAAATAGATGGAAAAAATAAAAAAGAACAATATCCTAAGTATAGGAAACCAAGAAGCAAAACAGTTGGGTCCCTGCAACAAAAAAGTCAAACCCAAATTACAAACCATTATAAAGCAAATCTCCTAAACACAAATACACTACATTTATTTCCCCAGGAGAAAGGTCTCTATTGTGAGCCTCACAGAATGCATATCAAGCCCCTTGATACATGATCAGGCATTTGCAAGGAAAGTCAAGAAAGAAGGAAGCCCCCAGTGTCCTGACTCCAGGTCTTAGCGGCAGGAATGCCTTCCGCCTTAACTGAGTACCTCTAGACATGTCAGGGAACACATTAACCACCTGACCACAAAAGAGGACAGATTTCTTTTGAAAATGTAATCTCAAAATATTATTTCATTCTGCTTCAGAGCAAAAAGAAACTAGCAAGGTGGCAGGGGACAAAATCTCATCCTTAGAGTTTTCCAAAAAAACAGACAAATCACGACTAGCCACCGTGGAAAGTTCTTCCATCCCCTCCCCATCTTGCCACACACTTTTGTTTCCTTGAGGAATATAGCATACATGAGAATTCTTAATAATAATCAGTATCTATTACACCTAGGATTTCTTTTCAATATGTTTGAAACAAAATTGTGGGAGAAAGAAAATGGGCAGTGGGAAAATTCAAGTACTTCAAATTCCTAGCACAGATTACATTCTCCAATGTTTCGTGTCTACGGCGCAACACTACAATATCCTTCATAATGTAGTAATTGAACAATGGAAGTTAGTTAACGGCAGAATCCACTTTAACAAGGTGAGAATCCACAGCTGAGAACTTTACATCTTGTTCAATTTAGCCACTGTAGCCCCAATAAACTGGGCAGATGTATTTAAAGAGGATCCAAGAAGTGTCTCTAACCAGGTAACTACCTCCCAAATATCCTTCAAAGCAACCTCCTTAGGCAGAATCTTTAACAGAGCAGAGGAGGCAAAGGCACAGAGGACAGCATAGAATCAGAGTCCAAATAGAGGGAAACCACCGCCTTAACCTGGCTATCCAGGGGGGTGATGACTGGGCATTCTCGAACGTCTGAGTCACCAAGCCATTACTCCCCCAGTCACATTAAGATGATAGGGTGGGGTTTTAACACCCGGAGGTCCTGGGCTCTCTGCATCTGGATCACTACTCACCGAAGGGCAGAAGAAGACGACGACAATCCATAGGGCCAACTAATGTAGCTGCTTTTTTTTCTGAAATACTTATCCCCTCTTCTTCCATTTTCTCATATCAAAAAGAAAAAAACAACAGCCGCTCCAAGCTCCGATGATGCTCCGATGATGCTCCATGATGCACCTACAGCTGCGCTCTGCCATGGAGAGCTGGTTCTTCAAGGCCTTCTACCAATGACATCAGGAACCGCAGCCAGGCAACCAGCACAAATGCCGGGCACAGACCCAATGGGAAGCAGCACCAGGTCCCCATCATCCTCATAATCTATTACTTTGGCAACATGTGTAAGATTGTCAAGGCCACAAAATTATTAGAATCAGCGCCTTATAAATGGAGTCCACCCTGCTGAAGCTATAGTTGTCAATGGGTTGCCCCAGATCTTGATATTGGGAATCATCCATTTCAATATCTTTATTAGCAACATTGCTGAGAAACTTGAGGGGAAAATACATTTTTTACAGATGATACTAAACTCTGGAATAGGATGCACATGTCATAAGAGGTGTTAAAAATGACAGGGGACTTGTAAAATCTGCAAAAATAATACAGGGTTTGGAAAACAACTTTGGTTTAAACAGGTGTAAAATCAGACTTTAGGGCTGCAAAAATCCATTAGCCATATATCAATCAGAGGGCAAAAACTGAAAATTCCATAATAAAAGAAATATCCAGGCGTGATCACCTCAGGGAAACCAGTTGTTGTTTAAAGCTACTGTGAAAGCCAACAGTACAATTAGTTTCGTAACTGGAAGCGTCAGCAGGTAGAAAAAGGAGAGAAATCCCCACTCACCCTTGCACGGTCTCCATAAATACCCATTATATGGTTTTTTTGACTTGAGCCAAACCTGACTATCGGCCCGATTCTAGGACGCAGGTTGCGGAGCTGCATGTTCCAGCGGGACATGCAGCCCTGTAAGCCAGTCAGACCCGATTCTCCCTCCGGCTTTCCTGTACATCCTGAGCATCAGGACGACGAGATCCAGTAGGGGATGGAACAGAGCAAGATCTGGGCAAAGTGGGGGCAGGCCTTCCAGGCAGGATGTACAGGGCCGATTCGGGTCACAGCCCTGTACGTCCTGCTGTGGCAAAGGGGACATGCTGCTGGTTCCACCTCACAGGTAGAATAAGCAGCACAAATCCGGAGACTGGGCCCGGGGATGCCATCCCTAGGTCCGGGGTCGGGTGCGGGTGGATCCTTGCCACCCGATCTAGGCCCCGGCAGGCCAGCTGTGGGTCAGGCAGTAGGGAAAAGGGGGGCCGAAGCCTCAGGAATCAGGGGCACCTGTGAGCAGGAAGTCCCCGCAGGCAGCAGGCGCACACTGGGCTGTCCATGGGAATGATTCTGTGGTCCGGGATCTGGTCCAAACGGGCCCAACGTCCACAGGGATGTCTGGATGGCCCGGATGTCCCCTACCTAAATCAGACTCCTCATGGTGTAAGTTAGAGAGTATCAAGTTCCCGAAGGGTAGATATCAAGCAATCATTTTTAACAAGTCAATTCCAAGTTAAAAAAAATTAGCAAGACCTAAAGCATAGGAAGGAAGCACTGCAGAAACCAGAGGCTTAATGAAGGAGAAGCAGGGAAAGTTACTACAGATACCAGGGGCATTTAGTCACTGAGCGATATGATAAGCCTCTTGGAGTTTAACCAGGGCAGATGGATGCGTTAATTCTTCAGAAGCCTATTAACCATGTCAGGCTGGTGAGTGCTTTTCTGCTTTGAAGCTGATTAGGTCTCACACTGGGATCTGTTCAAAGTCATTGCTAGGGCCTACCGCTGCATAAACCTGTCTCTTCTATATAAGCACATGTCTCCATTTATCATCTTATCAAACAGGGCTGGCAATTGTTACACACATTATAGGGGAGTGGGAGACTATTTCTCAGCCGCAAGCGCTATGGAATAAATACTAGTTGTGGAATTCTGATGGAATCAGATAGAATTCTTTTACCAAGGAGATCAGTGCACAATCTTAACTTGACTAATTAGCTTATAAAGTTCATATCAAGACAGTGAAAGGGGTTAAATCTCTATATCTCTACCAGTTCTTTTATAAGTCATGTGGGGAATAAATGTTTTGTAAATAGTTTATAAATATTAAGTAATAAAAAGTAAAAAGGCTAGTATGGGACAATGATAAAATCTAATGAATCTGGCTACTCTTGCGCCTGAAGGCTGTAATGGATGGCCCATATAAGTAATCAATGATTTTGACGGCCCTCTTTTATAAAAAAAATTTCTGGGAAGTATGTTGGTGTGCTGACTGGATAACTCCTGAATGCAGGTTTGTGCGGTTTGATGGTATAAAGACACATAAATGACTACTTGCCCTCTCAACTTAGGTAACCAGTTATAAAATTACCTCCTTAGATGGTAAGGACCCAATATTTAAAGGCACTTATCTGGTAACAGTGCTATCTGAATAGTGTCCCTGAATATCTGTTAAGACCCCCTTGGTACTGTCTGGATCTGGGGTAGAGTTAGGGCGAAGACATGAGTTATCCAGATAGTGGCAATTTTTAGCATTGCTATCTAGATACTGTATCCAGAAAATTTAGGACAGCAGGAAGCTGTTTATGTTTATTGTGGAACTTTATATACCGTCATTCTCAAGGCATCACAGTCTTACAATTAAACATTTAAAATGATACTAAAATAGTATTTTAAGCTCAGTTAAGAGCGCGAAAAAGCAAGGAGAACGGTGAAATGGAAGGTCCTTATGCACTTTACACTGAGGCCACTATGATCAATCAATCAAAAGTATGATCGAAGGAGAAAGTTTTCAAGCCTACCTTGAATCTCGGGAAAGAAGATTTAAGGCAAAGGTATTTAGGTAGAGGGTTCCAAAGAAGAGGTGTTAGAATATAAAACAGGGGATTTCGAATGGATTCATGTGTAGCATTGGCTGGGGAAGGTATGACAAAACATTTACCAATCAAGGAGCACAGTGATCGACTTGGCACATAGGAAACCAGAACATCAGAGAGCTGAAGGAGTAGACCTAAACTGATAGACTTAAAGACTTAAAGGCAAGAAGTAACATTTTGAATTTGACCCGATAAGACAACTAATGACTATTTATGAGAAGCAGGTGACATGATCAGTTTCATGGTGGTATTCTGGATTATTTGTAATTGAGTGGGGGCTACTAAGAAAATCCCATTGTAGAGGGAGTTTCAGTAATCTAGATGGCTAATGATCAAAGCATGAACAAGTTTAAGAAGTACGTCTTTATCAAGGAATGATCTAATGGACCTAATTTGCTGAATGGCAATGAAACATGATTTAACTACAGATGTGACTTGAGGATCAGAAGAAAGAGAGCTGTCAATAATCGCCCAAAGAATTTTAATTAAAGACGTCAGTGGAACAGTCAAGAACTATTCAAGATAGGGGAGATATTAGGGGTCATTTGTTCACACGGCTTGACATTTAGTAATGTTTAATTTAAGGGCATTGGCGGAGAACCAGTGGACAACCAGCCAGTGATACGCAATGAATAAATGGAGAAAGATCAGGCTTGTGGATGGAAAATGATTTATCTATGTATTTTTTATTCATGTAGAAAATTTGCATCCATAGATGTTTCTGTTACTTAGGGGCATGTTTACTAAAGTGCGTTAAATGTGACTATCGCGTGTTATACGACGTTAACGACCGTAAGTGCCGTATAACGCGCGTACCGACGCGCTAACGACCGTTAACGTCATACTACGCGCGTTAACCGTAGTTAACGATCGTAAAGCTCCGCGGCGCGTTAAAACAGCGCAGAAGGTGGAGAGTGGGCGGAGAGAAGGGGTCAATGGGCGGAGAGTGGGCGGGGAGAGGCACCCCTCATACTAACGCGCTGAATTTCAGAGCTCAATTCCAACGCGAATGAAAACCTGTCGTTTAAAAGGCATTTAAAGGGAAGAGAAACCATTTCCGTCAGCAATGTACAGAAAAACCGGGGAAACCCACAAAACGTGAGCAGTGTGATACATGTGCACAGAACAATATTTCACATAAAACGTTAAAAATGACCACAAGAAACATTTTAAAAAGCATAATTCAGCTGGGCAACAGTGATAGCAATGGGCAACAAGGAACAACACTCCCTGGAAAGCACAAAAATAAAAAGAAATGATGCGTGGAAGGGTCTACGCTCCGCAGACCCTTTCAAAGAGCATTACATTGTAATGGAGCTGCCCTGGGCGTGTGGTGTAATGTTTTCCAATGATATCATTGTTGCCCAGCTTGGTTATGGGTGTGTGCCCCTTTTCTGAGGTCTATGTACACCTTTGTCTGCATAAGGTAAATGAGGCCACAGTAAACCTGTTGCAGAGCAGGGTTTCTGGCTCGTCAGGCCGGTTTAACTAACTCCAGGGAGTGCACTGTCTCTGTGGCCACAGTGTGGTGCAACAGACACAGCCAGTGCCTGTAAGACCAGAGGTCACAGGTTCAAATCCCAGCTGGGGCTCTTGCCAACCCAGTCCCCATAGTTTTACCCACCACTACACAGTGATAGTAAAGACACTCCTTTATTGCAGAGAACATACACATGGCCTATAGTTTACCACACCAAACACAGACACCAGAAACAGGCACATTACCTAAAGCAGAGTCCCGCAAATGCAGTCCTGGAGGGCCCCACACCATTCCGGCTTCATGCTGCCTCTAATAAAGATGCCTGTGCTGCATAGCTATGCACCACCCCCATGGTATGCAGATGTAGCTCATGCATTTTTATGAGGGACAGCATGAAAACCCGAACAGTGTTTGGAACACCAGGACTGGAGTTGGGGAACTCTGCCGTAAAGCAGCAGCCAACAAGGCCACAGGCCCCATTGGCCAATGCCTCCTGGAGAGGCAAGACATTGGGCCCTGCCTGTATCACCCAATACTAGCAGTTGCATACCTTAGCAATGCCACCCTACACCTGGGTATATGGTACAGAGCGATCAAACGTTCCCTATGATAACTGGCAGATATCAATTCCTACGTTAAGCACAGTTTGCTCATTGCGCTCCACCATAACAATCATTCTGATGTCTGCGGTGTTTGCTGCAGGTCTGGTCTCTGACAGTGTTCACCACCCTGGGGAGTGACCCCCCAACAGCCTTGTGTACCATATCCATGCCTGTACTATGCCCATGACTGGTGTAGTGGGTATGGCTGCTGACCACCTCTATAGTAGCACAATGCTGGCATAGGTGTGGGGGTGGCTGTCTGTCTATCCAGCAATGTCGACAGTATTGGGCTGCCAATGTGCATAATGAGGTGCAAGGTACCATGGGTATAGGCCGGACAGGGTGGCCTGGCCAGGGTGCATCTGCACAGGGCATAGGGCAGTGACAGGCACATTGTAGTGCCCGGCCACCACCTACACAGACAGGGTGACCTCAGTATATCCTGCTGAGAGATCACTATCACCCTGACTGTGCAGTGACCACAGCATGGCTAGGCACTCCTATAGTGCTATCTAGTATTTCTCTCATGTGATAAATATGGGTTTCCTTTTGGGGCCCAGTCACTGATGTATCTGCTTGCTGTGTATGCTGACATCCCAGTTCTGGGTGCAGGCATCTCCACTAGGCACTAGCAGACTGTTTGCAGCTGGTAGGTGTTGTGATGGAGTGGCTTGCAGGGTGCAGTGGCTGATGGCTTGCACCAGGGGAATATCAGATAGTGGTGGGGTGCAGCATACCATATCCAGGCCTAATGTCTGTCTGCTGTTGTGTTATGGCTGTGTACAGAGCTGCATTGACTGCCCTGTGGGGTGTCTGTTCCTCAGCAGGACTAGGGTTAATGTTCCCCTCTACTGCCACCTTTGCAGGGTGGTTGACTGTGGTCTTTTGATGGGAGACCCTGTTTGCCACCCTCAGCCCTGGGGGAGGGGGGTGATGGTGCATGGGGCTACACCTGACTGAAACAGACAAAGATGTCAAGGTGGTCCTGCAGAACCTACCTATCTCACACAGTAACACAGCTTTGGACCTGGTGCTGGGCACCTCACTGCACCCTCAGGGTGAGCACAGTACCCGCACAATGTGACGGTGTGTAGCTACTCTGTGCCAGTACAACACATGGTCAGTACCCCCTATCAGGCCGAGGTGCTGGGGGGGTGCACATGGTCAGTTCTCCCTACCAGGCCGAGGTGCTGTGGGGGTGCATTCCCCATGGTGTGTATCTGTGGACAGCTGATTTGCATGTGCAGTGCATCATGGGTGTGACTGGCCCAATCCAACCCTGTGAAACTCCAGCAGCTGCTCACAGGCTCTGATAAACCATAGGCCATCACACGTACATCTGTTAGCATAATGCATAGGTGCAGGACACCCTACAAAGTCTGTAATATCAGATGCCCACACTGGTAAAAACACACGTACCCACGCACGTAGCAACGCACGTACCGACGCACAATTGTATGCGCGCAGCTACGCACGGAACTACGCACGTACCAATGCACGCAACCTCGCACGTATCAATGTACGTGGCTAAGCACACTCCGAGGGTGTTTTTCTGACACCAATACTCAGCGTAACGAAAAACATGCCTCCTCTTTCCCTCTGTAATGTGCAGGGTGATGCCTGGGACAGCCTTCTGTGTTAGGCACACTGGGGACTCAAACCCATGCTGCCTGTAATAGCGGTCAGTACCGTAACCATTGTGCTACAGCTCTGTTTCAGTGCTTTGTGTCTGTACGTCTTCTTATGATTAACGCGCAGTAACGCGGCACGGCGCCCGGTAACGCTCGTTACGTTTTCTAACGCGCGGTAGTGGTGAAGATGTACCGCCCATGTCCTTATTTGGGGTTTCTTTCACTACCGCGGCTCCTAACGCGAATTGCACTAACGCACTTTAGTAAACATGCCCCTTAGAGTCTGATATAACTGATATTCACTTGGGCAGCCCTGCCCTCTGACCCATAACCCTGGATATTGAATGCTGGGGTCATATGTGGCCTTGGCATTGAATATCCGGGGACTGCTGCACATACCGGAAGCAGCAGTAGCTAACCGGGCAGCGGCGATATTGCATGCTGCCTATAGTTCCTGTGCCTAAAAGATCAGTGAGGTTTTTTTCTCACCTATCTTTTAGATGCAGGTTGCTAACTGAGCAGCATGCAGTATCGCCGCTACCCGTTTAGCAACAGTCTCCGCCTCCCCTCCACCCTGGGACGTCCCCAACACGCCCCAATGCTAACCGCATAGCATCGGGGCATGTAGCAGAATTAGAAGGGGATATTCAATGGCAATAACCATGTAAGTGCCATTGAATATCCTGATTTAAGGCATTTATACAGTTTACTGGGCTGCAAACTGTGTAAATGCCTTTTGAATATCAGGCCCATATTGTTTTATTTTTTATGTAGTGATTAGTGCCTTTGACATGTAATTTTTGGCGCTCACATTTGAGATGTTCTCCATCATTTCTGAGGTTTGGTATGTTCCTTAATTTATTTTTATACGGTTTTCTTTAAGTTTTGTTTTTACTTATATGTTTTACATACATATTTGTATTGTTTATTTAGACCCCCGATGAAGGCTTTATTAGCCGAAACTTGGCTGAGCCATGTGTTGCTTACAATAAAGAAGTTTGTTCTACTTCATAAAATGACCCTACACGAACAAGTGTGCACAATGAAAGCAACAGGTATGCTTGTATGTGGCTTTGGTGTAAGCATGTTTGAGGGAGGAGTTTGAGCACAGCATGGTTGGAGTTGCAATTTACACGTTACGTTATGAAATATGCATGAACATTATACCTGCTCTTGAACCAGTATAACCACACAGGATCCTTTTACCCTCAATATAAGCATGGTTTGTGCTAGTATTTTATAATTAGGTTACAAATAGCTGCCTCCTTATCCTTCACACATAGATGACTTTTTATAACATTACGGGCTGGAATTAAGTCCATAGCAGTCAGTGTGTTTTTGAAATGCTCGCTGCCACTGGTAAAACTTTTGGATATTCATCACCAGCATCTGGATAGTGACTTTCCAAATATCCGGAACCTAGGCGATTTCCTAGAGTGCCAGTTTCTGGGGGCAACAAAGAGCAGAGCACTCAAAGCTGAACAAGGGTGGCATAAGGCTTAAGGTATGCCTAGGGTGCCAACACTCGAACCAGCTCTGGGGCCAGCCCTGCATCCAAGTACTAACTAATCCTGCTTAGCTTCCAGATCAGACAAGATTGGGTGGCATGGCCCTAGTCAACGACAAAGTAACTAGGTATATACTATATTCCTGGCTTTCTCCTGGTTTACAGTTCTAGGCTCTATCCACTAAGCCATAGTACTTCATTATGGATGGCAGAAATGTGCTCAGGTAAAACAGTTTCAATTCATTTTTATAAAATTTGGCTTCTCTTCAAATTTGTGTTGAATTTTTCAGTTCATTTCGCAGATTTTCTTTTAATAAAACATTATTAAGGTGTGCTAGAACTTTTTAAAGCTCACAAGTCAACTGTACTGCTGTACCGAAGGCACATCCCAAAAGGACGGCCACATTTTCCAACAGCTACATGTCATAGCCCAAATATTTTCCTTCTCTAACAGAAAATGGGTTGCAAAAACAGAAACGCTGACCAGGCTGAGAAAACGTGCGAAGTGATCTGCTTCAGTTAGTAACAACTTCTCCTTCCACACCCAAAATGAGTTATTTACTGACATATATGTGTGAGGAAGGCCTCAGTTTTTTATATAGAAAGGAGCAGGGGGAGCTCTGGTTCTGACCAACATATTCTAAAGCTTCTTTGTGGCCATTAAATGCTTGAAAAACCACAAATTACCATTGGAGTGGGGCTGGCTCCAGCGACCCCCAAAACTTGAAATTTACAGCATCTGTGCAAATAAACATCCCTGAGGTTTAGGGCAAGGCAATATTTAACATGAATACATTTCATACAAAATTAGCAGCATCGAAAGAAAAGTAGCCCTGTAATTACATGAAAAATCAGTCCATTAAGGTAATTAAAATGTTTCTTCCTCTTTTCTTAAACAGCTATCACCTTTCTCTTTCCCTCTTTATACAACCCTGCTCCTATGCCACTGCCCTAAGTCTTCAAGAAGTATTGCATTTAAATGGAGATTCTGCTCCAGATTCTGAAACACAATTCTGAGGATCATTTTAAGATTGCCGCAGCAAAGGCAGAAGCTGGAATTAAGGGTGTGCACTGCCAAAAAACCAAAGTTTGTGCTTGTTTTAAATGAAATGTTCCCAATTTTCCAGCATTTTGTCATGTTCGTTCAGCCTATTCATTTTTTAAGCACATTGTACGAATACCGGGCTAAAACAATCCTTCTTTTAATAAAAAATAAACTGAATTTTGAAACTTTTCATCGTACTTGTGCACTTTCTATGCATACTACAGCTTCTTTGCGAGTGCAAATTAATAGCCATATGTGGGCACAAGCAATTTGCACACATTGCTAAATTGTAGGTGCCCCAACAAATGCCAAAATGCACCCAAAATTCAAATGCCTAGTAGATCATAGGTGCATTAATTCAAAGGCATATGCAAGTGCAAGTGATTTGTGTACACTTTAAATTTTTAAGCACCCAAAGGAACCATATACACACACTCTAGTTAGAATTACTGCCACTAGGGAGATGCACCGTTATTTATTTATTTATTTATTTACATTTCTTATATACCGCACTATTTGCGATCAGCGCGGTTTACATACAACAAAATGGTATCCGACAATAAACAAAGTCAGATCATTACATTGAACAGGAACAAGTAACTTGGAGAACAGGGTAAACTATATACATATGCGGAGCATTGAATAGGGTAACTATATACATGTCAGATGGGGTTATTGATTTCAGGTGGCTGGGGTTTGGGGCAGTCAGTGAGGTGTTTGATAAAGAGAAAGTGTTTCAGGGCCTTCCTGAATTGGCTCAAGTTGGGGATTTCTCTGATGTGTGGTGGTAGGGAGTTCCAGAGACTTGGGGCGCATAGTCTAAAGGCTCTGTTCGATGTTGCTTTGGAGCATTTTGTTATGTCTCTCGGTATCACTAGCATGTTGTCTACTGTGGTTCTTCTTAGCCTGTTGGGTGTGGGTGGTTGGATGAGGTCACATAGTGAAGAGGAGGAGAGCCCCTTGATCACCTTGAATGTCATCACTAGGGTTTTGAAACTGATCCTGGCTTGAATGGGGAGCCAGTGAAGCTGCTTCAGGAGGGGTGTGATATGATCTCTTCTTG
This sequence comes from Ichthyophis bannanicus, assembly GCA_033557465.1. NCBI lineage: Eukaryota > Metazoa > Chordata > Amphibia > Gymnophiona > Ichthyophiidae > Ichthyophis > Ichthyophis bannanicus. The sequence continues at coordinate 182,612,689 of CM066041.1, read as the reverse complement.
GCGTTCCGAGGAGAATCCGCGCTGCACTGTTCATGGCAAGTTGCAGGGGACGTAAGGTGGCCTGAGGGAGTCCTTGTAGGATGGCGTTTGAGTAATCAAAATGAGGAATGATGAGGGCTTGATAAATGGTGTGGAAGTCGCCTGGTTCGAGTAACGGGCGTAGGTGTCTAAGGGATCTAATCTTGAAGTAGATCGCTCTTACAGTGTTGGCTATGTGTTGCTTCATGTTGAGGTTCTGATCCAATGTGATTCCAAGATAACGTATAGCTGATTTTACTTGCAATTCGGCATTGTCCACTTCCAAGTGGCCGGGTGGAGTAAACTCGGGATTTCTGGAGATGAACAGGACCTCCGTTTTCTTGTGTTGGATGCGCAGATTTTGATAGAGGAGCCATTCGGATATTGCGTTGAAACACTTGGTCAAGGGGTAAGGTCTGGGCAGTCCAGGGATATTGGCAGGTAGAGTAAGACATCGTCTGCATATATCATGCAACTCACATTGAACGATCTAATGATGTTAGATTGTTATTATAAAATCATTATTATAAAATAACAGGGATGTCACCACAGTTTTAGTGATGTCCCTGTCATTCTTGTATCATTTCCCATCTGAAGGTGGTATACCTCTTTGGGGATGATACAAAATCTTCTGCAGGATAGACACCCTGGAAGGTGTGGACAGCATAAGGAGGGATCTAGCAAAGTTTGAAGAATAGTCAATTCTGAAGACCTCACCTTTAAAAGGATATAAACAAGATGGATTGGCCAAGAAGGCAGCTACTAAAATAGTCAGTGGTTTTTGTCATAAGGCATATAGGCATAAGCTTAAAAATCTCAATAAGTATACTTTGGAGACAAGGAAGGGTCATAGGATAAAGGTGAAAGGGGATAGACTCAGGAGTAATCTGAGGAAATATTTCATTATGGAAAGGTGTTGGATGTGTGGTGGAGGTGGATGGAGATGAGAACTGTATCTGAATTTACGAAGTATGGAACAGTTCATATGGATGGGCAGACTAGATAGCAGATAAACACCATATAGCCTGTCTATGTTTCTATGCTATATGACACAAAAAACAGAAGGAAATGTATTTTTTTTTTAATGTTTATTGAATGATGAGTTCAAATATAATAACAAACAGCAAACTTTAGGCAATGAAAAGTTGGGTACAGGAACATTACTGTTGAGACTATCAGCTCATGCATACGATTAAGATCAGCTAGAGAAATACAAGTATCAACAATGTAGCGCCCACAAAATTAGTAGAACTGAAAAGAAAAGAGAAACATCAATCCAAAAGTAGCTGCCGTAATATCCACTCCCTGGAATCTACCCCCTTCTGCACATTCTGACTCATCCTGAGATAAAAGTGGTCTCTTAATCTTCAAAGGGGTTATTTTACAAGCCCTATTCACAATTTCCACATTGAAAATATGGCATTTGCATGTGTAAATGTCAATTTCATAAAGGGATACATTTACACATGGATGTCCATAATACATACAGAAATTGCGAAGCAGTGTTTCAGGGGCATGGCTAGATCGTGACCTGGGTGGGTCAAAAATCGACATGTGTATTCCCCATTTCATATAGGGAATGCACACGCGTGACCAAAATTGTCCATGCCAGGATTTCCAGCCGCTCCCTGACACCCACAGGTTTTTAAAAAGTGCTCATTTCAGCCAGTCCTTTACCAGAGGGATTGAGGGGGTTATCCTCCCCAATCTTATGTGGTTTATTCCCCCCTCTGGGTTGAAATACATTAAAGATAGCACATCTGTTGTTAACTGGTGTTATTTAAATGTATAGATGTACAAAATGTCAACTTACACGTGTAAGCCGGCAAGTTGTCTCCAATGACTTTTTCCCACATGTAGATTTGTAAAACAGCTCCCTGGGCTCATCCTTGTATGGAATTTAGAAAGGCTCCATATTTGGCATAGCCCAGACTCGTGCCCATTCCGACCACAATGTTTCAATTCCAATCTTCCAGTCTCAACTTACCTTCACAGCAACAAAACTCATCTCACGGCATTCATTCTCTAGCAGGTTTCCATATTTCCATGACTTCAGGATATTCATCTTTAAGGGCAAGAGTCCCCATTACATAAGTGTACTTTATCTATCACAATCAAGAAGAGAGAGGCTTCACAAATGCCTTCCAAAAGACAGCAATGATATATCTGGTAGCCACCAACAGGTGATCAATTTATCGGGTGCCTCTGTCAACGCCAGGACACATTTCTCTACCCCATGGTCAAGCGGCAAAAGAGCCTGTTTGAATGGGAGTTTTTGTCAATCAATTTTGTATAGCTAAGAGATAACCCCAAGAACATTTCATTTCATTTGTCATTTTAGCAGGTGCTAAATGATTTTAGTGCATACTAAAAACTCTCAGCAGGTAGTAAAAAGACAGATGATGTGCACTGTAAATGCAGAAAAAAACAACCAATGGAGAATGACCATGGCCAGGACTCTCAATTGGTCCTTAATGGATATATTGTTGAGGACATGAAACGGCATTTCCTATGTCGGGTCAAATGAATACACATCCCTAGTAACAAGACATGAATATAACATACTAACAAAGCAGATGTTGATAGATAAGGAGCTGCTCAGTCATCTGTGCTGACACTGTCCTTGTTAAGAATACCTCCCAGCCATACAAACTCGACTACCTGCAAGATATCACTTATCATCTGTTTTGTTCCCTCACCCTACTTTTTGATCCTCTGCCTTCCAAGGTAGATAAATATATGTTTTCATAGTTAAACCAACACATTGCTCCCCCCTCCCCAACATTTCTTTGACCAAATCTGAATTATAAATTATTTGGGGATGAGATGGGCCTTGAAGGTGTTAGAGGACTGCTAATACTACTCTCCTCTGAGTTGTATTCTCTTTGTTTTTTTCAGATTCTAATAAGCAAGTTTCTTTGAACGCTCATTCTAGAAAGAAGAGACTAAAAACACAATCTTTGAAAGTAAAATGTTCTTTACCTAGAGGCTTCTGCTATAATCAAATACCTGTTAGCTGTGCTATTGCAGAGCATAAAGAGATAGTCAATATTCTGTTTTCTCTTGTTCTCAGTCAGAATGAAGCATGGCAATGATGTGTTTTTGGCAGCATCCTAAGGAATGCATTTGAAGAAACATATTTTCACTGAAGAGCAGTCATGGGAATTTTAGTGCAGGCCCCGGAACTTGTGTAGCAAATATCCATGTAAGCGACCCCAAATTTCTAAGGAATATTATGCACATACCTTTCCTTTGAAAATGACCCCAGGGAATGCACATGCACGCACACACACACACATACATTTATACCTGTCATTTATATGAACACATATGCCAGCTTCTTTTACATATAAGGATTCACATTTTATGAAGTATGAACATAAACGCTACCCTCTCTCCAACTCCATGCCCAGCAATGCCTCTGCTTAGGTAATGCAAACTTATGTGCATACAATTTGCACACACATAGTATATGCATGTAGATTCCGGGCAATTTTATACAAGACTATTCCTGCACATAAAATGCCTTTTAAAATTAAATATGCACACTCATTGTATTTCCAAATTGATTGTCCCATGGTAATAGTAAGGCCGCGGGCCCCGTCCGGGTGGCCGCTCCTAACCGGGGGGGCGGCGGGCCGATCACCCCCCCGGGGTTTCGGCGGCGCGCGGCTCGGCGGTGCCCCGCGCGGCCTGGCGCCCTCATTGGCTCCCCTCGGCGTTTTAAACGCCCGGGAGCCAATGAGAGGGCTGGGAGTCGGCAACGGGGGGGGTGGGTAGTGCGGGGACCCAGCACTGCTCCGGCAGTTGCTGGGTCGAGGCTGGAGGCGCCGGACGCGGCCCCCCCCCCCCCCCCGGGGGGGGGGGGGGTTTGGGGGGGGGGTGTGGGGTGTTGGAGCGGGGGGGGGGGGGTTTGCGGGATCCCGGAGGTTTCCGGGGTCCGGAGCCGGTGGCAAGCATGAGGGCGGGGGTGGGGTACCCCCGACCCCGGTTTAATCCCTCAGGCGTTTGCTAATAGCATGGCGAAGCCGGAAGAGGGAGGGCGTGGAAAATGTCGGGCCTGTGCCCGGGGGAAGCGGATGTGGCGTCACCTTGCTACTAACATGGCGGGTGAGGGCTCGCTCTGCTTGGGGGGGGAGTTAAAAGGTGGTGATTGGGATTGTGTTGTGTTTAAAAGGTTATTAAAGCTGCGACCAGTTTAAGTCCCAAATGGTTGTCATGTGTTTTTGTTCTGAATTAAGTTGTCAATGAAATGTGAATTGGGGGGGGGGGAGGGGTGAGAGGCGACGTGTCCGCCTTACCCGGTTAATGCAAAAGTTGTACGAAATAGACCCATGAAAGCTCACTTCTAGCTGTTTATTAACCAGGGAAGCAAACCCATAGATTCTGCACAAGAAAAGTACTGGAAGGAAATGGAAGAGGATAAAGCTTATACTAAGTTTTATTTTTTTAACATTTTCTGCTTTAAATCCAGCTGAAGTTCATCAAATTTCTTGGAAGTCATCTCAGTGGCTTAAGTTCAAATGAACGGGCCCCAGTGACCCTTTTGGAAAGGCCCCTCTAGCGAGTGGTCTACAGAGCAGTTGCACACAGACCCCCCTTTTCTCTGAGCCCCTGCACTGCAGGTGCTGCTTGGGTGGAACTTTTGCCCCTTATATCCTTGAACTTATGTCAGCCGAGTTCTTCTTCACTTGACTAACGTTAATAAACGAATGAAGCATTAATTTCTCAATATGGTAGAATATACCGGGGTAAAAGCAGTGCACATGCTGACCCGATGAGATGTAAACCATGATGATGTTGTGTTCAAATAACGGTCCATGAAATCTTAATAATAAGTAAATATGTATTACAGTTGTGCTTTCATTTCAAACAAAATAGATGTTAATGACATTTCTCTTTCGTTCTGTTTCTTTTTGTAAATGAACAGCATTTTGTTTTGTTTTTTTCGTTTATTTACTGTCTAAACCCTCCTCTGAATCCATAGAAAAATCACCTCAGCTTCCCCATATCTCAGTGCCATATTGCAAACATTTTAAAGATAGGGTTGCAACAAGCTGAAGTTTTGACCTGCAAATCAGCTTTTGATCAAACGGTGGCAGTAGGTCACTTTGCTAAAATTCCTTTACAGAGCACAGTGCCCCACCCTCATTTAAATGTAGTTTGCAAGTCAGAAGGTGTGAGCTGCTCTGATAATTATCCTCATATATCTGAAATTCTGGTATCTTATTATAAAAAGTTCTGACACCAGTCAAAAGTAGAAGAGGGTGATTTCCTTTCAGGGTAATGAAAGATTTTTTTTTAAATAAATCAGCAGACACATTTCTTTCCGCTCCATTTAAATTGTTATAAAGTATTTAACAAGAGACATGTTTGGTAAAAAGTCTTTTTTTGGGGGAGGAAACACAAGCATTTGTATTTTGCAAGAGGGGGGGGCTGGTTTTTTTTTTAGTGATGTGCTGACTTCCAGTGCTTGTACTAGAAGGGGAAGAGGGGCTTATACCCATTGCAAAGTGAACAAACGTGATCTCTATAAGGAAGAAGTTCACAATCACCTTTATGCCTGCAATGAGTTGCCAGAGTAAATATGTCAAGCATATAAGTTGAGAAGAGGGCACCATTTGAATCCATGAATAATTCTAGCATTCACGTGATTAATTTATAGGAAAGCAAACTGTGTGTATTTCAGTTCTTAACGTTCCAGCATTTATTAATATCAATAAAAGACGATTTGGAACAATACATGCAAACCTTTGAGAGCAGCTGTATAAAGATTTGGGTATTTTCTAGTCTACCTATTAATCTGTTCATGTCTACAATTTTTATGTACCGAGTATGGGGTCGGTTGAAAAAAATGCTCAGTATTTCACTTAGAAGTCCTTTTCCTAAAGTGTGCTAAGTGCTCGATGCATGTTTTAGCAGGTGGTAAGTGTCAGCGTGGGGTAGGCATGACAGTCATCATGCGCTAATTCCCCAAGTAACTGCAAATCACGCAACGGGGCAGGGAATAAGCACGGCCAATGTTGCAGTTAGCATGACTGCAGTTAACGACATCTCAATGAGTTGCGCTTATTTCACCTGCATGAATTGCAAATGCCACTGTCACGCATCAGGGTATGTATCCATGTTGTAACCATGAGGAACATGCTGACCACACCCCCGATCTTTACTGTGGAGGCTTTGCATGTACTATATGATAGTTTCAGCTCTAAAAGTGAGAGAGGTGCAGAATCCTAACGCAGTTTAGTAAAAAGGCCCCTTAGACTCTTACGTTTTCAGCTGGACCTTCCTCAATTTAGGGGCCTTAAAACTTAGGCACAATTCATTTGTCTACATGTGCGGTCTAAATTTGTACAGATCACCTAGGTTGGAAAACAAGGATCAATGCATGCAACACTTCCATAGTCTTTTATAAAAAGCTTGCTGAACATGGGTCCTTGAATAAACAATACATGTGCTTAGCAGTACAAACAACAGCAACAGCCATAGCAACAACCGGGATCACAAAAAGAGCAGCACCACTCATAACTTTACATGTGTAAATCACTCTACTTATGTGCATAAGCGACAGATTTTATAAAACCGGATATCCAAGAGCAGGGCCAGCGCCACTATTAGATGAGGTAGGCAGTCGCCTAGTGTCAGTGGTCAGAGGGCGTACAGTGGTGGCAATGCTTTTAAAATGGTACCGCAGAGCTTGCCAGCACTTCCGGCACCGCGACGCTGTTCTTGCTTCTACCCTCTTCAATTCCACTTTCTGTTTGCACGGGGGCAGACGTGGCTGGACCCCTCAGTCTCTAATCCAGTGCCCAGTTGCAAAGAAGAAGCTGGCTGACTGTTGCACATGACTCGCAGCAAATGCAAATGTCAACATGAACATTTTCCCAAGTATTACTGGTCTAAGAGACAGAATGCATGTATATTGCAAAGGCCACAAAACCACACCCACAACACATCTTCTTGAAGTTTGTGCACCCTGCTGGCATAAATCTGCAAGTAATGCCTTTTCAAAAATCACTGCTTGTCCATGCATGCTCATTTACATATCTACATCAGCTCCTTGCATGTGAAAATGGCATCTAAGGGGTATGTTTACTAAACTGCGGTAATGTCATTCGCGTTAGGTTCCACGGTAAAGGTACAGATGCCCATATAAAGGCGTAGGCGGTACATTGTTACAGCAAGCCGTATCAGCTAACGCATGTTACAAACTAACGCGCGCTACAAGGCACCTCATAAGGCACCTTACAAGGCACATTACAAGGCGCCTTGTAAGGTATAGGCCCTGCTGTACATCCCCATCAATACCAGTGTATGACAGGTGTTCCTTGCCGTGCAGTTGAAGGTAATTCGGTGTCCATCTTTATCCTGCAGTCACATGTGGCCCTCTGGGACCAGACACCACCCAGATTAGTGTGTACCCTGTGTTAGGGTCTGGCTGACATGGGCACCTGTTATCAGGGCAGAGGTGTTTCCAGACTTGCATAAGATTTGTGTAGCAGTGCCTTTATAGGTCAAAGTGGTATACACTACATACCCCAAAGGGCTCACATCACACTTTTTGTAGGTAAGGGACAGCTGCCCCAGCCCCCATGAAGCAACCTCCATCCTGATGGTATGTGACAACTCTCCAGGGTTGGTGGGCCAGAACCATACCTGTGGCTGGGGCAGTGGCAGACCAGCAGCAATAATGGGGTTAGCTTTGGAAAACCCCAACTTCCTCACACCACTGTTTGCCAGTCCCCAGCAGACAGCAGTCAGACTGCACCGTATAGGTGTTCTGACCATGCACAGTCTAATTGCAGACAATGCACTAGCCAGTCCATAGTGCATACTCACAAAGGAACTACGTGCACCAAGCAGGCATCTTAGTGATTGGGGCCCCAGCACTGGGAACACAAAAGGATCACTGGAGGCAGATAATGTAGAGTGCTATGTGGGAACCTAGACATGCCATGGTCACTGCTCGGTCAGAGTTAGTGCCCTCCCAGCATGCCATGCTGTGGCCACCCTATCCATGCAGGCAGTGGTCGAGCACTACAGTGTCCCAGCCATTGCCCCACACCCTGTGAAGATGCATCCTGGCCAATCCGCCCTGTCCGGGCCATACCCACAACACCTTATTCCTCATTATGCACATATTCAGGCTAACGTTGGTAACACTGGGACATTTTGGGCCCGGTGAGGTGTGGGCAGCCACAAAACAATGGATAGACATATACACACATACTCCTATTGCAGCATTGTGCAAAGATAGGGGTGGTTGGCAACCCTGCCCGCCACACTGGTCCTGATCACAGTGCAGACATTGCTAAACTGTGCAACAGGTAGTAGCAGTGCTCTGGTGATAACTGCATCTCAATGCTGGGGCCAATAGCCTGACTCTCCATGCATCTTTGGATTGTGAAGCCTATGTGAGTGGGTGTTTGTACCCCTGTTTGCCGCTGCTTTGGGCTTTGCACATGTTGCTGTTGTATCTGCATTGTAGGGTAAAACATAGGGACATGCTCTGCAGGAACCACAGCTGGGGCTTGAACCTGTGACTCTCTACTTCTGAGCACACTGGCTGGGTGTACTGCACCACACTGTTGCCACAGATGCATGGTGGTCCCTGGGGCACCTGTACATTTCCTCAGCCAGACCTTTTATGTTGCACTGCACACCACATACTGGTACAGGGCATGGCTTAGGTCCACTGCAGGCAGGTGCCACTGCCCCCTCCAGCACGGGCACACACACCCCTGCCATGCTGACATGACCATATACTGTCTGTGTTGGTAGTGCGCAGTCCCAGGCCATCCACTGTGTGGGTAGGTGGTCGCCTAGGGAGCGGAGTCTGGGGCATACATGAGCATCCTCGCATCCTCGCATCCCCCCATCACCGCCTACCAATAGTCTGTCCCTTCCGCTTGGGGGAGGGTTGGCTGGGAGGATGTCAGGTCAGTGCCCTGGCAACTGTTAGCTCGGGTGGACCAGGTAGATGTAGGTGGATTGTGTTTGGCCTTTGTCAGCTGCTGTCATGCTGATTTCCAGTCTCTATGTTCCTATGTGCCACCTAGACGCCCGCCTAGTCCACCCTGTGCCCCAACTGCCCCCGCTACATGTCCCGCCTGCAGCCCCCTATGCCCCACTTGCGCCATCGCCATAGTGGCCTTTCATGGACACTATGCTGTTGCTGGGAATGGAGCACTACTATCACGATTCTTAGGCTCCCTGTCTATGCTGTACATTGCTGACACTGAAATGGTTTCTCGCTCCTGCAAATGTGCTTCTAACGGCAGGTTTTCATTCGCGGTAGAATTCAGCCCTTCAGTTCAGTGCGTTAGTGTGCAGGGAGCCTCTCCCCGCCCACTCCCCACCCATTGACCCCTTCCCGCCACCTTCTCTCCACCCTCTGCGGTGTTTACCACGGCCAGGAACATTAACGATCGTTTAGTAGCATTAATGCACATTAATGTTACATACCGAGCGTTAACATTACCTAACGATCGTTAACATTACATAATGTGCAGTCTGTAACGTTACCGCAGTTTAGTAAACATGCCCCTCAGTCTTCTAAGCTCATTTCCTTAGGATCCTAATATAGGTGCCTTATATTGAAAGTCACACAAAAAGAAAAACCTTTTTTTGGTTTGGACAAGTAAGATAGCAGAAAAAAAACAAACCAAATGTACAGCGACCTAATAGTAATTAAACAAATTTTTTTGTCGGAGCTAGCCGTAGGAGGGTCGATATGAAAAAACGACCCACACCAGGCGGTCAGCTACTTTTTTTCTCATAAGGTTCTTCACCCCAATAGTTAAATCTAATAAAACTTTATTTCACTTATCTCAGTTCAATTCAAAGTTCTCTGCAGAGAGATTATTTTCTAATAGCAATTTGGGATTGAACTTTGAATTGAACTGGTTTGGTTTTATACTGAAAGTCGGCACTAGAAGTGTAACTTTTTAAAGCATTTCTGCACACAAAGCAGTGTTTTCATGCAGAAGTCATCTTCCCAATGTGTGCATAAACTTATGTGCATACTGTCTATGTGCACATTTATATAGACAGAGTGGAGGTATTACCAGGATTCGGTTAGGGAGGGGTTAGAGTTTATTTATTTTTTATTTTTATTTAACAGACTTTTTATACCGCTTTATCATTTAGTCAAAGCAGTTTACTTTGTAACTTAAACTTGCTAATGTACATTAAACAGAGACATCGATAACTTGGATTCTTCTGAGGCAATGGAGGGTTAAGTGGCTTGATTAAAGCCACAAGGAGTGCTAGTGGGAATCGAACAATGTGCATGCAGTCCATCCTTGACAGCAAATATTGGTCCATTTTGGAATTCAATCACCCTATTTTCAAAACGGCATGGCCAGCATTCTCCCTGTGGTGAAGCCCTTTCGACACAGTGCCAAAAACGAATACTCTTGGGTCTTATTTTCAAAGTAGTTTTGCAAGTAGACTTTTTGGTCTTCCAAGGAATTTCCTTATTGATATAGCTTGACAGCATTTTCAGAATCCTGTTACTCTAATAGGTTCACTGCATGTGATTGACAGGGACTGCTTGATGTGGAGAAAAGGGGCTTTTCAGCCATGCCAGTTCTCTTTGAGTGTAAGGCACACAACAACCACAAAGATATGAATTTGTATTGAAGCCAGTGTTCTTGAGAAATGCCCAGATTCAGCTGAAGGATGACTATCGTTTATTCAAGCTTAAGTGAGACTACTCTTTGGCAGCGTGGCTTTAATTGCAGTGAAAGTCTCTGATTAGGAAAGGAAGTGGCTGAAGGCAGTATCAGCAAATTCACCTGATCCTGGCCTTTAGAATTAATCATTAATCCTGTCAGACAGGAAACCAACATAATAATGAGGATTAAGGGGGTTTGCTCTGTGCCAAATGATCCTCAGGTAAGGATTATTATATCTTGCCAAGGGCTGGGTACCTCTCACCCTCCAAGTTTACCTACAGTAATCTAATTTGAATTGTGCAAAGCACACCTCAGATTTATGGTAGTTGCTGTCACTACAAAGGCCGGTCCCTGGTGGATCTGAGGCTATACATTTTCTGTAAATGAAAGGAGAGATGCTGGGAACTTAGCTGAAGGTCCATTCTACCAAGTCTGGTGTAGTACCCTGCCAATAGAATATAAAGCAAACGTCACAATACCATCAAGTTTTCATCCTGAAATTAGAAGGAATCACTGCTGAGGGTACAGCCTGGGAGGTATTCGGAGTGTCATTGTAATAACTCTAATCTGTTCCTCCCAACCGTGTAAAATTACAGCTAGGACTAAGCAAACCAAGGGAGAAGCAGGAAGACAGAACAAAAAATAAGTCTAAATGTATAAGGAAAGAAAAGCGTCAGGTTATATATCAGAGGGGAAGAGGAAGGAGTAGAGAGCATAGGGGAAGGATTGAGGGCAACGGTGGCAATATAGTTTTTCCAATGGGGGTAGAGAAGGGGCTATCATTCTTTTTTTTCTCTTTAATGTTTATTTGTCGCTCATAAATGATTGACACCGAAATAAACACCAAAAAAATGAAACATGCATTTAAAAAAGGCACAACCCTAGTTCCACATTCACGGTTAGAATACAAAGCCATTTGCTGTTTGATAAGAGAATTAACTAGCTGCAAGTACTGTAAAAAGGTAACTGGGCATCCCAGGAGAAGCAAAGCTGCTAACAGATCCAGATGTGTGCTTGGCAGGCAGCGCCAGTGCAACACAGCTGGTAAGGTAAAGCATGGCAGGGGGGCATCAACTTTTGGAGGGCACCAAAATGCATAAAAAATGAAAAATGACATACAATTGAAAAATGAGGAATGAAATACTTAGAAAATGAGAAAAGTAAAACAAGAAAAAGAGAAAGAGACATTACAAGCGAAGGTGTTATCAAAGTCTGCATTGTGAGTGTACTAATCAGTCAACAGCTGAGGAGGAGGAGGAGGGAGGGGAGGGAGGAGGGAGGAGAGAGGAGGGAAGAAGATGGAGGAAGGGGGAGGAAGGAGGAAGAGGGAGGGAGGAGGAGGGAGGGAGGAAGGAGGAAGGAGGAGGGAGGAGGGAGGAAGGAGAGAGGAGGGAGGAGGGAGGAAGGGGGAGGAAGGAGGAAGAGGAGAGAGGAGGGAGGAGGGTGGAAGGAGAGGAGAGGAGGGAGGAAGGAGAGAGGAGAGGAGAGAGGAGGGAGGAGGGGGAAGGGGGAGGAGGGAAAAGAGGAGAGAGGAGGGAGAAGGGAGAAGGGAGGAGGGAGGAGGGAGGAAGGGGGAGGAAGGAGAAAGAGCGAGGAGAGAGGAGGGAGGAAGGCGAGAGGAGAGAGGAGGGAGGAGGGAGGAAGGATAGAGGAGAGGAGTGAGGAAGAGGAGAGGAGAGGAGGGAGGAAGGAAAGAGGAGAGAGGAGGGAGGAAGGGGGAGGAAGGAGGAAGAGGAAGGAGAGAGGAGGGAGGAAGGGGGAGGAAGGAGGAGGGCACTGATTTATAGGGTGCAGGGTGGGGTGCAGCGGGAAACCCAGAGGCCAGATTTTGTGCAACAACCCCCATGCTGTTTGTAGCATGGGAAATAAAAGAAAGGCAACATGAATTTCATTGTGATTTGTTTAGCATTGAAATGAACATGTTTTAATAGGTTTTTCATTTTATTTTGAAAAGGATACACATCCCAATTTTTTGGCTATTACAGATCTTAGTGGTTAGATATGGGAAGGAAGACGTACTGGGTATGCCCTAAATATGAGATCTCATGTGCTCCTATGCCAGGGATGCTTTAATGGCCCTTTGTATCAACAGAGTGGTGTATAAAATAAAATTACATTAAAAACATAACTTAGAAAGGAAAAGGAACGCCATTTAAAATGATAGGATAGTTAGGAAAGACGGAGGAGTGGGGCGAGAGGGGGACAATCAAGGTAGAGGGAAACAGAATCTGATGCGGATTGGGTAGAGAGATGACATGCGAGCTAGAAGAGGTGGGTTTTCAAGGCAGATTTGAATTTGGGATAGGAGTGCTCGAGACGGAGATCAGCGGGAAGGGAGTTCCAGAGACTGGGCTCTAAAAAGTAAAACTTGTCAGGCCTGTGATGATACAAACAATTACCATAAATTCATCATAGGACACGAGAGGAAGCATAAGGGATGAGGCAAGCCGGGATACCAGAATGTAAAATCTTGTGGATGAGAGTAAGAAATTTGAAATATGTGCAGTGAGCAAGAGGGGGCCAGTGTGATTTGATACGAAAGGGAGATATACATGGTCGTGTTTAGAAGTTTTATGTTTATGCTTATTATGTCACTTGATATACCGCTCCTTCATAACACCAGGGCGGTTTACAAAAACCAACAAAGTACAGAGAAATGGCCGTAGGCCGAGAAAGGAAAAGGAACTCCATTGCATGATAAGACAGTGACAGCCCACTTGCAGTAAAGAGAGAGAAAAGAAACAGAAACAAAATTGTATCAGATACTAAAAATAAGGAAAAGGAGCATAGGAGCAGTGGTTTTAGAGGGGGGGGGTTGGAGGCAGGTCGAAAGCAGATTGAAAGAGGAGGTTTTTCAAGAGACACTTAAATTTGGGAAAGGAGGGTTCTTGACGTAATATTGCTGGAAAGGAATTCCAGAGGGAGTGGGCTAGAAAAAAGAAGGAAGAGTGTTGGGTGGAGTGCAAGTGGGCACGAGAGAGGGAGGGGAGGACTAGCCGATTGATATGAATAGAGCAAAGACTGTGGGTGGGAGTATGAAATTGCAGTAAATCAACTAGATATTGTGGAACATTTGAAGATACAGTGTAATGAATCATGATGAGGATTTTGTAATGGATACAGTAGGCGAGTGGAAGCCAGTGATGTTTAATGAGGGTTGGGGTAATATAGTCCAGGCGGAAGGTATGAGTAATGATCCGAGCTGTAGTATTTTGGAGCAATTGAAGCCTATGGAGTTGAGCCTGTGTAATGCCTGCAAGGGCCCAGTTACAAAAATCCAGACGTGACATGACTAGCAAGTGAAGAAAGGTGGTCAGTACTTGGGGAGACAGAAATGGACGTATAACGTGTATCTGGCGGAGATAGAAGATAGACCGATGGGAGAAGTGTGGTGAAGAAGGCAGATGGTGGTGTTTTGAACTGATTTTAGGCATTTTAGTTGATAGTGGGGTACGCTTAAATAGATGACATTGCAGTAGTCTAGCCATGCAATAACCAAAGCCAGAAGAAGAGTGACAACCAAGGAATCACAAAGAAGTTACCGGATGGAGCATATTTGACCAAGTGCAAAGAAGGATCATTTAACTATAGAGCTGATGTGATCATTAAAAGTGAGTGAACAGTCTAGGATAGCCCCGAGATATTTGAGAGAAGAGACACTAGGAACTGAAAAAAACATCTTGTGAAGGAGATACAGAAGGGGGAGTGAGGGGACTTGTGATCCAGAGAGCAGATGTTTTGGTAGGGTTAAGCTTGAGGTGATTTTTATGCAACCAAGATGCTACTAAAGAGAGGCATGAATTAACAGGGGTCAAGTCTGGGGAAGTTGAAGAAAGGTGGAATAGCAGCAGGATGTCATCTGCATGGTAGTATGCAAAGACACCCTGCTGCTGGACCAGAGTGGCCAGAGGGGCAAGGAAAAAATTAAAAGGAAGGGGGGCCAGGACAGAGCTCTGGGGAACACCATATGGTAGGAGGAGACAAGAAGAAGAAGCAGCTTGAAAAGATAAGTAGTAGTAGCGTGACGAGAGGAAAGATTCAAACCAGTGTAGTAGAGTTCCATGCAACCCAGTGGAAGAGAGGCATGAGAGAAGAAGAAAGTGGTTGACAAGATCAAAAGCACAGTAAAGATCAAGAGAGACAGTGAGAGAAATATCAATCTCATCCCAAGAGTCCCAAGTTTCACTGAGTACTGAGAGTAAAATGGTTTCCGTGCTATGGCCAGCCTGGAAACCAGACTGTCTTACATGTAGGAGATCAGTGCTCTCGAGGTGTTGAGAGAGTTGTACAAATACTAGTTTCTCTAGAATTTTAGAAAGAAATGGGAGACTGGATACGGGATGGTAGTTACCAGGGATAGAGGGGTTAAGAGAGAGATTCTTTAGGAGGGGACAAACAACAGCAGTTTTCCAGCATTGGGGAAAAATACCTGTAGACAAACTATTGCTAAATAAGGAGAGAATGAGAAGGAGACGCACTAAGGCAGGCTCAAAGATCCAGGCTGATGGCGTGGGATCACTGGGGCAGGTGGTTTTAGAAGAGGAGAAAATGGCCTTAGAGAGGGACATCATAAAGATAGGGGTAAAACATGACCAAGTGTGCGAGAGAGAGGGGCCTGAACTAAGAGAAAGCCCATTGCCTGTAGCCAAGGGGGTCATAAGAATCCAGACGGGGGGGATGACAGGAGGTCAAGAGGGAGAAAGTCTTATTATAATTGGGTCACATTAGTGGAAAAGAACACAGCTAGCTGCTGGGCAGATGAGGCTGTAGGAAATGAAGGGGGATGATGAAGGGTGCAAGAGATGGAAGACAACTGAAAAAAGTTGTTTAGGATGGTTAGAAGCATTAGTGATAAGCAAAGTATAGTGGCTCTTCCTAGCCGACGTCACAGCAGTCCGAAAAGAGGAGTGGGCTTGCCAAAATATGGCAAAAGAAGATGCGGTATGATAGCAATGCCAGAGGTGCCCAGCTCTACGAAGCTGGTGACGCAGGAGGATAGTAGAAAGGACAACGACTGCAGAAATGGCCCTGGATAAAGCAAACTACCTTGAGTGGTTGGTGGCCAAGATCTACAGTATCTTTATATAGTGGAAAGGAATAACTGGTCAGACTCAGTGGGCAAGCTGGGATTTTTCATCTCACCATCTTACTACATTTGCTGTCATATTGTCACTCAGAGGAAATGAAAGGGGTAGAAGGTCTGATAATGCAGGTTTCTTCAAGATTTCAAGGAATTCACATGCAACTTATACCATCAGAGACCTGCAGCCGCAGATGGCCTCATGTGCAGATAACTAATAAATTTGGCAACTATCTAGTGACACAGATTAATATCTACGTTAGGTTGACTATATGATATCCACTCTTCTTGCTAGCTTGCCCTTCCATCCCCAGACTCTATTTATCTCCTGAGGAAAGGTAGCTGTACAAATGAGCAAAAGGAATTGTGTTGTGGGTACATTTCCTGGGGTAAATTTCAAAGTTAAAGCACATGTGTGCTCTTTACCAGTGTGGACAGTTATAATATTACCTCCAAACTGCTTTGCATAGTTTATAATAATGCCTGCATTTACTGAATGGCAATTGCTCTAGTGCAGTGTACGTAGAACTGGCTTCACCCAAACATCCGTGAAAGTTTTATTCTAAAACCGACTGAACAGAAAGGGTGAAGGCTTCAGGACCGCTCAGCTTTTCTATGCAAAGTCCATGAGTTTAGAAGCGCATGTGGCTCTGTTTGTGTGGGCTTGTGTTCAATGTTCCACCTATGCAGAACGTCACATCCCCAATGCAGCTATTTTCTGGTCTGCAGAGCGAATTAGCAAAGCCTCAGAAAATCCCTTCCATGTGCACCGATCCAACTGTTCCCTAACAGAAGAACTGTAAAAGAGCAACCCAAACGCCCACCTTCCTTTAAATCTTGCTGAATATGGGATTGATTTCAATTAAAATATTATGTGGGCGTATGGGTTTTCTAAAGATTTTCTGTTGTCAAAGCAAGCGGGGATACACAGAGCATTTTGCAAAAATGATAAGTCTATGTAATTTGAATAGCAGAAAAATATAACTGACTTGACAGATTTTTAGTCACAAGTTGATCTGTAGTTAATTCTTTTTCATGTCAGGCTGGGGTATAGTCTTTGAATTACATGGACCAAGTAGTTAAACCGTAGCTAACTGGTTTAGATTTCAGAGCCCAAGTAAAAAATTTCACCTACAGCAGTCCAGTATGGAAAACGAGGCTCTCTCTTCTCAGTAGGATTTCTGCTATAAAATTCATAGGTAGCATTCCTCCCCTCACTTAAAGAGGCATACTGGATGTGAATTCTTCCTGAGCAGGGGGAGAAACTTCACTAAAGGTCTCTTAGGGTACAGTAACTTGGACCTATAACCATGCTCCGCACTCAGAATGGTGTGCCATACAAATCTTTGGGGACCCTTTTATTAAAGCCCACTAAAATGCTATAAAGTTCATTTTAGCGAGCGGTACAAGGGCCGCGATGACAGCATGTGGGCAAGACAGCTACAGGCTAAAACTCCCAGTTGAAACGTGAATCCCATCCTCTGCAAGGGAAAGTTTTTTATAAGAATCATATACCATAATAGTTTATGTGGAAATTATTGACATTATGATTTGACCCTGATGCAATATTGTACCAAAATACGGCAGTGTTGAGTCATTTAATAAATTGTATTATGTAGTCCTTGGAGTCCTGGTGTTTTCCACTGCTCTGATTCTTCTTCCCCAGAAACACCAAAGCCCTAGAGTTGGTCCAAAGTGTTGCGGACCTCAAGCTTTACACCTCCTCTGGCTGTTTATTTAGCTTTGAATGTCCTGCTTTTGCTGCCCTCCAATGGTTGCTGCCCTAGGCAACTGCCTAGTGGTTGGGCCTGCTTTCAGGATATCCATTATAAATAAACATAAGATTTGCATATGCAGTTTTTTTTTATCTCAAGCAAGGCCATTTAAATATCCTTAAAACTTAGCTGGTCATAGGGATCACCAGGTCAGGTTTGGGAAGTCCTGGAATAAGGCTTCTAGCTGGCTCCATTTTTTTTTCAAGCTGGGTAGATTTGGTTCTGGTTTTATTCAAAGAGTTGTAATGCCTGATTTTCTTTGGTATTCCAAACTATAGATCCATGTATGTAAAGAGGACAAAAGAAGATATGCATCTATCCTGAAAACCAGTGCAATTTTTTCTAGAGAAAAAAGGTGCTTGTACTCATATACGGGGCTCTTTTATGAATACACGAGAATCATGGGTCGATTATAGCAAGCAATGGGAAAGGTGCCTGCACTCCATACCTCTGCATACCCCCTCAATAAAAGCCCTGCTGAAAACACATTCAGTCAGTCCAGGTTCTCTGGAAAAAAAATCATAGTTGGATTTAAACCTAGTCAATGCTACTCTGTGTAGAATCTGGGGTCTTGAAAGAGGATTCAGACCTGATAAGGGAAGTTTTCCCAGCCCTCTCCAGAATACCCAATTTCCAGGTGAAACAAAAATCTTACAAAATGTTTTTCCAAACCATGAGCAACTGAACCACAAATTTGAATATATGAAACAGGGTAGGGTTGGAGAGGTTCGTACGGGAGGGGTCTTGCTCAATCAGTCTGCCTTGAGCCCCAAACTCCCATCTAGAATTAGCCCAGGCTTTCAAATACTTTGGGGGTCATTCCGAGCCATGAGTAGCAGGGATGTATGCCCTGCTTGGATTTACATCCCCGCTAGTCATCCCCCTGCCAATCCCACACAAAGGCTCCCTGAATGAACAGCGGAGTTGTATGGGGAGCCTTAGACAGGGGCGGGCCGGGGGGGGGGAAAGAAGGCAGAGCGAGGATGGGCTATGGGAGGGTCATCACCCTGGATGTACAGGGCCAATTCTTAGGTCAGCCCTGTACGTCCAGTGTAGGCCAGTTAGATGGGGGACTTATTCCTCAGAGGTGGAATAAGCCTCCCTGGATGCAGAATAGCAGTGGCAGCCAGTGGGGACAAAACCGGGAGGGGTGCAGGAGATTCTCTGTAGCCAGACTCTGGCCATGGGAGGCCAGATCAGGGGTCTGGCTGTGGGGAAAGGACATTCTCAGCAGTGGTTGGTGTTCGCGGCTCCTGAATGGAGCCTCGGTGCCATGGCGACAGGACGCCATGTCTCTGCGGCTGCATTCAGGAGTCTGGCTGAGTTAGCCGGATATGCAGCTGAGCATGCAGTTGATCAGAATCAGGGCCAGCCTGCACAACCAGGCCGGTAGACCCAATTCTAATCCTGTGGGCACATCTAGCCCCCCGGGATCAGAATCGGGTCTATCGCTGTATGCCCCGATTCTGCTCGGCCACACAAGGGGCTGGACGTCCAGAAGAGAAGAGGCCTCTTTCTGTCTACCTGTTTTAAAAACTGCTATCTACCATCTACCTTTTACCAAAAATACCATAGGACAAGCATTTGTGGTAGGCACCGCATAGACGACTACTTACATGCTAGTTTAAAAAGACAAGTAGGCACCTACTTGTCTTTATAATACACTAGCAAATATGGCAGAAGATATGCTTTCCATGTAGGAGTAATCACTGGTCGCTGAAACACGGCCATGTCAGGCATTATTAAAGATTTGTTCTCTCCTCTAGTACCTCTGCTCCTTTCATTTTTGGGGCAATCGCTTAAATCTGCTTGCAAGCAGGTGTAAATGTTCACCTATACTTTATGAATTTACTCACGTGGACTAAGGTGTTTTATAATCGAAGCATGTATGTGTGAACTCGGCTCATGTGCGACACAGAGCACATCCTTGGATAAGAGGTCATCTACATGCGTATGTGGCCACATATACATGGGACTGAGTTTATAAGATTACCCCCTAAAAGTCCTACCAACATCCCATGTAAAAAGGAATTAAATTTGACCCCACCAAAAACTGCAGTGAGGTCTAGTAGAAACAAACAAAATGATTCAACGTGCTCCTAACATTTAAATTACCACCCCAACTCATGTATGTTTTTTAAAATGTCTTGCTAAAATAATTTTGTGTCTTTCATTAAGCAATAAAACAAAGCCTAGTCCGGTTAGATCCCAACCAAGAGATCCTAAAGGAAGTTCAGATGTGTTTTTGCTTTCTTCTGGGGGACAACAACTACTTTTCATCAAGTATACAACTCAATATGCATCTGATTATGAGAAATTAAGGGGGAGGGGGGAGAGAGAAAGCAAAAAGAGTTATTTTAGAAGCCTTATTCACAATTTCATCTGTGAAATCAGGGTTTTAAATATAGAAATTGCATCCATATGTAAATGGCCATTTTAGAAAGGGGCTGATCTACACATGGATGTTCTTAGTGCATTGAAGGTATGGTGTGGTTTGGGTGTGGCTTGGATGGGAGAAAAACCTACATGTATATTCACCATTTCATATGAGTAATGCAATCTAAACCCCAAATTATCCATGCCCAAAGTCACACATGCTCCCATTCTTGAACAGGGATTTAAAAAGTGTTCCTCTTGGCCATTCCTTTACAAGAGGAATTAAGGAGGATATAATCCCCCAATGTTTATTTCCCCTTCCAAATTGAAATGGGGTCAAGAGAAAGTCCTCTGTAATGAAATAAGAACATCTGCATGTCTAGGTTTGTAAATTGACCCAGATACACGGGTAAGCAATGACATTTACATACATTCGTTCTGAAATCCTGGCCCTTTCATCTCTAAGTTGCCAGCTTTAACCATCAGTTTTTCTCACATGTATATTTCTAATGTGGTCCTTCTCGCTGCATCTGCATGCATATTTTGGAAACAGCTCCACGCCAGAATTGCCGTCAGAACTGAGTATGTCCTGGCCTTGACATCTCAGTTCTGGTCTCAACATCCTATCTAAACTGTGCCTTAAAAGAAAGCCACATTGTGAAGCTTTAGTTCGTTTAGGGGTTTATATTTTTTTTCACCTGTAGTGAATGGAGATGAAACTGCCCTGTATTAACAATCCACTTCATACTTGATCCATTTTCTAAGGTCTGCTAAATGTCAGAAGTGGATTTCTTTCCCAGGTAGCTTAAGTAGTCGGATCATCACTTATTTACTCTGGGAGAGGCCCCTGGTTTGTTTTCTCTTAATGCATTGTTTTGCTATATAGCTGTGATACTTTTCATATGCACGTTCATCAAAAGCCCAAGCACGGTCAATATTTGAGCTTATCTTAAGAGCAGGACTTTGAAAGAAGGGTCGAAGAAAGCAAACTCTCCTGCCGGAAGGCAAACAACAATTACTTAATTAAACAGGAAAAATCAAAGCAAATCTTGGCCAGGTTCTGGATGAAAAAGTCAGGCACTTTTGCTTTGCTCACTCAATCAAGAGTGAAAAGGTCTTGAAGATGAGTGAAGCGCTGAAAGCAAGCCCCGGCATAACAAGTTTGTGAACGCAGCCTTGACAATGAATTTGCTGCCTGTGCAAATTCCACCCCCCATCCCCGTGCTGGAAGGAGTGTCTGCAGTTGACTGAGTTCTTTATTATTGTCTCTGAAGTACGGGAACATTTCTATTCTATTTTACAATTTATAATTGCGCTTTTAGTCCAAAAGGCGATCCATCGAAAAAATATAAATTTAAGCTCTTGAGAGCTGTTGTCATCCCCAGTCATGCATTCCCCCAAGCTGCGGGATATGCCAGCAGCTTTCCATTCTCACAATAAATTACTACGAGAAAGAATAGGGTTAAGTTTAGCATTTGGTTACTCTCTGGCATAAAACTATTAAAGAACACTTAAAACAACAACAACATGATTCACTGTAAAGGGGAACTGTGTCAGACTAACTGAATTACGGCAAGATCATTTAAGGTGTGGCAGTGAATTTTTACCGCCAAGATGAAATGACCAGGGCTGGGCAAGAAACAGTGTACAAATAAAACACAAACCCACCCTAACTTGGCTAGGAAAAGCCCCCAGCTGAACCCAAACTTTTGGCTTCACATTCAGGGACACTATAAATATGTTTCAGCTTGTTCAAACAAGGTGTGCACTGCAAGCTTTCCTTGTTCCTGTGACTGAGACCATGGCGCTCTCTGGCTTCCTGCAGTGCAGACTGAGCTCAACGGTGCAAAGCTGGGAACGAGGGCACATTGGGCTGTGTTATCTGAAGTCATGTGGCTGCCCTCTTTGGTTCGGTGATCCCAGTAGTAACAGAAGAGGAATCCTTCCACTTGCCCCATGATTATGCTTAGTCACTGTGACAGCTTGTCGCTGGCATTTTGTTTAAATCATTATCACATCACCATTTTTAATTTGTTACTTCTCCAACTAAAGGATGCCCAAAGCAAGCTAAATGCAGATAGATCAATTTTCAGCAGTCACCATATTTTTATAAACGCTGGCAGCAGCATTTAAAAAATACATATAGCATGTGCTGCGGCATGTATCCTGCTGAAACAGTGAGTCTGAAACGGTGTGCTGGGGGCGTTCTGGGGCGGAGCGGGGGAGGGGGAAAGGGTTTCCCTCACCTATCTTTGAGGTGCTGGGGCTAACCAGGTAGCATCGAAAATCAGCAGCTGCCGACGTGTCCAGCCAACCCGGATTTTCACTTCTGTCTCCATGAAAGTGAAAATCCGGGTTAGAGGGGATGGCGGGCAGGCTCTGTGCTGCCACGGTGCATAGCCTGCCTAGATGAAAATTGCGCCCAAGATATACATAAGCAACCAAATACACATGTAAATTGCGGCCCCATGTAAATGGCTATTTTAGAAAGAGTGAAATCTACGCATAGACGACCACGCCATGTCCAGAGTAGATGTGCATGTGTTGGGGATGAGCCCTGGGTGGGACTAAAATCTGCACCTATCCTCAATTTCATATCAGGTATGCATGTGTAAGCCCCAAATTGCCCATATCCAAATTTACACCCCCTCCCTAGCACAAATAGGGATTTAAAAAGTGCTCCCTTTAGCCATTCCTTTATAGGAGGGATTAAGGGAGATACCCCTCCCCCCCTCCCCCCCACACACACACTCCCCCAATGTTTATTTCTCTCTCTGTATCAAAATGAGGGCAAGAGAATGTTCCCTGTAATAATTAATAGCATCTGTATATCCATGTTTAGCAGAACTGTAAATATGGTGACCCGGACGTCTCATTCTAATCTCCATATTCTATCGAAAATGAGTCTTATTACTCTTTTTGAATATTGGGGAGAATTTTTTTTTTAAAGCCATATTTTGTGTGTGAGCGTGTAGGTATGTTGAATCTTCTTTTTAACATTTGGCTTTTATCAACATGCCTGCCTGGTGCGAAGGTAGCGGACCTCACGCGCCACCTAGATAAGGTCTTAGATAGTGCTGGGGAGGAGTCTGCTGTCTTGGTACATGTCGGTACCAATGACATAGGAAAATGTGGTAGGGAGGTTCTGTAGGCTAAATTTAGGCTTTTAGGTAGGAAGTTGAAATCCAGAACTTCCAGGGTAGCGTTCTCCGAAATGCTTCCCGTTCCAAGCGCAGGACCCAAAAGGCAGGCAGAGCTACGGAGTCTCAATGCGTGGATGAGACAATGGTGCAGAGATGAGGGTTTTGGATTTGTTAGGAACTGGGGAACATTCTGGGGAAAGGAGGGGCTCTTCCGAAGGGATGGACTTCACCTTAACAGGGATGGAACCAGGCTGCTGGCATTAACCTTTAAAAAGGAGATAGGGCAGCTTTTAAACTAGATAATAGGGGAAAGCCGACAGTCGCCCAAGAGCGGATGGTTCAGAAGAATGTATCCTTGAAGGATACTACCAAAAGCAGAGAGGTTCCAAAAAAGAGTAAAGTAGCCCAAATGCCCTCATGTATGGAGCAGACAGAGCTTAAAGATCCCAAATTACCCATGTCTACCAATAGCCAAATTAATATGAATAAAATACAGTCTCTAAAATGCTTGTATGCAAATGCTAGAAGTCTAAAAAATAATATGGGAGAGTTAGAATATATAGCACTAAAAGAAAGGTTAGATATGATTGGAATATCAGAGACATGTTGGAAGGAGGACAACCAGTGGGACACTGTGATACCTGGGTACAAACTACATTGTAATGATAGAGCTGATCAAATTGGTGGAGGGGTTGCGCTCTATGTTAGAGAGGGCATTGAGTCAGAAAGGATTAAAGTTTTGCAGGAAACAAAATTTGCTGTAGAATCTCTATGGATTGAAATTCCATGTAAAAAGGGGAACGCGATGGCAGTGGGGATGTACTATCGACCGCTTGGCTAGAATGAACAAATGGATGATGAAATGCTCAAAGAAATCAAGGAAGCTAACAAAACAGTGCAGTAATAATAATGGGTGATTTCAATTACCCCGGTATCAAGTGGGTCAGTGTCACGGCAGGACATGCTAGGGAGATAAAGTTCCTAGATGAAATAAATGACTGCTTCTTGGAGCAGCTGGTTCATGAACCAACCAGAGGGGAAGCCATATTAGACCTAGTCCTTAGTGAAACACCAGATCTAGTGCAAGAGATAAGGCTGTTGTGGCCACTTGGCAATAGTGATCATAGCATGATCGCCTTTGATTTAATTAGTGGAGGAGGGATAATAAGGAAATCCACAGTACTACCTTTTAACTTTCGAAAGGGAGACTATGATAAAACAAGGAAAATAGTTAAGAAAAAACTAAAAGGAGCAGTTGCAAAGGTTAAAGACTTACATCAAGCTTGGGTGTTGTTGAAAAATACTATCTTGGAAGCCCAGACCAGCTGTATTCCACGCTTTAAGAAAAGTGGAAGGAAGTCCAAAAAACTGCCAGCATGGTTTAAAGGTGAGGTCAGAGAGGCTGTTGTTGCCAAAAAAGCATCTTTCAGGAAATGGAAAAAAGAGCCAAACGACGAAACCTGGAAACAGCACAAGCACTGGCAAGTCAAATGCAAGGCATTGATAAGGCAGGCAAAGGGAGAATTTGAGAAGAAGCTTGCTGCGGAAGCAAAAACGTGAAATAAAGACTTTTTCAAGTACATTCGTAGAAAAAAAACTGTGAGAGAGTCAGTTGGTCCATTAGATGATAGGGTTAAAGGGGCACTAAGAGGCGACAAGGCGATAGCGGAGAGACTGAATGAATTCTTTGCTTCGGTCTTTACTGAGGAAGATGTAGGGATGTTACCCATGACTGAAGTGGTATTTAAAGGTGCGGAAGAATTGAAGGAAATATCGATACATCGGGAAGATGTATTAGAACTATTAGATAAACTGAAGACTAGCAAATCACCTGGGCTGGATGGTATACATCCAAGGGTGTTGAAAGAATGAAATATGAGATTGCAGACCTGATATTAGTAATCTGTGAACTATCATTAAAATCATCTCTAATACCTGAAGATTGGAGGATCGCCAATATAACATCAATTTTTAAAAAGGGTTCCAGGGGTGATCTGGGAAACTACAGAGTGGTGAGCCTGACGTCAGTACCGGGAAAAATGGTAGAAACCATCATAAAGAATAAAATTACTCAACATGTAGATAGTCATGGCCTAATGGGAGACAGCCAACATGGCTTTAGACAAGGAAGATCTTGTCTTAATAATCTGTTATGTTTTTTTGAAGGAGTGAATAAACAGGTGGACAATGGTGAGTCAGTTGATATATTGTATCTGGACTTTCAGAAAGCCTTTGACAAGGTCCCTCATGAGAGACCTTTGGCAAAACTAAAGAGTCATGGGATAGGAGACAGTGTACTATTGTGGATCGGGAACTGGTTAAAAGATAGAAAGCAGAGGGTAGGGCTAAATGGCCAATTTTCCCAATGGAGAAAGGTGAATAGTGGTGTACCCCAGGGATCTGTGCTGGGTCTGCTGCTTTTTGACATATTCATAAATGACCTGGAAAGTAGAATAATGAGTGAGGTTATCAAATTTCAGATGACACAAAACTATTTAAAGTTGTTAAAACCCAAGAGGATTGTGGAAAATTGCAAGAGGATCTTGATAAACTGGAAGACTGGGCATCAAAATGGCAGATGAAATTTAATGTGGACAAGTGCAAAGTTATGCACCTAGAGAAGAACAACCCAAACTATGGTTACACGATGCAAGGTTCCACATTAGGAACCACCACCCAGGAAAAAGATTTAGGCATCATTGTGGATACCATGTTAAAACCCTCGGCCCAGTGTGCAGCGGCGGCCAAGAGAGCAAATAGAATGCTAGGTATCATAAGGAAAGGAATGGAAAATAAAACAAAAGATATTATAATGCCTCTACATCGTTCCATGGTGAGACCGCAACTTGAATATTGTGTGCAATTCTGGTCGCCGTATCTTAAAAAGGATATAGCGATTCTAGAAAAGGTTCAGAGAAGAGCCACCAAAATGGTAAAGGGGATGGAAGGATACTCCTATGAAGAAAGCTAAAAAGGTTAGGGCTCTTTAGCCTGGAAAAGAGACGGCTGAGGGGAGATATGATAGAAGTCTATAAATTAATGAACGGAGTGGAACGGGTAAACGTAGATCGATTGTTTACGTTATCAGAATATAGAAAGACTAGGGGACATGCAATGAAGCTATAGGGTAAACTATTTAAGACTAATAAAAGAAAATATTTTTTCACTCAACGTGTAATCAAACTCTGGAATTTGTTACCGGAGGATGTAGTAAAGGCTGTTAGTGTAGCTGGGTTTAAAAAAGGTTTGGAGAAGTTCTTGGAGGAAAGGGCCATAAACCATTATTAAGAAGGGACCCAGGATATCAATGCTTGACCCAGTACAAGCATTGTGGAACCTGTGTCTTTTGGGGAAACTGCTAGGTACATATGACCTAGATTGGCCACTGTTGGAGACAGAATACTGGGCTTGATGGACCTTGGTCTGACCCAGTATGGCATATCTTATGTTCTTATGTAATGTGGTATCCCTCTTCAGATATATGGCATCAAAATAATACATGTTACATTGAAAAAGACATAGGAAAGCTGAGTGTGACCCCAGAACCAGGAGAAACCCCAGGGTAGTATTGGGGGCCTGCACTTTGTGATACAGTGGAGCCAAGTGAGCTTAGTGGGAGTGAAGAACTCACCTCAAACTTGGCTAGGCAGAGGGATTCAGCATGGCTAGGAAGGGCTGAGCAGCCGGTGCCATCAGCACAGATAGAAAAGAAAGGGTTTAAAATGAGGTTTCCTTTCCTGAGCAGTGACGCAGATAGAATTCAGGAATCTAATCACAAACACCTGTCCCCAGAAGCTGACGTAATGTGCAGAGAGGGGAGGTACAAAGGGCCCTGGTTAGAACCAGGAAGTCAGACTAGCACAGAGATTCAGATGCAGAGCAGGAAGGAGAGCACGGAAAGAAGTCCAAGCAGTTACCTGAAAGAAAGCAAGCAGGACTCTGAGGAGGAGAGTGACAGTCAGATGCAGGTGGAGTTCCAGCATCAGGCAGGCAAGTCACCGAGGCAGAAAGAGTCCCAAAACCCCAGGAGACGTTACAACTCCAGGGGAAGCTTTGGAGGTCTGGGAGGAGCAAGATCTCTCAAGGGAAACTCCAGGCAAGTGCAAGAGAACATTAGAGAAACGAATCTCTGGAGAGATAGTCCCCAGGAGGATTTCCTTGCAAGCAGGAAGTGGGACACTAACCCCGAGGGTTTACACAAACCACGGAGGAATTTGCTACATGCCGGTAGAACTTTGCTGAGAGAGAGAAACCCCACAGCTGATTCTAGAAGCCCACAAAAGGTAAAAGGGTTAATACCTTATGTTGGGGAGAGAAGAGAAGCTGGGCGTTTTTATAACCCTTGTTGGGAGCAAAGTTTTAACCTAGGAAAGTATACAGACTTCCCTGTAAGAGAGCCAGGTGAAGCTGGCCATAAAGAAACTTATGATACAAGAGGTTTCTACAACCCCGAGCTAGACAAGTGTTTGGGAGAAGAAAGAGTCTACCTTCCCCCAGCCAGTGAACCTGGCACATGTTATAAATATGAGCCTGGCTGTAACAGTCACCATCCAAGTGTAATACAGGGAGACAGCAGTAATATCTACCCTGATCCTGAGCCGATGGACTGTACAATATGCTTGTCTGATGAGATAACATCTTTATGTTGAACTGTCTTGTGAAAGGAACAAGAGAGAAGGAAAAAGTATCACAGCTGTTTTGTTTAGTTTGTTTTTCATCGTTCTGTATTTGGTTTGCAAAGGAATAATATCCGTCAGGGAACGGGAATAAACCCTACTTTAATTTACCACTCTGACTGACTGACTCGGTATATAAAAGAGAAAGCAGATCAAGGTGATCACAACACCCTAGGCAGTCGCCTAGAGGACACACGGAGTCTCCTACTACGAGGCCCCGTGACAACTTGCAGTTACCAGCTCAAAGATTACTGCTGAGAAAGATTACTAGAGCAGGGGGGGAGGGGTTCCCACTCAGGGTAACCACAAGGAGTAACAAATGTGAAGGAGTGGAGAAGCTTGGAATAAATGCTAGCACTTAGGAAGAAGTATTAAGAGTGGATTATTGTAATATAACAGAATGAATAGCCTTTGAGGTGATAAAATTTCCCTTTTAAAAGCCTACTTTTTGTGAACAGAAGGTTACTGCTTTCCTGAATGTGTTGCGCCATACTCGGTTGAGGAGGAGGTCCTTCCTGCAGCTGAAGCATAAGGTCTTGGCTGCAGGGGGGACTTTCTTCCTCAGTTTTCCTTGTAAATTTCCGGTATCGTTTGAGGAGACATACTGATCCTTTGCTTTTGGAGAACTTTTTATCTAGCAAGTAATGCCTGGCCTGAAGTGGTCCATTTCCTGTGTATTTGTTGTTGTATACTTAAATTTCAGTTCGAGCAGTATATTGGACTGTAATAGTGTAGATATCTCTGCACCCATTGTGGTTTTGCTCCCTCGAGATGTGGACTGTACTGCAGGTTATATTCCTTTCTGTATGTTGGATGTGCCTTTGTTGAGTCACTTGTTGATTTATTTTCTTTGTCTTGGAATCTGTATTTTCTTATTTTGTTTCCTTATAAAATAAAATAAAATAAAAAAAAATGAAAAAATGAATGAGAGGAGAAAGAATTAATCTGCTTGCAACTTCATTTCAAGAGAAAGGAAAAGGAGTTAATGGCTGGTAATATAGTTCTGTCTCTGGTGTTTCTGCCATTGCATTTTTGCTCTTGTTGTCAATGACCCCAAAGTTCTTTAAGTAAACCCTTTAGTTCAGAACACAGATTTTGGCCTGGACGCAGTTATTCTAAGAAGGGAAGAGAAGTGAGTGGTGTTTTAAGTAACATAGTAACATAAGGCGTTTACATGGTTTACAGATCGTGTAAATGCCGCTAAATATCCCCAACTAATGCCGCTATACACCCTGATGCTATTCGCTTAGCATTGGGGCATGTCGTGAGCATTCCGGGGTGCTCTGGAGTGAGTGATAGTCGCTAACCGGGAATCGGTGATATTGCATCACTACCCAATTAGCGACCTGTGGGTAAAGCTAGGTGCAGCAAAAGCAATATAGCCACTACCCGGTTAGCTTCTGTGACTGTGGAGGCTGTACGGTGACTTTGGATAGCAACACTTTGGCCACATATGACCCCGGTATTGAATATCCGGGTTTAAAGTTCAGCACCAATGGCTAAGTACTGTACTCGCACCTAGCAGTCAGCGCTGAATATCAGTCTATACTATATGATGGCAGATAAAAACCAGCATGGTCCATCTAGTCTGCCCAGTAAGGTGGTTAGAGTGGTTGTAACTGCAGCTCCGTACAGGTCACCCACCTCTATGCCTGTGCTTAGGCCTGTACCTGCTATTCGGCACAGGTCAACCCTCTCTATTTATTGAGTATAAAAGATAATTAAATTTGCTTTGATTTTATCCTCTTGATATAAAGGGAATCACTGTGTCTGTCCCATGCCATAGGCTTCCCAGTGTATGCTGGGAAGTGGAGGAGGAGCCTAATGGTAAGAGCACTGGCTTGGCAACAAAGAAACCAGGGTTTGATTCCCACTAGCACTCCTTCTGGTCTTGGACAAGTCACTTAACCTTCCATTGCCTCAGAAGAATCCAAGTTATCAATGTCCCTGTTTAATGTGCATTACCAAGTTTAAGGTACAACATAAACCACTTTGACTAAAATGATAAAGCAGTATTAAAAAACCTGTTAAATACATAAATATACTGTTCCCATTCAAAGAACTGACAGTTGACACAGCAGATTAGAAAAGATACAGAGTAGAGCTACCAAAATGGTAAAGGGGATGGAAGGATACTTCTACGAAGAGAAGCTGAAAAGGTTAGGGCTTTTCAACCTGGAAAAGAGATGGCTGAGGGGAAATATGATAGAGTTCTATAAATTAATGAATGGAGTGAAACGGGTAAACGTAGATCAGTTGAAAGACTAGGGGACATGCAATGAAGATACAGTGTAACTAATTTAAGACTAATAAGAGAAAATATTTCTTCACTCAACACATAATCAAACTCTGGAATTCATTATCGCAGGATGTAGTAAAAGCTGTTAGTGTGGCTGGGTTTAAAACAGGTTTGGACAAGTTCCTGGAAGAAAGGTCCATAAACCATTATTAATGGGGACCTGGGAAATCCACTGCTTGTCCCAGTGCAAGCATTGTGGAACTTGTATCTTTCTTTGGGAAACTGCTAAGTACTTGTGACCTGAATAGGCCACTGTTGGAAACAGGATAGTGGGGCTGATGGACCTTGGTCTGATCCAGTATGGCATATCCTATGTTCGTATGTTCTTAGAGCACACATAAACGCTGAAGGCTAGATTTCTTCAAATGTGCATCTGTTACTGTTGCAAAATCAGCAGTACATGTGTCTTTGTCAGACCTGCCTAAAGCGCGCCGAGAACATGTCCTCTTTGAAATCATGCATACGTTTAAGTAGAAGCTTTCCCAAAATCCTTACTTAGACACATAGGGGCATTTATTGTTGTTGTTGTTGTCAAGTGCCGTCGAGTTGGTGTCGACTCATAGTGACCCTCTGGATAGTTGTCCTAAATTGTGTTCAATCAGGCAGCTCATTGTTGACAGACGGGCACCCATAGCTGCTGTTACTATATCAGTCCATCTCATTGCTGGCCTTCCTCTTTTACACTGACCTTCTACCTTGCCATGCATGATGTCTTTCTCTAATAATTTCTCACTTCACATAATGTGTCCAAAATATAAATGTCAAAGTCTTGTCATCTGAACTTCTAAAGAAAGCTTAGGTTTGATGTCCTCTAGTACTGATTGGTTTGTTCTTCGGGCAGTCCATGGTATACACAGTATTCATTGCCAGCAGAATCCAAGGCATTTTCTTCCTGTCTATCTTTTTCACTTCCCTACTTTCGCATCCATATGACGTTATTGAAAATGCCATGACTTGAACAAGTCAAATCTTTGTATGGAGAGAGACATCTCTGCTCTTAAGAATCTTGTCTAGGTCCTTTACAGCTATTCTGCCAAGAGCAATGCGTTGTCTGATTTCTTGACTGTTTGTTGCTTCTTTATTAATAGTTGATCCAAGTAGGTTAAAGTTGTCTACTGTTTCAATTTCTTCTCCATCAACGATTAACTTATTGATTTTGTCATTTGTCATGAACTTTGTCTTCTTTACATTAAGGTGCAGTCCCATTTTAAGACTATATTCCTTGATCTTGAGAAACAAATGTTTCAGATCGTCTTCACTTTCAGCCAGTAATGTGGTATCATCAGCATAGCGATGGTTGTTGATGAGTCTTCCACCACACCTCTGTTGTCTTCATACAGTCCTGCTTCTCTGATGACTTGTTCTGCATATAAATTAAACAGGTAGGGGGAAAGTATGCAGCCTTGTTGTACATCTTTGCTGATTTTAAACCATTCTGTTTCTCCTTGTTCCATTTGAACTGTTGCTTCTTGATCAATGTAAAGGTGTTCTGGTATGTCCATGCTTCTTAGTGTGGCCCAGAGTTTCTCATGGTTTACACAGTCAAAAGCCTTGCTGTAGTCAATAAAGCACAAATAGATATCCTTTTGGTATTATTTAGTCCTTTCAAGGATCCATCTCACATCCACGAGGATATCTCTTGTTCCTCGCCCTTTCCTGAACCCTGCTTACACTTCAGGTAGTTCTAGTTCCAGGTATGGTTGTAGTCTCTGCTGAATAATCTTCAGTAGAATCTTTCTAGCATGTGGGAGGAGAGTGCTTGAGAGATAATTTCCACAAGTCAGTTGGATCATCTTTCTTTAGTATGGGTATAAAAAAGATCTTTTCCAGTCAGTTGGCCATAATGTTGTCTTCCAAATTTCCTGGCAGAGCCTTGTAAGTATGGTAACAGCTGCATCAGATTGCTGTAATACTTCTATGGGAATGCCATCAATGCCTGGTGCTTGGTTCTTTGATAAGGCTTTCAATGCTGCTTTGACTTCTTTCATCACCAATGGTTCTGGATCATAAGGTACAGGTTGAAACAGCTGTTGATCTACTTGATCTTTATCATATAAAAACTCTGTATATTCTTTCCACCTTTTCTTGATCTTCTCAGCATCATTCATCATAGACCCTTGAGCATCTTGTAACATTCCAATTCGAGGACGGAATTTTTTCTTCAACTCTCATAGCTTTAGGAAAGCCAATCTTGTTCTTCCTCTAATAGTTTCTGCTTCTATTTCTGTTTCCGTGCATACATCACTGTAGTACTTCTCCTTGTCTTGTCTTGCTGCATGTTGAAAATCTCTGTTGAGTTCTGTGATTGCCTCTCTTTCTCCTCTGGCTTTAGCTTCTCTGCTTTTCTGGGCAATTTTCAGAGTTTTTTCGGTCATCCATTTTGGCCATTTTTGCTTTTTCACTTTGTGCAGAGACTTCTTTCTTTCTTCTAACACAATCTTCTTGATGTCATCCCATAACTCTTCTGGAGCTCTGTCATTTGTATCTAAAGCAGCAAATTGATTTTGCAGGCAGTCTTTAAATTCCAGTGGTATATTCTCAAGGTCAAATTTTGATACAGTCATTAGTGGCTTGCTCTTTTTCAACTTTAGCTTGAGTTTGCATACTAGTAGTTGGTGATCTGTACCACAATCATAAGAACATAAGAACATAAGATATGCCATACTGGGTCAGACCAAGGTCCATCAAGCCCTGTATCCTGTTTCCAACAGTGGCCAATCTAGGTCATACGTACCTAGCAGTATCCCCAAAAGACACAGGTTCCACAATGCTTGTGTTGTGTCAAGCATTGATATCCTGGGTCCCTTTTTAATAACGGTTTATGGACCTTTCCTCCAAGAACTTCTCCAAACCTTTTTTAAACCCAGCTACACTAACAGCTCTTACTACATCCTCTGGTAACAAATTCCAGAGTTTGATTACACATTGAGTGAAAAAATATTTTCTTTTATTAGTCTTAAATAGTTTACCCTATAGCTTCATTGCATGTCCCCTAGTCTTTCTATATTCTGATAACATAAACAATCGATCTACGTTTACCCGTTCCACTCCGTTCATTAATTTATAGACTTCTATCATATCTCCCCTCAGCCGTCTCTTTTCCAGGCTAAAGAGCCCTAACCTTTTTAGCCTTTCTTCATAGGAGTAGCCTTCCATCCCCTTTACCATTTTGGTGGCTCTTCTCTGTACCTTTTCTAATAACGCTATATCCTTTTTAAGATACGGCGACCAGAATTGCACACAATATTCAAGGTGCGGTCGTACCATGGAACGATACAGAGGCATTATAATATCCTTTGTTTTATTTTCCGTTCCTTTCCTTATGATACCTAGCATTCTATTTGCTTTCTTGGCCACCGCTGCACACTGGGCGGAGGGTCTTAATAAGTTATCCAGTTAGCTCCAGGTTTTGTTTTTGTTGATGTTATAGAGCTTTTCCATCATTGACTTCCACAGATTTAGTCAATTTGATTTTTGTAGAATCCATTGGGTGAAGTCCATGTGTACAGTCTCTGCATGTGTTGCTGGAAGATGTTTGAGATGAATAGATCGTTGGTCTTGCAGAATTCTATCAGTCTTTCTCCAGTTTCATTTCTGTTGCCAAGTCCATATTTTCCAACCATTTTGCCTTATCTTTGTTGCCAATGTTTGCATTCCCGTCACCCAATACTATCAGGATATCCTGAATGCGTGTTTTGTCAATTTCAGCTTGTACTTGTTCATAGAACTCATCAATTTCATCCTCTTCTGCAGCTGTTGTTCGCATATACTTGAATTATAGTTGTATTGATTGGCACTCCTTGTAGATGAATAAAAATTAAGCGTTCACTGACTACCTTGTATTTCATTACAGTTCTTGCAAGTTTCTTCTTGATTATAAATGCAACACCATTTCTTCTTTGTCTTTCATTTTCAGCATAGACCATGTGATCATCAAATGCAAAGTGCCCAATGCCAGTCCATTTCAGTTCACTGACACTCAACAGATCAAGTTGTACACATTCCATTTCATTTTTGACCACTTCCTACGTCCCTTGGTTCATGCTTTGTATATTCTATGTCCCAATATGTAAGACATCTTTACAGCTTCTGACTCTCATTTCATGCTCAGCTACATCAGCAGTCAGACGTCCTGAGGGCTTTGATCCAACCACATCATAAATGCTGGCTTTACTCTGAAAAGTCTTCAACTCCTCCCCAATAGCCAGTTGAGTGCCTTCCGACCTGGGGGTCTCATCTTCTAGCACTATAGTGCAATTTGTTTTGTTGTGACTATTGTCATGCAGCGAGGGCTGATGAGAGCCCAGTTGAGAGAAAAGAAGGTGTTTTTCACAAAGAAAAAGACTTGAAATATTCCCAGGAACCAGCTAGAGGGAGCAAGAGTGTCTTCAGGGAAACTGAAGAGCCACGCCCAGCTGGTCACGAGGAAATGCTAACCAGCTTCCAATCCTCAAAGGCAGGAGGGCTTCATAAGGGGAGTGTGGAAGACTGGAAGGGAGGAAGGAGAAGAGGCAGAAGGAGCACCGGCAGCCTCGGAGATAGAAGCACCAGCCCGAGCAGAAGCAAGGGGAGAATCACTGTCAGCACCGAGAGAGAGAGGTGGAAGTGGAAACCTGACTACTCTAGTGCTAGAGGATTCCCAGGAGGGAGAGGTGATTTCCCAGGAGCTGAGGAAGGACCTAAGGAGGTGTCAGCTCAAGCCAAACCGAGAGCTGTTTGCCCTCAGAGGCAAAAGGACTGCTGTAACTGCAACCCTAAGCCAAACAAGAATCAGCTGGAGAAGCCAAGCCACCCTGAGTCAGAAAGCCAGAAGCTGGGCTTGTACAGAGGCAGGCCTTCACCAGGAGAAGGAAGTCAAAGGCTGCAGGGTAAGCCTAACCTGCATAGAAAAGGATTTCACCAAGCGGCTGCTTGGGAAAGGCAGGCAGTGGAAGAAAGCCGGTTACTTGAGGATTGCTGCCATACAAGGTATGAGAAATGTATGCCTAACAAGAAAGTTGTGAATGTTAAAAGCTATGAAAAAGCTGCTATAAAGCCTCTAAGGAAAGAGGATACTTTAAAGCCTAATACAGCACGTGGCCGACGCCCTAGGCTAGGCCAAGGACATTGGGAACTGCTACAGAAAATATACAAAACCCCTGAATGTGTTTTACAAGAAACCAGGGATATAGAATCAGAGCTTTCTGATAACGAGCCAATGCAAGTGGAACTGGCAGGAGATTTATCTGACCATGAGATGGACTGTACACTTTGCATTTCTGAAAGTTTAGAGTCACTGCCAGACTTGTGATTGGGGAATTGCCAGCAGAGCGTTCTTTATTTGTTTGAGCACCTCCATTCCTGTGACGTATAACAGTTTTTGCTTTGAACCCTGAGTTTGTTTTCTACCTGAGTTAAGGACATTTGCTTTAAAGTTGTAACCCACTATTTAGAACCACTGTGAAAAGGGAAATAAAAGCCCTATTAATTCCCTCAGCTTGATTGTTTCATTGAAGATTGGAGCAAAGGAAACTACAAGGACCAACTCTCATTTGAGGCCTTTAGAAGACTCCAATCTTAACCTTATATTTTGTGTCGCACCTGCCCTGGCGTCCACTGGCCACTAGGGAACTGTTGCTGACACTATTCATTGGGTTTTCATGGCAAGATACGGAAGTAGATTGCTAGGCCTTTCTTCTGCACAGTTTAAGTTTAGTGTTGTTGCTGTTGTCACAGAAATGTGATCCTCTGCCGCCAACACTGTCCCATTCTGCTGCTGCCCAGATGGGTGGTTTGTCTTGGTCTGGCAGCTCAGCTGAGACCTGTCCATCTTGGGAGACCCTGCCAGTAGTTAAATTACCGATAGTTTAGCTCTCAGCATCACTGATGCACACAAGCATGACAAGCTGCATTTACTGTATGAACCCACTTTGTATCCATGAGCCTTATAAATAGCTGAGTATAGATTGCTGTTAATTTTAAAGGGTCAAGGCTATATTTGAACATGCTGCTGTTTTCATTCTGTTATCTTAGAATTTTAGTTTTTCTCTAAAAGTAAACCATTTCTTACTTGATGAGTAAGTGATTTGGTCCACAACAGAGGTCACTGCATTCACTTCCTTACCTAAGGACTGATGAATCCCCTAAAATTAAGATAATTAAACTAACCAGGCCATTTGTTTCCCTAAAATGTTACTTTGAGTAGATATTCTAAAAATTTATGTAGAGATAATCAGCTTTTACCTGCACTGGAAAAATATCACCTCTTTGTCCGGGGTAATCTTGGCGCTATTTTTAAACTAAAGGTTAACGTGTATTAATGAAGTTAAGGCACGTTAAATGCCACTACACTGATAAAGATAAAATGGTTTGTGTATTAAATCCTTTATGCCCCTTTGCATAAAATTGTGCAAAGTCAGCCAGACAAAAAAGAGTCAGGGTTTGAAGCATGGAGAGGCAGCATAATGTATTTAGTTGCCTAGTGCCATGTTGAGCATTATCCAGCTAAAGTTATGCAGATATAAAATAGCAGGGCTAAAGTTAGCCAGTTAATTTTATTCAGATATTCAGCAGAACATCTATCTGCTCCCCCTATCTTATGCGCTCAATGATGTTTTGAAAATGAACCTCTTTATATTTTTTTTTTCACATTTGCGTGTTCTGTTTTTTTATACCTTTTATATTGTTAAGTGCCATCCAGCTTAACACAAAAAGACCAGTAAAGAGACAGGGCCTCCTAAAACTCTTCCCAAGATGGCTCAGATTAGATATGGACTTCGTGGTAATGTTGGATCCTGATGGATAAGTATTTACCTTCCAGTGCAAAAGAAAATGGGCC
The DNA here is from genome assembly GCA_033557465.1 of Ichthyophis bannanicus. Classification (NCBI taxonomy): domain Eukaryota; kingdom Metazoa; phylum Chordata; class Amphibia; order Gymnophiona; family Ichthyophiidae; genus Ichthyophis; species Ichthyophis bannanicus. The sequence goes on along the minus strand of CM066041.1, from coordinate 182,575,826 downwards.
AGCGTTATTACAACTACACAGCTAACAGCTAGTCATTGGAACTACACACAGCCAGAGACTGGGTGAGCAGAAAAGTCCCAAGAGCCATGTCCGTCTAGTCTCGTTCGAACCTGAGCTAAGCAGCAGAGTCTGAATAGCTTTAACCAGTTAGCCAAATGAGACTGTAGATTTTGGCATCACGCACATAAGTTCTTGTATTGCTGAATGCAGAGACTCAATGATTGGTAACGGGGTACTTTTTCTATTGACATATGCCTAAAAGCAAATGATAAAACAAATGGGATTGAAGACTGCTCCTCTTTCCTCTACATTTATAGCATGCATAGGTTAATATGCTTCAAGACAAAATTCTGACCAGTGTATCGCCACATAACATATTGCTCCCAAATTGTTGACATCATGTCTACTGTCATTCACCCTATTCTGAAAGAGTCAAACCTGGAACCAGAGAATCATAATAACTATTTGCCCAGTGACTAGCTTACCATTTGTGGGTAGACTGATTGAAAAGGCCACAGCAGTCCAGCTGCTGCCTTTTGGAAGATCATACTATCTCTCTTTTCCATTTCAGTGTGGATTCAGGCATGGGCACAACACAGAGGAAACTATCTTGTTGGCTTTTATTAGTGACTTACATCATTGCATGGATAAGAAAATCAGCAGCCTCTTGAGTTTGCTGGACTTGCAGAATGCAATTGATAGGCTGCTGATCTTGCTCTTCTGTCAGCATGCTCCTTTCCTACTGGGCTGTGCACCTTTAAATGGACACCTTTAGTTCAGCTGTGATTATAAGTGTTCTTTCAGCTTTCCTCTTTTTAACTTGTATTTACAGCTGTTGTTAGGAGACTTTCTACAATTCAAATTCATGCTTGTCTCTTTCCAATCAGCCATAGCTCTTGCCAAACAAGACTACTATGTCCATCTGACTAACTCTCTTGCCTCTAATCCTCCCTATCTCTTTACTACTCTCAACTCTCTCCTCAAGGTGCCTCCGCCTCTGATCCCTCCCTCCCTTTCTGCCCAAACCCTGGCTGGCTATTTCCATGACAAAATCCACAAGATCACCCTCCAATTCCCCACAAAATCAACTACTTACCCTCCTACCCCTCTTCACTCCCAAGTCTCCCCCCCTACCTCTGCTACCCAGGGGCAGCCCAAGGCGGGTGCGGGGCCATGTGCGGAGACTGGGTGTGGGGCCTCATTTGCATAAGATGCATCATTTGCATACATATTTTCATAATATTACCATACGCTAACTTTTAGTAAACATGCCTCTTAATGAGTGTATGGATAAAAAAGACTAAAAGATTTCTATATTACTATAATCCAGTGCCAACCGCCAGGCACATTAGGAACTACTACAAACACTGCCCATTTAGAACCCATAGCAACCCCGCCGTATCCTAACAGTACTACCAGGAATCACAAAGCAACATTACCTATCAAAAGGCAACACTGCAAATATTAAACCAATACATTTCAGAGAATAACAATACATGACCTACTGGGGAAAGACAACAAGTGGCAATGTCAAATAGGAATTAGATAAACAGAATACCTCAGCTCAGTTAAACACGCAGATCACAGACCATCACCAAAAAAGGAAGCACAATTTAGAAACAGGAAGACAATAATTAAACTGGGAACCCCAAAAGCCAAACTTGGAATGTACAACAACACTGTAGAAATAAAACTATAAATTAATTTCCTCTTGTACTAAACAAAGCGCAGACGTTAATGATGCACATTTCCCAGAGCTGACATATTCCAGTTCATAAATATCAAAATAAAGAGATATTTTTCTACCTTTTGTGCATTTTTTTTTTCAGTTGCAATTGCTCCAGCCACTTTCTTCTGGTTTCTTCGTGTCTTCTGCTAACTTTCCATCGTCTGCTGTCCATTTGTCCTTTCTTCTCTCGTCTAGGTTTTTTTTTCCATTCTCTCTCTACATCTGCTTTAACATACTAATCTTTCTCCTTTTGCTCTTTCCTCATTCCTATTTCATCCACTCAAATTTTACCCCTCCATCCTTAATCCCCACTTACTCTCCCAATAACTAGCCAATTGCAGATTTGTCTTCCCTCCCACACAAAATATTTTTCCCCTCTCCATTTTAATCTCCCAGCTCCATCCCATTCTAATCCTCCCCCAACATCAGCTCCCTTTTAGTTCCAGCCCCACCCAGCATCCGCTTCCTTCTAGTCCCCGCATCAGCCCATTTCCAAGCCTAGCCCCCCATCAGCCCATTTCCAATCCTATCCTAGAAACACCATCAGCCCATTTCCAGTCCTAGCTCCCCCTTCCATTTCCAGTCCTATCCGAGTCCCTCCATCAGCTCATTTCTAATCCCAGCCCCCATCAGCCCATTTCTAGTCCTTTCCTAGCCCCACCATCAGCCGATGTCAAATCCTAGCTCCCCTCCACTCAGCCCATTTCCAATCCAAGCTCCCCATTAGCCTACTTCCAGTTCTAGTACCTCCATGAGTCCATTTCAATCCAAGCCTTCACCACAGCCCATTTCCAATCTTAGCACCCCCAACAGCCCATTTCCAGTCCTATCCTAGCCCCTCCATCAGCCCATTTCCTGTCCTAGCTCCCCCCCCCCACTCAGCCCATTTCCAGTGCTAGCTCCCTCCCCTCACAGTCCATTTCCATTCCAAGCCCCCCTCCCCATCAGCTATTTGCAGTTCAAGCCCCCTTCCACTCAGCCCATTTCCAGTCCTAGCATCCCCTCCAGCCCATTACCAGTCCTAGCCCCACCCCCATAGCCCATTACCAGTCTTAATCCCCCATCAGCCCACTTCCAGTCCTAGCCCCCCCATAGCCCATTACCAGTCCTAGCCCCCCCATCAGCCCTTTTCCAGTCCTAGCCCCCCATAGCCCATTACCAGTCCTAGTCCCCCCCATCAGTCCTTTCCAGTCCTTGCCCCCCCCATAGCCCATTACCAGTCCTACCCCCCCCCCCATCAGCCCACTTCCAGTCTTAGCACCCCCCCCCCATAGCCCAGGTAGATTAAAAAACAAAAACCAAACTTGCTGCTGCTGCTGCGGCCGCCGCCATGGCAGCAGCAGAATCGAGCGTCTCGCGGGGCCCCTCCTGTCCGGCAGAGTCCTCCATGCGGCCTCAGCTCCCTCAGCGCGGGCTTTTCAGGGCCACGAAGGGAGAGTTTCCCTTTCTCGTGGCTCTGTTTAAGCCCACGGGGCTGATGGGAAACAGGAAATCCTGTTTCCCATCAGCGCCAGCGGCTTAACAGAGCCACGAGGGAGAAGCTCTGCCTTCGCGGCTCTGAAAGCTGGCACTTAGGGAGCTGAGGCCCTATGGAGGACTCTGCCGGGCAGGAGGAGCCCTGCGGGATGCTCGATTCTGCTGCTGCCATTGGCAGCAGCAGCAGCAAGGTGAAATTAGACTTACCTGCTAATTGTTGTTCCTTAAGGAACTCTAGTCCAGTCCCGGAACCTGAGAGTTCTGCATCTCCTCCAGCAGCTATGGAGACTGACACATGTCATCACTTTGATGAACCAGTATAAATAGGCAAGGACCGCCTCTCCCCGCCAGTATCTATTGACAAAGGAGACTCAGCAGAGCAACAAATAAGTAGTTCATTCATGCAAACCAACTATCAATAATAATTTATTCACTAAATACAGTCATAGAACTAAAGAGAAGCTTCCACCCTCCGAACTGCAGAGGAATATCTGACCTCTCTGGGAGAACGAGAATAGTAGAAATAGAAACCGAGAACTAAATATAGAGAGAAGGAGAGAGAGAGAGAGATAGCCTCTCCTGCTGACCACCACATCACCTGCCGTGCCCGACCCTCAGGCTGCTCTGAAAGGAAACTGACATAAACACGGGTGGGCTCCGGGACTGGACTAGAGTTCCTTAAGGAACAACAATTAGTAGGTAAGTCTAATTTCACCTTCCTTTGCGTCCCTCTAGTCCAGTCCCGGAACCTGAGAGGATGTAACAGAGCAGTAAAGATCAACGGGAGGGCCCTACTAGAGCAGCCTGAAGTACTGCCGACCCAAACCGCACATCGCTGGCCGCCTGCACATCCAACCTGTAATGCTTAACAAATGAATGCAAGGACAATCAAGTCGCCGCCCTGCAAATCTCAGCCGCCGGCACCAAAGCAAACTCTACCCAAGAGGCTGCCTGCGCTCTAGTCGAATGGGCTCTGAGACCCACCGGCACCACCTTACCTTTCAATATATATGCCGCTGCAATGGCCTCCTTCAACCACCTAGAGATGGAGGCCTTAGACGCCGCTTCCCCTTTCCGCGGCCCACCGAACAACACAAACAAGCAATCAGCCTTATGAAAGGGTTTCGTCTCGCGAAGGTACCACTTCAGAGACCTCAGAACATCCAGATGTCCCAATCTACCTCCCATGGCTTCCTTCTGCTCTACAGAAAACACCGGCAACGAGACCGCCTGGTTGACATGAAACACTGACACCACTTTAGGCAAAAACGCGGGAACCGGCCGCAGCACCACCTTTTGATCTGAGAATGACAAAAACGGCTCTCTACAAGATAAAGCCTGCAACTCAGAAATCCGACGCGCAGAGCAAATGGCCACCAGGAAAACTGTCTTCAACGTTAAATCCTTCAAAGATGCCTTACTCAATGGTTCAAAAGGAGCCCTAACCAACGCTTCCAACACTAGATTCAGGTCCCACGGCGGCACCAAGCACCGTCGTGGAGGACACAAATGCGATACAGCTCGCAAAAAACGCTTCACATCCACATGGCCCCCTAATGCCGCTCCTTGGACCTTCCCACGATAACACGAGATCGCCGCCAATTGCACTCTCAAAGAACTGGCCGCTAGCCCTTTCTCGAACCCGTCCTGCAAGAATGCTAGCACCTGTGCAATCGATGCTGATGAAGGTTTCACCCGCCTGTCCACACACCAGGCCTCAAAAATGCGCCAGACCCGCACATAAGCTAAGGAGGTAGACCGCCGCCTCGCCTTTAGCAACGTCGAAATGACCGCCGCCGAATACCCTTTGGTTGTCATCCTCGCCCTTTCAAGAGCCAGGCCATAAGCGAGAATCGATCCACCTGCGGCATGCGCAGCGGCCCCTGAAGTAACAAATCCTCCCTCAGAGGAAGCCGCCACGGCCTGTCTACCACCAACCGAACCAGATCCGCATACCAAGGCCTTCTCAGCCAATCTGGCGCCACCAGAACCACTCAGCCCCGGTGGCGCTCTATGCGCTGCACCACGCGACCGATGAAAGCCCAAGGAGGAAACACAAATGAGACCTCCGGTCGGCCACTCCTGCGCCAATGCATCGAGACCCTCTGACATCTGTTCCCAACGCCTACTGTAAAACCGTTCCGCCTTTGCCGACTCGAAGGTCGCCATCAGATCCATTATCGGCCTCCCCCAGCGCTCTGCAATTAAGGCAAAAACGTCCGGGTGAAGCAACCACTCTCCTGGATCGACCCTGCGCCGACTCAAAAAATCCACCTCGACATTGTCTACTCCCGTGACATGTTGAGCCGAGATGGCCAACAGGTGTCTTTCGGCCCAGGTCAACAGCTGTCTGGCTTCTGCTTCTAACACCGCACTCCCCGTGCCGCCTTGCCAATTGATGTAGGCCACCGCAGTCGCATTGTCAGAGAGCACCGAACCGCTGACCGACCCAGGCCCTGCTGAAACTGCAATAGGGCCCGATATACTGTCCTCATCTCCAGCCTGTTGATCGACCAGCTCGCCTCTAGCGCAGACCACTGCCCTTGTGCGAACCGGCCCTCGAAATGCGCTCCCCATCCCGAGAGACTCGCATCTGTCGTCACGAGCCTCCAGACCGGAGCCTCTAGGTTCATTCCCTCTCCAAGTTTTCCGGCCGCGTCCACCAGAGAAGTTCCCGTCTCACGTGAGGCGGACACACTAGGCGCTGAGAGAGTGCATCCGACTGGTGCGACCAACGCCACAGCAGCGCCCTCTGCAGCAGTCTCATGTGCGCTCTGGCCCACGGCACCACCTCTATTGTGGCTGCCATTGTTCCGAGCAACTGCAAATACCGCTAAGCCGTGGGAGCTCTGCGGGACAGAAACCTCCTTACTAGCTCCCTCAAACGAAGAGACCGGTCCAGCAGAAGAAACACCTTCCCCTACGCTGTATCGAACCTCGCCCCCAGGTATTCCAGGGACTGCGATGGAATCAGCCTGCTCTTGGAGAAGTTGACTACCCACCCTAAGTCCTGCAACACCTGCACCACCCGGGAAGTAGCCGACCTGCTCTCCTCCTCCGACTTCGCCCGAATCAACCAATCGTCCAAATACGGATGCACCAGCACTCCCTCCTTGCGAAGCGCTGCTACAACCACTGCCATCACCTTGGTGAAAATTCGCGGCACTGTTGCCAAGCCAAACGGCAATGCCCGGAACTGGAAATGACCCATGGGCACTGCAAAGCGGAGAAATTGCTGATGCTCTTTCCGAATGGGGATATGCAAGTAAGCCTCTGTGAGATCCAGTGACGTTAGAAACTCTCCTTCTCGTACTGCCAAAACCACGGACCGAAGCATCTCCATACGGAAGTGCGAAACTCGGAGACAGCGATTCACGCTCTGTAAGTCTAAGATAGGCCGAAAGGTGCCCTCCTTTTTTGGCACCACGAAATAAATGGAGTATCGACCGTACCCGCACTGTTCCGACGGTAACGGCACCACGGCCCGCAGCTGAAGCAACCTGCGAAGCGTCTCGAGCACCGCCCGGCACGTGAACCGCACTCTGCAAGGCGACTGGATAAACACGTCTGCCACTGGCCGTTGGAGCTCCAGAGTGTAACCCTCTCGAATAACCTCCAACACCCACTGATCTCACGTTATCTGGACCCAGGCAGGGTAAAAGTCCCGTAGCCGACCCCCGACGGCCTCGTACCCTACCTGAGCCCCCCTCATCTCATTGCGGTTTCTTAAAGCTGGAGGCTGCTCCGGACGCAAAACCCCTACCTACGCCTCGAAAACCTCGAAACCCCTGACTTCGCCGAGGGAACCTGCCACGCTGAAATTGCCCAAAGCGGGGCGAACGGAACCTATGAAACTCCCTCTGCGTTCCCTTGGGCTCCGGGTTAGGACAGCCCTGCTTAGGTTTATCCTCTGGCAGACGCCCCCCTTTGGACTCACCCAAATCTTTAACCAACTTACCCAAATCTTCACTAAACAAGAGCTTCCCCCGAAAAGGGAGCTTACTAAGCCGCGCCTTGGAGGAACTGTCAGCCGCCTAGTTGCGCAACCATAAATACCTCCGGGGCGCCACCACTGAAGCCATATTCTTGGCCAGTCCCTGGATCAGGTCATAATGAATATCCGCCAAATAGGCGGACCCGGATTCCAGGCGAGAAGCCTCCTCCACCTGTTGCGTTGCCTGATCCCCCTGAAGGCGTTGAGACCACCGCAGACAGGCTCTCGCCACCCAAGCCCCGGCAATCAAGGCCTGCATGGACAGCGCGCTTATGTCAAATACCTGCTTCAACAACGTATCTAACTTTCTATCCTGACCATTCTTAAGTGCCACCGCCCCCTCTACTGGGATCGTCGTCTTCTTAGTAACCGCCGACACAGCCGCGTCGACCTTAGGAGACCGAAAAAGTTCCCTATCCTGATCCGCTAGCGGGTAGAGTCTGGCAAGAGCTCTAGATCCCTTGAGGGCTGACTCGGGTACATCCCACTCCTCCTGAATCATATTCCGGAGCACCCTGTGCACAGGAAAGACACGCTGCGTCGTCCACACCGCTTGCAACAACGGATCCTCCAACGCCTCATACGTCGACGGAACCGCCTCCGGCATGTTAAGGGCCTTAAGGGATTCAGTAATCAGTGCCGGCAACTCCTCTCGCCGAAACACCATGACCAACCTAGCCTGCTGCTCCTCTTCGGGCAGCTCGCCTTCTTCTAGCTCTGCTACAGAATCCTCCTCGAGATCTTCCTCCTCGAGATCTTCGCCAGACAGAGGCGGCGACCTATCCGCCCCTGTTACCTTACGCCTCTTAGCTGGGGTACCAGCCACCTCCTGAGCCACCGGACTGCCGAGACGCTTCACCCCCCGATCGCCGGGCGGAATAGCGACCATACCGGGTTGTAGGAGAGACAACGTCTGCTGCAACAGCAAAAAGAGATCCGAAGGGACCAAAGGCTGCCCCCCCCCCCCTGTTGACCCCTGTGCTTGCGGTAGCGGAACTTCACCTGCTGTAGACGGCCCTGCCACAGGTTGCGAGGGAAGCCGAGACGGCGAGGGAGCGTCCCCCTGACTCTGGGACCCCCTGTCCAGCCCTCCTGACCCCCCATCCAATGCTTGTTCCATCACAGCTGCTTCTTGGGTACAGACTCCGCAAACCCCGGACTCCAGGAGCGAACCCCGCCTCGTGCCACACACAAGACACCTAGTCTTAGCAGGCATGCTCCTATTGAGCCCAGCAGTCCACAAAAACACAGTCCAGCAAGCAAGCTTGGCCAAAACTTGAGAAAACTCCAAAAACTCAGCAAGCTCGTTTACAGCGTCTGGGTTCACTTTTTTTTTTTTTTTTAGACAGGCACTTCCAACTCTAGTACCTCCAGGTAAAACCACAGCCCCGAAAAACAAAACCGGGGAAAAACGAAGCCTCTGGCTCTCCCGACGCGCTGTGCTGACAGAAAAAACAAGGCCAAAGTAAACCCAAAATGGCCGTCGCGCGCTTCCCGCGCGATCACCATGTGGCCCCTGCTGCACACATGAGAAGCACTGCCCACGGCGAATCTAGCCCCCCGGACGTGCCCTCACCTAACCGATCCCCAAAACAAAAGGAGGAAAGAGTTCTTACCGCCTGCTCCTGCCTCAGAGGCTCCCGATCCTCCAGAGAGCCCTGACCTGCCGCCCAAGCTCAGCCCGCTCAGCAGCTTCAGCTGCGGGCAGAGAAACAGCCCCACACTCAGTGTGCTGTGTTTCTTCGCTCTCCCCAGGCACAATATCAGCAGCACCTGCCACCTGCTCCTCACCCGTACCAGCGGGTTCGGGAGGAGGGAGGCTCTTCTCACCGGCCAGGCAAAAACGTCTCTTCAGTGTTTCCCTGCCAGGGAGGGAGGGGAGGGAGGTAGAAGGCAAGAGAACTGAAGTAGATGGGAGAAAAATGAAAGCCAACCAGACTCTGCAGCTCTAGTCTGCTGCAAACTGTTGAACACCTCCCAGGCAATGAAAAAACTAAACTAAACTTCACCAATTTTAAAAGTTAAATTTAAAGGCTCTTCTTATTTGCTACCATCTGAGCCCAGTCCCTAGGCTTAGCACCATCTCCAGCTGCTATGGAAACTGAAACTGGTGGAGAGAAGCGGTCCTTGCCTATTTATACTGGTTCATCTAAGTGATGACATGTGTCAGTCTCCATAGCTGCTGGAGGAGGTGCAGAACTCTCAGGTTCCGGGACTGGACTAGAGGGACGGAAAGGAAGTTTTTTTTTTTTTTTAAATTTACCAGCAGATGCAGAATGTTGTTTGCGTGGGGCTCCCTGAAACGCGGGACCCTGTGCAAACAACATTCTTGCACAATGGACGGGCCGGCCCTGCTGCTACCCTCTCTTCCTTTCCTGTGATCTCTGAAGAGGAAACTGCACACCTTCTTTCTTCCTCCAAACTCACCACCTGCTCCTCTGATCCTATCCTCACCCATCTCCTCCACTGTTGTCCCTTCCATCTCTCATATTCTCAACCTATCGCTCTCCACTGCAACAGTCTCTGCAGACTTCAAACATGCTGTGGTCACACCTCTCCTCAAGAAACCCTCACTTGATCCCACCTGTCCTTCTAATTATCAACCCATTTATCTCCTTCCCTTCATTTCTAAGCTACTTGAATGTGTGGTTCACCGCCACTATCTTGACTTCCTCTCCTCTCATGCCCTCCTGGATCCCTTACAGTCTGGCTTTCGGCCTTTACACTCTACTGAAACGGCTCTTGCCAAAGTCTCCAGTGACTTGTTCCTGCAAAATCCAAGGTCTTTACTCTTTCCTCATCCTTCTTGACTTCTCTGCTGCTTTTGACACTGTTGACCACAACCTCCTCCTCGATACCCTGTCCTCACTTGGTTTTAGGGGCTCTGTACTATCCTGGTTCTCCTCCTATCTCTCCCATTGCTCTTTCAGTGTGTGTTCTGGTAGCTCCTCCTCCTCTGCTACCCCGCTCCCAGTTGGTGTACCCCAAGGATCTGTCTTGGGTCCGCTCCTTTTCTCTCTCTATTCCCATGGCTTTCAGTACCATCTTTATGCTGATGACTCCCAGATCTACCTCTCTACGCCTGAAATCTCTCCGACAATCCAGACCTGGATCTCTGCCTGCCTTTCTGACATTGCTGCCTGGATGTCTCACCGCCGCTTGAAACTGAACATGGCCAAGACTGAACTTCTTATCTTTCCCGCTAAAACCTCCCCTCCTCTTCCCCCTTTATTTATTTATTTAACTGTATTTATTTCCCGCTTTTCACCGGGTCAAAGCGGTGGGACATATAACCGGGGGGGGGGGGGGCCATCACCGGGGGTTCAACATTGATGATTTTTTGGATGAACATAGAGACTGACAAGACTGACCCAATCTAGAAATGCCCTCACACTGCAGTGTAGATAGTTTATGTATATAGTTAACCCAGTTATCCAAGTTTGTACTCCTGTTCAATGTAAAACCTGACAGTTTGTCGTTATGGTCGTTTTTGTTATGATGTAAACCGCGCTGATTCTAAATAGCGCGGTATATAAGAAACTGTAATAAATAAATAAATAAATAGCATAGTTACTGGTTTGGAGATCTTGGAGAGAAATGGGGGGGGGGGGGGTTCCTATTCAGAGATGTTCTTGGAATAGGATGGTTTTTAGCTGCTTTTTGAATGATGGGAGATCACCGTTGTTCCTGATGTGGTTTGGTAGAGAGTTCCAGAGGGATGGGGCATAGAGTTCAAAGGCTCTGTTGCAGGTCCGTTGAGTTGCTTTGGTTCTTTTGTGGGGGATGGCAACGGAGCTGTTGGAGGATTGTCTGGTTGTTCTGCTGTGGGTTGGGCGAGGCAGTAGGGCACGGAGAGGGGTGCCTTGTGTTTGGTGGATGGTTTTGTGGGTGAGTAGAAGAGTTTTGTACTTGATTCTTGCTTCGATGGGGAGAATATGAAGGTCTCTCAGAATTGGGGTGATGTGGTCTCGTTTCTTTGCATTGTGAATTATTCTCGCCGTGGTGTTTAGGGCAGTTCGGAGGGGATTGGTCTGTGTGGCAGGTAGGCCATGGTAGATTATGTTGCAGTAGTCCAGATGAGGGAGTGTTAGAGCTTGCATTACTGTCCTGAAGTCTTGTGGTTCGAGGAGGGGTCGGAGGCGTTGTACCGTTTTTGCCTTGTGGAATACAGTTCTCGTGGTCTTGTTGATTTGTTGCTTAAGGGTTTCTCAGTCTCTGGCTTTCTCAGTCTCTGGCTCTCTCAGTCTCTGTGGATAACTCTGTACTCCTTCCTGTTTCCTCAGCCCGCAATCTGGGGGTTATCTTTGACTCCTCTCTCTCTTTCTCCACACATATTCATCTGATAGCTAAGACCTGCCGTTTCTTTCTCTATAACATCAGCAAAATCCGCCCATTCCTTTCTGAACAAACTATTAAAATGCTTATCCACTCCTTGATCACCACCCGTCTTGACTACTGTAACCTACTACTTGCTGGTCTCCCTTTGAATCATCTCTGTCCCCTTCAATCTGTTCAACACTCTGTTGCATGGCTAATCTTCCGCCAGCTTCGTCATGCCCATATTACTCCTCTTCTCAAGTCACTTCATTGGCTCCCTATCCATTTCCGTATCCAGTTCAAACTTCTCCTGCTGACCTATAAATGCATTCACTCTGCTGCTCCTCACTATCTTTCTTCTCTTACCTCTCCTTACAACCCCCCTCGGGAACTCCACTCTTCCAGCAAACTGCTCCTATCCGTGCCCTTCTCTTCCACTGCTAACTCCAGACTTCGCTCCTTTCACCTTGCTGCACTGTATGCCTGGAACAAACTACCTGTGTCTGTATGCCAGGCACCTTCCCTAACCCTCTTCAAATCCAGGCTGAAAACTCACCTCTTTGCTGCTGCTTTTGGATCTTGACTTTCCTGATCTCCTTCTCCTTCCCTTGCTTTATTCCTGCCCACACCTTCCGTGTTTGTCTTGACTAGATTGTAAGCTCTGATGAGCAGGGACTGTCTCTTACTTGTCTGTGCAGCGCTGCGTACGACTTGTAGCGCTATATAAATGCTCAGTAGTAGTAGTAGTAGTAGTAGGCTGTTAAAGGATAGTTGGTTTGCAACAAATTACAGAACAACCTGACAAAAAACAAACAGAGATAATCTGGTTGGGTGGAGATTTATCAGACACATTGCAGTCTTCTACTCCCCAAGCAGTCAATGATCCCTACAGTATTACAAGAATCTGGGAGTATGATTCAATATGTTTATTGAGAGACTTAAATTAATACAATCATAAACAAAACAGGATATACCAAGAAATTGTAACAAATGAAGTAAATAAGCTAGCATATAAAAAAAGAACTGTAATAGTCGACATCATGATGAGTAAGAGACCCTCATATTACAATATCAAGTAATAATAAAAAAGGAAATCAAGAAGTAAAAAAAAAATACCTCCACAACACTGCAGGATACATCAAAATAGGAGCAAAAACAAAGAAACCTACTTCTTTTTCCCATCTATTAGAAACTTTTCCAATTGAGTAACATCAGAAAAAACATATGTACATCCCAGACAGGTAATAATATATTTACATGGAAATCTGAGAAAGAAAGTAGCGCCCAACTCTAGCACCCTAGGTTTTAAGGCCAAAAGGTCTTTCCTACAGGCCTGGATAGGCTTGGAAACATCTGGAAACACATATATTTTATAACCACAAAAGGCTTATCTTTGTTTTTAAAATAAGCTTTCAGGACCTGTATTTTATCTAAATTAGAGAAGAAGGAAACCACCAACGTGGCCCTTTTAGCAATCAAATCCGTTGAATCCTCTAGGAAATTAGTTAAATCTTTAGCCACATTATAGATAATACATCTACCCCATCAATTGCTTTATCCAGCCTGCGCTTCCCTCCAGGGAGGTAATAAGAAGACTGAATAGCAATCTTATCAGAAAACAACAAAACTTCACTGAAATATTTTTCTAACCAAATCTGAGGAGAGAGCAAAGATGATTTAGGAAAATTTAAAAAATGAAGATTCAACGCCCTAGCACCATTCTCCAAAGATTCTAATTTATAACAAGTAGATAATGAATCTTTAATAAATGCAGAACTTCTCTGCTGCAAACTAATTACCTGTTTATTCCAAGTAGAAACAGTTCTAGCTACAGTATATCAAGTTATTGCTTATCTACCTCAGCAAATTTGTGATGAGCCTCTTGTGTAAAGGTACATAAAGACCAGGGGTGGCCCAAGGGGGGTGCAGGGCCATGTGCGGAGACTCGGGGCCTCATTTGCATAAATATTTGCATAATGTTACCATATACTAACTTTTAGTAAACATGCCTCTTAATGAGTATATGGATAAAGAAAGACTAAAAGATTTCAACATTACTATAATTCAGTGACAACCACCAAGCACATTAGGAACTACTACAAACACTGCCCATTTAGAACCCATAGCAAACCCGCCGTATCATAACAGCACTTCCAGGACTCACAAAGCACCATACTCTACCTATCAAAAGGCAACACTGTAAATATTAAACCAATACATTTCAGAGAACAACAATACATGACCTACTGGGGAAAGAGAACAAGTGGCAATGTCAAATAGGAATTACAATAACAGAATACCTCAGTTCAGTTACACATGCAGAACATAGACCATCACCAAACAAGGAATCACAATTTAGAAACAGGAAGACCATAATTAAACTGGGAACCCCAAAAGCCAAACTTGGAATATACAACAACACTGTAGAAATACAACTATAAATTAATTTCCTCTTGTACTAAACAAAGCGCAGACGTTAATGATGCACATTTCCCAGAGATGACATATTCCAGTTAATAAATTCAAAATAAAGAGATATTTTTCTACCTTTTGTGCATTTTTTTTCAGTTGCAATTGCTTCAGCCACTTTCTTCTGGTTTCTTCGTGTCTTCTGCTAACTCTCCATCATCTGCTGTCCATTTGTCCTTTCTTCTCTCTTCTAGTTTTTTTCCATTCTCTCTCTACATACTCTAAATACTGAGGGAACTTGGGGACATTCTAGCAACTCCACTGACTGACCTTTTCAATGCCTCGTTGGAGTCGGGAGTGGTGCCAAAGGACTGGAGAGAGGCTCATGTGGTGCCTCTACACAAAAGCGAAAGTAAGGATGTGGTTGAAAACTACAGGCCGGTTAGTTTAACTTCGGTGGTGAGTAAATTATTGGAAACGCTGCTGAAAGAGAAAATAGTGAGGTTTCTGGAGTCCGGCAGATTACAGGATCCGAGGCAGCATGGATTCACCAGAGGCAAGTCCTGTCAGACAAATCTGATTGATTTCTTTGACTGGGTGACCAGGGAGTTGGACCGAGGGAGAACTCTAGATGTGGTGTATTTAGATTTCAGTAAAGCCTTTGACACTGTTCCTCACAGGCGACTTATAAACAAACTGAGCACCCTAGGGATGGACCCTAAAGTTACTGCTTGGGTTAGAAATTGGTTGGGTGGGAGGCGACAAAGAGTACAAGTAAATGGAGCTCACTCTGAGGAGAAGGATGTTACCAGTGGTGTGCCCCAGGGATCTGTCCTTGGTCCGATTCTTTTTAACATCTTTCTTAGTGATATAGCGGAAGGGCTGTCGGGTAAGGTTTGCCTCTTTGCGGATGATACCAAAATCTGCAATAGAGTAGACACCCAGGAAGGTGTAGATAACATGAGGAGGGATCTAGCTAAGCTTGAAGAATGGTCTAGAATTTGGCAGCTGGGATTTAATGTTAAAAAATGTAAGGTCATGCATTTGGGCTGCAGCAATCCAAGGGAGCAATACAGTATAGGAGGTGAAGTACTTTTGTCCACTAAAGAAGAGCGGGACCTAGGCGTGGTTGTGTCTGATGATCTTAAAGTAGCTAAACAGGTAGAAAAGGCGATGGCAAGAGCTGGAGGGATGCTTGGGTGCATGCGGAGAGGAGTGGCTGGCAGAAAAAGGGAGGTGATAATGCCTCTGTATAAGTCTTTGGTGCGACCTCATTTGGAGTATGGTGTGCAATTCTGGAGACCGCACCTTCAAAAGGATGTGAACAGGATGGAGTCGGTGCAGAGGGTTGCTACTAAAATGATTAATGGGCTTCATTATAAAGCATATGAGGACAGACTTAAGGATCTTAATATGTACACCTTAGAGGAAAGGCGGGATAGAGGTGATATGATTGAGATGTTTAAATACCTCCGTGGCATAAATGTTCAGGGAGAGAGCCTCTTTCAATTGAAAGCAAGTTCTGCTACGAGGGGACATGGGATGAGGGTGAAGGGAGATAGATTCAGGAGTGATATGCGGAAATATTTCTTTACGGAAAGAGTAGTGGATCCGTGGAATAGTCTCCCAGTGGAGGTGGTAGAGATGAGGACAGTAACTGAATTCAAAAAAGCATGAGACCAACACAGAGGATCTCTAAAGGTAAAAAGTGGACTGTTGTAGTTGTTGTTATGGAAGGACAGACTAGATAGGCCTTGTGGTCTTTTTCTGTCATCATGTTTCTATGTTTCTATGTTACATCTGCTTTAACATACTAATCTTTCTCCTTTTGCTTTTTCCTCATTCCTATTTCATCCACTCAAATTTTACCGCTCCATCCTCAATCCCCACTTACTCTCCCAATATCCGGCCAATTGTAGATTTGTCTTCCCTCCCACACAAAATATTTTCCCCTCTCCATTTCACTCTCTCAGCTCCATCCCATTCTAATCTCCCCCCCCCCCCCAACATCAGCTCCCTTCTAGTTCCAGCCCCAACCAGCATCCGCTCCCTTCTAGTCCCTGCATCAGCCCATTTCCAGTCCTAACCCCCCATCAGCCCATTTCCAATCCTATCCTAGCCCCACCATCAGCCCATTTCCAGTCCTAGCTCCCCCATTCATTTCCAGTCCTATCCAAGTCCCTCCATCAGCTCATTTCTAATCCCAGCGCCCCATCAGCCCATTTCTAGTCCTTTCCTAGCCCCACCATCAGCCCATGTCAAATCCTAGCTCCCCTCCACTCAGTCCATTTCCAATCCAAGCCCCCCATGAGCTTACTTCCAGTTCTAGACCCTCCATGATTCCATTTCAATCCAATCCCCCACCACAGCCCACTTCCAATCTTAGCACCCCCAACACCCATTTCCAGTCCTATCCTAGCCCCTCCATCAGCCCATTTTCTGTCCTAGCCCCCCCACTCAGCCCATTTCCAGTGCTAGCTCCCTCCTCTCACAGCCCATTTCCATTCCAAGCCCCCTTCCCATCAGCTATTTGCAGTTCAAGCCCCCCTTCCACTCAGCCCATTACCAGTCCTAGCCCCCCCATAGCCCATTACCAGTCGTAAGCCCCCCATAACCCATTACCAGTCCTAAGCCCTCCATCAGCCCCCTACCAAGTCCTAACCCCTCATCACCCCATTTTCAGTCCTAGCCCCCATAGCCCATTACCAGTCCTAACCCCACCATCAGCCCATTTTCAGTCCTAGCCCATCCATAGCTCATTACTAGTCCTAACCCCCCATCAGCCCATTTCCAGCCATACCCCCCCATAGCCCATTAGCAGTCCTAATCCCCCCATCAGCCCATTTCTAGTCCTAGCCACCCCATAGCCCATTACTAGTCCTAACCCCCCATCTGCCCATTTCCAGTCCTAGCCCTCCCTCCATAACCCATTACTGATCCTAACCATGCCATCAGCCCACTTCCAGTCTTAGCCCCCCCCCCATAGCCCATTACCAGTCCTACCCCCCCATAGCCCATTACCAGTCCTAACCCCCTCCCCCCCATCAGCCCAGGTAGATTAAAAAAAAAAAAAAGGCTGCTGCTGCCGCCATGGCAGTGGGAGAATCAAGCATCCCATGGGGCCCCCTCTGCCCGGCACTGTGGCATCAGCCCAGATAGATTTTAAAAAATCGCTGCCGCTGTGGCAGCAGCAGAATCAAGCATCCCGCGGGCCCCCCCCCCCTTCCTGGCAGAGCCCTCCCTGCAGCATCAGCTCCCAAAGCGCGGGCTTTTCAGAGCCGCAAAGGGAGAGTTTCCCTTTCTCGTGGCTCTGTTAACAGAGCCGCGAGAGGTCAGAGAAGCTCTCCCTTCATGGCTCTGAGAGCCGACGCTGAGGGAGCTGATGCTGCAGGGAGGGCTCAATGGATGGGCCGGCCCTGATAAAGACTCAAACGAAGTAGATACTTTAGTATCAATAGAAGCAATGGCAGACCACAAATCTTTTAAAGTAACATCATCAAGTGGAGGGTTCAATTTAACATCCAGTTAGAACAGTGACAGCATTAGGCAACGGTCCGGGAGAATAGGCAATGTTATCACACTTGATAACAACACTACTATCTAGAGTAGAAGTAAGCTGGGGGACAGGAAGAGGAGGAGACGTGCGCTCCACGGAGCTGAGAGATGCCCCTTCAGTGAGAGAGCCCATCTCGGATAACACCAGGAAATGCTTATCAAGGAGACCAACGATTTTACCATCCCCCATACCAATAGAGCCTGCATCACCTGTTGGCTTCTTATTTTTCCGTTTCCCCATGCTTCACAGGCAACAAACTTAAAAGCAGTCAAACAAATTTGAAAATAAGACCAAACATGAAAACATGCAAGGCCTTCAATAAACGCTAATGGATACCAAAGGGGCATCAAAGGGGCGTGGCCTGCCCCTTTGGACACGCCCCTTCAGGGCACGGCCCAAAGGGCCTTGGGGCAGGAAGTTATAGCCCCAGAGGACCCCAAGATGATCCAGGGAGGAGAAGGAGTAGCTTTTCAAACACTGCCGGAGGGTCCTCTGCTGCACACTCCCAGGAAGGGCTCCTCACACGGCACTCAGGCAGACTCCAGGTCACCCACACAAACAGGGTTCAATCTGGGAGTAATTTTAAAATGATCTTTCGATGGTGCCTTATTTTAAACATAGGATGATATTAAAAGCCCTTCGCTGGTTGGCCAACTGGAGGCTGACCTGCTAAGGGTGCTCCCGATGCTATTCAGCGACACTATCCACAGAATGCCACGGAATATGTCTGCAGACTGCCACAACGTTATTTGGTGACTGCATGGAGAGTCCATGGGCGGAACAAGGGTAGTAACCACATAAGGGCCAACAATATTTGGTTAATGGATTTTCAGTCGACAGCTATCCTGCCATCTTTCGGCTCATGAAGAGCTGGCCTAGGTTGCAATCTGGATAAATGTCAACTGAAAAGCCACTAACCAGATAGCTGTTGGCACGTATCAGGTTAGCGCCACTCAACCCTGATATTCAGCGGCACTTCCTATCCAGACACTGCCACTGAAAATCCTGCCAAAGTGTTTGAATATCTGCCATTTTGAAAATCAGCCCCTTAGAACCAATTATTCAAAAGAGTTTAGCTGATTGCCAGGACCTGCTAAGTATCGACTTATATATTTATCGCTCTACAAAACCTATATACCCCATATATACCCCTATATATGTATCTACAGTTCCCAAAAATATATGATTTTTCCAATACAAAGTGACTTGACCAAATGATGAAAATACCGCAATAAATGCTGAAGTGCTCCCAATCTGCATCATTTGGGAACTGTAGATACATCTGACAGGTCGTTGATGCTATTTGGCACAGCTCTGCCGGGTTGCTGGCAGTATGCATTGATAGTGTCGGGAAGTCTGAGACCTAGTCATTTGTCCAATGAGCAGTTCATTTGTAAGACATTTTCTTTAATTTTGGGGTATATAGGTTTTGTAGAGCGATAAATATATAAGTCGATACAATAGTATACACTCTGTTAATACGCCTAAGTATGACGTCTATTGAGGACCTGCTAAGTGGCTAAGTCCTATTGGGCCCAGTATTCAGTGCACTGTTCAGATAGTACCACTGAATATTTCTTCTGACCATCATAACACTATAGGATTGATCAGGGTAGAGTTTGGGTACAGCATGGATGGAGTTATTGTTTACGTTTGTCGGTGTGAAAATCCATGGCTTCACTGAAGCTGTGATTTATGCCGGTTTAGTGGGGTAATTTTATAGACATGTGGAGCCTGATTCAGATAGGGGCACATTTGGGCCATCTGGACAGGCCCCAAGCAAGACATGGTAACCAGAATCGAGTCCAAGACGACCCGGCATGCCCCTGCCGCCTGGGGGGATGTCTTCCCAGCAGGCACCTTTGACTCCAGCATCCTTGGCCCCCCTTTTCTCAACCGCCTGACCCAAGGCTAGCCTGCCGTGGTCAGGATCGGACGGTGGGGACCCCACACCTGACCCTGGTCCTGGGGGATGAATCCCCAGGCCTATTCACTGGGATTTTGTTGGTTATTCCATCTTTGAGGTGGAATAAGCAGCGCCTCCCCATGGGTCCAGCAGGACGTACGGGGCCTTGACCTGAATCGGCCCTACACCATGCTGTGCTGGCCTGTCCCCACCGGCTCTCCCCGACCTGATGCTCAGGACCTATAGGGAGAACAGAGGGGGAATCGGGGCCAGACAGCTTGCAGGGTTGCACATCCTGCTGGGAAGGGCAGCCCCGCATCCCGCATCCCAGAATCGGGCCAATAGGCAGGGCCGGATTTACCTTGAGTGAGGCCCTACGCCAACAAAAATTGTGGGCCCCCAGCAGGGGCGGCCCAAGGGGGGTGCGGACCTCATTTGCATAAGGGGCCTCATTTGCATAAATATTTGCATAATGTTACCATATACTAACTTTTAGTAAACGTGCCTCTTAATGAGTGTATGGATAAAGAAAGACTAAAAGATTTCTACATTACTATAATCCAGTGCCAACTGCCAGACACATTAGGAACTACTACAAACACTGCGCATAGTAAACCCGCCGTATCCTAACAGCACTACCAGGACTCACAAAGCACCATACTCTACCAATCAAAAGGCAACACTGCAAATATTAAACCAATACATTTCAGAGAACAACAATACATGACCTACTGGGGAAAGAGAACAAGTGGCAATGTCAAATAGGAATTATATAAACAGAACACCTCAGCTCAGTTACACATGCAGAACATAGACCATCACCAAACAAGTAATCACAATTTAGAAATAGGAAGACAATAATTAAAGTGCGAATCCCAAAAGCCAAACTTGGAATGTACAACACTGTAGAAATAAAACTATACATTAATTTGCTCTTGTACTAAACAAAGCACAGATGTTAATGATGCACATTTACCAGAGCTGACATATTCCAATTAATAAATTCAAAATAAAGAGATATTTTTCTACCTTTTGTGCATTTTTTTCAGCTGCAATTGCTCCAGCCACTTTCTTCTGGTTTCTTCGTGTCTTCTGCTAACTCTCCATTGTCTGCTGTCCATTTGTCCTTTCTTCTCTCTTCTAGATTTTTTTCCATTCTCTCTCTACATCTGCTTTAACATACTAATCTTTCTCCTTTTGCTCTTTCCTCATTCCTATTTCATCCACTCAAATTTTACCCCTCCATCCTCAATCCCCACTTACTCTCCCAATACCCAGCCAATTGTAGATTTTTTATCCCTCCCACACAAAATATTTTTCCCTTCTCCATTTTACTCTTCCAGCCCCATCCCATTCTAATCCTCCCCCAACATCAGCTCCCTTCTAGTTCCAGCCTCACCCAGCATCCATTCCCTTCTAGTACCTGCATCAGCCCATTTCCAGTCCTAGCCATCCATCAGCCCATTTCCAGTCCTAGCAACCCCCCAACCCAATACCAGTCCTAGCCCCCCCATCACCCCACTTACAGTCCTTAACCCCCCATCACCCCATTTTCAGTCCTTAACCCCCCATCACCCCATTGTCAGTTTAAGCCCCCCCTATAACCCATTACCAGTCCTAACCCCCCATCAGCCCACTTCCAGTCCTAACCCCATCAACCCATTTCCAGTCAGCCCCCCATAGCTCATTGCCAGTCCTACCCCCCCCATCAGCCCACAGCCCATTACCAGTCCTAACCCCATCATCCCACCTCCAGTTTAACCCCCCAGCCCATTTCCAGTCCTAGCCCCCCATAGCCCATTACCAGACAACCCCCATCAGCCCACAGCCCATTACCAGTCTTAACCCCCCCAAAGCCCATTACCAGTTCTAACCCCCCCCAACAGCCCATTACCAGTCCTAACCCCATCAGCCCACCTCCAGTCTTAACCCCCCAGCCCATTTCCAGTCCTAGCCCCCCCCATAGCCCATTACCAGACAGCCCCCATCAGCCCACATCCATTTACAAGTCTAAACCCACCCAATTGCCAGTTCAATTACTACCCCACCCCCAACAGTCCATTACCAGTCCTAACCCCATCAGCCCACCTCTAGCCTTAACCCCCCCAGCCCAGCCCAGCCCAGCCCAGCTCCAGCCCCAGCCCCCCAATAGCCCATTACCAGCCCTACCCCCCCCCAGTCCATTTCCAGCCCCAGCCCCCCCAATAGCCCATTACCAGTCCTACCCCCCCCGATAGCCCATTACCAGTCCTAACCCCCCCCATTGCCCCTTACCATTCCTACCTCCCCCCCATCGCCCTTTACCAGTCCTACCCCCCCATAGCCCATTACCCGTCCTACCCCCCCCCCCCCCCCCGGCCTAAAGTAAAATTTAATTTTAAAAAAAAAACCTGGTGGCTGCCGCCGCGGGGCCCCCTCTGCTGCCGCGGGGGCCCCGTCTACAAGCTGGTCGGGTCCGGTCCGGTCCGGTCGGGTCGGGTCGGGTCTCTCTCCCTCCCTCGCTGCAGGCTGCAGGCTGCGAGAGACGCGAAGGGAGAGCGTCTCTCGCGTCTGTGTTAAGCCCGCAGGGGCTGATGGGAAATCCCATCAGCCCCTGCGGGCTTAACACAGACGCGAGGAGACGCTCTATCTTCGCGTCTCTCGCAGCCTGCAGCGAGGGAGGGAGGGAGAGAGACCCGACCGGACCCGACCCGACCCGACCAGCTTGTAGACGGGGCCCCCGCGGCAGCAGAGGGGGCCCCGCGGCGGCAGCCACCAGGTTTTTTTTTTAAATTGAGTTTAAAAAAAAAAAACTGGTTCTTTTTTTGTGGGCCCCTGCCGGCTGTGGGCCCTACGCCATGGCGTACATGGCGTATACGTAAATCCGGCCCTGCCAATAGGCACCTATGTGCCCTTATAAAATAAGCTTGAAATAGCTGCCTTCTTAGCCCTTTACACCTGGGAGGCCTATCATAAAATTACCCTCTTTGCCACTAAAATTATGTCCCAGCTCCACCTACACCCCTTCTCAATGCTATCTGTTATTAAACAGTTAAAAACTGGTCAGTTAGCAAGTTAAATGGCTATGTTTTATGGGGCGGGAAGAGGGGGGCAATAGTTAAAACATTTTAGCTGGATGGCAGACCTGCTAAGCGACTAAAATGTGTTCAGCCCCAATACTCGGTGCCATATAAAACCGCAGTCGTCTGTGGGTGGCTTGGGGACAGTGACGGTCGCTATCTGGTTAGTGGTGATAGTCAGACACTAAGCAGACAGCTAAATTGGTTAAAGTTAGGTCATCTGAATAGCTGTCCCAACTTTAACCGTTTTTTGCTATCCAGTTAGTGGCTGAATATTGTCACTAACCAGATGGCAATGCTTCTGTCTAGCAAACCTTGCTTTGCAGTGCGAGAATCTGGATAAATTCCAGAGCGGACTATCCAGGTGCAATGACAGCAGCGGCAGCGAGACCACCACGGAACATGCCCCCTTGCCTGTACAAGCACTGAAAATACATGGATAAGTGAGTCATGCATTCACCGCCTGCCAGCAAATTCATAGCTTGCTTTGAGTATTAAGCTCATACTGCATACATCTTGTACAGAATGTAAGAATTCTTTCCGGTGCGGGATCTCATGACCATTTAACCCCATGTTATGTGATCTGCATTGATTTCCAGTAAGTATTCAGATTATTTATAAAGTTGCTTTCTTAGGGGCATGTTTACTAAGTCCTGCACTGGCAACAGGGTTTGGACCACATAACTAATGTAGGGCTCATTGCTACTGCAGCGGGGAGGAAGGTACAGCCATCCCCCTACAGTTATTGTGGGTCACTGCAGCAAACCTGCCACGGGAGCAATTCTACCCATTGAGGTGGTGTTAATTGCACTTGCACTAACTGCAATCAGCTTCAGACTCCCACGCTAGCAGTGGTGCAGGAGGAAATGCCCCTATCCCACCCAGTCACCACTCAGATGCACACTACTCAGGTAGCACGGGATTTCTAGTGCGGGGCCAGGGCTCACGGGTAGCAGGGCTCCCAAACCACATGCTAAACCCCACATTACCGGGTAGCGCATTTTAGTAAACGTGCCCATTAAGACTAGTCCGAGCTGCTTAATGCAGTACTTTGTAGAATGGCAATTGCAGTCATCTCAGACACAGCATTGCTGGTTGTTTCTTCCTTGAAGGTGACCCACCTCTCGATGGCTTCTATGTCCTGTGCCTGTAGTCTGGAATAAATTACCAACTGAAGTCAGATTCTGCAAGGATTAGCTTGCATTAAAAAGTCAACTTTCTACTAAGTTGCTAAACTCTGCATTAAGTTGGTGTCATGGGTTATACTTTTAAGTGTTTGCATGTGTTAGCTGGAATCTCAATTTGGTTTATGTTTGCAATGTAAAGATTGTGCATTATTTTATGAATTGTGTGTATCAAGGAATCGTTTGCATCGTTTTGTTTAGGTGTACCCCAGCTGAGAGACCTTTGTGGTCTGGCAGGATAAAAATCAAATCAAAGAAATAAAAGAAAAAAATACACAAGGGTTCTTTACTGATTTTGTACAGCCATGCAAGAGATTGTTCCTTTCTGGAAACAGTTTCAGTTGTAGGCTTGTTGGTCATGGAGAGAATGGGCATCATGGGCCAAGTTACAGCAAGAATTCCCAGTGATGGCCTGGTTTCCAGAATATCTACAATGAATTTGCACCCGTACAATCTAAGAATATAATTAGATTTCATAGCTTGCAGAGATATGTACAAGTCGAAAACTTTGGTTCATGTTTAGTTCATTACACACATTTGCTTTAATTTAAAAAAACAACAACTTTAAGGTGTATTAAAACTTTTTAAGGCAGACTATTATACACACCTTATTTGTGATTTCCACAGGGAAGTGCCAGCATTTACATGTAAAAATTACATCCATGTGTAACTGGTGATTTTAGAAAGAGTGGAATTTACATGTGTAGAACTTAACACATAAAAATTACAAGGGGGGCATGGCGGGGGCATGTTTTGGATATGGCCTAGGTGGGTCAAAGATTTACCCATGTATTCCCGGTTTTATACAGGGAATCCATATGTCTGACTTAAAATCTCCACCTCGGGATTTACAGCTGCTCCCTGGCACGTATAGGTTTTGAAAAAGTGCTTGTTTCGGCCAGCCCTTTACAGGAGGGATTAAGCGAGTTATCCTCCTTAATCCCCCGTTGTTTGTTTTCCCATCCAAAACGAGAAAACCAGAAATATTGTGGCCTCTGGATTTAATTAGCAGCATTTAAAGGGTAGGTTTGCAAAATAGCCCAGATACACATGTAAGCGCTGGCACTTCCATATGTAAGCTGCCGAGTTGCCCCCTATTTATTTTTCCCACATATGGACTAGTAAAATGCCTCCTCCAACTCTACATGTCAGCAAGATCATGGGCACTCCTGCATATCCTTATATGGGTTTTATAAAAGGCGTCGTGCTTGGCTGAGCCTTTTCTAAAATAGCTGATGGAATTATGTACATTCCAGCCTCGATGTCTCATTTCTGATCTCCATTTCCTATGTATTATTTTATAGGTTAATGCATCTTAAATCAGTTTAGTGCACAGTCACTTTTAATGCACATTAATGAACCCGATGTGCCCTCATGAATGCACATCCATAAGAGTTTGCCTTCTTTGTTTATGGATCTTAAGGAATGAAGTGGGCAAGCCCTTGTTTTAGAGGATCAGCAAAGAAATATGTTGTAGTGCATGAATTTGGGGACCCAATGGGTCCCTTCTTTGGACATTTGGCCATCTAAAAAGGGACTTTTTTGGTACCCAAACATTATGCCCTGCAATATTTCTAGACATGTTTTGCACTAGTGACAGCAACTATAGTGGAGCCTCCAGCCCATGTGTCTGTTTCTGTCTGTTCGTACACATAGGCAAGGACTGCAACCTCCACCAACAGAAAACGTGCTGCAGGCCACGATCACAGCAAAGATGATTGCTGCCTGCTGGTGGGGAGTTCATCTCCTGCAAGCATTAGAACTGCAAGCTACAAAACACCACTGCCTGAATCATCTCTCATGCCACCCGCTGCGATCATATCACCCCACTGCTCATTGACCTTCATTGGTTTCCTATCAAATACCGTAGTCAATTCAAGGTACTCATCACAGTTCATAAAGCCATCTACTGTTTACACAGATTTCTCAGTACATATCTGACCGTCTTCATTTCTATACTCCCTTTCACAGTCTATGCTCGGTCCATGTCAACCACCTACAACTCCCTTCCCTCTCCCGTGCTCACCTCGAATCCACCTGCCACTCCGCTTTCTTCTTTCTGGGCCCCTCCGTGTGGAACTGCCTCCCAGCTGACCTTCGCCTAGTGCCCTCTTTTCCCAAATTTAGGTCTCTCATTAAGACACACCTCTTCCACACTGCTTTTGACCTCCCGCCCCTTGTCCCTTGACCCCCTCCTTTCTCACTTAACCTCTCTCCCTCTTCCCCTCCTTTATATTTTTCATTGCTGAATGATTGACTCTCCTTTCCTATTAGATTTTGTAGTTCTCTTCACTTTCTCTGGCATCTGCCTCCCTTTTGGATTTGAAATTGTTGTAAACCACTCTGATGTCACAAAGGTACGGTATATAAAATGGCAGGGGTGAGAGTGCAAGGGGGAAGGGAAAAAAAGGAAAATATCTAGGAAGGGGGAGTGGGAGAAGCACTGAAGGGGAGAGGACAAGGAGGGAGTACAGGGAAAAGCAAATGGGGAGAAGTGACCAGAAAGTCTATATACCAAGATGCCTACCCTATCCCCTGCACCAGACAAAGATACCCCCGCCTCCCACCCTTCCCCTGCACCATTTCCTAATAGAAAATAAAAATAAGCAAAGAAGGAAAACAATGAATATATATGCACATATCCACACTTAATCCAGCCCCGCACTACACCACAGATATGCACACACACATACATAGACACACACTCAGACCACACACACTCATACGCCACCCTTATTTATTTATTTAACAGGCTTTCTATACCACTTTATCCTATGGTCAAGGCGGTTTACATTGAAACAAAACTTGATACATTATAACAGGGCAATGAACTTGAATAATTTAATACATAGTAACAGGAGTTAATATAAGGGGAGAACAATGTTTATGGGGAGGGGAGAAAGGGGGAGGGGGACGGAAGGGGGGACAAAGATGGTTGCATGAAGGCATTATGTCTTGTCCTTAGTGAAGTAGGCTGTAAATAGGTGAGTCTTGAGAGACTTTCTGAATGTTAGCAGATCCTTTGTGGCCCGGAGTTTGTAAGGGATTGAGTTCCAGAGAGAGGGCGCATATAGGAAGAAGGCTGTACTGGATGTGGTGGTGCTGGATCTGGTGAAGGATGCTGGAGTTGCTAGGGTGTTCTGGGTGCCAGTTCTTCTTGTGCTGTTATCTGGTGTATTATTGTTTAAAGGTGAGTAGCTGATAGGCCATTGAGGATCTTGAAAACTGTAATGGTGGCCTTAAATTTTGTGCGTTCGATGACAGGTAGCCAGTGAAGCTGTTCGAGCAATGGAGTTATGTGCTCGGTTATGCTTCCGTTGCAAAGGGTACATGCTGCTGTGTTGAGGGCTAGTTGAAGCGGGTGGATTGTTTTCTTAGGTAGGCCTTGGGGAACGAGGTTGCAGTAGTCCAGATGTGGGAAGATGAGAGCTTGAAGGACTGTGTGTTGAGTTTTGTTGAGTTAGGAGAGGCTTGAGATGTTGTACAGTCTTGAGTTTATAGTATATGCACTTGGTGATGTTTCTTATGTGGGCAGAGAATGGTAGGTGTTGATCAAGGGTGATACCTAGATAACGTATCTCTTGTTGTACATGAAGCTATGGTGTCCGGCGGGATGAAGCTGCTGTCTCTGGTTATATATAGAGTTTCAGTTTTATTGATGTTCATGGTCATGTTGTGGGTGATGAGCCATGATTTGACTGCAGTGAAGCATTCTGTTAGGTCCGTGATGTCAGGGTTCTGTGTATTGATGGGTGCATTGATCATGACATCATCAGCATATATATGGTAGAGGACATTGAAGGTTTGTATGATAGTGCAGATCAGCTCTATGAAGATGTCGAATACTAGTGCAGAGAGGAAGGATCCTTGAGGATTCCTTGGGTTTGAGTATATGGTCTTGAGTGTGTAGAGCCTTACTTTGCCTGAAGTTGTCGGCTTGATAGATAGGATTTGAACCCTTGCAGTATTCACAGATAGTCCATACCCTCAGACCACACATACGCACACCCTGACTACACAAATATGGACACATGGCTCTTGTAGCACACACCCAACTTCCTTCCTCCTCCCCCCCACACATACATGTGGATATATGCTACCTCTGCAGTACACATACATGCACACATCCTGCACTCCTACCACACCTCCCTCACTATATACATACACACACACATGCCACCCTTGCATCAGGTTGTATCACTACACAGATACACACAGTCTCTCAAGAGAGACACAAATATATACACCAGATGCCTCGTAAAGGCCCAGACCCACAGCTACCTTAATGAGACTCGCTTAACAGGTCTCTTGACTCCCAGGTTTCCCCCAGACATTTACGAGTCTGCAACTGGGGAGAAAGGGAAACGTGCAATTTTGTCATGTGGTAAATGTGCACTTTTCAACTTGTTTTGGTTGACCCTTTGAAAGATATTAGACCATATTAAGACTCCAGTTGTTCCTGAAGGCATAATGTATGATCATAACCGAAATACATAGAACAAAACGTCAATAATGGCTGCATCGTTTCGGGCTGATTTAGTCCTACATTTACCTTACGCACATGTGGACTTGCAGCCCTAATATCTGTCCTCCTCTCCCCTCTCACTCCCCCAGCATCTCCCTCTTTTTTCTACTCTGACCCTAGTGAACCCCCAAAGGTGGGTGTTTGAGAGTGTGCTGAATAATGTAGAATCAGAGGTAAATGTTACTGTATGCTGCTGAAGAGATGGCTGCTGGGAAGGTCAGATGATAGACAACATTAAAAGGGTAGCCTGAAGTAACCGTCACTGTACTAGCAGAGTTGGAAAGTAAACATTTAGGGGGGATATGCAAATCACTTCCTGTACTAAAGGAGAAAGGGTAATATTTGCTCACAATCATATCTATTAATAAGATTAAATGTTAAATCTATAAGGAATAGTATAGGGGAATAAAGTGCATGCACTAGACAGAGGGTGGAGAAGTAAATACTGGGGGCCAGTGGAAACTGCTCACCCTAAAAGAAATGGTATCAGTTGGCAATGGCACCAGCAGTCCTGTGCAGAAAACAGCTTGGAGAAGAGTTACCTGAGATTTAGAGATGTCAGGCCTCTTTATCTAAAAAGAGCTTAATCCTTATCTGTGGGGGGAGGAGTTCCCCCCTGCTCTGCAGGCCCTCCTTCTGAAGATGGCACTAAAAGGTCTCCTGGGAGCCTAGACAGCCTCAGAGTGAAGATGCTAGCAGAGAGCCTCCAGCAAACCCAGTCAGGGGACAGTCTAGAGAGCTTAATCCAGGCTTGGGAGTCCAGCAGCAGATCAGCTCCAGCGGGAACTGCAACGGCAGATCGGCTTCAGGAGGAGCTGCAGTAGAAGTGGATCAGCTCCAGGGGCAGTGGCACACCAGCTCAAGAGAGAGTTTCAGTGGTAGAGAGTCCAGGAGCCACAAGACCTAGGAAGGACCCATCGGCAGATCACCTCATTGGGAGCTGCAGCAGCAGATCAGTTCAAGAGAGAGTTGCAACAGCAGTCTAGGAGCTACAAGACTCAGGGAGATCCTGCAGTAGTTCAGCTCAAGGGAGAGCTGCAACAGTTGTTTCTGACTGGACAGGAGTGCAAAACCCTCTCCAGATTGGAGGAGACCTTGGAGGAGATGGAGCCTTTACAGCCTCAGCAATTGGACAGAACTACAAAACCTCTCTCTTCATAAGCAGCCTCTGGTCCAGAGCTCCAGCAGTGGGTGAGACTTGGGACTGGTGGGCAAAGGGAAAGGGAGGGAAGTTACAGACCAGGTTAATAAGGTTAAATCCATAACCTTTAAAGATTTACTTAAGTCACTACGTATAAGGTTATAGTTGCTATTTCACCTTACCTGCTTGAACTACTTAACATAATACAGGTTGTACATACTGCATTATTTTATCACAATACTTGCTGTATATATTTTTTAAATAAATTGTAAATACTATTTAAGCCAGCCTTGTTCACAGCAGTGTTTTTTCTGAGATGTTTCCTGGGGTGAGGAGGGAAATCCCGCCTGCTAATATCTTTCTTCCCTAGGTGAAGGAATCAAGCACCAAACTGACAAGAACCAATGGAGCCCATCCTCGAGGAGACTCTAGGCAGGCTGGTCCCAGACCCAGAAGCCCACCCAAGGGGGCGCTGCACTAGCATTTGTCAGCATCAGCCCTGTTTCAATCCCAGGAGCACAGCCCTAGAATTAGCTCCCTTCAAGTCCCTGCCCCTTTCTAGTTCCATGTTCCCAGACCTAGTATCAGAGCATTTCCAGTCTCTCCAGTCCCAATATCAGTCCATTTCCAGTATCAGCCTCCCAGCCTCAGTATCAGCTCATTTCCAGTCCCTCTATTAATCCATTTCCAGTACCAGCCCCCCAGCCCCAGTATGAGCCCATTTCTAGTCCCCCAGACCTAGTATCAGCCCACTCCCATTCTCAGTCCCCAGCCCCAGCATCATTCTATTGCCAGTGTCAGTCAGCCCCCCAGCCCCTATATCAGCCAATTTCCAGTTCCAGCCCCTCATTCCTTGTATCAACCCATTGTCAGTATCAGTCAGCCCTCCCAGCCACTGTATCAGTCAATTTCCAGTCCCCTCACCCCCATTATCAGCCCGTTACCAATACCATTCTCCAGCTCCAGTTTCAGCCTGCCCTCCAGCCCCAGTATCAATCCATTTCCAGTCCCAGCTCCCCATTCCCAGTATCAGTCAGCCCCCCAGCCCCAATATCAGCTCATTGCCAGTCCCAGCCCATCCCCCAGTCCCCCTATTCCTAATATCAGCCCCCCAGTCCAGTTCCTGCTCCTCCCCACACAGTCCCAGTGTTAGCAATCCCTCTCCCCTCCCTGCAGCAACACAGCTCCAGGAGAAAAAGCCAATGTTCCCCGGGCTTTATTGTACACTAATACAGCCGTAGGAGCATTTACTTTTGCTCCCATGGCTGTGTTATACTGAAGCTGGCAGCTCCATGGATTGAGTATAGCACAGCTATGGTAAGCAAAAGTAAATGCTCTCACGCCTGTGATAGGGTAGGCAGATGGCAGGCTGGAAGCGAGCCAGTGAGGCAGGCTTCCCGCACCCCTATTTTGGTGTTCTCTGAGCCAGTGCCTCACTGGCTCACCTCTTAAACCAGTCCTGCACAGGGCTGATAAACAAAGACATAGGCAATGCCCTCACAGCCTGTTAACATCATAAGATAAGAAAACTAAGGTGCAGAATATATCCTATATTTTTGGCAGGCAAGTGAAAACCAAAGAAATTATAATAATTTCATCAAAATGAAGTAACCTGAATGGAAAATGTTTTGGGAAAATGGTACCACAATCTGCAGAAGGGGATATGAACTGTTGAAAGAGTAAAATCCTCCCAAAACAGCCCTTTCACATGGGGCGAAGCATCACTGCAGACAGCCCACATGGCATCTGCACGATTCATTAATCTTCCGGCTAATTTGTTTTTACACAGGAGCGCTGACAGCTAACAAATGTTATTGTAATACCATGCGCTGTGTAATCTAGACTAACGTGGCAATAATGTTACTGAAAATGACTGCTCTGGGCTCAGTTCTGCTGGAGTCCGAATTTGGGGTTATGGACAGCTGATGAAAGATGAAACGGCAACAAGAGGTGTGATTCCAGGGATGATCACAAACCTCGTTGTGTGTCATTTTTCCTTTTCTTATTGCAGGTTATAAGAGTTGAAACATTGTGCAGAAGCACAATATGCAGATCGGATGTCAAAGATATTGCACCAAACTGATTACCCTGGGGATGGCTACACGCTTGCCACTGAGATTATTGAGAATTGTGGAATGTAGTGGTGGGGAGAGATTCTACTTGGATAAAAGGCATTATGAATTGTTCGCCAGCTTTGTATGTTAGAAAGTCCTGTTGTGCGGTGGACTGGTGACACAGACAGGGTTAGAAATGGACTTCTCATATTTATATAAATTAAAATGATTATTTATTTTGTGCTAAAAGGCATAGGGCCTGATATTTGGCAGCACTGGATAGTCGTTCTAAAGTGGCTGGCATTCGTTGCTGAAAGACGCGGATATCCGGCCAACGGCATTGAATATCTGCACCAGCAGGATAGTGGCTAACAGTGCAGCAGTGATATTCAGCCACCGCTCAGTCAGCTTTTGTGGCGAAAGTTAAGCCTGCCTTTATTGCACCTTACTTTCATCCCATAGCGATATCTAGGCAGCATTTCTATATCACCACCGCCTGGTTATCGTCTAGTGCCGCCCCTGGAACGCGTCAGTGATAGCTAGCTAACATCGGGGAGTGCAGCGGTGGCACTTGCAGACATTTAGTGCCACTGAATATCCCAGCCAAGGGAATTCACGCGGTTAGCAGGTCTGTTAACCACGTTAATTGCTTTGAATATCTCCCTCATTGTTATGTCTGCAGAAAGATGCCAGAGAAAAATGTTACAGAGATGAGAGAAGTCAAGGAAACAAAAAGCCATCTAGTTTCAAAAGACTTTCTCCTCCTCTGCTCCATGGATAAATTCTTTTGAAAATAAAGTGATTTAGATGTTAAACAGTTTCAGTTTTCTTTTCGGATGTTCTCGACAAAGGAACTCTCCCCCCAAACTGAATCCCAACGCTTTCCTGTGGCTGTTTTCCTTCACTTGCTTGAAGTCACTCATAGCTACAAACGCGGCCGTCCTCTTGATTTTCTCACTTGTTCTGTTATTGCAGAAAATGTTTTGCTGCAGCCAGAGGGACACATTCACCTGTCCTCACTCGATTGCTGCCATAGCCTTATTTTATCAAAACAGATCATCAGCAGAGCTGACAACATAGCTATATTTCTTCCTTTCCTCTTGCAAGTGTTCAAATACCTCTAGCTAGAAATAAGCTCAAAGGCTTTATGCATGGGCAAAGGTCACAGCTGACTTCATGTCGGTATTCTTTCATGCAAAAAATGGCCTCTGCATTATCAGAAACGTTAGAAAGCAAAGAAAAATGTGTTTGGACACTGGGGGTAATTTTACAACAGGATGTCTACAAAATTTCCAGAAATGTGCCTAGTTTATAATGGTGCTTTTATAAAATAGCTTTGTGGAACTCTTACCAGGAATGCACAAATGCTCTCACATAAATGTATGCCTGCCTTAAAGAAGATATCAATAAATGCATTCATTCTATAGGAGGGAGGAGTGGCCTAGTGGTTGGGCTGGAAGGTTGGGGATCAAATCCCACTGGAGGACAGCAACCATGGGCTGGGGGAAATTGGGATTTCTAGTCCCATAGGCACTCCTTGTGGCCTTAGGCAACCCACTTAACCTCCATTGCCTCTGGTACAAAACCTACAAAGCTTTGACCTGGTGAAAAGCATAAATAAATGTGTACATGCACTGTTTATAAAGTAGCATACTATACTATACTATGCTATACTCACACTGCACCATGCATAAGAGCAATTCTACATAGCAGAATATTTTACAATAGGCTCTGCCAAGCATGCAGCCTTTTGTAAAATACCTGTAGGGACATGCAGGCCTGCATATGGATTTGCCACCATGCAGAGCCAGAGGAGCCATTTGACAAATCTACAGGTGCCCAAAAATTGTGCACATTGTCAGTTTGGAAGAGGAAATAAACAACAGGGGATTTAAGATAATAATTGGCTGGCTGAAATAAGAACGTTATAAAAATTTATTTGTACCTTAGAGAAGGCAAAAACCTCAATGTGAAAATCTGTAGATATGTAGAGCCCAATTCCAGAACATGCAAGTCTGGCCTGCAGCCATGTCCATATCGAAAATGGGCCTGATTTAAATGTGATTTCACACCCACGGGGATGGATGCACCTGCAGTTTTGGAATAGGGGACATAGTTGTTGTCGGCATAGCATGAACAAAGCACTATGGAGTACGAAATACGGCTTTGTACATCCCTGCGCTTACCGTATTCTGAAACAATCGATGTTTTTGATCCTGCCAGTCTCCACTATATACCCAAACAGCCACCCCCACTGTAAAACATGCATCTCCTAAGTTGCTCCATTCACTGACAGTGTTGTGCTGATGCAAACTACACATGAATACTGATGATACACAAATGTTGATGCAAACTAGATTAAATATACTAGTCTGTTGCATGCCCAATGCCCAGAACACTGCAAAGTAATCTCAGTCCACTCTAAGATAGTATAAAAGCAGGTAGAAAGTGATATGTTCATCATGACATACCTTGCATCACAACATACATGGCAGTGGAAGACATCTTTAGTTATGCTTGCATTGGTCATCTCTGAAAACAGTCTGTACAATGCTAAGTATGGACCAGAATAAATCAGAAGAGGTTCTCCATAGTGAAATGTCAAAACATATCACTGTCACTAATAAGGGACCCTCAGAATGAGAGCATTCAACAGTGCAAACAGCACTAATACATGTCTAAAGGAACCATCATCGCTCTCTGCAAATGTGCACATTTTTAGAGACCAATGATGGCGCTTCTGAGCATGTCTTAGTGCTGTTTGCACTGTTGAATGTTCTCATTCTGAGGATCCCTTATTAGTGACAGGGACATGTTTTGACATTCTGCTATAGAGAACCTCTTCTGATTTATTCTGCCCGATCATACTGGCACCTGGTGAAGCTGCGGTCATCACTACAGTCCAGGTACTGGCCAGGCATTCATGTCTCCACCCTCCTCAGATTTGCAGATGAGCACATCAGATCCTCCCAGGCAACACTCAAACCACACACACACACACACACACACACACACTCTCACTTGCAGTCACAATTAACATACCTCTACCCAAACCATGCCCTGCACCTATAAACTACTGCTGTGAAGACATAATGGCACGGCGCCTCAGGACACCACATCTGATCTGCATTTCTCAGTCAAACACGATTCTGCTCCATACTACCTCACATACATCCCTACATCTACATTCCCATTTTTCCAAACACTGGAATTGTTAGGGAAGCCAAGAATAGCCCCTTAAGCACAAACAACAAATGTCAGCCTAGCCAGAATAAAGACTATTGCAGTGCTTTATATTTCTGTAGGAATGTTTTTTATTCTTCTTTAACCTTACAAACATCCCTCACTCGTGCATTCTGTTCTTTACAACTGCACTTTGTGCCCTTCCAGACATACCAGTTCAGTACAGACATGTCACAGTCATTCATCTCCATGAGACACGTTGAAGATCAGAGCAGAAATTTTTCTAAGTCCAGGCCTTATTCCACGTTGCTGCTGGTATAAAGTAGGTGTCTGCGGGAAACACTCAGGACGTACATGGGCCTTTCCTGAATATGCTTTCTACATCTCTGCGGCCTGCCATTCCCCCATTCTGCCCAGGTTCTGAGATCCCCGTCCTAGCGCTGTGTACGTACAGGGCCATGTGGTTTCAGAATATGGTTCTAGATATGTTAACGAGATGTCTAACTGGCTTATTCGTTTTCTGGAATATCAAGCCGTGTAAAGTTGCATGCCATTAACACATATAGGTAACTCATTTTCAATGACTTATATGTGGGGATAGGCACCTATATATGTAGTTTCGGTGGACGCTATTCTGTAAGGACACATATTAGGGTGAAGGCATGCACTTTCAGAGTGGGAGAGCACAGGGAATGGAACCAATTTACTACCCACATAAATTAAAAAGTATAAGTTATGCGCATTTCCTATAAATCTAGATGAGGGCATTTACACTGAGTCTAGGGTTGGTGTAAGTGCTCATGGCTAGATTTAGCCTGCATATCTTATCAGTTTCATCTGTATTTTAAAAAGTAAAGTAATGATATACTTTATAAAATAGGTGCGCAAACTATGCAAGTGACAGCACATGTTAAACTATACAAACCTTGTAAAATTACCTCCATATGTAGATTTCTTCATGTAGGCTTTTGGCCTGCCCAGCCCATGCCCCACCACACCCTTTTGGATTTTCTGCATCTCCACTAGTAAAAGGAAATTTTCTAAAATTACATTTACATCTGCATTCCATTCTCAATTTGTAAATGCTTCTATTCAGTCATGGGAGGCTTCTAAAAGAACCACTATATTAGATAAAAGTGGGCGTTTTCTCTGTGCCTTCTTTACAATTTTATAATAGCCATTTTCTGTATATCAGTCTGTGAGTGCCGAGTGGCAGCCATTTGGAGCCTCTCCCTGAGGAAATCCCCTGACTAGCTTTGTATGGAGGAATGGGGGTGAAACTTTGGCCTAGTTGAAGTGGACATCAGCATATGCATCGGTTAAACTGGAAGACGCTTTGGATAAATGAAAAAATATAACACACAATTAACAAAAACAAAAATCAAGAATTTACAGCAAGATAACACTGGCAGTTGAACCGGCTTAAGGCATTCAACCATCAGATAAGTAGACAAAACTTTTATGCTGTGAGTTAATTTACAGCTTTATTAAACTTTAAATGAGATCAATGCGGTGGAGCGATGATGACATAGAAATCCACCGGCTATCTGAGACTTGATGTTGGTGTGATTGTTGATAGTTTTGGATGTCTGTGCTGTTTTTGCATGAGCGGAATAAAGGAATAAGGCTTCTGCATTATTAAGCCCCTTTTTTGAAGTGTCAATTGGTGCATTATTTTTATTAATAGAAATTGATTCAGCCATTTTTTTTTAAATTAAAAAAATAAACAGGATAGCACTGGAACTGATTTGGGGTTGAAGGCACAGCATTTATATGGACTGTAAAATATGCCTTACATTTGAAAACCGCTTTACAAACTTATCCCCACAGTAATAGAAACAGAAAGGGGATGAGCACTATGATCAAGGTTACAATGTTTTTCTATACATTAAGGGCGTTATTTTAGAAGCTCTGTTCCTGAGTTGCATGTCTGACAATGGGCACTTAGACATGCAAATCATGGAGACATCCCCAAAGCCATTTTAGAAAGTCAGGTATATAGATATTACCTGGTGCAAGAACATCCATGCAGAATGAGGGCATGGTAGAGGAGGGGCCTGGGCAGGGCGAATGAGATGTGATTTCAGAATGGCACAAACATGTCTGACCCTGGCTGTTGAGGCGCCCATGCCTATTCTTGTTCCTGACCACAAATAAGATGCAAAAAAAGTGGGTTTTTATAGTTGCAACACTTCTAGGGGGAAGACCAAAATGTGCTTAAGTCTTCAGAGTCAAGGGTGGCGGAAGGCCTTTTATTTTGAGAGATCAAAGCACTGCCCCAGGTTCTGCTCCAACTCTGTCTCAAGTTCTGCCCCACAGGCAGAGACCCTTCTTCTGCCCATGGGCAATCAGATCCCGACAGGAAGAACAGGAAGAGTCTTTGCCATGATTGCGGCCCACACGGGATCCCATCTCCCACGGGAAGAAGAGAAGCCACGACCCTTTCTTTCTGCCCACGGGAGATCATAATCTTGCAGGTAGAAGAGGAAGGGTCTTTGCCATGATCGCGGCTTCTCTTCATCTTCTGCCACGGGGGATCCCTGCAGGCAGCCTGCTGCCTACCATCGCGATTTTTTGTGAGGCCAGGGCCCATGTGGCCCACCCCTTTCCGATGCCTATGTTCACAACTAATATTTCCTGGCCAAAAAAACCTGCACTAAAACATACTCCAAACTAATTAATGACCCGCTGTTGCACATCTGAGTATCTCAAATGGCAGGGCAAGACATTTTGCTCTGGATGTTCCCGATTCTTTCTAGACATCCCTTCTAAAATGCCACTTTAAACATGTTTTTATTCACTTTGATTGAAGGATAAGGTGCTAATGTAAATGTAACCCTTCAATTGTGATGTGACCACTTTGATTGAAGGAATAGGTGGTACATAAATCTGTCTAAATAAATACATAAAATAAGTAATGTTGACTGGAGCCAGATGAAACAACATGGAAGCCAAGAAAAAGGAAGGCCGTACCAACAAAGGTTTTTGTCTATACATTCAAGTAGGTAAATTTCCCCAGGTGTTCCAGTGAACATTTCAAGGTAATCTTGTTCATCTACTTAAGTGAGGTCAGAGACAGACAGATGAAAAGATACAATATCTCTGTCAGCTGTATTTTATGTACACCTGAAAATCAAGGAAAGTCCTCTAT
The DNA here is from genome assembly GCA_033557465.1 of Ichthyophis bannanicus. NCBI lineage: Eukaryota > Metazoa > Chordata > Amphibia > Gymnophiona > Ichthyophiidae > Ichthyophis > Ichthyophis bannanicus. The sequence goes on along the minus strand of CM066041.1, from coordinate 182,538,142 downwards.
TTGATATGGCAGAGCATGTGCCAAAATCTGGCAGGTACCTACAGGGACTAACAACTCTGGAATCTGGCTTTGACAGTCAGTTCCATTACAATCAAATTGCCAACAGTCTTAACTATAGCCATGCACAAACCTGTAGTATATGGAACTAGATAGACTAAACCGGAGCTATTTGCCTCAATGGGTTAGAAATAGGGCTGTTCATAGGACAAAACGTTTAGTTGGTTGGGACTTTATTCAGATTTTTCAATTTGTTTCAAACATTTGTTTCATTTTAATAAAACTTTTGTAGTGGCATTAGAACTCTCAATGCATGCCGACTGACTTAAGATGCATTGATATTTGGGTTAATGTGTGATAAATTGATTTACCGCGCCCTTAGGGGCCCTTTTACTCAGTGCAGTAGGATTTTTATACCTACCTCATGACAAGTGCAGTCTCCATGGTAATTGCTGGGGGCATGGCTAGCATGTGCCTGTTAGTTACCAAGCAGGCAAGCCCCTTAACATGCGATCTGGGCTCTTGGCAATTACCACTGGTGCAGTAGATGCATCTGCATTAATTGCAACATTGGCAGTTAGTGAGCGCTCTGTTCTGCCATGTTAACTACAATGAGGCTGATTCCCAGCTTGCACGCCTGAGCCATGTGCACACCCAAAACATGGACAGGGCCCAGCTGGCCCGATTCCACAACCACGGGAGCAATATGCACCCGTGATTATGGAATCGAGAAGCTAGATGGCCTGGCATGTACAGCATTCCAAGAAGGGAGACATCTCCCACACTGCCCATCTGAACCACAGAATCACCAGTTGGTGTACTGGTGCATTGGCGTCTCATTGCCATGGCACAGACACATCCAGCCAATGCCACGGAATACCCTGCCGAAAGGCGGCCTCTGCACAAGGCTGTCTGACTGTCATCAGGCGGCCCACATGGGCAGGCCGTGCCAGCAGGCTCCATCCTGGACCATTGGTATGTGTTGCAGGGGGCTGCAGAGAGCAAGTGGAGTGGCCGCCAGGATTTATTCCACCATCGTGGTTGAATAGCCTGGGCATCCTAGAATGCCCCCCAATGAGTTCTCCACACCCTCTCTTTGCCCATAACCCACCCCTACCCCACTCCATCGTATGATTTGCAGTTACGGCAGGAATTAGCACATGGTAACTGTCATGCCTGTTTGGTTACAGTTACCATGGGCCTGCACTGACGGTTATATGCACTAAAATGTGTGTTAACCGTTTAGAAAACTTTATTCAAAGGAACCCTACGTTTTTTTAAGGTTCATTAATGAACTGAATGTGCACTAACTAATACACATCCCTACTTAGAAAGATGTTAAAATACAAACATGTTCTGTGCTGACTGACTGAAAAATATTAAAATGGTATAACCTGAGAACTTCCGATGACGACATCAAGCACCATGATGGTGTAGCACAAGAGCTCCATCACCAGAGCCTGTAAAAAAGGTGCTAATTACCCTTGAAAGCAGCAAAAGAGAGGGGTGGAGGAGCGGTAGTGCTGGGGAACGAGCCAGTCAAGCGAAGCAGCGCCACCGGATAAAAGACCCCGAGCAGGAACGCTACTGCTGGCGAGGAAGCAAGGCAGGCCGATGGCAGAGCAGGCCACGTGGCAGGCCAAAGCAGCGGAGAGAAGAGCGGCGGGGCAGCGTGCTCACTGTTGAGAGCAGGGCCGAATTCTGAGGAGCGGCGTGCTGCAGTGACGGGAAAGCGGTGCGAGAGCACAAGAGCAGCAGAGCCGGAGAGCGGCCGGAGGACGAGCCTGTATTGGTTGGGGGACCACGTGGTTAGCAGACGGCGGAGAGTGCAGGTCGACAGGCTGGGAAGGGAAGCGTGATCTGGCGATACTGGTCCCAACCAGAGTGAGAAAGTCCATGAGCCCCGGTGAGCCGCAGGAGCGGCAGATAAATGAGCAGAGAGGTGTGGAGGCAGGGGGCAAAGTGCGGACCCGAGAGGCACGTCAGAGAGTGGGTAAGCCAGCAGAAACATGGTCGGGGAGTCCTGGAGGAAGCAGTGTGGGACAGCTGGAGTGAGGCCGGACAGTTGACCTGAACAGCGGAGGAGAGCAGCAGATCAGGACCGAGGTGGCAGGGAAGAGAGATCCAGGGGACTGGAGAAAAGTCCCAGAAAGGAAAGAGTGAGATCTGGTGTTCTGCCCTGGCAAGGGGAAAGAGGGAGAGGAATGCCTAGAGGGCGCAGAGCACCGGCCTAAAGGGATAGTGGAGCAGCAAATATAGCCAAGGAAGATAAGCCACAGACCAAGGGAACAAGGTGCAGTGCTGCCTCATTTGATCACGTCTGCTAGGAATCAAGAGGCCTGATAGCAGTCAAGGCAGAAGGAAGAGAACTAAAGCACAAGGGGCCCTGGGGGGGAGAGCTATTCCAGAGATAACTGTCAAGAGGACCACAGCCTAGGGGCTTGAAGAGGCATAATGGAAAAACAGAAAGGCAGTCTATCTGCAAGGAAGAAGTTGGCAGAATTTCGGTATCCTTACGTGGCAGGCAAAGGAGCCAGAAAGGACAAAAGGGAGGGTCAACTGCTGCCAGAAGAGCCAAGTGAACTGGCGGAGGAGTTGGAGCGGGGATGCAGCCCAGGAGGAATTGCCAAGTTGCAAGATTGGCTCACGGAGCTGAAAGACGAGATTAAGATGGAAATTGGGGGGGTGGGGGGGGGAAGCATGAACTTAAAGATCTATACAGTCTCTGAGACAAGATATTGGGGACATTGGGAATCGTGTGGAAGAGCTGGAGACCCTGATGGAGCAACAAGGGGAGGAAATTGTGGACTTAGAAAAAGGCTGGGAGGCCCTCAAGTGTACTCAAGAGGAGCAGCAGATGAAAGCAGAAGACTTGGAGGATAGATCCAGGAGATGCAATCTGCGGGTACGGGGCCTACCAGAGGAGCCCAAGTACCGGGTGTGTGAGGAAGTGATAGTGCAAATCTTCAGGTCCTTGTTGGAGACCGCAGACCCAGAAGGGGGTGCCACGATAGATCTGCTGCACATAGAGAGAGCCCATAGAGGTCTCGGCCCGGTGAGAGATAATAAACCCAGGGATATCATGATGTGCCTCAGTTCCTTTAAGATTAAAGAACAGGTCCTGAGTGCGACGAGGAAGATGAGGCAGCTCACCTGGGACGAACATCAACTGGAGTTATTTCAGGATCTCTCGATGGGTACATTGCAGCGCAGAAGAAACCTGAAGGATGTGACAGCATACTTGAGGCGAGAGGATTTCCGATATAAATGGTTGTTCCCATTTGGCTTGCTGATATCTGCCAAGGGGAAGTCGAGATGGGTGCAGATGAGAGAAGAGGCTTGGGCTGTACTGAAAGAGATGGGACTACCTAATCTACTGGAGGGGGAGAGTCCAACGACAGGAGCAGCTAGAAACAATGCAATGACACCCAACCCAAAAAGGCAAGCCCAGCTATGGCACAGAGTCCCAGCGGCAGACAGATGCCCGGCGAGACTGAACAGAGAAAGTCAAGGAGTGCGCGTGGCGGAGAAGGGAAACGGCTGAGTGAGAGGACTCTGTGAACAGGGCTAAAATGTTATGTATCTTTTTGATATCGTAGAAGACATTGAATGGGTGGGGGGATGAAAGTGATGTACTCATAGAGGTCAGGGGGGGTTGGGAAGGGGCTAGAGGGTAGGGTAAGGATCTAGACAGTGTTGGGAGATGGGGGGAAGGGAGGGACAGAAAGGAGGGGGAGGAGATAGGGGTTGGGAGAGGGTGCAGGAGGAGTGGGTAGCGGGAGTAGGGGCTCTTCTGGGGGAGAAGCGTGCAGAATGAGGGGGGATGTGGAATGGAGTGACAGGGTCAGGCAGGGCCCGATGGTTAGTCACCATGATGGAAGAGGAAACGCTCTATACGAGAGGGGGGAAGGGAAGGAGAGGAGGGGTGGTCGGGGGGATGAGTTGGGGAGAGGGGCAGGGGAGGGGGGTGGGGGGAAGGCAGGGGAGGAGAGGGTGAGAGGCAGGGATTGAAGGTGAGAAGGGTGGGGGAGGTAAGAAGAAGAAGGGAGGGACAGCAGGAGGGGAAGGGGAGGGGCAGGGGGGAGGGAGAAGGGACGAGGGGGGAAGGGGGAGGGGGAAAAAAGCTGGGAGGAAGGGGGAAGTAAGATTGGATGATGATATGAAATTGTTACGTTGAATGTGAAGGGGTTCAATTCACCCTGGAAGAGACAGAAATTGTATAAAGAGCTAGCAAGACACAAGGCAGCGATTGTGATGTTGCAGGAGACACATTTACAAAGAAAGCATGAGTCGATGGTGCGGCCTAAGGGTTACAGAGAGTGCATTTTTGCCTCAAACTTGAGGGAAAGGAAAAAAGGAGGCATGGCTGTTCTCATCAGTGGAGAGCATAAAACTGAAGTGCAGTCGGTGTTGAGGGATCTGGGGGGGGGGAGATACCTCCTGCTGCGGGTGAAAGTTGGGGAGGAATGGTTCGGTGTGGTTAATGTCTACGCGCCCACAGGGTCCCAGAAAGATTTTTGGGAGGAGTTAAGCAAACAGGTAGCTTTACTGGGGGAAAGAGCATTGATTTGTGGGGGGGACTTTTATATGCCCTGGGAGATGGGGAGAGACACAACGGGTAAGAGGGAAGGGCGAGGGGTGGATAGGCAGAGATATCACAGGTTTGTAAATGAGAATGATTTGGTAGATGCGCGGCGTTTGATGAATCCAGGTAGGCGACAGTTTTCCTTTTTCTCAGCAGCGCACGGCACATATTCAAAGTTAGATGTTAGCTGGGTTGGTAAGGAGCTAACGGGCAGGATAAAGGGAGGGGAAATTGAGCCCATAACGTGGTAATATCATGCATCAGTGGTAGTACAGGTGAGGGTGAGGGGGGAAAGTAAAAGGGGACAATTCTGGAAACTAAATGAAGGCTTGTTGGAGGACACCAGGGTGGTGAGAGAGGTGGAACAATTAATACCGGAGTATTTCAAAAAGAATGGAGAGGGAGAGGTAAAAGAGGGGGTGGTGTGGGACGCCTTTAAAGCAGTGGTGAGGGGGGTGTTGGTAAAGTGGGGGGGCACGGATAAAAAGGGAAAGGGAAGAGCAGGAATTGCAGCTTAGGCACCAATTAATGGTACTGGAGGGGCAGGATGCACAGGGAGGAAGTGGGAATCATAGGGGAGCAGTACTAGAGATGTGGGCAAAATTGAATGCACTGGAAGCGGGGCCGATAAAGTATAACCTGCAGCTGCTAAGACAGAATTTTTTTGAGGGGGGTAATAAAGTGGGGAGATACTTGGCACGGCAATTAAAAAAGAGAAGGGAATGGAATAGAATTATACAGATTAGAAGTAAGGGGGGGATAACGCGGAAAGACTTCCAGATCAGAGAAGAGTTTGTAGCATACTATCAGAAGCTTTATGCAGCACAATCGTAGGGAACAGCGGAGGCGATTAATAACTACTTGGAGGGGAGTAGGGCTGCAGCGATTGGGAGAAGGGGAACAGCAGAAGTTAGATAGAGAGATTGGAGCAGGGGAAGTGATATGGGCGATCAAGGAAATGAAGTTAGGGAAAGCCCCGGGCTTAGACGGGCTGACAGCGCGATTCTATAAAAAATTTGGGAGCCTATTAGTACAACCACTAACAACAGTATTCAATGCGCCATGACGTGGGGAGCAGTTGGCGGATACAATGGGCTGGGCAGGCATTACCCTTATACACAAGGGTGGGAAAGATCCGCAAGAGTGTGCGTCCTACAGGCCAATATCGCTGTTAAACGTTGATGCGAAACTGTTGGCAAAGATATTGGCAATGAGGCTTAATAAAATACTGGGTAAACTAGTGCATGATGACCAAGCAGGCTTCATACCAGGGAGGCAGGTGGCGGATAATATCAGAAAGGTCCTAAATGTGATTTGGGCGGCACGGCGATCGGGGGAGCCGGATGGCTGGTTTTGCTGGATGCTGAAAAAGCATTCGATCAAGTGTCATGGAAATTTCTATTCTCGGTGCTGGACGTTATGGGGTTTGGGGCAGAGTTTGTGAACTGGATAAAAGCTTTATATCTAAGTCCCAAAGCATGTGTGAGAGTCAATGGAGGGTATTCACGTTTTTTTCATCTGGGGAGGGGAACACGGCAAGGCTGCCCACTGTTGCCACTGTGCTCTCATTGGAGCCCCTGGCAGTGTGGATAAAGGCAAGCCAAGATATTAAGGGGGTACGGGTGGGGCAAACAGAGCATCATATGTCGCTATTTGCAGACGACATCTTGTTAACAATTACGAGACCAGGAGAAACACTGCCAGCCATAATGGGTGAGATACAGAAATATGGGGAGGTAGCGGGTTTCAGGATCAACTGGGGGAACCTGTGTCTTTTGGGGAAACTGCTAGGTACGTATGACCTAGAATGGCCACTGTTGGAAACAGGATACTGGGCTTGATGGACCTTGGTCTGACCCAGTATGGCATATCTTATGTTCTTAAGTCAGAAATATTAAGTCTGGTGGGGGAGGAGGAGCAGCAGGCGGGGTTGCAGCAGCGCTTTCCCTTTAGGTGGACGAAGAGGTCGATAAGGTATCAGGGGGTGCAGGTGGGGAGGGAATTGGAGGATTTATTTGAGCTAAACTATAAAAAACTCTTAGGGCAGCTCGAGAGCCAGTTGCAGGAGTGGAGTGGGGGGTACTATTCTTGGTTTGGGTGGATGGCGACTATTAAAATGATGTTGCTTCCCCAGTTCCTGTTCTACTTCCAAGTATTACCGATAGCGATACCGAGACGAGTATTGAGGAAGGTACAAAAACAAGTGGAGGGATTCATTTGGGGAGGTAAAAGGCCAAGGTTAGCGGCATGGACGCTTCAAGCTCATGGGATGGAGGGTGGGATGGGGGTACCTAATTTTGCGTTGTACTATAAGGCAGCGCAAATGAGGGCGGTATATGCATGGTTGAGGGAACCACATAAGCAATGGGTGAGGATGGAGGCTGCGGGCTTTGGCCCCGGAGAGTTAGAAAGGTTAATGTGTGGGGGGGTGGGGAAAGGGAGAGGGGAGATAACCCATTGGTGGCGCATACGTTAAATGTGTGGCAGCAGCATAGGCAGAGGATGGTGGGGGATAAGAAGTGGTCACAAACAATGTCCCTTTATGCGTGCTGTGAAAAGGGAGCAGGACCGAGTAGAGTGGTTCTAGAGAGATGGGCAGGTGTCACAGTTACTCATTGGGGACGAGATAAGGGGGTTTGAGGGTATCCGAGACATAACAGTTGCTGGAAACCGATAGATATGAATATTTGCAAATCGGATCAGTGATTAGAAAAAGGAAGAGGGGCAGGATAGTGGGGGAGGGGGAGTGGAATGGTTTGAAGGGGCATGTTTAGGTTCCATGGGGCAGAAGGGCATATTATCTAGAATCTATAAAGAGTTAATAGCGAGGGGAGTGGGGAAACTGAGTTACATGGAAGCGTGGGAAAGGGATCTGGGGGTGGAATGGGAGGTGGAGACATGAGAGGAAATGGTGAAGGGTATAGCCAAATTTACTATATCCACGGCGCTGTGAGAGAATGGATTTAAGGTGCTGACCAGGTGGTACCTCACCCTGGAGAGGTTGCATAAAGCAGGGGTATTGAAGAAGAATGAATGTTGGAGGAAGTGCGGTAAAGGGGGTTCATGGATGCATATGTGGTGGTCATGTCCAGTGGTTCAAAGGTATTGGGGGAAAGTTGGGGATAATATTAATAAGATTATGGGATCGTGTATAGAGCTTACCCACGAAATGTGTCTCCTGCAAAAGAAGAACAAGAAGTGGGAAGGGGAGTGGAGCATTCTGTGGTATTGTGTCACGGCGGCCAGATGTGAAATAGCATGGCACTGGAATAGACTCAATCTACCATCTATGGACGGTTATGCTAAGAGAATGTCAGAAATGTATCTTATGTATAAAATAACGGGGGAAAAGAAGGGCAGGGGGGGCAAATGGCGAAAAGGTGAGAGGGGGTATGGAGATGGTTGGAAGAGGGTCTGTGGAAAGATGGAGCAGGAGGGGTGGAGAGGGGGTGAGAGAGGGGGTTAAGTGACAGGGTAGGAAGCAGGAGAGCGGGGACAGGAGTGGAGCAGGGGGTGGGTAGGGAGGGTGGGAGAACAGGGCGGGGAGGGGGGAAGGGGGGAGGAGAGATAAGGGGGCATGCGTAAGGTAAGGGGGATAGCGTTAGGATAAGTAAGAAAGGGAGTAGGGGGGGATAAGGAAGGCAGAGGAGGCAGAACTAGGGAAAAGAAGGGAGAGGTGGAAGTAAATTGAGGGGGAGGCTTGGGAGGAGGGGGGGAGAAACTAAGGAGCGAGGAATATGAGGCAGGTATATGGGGATGGGGAGGAAGGGTAAGCCTTAAGGTGCAAGTTCTGGGAAATAATGATGCATGTTCAATGATGTCGATTGTTGGTTGTATTGTGGCGTGTCTTGCCTATTGAAAAACTTAATAAAATTTTAAAATTTAAAAAAAAAATGGTATAACCTCATCCTCTCTGATTCTGTCAGGGACATATTTTGCCAATCTCAACCTCATTTTACATGGCGAAGCTCCAACCATAAATTTTTCAAACCGGACAGGAGTCAAATCAGATTAATTCAGAATTGTAGATCTGACTTAGGTAGGTGTCTGTAATCTGGGATCCAAGGTGTGCCTTGAAATCATTCCTGCCCCCCTCCCTCTCCAATCCCAGCCTGTATGTGTACCACATAGAATAATCATGGTCGTTGGAAAATAGGGCATCCACGGTCAGGGAACATGTTCTGTTCAACAAACATCATTCTTCTGTCTGGATTCCTTCAAGAATGTTTTATCGTCTGGATTCCAACAGAAAAATGACTGTGTTCATGTCCATTTAACGAACTGGTGGCGGTAATTCAATACTTAATTGAAAGTTTTGCTCTTTCCATTCTGAGCCATTCCCCGGGCACTCTTGTAAATGGGAGCTGTCATGTCAGTGGATTTTTCCTAGTAAAATATTGTTACACATTTACAAAATAAATATACAGTACAAAGTAGGGGCAGTCATATTTTCTTACTGCCTTTTTCTCTTTGCATTTGAGATTTTGTTTTTATGAAGTGTTCTGAACATTTAGAACTGTGGGTTTCTCCTTATCACGAGAACCTTTTTAGGTGAGTTGTGCATGACGCTAAAGCTGTATGAATCTTTAAAAAAAATCATAAGCTTCATTTTTCAGGTTTTATAAGTTTGGGTGACCACAAGTCTACTATGTCCAGGTGTAAAATAATTCAGATGTTTTCCTTTAAGTTAAGACTGTGTTTAACAGGATTGTGAGCTGTTTCGATGCTTCAAAGCAATTTTACATTTGAGCCCCGATTTTAAAAAGTTGGTCTTTCCCATTCCACATCTCCATCAAAACACATTTGAAAATAGAGCTCTGTATGAGCAAGGATCTTGGCTATGTGAGGATGACGAATGATTGTTGTTCGGCTTTAACGATCGGTTAATTTCTCATTGGTCAGCTACATTTTTGGTAGATTAGTTCTCAAATACTTGCCTGCTTCTTCCTTTCATCACTATGGTATCCAAAATTAACTTGGTCTGAAATTCCAGTTATGGAGTAGTCATTTCTCTGAGAAACACAAAGAGAGCACGAAGCCCTCGCAGCGTAGAGACGCAAACACAAGAAGCGAGCGGCGTATGGAGGTCACAGCTGGGGCATAATCAATAAAGGCACCTGTGACCTCCATACGCCGTGGTCATTTATCTGACAATACCTGTTCTCCTGGTGCATTATGGGAAAATTGAATGGCCTTCCCGTACCTTTCCTTCTGTCAACAGAGCATCCAAGTTGTTTTTCAAACTCGATTAGCCTGGAAATATCACAGGAAACATCTTCAATACTGGAGTGGTCATTCACACAGGCATGGTGGGAAATGCTTTCAGCACAGAACAGTGCATTTTAGTTATTTCTCCAGGCTCCTTGCCATTGTAGGACAGCTCATTAATGGTGCGGGCATGAGAACAAGAAGAAAGAGACATACACCAGTACAACTATTTGGTCCCAGTAGTCAACTGCACAGAAAGCATGTGCTTCCTTCTTCCTCAAAGGCAAGAAAAAATCATTTTAACTTCTCCTGCCTAAGGTTCCTGACACTAAAGTGTGGCTAATAGTCTCATGAACACGTAGTTAGAAGCAGACTTTGGTGGAACAAGATTCAAGAAACCTTTTTTTAACCTTCCTCACTGTACAATTTCCAAGACTTCAGGTGGAAATACCCCCATGGCTTATTTTCCATTACCATTTAGTACCAACTTTAAGGCTATTCCCCCTGCCTCCGACATGTCTCCCATCTTATTAAGATATTAAAATTTGGATTGAGGAGTTATCTAAGGTTAGTGAAATTGGAACAGTGGTGCTGAAAGTCATGCCAGAAGTGGTAGGGGACGGGTGCCAACAGAACCGGTGTCTCACAGAAAGACAAAGTAAAAACAGGAACAGCTTGATTTCAAGGCACTGATTTGAGATGCGGTTTGGGTTATCGGTAATAACATTTTAATGCCTATCGAATATCTGATGGAAAGGAACTGTGCTTCTTTGTTATGGTGGAATAAAGATTACATTTAATATTAAGGCCCCATATCAAGTAACAAAGTACAACAAAGGGATTTATTTTGTTTGTTTCAAAAGAGCTGTGAAGTTCACGGTGGTGGCATGATAGACGCTTTGGAAATTTGCATTCGTCATTACACAAATTCAGTAGCTGCCGAAAGGAGGCCCATTGTTATGGTTCAAGTGAAATGAGATTTGGCTTTCTCAGTAAAGACTTTTAATATAAACTGCATAACATACTTTGCAGTTAATGTTACAGAATTACCAACTCTGTGCTTACGGGTCCCTGAGACCCGAGAATATTCTTGGATTGATATTCTAAAGCATTAATGCAGTCAGTGATGGTAATAGTTACATAGAGGGGTTTTTTTCAGTGTAGCATTTATATAGAAAACTTTGCATGTATACATCACTGTATATCCAAAGTTACGGGGGTTACTTTAGAAGCATCCTCACATCTAAGAAGCAGCATTTACATGTGTAGACTGGCACACACGTGTAAATGCCATTTAAGAGCAGGGGCTTTTCAGACCATGTCTAGAAATCCTGCAGGCTGGTCTGTCTCTAGTGCTGCAGGGGCACAGTATGGCAGGGCTGGATCAATGAGCCGAGACTACTTCTTCTTTCATCATTTCGGAGCAGCAGGACTCTGGGCATCTTCCAAAATCCTGATGAAAGCTTAATGCCAAAACCTTTTTAGTTGGGTCTTCAATAAAATATTTTTTGACAACCTACTACAGTGTGGTCGTGATTTTGTGTCCTCGGCTCTTTGCCTGGGATTGCAGCATAGACATGGATTTCCAATTTCCTATAGGGAATCCATGTTGTTGTTAAGTGACTTCAAGTCAATGTCGACTCATGGTGACTTTCTGGATAGTTGTCATAAACTGTGTTCGGTCTTCAATCAGGTGGTTCATTGTTGATAGAGGGGCATCCATAGTTGTTGAAATGTAGAAGCTGGCATATACACTTACCCTGAGGCACAAATCAGGACCTGCTGACCAAGGCAGCTGTAAATGTTGAGGTCTTCCACACTCTTCCTCCCGACGTCCCTCATTCCTGGCTGTCATAAATACCTTCCTTATCTCACCTTGATCCCCCTCTCATATCATTGACCTCTAATCACCCCAACAAAACATCCGATATTCCTACTCTTCCCCCCCCCCTCAAGCCTTCTCCTTCTGTAATCTAGACAAGTCTAAAGGCTACAATGTCCAGATCCAACCCCCTCCCAAATCACCATCTCCTATGAGGTATCCGACATTATCTGGTCCTATCCCCCTACACCACAAATCCCTTCCCTGGGTTCACTAGAGGTCCCAGGTGCTAGTGGGAACAGAAGCGATGCCCACTCACTTCTGCTCTGCTTGACACTGGCAAAATGGCACTAATGGAACCTAACGATAATCACGCAGGGGCCTCTGATAAGTCTGGGGCAAGGATCGGGGTGAGACATAGGGCATTTTTCAGAAACCAGAGTTGGGAAAGATCAGAGGTAGGGGTTATTGCCTTTAGGTTTGCCAAGACTATAGAGGGAGAGGTTTGGTGGGGGACGAGTGTAGGGGAATCTGATGCTTTATTTGGGTGATCAAGGGCCAACAGATTTGTTGGGAGCTGCAGGGGAGAGGGATCAAAGTAAGGGGATGGAGGCACTTGTGTCAGCCAGGCTGGGGGGGGACATCAAGGAGGGGCGTGGATGATCAAAAGGTGCTGAACTAGGTGCAGGAATGTGGCAGCGATTTTAAGAAGCTGCTCCCAACCTATATGTGTTTTCTTTTTACAAATTTATTCCCTATGTGCAGCTGTTTAAACTCATTGCTTCCTCTGAACATGGAGAACCATAGTCATGCAATCGCTGCACCTATTTTACAAGAAGTTCTATGTTTGGCAGAGCCTCTTGTAAAATATTATGGAAATTCTCCACATCCTAGCTTGGACATGGGAATTCCCCTCTCCACGTCCTATCTAAAATCTGCCTTTTCATAATCCTTAAAGAGGTCTGGTTTTCTGCTGTGAAATTTAGCTGCTAAGAGATTAATTTTATATAAGGTTACCTAGGTGGAGAGGGGAAGCAGGCACCTATTTTGGACCTATTTTATAAAGACATATAGGTACAAGTGTTGCAGAAATCATGGGTAAAAGAATCCTATGAATGTTCACACCATCTCAAAAGCAGATATAAATGTACAGTACATGTGTACAAGAGTAATACAATTATGACAGAACAAAAATGCTTATGTTTATACCCAAAGAAATTTAAAATAATCTCAAGGTTACATGAAAGGGCTCTGTTGACACCTTGAGGTTATTTTAAATTTCTTTTGGTATAAACATAGATTTTTGTCCTGTCATAATTTGTTATTAATTTTGAGATTTTTAGCAGGACATAAAGGGCCCAATATTCAAAAGGCATTTACATGGTTAACAGCCAGTTAACGTGTAAATGCCTGCTAACCGGATATTCCGGATATTCAACGGCACATATATGGGTAGTTCCACTGAATATCCCCAACTAAGTCCCCTACGTGCCCCGATGCTAGCCAGCTAGTATCGGGATGTTTCAGGGTGGAGCAGAGGCGGAGACCGGCGCTAACTATGCAGCACCGATACTGGAAGCTGCACGGTTAGCGCTTGGCGCTTATAAGACAGGCGAGGAAAACTCTTGCCTATCTTATAGGTGCTGAAGCCAACTGTGCAGCATCCGATATCGATGCTGCATGGTTAGCCATGGCAACCTCCGGGCAGTGTGGCCGGACCCGGATATTCACTTCCGTTGTCGTTGAAGTGAATATCTGGGGTTGGAGGTTGGTGGGCAGGGCTAAACGGCTACAGTTCTTAGCCCTGCCCAGTTGAATATCAGGCCCAAACTGATTAAAAACTTTTTTTTTTATCAAGAATGTCTGTCTGTCTGTGGGCAAAATAATTCTTTAAAAATTTAATGGAATTGGATGAAAGTTGGCATGCGGAAAAAACTTCTACAGAGACACATCATGTTTGAAAATAGGCCAAATTAAACAGGGGGTTCCAGAGAAATTAGCCCCTCCCCCGAAAAAAATAGCCTAATGCATTTCTATGGGAGAAAGAGCTCCAGGTTTTGCAGCATAGAAACTTACATAAACTGAAACTTATTGTATCACTTAGGAAATTGCCCCTTACAAATTCCCTCTCCCTATTTTCTATCTTCCCAACCCACTAAAGCACCCCAACACCAATCCCCACCATAATTGCCCCACCACCCCCCCCCAAAAAAATTAGTCCCTCAGAACTGATACTTTGCAACTGTTCTACCAACCCCCCAAATACTATCACTACAAAAACATCCCCTACAACTTCCTCACGACCTTGCAAACTGCCCCACCCCCAAAAACTACAGCCCAGCCTGAAAATTGTTCCATCCACCAAAAATATTCTCTGACTGTCCCACTCTCAAAAAAATACCCCCCTCCTCTCAAATAACCCAACCCCAGAAACTCGCCACTCTAACTGCCCAACCCTTTGAAGGCTATTTTCACTTCTTGCTCTGTTGTTGTTGTTAAGTGCTGTTGAGTCAGTGTCGACTCATGGCGACCCTCTGATAGTTGTCCTAAACTGTGTTCGGTCTTCACTCAGGTGGCTCATTGTTGACAGACTGGCACCCGTAGCTGTTCTTATTGTATCGATCCATCTCATTGCTGGCCTTCCTCTTTTGTGTTGACCTTCTATCTTGCCAAGCATGATGTCTTTCTCTAATGATCTCTCTCTTCGCATGATGTGTCCAAAGTATGAAAGTCAAAGTCTTGTCATCTGAGCTTCTAAAGAAAGCTTAGGTTTGATCTCCTCTAGTACTGACTGGTTTGTTCTTCAGGCAGTCCATGGTATACGCAGTATTTGCTGCCAGCACCATAATTCTAAGGCATCAATTTTCTTCCTATCTTTTTCACTGTCCAACTTTCACATCCATATGATGTTACTGAAAATACCATGGCTTGAACAAGTTGAATCTTTGTATGGAGAGCTCTTGAGAATCTTGTCTAGGTCTTTCATAGCCATTCTGCCAAGAGCAATGCGTCGTCGAATTTCTTGACTGCTTGTTGCTTCTTTATTGATAGTTGATCCAAGTAGGTTAAAGTTGTCCACAATTTCAATTTTTTTCTCCTTCAACAATGAACTTGTTGATTTTGCCAGTTGTCATGATCTTTGTCTTCTTTACATTAAGGTGCAGGCCCATTTTGAGACTATGTTCTTTGATTGTGAGAAGCAAATGTTTCAGATCATCTTCGCTTTCAGCCAGTAATGTAGTATCATCAGCATAGCAAAGGTTGTTGATGAGTCTTCCACCAATCTTCATACCTCTGCTGTCTTCATACAATCCTGCTTCTCTGATGATTTGTTCTGCATATAAATTAAACAGGTAGGGAGAAAGTATGCAGCCTTGTCTTACACTTTTGCTTATTTTAAACCATTTTGTTTCTCCTTGTTCCGTTCAACTGTTGCTTCTTGATCAATGTAGGTACATTAAACTGTTTTAGCGATTAATAGGGTAAGCAATTTAAAAACTTAAGAAAAAAACATAAGGAAAGCCAAGTTTTGGTTTCTAACCCCCTGTTTTTATTCTGGCAAATGATGATGGAAAGATGAATATATGCTGGGTCCTGAAGCATTAGTAGTTTTATTTTTTAAGTGCCATCAACTCAATGCTGATACCTAGTGACCCAGCAGCCCCTGGGTTTTCTTGGCAAGGTATGACTACAGTTAAATTGCCTTTTCTCCCAAGGAAATGGAGGGTAAACTGACTTGCCCAAGGTCACAAGGAGTGCTAGTGGGAATCAAACCCTGATCCTGCTTCTCTAACCACTAAACTAGTCCTACACTCTGCTAGCATGTTGTCATGAGCAAAACACAGTCCTCAGCCGCTGCCACTGGAGAGCTATTGAAAAAAAAATGATGCATTGACGAAGGATCATCCATAAGAAGCAATTTCTTAACACAGTGGTTCTCAACCCAGTCCTCTAGTACCCGCAGGCCAGTCAGGTTTTCAGGATATCCACAATGAATATGCATGGGATAGCTCTGCATGTACTGCTTCCATTGAATGCAGATGTATCTCATGCATACTCATTGTGGATATCCGGAAAACTCAACTGGACTAGGGGTACCAGAGGACTGGGTTGAGAATCACTGCCTTAACACAGGACCACATCTGGGCAAAAGCCTCAAAGAACCAGGTGAAGATATTGACTAGAAATCCATTTTGAAAAGGAAAGAGGAGCCCTGAGCCCATCCACAGGAACCTGCTGTTAAATGATTTATTGACTACCTTTAAGAAATGCCATTTATTTTATGGTGCATTTTTTAAGGCATTAACTCTTCCTATGCTTAGTGTTCTCTGGTCAGCCTCAGTAGGGAGCTTTAGTCCCCCACAAACATATCCAATGGCAGCCTTTTCTGCTCTTACTCCATGACAGGTTTTCAGCTTTGCCACATGCCAAGCGGGATAAACTCCTCAATAAAGATTAACACTCTCTTGTTCTTAATAAACTAAAATAATGACCCGTTGTGCAGATTTATAACAGATGTCACCTTCTAGGGTTCTCCATCTACTGCAGCATTTTCAATAGCTGTTATCTTCATTTAAATGATCAGTTCTTCTGCACAGGATTATGATTTTAACTGCTAATAAATAGATAAGAATGCTAAGTTTCTACAAAGCTGCTGTTTCAAAGTGGGCAGTTTATAAGTACACTTCTTTTTTTAGTGCCATCAAGTCAGTGTTGATTCATAGCAACCCAGCTACCTCTGGGTTTTCTTGGCAATGTATTACTGGAAGTAGATTGCCAGCCTTTTCTTCTGAGGCAATGGAGGGTAAAGTGACATGCCCAAGGTCACAAGGAGGGCTGGTGGGAATTGAACCCTTGATCCTCTGGATACTAGGCAGTTGCTCTAACCACTAGGCTACTCCTCCACACTAAGTATGTTTTGTTTTGGTCTAAAAAGAAAGAAGAATTAGGAGCATGAAGAAAAAGGGCAAGCCTAGACTCATAAATGTAGCAAGTTTGTATCTTCAGCGAGAAAGGGGCGCTTCCTCTTTAAGTGATGTCATTCGCTAACACATGTACTATAAAAAGCAGGAAGCAAGGCCTACATGGATTTCTAGGTCTGCACCCACTTTCATTGCAGTAAATCCCCTAGTAAATTTGAAAGTGGCATATGAAATATACAAATAGACCACTCTAATAAGTTCACTGGTGTTAGGTGTGATTCTGCAGAGGTCCAGAGTGCTCCACTGCTCTCATACACCTTCGGCAAGAAGGAATAAATATTTTCATCGAGAGCATTTGTAAATGTGGACTGCTGAGAGGAAAATAATGTGGTTTGTCATTAATTTCTCAGCTTGGTGCACAAAAGCTGACTTGTTGAATTTTTCATTGGCCTGTGTTTGGAAAGAAAACACTGGCTCGATGCTGTTCTGGCCCCTATCTGTCCAGAAGTCTGAGAGAATCATAACTAAGGAAAAAAAACCAGAAATCTTGAATTATAACTTTACTGGGTAATCTTACCCAAAAGGGAGCATAATTACTCAGCTCCTGTGAATAAGAACAAATTCTGAGTAATTTAATTGTTTATGAATTATTCATGGACACATCTGCCCTGCTGAAGGAAAGGATTTGGTGCAGCAGACAGCAGTCCAGGAGGCTTATGGGAGCTTGAACAAACTTGAAATGTTATCACTTTTAGCGACCTTTTTGGTTTGGAAGGTCAGATTTGCACATTAGAACCGGAATGAAACCAAGCAGGGGTGGCCCAAGAGGGGTGCGGGGCCATGTGTGGAGATGCATTGCAGGGACTCATTTGCATAAGGACATCATTTGCATGAGCATTTGCATAATGCTAACATGCGCTAACATTTAGTAAACATGCCTCTTAATGAGTATCTGGATAAAGAAAGACTACCAGATTTCTACATTACTATACTCCAGTGCCAACCGCCAGGCACATTAAGAATTACTATAAACGCTGCCCATTTAGAACCCATAGCAAACCCGCCGTATCATAATAGCACTACCAGGACTCACAAAGCACCAAACCCTACTTATCAAAAAGGCAATACTGGAAATATTAAACCAATACATCTCAGAGAATACTAATACATCTACTGGGGAAAGAGAACAAGTAGCACTGTCAAATAGAAACTACATAAACAGAATACCTTAGCTCAGTTACACATGCAGAACATAGACCATCACCAAAGAGCAAGGGATTACAATTTAGAAAGAGGAAGACAATAATTAAACTTGGAACCCCAAAAGCCAAAGTTGGAATGTACGACGACACTGGAGAAATAAAACTATAAATTAATTTCCTCTTGTACTAAACAAAAATGCAAAGACGTTAGCAATGCACATTTCCCCAGAGCTGAGATATTCCAATTAATAAATTCAAAATAAAAAAAGATGTATTTTTCTGCCTTTTATTGTTTGGGCATTTTATTTTTCAGTTGCAATTGCTCCAGTCACTTTCTTCTGATTTCTTCGTGTCTTTGGCTAACTCTCCATTGTCTGCTGTCCATTTGTCCTTTCTTCTCTCTTCTAGTTTTTCCCATTCTCTCTCTCTGCATCTGCTTTAACATACTGATCTTCCCCTTTTGCTCTTTCCTCCATTTCTTCCTTTATTTCTTTTTCATCCACTCAAATTTCACCCTTCCATTCTCAATCCCCACTTACTCTCCCAATACCCGGCCAATCGTAGATTTTTCCTCCCTCCCACACAAAATATATTTTCCCCTCTCTAACCTCACTCCCCCAGCCCTATCCCCTTCTAGTCCTCCCCCAACATCTGCTCCCTTCTAATTCCAGCCCCACCCAGCATCCACTTCTTCTAGTCCCATTCTTCCATCCCCCCCTGCATCAATCCATATGCCTGGAACAAAAAATCCAGAAAAGGAATGAAGTACCGAAGCCCTATACAATATTTTGATGACGAATGAATAACAAATATGTCTGTATATAGTTTAACCCTGTTCCTTTGTACATAGTTCACAAATTGTTAAATGTTAAATGTAAGTTACAACTTGTTATCTGTAAAAACAGCTCTCCCTGTTTACTGTTGTTCCATGTAAACTGCATCTGATCAATGGAAGGAGCGGTATATAAAAATCTGTTAATTAAATTAAATTATAGTTTATGGTTTACTGGTATTTAATATACCAGTTCTTGAGCAATAGATTTGTATTTAGGGCCTTAGTAACTCAGTAGTGTGCATTTTTAGATTAAAGCGGAATTAGAAAAATTAACATTTCATAAAATGTTCAATATTTGATCTAGTTAAAGCCAAAATTAATTCCCCTAGCCACGCCATAGGATGTAGTCAGAATTCCTAAACAGCTTCAGATGTACATTTAATAGGGATCTGTGTTTTTTTGAAAATGGCATGAAATATGAAATGAATCGAGAGGTTTCATTCGATATGCCACTTTGAGATGGAATAAGATAGCATTAAGTCTAAAATAAACGTATAAGTGATAAAACAAAACAGTTAACGAAGTTCATTTTATTTTGCTTCATTTCCATTTTAGCACATACTAAAACATAAAGAAGTTGATAAGAGCACGCTTTGTAATGCGCCACAATGACGTGTTCCCACTTCGTTCCTTCACAAGTTTCTACATACCTGTTTGAGTGAAAAATCCTGCTAAAGTGTGTTTTGTGGGGCTGTTCAGCTATTTAGATGAAAGCATGGTGGTACTGGATGAGGGGTATGTGTGAGTGGGGTCGTCTGTATATTTGTGCCTGTCTTTACAGTGTAAGTGGGTTGGATGGGGTATGGGGGTGTATGTGTGTGAGGGGATAGGTGAGGAGTTGGGGCATGTGGGTATGGACATAGATGGAGTAATAGGGGTATGCAAGGGATAGGTGGATGGATGTGCAGGTGTTGGGGATAGGTGGGGAGATAAGTATGTATATGTAGAGAAAGGGATAGTTGTAGGGGTGTCTGTGGAGAGCGGTGGTGATCTTGGTGGCAGTTGTAGGTGCCTTTATGTGTGATAGGTAGATGGATGTGGATGGGACTGAGGATAGGTGGGGAGATGAGTATGTATGTGTAGAGAGAGGGATAAGTGTGTGTGTGTCGGGGAGTGTGGGGGGGGGGGGGAGTTGAGAGGCACATTCTGTAGTTCCTCACTAACTTTCCTCTCTTATCTCATTCTATACCCTTCCTCAAGAACTCTGCTTCTCTGGTAGATTCCTTTTATCTGTGCCCTTCCCTGCCACTGCCAACTCCAGACTTCATTCATTCCATCTTGCTGCTCCATATGCCTGGAACAAACTACCTGAGTCTGTGCATCAGGCTCCTTCTCTAGCCCTATTCAAATCCAGGCTAAAAACCCACCTCTTTAAAGCTGCTTTTGGATTCTGAGGCCCCTCACTCTCTTGTCCAACACTTATGTATATTTTACCATACTCTAGTCCCCAGTTTCGCTATGGGGGTTATTCTATGCATAGCTATTCGTGTCTTCCCCCGCCGGCATCTAACCTCCCCGGCGGTTGTGCGGGGGAGTTAGACAGGGGCAGGGAAGGGGCGGCTCGGGGCAGAGTCTGGGCGGGCGGTCGACAGCCCTGGACGTACAGGACTGATTCTAATGTCGACCCTGTACATCCAGGGCCGGCAACATGTGGGGAAGTTATTTCACCTCTGAGGTGGAATAACTTCCCTGGACGTGTTTGTTTTTTTTTATGCTGGAGCGTGGATGGGGCGGGGGGGGGGGGGGGCAGAGGACATTCCCCGCAGCCCGACCCTGGCCTTGAAGAGCCTTGACTGAGTGAGCCGGGAAGGTCCTGTACGTGCAGGCAGGATTGAATCACAGTGCTGGCCTGCACATACAGGACTGATTATGATTCTGATCCCGCGGGGCTAGACGTGCTCCGTGGAATCAGAATCACAAACCCCTCTGTACGTCCAGCTCAGACCGTGCGTACAGAGGGGATCTACATCTGGGACAGAATGAACCCTTATATGTTTTGTCTTAATTAGATTGTAAACTCTAATGGGCAGGGATTGTATCTTGCATCTATATGCACAGCCCTGCATATGCCTTGTAGCGCTATATCAATGATTAGTAGTAGTAGAGGCTAGGGTTTGTGAGCATCTGTGTAAAGGACAGTGGGATGGGGGGGTGTACGCCAACACAAGGAAACCAATGCGTACAGACAGACAGATAAATTAAGGCTTCCAAACAGGCGTTATCACTAGAGTGAAAAGCACCTAAAAAGAACATTTTACAGTAGATAGTGCGGAGTTGAGATGTCAAGGTTGCAATGTACACAATCACATAGCAGTTCGGAAAAGACTCTGCTAAACATGAAGCCTGTTCTAAAATAGTGCTGGAGTACACATGTGTTTCAAATATATGGAGCTGGAGGACCCATTTTGCATATCTATAGAGGAAACTCAGCACTTACATGTGGAAATTGATACTTCACCATTTCAATGTGTAAGTTTTGGCATTTATACCTGCATCTCAGCCATTTTGTGTGTAAAGTGCCGTTAAGTCATTCTCGACTCATAGCGACCCTCTGGATAGCTGTCCTAAATTATGTTCGATTTTCAGTCAGGCAGCTCATTGTTGATAGAGTAACATCCATAACTTCTGCTATTGTATTGATCCATCTCATTGCTGGCCTTCCTCTTTTGTGTTGACTTTCAACCTTGCCAAGCATGATGTCTTTCTCTAATGATCTCTCTCTTCGCATGATGTGTCCAAAGTAGGAAAGTCAAAGTCTTGTCATCTGAGCTTCTAAAGAAAGCTTAAGTTTGATCTCCTCTAATACTGACTGGTTTTGTTCTTTGGGCCGTCCATGGTATACACAGTATTCTTCGTCATCACCATAATTCAAAGGCATCGATTTTCTTCCTATCTTTTTCACAGTCCAACTATCACATGTATATGACATTATTGAAGATACCATGACTTTGACAAGTTGAATCTTTGTATGGATAGAGATATCTCTGCTCAAGAATCTTTTTTAGGTCCTTCTTAGCCATTCTGTCAAGAGCAATGTGTCTTCGGATTTCTTGATAGCTTGTCATTTCTTTATTGATTATTGATACAAACAGGTTAAAGTTGTCAAGTATTTCAATTTCTTCTACATCAGCAATTTGCTAATTTGCTGACAATTAACTACAGACACTGCTATCTTTATCTAATTTCAATTTGGAAGGGCAAATAAAGAATGGGGTATTAAGGAGGTTATCTGGCCAAAATGAGCTTTGTAGCCTTAAGTATCTTTTGGCTCTTCTGCGAGAAGCAATAACTGTTCATATTATTTTGAAGCCCTTAATACTACACATTATTGTTTCAGGATTTGTTTTGGTTTGTGTTGTGATTTAAATCCTGATTGAGACTGTGATTTTTGCTTATGAAATAAAATGAAGCAATTTAAAATGAGACAAAAAATTGGATTTCTCCCTCCTCCCCATGAAATGAGATGAAATCCAGTGAAACAAAACATGTGCAAACCCCCCAAACGTCAGATTATATCTCAGTTACAAAGTCCTCAACTCCCATTGTTTACACAGCGCTGTGAATTAGGGTTATTTTTGTCATAGAGTGGATTTCCTGCATCTTTTGGAAGGCAAGAATTTTGCAGCAGTTTGCAATAAATGCACAGTGGAACTATTTGGCTGTTTATACAATTCAGTCTAGTCACCTATTTGTATTTATCCCAACATCTTTCTCTTGCCCATCTGTCTCATGTCCCATGCAGTTTCCCTATTAAGATATATTATTTGTATTATGCTGAGATCATGACTATCTTATTTCTGTTATGTGAATGTTCTACTCTGCTGTTGATATGAGTATGATACTGACACTGTATTATATCATGGTTATGACGATGATTTGATTTTCCTACTTTTATTATACCATTATTACAGTATATCTGCCTATGTTCTGCTACACCTGTTCTATACTGCCTTGGGTGAATCTCTTCATAAAATCAGTTAATTAATCTTTTGCAAATGAATGAATAAATGAAATTTACCAAGGTAAACTGTAGAGGTATACATTCAGTTTTCAGTTTCTAGTAAGAACATGCACTAAATCAACTTTAAGTGCATAAAGCCTCCAAATTAATAAAGTTAATTAACTATAGATGTGCATTTCACGTCTGTGCACATTATTTTTCATGGGAAATGTATTGGCTGATAAAGCAGATGAAAACATATGCACATATTTTGTTCCCAGAGCAAATGCATGCACTAATTGAAAACTGCTGCAATGATCACAGATGAAAAGTGTCTTCTTAATGGCAGATAAGGGTATTGCGCTTAACTAGGTTTGACATTACCTAGTCTCAGACAGATTTTCACCAAAATAATAGAATAATTATAATGATTTCCAAATATTTTCAACTGATCCAACAGCCAGTCAGGTATTCATGAATATGTACAAGCTAAATTTCCCTATACTGGGTCTCCAATATATGTAAATATATTCCCAGAATACTCATGACTGATGTCCTGAAAATCAAGTTGGTTATGAAGTCAGTAGGTGAGGTTTAAGAAATACTAGTATCTCTTCCAATAGATATAGCACTATATATATAAAAACCAGGTCCCTTCTCAATGGAGCTTACATACAGACAGAACAAACATTACATTTCTTGATTAGTCATCGGCAAAAAGTAACTGGAGTAAATATCCAGTGCTGCAGTGATCACATAAAGTTATGCAATGTGTGCCTTCGAGTCAGTCCTGACTCTTGGCAACCCAGAAGCTCCTGGGCTTTCTTGGCAGTGTCACCGGAAGTAGATTGCCAGGCCTTTCTTCTGAGGCAATGGAGGGTTAAGTGACTTGCCCAAGGCCACAAGGAGTGCCAGTGGGACTTGAACCCTGGTTGCTTGGTTACCAAGCCAGTGTTCTAACCACTAGGCTAAAGTTATATATGTAGACTAATTCATAGAGTTTAGACTGCTGAAAATGTTGGCCTATCTTTACAAGGATAACTTATCCATACAAAGTTAGGCCTACTGTTTCTACAGACCACCTTATAACTTGGTCATATCTGAGTCTGAGACTCCATTATATAGAACATAACAGAATTCTAATCTGGCAATGACAAAAGCATGAATCAGGGTGTGCAAGGCTGCTTGACTTAGAAAATTCTTTATGTGGCAAGAGATACATGTGTGCATTCTGAAAGAGTGTCGTAGACACATCTATATTCCCAGACCTGCCCTTGTCCACATCTGACATGTGCAAGTTTCTAAAATCAGTCAAAAACCTGCACGTGTCTGACCCATTGTTCTGCAAGTCCCAGTTTATTTTTCTCTTGCTGGAGACATTCACTGTAACTTTTTGGGGTGGATACAGGCTGATGTTACATAGCACTTACACATACCTATCTTCTCTGCTCCCCTCCCATGGGATTTTGGATGTTTTGAGTTTAGGGTTGCCAACTTTTTCACCGAGAAAAACCCGACACCTTTGGCTCGCCATGCTCCACCCATTCTCCTCCCCTAGTCCCACCCCTGCCCCGCCCCCAGCCCCACCCACAAAAATTACCGAGGATACGTGTAGGCTGACTTCCTTGGTCAGATAATAATTAAACTGGGAACCCCAAAATCCAAACATGAAATGTACAACACTGGAGAAATAAAACTATAAAGTAATTTCCTCTTGCACTAAACAAAAACGCAAAGATGTTAGCAATACACACTTCCCAGACCAGACATATTCCAGTTAATAAATTCAAAATAAAAAGTATTTTTCTACCTTCTGTTTGGGCATTTCATTTTTCAGTTGCAATTGCTCCAGTCACTTTCTTCTGGTTTCTTCGTGTCTTCTGCGAGCTATCCATTTGTCCTTTCTTCTCTTTTAGATGTTTTCCATTCTCTCTATATATCTCTGGGGTCACCAACCTCCAGAGGGCCGCGGGCCGCACAGCCGACTACCGGGAGCCTCGCGGGCCGCACCCCCCTTCTCCCCGCCCCCACGAAAAAAAACAACAAACGCAAAATTATGAAAACAATGCCTGATCACCTTTATTGAATTTAATGAGATGGCTGATGATTCATGCTTGCAGACAAACGCTTAAAGTCCGGCTTCACAGATGACACTGACAGGAGAAGGGACGCTTGCAGGTGGTCGTCGGTGAGCTGCGAGCGCGTGGATACAATGGCGGGAATCCTTGGCGGGCCGCACGTAATGTTAACCAGGGTAGAGCCTCGCGGGCCGCACGAAGGGACCTCATGGGCCGCATGCGGCCCGCGGGCCGCAGGTTGATGACCCCTGATATATCTGCTTTAACATACTGATCGTTTCCCTTTTGCTCTTTCCCCCAATTCTTTCCTTATTCCTTTATCATCCATTTAAATTTCACCCTCCCATTCTCAATCCCCTCTTACTCTCCCAATACCCGACCCTTCATAGACTTTTCTTCCACACAAAATATTTTTTCCCCTCTCCATTCTCATTCCCTATCCATTCTAGTCCTCCCCCAAAATCAGTTCCCTTATAGTTCTAGACCCACCCAGCATCCACTCCCTTCTAGTCCCATTCTCCCATGCCCCACATCAGCCCATTTCCAGTCCTATTCCAGCTCTTCATAAGCCCATTTCCAGTGCTAGCCTTCACATCACAGGCCATTTCCATTCCTAGACCCGCCCCCCAATCACAGCCCATTTACAGTCCAAGTCCCCCATCACAGCCTATTTCCAGTCCTAGGCCCCCCACCATCACAGCCCATTTGCAGTCCTAGCCCCCCCCCCACATCACAGCCCATTTGCCGTCCTAGCTCCCCTAATCACAGCCTATTTCCAGTCCAAGTTCCCCCTCCCTCTACCATAGCCCTTTTCCAGTCCAGGTCCCCCCATCACAACCCACTTCCAGTCCATGTCCCCCTCATAGCCCTTTTACAGTCCAGGTCCCCCCCCCATCACAGCCCATTTCCAGTCCAAGTCCCCCCCCCCCCCATAGTCCTTTTCCGGTCCAGGCCCCCCCCCACACAACCCTTTTCCATTCCAAGTCCCCCCCCCCATATATCCCTTTTCCATTACAGGTCCCCCCCATCACAGCCCATTTCAAGTCCAAGTCCCCTACCCCCCCACCCATAGTCCTTTTCTGGTCCAGGTCCCCCCCATCACAACCCATTTCCAGTCCAAGTCCCCCCCCCCCTATAGCCCTTTTCCAGTACAGGTCCCCCCCATCACAGCCCATTTGTAGTCCCCCCCCCCCCTGTGCAGCTGCTGCTCCTGCTACTTACTGAGCAGCAGCTGCAATAAAGTTAATTTAAAAGTAAGGAAACCTGTGAGAAACCCTCCGCTCCTATGAAACTCCTTCTGCAGGGTCCCTGGCTGAAAAGGAAGTGACATCAGAGGGGCGGGCACTGCAGAAGGAGTTTCATAGGGCCGGTAGGCCCCTCACAGGATTCCTTACTTTTAAATTAACTTTATTGCAGCCGCTGCTCTGTAAGAAGCAGCAGCAGCAGCTGCAAGGGGGGGCCAGGACTGTGATCGCAAGCGCAAAGCCGGTTTTCTGCTCTGGCCGCTCCGATCTCGCAGCCAAAGCAAAAAAACGGTTTTTCAATGGCCGGTTTCGGTTCTCTGCCGGCAGCCGGTCCGACCACAGGAAAACCGGCCAGGCCAGCTGAAAACTGGCTGGTTGGCAACCCTATTTGAGTTGGATGTCCCAGATTTCACCTAAACAGCCTTTCTATAATGTGTGTGCACATGAGTTGGGAACTAATTATTTTAGAAAACTAGTTATGCAATGAGCACCCATTACATTCAGTAATTGCTGTTGAATATCAGCTTTGCTGTTTGTTCTTAAATGGTGCTTCTTGAATAGAGCAGTAGCCTAGTAGATAATAGGTTTGAAAGAGAAAAACCTGAGACCTGTGGCTACTCATGCCCCGTCCATGCCTACCCTTGCCCCTCCCTTTCCCAGTCCCACCCCCTGTCCCCCCAAAATAATTTCAGACAGGGCAATGTGGAAACCAAACAAGCAAGATTGCTACACATTCTTAAACAGAAATTCCATACTAACAGAATACCCAGCGTTGGTTGTACACACACACACACACACACACACACATGCAATACAGACAGGCCTTCATCAATAAATGAGCACAAAACTAAAAGAGAAACATATCGACAAAAATTAAATTAAAACCTCAGAAAGCCAGACGCTGCATGTAGTGCAACACAAGAGAGATAGAAATGCATTACAGAATAAAAGACAGCAGATAGCAGGATTGGCATTAGCAGGGATGCAACCTAGAAACCGCCCTGGACCCACAAGCCAGAGAGGGCCTCAGATCTGTCAGAGACGGAAAAAGGCTTAGCTTGTTAGTGGACTTTAAACAAGGCAATGTATGTCTTTGAGTCAATGCCCACTCCTGACAACCCATCAGCTCCTGGATTTTCTTGGCAGTGTGACTGGAAGTAGATTGCCAGGCCTTGCTTCTGAGGCAATGGAGAGTGAAGTGGCTTGGCTGAGGTTACAAGGAGTGCTATGTGGGAATTGAACCCTGGTCTCTTTGTTACCAAGTTAGTGCTCTAATCACTAGGCTACTCCTCTAGCTGCAGCCCCTCCCAGCATCAGCTCCCTTCCACAGTTCTTGTGGCTACTTTAGAGTGCTGGACTGCTGTGAGGATTGTGGCAGCAATGTCCAGGAGTAGCTACAAGCACCATATGTCTTAAACGAGAACAGCCACAGTGATTGCAGCTCTCCCCGATGCCTGCATGACCCCATAAACTGCCTGAGCCCAGCCCCCTGGCTCTTTTTCAATTCTGCCACCGCTACCCAGGGCCGACAGGCCCACCATGGCCTCGACAGCCACAATCATAGCTCGAAGCTGTCCTACTGCATGTGTACGGCCGGCCCTTGGCAGGACCGTACTGAGGTTTCTGGTGCTCCCCCCTGCAATCTATAAATCGGTGCCCCTCCCTCATTATTATTAATGTTGGCTACACCCCACCATCCTTTTCCCCAAATCTCCTTTGTGAACCTTTTTCACGTGATGCCAGTATTTCAACTTCAAATCCACTGTTGTAAGAAAATTGCAGTGAAAGAGCAAATGCACAGCCAGAATAAAAAAAACCTACTTAGCAGTAAATATTAGCATCATTCATCACGCTGTGATAGTCAAAAAAAAAAAAATCTGATTCTGGTCATCTCACTAACAACAACATAAACATTCACCGAAGATCTGCAAGGCCAAATCTACTATACCATACCAGCATAAACTTCCAAAACTCATACAAGGGGCTTACTCAAATAAAAGCAGCACTATAAATACTACAACAGGCCCTAGAACATTCATACACCTATTTGAAAAGCTGAACAAATTACTACAGTACAGTATAGATCCCTACGTACAAACTCCCTGTTAACAGAATACCCTCAGTCACACACTCAGAACACAGACCTTCACCAAGTACAGAATAAGTGACATAAGAACATAAGATATGCCATATTGGGTCAGACCAAGGTCCATCAAGCCTAGTATCCTGTTTCCAACAGTGGCCAATCTAGGTCATAAGTACCTAGCAGTTTCCCCAAAAAGACACAGGTTCCTCAATGCTTGTATTGGGTCAAGCAGTGATATCCTGGGTCCCTTTTTAATAATGGTTTTTGGATCTTTCCTCCAGGAACTTGTCCAAATCTTTTTTAAACCCATCTACACTAACAGCCTTTACTACATCCTCCGGTAACAAATTCCAGAGTTTGATTACACGTTGAGTGAAAAAATATTTTCTCTTATTAGTCTTAAATAGTTTACCCTGTAGCTTCATTGCATGTCCCCTAGTCTTTCTATAGTCTGATGATATAAACAATTTATCTACGTTTACTTGTTCCACTCCATTCATTAATTTATAGACCTCTATCATATCTCCCTCTCACTTGGTTTGCAGCTTGTCGTGCTGTGAGGGCTTGCGTGCATCAGTGATGCTGAGAGCTAAACTATCAGTAGTTTAACTACTGGCAGGGTCTCCCAAGATGGACAGGTCTCAGCTGAGGTGCTAGACCAAGACAAACCACCCATCTGGGCAGCAGCAGAATGGGAGAGTGTTGACAGTGGAGGATCACATTTTTGTGACAACGGCAACAACACCAAACTAAAACTGCGCGGAAGAAAGACCCGGAAATCTACTTCTGTATCTTGCCATGAAAACCCAATGGATAGTTACAACAAAACAAATTGTGCTATGGTGCTGGAAGATGAGACCCCCAGGTCGGAAGGCACTCAACTAGCTACTGGGGAAGAGCTGAAGACTTTTCAGAGTAAAGCCAGCATTTATGATGTGGTTGGATCAAAGCCCTCGGGAAGTCTGACTGCTGATGTAGCTGCGCATGAAATGAGAGTCAGAAGCTGTAAAGATGTCTTACACATTGGAACATGGAACGTACGAAGCATGAACCAAGGGAAGTTGGAGGTGGTCAAGAATGAAATGTAACGTGTACAACTTGATCTATTGGGTGTCAGCGAACTGAAATGGACTGGCACTTTGCATCAGATGATCACATGGTCTACTATGCTGGAAATGAAAGACAAAGAAAAAATGGTGTTGCATTTATAATAAAGAAGAAACTTGCAAGAACTGTAATGAAATACAATGCAGTCAGCGAACGCTTAATCTCTATTCGTCTACGAGGATTGCCTATCAACACAACTATAATTCAAGTATATGCCCCAACAACAGCTGCAGAAGAGAATGAAATTGAAGAGTTCTATGAACAAGTACAAGCTGAAATTGACAGAACATGCAAACAGGATATCCTGATAGTCATGGGTGACTGGAACGCAAAAGTTGGCAACAAAGAAGAAGGCAAAGTAGTTGGAAAATATGGACTTGGCAACAGAAATGAAGCTGGAGAAAGACTGATAGAATTCTGCAAGACCAATGATCTATTCATCTCAAACACCTTCTTCCAGCAACACAAGCGGCGACTGTACACATGGACTTCACCCAATGGATTGTATAAAAATCAAATTGACTACATCTGTGGAAGTCAACGATGGAAAAGCTCTGTAACGTCAACAAAGACAAAACCTGGAGCTGACTGTGGTACAGATCATCAACTACTAGTATGCAAACTCAAGCTAAAGTTGAAAAAGAGCAAACCACTCATGAATGCAGCAAAATATGACCTTGAGAATATACCACTGGAATTTAAAGACTGCCTGCAAAATCGATTTGCTGCTTTAGATACAAATGACAGAGCTCCAGAAGAGTTATGGAATGACATCAAGAAGGTTGTGTTGGAAGAAAGCGAGAAGTCTCTACAAAAGGTGAAAAAGCAAAAACGGCCAAAATGGATGACGGAAGAAACTCTGAAAATTGCCCAGAAACGCAGAGAAGCTAAAGCCAGAGGAGAAAGAAAGAAAATCGCAGAACTCAACAGAGATTTCCAACGTGCAGCAAGACAGGACAAAGAAAAGTACTACAATGACACTTACAAGGAAATAGAAGCAGAAACTATTAGAGGAAGAACAAGATCGGCTTTCCTAAAGCTACGAGAGTTAAAGAAAAAGTTCCAGCCTCGAATTGGAATGTTACAAGATGCTCAAGGTTCTATGTTGAATGATGCTGAGAAGATCATGAAAAGGTGGAAGGAATATACAGAGTTTTTATATGATAAAGATCAAGTGGACCAACAGCCGTTTCAACCAGTACCTTATGATCGGGAACTATTGGTGATGAAAGAAGAAGTTGAAGCAGCATTGAAAGCCTTATCAAAGAACAAAGCACCAGGCATTGATAGCATTCCCATAGAGGTATTGCAGCAATCTGATGCAGCTGTTACCGTACTCACAAGGCTCTGCCAAGAAATATGGAAGACAACATCATGGCCAACTGACTGGAAAAGATCTGTGTTTATACCAATACTAAAGAAAGATGATCCAACTGACTGTGGAAATTATCGCACAATCGCTCTGATCCCACATGCCAGCAAGATTCTACTAAAGATTATTCAAAAGAGGCTACAACCATACCTAGAACAAGAACTACCTGAAGTGCAAGCAGGGTTCAGGAAAGGGCGAGGAACGAGAGACATCATTGCAGATGTGAGATGGATCCTTGAAAAGACTAAAGAATACCAAAAGGATATCTATTTGTGCTTTATCGACTATAGCAAGGCTTTTGACTGTGTAAACCATGAGAAACACTGGACCACATTAAGAAGCATGGGTATACCAGAACACCTGATCGTTCTCTTGCGCAATCTGTACATTGATCAAGAAGCAACAGTTTGAACGGAACAAGGAGAAACAGAATGGTTTAAAATAAGCAAAGGTGTAAGACAAGGCTGCATACTTTCCCCCTACCTGTTTAATTTATATGCAGAACAAATCAGCAGAGAAGCAGGATTGTATGAAGACAACAGAGGTGTGAAGATTGGTGGAAGACTCATCAACAACCTTCGCTATGCTGATGATACCACATTACTGGCTGAAAGTGAAGATGATCTGAAACATTTGCTTCTCACAATCAAAGAACATAGTCTCAAAATGGGCCTGCACCTTAATGTAAAGAAGACAAAGATCATGACAACTGGCATAATCAACAGGTTCATCGTTGAAGGAGAAGAAATTGAAATTGTGAACAACTTTAACCTACTTGGATCAACTATCAATAAAGAAGCAACAAGCAGTCAAGAAATCAGACGACGCATTGCTCTTGGCAGAATGGCTATGAAAGACCTAGATAAGATTCTCAAGAGCAGAGATGTCTCTCTCCATACAAAGATTCGACTTGTTCAAGCCATGGTATTTTCAATAACATCATATGAATGTGAAAGCTGGACAGTGAAAAAGACAGATAGGAAGAAAACTGATGCCTTTGAATTATGGTGTTGGCGGCGAATACTGTGTATACCATGGACTGCCCGAAGAACAAACCAGTCGGTACTAGAGAAGATCAAACCTAAGCTTTCTTTAGAAGCTCAGATGACAAGACTTTGACTTTCATACTTTGGACACATCATGGCAAGAGAGAAATCATTCGAGAAAGACATTGGCAAGATAGAAGGTCAATGCAAAAGAGGAAGGCCAGCAATGAGATGGATCGATACAATAACAGCAGCTACGGGTACCAGTCTGTCAACAATGAGCCGCCTGACTGAAGACCGAACACAATTTAGGATAGCTATCCAGAGGGTAGCCATGAGTCGACTCCGACTCGACGGCACTTAACAACAACATCATATCTCCCCTCAGCCATCTCTTTTCCAGGTTGAAGAGCCCTAACCTTTTTAGCCTTTCTTCATAGGAGTATCCTTCCATCCCCTTTACCATTTTGGTGGCTCTTCTCTGTACCTTTTCTAATAACGCTATATCTTTTTTAAGATACGGCGTCCAGAATTGCACACAATATTCAAGGTGTGGTCGCACCATGGAACGATACAGAGGCATTATAATATCCTTTGTTTTATTTTCCATTCCTTTCCTTATGATTCCTAGTATTTATTTAGTTAGTTAGTTTTATTTGAATGGTTTTTCTATATCGCCCCTTCCAAAGATCAGGGACTGTTTACATTGAACAAACAGAGAACATTGTGGTGAACAGTGAAACATTTAACTATTTACATAGCAGCTTTCAACATAAAGCGTAGTGGTAGGTGGTAATAATCCAGTTATTTACATGATAACCTTTCAATATGTGCACATTACATAGTTGCATGGGGGAGTGGGAGATGGTCCTAGTAAGGGGAGCTAGGAAGGGAAAAATGTGTCCTAGTATTGCTGTGGAAGATGTTATTATAGTACTCGGAGTAGAGTAGTGTTTTTAGCTCTTTTCGGAAAGTTTGAAGGTCCTTGATTGATCTGAGGGGGTCTGGGAGGGAGTCCCATAGTGTGGGTGCTGTATATGTAAAGGCCCTGTTGCTGGTGATTTATTAGGTCGTGCGGAAAGATGAAGGTATTGAGAGGAGGTTTTGGTTGGTTTTTCTTCTGCTCCTAGTTTCAGTTTTAGAGTGTATCCTTGATGTAAGGTAAGAGGGGGAGATGTTATTGATTAACTTGAATGTGGTAACTATTGTTTTGTATTTTATCCTGCTTGCTATCGGGAGCCACTGGAGGTTATAAAGTATGGGGGTGATGTGATCTGTTAGGCATGCTTTGAATATAATTCTGGTGGTTACGTTTTAGGCTATTTGTAGTGTGTATAGATTCTTTTTAGGTAGCCCTTGTAGCAACCTATTACAGTAGTCCAGATGGGGGGTGATTAGGGCCTGGACTACGTTTCTGAAATCATGGGTTTCTAGGAGAGGTCTGAGGTGCTGAATGGTTTTTAGTTCAAAGAATATGGTTCTGTCTGTTTGTTTTATTTGGGATGACATACTGAGGGAGCTGTCTAAGATGATTCCTAGGTATTTTACCTCTTGTTTTACTGGGATGGGAGTGTTATTTATTTATTTTATTTTTATACCATGCTCTTTAGAATCAGTGTGGTTTATGTGTATACTAACAGGTACTTTTTATTCCCTTGTCCCTGAAGGGCTCACAATCTAAGTGTACCTGAGGCAATGGAGGGTTAAGTGGCCATGGAACTAGAGACCCCAGTCCCTCTGGCCTAAAGTTGCTTGTCCCCATGTGGGAATTGAACCCCCAGCCTTCCGGCCTGAGGTAACCTGTCCCAACCACTGAGCCATTCCTCACATGAATTGATTGTTGGGGGGGGGGGGCGGAGAGTTTTGATTTCTGATAGTGAACAGTATTTCTGTTTTTTTGAAGTTTATGTGAAAGTTGTTTGCATTTAGTCAGGATTCTGCTTCGTGTATGCAGTTAGTGAGGTTGCGGTAAGTAGGGTTTATTAGTCAACTGATGAGTATAACATAATATCATCGGCATAAATGTGGTATTGTATCTTCTGTTTTTTGAAGATTGTGCAAATTGGTTAAAGGTAGAGATTGAAGAGGAGAGTGGATAATGCCAAGCTTTGAGGGATTCCTTGTTCTTGTGGGAAGGTGGTGGATGATTCTTGATCGATTTTTACATATAGAGATCGGTTAGTGATGTATGATTTGAACCATTTGAAGGTTGTTCCAGCTATACCTAATTGGGCTAATCCTGCCAGTAGGATATTATGTCCACATTGTCAAATGCAGTTGCAATGTCTATAAAAACCAGAACAGAGTCTTGATTGGCATTGTCCAGACCGCAAATGAGGGAGTCAAATAAAACCAGGAGCAGGGTTTCGATGCCATGGAATGTGCGGAAACCATACAGATGTTCATCAAGGGGTGCATTTAGGTCAATGAAGTCTTGAAGTTGAATTTGAAGTGTTTTTTCGATGATTTTCGCTAGTAATGAGATGATGGCAATTGGCCTATATAAGGTAGGGTCCTCTTTTTTTTTAAGGGATCTGTTCTTGAGTATAGGGCAAATGGTGGAAAACTTAAGTTCATTGGGCATTGTTCCCTGGAGGAGAGATTGATTGACTATATTGAGTATAAATGGGGCTAGTTCTGTTTTAGCTGCTTTTATCCTTGCTACGGGGGGTGGGGGGGGGGGCGGCATGGATCTAGATTTGAGGTAGTGGTGTTGATTTTTGTAATTGTTTCAAGTAATTGTTTTTCCTTGATAAGGTGGAAGGTGTGACATTTATTAGGGGAGGCTTGGCATTCGGTGGGTGGGGGGGCTAATTGTGAGCTTTCTACTTTTTAGTTTTGTTGCAAAGTAGTTGGCTAGAGCTTGTGCAAACGGAAAGCATTCTATTTGCTTTCTATTTGCACACTGGGCGGAGGGTTTCAACATGTTATCCACAATGACACCTAAATCTTTTTCCTGGGTGGTGGTTCCTAATGTGGAACCTTGCATCGTGGAACCATAGTTTGGGTTGTTCTTTCCTAGGTATAACTTTGCACATGTCCACATTAAATTTCATCTTTTTTTTCCACAACCTAAAGTAAAAATAAAAATATGTAGTCAAAAATTAAACTGAAACCCCAAGAAGCCAAACTCCGCATGCAGTGCAGCATCAGATAAATAAGAGATGCAGTTCCCCATACTGTGAAAAATATAAAGATAGTACAAAGTCCAATCACTAAATTAAAAATAAAATTATTTTTTCTACCTTCGTTGTCTGACCATTTTATTCTCTGATCATGTTGGTCCCGATCTGAGGCTTCTGCTTTCCTGTCCTCTCTTAGCTCTCTTCCTCTGGTCTATAGTCCATCTGTCTCTTCTTTTGTTTTCTCTACTTACTTCCATCAGCCTATTTCCAGTCCTAGTAACCCTCCCCAGTATCAGCCCCCTTTCCAGTTCTACCCTCCCATTACCTTCCAATGTCAAATCCCTTGCATTCCCAGGACTGCCATTAGTGTCCATTCCCTTCCAGCCCCCAGCTTCCCCCCCTTTAAGCTCCCTTCCAGCCCTCTCCTTCCCCTCATGTCAGGTCCCTTCCAGCCCCCTCCTTCCCTTCATGTCAGGTCCTTTCCAGCCCCCACCTTCCTCCCATGTCAGCTCCACTCCAGCCCCCACCTTCACCGCTCTGTCATCTCCCTTCTAGTCAACTTCCACCCTTTGTCAGCTCCCTTCTAGGCCTCACCTTCCCCCCTCTATCAGCTCCCTTCCTGTCCCATTTCTCCCCTGTGTCAGCTCCCTTCCAGCCCCCACCTTCCCCCCATGTTAGCTCCCTTCCAGCCCCCACCTTCACCGCTCTGTCAGCTCCCTTCTATTCCTCAACTTCCCCCCGTGTCAGCTCCCTTCTAGGCCTAACCTTCCCCCCCCCCTCTATCAGCTCCCTTCCTGTCCCATTTCTCCCGTGTCAGCTCCCTTCCAGTCACCTCCTTCCCCCCCCATGTCAATCCCTTCCAGCCCCTCCCCCGTGTCAGCTCCTTTCCAGCCACCCCCCCCCCCCCCCCACCTCGTCAGTCCCTTCTTGGCCACCTCTTTCCCCTGGCAGCCACAGCTTCTGCTTCTTACTGAGCCATGGCTGCAATAGCACTAATAATTTAAAACCAAAACTAAACTGGTGCAGAGCCTTCCGGCCCTATGGAATCCCTGCTGCTGTGTCTCATCCTCTAAAGGAAGTTATGCTAGAGGGGGCAGGATGCAGCAACAGGGGTTCCATAGGGCCGGAAGGCTCCGTACTGGTTTTGTTTTGATTTAAAATTATTAGCGCTATTGCAGCTGTGGCTCTGTAAGAAGCAGGAGCTGTGCCTGGAGAGGGTGAGGCTGTGCCGGGGGGGGGGGGGGGGAGCGCCGGCGATAAGGACAGGACTCCAGGAGATGAAAAGCCGGTTTTTGCTCTGGCCACTCCCGGTCCCACAGCCAGAGCAAAAAAACAACAACGGCTTTTCAATGGCCGTTCTGAGATCTCTGCTGGTAAAAACTGGCCTGGCTGGCTGAAAATGAGCCGGTTGGCAACCCTAGTAGTTAGGGCAACTTGCTGATCCTTTTGGAAGCCAGAGTTCAAATCCCTCTGTGACCTTAAGCTAAACACTTAACTTTCCACTACCCTAAGTACAGACTTGGATCATAAACTGTCTGGGAACAAGAAAATACTTACTATACCTGAATACAACTTGCCATGAGCTAAATCCATATACTGTAAATAATTTATTGTACCTATGCTTAATGGAGTCTGGGTTGAATTTTGTTTGGTTTTCTGTTACTTCTGGTTTTAGAGTATAGGATTCTAAATCAAACCAGTATGCCTTATTTTATTTTTTAGAAGGACAAGGAGTACCCTTTGCTAACTTGACCATCTTAGACTCCCCCGACAAGGAGTACCCTTTGCTAACTTGACCTCATAGACTCCCCCGAACCACAGTCACCATGTATGACCAACACACAATAACTCTACCCTACATTCATACAGTTACCTATTTCAATGTTCCACACATGTAAATAGTTTCCCCTGTTATCCAAGTTGATTGCTCCTGTTCATTGTAATGACCTGACTCTTGTTTATTGTCGGATACTTTTAGTTTTATGTAAACCGCGCTGATCGCAAATAGTACGGTATATAAGAAATGTAAATAAATCTTTTCTAAGTTCATATATGAGATACTCAATGAAGCCGGTGGGGGGGTTTCAAAGTTAAGGAAAATAAAAAAATATGTTCCTAATTACATTTTAATCCAAAATTTTAATTAGTAGGCTAGGTTTATAATTTTATTCACAAATGTGTCTATCAGGCCTACTTCTTGTACTTCTCCACAGAGTGAATTTTCTTCAAAATAGCTACATTTCCGTGAAGATAATTAAAAAATTCTGGGCAACTCAACTCTAAATTGTACTTTACAATCTTTAGACATTTGAGAGTCTCCTCATGCAGTTGGGTTCTTCTGTAGACCACACTTTGTTCACAACTGAAAAGCACCTTTCAGTTGAAGCATCAACAACCTGCTGCTGGCAAACATGAAAGCACAGTTACTTACCTGTAACAGGTGATCTCTGGGAACAGCAGGAATTAGTCCTCACATATGGGTACGTCGGAACCGACGGAGCCTGCGCGGGAAAGCTCCCCAGCTTTTCAGAAGAAAAGCTTTTGGGGCTTCCCACAGCGCATGCGCGCTGCCTTCCCGCCTTCCTGACCAGCTCTCTTCAGTTCGAGTTTATAGCTGAGACAATAGAGAGAGGAAAGGAAGATAGATAGAAGATACAACTCCTAGGGGAGGTGGGTGGGTTGTGAGGACTAATTCCTGCTGTTCCCAGAGATCACCTGTTACAGGTAAGTAACTGTGCTATCTCCAGGAACCAGCAGGAATAAGTCCTCACATATGGGGACTCCCTAGCTAAGATGCCGGGGAGATCCCCCTCCAAGGGTAAACCATCTTCGTATGGATCTCAGGCATCCATCCAGGGAAGGTGGGCAGGAGTTGTTTAAGTATGGAACAGGTATTTGAGGACAGCCTGACCAAACAAGGCATCCCGGCGGGAGTCCTTGTCCAAACAGTAATGGGCTGTGAAGGTATGAACCGAGGCCCAAGTGGCTGCTCGACAGATCTGATCTATGGATACAGAGTGAAGATGAGCCATAGAAGTGGCCATGGCTCTCACATTGTGAGCTGTGACATGGCCTTCCAGAGAAATGTTCTTACTCTGGTAAGCAAAAGAAATACACTGAACAATCCAATTGGAAAGTGTACGTTTGGTGACTGGAAGTCCCAAATGAGAAGGATCAAAAGCCACGAAAAGTTGGGAAGACTTTCGATGTGGCTGAGTCCTGTTGAGGTAAAAGGCAAGAGCTCTTTTACAATCAAGGGTATGAAGGTTCCTTTCTGCACTGGATGCATGAGGAGCCGGGAAAAAACCAGGTAGATATACCTCTTGATTAAGATGAAAAGGCGAGACCACTTTGGGCATAAAGTGGGGATTCGTCCTAAGGACCACCTTATCATGAAATCTGGTATAAGGTGGATTAGCCACCAAAGCCTGCAGTTCACTGATGCGGCGAGCCGAAGTGACTGCAATAAGGAAAAGAACCTTCCAGGAAAGAAATTTCAGGGAGGTAGATACCAACGGTTCAAAAGGTGGTTACATAAGTTGACCCAGAACTAGATTCAAGTCCCATGCTACCGGAGGAGGTCGGATGGGAGGCTTAGTGAGGGTCAGGCCTCTCATGAATCTTGCAATAAGAGGATGAGAGGAGACAGGTTGTCCATTTATAGGTTTTAAGGATGCTGCAATAGCACTTAAATGGACTCTGACTGAATTCGTCTTGAGGCCTGCATTAGAAAGATGCAGGAGATAGTCTAGTAGAGAATTCAAGGGAAGTGCTAGAGGGTCAAGACCCTGTTGAGCACACCAAATGGAAAAGCGTTTCCATTTGAAAGCATAGGAACGCCTCGTGGAGGGTTTCCTAGAGGCATGAAGGATATCTTTCACTGGTTGAGAAAGATTGAAGTCATGAAGGCTTAGGCCTTCAGTAACCAAGCTCTGAGGTGTAGGGACTTGGGGTTTGGGTGCCACAAAGTCCCCTCCTCCTGAGACAGAAGGTCTGGTGCAGCTCCCAGGTCCAGGGAGGAGCCCTGGGAGAGCTGTAGAAGTAGAGGGAACCACCCTTGACGTGGCCAGCGTGGAGCGATGAGGATCATCGATCCGTGATCCCTCTAAAGTTTGAACAGAGTCTTGGGAATCAAAGGAATGGGTGGAAAAGCATACAGGAATTCCTGACCCCAAAGCAGGAGAAAGGCATCGCTGGCCTGAGCTCCCTGACACGGAGTCCTGGAACAGAACCGTGGAAGTTTGGCATTCCACGGACTTGCAAAGAGGTCTATGTCGGGGGTCCCCCATTCCTGAAAGATTCTGCGTATCTGGTCCATATGCAGGGACCATTCGTGTGGAAGCAGAACTCGACTGAGTCTGTCTGCCCGAGAGTTTTGAACTCCTGGAAGATATACTGCCAGAAGATGAATTTGATGCTCTCTGGCGAAGGCCCATAATCTGAGAGCTTCGTTGCAAAGCGACAGAGAGCCCGTCCCTCCTTGTTTGTTGACATAGAACATGGCTACCTGATTGTCTGTCTGGACTAGGACAGTCAGGTTGACAAGGAGGGTGTGGAAGACTGTGAGGGCAAGGAAGATTGCTCGCAGTTCCAGAAGGTTGATGTGAAGGGTGGTCTCCTGGGGAGACCAGGTGCCCTGAGTGGAGAGGTGTTGGAGATGAGCTCCCCACCCTGTTTGGGAGGCATCTGTTGTGAGGGTTGCTTGGGGCAACGAAGGTTGGAAGGGGGTCCCCAACAACAGATTTTTGGATGACGTCCACCACTGGAGAGACCAAAACAGACATTTTGAGGTGAGTACTTGGTCTGAGAGCAGTCCCGATGCTTGAGACCACTGGGTGGCCAAAGTCCATTGAGCTGCTCTCATATGGAGACGAGCGTAGGGCACCACATGGACCGTGGAGGCCATGTGGCCCAGAAGCTGCAGCAGTTCTTTGGCTGACAAGTGACTCCTGGACTGAGCCTGGGAGGCCAAGCTGAGTAGCCGTTGGCCTCGGACCAGAGGAAGGTAGGCCCTTGCCGTGGTGGAGTCCAAGCGGGCCCCTATGAATTCCAGGGACTGAGTAGGGATGAGTTGGGATTTGGGAATGTTTACCACAAGTCCCAGATATTGAAGAATACGCCTTGTGCGGTCCAGGGACATCTGTGCTTGTGACTGAGATGGAGCTCGGATGAGCCAGTCGTCCAGATATGGGAACACGAAGATTCCCATGCCTCTTAGAAATGCGGCTACGACTGCCATGCATTTGGTGAATACTCTTGGAGCAGAGGCTAGACCGAAGGGAAGTACTCTGTATTGGAAATGTTTTCCCTGGAACAGAAAGCGAAGATATTTTCTGTGGGATGGATGGATGAGTATATGAGTGTATGCATCCTTGAGATCTAGAGAACAAAGCCAATCCTGACTCTGAAGGTATGGAAGGAGAATGCCCAGAGAGAGCATTTTGAATTTCTCCTTGAATAGAAACTTGTTCAATTCTCTCAGATCTAGAATAGGTCTGAAGCCCCCTGTCTTCTTTGTGATGAGAAAATAAGGGGAGTAGAAACCTAACCCCTGTTGAGGAAGAGGAACCTCCTCTATTGCCCCTTGGGCAAGGAGAGAAGAGACCTCCTGACCCAACAGGGTCAGAAGAGATGGGGGAGAACTGAATTGCCTCACCATGGTATGGGGAGGAAGGCTGGAGAAATGAAGCTTGTAGCCCTCCCTGATAATAGAGAGGGTCCATTGCTCTGATGTGATTTGTTCCCATCTGGGAGCAAAGTGAGCTAGCCTTCCAGGAATGGTGAGGGGCTCTGGTTGTTCTAGAGCCAGAAACGGTAAGTTCTCTAGGGGCAAGTCAAAACCCCTGAGGGGGTTGAGCCTGCTGGGGTGCAGCAGACACTGCAGGCTTTGACTTTACTTGCTTAGATTGCTGACGCTTAGCAGCAAAGCGAGGCTGAGCAGATTGTTGGCCAGTATTTGTGGAAAATCTGGCCTTTTTGTAGTAAGGCCTTTTAAAAGGCTTCTTTTTGGCAGGAGTAGAAGTAGACTTAGAAAGTCTATCTAAAGTGG
This sequence comes from Ichthyophis bannanicus, assembly GCA_033557465.1. NCBI lineage: Eukaryota > Metazoa > Chordata > Amphibia > Gymnophiona > Ichthyophiidae > Ichthyophis > Ichthyophis bannanicus. The sequence continues at coordinate 182,497,584 of CM066041.1, read as the reverse complement.
CATTTGAGCAGCTTTAATTTGCCAGTCCTCACCAAATAAGTTTTCACCGGTACAGGGCAGATTCCTGAGGCCATCTACAACCCAGGGTTCTAGGTCAGAAGCCTGGAGCCAAGCAAGACGTCGGGCTGCAATAGCAATTCCCGAAGCCCTGCCAGCAACCTCAAAGGAATCAAAGGCTGCCCTGTTGGAAAACTTGGAGACCTCTGAAAGTTGTGTCACCACAGAAATGAAGGCCACCTTGTTATCCTCAGGGATAAAGGGGGCAAACTGCCGTACCTTTAGGGCAAGTTCTCTGAGAAACATGCCCATATAAAGGCTATAAGAATTGATCCTGGCTATAAGCATACTAGCCTGGAAAATCTTTCTACCAAAAGAGTCAAGGGTTTTACATTCTCGCCCTGGAGGGGTAGAAGAGTGTCTTTTAGGACTCTATCTTCTTCATGGCAGACTTCACCACAATGGAGTGGTGAGGCAGCTGAGTTTTTTGAAACCCAGGAGAAGGAGGGACCCGATACATGGTGTCCAACCTACGGGAATGGGGAGACAGTGTTAGAGGAGTCTCCCACAAATCCATCAAGTGTTCTTGAAGGATTTCATGGATAGGCAGAGTAACTGCCTCTTTAGGAGCTTTAGAGTATCCTAAAATATCCAATTTTTTTGACCTGGGTTCCTTTTCAGAAGATGTAGCAATAGAAAGTCCTTTAGCTACATCAAGAATGAAATCCTGAAAGGATAAATCCTCTGGAGGAGACATCCTCCTCTTTGGAGAAGAGGGCTCCTCAGGAAGATCAAGCTCAGCAGAGTCATCAGAGGAATTGAACTCATCAGAAGAATCTGAGTATTCTCTCTGTGCTTGCAATGCACGATACGCGTACCGATCGATATCGACATCGGGTGTATCGGGCACGGGATCGGTATCAGGCGAAAGCCTGAATCCGGCATGCGGAACCGATCGACGCTTGGAAGTCGATGGTCTCGGTTCCGGTGTGGATACCGGAACCCGAGTTGGTACCGAGGGCGTCGCAGCCTTAATGAAAGCCAGAACGGCCTGCTGCATGGTCTGGACAGTATTGCCCATGGACGCCACTGCTGCCTGGATGTCGGTACCGGTATCGACCGGTACCCCAGAGCAGTCTAACAGGTGATCAGTCGAGGCCGTGCCATCGATGTCAACCTGTAACCCCATAGGTGCTTTGGAGGCCGGAGTCTCCCGCCGGGGTTTTTTGGCCTGGGCAGAATCCTCGAACTCAAGATTGAGAGCCTCTCGATCTTTTGAAAGAGATTTGCTTTTAGAGGATTTGCCCACAGAAAGTTTAGTTACCTGAGATCCATCCGGAGAGGAAGACCTGGAGGACTGTGATGCTGGATTACCTGAAGCAAACAGCACATGGAACTTGTTGGCCCGGTTCTGCAACCCACGTTTAGACATCTGGGAGCAGAATGGGCAGTCCGGTATGGAGTAGTCAGGTCCCAAACATTTAAGACACCATTCATGGGTGTCTGTGACAGAAATGACAGCACTGCACTTGGTACACTTTTTGAAACCAGGGACTGGCTTCTCCATGAGGAGAATTTGAGTAGGCCTGAAGGCCTAACAAAAGTTACCAAGCTGTGCTGAAGAAAATAAAAATAAAAAAGATTTTTTTTTTTTTTTGAAAGAAAGAAAGAGAGACCGGCGGTACCGGTTTCGGTATGGGGAAGGCAGGTACGCGGTCTAAAGAAACAAATAAAATTAACAATTTCTTCAGCGGTGACAGGAACACGACCTGCTGGCTCCGCGGAAAAAGAGAAACTGAAGAGAGCTGGTCAGGAAGGCGGGAAGGCAGCACGCATGCGCTGTGGGAAGCCCCAAAAGCTTTTCTTCTGAAAAGCTGGGGAGCTTTCCCACGCAGGCTCCGTCGGTTCCGACGTACCCATATGTGAGGACTTATTCCTGCTTGTTCCTGGAGATATAAATTTTATCCTATCTACTGCTCCCACCTCCCCCTGCTCCCTATTGGCTGGCTGTATCTCCTGCAGCCTATTGGCTGGCTTTGTTTGACTGATGGTTGCCTGGGCCCTGGGGAGGAAGCTGAGCCAGATTTGTCAGATGTGCTGAGGGCTCAGGAGTTTAGGATTGCCAACCATCTAAATTATTTTAGGATTCTACAACTTTGTAAAGTAGCTGTCTTAGACAGAATGAGGTCTAAATTGTCTGAGTATTTTTCATACATCTTGTAGCGCTATAGCAGTGCTGTATACGTCTTATAGTGCTATGCAAATGCTCAGTAGTAGTAGCAGTTTTTAGAGTTTAGGTCTACAGCTCGCCAGTGCTCCCCCCTTATTGTGCAGAGTAAGTGGTAGGTTCCAGCCAATTGAAAGGCTGCACTAGTCACAGGAAGGGTGGGCTGATTTTCTGCACAGGGTCTGGGAGAAAGTCAGTGGAATAAGTGGGTTTCTTGGTTGGGGTGAGTGGGGTTGCTGAGAAAGGGTAGAACTATAAGAGGAGTGGCCTAGTGCTTGGGGCAAGTTGCCTCGGGCAGGAGGGCCGGGAGTTTCTAGTCCCACAGGTATTCCTTGTGGCCTTGGGCAAGCCACTAAACCCTCTTTTGCCTCAGGTACAAAATGTAGATTGTTAGCCCTTTGGGGACAAGTAAAATATATCTGTACCTGAATGTACACCAGTTTGACTTGGTGAAAAAAATGTGAGGAGGCTATTGCAGGCTAGAAAAAGAACTAGTAGCAAAAGCAAGATGTGGGGTCATTAACGTAGAGTGCAGAAGAAGCATAGCACCAGTAGACAGTCAGAGACAGAATCTGCCTGAAAAGTGCTAGTGTGCATGTGTGTACCTGATTTGAGGGGGGAGATATGGATAAATGCATACAGCAGAGTGCATGCATGTGTATATGCTTCTGTGTCTGTGATGGAAATTGTCTCATATATATAGAGTTTCCCTTTGAAAATTTCAGCTGGAGTGGAGAAGTCCGCTGCTACAAATGTGTAGGAATGGGACACATATTTTAAAATAGAGGACGTTTAGGCATCCCATACGATTCCAGGGACAAATCCTTATGATACGGGACTGTCCTGTATAATATAGGATGGTTGGTCACTTTACTTTAGCAAACGAAGTGGTTCAGGCTAAGGGTGGGAGGGAAATTAACTCAGCAAGAAAAAGAAAAAACAACAACCTTTACATGTTGAGGTTTTTCCTATATATTGAGAAGGCCTGCAGCTTGGAAAGGAAATTAGAAAAACAAACAGTGGGTCCCAAGGTTTCTTTATCATACCTGGACTAGGACATGCTAAATTTCACAAGCTCTGGAACTGGCGCCGGGGTCCTGTTTTTAAAAATGGGCTTCCACAAGCTCAACAAACTGACGAATTGGAACTTCAAAGTCATAACAACTCCTATGAGGCGCAGGATGTACACAATTAATTATGTGATTTTTAAATGACAGGGCTTAGGAAAAGTTAAAAGAGGGAAAGAAAGACAGAAAGAGAGAGAGAGAGAAATGAACTGAAAGGTCTTGTTGTCTGTGTGCCAAGCTTCAGTAGCAGATAAGGCCTGTGGTTGTCATGGAGACACAGGCCTCCAGGAGCCAGAATCCAATTTCAGAAACCACAAAATCAACATAAACGTGTGTAAAAAATAAAAAGGTTTGTTTGGCAAGTAATAAGTAGAAGGCACCAATGTATAAAACAGATGAACCAGGGTGACCTGGGCCAATTTAAGCCAAAATAATGATGCTCCATGTACATTTGGCACCTCTGAAAATGAGTGGTTAGAATTCTGAGTGCATTGATACTTTGTTTCCATCAGCCTATAATCCCTACCCTTTTTTATTTTATGGGGAAAAGGAAACCCAATAAAGAAAGCTAACAGAATGAACAACTGGCTAGATCTGACAGTTCCATGATCTGAAAGGTGCAGTGCTAGCCTAGTATGATATTCATAGAGAACCTGTTTTATAACAGGAAACCAGTGTGAGAAGCCTCCAAAAAGACCTCTTTTAAAAATGTTATAAGGGTGCCCAGGTGCTTATGCATCTTTATAATATAGGCACGCCAAACCAGCTGCAATGGTGCATTAATGCTGGCGTACACAGTTACACTTGCTCCAAAATATATCGCAACCTGGCTCAGACTATGGTTCTGGAAACACGTACACACATATTGCAGAAAAGTAGGAACACACTTTTTATGGAAATGTGTGGTTGTGCAATTTTATAACAGCCTTTTGGGTCAAACAGACTTTGCATGCTGAAAGCATTTTAGAAAATTACACCCGTGAAATGGGATTTTAGAAGGGCCGTCAAGGCGGAATATGGGACCTTCAGAGCGCCATGTCCAAAATTTCGGGGGAGTGGCAGCAGTGAAGAGAAGCATATGTAAGTGCCTTTGAAATCTCTCCATCTCCGCCCCCGAAAGATGAACATCCCAATAGCCACTTCTGGTGAGGGCCCATGCAGATAGCAAGACTGGGTAGGCGCATGGTCGCAGGCCACTTTAGAAATGTAGATAACCCTGAAATGCAGAGCCGCAGAAACAGGTACCTGGACATGCTTGCCGGGGCATTTCAGAATGGGGCATCTGAGTTATAAGACATCCCAGCCAGCCATTTCAGATCAGCGGACATGCGGTGTTGGGGCAATTAAATGACTGGACTGTAACTTTACATGTCATTTCATTCGGCCCCAGAAAAGAGTGAGAGTGCATTTTGCTCTTGTCCCTGCGAATGTTGCTGCCATGGAACGAGTCGTATTTTGCACCTTGTTCATGGTCTGGAGAAGGTATAGACGTGGGTGCATCAACAGCCAGGGCCAGACGTGCTCACGCCATTCTGAAATCGCATGGCAATATGCATCTCTGTTGCTACACTTCCACTCCCCCGCCCCCATGCTACATGGACATGCTTATGCTGCTGTCGTCTATATGCCCGGTTTTATAAAATGGGTCCAGGGATGTCTCCTTGACTTACACATCTGACTGCCGTTTTTCAGAAGCTCAAATCACAAATAGAGCTTCTACATTGACTCCCATAGTGTAGTAAAATCAATCAGCAGAGGTAGGAGCATTTGACATTCATCCCTACAAAACTTGGCATTTTGTTTTCTCAAGCCACAGTGATTTAATATATTTGAACTGCTTTTCATTTGTTTTATAACATTATGATGTGCAATGCTAGTAACTGTATTACCCTGTGGATGGCAAAATGTGGGTCAAGGGACCTTGTTATTTTCTTTAAGCTATTTGTCCCATCTTCCATTATTAAACATGAAGCACTGTCTAATAAGCCATTGGCATGTAATACCTTTATAGCAGGCAACCATCAAGTTAATGGAACCCACTGGGGTTTGAAATTATGATGTATTCAAGCATTTATTAATTTGTTGGAACAGTAGTGTGAAAGTTAAAGGCCACCTTGAAAAGAAAAAATGTGTTTTCTTTTCCGGTTGGTAGATGCCATGCTTTGATGTCTAAGAGAGTGGAATGGTTTCCAACCTAATTAATATATGAGTCATTGTACAGTTGTGGGTTATGGGTGACCTTTATATGGGATAGATGATTTAGTAAAGGGTAAGGAGAATTTTTGTTTACACTGGGCTACATTAGTATCTTTTTCCAGCACCAAGGGCCAGATAAAAGGGTGCTGGTCACCCCTCAGAGTTCAAAGGATCCCCCTTCTGGATTCTAGCAATATGGCAGACTTTATTACATCTTTTGCTAACCAATGAATAAAGGAGTCCCATGACTGAAGGTCATTAAACTGTCTCCAGAACTTTACCTTCATTTTATTTATATAGGCCTCTATTCACTAAGGAACCCTCTTACTAAAGTGTGGTAATGTTTTGCAGTTACTGTGTGGTATGTGTCTGAATTTCCTCATGGAAAATGTAAAGCCTATGCAGTAACTCTTGGGGGGGATGTCTAGAATCTTCCCATATATTTGCTGCGCAGAAAAAATCTTTACCACGTGGTACATGCAGTGACAAATAGGGTGGATGAACCTATCACCTCTTTATCTGCAGCAGTGACAGCATGTGATAAGTAGGGGTGTGCATGGCCAAAAGAAAATTTCAGTTTGTTCTCATTTTAAACACATTTTTCACTGTTTTCATGCATTTTAAATGTCCATTTCACTTTATTGCTCTTTGCGTGTGCACGATATGCATGCTAGAACTTTTTTAAGTGAACAAATTGATTGCACGCGTGTTAATTCACAGGTACATGCACATAGGAATGATTTGAATGCATTCTCTGTTTTTAGGCACCCAAATGAACCAATGAATGTACACTCCTAACTGTAAGTTCCCAGGCATGGACTGCAAGGCACAGTCCACACACATTACCGCTCTATTGCACGATATGCGGTTACCGCATGAATTAGCACACGCTGTCATGCCAGCGCAGTCATGGTTGCCATAGCCATGTGTTGTTTCTGCATGCTACTTAATGTGAAACTGCTTACCTCACTTTAGTAAAAGACCACCCTAAAGTGCAAAACCTTGGTGTACAATGTTAGGGGCATTTCCAGTGCCTTGAGGAAGACAGCTGTGCAGTTAAAGTAGAGAAAAGGTTGCTCTCATAGGTTAGTGATATGCCTGATAAAGTTAGCTATACCACCAGAGGTGGTGTTAACTGCTCCTCATTATCTGATATATTAACAGTTAATATTCAGTAATAGCCTCCGTGTTAACTATAGGGCTCCGTCCCCCACCCATTCCGTCTCCCAAAATGGTGTTTTCCACTTTAACACAGGCTTTAGCATACACTAAGGGGGATGTCTACTAAAGTGCGGTAAACGTGACTAATGCACGTTATACGACATTAACGACCGTAAGTGCCGTATAACGCGTGTACCGACGCGCTAACGACCGTTAACGTAATACTACGCGCGTTAAGCATAGTTAACGATCGTAAAGTCCCGCGGCGCGTTAAAACAGCGCAGAAGGTGGAGAGTGGGCGGAGAGAAGGGGTCAATGGGCGGAGAGTGGGCGGGGAGAGGCTCCCCTCATACTAACGCGCTGAATTTCTGAGCTCAATTCCAACGCGAATGAAAACCTGTCGTTAAAGGCATTTAAAGGGAAGAGAAACCATTTCCGTCAGCAATGTACAGAAAAACCGGGGAAACCCACAAAACGTGAGCAGTGTGATACATGTGCACAGAACAAAATTTCACATAAAACGTTAAAAATGACCACAGGAAACATTTTAAAAAGCATAATTCAGCTGGGCAACAGTGATAGCAATGGGCAACAAGGAACAACACTCCCTGGAAAGCACCAAAAAAAAAAGAAATGATGTGTGGAAGGGTCTACGCTCCGCAGACCCTTTTAGAGATCATTTCATCGTAATGGAGCTGTCCTGGGAGTGTTGTGTAATGTTTCCCAATGATATCATTGTTGCCCAGCTTGGTTATGGGTGTGTGCCCCTTTTGTGAGGTCTTTTCTGAGGTTTATGTGCACCTTTGTCTGCATACAAGGTAAATGAGGCCACAGTAAACCTGTTGCAGAGCAGGGTTTCTGACTCGTCAGGCCGGTTTAACTAACTCCAGGGACTGCACTGTCTCTGTGGCCACAGTGTGGTGCAACAGACACAGCCAGTGCCTGTAAGACCAGAGGGTCACAGGTTCAAATCCCAGCTGGAGCTCCTGCCAACCCAGTCCTCATAGTTTTACCCACCACTAAACAGTGATAGTAAAGACACTCCTTTATTGCAGAGAACATACGCATGGCCTATATTTTACCACACCAAACACAGACACCAGAAACAGGCACATTACCTAAAGCAGAGTCCCGCAAATGCAGTCCTGGAGGGCCCCACACCATTCCGGTTTCATGCTGCCTCTAATAAAGATGCCTGTGCTGCATAGCTATGCACCACCCCCATGGTATGCAGATGTAGCTCATGCATATTTATGAGGGACAGCATGAAAACCCGATCAGTGTTTGGAACACCAGGACTGGAGTTGGGGAACTCTGCCGTAAGGCAGCAGCCAACAGGGCCACACACCCACCCACAGGCCCCATTGGCCAATGCCACCTGGAGAGGCAAGACATTGGGCCCTGCCTGTATCTCCCAATACTAGCAGTTGCATACCTTAGCAATGCCACCCTACACCTGGGTATATGGTACACAGCTATCAAACGTTTCCTCTGATAACTGGCAGATATCAATTCCTACGTTAAGCACATTTTGCTCATTGAGCTCCACCATAACAATCATTCTGATGTCTGCGGTGTGTGCTGCAGGTCTGGTCTCTGACAGTGTTCACCACCCTGGGGAGTGACCCCCCAACAGTCTTCTGTACCATATCCATGCCTGTACTATGCCCATGACTGGTGTGGTGGGTATGGCTGCTGACCACCTCTATAGTAGCACAATGCTGGCATAGGTGTGGGGGTGGCTGTCTGTCTATCCAGTGTGTGGTGGCTGCAAACACCTTCCACAGCCCACACTGCCAGCAATGTTGCCAGTATTGGGCTGCCAATGTGAAAAATGAGGAGCAAGGTACCATGGGTATAGGCTGGACAGGGTGGCCTGGCCAGGGTGCATCTGCACAGGGCATAGGGCAGTGACAGGCACATTGTAGTGCCCGGCCACCACCTACACAGACAGGGTGACCTCAGTATATCCTGCTGACAGATCACTCTCACCCTGACTGTGCAGTGACCACAGCATGGCTAGGCACTCCCATAGTGCTATCTAGTATTTCTCTCATGTGATAAATATGGGTTTACTTTTGGGGCCCAGTCACTGATGTATCTGCTTGCTGTGTATGTTGACATCCCAGGCATCTCCACTGGGCACTAGCAGACTGTTTGCAGCTGGTAGGTGTTGTGATGGAGTGGCTTACAGGGTGCAGTGGCTGATGGCTTGCACCAGGGGAATATCAGATAGTGGTGGGGTGCAGCATAGCATATCCAGGCCTAATGTCTGTCTCCTATTGTGTTATGGCTGTGTACAGAGCTGCATTGACTGCCCTGTGGGGTGTTTGTTCCTCAGCAGGACTAGGGTTAATGTTCCCCTCTACTGCCACCTTTGCAGGGAGGTAGACTGGATCTTTTGATAGGAGACCCTGTTTGCCACCCTCAGCCCTGGGGGAGGGGTGTGGTGGTGCATGGGGGCTACACCTGACTGAAACAGACAGAGATGTCCAAGATGTTCCTGCAGAAACTACCTATCTCTCACAGTAACACTGCTTTGGACCTGCGCCATGGCCGGTGCTGTGGACCTAGTGCTGGGCGCCTCACTGCACCCTCAGGGTGAGCACAGTACCCGCACAATGTGACGGTGTGTAGCTACTCTGTGCCAGTACAACACATGGTCAGTACCTCCTATCAGGCCGAGGTGCTGTGGGGGTGCACATGGTCAGTTCCCCCTACCAGGCTGAGGTGCTGTGGGGGTGCATTCCCCATGGTGTGTATCTGTGGACAGCTGATTTGCATGTGTAGTGCATCATGGGTGTGACTGGCACAATCCAACCTTGTGAAACTCCAGCACCTGCTCACAGGCTCTGATAAACCATAGGCCATCACACGTACATGTGTTAGCATAATGCATAGGTGCAAGACACCCTACAGAGTCTGTAATATAAGATGCCCACACTGGTAAAAACACACGTACCCACGCACGTAAAAACACACGTACCCACGCACGTAAAAACATACGTACTGTGATATAGCAAGTCCTTCTGGCCCGGTAGAAAGGCTTAAAAACCAGGTAGAAAGTGCAGGGCTGCAAGGTAAACAAAGGCACATGGCTACCAGTTGTCAGGGAAACCAGGCACCAGAGAAGGAAACACGCCCCTGCTGTCAGTTTAGCAAAGAGTCACGGGGAAAGTTTGAACACCTGCTAGGGGGTGGAGCCAGGCCCTACCCAGGAAGGCTGTCTCATAAGGAGGCCCCAGCAGGCAGAGAGGAAGGAAGAGAGAGAGAGGAAAGCAGACTTCCGGTCAGAAGTTGGAAGGAGTTTTCAGCTGAAGGGAGGTCAGAGGCTCCAGCTGAGAGTTATCGAAGGAGCAGACTAGACCAGCTGAAGCATACACGGGATTACAAGCAGCCAGGAAGGCATTTGGAAACTGCCTCACACAGGTTCAGCAGGGAACCTACTGGTATTTTTAAACCCCAGAGAAAAACTTCCACAGCCAGATCCCCAGGTAAGCCTAAGGGCTGGAGTTGCCAGAAATATTGGGGGTTTATTGACCCAGAAGGTTGGGGCTACGGTGGAGAGTACCAGGGAGAAAATGAATGTTTAGAGCTACGTCAAACCCAAGAGCTCTGCATTAAACCCAAGGTGGGAGAAAAGGGCGCGGTCCCAGAGAGAGCCAGGCAAACAATCTCTGCTTCAGTGGGGGAATGTGTAGGAACAGAGCCAGCCTGGTTAAACGTTCATAGGAAGGAAATGAACTGTATGATTACCTGGGCTGAACAGAGAATATCTTTATGTTAGAAAGATATGGTGAAGAAAATACAAGCTGGCTGTGAGGGAAACAGAGCTGTATGAAACCATGTGCTGAATTGCAACTTGCTGGAAAGAAAATGTTTATTTCACGCTGAAGGAAGCTATTCTTATTTTGTCCTTTTTGCTGCCAGAGAGCAGATATTTTGTGTTACCTTTTTATCCTTGTGAAGTCCAACCCCGGGAGGGGAAATAAATCCCTTTTTGCTTGCAAACATTCTGAGTCACACTACTCTTCATTTGAACTGGTGGTAAACTACATTTCCCTACGAGCACTGCTCCAGGAAGTAGCAGAACATTGGTTTAAAGAAGGAACTTAAACTCCTTAACCCCTACCTACGGGTACTGGAAAGGGGAGGGATCACAGTACCCACACACGATTGTATGCGCGTAGCTACGCACGGACCAATGCACGCACCAACGTACGTGGCTAGGCACACTCCGAGAGTGTTTTTCTGACACCAATACTCAACGTAACGAAAAACATGCCTCCTCTTCCCTCTGTAATGTACAGGGTGATGCCTGGGACAGCCTTCTGCGTTAGGCACACTGGGGACTCGAACCCATGCTGCCTGTAACAGCGGTCAGTACCGTAACCATTGTGCTACAGCTCTGTTTCAGTGCTTTGTGTCTGTACGTCTTCTTACGTTTAACGCGCAGTAACGCGCCACGGCGCCCGGTAACGCTCGTTAATTTTTTTAACACGCGTTAGTGGTGACGATGTAACGCCCATGTCCTTATTTGGGGTTTCTGTCACTACCGCGGCTCCTAACGCGAATTGCACTAACGCAGTTTAGTAAACATACCCCTAAGAGATAAATTACTGTGCTCTTAGTGCATGCTATAAGCCACATTAAACAGCTAATACTGTTTAGAAAATAGACCCCATAATATAATGTATACATGCTCACATCATTTGAAAGCCACTCACATTTACCATATCAAAGTGCTTTACTGAACTAATGAAAAATTTGGAGAGATGTTCTTTGATTCTTCTTACAGGCCTCTTAATTATTGGGTCTTCTCAGAATCTCTTCATAAGAGGCACAGAATACAAGAATTATTAGGATGTGCAGGGAAATTATTTATTCTTCTTTTATTACATTTCATTTTACTTAATATGCACCAAATGGTTGTAGCATATGCTAAATGGTGCACTCAAATCATTTGACATATATTAAAATGGTTTAGCATGCACTAAAGAAAACAAAACAAAACAAATGAAATTGAAAATATATGTTATAGTGAAACTGAACCCTTACAGAATAGCGCAAAGACCGCTATCACTGTGCGCAGCAGTTATTATCCTCCCAGAGGTAATACTTTTTTGAAATATAGCCATTCTTTCTTAAGCAATCAAAACGGACGCAAGAAATATGACAAATACGTTTATTTCTTGAATAGCAAAACTCACTGCCTTGTATTATTACTCGGGCATGAAGAAAACGAAGAAATTGGAATCTCAATGAGAACCGTCAGCAGCCTGACAGCTCCCATTAGTTACAAACTGCATCTTGATTAGGAATCTCAAGCTGCCTGTAAAAGAGCTTCAGAGAAAGAACCTTTCTGGGAAAAAAGATCTCAAACCTGGGGGAAGAATTAAAGCTCATAAAGAAATATAGAAGTGGAAATACAGACAACAAAATAGTGGTCCTGAGCACAAGAAAGTCAGTCAGCACTGGACAGGGTCGGGAATTGGCTTGATGAACTTTTATTAGACTCTAACAGAAAAAAAAAATCTTCACTTCATACAATCTTAGCTGCAAAAGATACATGCAAGTCGACATGGCCAATATTTCGCTAATAGCATAATGTGGTTTGCACAATTAGCATTGGAACTTTCCCACGTTAACTGTCATGGCTCCTTGCTAGCAGGCAATGCAGGTCCCAATGCACTTTCAGCATGCGTCAGAACACGCGCTGCCAGCTTCACTAAACTGACAAATGATAAGTAGTAGTAGTAGTAATAATAAATTGTTCTTCACAGAAATAAGACGTGCACCACTATAGTTCAATAGAGTATAATGGTCAGTTTTTTTCCCTAACCACCAGGGCTGGCCTAGGGCTTCTGCCGCCCCAGGCAGAAGCACCAGCCATGCAACCCCCCTGAGCCGTGCTGCGCTACCCTCTGCATTGAGCTGTGCCGCTACCCTGTGCCAAGCTGCACCACCCAAGTTGGGAGGGACAACTTGGTATGGTGGCAGCGCAGGCCATGTGCTTTGGCACACATGGCCTGGCACTTCTGACCCCACCTCCACTGCTGAATGAGGGTCAGAGGTGGCAGGCCATGTGTGTTGGAGGTGGGTCAGAAGCGGCAGGCCATATGTGCTGAAGCACATGGTCTGCCATGGGTGTCGTGCCACCTACATAGGTCTGCCGCCCTAGGTGGCCACCTAGCCCATCTAGTGGGATGAGCCAGCCCTGATGACCACCATTTAAACCCTCTGCATGCTTTACACCCAAAATGTCTCTTAAGAACATAAGAACAAATAAACGATACTGGGTCAGACCAAGGTCCATCAAGCCCAGTATCTTGTTTCCAACAGTGGCCAATCTAGGTCATAAGTACCTAGCAGTTTCCCCAAAGGACACAGGTTCCACAATGCTTGTATGGGGCAAGCAGTGGATTTCCGTGGTCCCCTTTAATAATGCTTTATGGACCTTTCCTCCAGGAACTTGTCCAAACCTTTTATAAACCCAGCTACACTAACAGCTTTTACTACATCCTCTGGTAACGAATTCCAGAGTTTGATTACGTGTTGAGTGAAAAAATATTTTCTCTTATTAGGCTTAAATAGGTTACACTGTAGCTTTATGTCATGTCCCCTAGTCTTTCTATATTTTGATGGCGTAAACAATTGATATATGTTTAACCTTTCCACTACATTCATTAATTTATAGACCTCTAACATATCTCCCCTCGGCTATCTCTTTTCCAGGTTGAAGAGTCCTAACCTTTTTAGCCTCATAGGGGTATCTGTCCATCCCCTTTACCATTTAGGTGGTTCTTCTCTGTATCTTTTTCTAATAATGCTATATCTTTTTTAAGATACGGCGACCATAATTGCATACAGTATTCAAGGTGCAGTCGCACCATGGAACAATACAGAAGCGTTATAATATCCTTTGTTTTATTCTCCATTCCTTTCCTTATGATTCTTAGGGGTATGTTTACTAAACCGCGCAATTGTGCGGGGCGTACTTGAGCGTGCGCTAAGGTACCTTAGCGCACGCTAATAGTGCATTTTTGTGCTCCGCACATGTGCACGCTGCACTAACGGGCCCGCACAAGTGTGCGGCGCGCTGATGTGCGATAGAGGCGTGGAAAGGCATTCCGAGGGCGGAGGAAGGCTCCCGAGGGGCTGAGAGACGGGGTCAATGGGCGGAGAGTGGGAGGGGAGAGGCTCCCTGCACAGGAGCGGGGCTGAAATTCAACTAAAAAAATACCGCGAGTGAAAACCTCGCGTTAGAGCTGATTTAAAGGGAAGAGAAACCATTTCTGTCAGCAATGTACAGCAAAACCATGGAAACCTACAAAACGTGAGCAGTGTGATACATGTGCACAGAACAAAATAGCAAATAAAAATTGAAAATGACCACAACAAAATTCTAATAAATTATAATCCAGCTGGGCAATAGTGATAGTCATGGAAAACATCAGAAATCACTCCCAAGAAAACCCCAAAAAAGTAATATGAATTTTAGAAGGGTCTACGCTCCGTCCCCATACAAGGTGAATGATCCCACAGTGAAATTGTGCAGAGCAGGGTCATAAACCTGCACAATTTCACTGTGGGATCATTCACCTTGTATGGGGATGGAGCGTAAAAATAATAATTAGTATTTTTTACGCTCCGTCCCCATACAAGGTGAATGATCCCACAGTGAAATTGTGCAGAGCAGGGTTTATGACTCCTGTGGCCAGGTTTCCTATCTCCAGGGACTGCACTGTCTCTGTGGCCACAGTGTGGTGCAGTGAACACAGACAGTGTGTTCAGGAGCCAAAGATCACCAGTTCAAGTCCCAGCTGGGGCTCCTGCAAACCCAATCCCCATATTTTACCCACCACTAAACCATGATAGTAAAGACCAACCTTTTTTTGCAGATAACATAAGCATGGTCCAAACACCTCTATTTTACCCTACAGAGCACAGACAACAGAAACATGCGCATTACCTAGACCACAGTCCCCTCAATGCAGTCCTGGAGGGCCACATATCATTTAGCTGTGATGCTGTCAGCAATATAAGGCCATGTCAGCATGGTGGCGGAGGGGTACCGTTGGTGGAGGGGGCAGTGGCTGCTGCCCACAGCAGATGGTGGCCTAGCCCCCTTCACGTGGGTGCAGTGCCCTCCAACAGACAGGCCCTGTCTGACAAGCAGCCATGGAATCCCCAGGGAATGCACTGTTTTTGTGCTAAGACAGTGGTGCAGCGGACACAGCCAGTGCCTTTAGGACCAGCAGGTCCCAGGTTCAAATCCCAGCTGGGGCTCCTGGCAACCCAGTCCCCTTATTTTACCCATGAAGAAATCATGGTAGTAAAGACTGAACCATTAGTGCTGAGACCATACGCATGGGTCAAAAACCTCTATTTTACCCTACACAGCACAAACACCATAGAAATGTGCATTACCTATGGCAGAATCCCCCAAATGCAGTCCAGGAGGGCCAAACACCATTCAGTTTCCATGCTGCCTCTAATAAAGATGCCTGTGCTGCATATCTATGCACCACCCCCATGGTATGCAAATGTATCCCATGCATATTCATGAGGGACAGCATGAAAACCCGAACAGTGTTTGGCACACCAGGACTGGAGTTGGGAACCTCTGCCGTAAAGCAGCAGCCAACAGGGCCAGACACACCCACACCCACAGGCCCCATTGGCTAATGCCTCCTGGAGAGGCAGGACATTGGGCCATGCGTGCATCTCCCAATACTAGCACTTGCATACCTTAACAATGCCACCCTACACCTGGGTATACGGTACACACCTATTAAACGTTTCCTATGATTACTGGCAGATAGCAAGTCCTACGTTAAGCACGGTTTGCTCATTGAGCTCCATCATAACAATCTTTCTGATGTCTGTGGTGTGTGCTTCAGGTCTGGTCTCTGACGGTGTTTACCACCCTGGGGAGTGACCCCCAACAGTATTGCATAGCATATCCATGCCTGTACTGTGCCCAGGACTGGTGTGGTGGGCAGGGCTGCTAAACTCCTCTATAGTAGTACAATGCTGGCATAGGTGTGGGAGTGTGTGTCTGTCTGTACAGTGTGTGGTGGCTGCAAACACCTTCCACAGCCCACACTGCCAGCACTGTTGCCAGTATTGGCCTGCCAATGTGCATAATGAGGAGCAAGGTACCATGGGTATAGCCCGGACAGGATGACCTGGCCAGGATGCATCTGCACAGGGCATAGGGCACTGGTTGGGACATTGTAGTGCCCGGCCACCACCTACACAGACAGGGTGACCTCAGTATGTCCTGCTGGGGGATCACTCTCACCCTGACTGTGCAGTGATGACAGCATGGCTAGGCACCCCCATAGTGCTATATAGTATTTCTCTCATGTGATATTTATGGGTTTCCTTTTGGGGCCCAGTCACTGATTTATCTGCTTGTTGTTTATGCTGACATCCCAGTTCTGGGTGCATGCATTTCCACTGGGAACATGCACTATGGACTAGCTAGCAGACTGCAGCTGGTATGTGTCTTGATGGAGTGGCTTGCAGGGTGCAGTGGCTGAAGGCTTGCTGCAGGAGACTATCAGATAGTGGTGAGGTGCAGCTTAGCATATCCAGGCCTACAGTCTGTCTGCTATTGTGTTATGGATGTGTGTCAGAGCTGCATTGACTGCCCTGTAGGGTGTCTGTTCCCCAGCAGGACTGGGGTTGATGGTTCCCTCTTCTGCCACCATTGCAGGGAGGTAGAATGTGGATCTGTTTATTTATTTATTTATTTAGTATACATTTGTATACCGCTACTTCCAGCGATCAGCAGCGGTTTTGATTACAGATTGGAAATTGTCAAATCATGACAGGAAATTTTTGAGGTATAAACACATTGATTAGACAGGAAAGCACAGCACACAGAGAACTATTTTAAAGGGAACCTGGGCTGTGGAGGGTTAAGTGGCTTGCCCAAGACCACAAGGAGCACCTGTGGGACTAGAAACCCCAGTCCTTCTGGCCCAAGGTTGCTGTCCTCTAGTGCAGTGTTTCCCAACCCAGTCCTATGGGGCACACCGGCCAGTCAGGTTTTCGGGATATCCCTAATGACTATGCATGAGATATATATGCATTAGAGATATCCTGCCAACCTGACTGGTTTGTGGCCCTCCAGGGCTGGATTTGGAGACCCCTGCCTTGCACCTCTGTCATTTAAGATTGTGAGTGGGCAAGGTGCAGATGTCCTAGACATCGAAGGGGTATATAGAATGTGACACATTCCTCCTCGATTCTCACCACCACCAAAATATTTTTTTGGTGGTGGTGAGAATCGAGGAGGAATGTGTCACATTCTATATACCCTTTCGATGTCTAGGACATCTGCACCTTGCCCATTCACAATCTTAAATGACAGAGGTGCAAGGCAGGGGTCTCCAAATCCAGCCCTGGAGGGCCACAAACCAGTCAGGTTGGCAGGATATCTCTAATGCATATATATCTCATGCATAGTCATTAGGGATATCCCGAAAACCTGACTGGCTGGTGTGCCCCATAGGACTGGGTTGGGAAACACTGCTCTAGTGGGATTTGAACCCCTGACCTGAAGTACTTTGCCCCAACCACTAGGCCACTCCTCCACTCCACTGTTGATGGGTGACCCTGTTTGCCACCCTCGGCCCTGGAGGAGGGGGGGGGTGATGTATGGCCCACCAGGGGGGGGGGGGGGGGGGGGGGTTCATGTCTGACTGAGACATCCAAGGTGTATCTGCAGAAACTACCTATCTCACAGTTTAACACTGCTTTGGACCTCTGGCATGGCCTCCTTCAGCCATGGAAGGTGCTGTGGACCTGGTGCTGGGTGCCTCACCGCACCCTCAGGGTGAGCACAGTACCCGCACAATGTGACGGTGTGTAGCTACTCTGTGCCAGTAAAACACACGGTCAGTACCCCTTACCAGGCCGAGGTGCTGTGGGGGTGCACATGGTCACTTCCCCCTACCAGGCCGAGGTGTTGTGGGGGTGCATTCCCCATCTTGTGTTTATCTGTGGACAGCTGATTTGCATGTGCAGTGCATCATGGGTACGGGTGTGCTAACCCTATCCTGGTGACCAAAACAGACTGTCTGTGTGGTGACGTGCAGGCTCTCTGCAGCCAGCCTGGGGCTTGCTAATAGCTATAGAGCTGTAGCCCAATGGTTACTTCACTGCCTGTGAAGTCAGAGGTCATGGGTTCAAACCTACAGTGGGGTTATTTGGTAGGGCTGCCCAAAGCATTATCTCTTTTTAATGTACATTTTTGCTGCCAGCAAAAACACCCTC
Source organism: Ichthyophis bannanicus (assembly GCA_033557465.1). Classification (NCBI taxonomy): domain Eukaryota; kingdom Metazoa; phylum Chordata; class Amphibia; order Gymnophiona; family Ichthyophiidae; genus Ichthyophis; species Ichthyophis bannanicus. The sequence goes on along the minus strand of CM066041.1, from coordinate 182,479,647 downwards.
AGCGTACTGTACCCATAAGGGCCCAGCAAGGGACAGCAAAACCACGCGCCTTCAGGCGCCGACATCCGGCAGCCCCCACCACCACCAGCAGCTCTCCCCTTCCCGGGGATCGAGCCACCGGCAGCAGCAGGGGCCTGCTGACTCCCGACGCCCAATCCGGGCCCAGCAAGGGACAGCAAAACCACGCGCCTTCAGGCGCCGACATCCGGCAGCCCCCACCACCACCAGCAGCTCTCCCCTTCCCGGGGATCGAGCCACCGGCAGCAGCAGGGGCCTGCTGACTCCCGACGCCCAATCCGGGCCCAGCAAGGGACAGCAAAACCACGCGCCTTCAGGCGCCGACATCCGGCAGCCCCCACCACCACCAGCAGCTCTCCCCTTCCCGGGGATCGAGCCACCGGCAGCAGCAGGGGCCTGCTGACTCCCGACGCCCAATCCGGGCCCAGCAAGGGACAGCAAAACCACGCGCCTTCAGGCGCCGACATCCGGCAGCCCCCACCACCACCAGCAGCTCTCCCCTTCCCGGGGATCGAGCCACCGGCAGCAGCAGGGGCCTGCTGACTCCCGACGCCCAATCCGGGCCCAGCAAGGGACAGCAAAACCACGCGCCTTCAGGCGCCGACATCCGGCAGCCCCCACCACCACCAGCAGCTCTCCCCTTCCCGGGGATCGAGCCACCGGCAGCAGCAGGGGCCTGCTGACTCCCGACGCCCAATCCGGGCCCAGCAAGGGACAGCAAAACCACGCGCCTTCAGGCGCCGACATCCGGCAGCCCCCACCACCACCAGCAGCTCTCCCCTTCCCGGGGATCGAGCCACCGGCAGCAGCAGGGGCCTGCTGACTCCCGACGCCCAATCCGGGCCCAGCAAGGGACAGCAAAACCACGCGCCTTCAGGCGCCGACATCCGGCAGCCCCCACCACCACCAGCAGCTCTCCCCTTCCCGGGTATCGAGCCACTGGCAGCAGCAGGGGCCTGCTGACTCCCGACGCCCAATCCGGGCCCAGCAAGGGACAGCAAAACCACGCGCCTTCAGGCGCCGACATCCGGCAGCCCCCACCACCACCAGCAGCTCTCCCCTTCCCGGGGATCGAGCCACCGGCAGCAGCAGGGGCCTGCTGACTCCTGACGCCCAATCCGGGCCCAGCAAGGGACAGCAAAACCACGCGCCTTCAGGCGCCGACATCCGGCAGCCCCCACCACCACCAGCAGCTCTCCCCTTCCCGGGGATCGAGCCACCGGCAGCAGCAGGGGCCTGCTGACTCCCGACGCCCAATCCGGGCCCAGCAAGGGACAGCAAAACCACGCGCCTTCAGGTGCCGACATCCGGCAGCCCCCACCACCACCAGCAGCTCTCCCCTTCCCGGGGATCGAGCCACCGGCAGCAGCAGGGGCCTGCTGACTCCCGACGCCCAATCCGGGCCCAGCAAGGGACAGCAAAACCACGCGCTTTCAGGCGCCGACATCCGGCAGCCCCCACCACCACCAGCAGCTCTCCCCTTCCCGGGGATCGAGCCACCGGCAGCAGCAGGGGCCTGCTGACTCCCGACGCCCAATCCGGGCCCAGCAAGGGACAGCAAAACCACGCGCCTTCAGGCGCCGACATCCGGCAGCCCCCACCACCACCAGCAGCTCTCCCCTTCCCGGGGATCGAGCCACCGGCAGCAGCAGGGGCCTGCTGACTCCCGACGCCCAATCCGGGCCCAGCAAGGGACAGCAAAACCACGCGCCTTCAGGCGCCGACATCCGGCAGCCCCCACCACCACCAGCAGCTCTCCCCTTCCCGGGGATCGAGCCACCGGCAGCAGCAGGGGCCTGCTGACTCCCGACGCCCAATCCGGGCCCAGCAAGGGACAGAAAAAACACGCGCCTTCAGGCGCGCCCGCGACTGGCGGGCCCGCGCCTGAGGGCCTCGCCAGAGGGCCCTTTGGCGTGGCCCTTAGGCGGCACACCAGATGCCTCACCAGTGACCTAACTGCCGGACACCTGACACCTGACCAAGATCCCAGCGTCTACCAACATCTGAACTGTAAGAATGTGTTTTTGTTGAATATCTCCATCTATTGTAAACCACATTAACTTACAAAGTAACCTGATAGCATCATAACGTATTAGATACTATCTTAGCAATACAATCTTGCCAGTTGGAAGTCTATTTAAACTGCTAGCGTTGCACTTCTTACAGTGTTCACATTACTGCAATACTGCATTCTCTCTGTAAAGTTAGCCATTATCTTGCACGTAAACTGTAAAATTAGTCAATATCTTGCATGTAAACTGTACCTGCTCTATTGTGCGCTCTCATATAATTACTCCTCCACAGTGTCTCACACACAATCCAAACCCTCAGAATGGCCCTCCAGGTCGCTGTCATTCTTAGCCTCTACCTCCTCACCCACTGGCTTGGAACCTCCCAATCTCTCTACATACCACATGGCAGGATTCCAATCCTGAATAGCCATGGCAAAAGATGGAATAGTCCCCCTTACTTCAACACAGAATGTAACACCTACCCACGCCACTCCCACCTGATACATGTAGCACTCCAGCTATCCAATACACCCAACCAGGAAAAACCTTGTAGATGCCGACCCCTAAAATGTGCCATCATTAACGCACGTTCCATCCGCAAAAAATGGCCTGTGGTCCTTGACACAATCTCCTTCTATGACCTTGAGATCCTCATGATCACAGAAACATGGCTATCACCAGAAGACAACGTCCTCCTCAATCAACTACTTCCCCCCAATTTTTCCATACACACGAAACATAGGGAAAACAAAAAAGGAGGAGGGGTGCTCATAATCTCCAAATCAGACCTCAACTTCCAGATTGTGGACTCTTCTAGCACAAACAGCCTGGACACTCTCTCTGTTGCTAACCAACAATTCTCCCTTGCCCTGTTATATAGAACACCATCTACTTCCCCAGTTGACCTTCCAACCATCATTGACCTTGCAGCTAACACCCGCACTCCCAACAAACCAAATTGGATAATGGGTGATTTCAATCTCCCATCGCTACACCAAAACCACGCAAATGCGTTCCTTGATGCAATGAAGGACCTGGGTCTCAAACAAATCATAAATGAACCCACACATACAAAAGGGAACATTCTGGACTTGGTTTTTATGCCACATCCAGTCAAGGACAAAAGCCACAATCTGCCAACATCAGTCGTGGATGTACCCTGGTCCGACCACAAATTGATCATTATCCAGATTCCCAGCAACAATTACCAGCTGAACAGAAGCCAACCCACGAACATCACCTCTCGAACTTCCACTAGATGCTTCCGCCCCTTCGATAGGGAACTCATCCTTTCGGAGACCCCATCACTCATCAACAAAACAACACCTGACCTTGATGAACTAATCTCTCACTGGAATTCCAGCCTGCTTGCCATCTCACAACACCCAAACCCTAAAAATACAGCAAGAGCGAAAAGAAAATCCGCCCCATGGTTCTCTCCTGACCTACGCGCTTCCCTCATGCAACTACGTAGACTCGAACGCTGATGGCACCGATCACGCTCACCGGAAGATCAGACCGCATACCTAACCCACCTTGCAATACATCGAGGAACAATCTCTATCAGAATGAGACAATATCACACTGACACCCTAAAGAGGTCATTGAATAAACCTCGTGACCTCTTCAATTTGGTCAAATCCCTCTCAAAGGAACCATCACCCGAGCAACACAGCAACATACACCCACAAGAATTCGCTGATTATCTGCAATCCAAGATTGTACAAACTAACAAGGTCACAGCAGTCCAATATCAAGAACCGGCGGACCTCTCTCCACTTAACTTTTTTTCCACACCATCCAATAAATGTATTGAGAACACCATAGCATCACTCAACACCTCCACTGCACAGACCGACCCATGTCCAGCTTTTTGGATCAAGGAACTACGTGATGTACTCAGTCCTGTCATCGCAAATATAATGAAACTCTCCTTTACAACAGGTTATTTTCCCACTTCACTCAAACAGACTTCCATTAGACCATTACTGAAAAACCCCAAACTGGACCCCCAAAGGGTGGACTCCTATCGACCAATAGCTAGCATCCCCATCTTAGCCAAAATAATTGAGAAGGAAGCACAACGGCAAATTCAAGATCACATAGACTCTGTTGCTCCCTTAGATAACTGCCAACATGGGTTCAGAGAACATCATGGGGTTGAGACACTACTCACTGGTCTAATCAACAATATCATCACAGGAATTGACAACATCCATCAAGGTTTTGTCCTCATTTTCCTAGACATCGCCGCGGCTTTTGACTCCGTGAATCACGAAATCCTCCTGGGAAGACTAAAAGAAAAGGGTGTCTGCAACAAGGCACTAAAATGGTGCAAGTCTTATCTGGACGATAGATGGCAATATGTGAAGTCTGGATCAGAAGAGTCTAGCCACTTCCATCAAAAACAAGGGGTACCTCAAGGATCCTCATTATCCTCCTTACTCTTCAATATCTACATGCAGCCCATATGCAATATCATAAGATCATTCAACGTAAACTGCATGATATATGCAGATGACATTCTTTTATACATGCCTTTCTCCACAACCCACATGGACCTGACCCCACTCACAGATTGTTTCAATGCAGTTTCAACATGGCTCCAGACACAGAACCTACGTATCCAGCATAAAAAAACAGAGGTCCTTTTCATCTCCAGAGACTCCAACTTTACGCCCCCATCCCACGTCAGTGTCAAGGAAACTGATTTGCAAACTAAAGATGCAATAAAATATTTGGGAGTTACACTGGACCAACATCTAGACATGAGACGCCACATAAGCAGCGTAGTCAAAGCCATCTACTTCAAAATCCGTTCCCTCAAACACCTACGCTCCCTGCTGGACCCAGACGATTTCCTACCATATATCAAGCGCTGATCCTGCCGCATTTTGACTTTGCAAATGCCATCCTACAAGGTCTCCCCCAATCCACACTAACCCCCTTACAGTTGGCCATGAATGCCGCAGCTAGGGTCCTCTACGGTGCATCCAGAAACGACCACGTGACTCCTATTCTCAAACAGCTACACTGGCTACCAATTCACAGGAGAATCACCTTCAAATCCCTTGTATTAACATTTAAGGCAATCAAAGGCACCTCATCCCTCTCACTCACGAATCTAATCCACATGGTCCCCCCCAACAGAGCAAGAAGATCATCAGCTGTAAACCTGCTAGCAATACCAAAGGCTTCAACAAAGTCCAACACGAACACCACAAACAGGGCATTCAGTTTTTATGTACCAAAATGCTGGAACACCCTACCCCCTGACATTAGAGCCATTACCAATCTATATCAGTTCAGAAAGGCTCTCAAAACATACCTTTTCTGCCAATATTTCCCAGACAGCAACTGAACTAGATATCCCCTCCAAGAAATGACCCAATATAGAAAGGCCCTCACACTGCAGTGTAAATAGTTTATGTATATAGTTACCCAGTTATCCAAGTTTGTACTCCTGTTCAATGTAAAACCTGACAGTTTGTCGTTATGGTCGTTTTGTTATGATGTAAACCGCGCTGATTCTAAATAGCGCGGTATATAAGAAACAATAATAAATAAATAAATAAATAAATAAGGTGCCTCTGAGGGTGCTTTATAGGGCGCCCTATAGGGCACCTTATGGTTCCCGTCCATGTAAATTGGACTATACATTATCCTGTGACGCAACTTATAGGGTGCCCTTTAGGGGACATTTTAGGGTGCCGTGGCGGACAGTGCACTTTATAATGTGCCCTATGGAGTGCCTTATAGGGTGCCTTATACGGCACCTTCAATTACGGCACGTGAGGGCGTGTTTGCTGGCAGCAATTAATAAAATAAAAATAAAGTGCTGCAGGAAACAAAACATACATTGCAAAGCTGATGCCTCAGCCAGCCTTACGTATTAGGCACACTGGGGAGCAAACTCATGACCCCTGTATCAACAGTCAGTGTCTTAACCATTGTTCTCCACTGCTGCTCCTCCTTGCATGTCAGCGCACCTACTTATGCTTTTCATTCCTTAAACTGCACAGTGCTGCCATAAAAAATAGTACTCTGACCTTGCGGTACCTCATACGGCACCCTCTAAAGCGCCCTATAAGCAACATTCTAGGGTGCCTTGGCGGACAGTGCACTTTAAAATGTGCCTTATGGGGCGCCTTATGTTAACACGCTTTGAGAGTGCGTTTGCTAGTAGTGATAATTAAAATAAAAATAAAATGCCTCCTAAAGCAATCTTCCCCATAATACCTCAGCCAGCCTTGTTCATTGGGCACTGTGGAGGATTGAACCCCTGATCCCTGCACCATTGGTCAGTGTCTTAACCATTGTGCTGTGGTTCTGTTCCTGTGCTTTCACATCAGCATGCCGCCCAATATTAAAATGCCTCCTAAAGCATCAGCACGCCGCCTTATGCCGCCCAATATTAATCTGGTTCCTAAAGTAATGCCTCAGCCAGCTGTCTTTGTTGGGTACTGTGGGGGATTGAACCCCTGATCCCTGCACCATTGGTCAGTGTCTTAACCATTGTGCTGTGGCTCTGCTCTTTTGCTTGCACATCAGCGCGCTGCTTATGCCTCCCGCGCAGCTTTCTCATGCGCTAATGTGCAGGCCGCACATGGGCGCCGCGCATCTTAGTGCATATTTAAATCCTGTTTTTTCTTTTTCAGAAAGAAACGCCCACTCCTTATATGGCACCCGCACACTAGCGCAGCCCGCACATTAGCGGGGTTTTAGTAAACATACCCCTTAGTGTTCTATTTGCTTTCTTGGCTGCCGCTGCACACTGGACGGAGGGTTTAAACATGTTATCCACGATGATGCCTAAATCTTTTTTCCTGGGGGTGGTTCCTAATGTGGAACCTTACATTGTTTAACCATAGTTTGTGTTGTTCTTTCCTAGATGAATAACTTTGCACTTGTCCACATTAAATTTCATCTGCCATTTGAACATAAAGTTTTCCAATTTATCAAGGTCTTCTTGCAATTTTTCATAATCCTCTTGTGTTTTAACAACTTTGAATAATTATTGGTGTCATCTGTAAATTTGATTACCTCACTCATTATTCCCATTTCCAGAGCATTTATGAATATGTTAAAAAGCAGCAGGCCAGCACAGCTCCCTGGGGTACTCCACTAATCACCTTTCTCCATTGGGAAAATTGGCCATTTAACCCTACCCTCTGCTTTCTATCTTTTAACCAGTTCTTGATCCACAATAGTACACTGCCTCCTATCCCATGACTTTTTTAATTTTTCCAAGAGTCTCTTATGAGGGGCCGTGTCAAAGACTTTCTGAAAATCCACATAAGCTATATCAACCGACTCACCTTTGTCTAGCTGTTTATTCACACCTTCAAAAAAACATAACAGTTTAGTAAGAAAAGACCTTCCTTGGCTAAAGCCATGTTGGCTATCTCCCATTAAGCCATGACCATCTACATGTTCAGTAATTTTGTTCTTATAATGGTTTCTACCATTTTTCCCGGTACTGACGTCAGGTTCACCGGTCTGTAGTTTCCCAGATCACCCCTGAAACCCTTTTTAAAAATTGGCGTTACATTGACCATCCTCCAATCTTTAGGTATTACAGATGATTTTAATGATATTTCACAGATTACTAATAGTAGGTCTGCAATCTCATATTGATGTATACCATCCAGTCCAGGTGATTTGCTACTCTTCAGTATATCAAATAATTGTAATACATCTTCCCGGTGTATCAATATTTCTTTCAATTCTTATGTAGCATCATCTTTAAATACCATTTTAGACATAGGTAATATCCCTATATCTTCCTAAGTAAAGACCGAAGCAAATTATTCATTCAATCTCTCCGCTATGGCCTTGTCCCCTCTTTAAATACTGGTGTTGACTCCACCATTTTCAGTAAAAAATTGCAGGTGAGAGCCATTGTAGAAAGTGCAAGCTTTTTTGAAATATTATCACTGAAGCAACTATCTGCAAAACATTGACCACATCTACTTCCATGAACTGTGGGTCCTTGTCTTTCAGTGTCGGAAGAATGCTATCATTCTTTAGCACTATGGGTTTCATAATCCTGTCCACCAAAAAAGACAGAGTCTGTGGGGTGAGCAGACCAATGCTGATCTCAAGGCAAAGGCTAGAGTCAAAAGGATGAGGCTAAACAGTGGAATAAGTTACAGTGAGGGGCCCCCAAGCAAACCTTTGATGAGGACACCCCCATTGTCACAATAGTACACCCCCCACTTCATGCAGACCCTCCCAATGTGGTGGTAGAAAACATACTTTATTGTATTTGCCGCATTGCCTCCATTCTAGTAAGTTTGCCATGGGCCCAGTGGCTGTTCCCTGCTGGGCTGAAGTCTCGCAGTGTGGCTGTTATCGTGAGACTTTGGCCTAGTAAAGAACAGCTTCTTGGCCCAAGACAAACTTACAAGAGCGGAGGAGTGAGTTTGCTGCACTGCCTTATTGTCAACAGTGTGGATCCCCTTTCTGCCCTGGCCCCCCCGCCCCCCACCCTCTGTTGGGCAGAATTTATACCACTGATACTAAGGTATCTAGGGTATAACCTAGAGAAGCATAGATGGGTGCTAAGATAGAGCAGTAGTTTCCAAGCCTCACCTGAGGGATGTCCAGTCAGTCGCAGGAAGTACATGCAAATTTTCCTCATGTACATTCATTCAGGATATCCTGAAAACCTGATTGACTAGCGGTAGCCCTAGGACAGGTTTGGGAACTACTATAATAGAGATAGTAAAATACGTGAAAGGTATATAAATAGTGCATACAAAGCAAACCCTTTTCAGGAGATACAAAGTTCTAGAACAGGAAGTCATGATTCGAGGTTTCATCAGGGAGAATGAAAAATAACATCAGAAAACATTTCTCTATGAAAAGAGTAGTGGAAGCAGGAAACAGTCTTCCAAGGGAGGTGGAGAAGGCAAGCCAAGCATAAACCTTGAGGATAGCGAGGTTACTTACCTGTAACAGGGGTTCTCCGAGGACAGCAGGATAAGTCAGCCACACCTGATGACATCATCTGACAGCATCATATATGGAACTACTCTCCATAGCTCAGAAAGGCTTTGCTCAGAAAGGCAAAGCCTTTCTGAGCATGAGCCCTAGTAGCCCAACCCACTGGCCCACCTCTAGCCATCCAGTATGTCCCAAGCTGTGACCTTGCTACTAGGCAGGTTGAGATGCCGATCCCCTTCAGGGGAGGTGGGTGGGTATGTGTGGCAGACTTATCCTGCTGTCCTTGGAGAACCCCTGTTACAGGTAAGTAACCTCGCTTTCTCCAAGGACAAGCAGGATGAGTCAGCCACACTGGTGCCTCCCTAGCTATGACCTTGTGCTGCGGTGGATGGTGGGAGGCCGAAGTCATGCAGGGCGTATCATGGAGCCCCTGATCTTGGGAAAACATTTTTCTTGCAACAGGCAAGGTAAGAGAATACAGTGACCACAGCACCTGTGCAAAATAACCACAATGGTGAGGTACATGTGTAACAAAGATTCTTGTAATCACATTGATAATATGGCACATTTTACTTATGGTAGTGCCAGGCAACCTCCGTCCGGAATTACTTGTGCAGCAGTCTGGAGTTACTTGAGCAACAATAATCATGTAGTGCTAGTCCCGATCATGTGGTGCTAGTCACATGTCACATCGATTTTGGATATGTTGGTAATTGTCAACAATGGGAGATTGGTAACTACTTTGTATCGTAAAGCTGTACAACGGAACGGCCTTCTTCATTACCAAAGTTTTCATCCGGGCCCCCTTCGCCGAGGACTCCCCTTTGGACAATTTTTAAGATTACGGAGACTTTGTCATACTCGGGAAGAGTTTGTTAGTCATGCCTCGGATCTTCGACAGCGTTTGCTACATCGGGGATACCCTGCTCAAGTGGTGACTCGGGCCTATCGAAGGGCGAGCCATATTCATCGAGAGTGGTTGTTAGATCCAGCCTATTTGACATCGGCCTCACAGGTTGGTGATTCGATAGTGGGAGTGTTACCTTATACAGAACGTAGTTCAGTAGTTGTAAAAATCTTGCGGGCACATTGGCCGGTCTTACAGCTCCACCCCTGTTTCAATAAACCTTTACAAATTGCTTATTTGAGGGGCTCAAATTTGAGTGATCGGTTGGTACGAACTACGGAGAGACAGGATCGACCTAGCTTCCCCTGTTTTCAAGGGGGGCATTCCCCCTGTGACTCCTGTCAGTTTGGTGCCACCACACTGTCCGGAGTGGATTGGTCACATCCCATTACTCTTCAAACCTACACCCGTAGATGGCGGACGACATGCTTGTCAGATTATGTGGTTTACCTTCTAATATGCCCTTGTGATCTCCTCTATGTGGGACGGACGATTTGTCCCATAAAGAAGAGGTTGTCTGAACATGCTTCCCATATTCGTTGTAACATTGCAACTGCCCCAGTGGTTGATCACTGCTTAGAGCATGATCACACCTTTAAAGAATTTCATTGGACTGTGATTGACTCTGTTCCCCTGGATCCTCGGGGTGGAAATCGTTTGTCTAGACTTCAACGCCTGGAGCAACGTTGGATTTTCATATTGGACACAGTCTCTCCTAAAGGATTGAATCGAGAGATAGAATGGGATAGTATGTTGACGTAGGTATCTCGTGGTCCAATCAGAGTAGGGACTCCCTATCAGTGGGATGGACCCTATTTCTGATTGGCGGGTTTCCTCTATTTCAATGTGATCGGTTGAGCGCCATGAATGAGTGAAGAATACTGGCCACAGTGACGGCGTTTGGTGTAACGGTTGCCTGACGAACTTTGGTTTATGAATGCACTTGATACAGGGTTTATCCCGAAACGTGCATGTCGTGTGAACAACATTGACCTTTGAGCAACTGCTGGATTTGGACATTGTTACCGTTGAGGAGATAACACAGATAAGTGCCCTCCTCGACAGGGTTTTATGGGGTTTGGAAACCTTTGAATTGAATAAAAGAAGTTTGCCGTCTGGAGGGGGTTGGACTTTTGGTTCTGGCCCTCCCTCGGCACGCTCCGACAAAAATATTTATTGAACGTTTGAGAAACTTTAATTATGATGTTGGGGAAGTAACTGAGGGATTGGTTATCGAGGGGATTTTCATCTGAATTGCAATATTCTCCTCTTTGGTAGGGTCTCTATTAGTCACATGTGGTAAGGCAACTATCTGAAAACATTATTGGAACGAACAAGGTATACCCAGGTAGTGTGCAACCATAGTGTAATCAGAATGTGCAAGAGGTGCTACAATGCAATTGAAATGTCCAGCTGAACCTGGCATCTAGGGTGAGTGTCCCCAACCCTGTGTGTCTGAGATCGTGTTGATCCACTGCCGTTGGAGCCTCTGATGTGGCCAGGACTGCTTGGGCAAGATGGTACCTGTCCGTGCCAGTGGTGATACTGGAATGTGTGGATGGAAGACAAGGTGGTGGTGCGGGTAGGCTATGGTAGTGTCCCGCGCCTGAAGCTGGTGCACATGTGCTCTTATGTGGCTTGGGCTCCTGCCCAGTCTAGGCAAATGGCGATGCGGCTGGAGATCCAAAGCGATAAGGTCCACTTGTTGACTAGGCATCCCGGTCTAATAGGGTCGGAGGGGGAAGAAGAGTTGTGTCCCCTTGTCGTTGGTGTGTATTCCTGTGTAGGTAGGTGTGCATTCCTGTGTAGGTGGACGCGCAAGGCTCTGTCACTCAGGGGGTGTGGAGCCTCTGTTCCTCCGAGGAGGCATGGAGTGCCGGGTGGAGGTTGGCAGCCTGATGGTCAGGTTGACGAGGAGGGTAGATGCCAACCTAGGAATGAACTTTGGATGTGTCTGGTAGATAAATGCACCTGGTAGGTAGATGCACAGGGCCCCAATGCAGTCCAGGGTGTGGAGCCCATGGGGTGCCAGTGGAAGGTCAACAGCCCAAAGGTCTGGTTAGCGAGGAAGGAAGATGACACAGTCCTTGGATGTGTCTGGAGGGTGGCTCGGTCCTGGTACGGCTACATGACTGCCAAGTTCCCCATGAGATTGTGCAGTTTACAGCTCCACCTGGGGGATGTGATCACTACGAGGAGAGCGATTCCCAGGTTGCATACTTCAATTCCATTGTTTGCAGGGGCTCAAATGGTTTATGTGTCAGCTATTTGCGGGACATAGGTCTGTTAAAACCCTTATGAGGTGCATGACCAGAGGGAGCAGGGTTCACTCATGAAGCATGGCGATAGAGCGCTCCCTGATGCAGCTGTAGAATGTTGTGACTGCAGAGAGGTGCAGTGGACTGTGGGTTTTTGGGTTTTTTTTGTTTTTTTTAGTCCAGGTGAGGTACTGGAGTATTCATGCTAGTTGCAAGAGAAGGGGTCCAGTGGCTGCGCTGGGTACTGGGCGCTGAAGTGTCTATTTCAAGTCATAGTACTTCATTGTTGATGTGCGCCTGATTGCTGTTTGATGCCCGTCTGCCTTGATAGGTGCCTGTACCACTTGTTGTACCAGTACCAGGAAAGAAGGTTGAGCGATGACAGGGTTATCCTCTCAAACTCCAAGCTGCCAGTGCGAGTGTTGGAAGATTAGGGTGCCTGGTTCCCCCACCATGACAGGATAGGACCACAGAGGGGGACTTTTTTTGGGGGGGCCCCGGTGCTAGGGGACCCACACCTGTCCAGGCTAGTGATGATAATGGCCTGTGCTTGTCCTGGATGATATGCCATAGCTTTCTCCTGGACACAGTGAAAACGGAGGAGTTGACTTGTGGGCATCCCCACCAAGGAGTGGTGGAGTGGGGGGGAGGTGCCCCAGGTGTCAACTCATGCAGGTCTAGTAAGTGGCTGAGCTTGTCCAGGTGATGGACCTGCCCGGGGACCAAACGAGGAAGACAGGATGGGTGGGGATAGTCCACTATTAGCCATTCGTCACTTAAGAGGCACTGTGGCATAGGACTTCTTGAAATGAGTGTCCATGGCTAGGGCATCATGGGATCCATTGTTGGGAAACAGCAGTTGGCAGGCTCCGCCAGAAGTATTGTCCAGGATCCCTACTGTTGAACAAGGTGTGGCTCATGAGTTTGAATGTATGTAGGTGAGGGGTGCCCACTAGGGGCCGGGCTTTCCATGGTGGAGGACCTCAGGACCGGAGCCCAAGATGTGCCTCTTTATTATTATTATTATTATTTAGTTTGCATCATTGAGGGACCTTGTTGGCAGGGCAGCACTAGGTGCCTTCTGGGAGAGGGTCGTGAATGGTTCCGTGATCTTTGTGAATGCCCCAATAGGGGTCAAGGATCTCCATGAGGCAGAGTCCGTCTTGGCGGGAGGAGATCGCCTGATCAGTGAGACCCCTGGTGTTGCGAAGCATAGTGAAGTGATGTTACATCTGTGGGGCTCGACAGACAGATGTCCTTTCTCGGGGCAGTTTCGCCAATAGGTTAGTTTTGCACTTATGGCAGTCGTGAATCTCACTTCTAAGCCAGGGTATGTGGAATATGATCTTAATCTCTCAGATTTACTGCTAATGCTCGGCGTAATACTTGCATCGTGCCAAAGACAGCCTTTCTTGGTCTCTGATTGCATTTCTTGATACTTCAAGATCTGGGAGAGACCTAGTGCACACTGTTTCCATTTTTTTTGTAAAGTTAGGGAACCATATCCCTAAGCCCGGGAGCTATTTCATAATAAAGATGGTGAACCAGCTATGAATTAGCATAGGTACTGAGGACCCGGGCCTCCATCAGAAGGCAGAAGTAGTAGGGAAGGGATCTTTGACAGTCCATGAGAAGCAAAAAGAGGCGATAACCCTTCTTTTTTTTTTTTAAATAGTTTCGAACAATTCTGGAGAAAGTCATGAACCACTCTTAAAGAGGGCCCAGGTAATCCATGCTTACCCCGGGCCATCGTGGCAGTTTGCATACCTTTTGGGAACCTGACAGGCTCAGGATGCCTGAATGGCCACTGCAGGTAACAGGACAATGGGCATGACTGCGGTCTGACCCAGAACGGCAGTTGTCCTATGCTCCCCTTCCCTGTGAGTCCAAGAAGCAGGATTAAGTCTGCTGGATATTAATCTGCTGGGTATAGTGGACCTTGGCTTTGATAAAATAGGTCATTGTCCAGGCCGGTTAGTCCCTGAGTGTGTCCTATGAGGCCCTTTAGGAGGCATGACAGAAGCCAGAGATACAGGGGTTGGGGACTGTTGACATATGCGACTGTGGAGACTTCTCATCGCGATGCATAGCCGATTACGGGCTGAGCTGCTCCACAGGATGATGTCAGGCCAGATGTCTCTTCCCAAGTTGGAGAAGGGGGTGAGTGGTTCCAGCAGGCTAGGGTAGTAAGGCCCTGGACCCTGTTGCCTCTTACCTATTCCAGCTGCAGGGCGAGTGGGGCTACAGTATTACCTACTAGCACAGGGCATTGGAAAGCGAGGTCTATTGTGCTCTATCACAGCACCTCGCTGGAAGGGTCAGTGACCTGCTTATGGTCCGCAGCTCCAGCAGTGGGTGTTGGGCCTTGGTTTTCTTGGCTATATATATATATTTTTTTTTTTTTTTAACTGGAGGCAGGAATCGCGTAGATAAGCCCCTTTGGATCACATTGGCAAAAGGAGGAAGTGTCCTCACCTCCTGGATCATGCTGACACTGTGGACTGATGCCTCTGGGCCCAGTAGGCCTGTTGCTCTACAAAAGGCTTCTGAGAGAGGTTTGCTTCAAAGGTTGGCCCTTGCTGGAAGCAGACACTGAGCTGATGGACCCGTGAAGAGCAGTGGGAGGATCTGGCTCTCTGAAACCAGGGGCAGGAAGGGAATGGTGCAGAGGCAACCTTTGGCTGACCTAGGTGGCAGAGCTGTGACCAGGCTTTCAGACCAGGGCTCACTAACCAACTGGACACCAAGGGGGGACATTTCATGGTCTCTGAGTGGTCACTGGCAGTCTTCACTGATGACTGACGATAGCAATAGCCTTCAAACCACGATGCAGCGCTTACTAGCGCTCTGTTGCTGTGTCACTTTTCTTCTGTGCACAATATGCCGTTTCCATTTCCCTGCAAAACCGGAAGGGCAGTCCGTGGTCTCTGAGGGTCACCGGCAGTCTTTACTGATGCCCATCAGCAGAACAGAAAAAAACCCAGTAAGGAAATTTGTGTCCATGCACCAAGGGCTGACACCTGTAGGCGTCTGGAGGCAAGACAGTACGGAGAGGAGGACTGGCCGCAACTGCATTGGCGCCATTGTCATTTGTGCCACGGCTCCGCTCCCACAAGGTCGCTGCCGAAAGGGTTGGCGCCGATCTGCACCGAGACCACCCTCAATCGGCGTAGACAGCAGCCGGCACTGATCCACGTTGAAGCAGCGCAGGCCTCTCTGGGGCCGTCGGCTTCTGTTGGTGGTCAGCTGTCCAGTGTACATGCTGGGATGATTCTCTCCGTCGGCTCTGAGACAAGGCAGACGATGTCGATCACCACCGTATGGCTGGAGACCTTCCTCGTTGGGCGGGGCCAGACGTTTCCTCGGCGACTGAAGAACCCTGACCATTCTTCAAGAGGCCGGAGCAAGGCTGCGGGCCTCTGGAGGGGCCGAAGGCGGGTGCGGGGGGCCCGCAGGTGGAGGAGCAGCACAGTCGGGGATGGAGGCCCTGGACGGCACATCCAGGGCTGTGGCCGGAGAAACGAGCGACATCTTGGTCCTGGCCAAGACGGCCTGTGCCCTGCGAGGGGCAGTTAGGGCAGTGGGGGAGCGGAGAAAACACAGCAGTGGGATAGAACTCACACGGCCGGGGACGGAGGCCCTGGGGGTGCATCCCATGCCGCAGGGGTAGCTCTCTTCTCCATGCAGCCAGAGAAGCAAGCGAGGAGGCAAGAAGGAGGGTGCTGGAAATCATAGTCCTCAATTCGTAGGGCCCGGTGGTGCTCCCCAGCACTGGCGGAATAATTCTTCTTCTTTTTAATATTGCCAAAATCTGACAGTGGTCTTGGTTCAGTGGCATCGCCTGGGAGGACATCTGCTGCACTGTGAGCACACGGCTGGCAGGCAAAGGGGCTCTGAGCCCAGCCACCCTGATCGAAAGAAGTTGCTGCATGGCACTGGAGCTAATCTGAGGCAAAGGAAGCATCAGAGACATAACATTAGAGACATTTTAAATTCATATAAGTAAGTAAAAGGAGTATTAGGTAGATTTCAGTCAGAAAGGAGAGAGATCCATCTTGTTGGCAAGGCGGAAGAACTGAAAACTGGATGGCTAGGGGCGGGCCAGTGGGTTGGGCTACTAGGGCTCATGCTCAGAAAGGCTCCCCTTCCCTGTGAGTCCAAGAAGCAGGATTAAGTCTGCTGGATATTAATCTGCTGGGTATAGTGGGTATAGCTTTGCCTTTCTGAGCTATGGAGAGTAGTTCCGTATATGGCGCCGTCGGATAACGTCACCAGGTGTGGCTGGCTCATCCTGCTTGTCCTTGGAGAACCCAAGTTGCCAAGAAGTGAACTGGATAGATGTTATGTACCAGATAACAAATTGAAAGACTAGATGGATCTTAGAAGCACGTTTACTAGTTGCATTAGCTGTTAATGTGGCAAACAGCGCTTGTCAAGCATGCCAAATTAACTGCTAATGCTGGGAAAATGCAGATAATACAGCAATTTTCTGCACTATCTGCACAACACACATTAGCTAATGTGAGGGGGGGTGGGCTGACTATGAGCATGTCTGAAATGCATGTTCACCGTGCATGGTAACCGTACATTTTGCAGACAGCACCTGTGTTAGACATGCAGGAACCCAGAGCAGAAACTGGTGAGGGGACCCCAAAGCCAGTCTGCAGGCTATGTCTTCTTCAGCTTGACATAGACTTGGCAATTGCCCTGTTTCCCACCCCCTAATGCTGGCCCTGTTTACTGACATCACAGGAGCGATTACTACTGCCTCAATGGGTGGCAATACTTGCATCCACAATGCTGATGGGCCTCATTGCATTTTGTTTATTGTTTAATATAAACTTGATTAATCACATTTAACTCCAAGTATTGAGGCAGCTTACATTAATAATCCAATAAAATACATAATAATAAGAAGAAAAAAAGAAAAGAAAGAAAAGAAAAAGGAGAAAAGAACCCTCCCCCCCCCCACAGCACATTACCTCTACTCCAGCATGCTACAAGAAGAATCACAGGTCCTACAATCCCCAACTATTCTATAACCCACCAAAGGCTTGTTCATAAAAAACGTTTTACAATGTTTCTTCAATAATTTCAATGACTCTGCTTGACAAACATATAAAAGTATTGAATTCATAACCAAGGAACCACAAAGTAAAACGCTGTCAGGTGGATTCCAATTGAATGGCAGGAACAGACGGTAGCACCAAACAACATTGGGTCTGGGACCTAGTGCCTCTAGAAGGAAAATAAGGCAAAGGCAGAGTGGTCAAATAACCGGGGCTACCAAGGTAGTATGCCTTAAAAGCAAATCAAAGGATCTGAAACTTCATCTGAAAAAGTAAAGGCAACCAATGGTAGGCCTTCAGCAATGGAGTGACATGCTCAAACATTGAAGATCGAGTCACAAGCTTTAGGGCCATATTTTGAACCCCTTGCAACCAATACAACACTATCACAGGCAGACCATGGTAAAGAGAATTGTAATAGTCTAGCCTACTAATGACTAAAGAAAAAATCAAAACTAAAAGGGAAGATTGATCTAAATAGGGCCTAAGAGCCCGAATAATGTGCAAAAATAAAAACGTCTTCATTGTACCAGACACCAGGGAATCAAATGTAAACCTGGAATCAAAAATAAACCCCAGAATCTTAAGTTGTGAAACTACCAGTAGAAGCTGGTCCTCCAAAAGAGGCACAAGCTCTGGAGGTGGTCAATGGGAAACCCACCAAGCCTCACATCTACCAGGGTTTGGTTTCAAACAGCGCTCTCACAACCACTGTGCAATACTAGTAAGAGAAACACTGAGGGGCTGAAAATCTATAATCCGAGCATCAAAACATAAAATTAACTGAATATCATCCGCAAACAAATGCACAGAAAACCCCAGTGCTTTGGGAACAGCTTCTTTCCACACTTCAGAAACCACTATTTTCCAACCTAGTCTAGTGATCTTGAGAGATTTTAATGTTCATTACGATTTCCCTGTTGAGAGACAAACTTCTCTTTCAGCTGGCCTCTGATCTTGCATTGAATCAGCTTGTCTCCTAGTCTACTCATGCTGCTAGTCATATCCTGGATCTGATATTTAATTCTCAAGCTTTCTCTTCCTCCCTTTCGACTTCCTCTTTCCTCTCAGTTCCTTGAATGGATCACTACTGCGTCTTCTTTGACTTCCTGTTTTTGTCATCTCCTACTCCCGTCTGGGGTTGTTCACCTGTTTGTGGCTCTTTCTCTCGCAGGATCACTCCTGATACTTTGTCCGCTTTTCGCTTTTCTGATACTATCTTCCCTCCCACTTTCAATATCCTGACCCCTGAGGATGAGGTTTTTACCTAGAATTCTCTTCTCACTTCGGCATTAGACTACCTGGCCTCTTTGCACCCCCAATCTGTGCTCTCAAAGCATCATCAGCCCTGGTTTCATACCGGTCTCCACCTCCTCCATCATCAACTGAGGCATTCCAAGTGACACTGGAGGAAGACTCATTCTCCCAACTCCTTGACTTTCTCTAATGATCATTATGCTCATTATTGTTCTGCCATCTCGTCAGCTAAGAGAATTTATTTTACCAATGCTATTCTCTTCATCTAATTCCTCGAAGCAGCTCTTCTCTGTTGTTTCTCACTTTCTTTCTCCTCTGTTCCACAGGTTCTTCCTTCTGCCCTATTTGCAGATCAATTTGGCAATTTCTTCACTGACAAGACTGCTGATCTCCACTCATGGTTTGTTGCCCTTTCCTCCTCGGTCTTCACATCCCAGCTTTCATCCCCAAAGTGTTCCTCCTCTCAAGCCTCAGGTCTTCTTTAAATCTACCCTTTCTCTCTTCCCTCTCACACCTTATTGGTTCAATGAGCAAGACTACCAGTCCATCTGATCCAGTTCCATTTTCCTGGATTCCTCTTGGCTCTCTTACTCTCCCTTCCAAGAGTTCACTCTATTTTTCTGAACTGTCTTTCTTCCAGCATCATGCCCACTTCCTGAAAGACTGCTTTGATCCACCCTTTCCTTAAAAAAATCTTCTCTTAATCCCTCCATTCTTTCTAATTTCAGGCCTGTCTCTAACCTACCCCATAGGTCTAAGGCACTTGAGCGCCTGGTCCTCTCTTAACTCTTGGATCATCTTGAAAAGCATTCTTCTCTCTATCCTCGGCAATCTGGTTTCTACTTTTTCACAGCACTGAAACTGTTCTAACTTCCCTTCTTAGTGAGGTTCACTAATCTTTTGAGCATGGTGATGCTTCCCTTGGTGTCTTTGGATGTCTCATCATCTTTTGATCTGGTTGACCACTCTATTCTTCTCTCTCATCTTTCAGATATTGGTCTCCATGGCACTATCCTCAAGTGGTTTCAATCTTTTCTGTCCAACCGCTCCTTCTCAGTTTCCTTTAACTCTCTCATCTTCCCACCCTCTGATCTATGGCATGCTCCAGGGTTCTTTGCTTGTTCCCATTCTTTTTAATATTTTTCTGGCTCCTATTACCCTTCTGGTGCAAGAATTTAGTGTCTCAGTTTATTATTATGTGGATGACATCCTGCTTGTTCTCCATGCCAATCCAATGGGTCTAGATCATTCTCCTCTCAATGTGTGCCTCTCTGCTGTGGCTGCCTAGCTTCAAGACAATCGTTGGGTGCACAATATTTTCAATAACATCTTATGGATGTGAAAGTTGGGCAGTGAAAAATATAGACAGGAAGAAAACTGAAGCCTTTGAATTATGGTGCTGGTGAAGAATACTGTATATACCATGGACTGCCTGAAGAACAAACTAGTTAGTACTAGAGGAGATCTTTAGAAGCTCAGATGACAAGACTTCAACTTTCATACTTTGGACACATCATGCGAAGAGAGAGATCATTAGAGAAAAAAATCATGCTTGGTAAGGTTGAAGGTCAATGCAAAAGAGGATGGCTGGCAATGAGATGGATCAATACAATAACAGCAGCTATGGATGCCACTCTATCAAAAATGAGTTGCCTGACTGAAGATTGAACACAGTTAAGGACAGTATCCAGAGGGTTGCCATGAGTTGACATCAACACGACGGCACTTAACAACAACAACATTCATAAAACTACTGCCCTTTGGCTATCCTCCTCCTCCTCTAGTGTTCCTACAGCTGCCTCTATGCTTTATAATACTTTGATTTATCTCACCTCCACCCTCACTTACCTGGGTGTTACTCTGGATTCTGTTCTGACTTTCCATAATTACATTAATCATGTCATTCAACGGTCCTATTTTTCAGATCCGTTTTATTCATTCTTACCTTTCTCCATCTGCTCTTGCTACAGTTCTACTCACCCTTGTCATCAGTCATCTCAATTACTGCAATATAATCTTTGCTGGTCTTCCTGGTCATGAGAGGTTACAATTAGTGCAGAACTCTGCAGTCTGTATGCTCATCCATGCCTCTTGTTACAATCACATCTCTCCCTTACTGATGAACCAACACTGGCTCCCCATCCGCTACAGAATTCAATACAAAATTCTTATCCTGATCTATAAAGCCTTACACACTGGTCTCCCTTACTATCTCTCCTCTCTGGCGCTACTTCACACTCCGTACAGGGCCCTTTGATATCTTCATGTCAACATCCTTCTGCCTCAAAAGCAAGATATAAATCCACACACCAATCTGCATTCTACTTCCTTGCACCATCCCTCTGGAATGCTCTGCCCCCAGATCCTCATCTGCAGAGCTCCTGTCCTAGGTTCAAAGCATCACTCAAACATACCTGTTCCAATTAGCCTTTTCTGTATTATTATAACCTGCTGGCCTGCCATTTTCTTCTCTTTAGCTTTCTTTCTTGACTTTCTTATTTCCTCCTTGTGTGGTGCAAGCGTTCTTTCCTATGCAATCAAAGTTTCTTTCTGTTTCCCGATGTTGTTTTTATTGTAAACCACCTTGCTGTTTCAATATGGTGGTATATCAAATAAACTACACACACACACGCAAACTAAAGCAAAAGGATTCAAAGTTTGCTGTGGCTTGAACCCATGACATTGCATGCTAGAGACAGGTGTCTTGCAACTAGGACCACAAAGCCCACGTGACTTATATCTAAGCCTACTGCTGGAGGAGCCAACTGACCAGCAAGGAGGGTGTCCTGTTGGACACCAAAGATAAAGAAACTCAGCCAGAACACCCTTGCTGGTTCTACAAGTTTCTGATGGGCCTGTCCTGTATTAACTGCTATCCAGCTCCCTGTACATCTTCAGTGCATAGATATGTTCAAGTCTGGCCTACCTTTTGCTCCACTCCTGCTCTTGGCTAAAAGCCTTCTTGTTTCTGATCCTCATCTGGTTTCTTCATTGTTCCACCCTGCCCTAGGCCTGGCCTCTCCAGCTATTCTCCCACCAGAGATAGGCCCGACTTTTCTCTTCCTCCCCACCCCCTTCCTGTTATCTTCTCACATACTCAATCATCTTTGTTTTATGCATTGTTGTTCCACTCCATTCCCCTCCCTTATGTTCTCTGGACTAGAGCTGTATCTATTAATTTATAAAAGACTTTTCTTCTGTGTTTGCAATTGATGGCTTTTTTGTATCATCTAAAACCTAATTTGTAAACTGATAACAAGTTTTCCTGTGGAATTCACAAATGTATATAAATAAATGAAAAAGGGAGTTGAATTCTGTAGTTTCTCCTGGCTGAAGGGACTGTCACAGCAATGAGTGGGTTATGAACAAAGGTATAACAAACAAGAGCAATCTGGAGAGCAAAAGTACGGGAAACCAAGGAAATGAAACAACGAAAGAAAACTAGCTGGATGGAATCTATTGTTCATCGGTTCACCTTGTGGACAGAAACAAAACTGCATGCGTACATTTGAAAATCACACAGGCAAAAACTGTGATTCATTTTTGGTTCCTTTGGGCATTTTTTCTCAGTTCTTAACCTTTTTTCCAGTTTGTTTCACACATTTGTTTAAATAAGTTTTTTTTAATGTTCATTAGAACTTTTTAACATTCATTCATTTACTTGTCACACACTAATGCAAACGTTAATACATGCTAAATCGATTTAGCATGCGCTAGATATTTTAAGGAACACTAACAATCTGAATGTGAATTAACGAATGCACAATATATTAGTCTTTCAAAACTGGTCAATTTGTTCAAGCCAAGCTCCAAGATTATCAATGACCTATCAGATTACTGACATCATTTTATTTGAAACAGTATCGAATAGTCAAGGGGAATAAATCCATGACTGCTTTGCATCATTATTTATTTTCTCTAATTAGCTAAAGAAACTCAAATGACTTCAGTCTGGTGACAACTCAAAAGTGTTTGTAAATTTCTATTTTTATTCCCAAGGTCTGCTCTGTCTGCCAAGAACATTGGTTTTCCAAGGATATGATCCAAATGATGTACAAGTCTTCAAAAACCTTCTCACAGGCTACAGGAATATCTTTAATCTTTGCTAACCACCTCCTAGGTCTGCTAAATTTCAGAACAGAGTCTTGTGCCCAAATGAAAGTAACTTGCGGTGACATCTGTAAGTTCCTTTGAGAAAAACATTTGTCTTCCTTAGGTCTTAGAAGAAGGATCTTTTCCATGTTGATTGAAAGAATGAAATCTAGCTTTCTCTTGTTCCTTCTTTATTAGTGTACTATGGCCAACCTGTCCTATAGGTTTTAAAACAGAATTGTTGGCGGGGAAGAGGGTGGAGGATGTACAACTTTCTAAGGCTTTGGTAGAGTTGTCAGGACTTTGTCGTCACATCTTTAAGTGCAGAATGCAAAACGTTAGATTGGATTTGCCAAAAAGAGGTGGTTTATCCAGTTCCAGTTTCTGAAATGCTCATGTGCTAGTTTAGTGTTTGAAAAACCTATGAAAGATGTAGTGATAATTTTGTAGTTAGCCTGGTTGTTATTCCAGTATTTTATCACATTTTATGCTAAAGACTTGCTACATTGTAACCTTCATCCTGGATGGGAGAGTTGAATTATTTCTAAAACAAACTTCGGGACTTGCAACTTTTTCCCCACTCATTTTAAGATGAATGACTACAATGAAATTGATCACGAATTAGCAACATGCTACGAGGTATGATATAAATAATTCCATGATGTATAGAAAGTAAATTTTGGAAACCTTGGGTGCCATTTGCACATATCCAAGGCAAACTTAACATGTGTAAACTGGAATTTTTGTATAAGAGACTTTAGAAAATGTTCTATTTATATGCATAGGTGACAGCATGCAGAGGCTTTAAATAGGTGTGTTCTAGGTTGAAGGTCAACACAAAAGAGGACGGCTGGCAATGAGATAGTGTGCATTCTGCATTTTACAATGACAGGACAGAGATGCCTCTAAAACATTCCCTATCAGCAGCATAGCCCCCAGCTTCTTCAGAAAGAACAGGGTAGGAAGAAGGGGAGGAGTGGCACTATATGTAAAAAATAATAGTAAAGCTTTGGAACTAGAGAGCTTAAAAGGGAGAGAGGAGGCACTGTGGGTTAAACTAGAAAGAGGGAAAGAGAAATCTATTTCAATTGGTATGATATACAGACCTCCCTCACAAGAGGAAGAGGTGGATGGAGAGTTAATTGAAGACATACGCAGCATTGCTAGGAAAGGGGAAGTGCTACTGATAGTGGATTTCAATATGCCAGATGTTGATTGGCACATTCCTGCTGCAGTATCATCTAGAAGTAAGGAGATCCTGGATTCTCTACAGGGAGAACTATTCAGGCAATGGGTAACTGAACCCACACAAGAAGGGGCCATACCAGACTTGGTGCTTACCAATGGTGCAAGTGTTTCTGATGTTATAGTGGGAGATCATTTTGCATCCAGTGATCACCACATGGTGTGGTTCAGTATTAGGACTAGGGCTGTTAAAATCCATTCAAAAGCAAGGGTCTTAGACTTTAGGAAAACTAACTTTGCCAAGATGGGCCAATACCTCAGGGAGTCGTTAGCGGGATGGGAACAGCTGTGGGATGTAGAAAAACAGTGGGAAAAACTGAAAGGGGATATTTTAAGGGCAACCAACCTTTTTGTTAAAATGCTAAATAAAGGTAAAAGGAAAAGGAGGCCACTATGGTTTTTGAAAGAAGTAGCTGAAAAAGTGAAGAAAAAGAGGGAGGCCTTCATAAAATACAAGAGATCACGAAAAGAGGAAAACAGGCATCTATATTTGGAAAAACTTAGAGAAGCTAGCAAAATAGTCAGGAAAACAAAGATTCAAAAAGAGGGGGAAATAGCCAATGCAGTTAAATGGGGGGGGGGGGGGAGGGGGGATAAGACATTTTTCAGATATGTTAGTGAGAAGAGGAAGGGCAAAAGTGGTATTGTCAGACTCAAGGGTGAAGGGGAGGAATATGTAGAAGCTGATAAGGATAAAGCGGAATTACTTAACAAATATTTCTGTTCTGTGTTCACAGATGAAGAACCAGGAGCAGGACCTCAGAAAACACCCATAAACAGGAACAGAAGCGAGGGGCATCTTTAACAATTTTCAGAAGACTGTGTTCGTGTGAAACTAGCCAAACTTAAAGTAGACAAAGCGAAGGGACCAGATGGGATACACCCTAGAATACTGAGGGAACTTAGGGACGTTCTAGCAGCTCCACTGACTGAACTTTTTAATGCATTGTTGGAGTCGGGAGTGGTGCCAAAAAACTGGAGAGAGGCACATGTGGTATCTTTACACAAAACTGGAAGTAAGGATGTTGTTGAAAACTACAGGCTGATTAGTTTAATTTCGGTGGTGAGTAAATTATTGGAAGCGCTGCTGAAAGAGAAAATAGTGAGGTTTCTATAGTCCAGCAGATTACAGGGTTAGAGGCAGCATGGATTCACCAGAGGCGTTTTGTCAGACAAATCTGATTGATTTCTTTGACTGGGTGATTAGGGAGTTGGGCCGAGGGAGAGCCCTAGATGTGGTATATTTAGATTTCAGTAAAGCCTTAAGACACCGTTCCTCACTGGCGACTTATAAACAAACTGAGTACCCTAGGGATGGACCCTAAAGTTACCGCTTGGGTTAGAAATTGGTTTCAGTGGGAGGTGACAAATGGTACAGGTAAATGGAGCTCACTCTGAAGAGAAGGAGATTACCAGTGATGTGCCCCAGGGATCAGTCCTTGGTCCGATTCTTTTTAACATCTTTGTTCGTGATATAGCGTAAGGGCTGTCGGGTAAGATTTGCCTCTTTGTGGATGATAATAAAATCTGCAATAGAGTAGACACCCAGGAAGATATAGATAACATGAGGAGGGATCTAGCTAAGCTTGAAGAATGGTCTAGAATTTGGCAGCTGAGATTTAATGTTAAAAAATGCAAGGTGGGCTGCAGCAATCCAAGGGAGCAATATAGTATAGGTGGTGAAGTATTTTCGTCCACTAAAGAAGAGCGGGACCTAGGCGTGATTGTGTCTGATGATCTTAAAGTAGCTAAACAGGTAGAAAAGGCGACCGCAAAAGCTAGAAGGATGCTTGGATGCATAGGGAGAGGAATGGCCAGCAGAAGAAAGGAGGTGATAGTGCCTCTGTATAAGTCTTTGGTGTGACCTCATTTGGAGTATTGTGTGCAATTCTGGAGATCATACCTTCAAAAGGAAATAAACCGGCTGGAGTCCGTACAGAGGGTGGCTACTAAAATGGTTTGTGGTCTTCATTATAAAGCATATGAGGACAGACTTAAGGATCTTAATATGTATACCTTAGGGAAGGGCAGGATAGAGGTGATATGATTGAGACGTTAGAATACCTCCATCGCATAAATGTACAGGAGGAGAGATTCTTTCGATTGAAAGCAAGCTCTACTACGAGTGGACATGGGATGAGGGTGAAAGGGGATGGATTCAGGAGTGATATGTGGAAATATTTCTTTACAGAAAGAGTGGTGGATCCGTGGAATAGTCTTCCAATGGAGGTGGTAGAGATGAGGACAGTATCTGAATTCAAAGAAGCATGGGACAAACACAGAAGATCTCTAAAGGAAAAAAGGGGAATGTTGTAGTGGTTGACATGGAAGGACAGACTAGATAGGCCATGCAGTTTTTTTCTGTCATCATAGTTCTATTTTTCTATATTTGGACCAATGGTTTGGAGGAGTGCTTAAGGGAAAGGGAGGAATTGGGTTGACCTCAGTATCAAAGTGGCTTGCTTTTTAGAAGGCAGTTCCCAAATTAGCTGCTCTTATAACTAATGCATCACAAACACGTATGAGGAGCAAAACCATGTCTTATATGTCTATCTAGAGCTACTTATATGCATATACGCTTTATAATTGTGCTATTTCTTAAGTGTTCATTTATAAAATGTCTTTCTGTGTTCAGCCGGGCATCAAATATATGTGATGTTTGGTGATATTACTATTACTACTATTGCTTATCATTTTTTATAGCACTACAAGATGTGTGCAGTGCTGTTTTATATGTATTTATATGATATTATATGTATTTTTTGAAAGGCTCCACATTCCCCAAGTCTTTTATAAAAAATTAAGCTAGCTTTAAACACACAGACTAAACATTCTTTTTACTACCTAGACAACCCATATAACATTTTCCTCTGTCTTCTTACCTAGCTAGAATTCATCAAAGCTTTGCATGTAGGTTTTTTCCAATATATTTACTTCTATAGGATTTGTTATCCTTACATAAAAAATTATTTATCTACGTGAAAAATCAAGTGAAAAATTGGATCTATGTGACCTGTGCATAATAAGAGTTCCCCTATTTCTAGTATACAGTAGTTGAGACCCTGAGGGTGCTTGATCTTGTTTGATCTCAGAAGTTAAGCAGGGTTGAGCCAGGTTAGTACTTGGATGTGAGATCACCTTAGACTACTAGGCGCTGAAAACTTTCTGCACGGAAGAAAGACCTGGCAATCTACTTCTGGTCGCACCAGGGGATAGTTACAATATGGAGAGGAGTCAACATCAACTCAACAGCATTTACATAGAAACATAGAAATATGATGACAGAAGACGACCACATGGCCTATCTAGTCTGTCCTTCCATAACAACTACAACAGTCCCCTTATAGAAACATAGAAATATGACATAATAGATCGGTTCTTTATGCCATCAAAAAGTAGAAAGACTAGAGGACACGCAATGGAGCAGCTACAATGTAACCCATTTAAGAATAATAAGAAAAAATATTTTTTCACTCAACGCTTAATCAAACTCTGTAATTCGTTACCGGAGGATGTAGTAAAAGCTCTTAGTGTAGCTGGGTTTAAAAAAGGTTTCAACAAATTCCTGGAAGAAAGTTCTATAAACCATTTGTAAACCGCTTTGGTGCCTATGGCTAAAAGTGTTTTTTTAAGTATTGAATAAGCATAAACATAACTAAAGAGGACCCACTGCTTATCCCCTGACAAGCATTGTAGAACCTGTGTGGAACCTTTTTGGGAACCTGCCAGGTACTTTTGACCTGGTGTGGCCACTGTTGGAAACAGTATACTGGGCTTAATGGACCTTTGTCTGACCCAGTATGGCATTTCATATGTTCTTATGTTCAGAGATGTAGTGGCAAGAGAAAGGTATACCTCCAGGACATGTCACAGCGAAAGGATTGCTCCCTGCTCTGTGGGGCAGCCTTGTCTATGGAGGAAAGGTCCATAAACCATTATTCAGAAGGGACCCAGGATATCAATGCTTGACCCAGTACAAGCATTGTGGAACCTGTGTCTTTTGGGGAAACTGATAGGACGTATGACCTAGATTGGCCACTGTTGGAAACAGGATACTGGGCTTGATGGACCTTGGTCTGACCCAGTATCTTATGTTCTTATGAGCAATGCTTAACTGTGCCAGCTAATTTGTTCTGCAGTCATGTCTACTTATAAAATTAAAGCATGTCTCTGCTGTTAGTAAATTTCACATAGTACTGCAGGGAATATTTTCACCAATTTTAGATCCTTCAAATGAAATTTATGTACTTTTGCCAGGAGTAAGTAAGGTTAAATTAACTACAGTGAGGGCAGAACATGGTATTTGGATTCCTTACAGGAGCAAATTTTAGGAACCATATAACCCCCTTACTGATAAAATTTCATTGGCTACCCATTTATTTCCACGTTCATGTTAAGGTACTTTGTTTGGTATTGAAGAGTTTGCCTGACATGTGTGTCAAGTAATTGATTTTGATGATACAACAACACAGTAAATTATGTAATTCCAAATATTGTAAGAAGGCAACAATATAGTTAGGAGAAGTAGAGCAAGTTTCTTTTTTATCTTGGACTTTTCATTGCAATGTGTACATGTTCTAATATAAACCGTTCATTATCATTTCTATTCATGGAAGAAAGTACCCATATCCATTTGATGAGCCATGAATGGTCATGATTCTCTCACATAAGGACCTCCATCAAGGTAATGACCCTGAATGGGTTTGTTCTGAGTGATACGAATAAACTTCGCTTTGAAGTCTTAGTAGGATATGTCTTCTAGGCCCTGGTCATACTGCACTTGGACTACTGTAACATAATCCTACAGGGTCTACGATATGTAACCCATCCCTGGCAAATGGTGCAGAACACAACTGCCCAGATTCTGCATGGGGCATCTATTTACAATCACATCACTCTAATCCTCAATGCCCTACACTGACTCCCCATTACCTCCCACTCTAAAACATCATGTCTTATGCACTATATTCAAAGAATTCCATGTCCTCTCCTCAGATTATTTACAATCTCTCATTCTAAGGAGATCAGACAAGAGACCTAGAAGAGCCAACACACAGTTCACCCTAGCTATTCCTCCCACAAAGAGGAAAAGCACACATGCTGCTTTAAGCTGAGCATTTTCTCTATACATTCCCAAGATTTGGAATGAACTCCCAGATAGCATCCGGTCGATACCCAACCTCGAAGACTTCTGGAGAAGCCGAAAAATGCATCCCCTCATTGAACATTTTGATGGACCCATCAATTAACTATAATGCTCATACCCCTAATCTACAGCTTTTGTAGGTCTTTCTCACCCTCGTTCAAATCCCTCCTTTAGTCACACCATATATTAACCAGTATACCCATTGTAAATATGTTGCATCCAATGTTAACCCTGTTCACACATGTTCTCTTGTTCTGATGTTTTCTCTGCGTTCTATGTACTAAATGTTGTTTGCATTGTTGATTCTAAACCACTTTGACACACTGAAAGACGGTATATAAAACAGCAAAATAAATAAATAAAATAAGTATTTGGGTGTGATCTCATTCTATCAAATTCCAGGGATATTCCAGCTCAGTTGTCCTAGACGTTTTTTGTTTGTTTCATACATTCATTTATTAAAACAATTTCAACATGTACTAACATTTCTAACACATACCAAGTTACTTCACAATGTTAATTTGTATGTTAATGTGTATTAAATTGATTAAGTGCACACTAAATATTTTTAAGGAGCACTAACAAATCAAATGCAAACTATCAGATGCATATCCCTAGTAATTTTATTGCAGACACCCTAACCTGTACAGCAAGTTTGCTCACAAGTTATGCCTGTTTTCAAAGGGAAAGTATGCACCCACTTTACTTTTGGAAGAGGCAATGCGGCTAGGTTCTGTCACCAAGGGCAACAGGTGACTAGGATGGACCATCTGTTCCAAGACCCTCCATGGTAGAGTCGTGGGGGAGGTGAAAAGTTGTGGACTCTGATGGAAAGTAAGGAGAGGGATAAAAAGGTGAAGGGGTAGGATCTGGTTTAGGTTTTAATTCAAATTCACCAATTGGGGTAGTTGTGTTTGGTGACTAAAGGGCAAAGGGATGGAAAGGAAGGGGAAAGGAGTATTGGCTTGGGGTAGTTGGTAGTACCATTGATTGTAGGACTAATTTTTGGCTCTCTTTTGTCAGTATGCTCTTGCTCGGTATGGACATGGGCTTAGTTGTGAGGGACCGTGGATAAAGAACTAATATTGTCACAGTTGGTTAAACATCTGAGCCAGCAAGTTTGTATTTATGGTATGAACTTCAGGTTTGGACCTTCTTAGCCATCACTGGGTTGGTGATGAAATATGTCCAGAGGTTTCCTGACATTGTTCCATGTAGTATGGTTAGTATCATGTTAGTCCATTGGGTCCCTAGCTAGTGATATGATAGGAACTAGGATAAGGACAGTATGGATCTTATTAAGGGTGGCATTCTGTGGGATGGCTGAGTGAGAGACTGTTCAGCTAGTAACATGGGGGCGGTATGCTCAGACCACTGCTGGAAGAGAGTATGGATATAATAGTTCATAGTTTGTTAAAAATTTGATATAGCACCCTTCGATTCCATCAGAGAAGTTTACAAACAACAATTAAAATAGTAAGTTAAAAGTTACAAGCTGATTGTTAAAAACTCAAAGGGTCATTGAATAAGACATGAAGGGTATAAAAGAAATAGGGGTTAGACAGTATAAAGAAGAAGGATAGTGTCTTATGAATGTAACTCTTCTAGATCAAAGGCAATTTCTTTAAGGAAGTTTCTTCCTGGATATAGAGGGATAATGCATTCCAAAGTTGAGGAGCCAAACAGTAAATTATGGATTTTTGGGTGGCTTCAAGATGTACCTTATGTTTTGTGGGTATTTAATGATGATGAGTGTTTAACGAGCATAGCAATCTATTGGGGTAAATGGGATTGCATGTGGTGCTAAATATTAAGGGTTGCAGGCATAAAGAGTTTTACAGGCTAAGGTAAAGGCTGTGAATTTAAACTCTATGCAAAGAGAGCCAGTGTTTATCCATTAATAGTGGTGTGATGTGATCAAACCTAGTTGCATTACAAAGTAGTTTTATGGCTTCTTTCTTGATAAGTTGAAGTTTATGTAAATAGGCACTAGTGATGCCATTTAAATGATATTACAGTAACCAATACATGATATTTCCAGAGCCAAGGTAAGTGTATGGAGAGCTGTGGGATTAAGGTACTGTTTTATAGCATGGAGTCTTCTAAGAGAAAGGAGAATTTCAATATATGGGAAATATGTAAGGAAAAACATAAATCTGAATCTATAATACAACCCAAAATTTTGATAGGTGTAACTGAGGAGAATCAGGTGGGGGGTAAATGTAGGTGTGGGGAAGCGCTTTACTATCCCTCATGGATTCCGATTTAGAATGATTAAATTTTAGATGATTGAAAGAAAGTGAATGAGTGATGGCTTTGAGGCAGGAATTGAGTTTTATCAAATTTGGGGTACAGGGGTTAGTGAAGGCGACAAGTTACTTGACACCAGCATAGTAAAAGGCCAAAATCTTAACTGTGTTACAAGAGGACTGAGGAAAAAATTGAATAAATTGGGAAAGAGTAGGGAGCTTTGAGGAACACCTAAGATTAACAGATGGGTGGGAGAAGTAGAAGAATTGAAGATAACCTGGAAGCAGCAATCTTCTAGAAAGGAGATAAACCTTTGTAAGACTGTATTCCTGATGCTGAGGGTCTTAAGACATGAGATGAGTAATTGATAATCAAACAAGTTGAAAGCTGCTGAGAGATCTAAAGAAACCATCCCTACTGTGCAATGTCACCAGAGTCGAGGTGGCTATGGATGTCATTAAGAAGAGCAGTGATTAAGGTTTCTATATT
This sequence comes from Ichthyophis bannanicus, assembly GCA_033557465.1. NCBI lineage: Eukaryota > Metazoa > Chordata > Amphibia > Gymnophiona > Ichthyophiidae > Ichthyophis > Ichthyophis bannanicus. The sequence continues at coordinate 182,447,956 of CM066041.1, read as the reverse complement.
GTGGCTCATGTGAAAACTGGATTGGCTGGGCTGGAGAGCATTTGCTTTTTTCAGAAAATCATTGGGCTATATACTGCCATTTTGTGATTTTAGAAAGAGAGAGGAGATGTTGGAGATAGGGCAGTAGTTTTCTGCTAACCAGGATCTACATAGCGTTTCCCAAGTCTTGTGATTAATGCTTTTTTTCTAACTGGTAGGAACCTGACCTGTCTGGTGGCTGGTATTCATCATGGAAAGAGTAAAAGAGAGAAGGTTTAGTTCTGGGTCTCTTATCCATCTAGAAGAAATGAGATCTAAAACACAGGTTGTAGAATCCACTCATGATCTGAAGTAATTTTAGTAATTAAAACATTTTCTGCCCTCATATTTCTATGTTTTTATGTTTCTATTGAGATGTGATTAAATTTGGACCAAGTGCTACTACTACTACTACTACTACTACTAATCATTTGTATAGCACTACAAGGCATACATAGTGGGCCCAATTCTGTCGTGGACATCCAGGCCCTCTATGTGTCCGGCCAGAACCGGACGCACAGAGGGAGCCGGTATTCTGATCCCACAGGGCACGTCTAACCCCACAGGATCAGAATTGTGAACAGGCCTGTGCTTTCAGGCTGGGACCTTGATTTTGTCTGGCCTGCACGTACAGCTCAGTCAGGGCTCTTCAATGGAACCATAGTGCCATGGCACCACAGCTTCATTGAAAAGCTGTGATCCCTGGCCGCCGACTGCAGAGCTGCTTTCCCCGCAGCCTGACCTCAGATCTGGCTCCCTAAGGCCAGGGTTCGGCTGCGAGGAATGTCCTTGGCACCCCCTGCCCCTTCTGTGTCCCAGGCCCACCATCCCCAGACGACTAAGGGAACTTATTCCACCTCCAAGGTGGAATAAGTTCCCTGTGCAAGCTGCCGGCCCTGGACATACAGGACCGACACTGGAATCGGTCCTGTACATCCGGAGCTGACAACCACCCACTGCCCACCCTGACACTACCCCCTGAACTGCCCCTTTCCCGCCCCTGTCTACCTTTCCCTTACAACATGCAGGAAAGGTAGACAGGGATAGGAAAAGGCCCGAATAGCGGAGATGGACGTCTCAACGTCCATCCCCACTATTCGTGCCTTGGAATGATCCCCAGTGCTAATAAGGATAACTGGGTAAGGGTTAAGGGCTGATATAGTGGTCATAGGTGAAAATGGAGGAGAGGGGGTACAGGTTTAAGGAAATGTAGCCTGGACGTCTTTGATTTTCTTAATAAAGAAGTGGCCAGTTTGGGTGGGGTGGGGGGGATTGCAGAGGTTCACCTTTGGTTAAAGGTAGTTAAGGAGGAGACCCAATAAAAGAGCTGCAGTCAGGTTTTGACCAGATAAAGGCTCGTGTATATATTTTGGCTGAGCTGTGTGCTATTCTTGGAAAAGGGTAATGGGCAGGGGACATTCCCAGGTAACCTTCTTACGAAAAACCACTCCACCAGAACGACAAGCACAGATTTATACCTGTTATATAGTATGTACAACATTTGAGAAAATGTAAGCATATACTTTAGGAAATCCAAAAGTATGTATGTAAATTTTAACTTCATCCCAACTCTCATCCCCTCTCCCACCAGAATGCCTCTGCTCATCAAGAGTAAACATACATATGAAATAGCATCATGCAAAGCATTATACACACCCTTTTACCCGCACATACTCTTGGGTATTTTAGGACATGCATGTAAAGGGTTTTTAAAAATTCCCTTAAATGGATTGCTGCCATTCTTCAGACTTATATGTGTTAATGAAGTAACCTAACGAAGATAAAGAATACAGGCAAGTTGAAAACATAGGTTAAATTAGTTTGATGGTTATTTTCAATGCTTACTAGAAGGTTAGCCATTTGTTGGGATTCATTATATCAAGTACAAAGTCTGATTACATTAAAAACAATGCAGATATTTCACATTTTAGTTTGACAAAGAGAATGGGTATTTTGATAGAATTCTGTAATTTTTACAAGATTTCTGACTGTTTCTTTTATTTTAGTTTTGGTAATCCTTGTTTTGTCTAATTAATGATTTGAGATTACTTTCCTATCAGCCAGACACATATTGTCATTCTTAAGTTTGTTAAGACCATGGCTAAAACCTTCAGACTTAGGTTAACTGAACAAAAGCACAGAAAAAGAAAGAAATAAAAAAGGGATGAGAAGATCTCTTCACACTTCACATGTCTGTGAACATCAAATACTCATTCTAATTCGACAGTAAGCTTCCCTCTCCTCCCCCATTCCCCTTTTGGAAGCTGTGGTTCATTTATTAAACCAAGTCTGATCTCTGTCAGATTTTCTGTGCTTTTACATGGGTCTGGACCGCAGGAATGAGATTACACACAGAGAAGTTCCTCTGAGCTGGAGGCCCTGTCCCTTACCACCTCCTAACCAGCTTTGTTAGTAAAATGCTACATGGTAAAAATCACTAAAAAAAAGGAAAAAGAGAACAACTCCCAGTTGGCATAAGCTAATCTCTACCTTGCATTTTTATAGATCAATCACTGTTTATGGCTTTTCATTTGGTTTCTGGTGAAAGGCGTTTTCTGAATCACTAAGCAAGCTTAATAAGAGGCAACTGGAGCTACCATGCCGTGCTGAGCTGGCACGATATGCAGGGTGATTTTCAACACTGTGTGATAAGCCTAGAGGCTTGCTAGGGCTCAGTGCTTTAGGATGAAAGTGGGTATGTTTTTCTTTTGCAGATTTCAAAGGAACTGCTCTGTCAGCTGAACAGAGCCCGCAGGTGGTCCCACCTTGAGCCTATCAGCCTGAGTTGTCCCCATTCTCTCCTAATACTGAACCAATGCGCAGTATTCCTATATAATCATGAGTACCTCTGACCTCCATTCTTTTTTCTTATTTCTTGCTCACTTTTTTTTCAGTCGCCTGATCTCACTTTTTAAACAGCCCAATGCTGGCTTTGCTTTCCAGCTCCAGTGGACCAAGTTTTAAACACAGCAACATAGAGCAAGATGGCAGAAAGAAACTAAATGGGGTATCTAGTCTGCCACCCGAACCAACAGTAGAGTCTCTATAACCCCTTCTTCTCACTCAGAGATCCTCTCTGCTTGTATTCTGATACTGTCATCATCTTTACCACCACCCTTGGGAGACGGTTACATGCATCCATCACCCTTTCTATAAAAAAATATCTCCTTATATTATTCCTGAGTTACCCCTTTTCCCTCTGCTCCTATAACTGCTCATTCCAGACCTTCCTTCCATTGAAGGAGGCCCACCTCCTGTGAACGATTCCTTGAAGGAATTTAAAGGTCTCTGTCATATCTCTCCTCCTTCTCCTCTCTGCTATATACAATTAAAATTTAAGTCTGTCCTCATGTTCTTTATGACAAAGACCACTGACCATTTTAGTAGCCACTCTCTACACTGACTATCCAGTTTATATCCTTTAGAAGATGCTGTCTTGAGAATTTCACAAAGTACTCCTAATGAGGTCTCACCAAAGACTTATACAGAAATACTATTACCTCATTTTTGAGGTGGGGCCTTCTCTCCATATGGTTTTTTTCTGTCACTTTATTTACCTGTTTCTCCAGACCATCAGATATACCCGTTTCGCCAGTTCATCAGATATGATCATCCCCTGTTCCATTTTTCTTTTGTATCCAGCACTTCACCATCTATATTGTATTGCTTCCTTGAGTTTTTGCGGCCCAAACCTTCCAAGATCTCTACAGTTTGCAGATTTTGGTATCTTTGCAAAAAGACAAAGCTTTCCTGACTACTGGTGACATCCCTTACCTGAAAGTGAAAATCATTGACCACTATCCTTTATCAATTCCCACACAATCACTTTATTGTCTTGTCAGTCACTTAGGGTCCTTACCAAGAGTGCTCAGTTTATTATTTATTATGTTCTGAAAATCATTTACCTCACATCCATTCCTATTTGTTCAGCCCTATTCCCAACCCTTCACCAGTGAATACCAAATAAAAATATTTATTAAGAAATTCTGCTTTTTTCTCATCAGCCTCTACATTCATCCCCTTCACCTTTGAGTCTCGCAATGCCACTTTTGCACATCCTATTCCTGTTGTCTAAGATCTTTGCCTTTAGATGAAACATCTCCACCTGTCTCCAAATAGTGAATCACACCATTTGGTGATCAGTGGATCCCATGATCATCCATTATGGCATCAGAAACACTCCATTCATAAGCAACAGGTCCAGTAATGCCCCTTCCAGGTGGGTCCAGAAATGTTCTCTCCACAGTGAATCCCGGATTCCCTATTTCCAACCTACAGCACAGCTGGGTGACCCAGTCAACGTCTATAAGACTGCAACCACTAAGCAGCAGTGCCCCCCTTCAGAATAAATTTGTGAACATCTTCAACTAAATCTTGAATGATCTCAGAAGGGAAACCTCTTTCATTGAGTGGCATCACAAGGTGCACCATTTCAAGAATTGTAATTCAGGGAAATGATCCCAAAAATTCAACATTACTGATTGTCCCTTAAGGCCAAAAAAAGTTCAGTTTGTGCTTGTTTAAAATTAGGTTTTCCTTATTTTTACCATTTATTTATGTTTGCTTTACATATTTGTCTCTAGTCATTCATTGTATGCATACTAGAACTTTAAGTGTGCACTAATTCATAGGTATATATGCGTACAAGCAATTTGCACGCACTTCAATATGTAAGCCTTTAAATTAACTAGATGTGTGCACATAAATGCATGTCCCTATTGTCCCTATGATTAAAATGGCCAATAATGTTACTTACAGTCCCTAAGGTAGAAGATTACCTTTAAAGATCCTTAATTTGAATTACTTTTTCCAAATATATTTTTCCAGACAAAGGTCTTGAATAAAAATATTGGAATCACTTTTGGTGTCAGAATAAGTGATTGTGTGGTACTGATCTGAACCAAAGTGCCATTTTTAACAAGTCAAGAATGGCTTATGCTTTAACTCCTGAGAGAGAAAACAGCATTATCAAACATAACCTTTCTTATCTTAAGTCTCTTACGCTTTCTCCAACTTCTTTGATCTTCTTTTCCCTTCCAGCTCCTTAGGAAATCTAACCTTTCTTATTCTTTCTGCCCCTTTGTCTTATCCCTCTCTGTCTTTCTTTCTTCAAAGTCAAGATTTTTTCTCTAGAAATAAAACAGAATTAAAAACATATCTTAGAAAGGCTGTTTATGTGGTAGAAGGTGCGTTGAAGTGAAAATGTCTGCAAATCTTTATAAATTTTAGAAGAGAGGATGTATATGTTTGAGACTGATGCAACACTGACATATCTTGGCCTTTCAAAATGGATGTGATTGGTAAAACTGGGCCATGCACAGAAGGAAGTGTAGGAATGCACAGGAATTGATATTCACACACATAAGTACATAAGAAATGCCATGATGGGCAGACCAAGGTCCATCAAGTCCAGTATCCTGTTTCCAGCAGTGGCCAATCCAGGTCACAAGTACCTAGCAGTTTCCCAAGATGACACACAGGTTCCATAATGGGGAAAGCAGTGGATTTCCCAGGTCTCTTTAATTACACAGGTACACTACCAAAAAACTGCCTCCAGTTTTGCAACTGATCCCTATAGATTTTGGGGTGCTGAATCCAGGAAAAATAGCCAAAATGTTCCATCACGTCACGTTTTCTTGCAAAATTAGATTTCTTACCCATATAAGGAATGTTCACATAATTTCTTTTTAGCCGACTGCAGTTTATTTTCTTGGCCCAAAATAGAGGTTGTAATGGTTAACTAACTAGAAACACTCCCTCATGATATTTTAGAGTGTTTTGTATTCATTTTATACATTAACAGGACAATTGGGAGGCGGGGGCTGAATCCAGTACTCGCACTGGCGCATGTTCTTTCCTGTTCGCCTCGCCTCGTTCGCTCGCGCTCAAACACGGTGGTTGCGACATGAACGTTCCTGTCAAATTTCAGTTTCTTGCAAGTTCATTATTACCTTTTGTTTGCTCAGTCGTAATCCAGCTTTATTCCGAAGTGGTTCACTACAGTTGTAGTTTGCAGTGCTGTGTATTTGTGATGGCTCACAGAGCCAGAGGTTGCGTCAACTCTCCGGACAGTTTTTGTTTTATTTGTGGGGAATATACCGTGAAAAAGTGGCAGACGAACATTTCTGCATTTATTAAAAAAGTATATTTCGCCTATTTCGGTTTGAAGTTAGGCGATCAAGACAAACCGTGGGCTCCTCACAAAGTGTGCAAGACATGTGAGGAAGATCTACGCTTATGGATGAAAGGTAAAAAACAAGCATTTCGTTTTGGAATACCTATGATGTGGCGTGAACAAAGAGACCACAGCAGTGACTGCTATTTTTGCTCTTGCATTGTGAAGGGATACAACTTAAAAAATAAGAACGTAATAAGTTACCCCAACCTTCCCTCAGCAATTAGGCCTATGCCTCATAGCAACGAAGTACCTGTGCCTGAACCACCAAAATCTTTGGATCATATTTGTGTGGACGGTTCTGATCATGATGAGACTCATCAGATGGCTTTTCCCGATGAGTCCAGTACTTCCGAGTTTGAAACTGAACCAGATCCGAAACCTGAACTTTTCTCTCAAGCTGAATTGAATGATTTAGTCCGGGATTTAGGACTCCCAAAAGATGCTGCCCAACTGCTAGGTTCTCGGCTTAAACAGAAAAATCTATTGTCACCAGGAACAACTTTTTATTGGTACCGCAACCGCGAGACACAATTTTTGAAGTATTTTCAGCAAAGAGGAAGATTTGGTATTTTGCAACGATATATACGGAGTGATGGAAAAGTTTAAACTCAAGTATGATCCTGCTGAATGGCGGCTGTTCATTGATTCGTCAAAAGACAGCATAAAAGGTGTTCTTCTTCATAATGGCAACACATTCGCTTCAGTTCCTATTGCTCACTCTGTTATTCTCCAAGAAAAATACGAGAATTTGGCCCTGATTCTTCAGAAGATTCGTTATGATGAGCATAAGTGGATGATTTGTGGAGACTTTAAAATTCTATCCATGCTATTAGGGCAGCAATCCGGTTTCACCAAATATCCCTGCTTCCTTTGCTTGTGGGAAAGCCGGGCCCGCGACCTACACTGGGGGAAAAAAAGTCTGGCCAATTCGGGAGTATTTGAGACCCGGTGAGAAAAATGTTCTTCATGAGAGCTTGGTACCTCGTGATAAAATTCTATTACCACCTCTCCACATTAAGTTGGGTCTCATTAAGCAATTCATCAAGTCCCTTCCAAAAGATGGTGAGTGCTTTCGGTACCTTTGCTCAAAGTTCCCCCGACTTTCTGAAGCAAAGCTAAAGGAAGGAGTGTTTGTTGGCCCTGATATAAGGAAACTCATTTCAGATGGAGCATTCGCTGAAACGATGTCTGAGAAGGAAAAAGAAGCCTGGGATTCCTTCAAGGATGTTGTTCTCAAATTCTTGGGGAACAGGCGGGATGAGAACTATAAGGATATTGTTGCCAGGATGCTCAATGCCTTCAAAGAACAAGGCTGTAGCATGAGCCTGAAAGTCCATTTCTTGCACTCCCATGTGAACTACTTTCCCGAAAACTTGGGGGCGTACAGTGAAGAACAAGGTGAAAGGTTTCACCAGGACATCAAGGACGCAGAGAGAAGGTACCAAGGAAGATGGAACACCACTATGATGGCTGATTTCTGCTGGTTGCTGCTGCGGGAAACCCCAGATGAAAAATACGCCAAGCAGCGCACCAAGAGAAGCATTCGGGGGAAGAAGAAACGGGCCCACCAGGAGATTGATTGACCCAAGAATGACTTTAAAATCTAAACTGTGTTGACAAATATCGTGTTTTTACTAAACTTTGAAATAAAAATTTGCTAGTTATTACCACAGTGTCGGATCTCATTTATTAGAATTTTATTTTCACACCATCGGGTGTTTGTCTTCATGTATTGCAATGGTGCGGTTTGCGTTTTCTATTCTTACATACATACCTGTACAACATTTTTTGCACATTTCTTTGCTTTGCTTTGTGTCTAACCTCGCTCTTATATGCTCAATGTTTGTGCACATGTATGTGGCTGTTTTAAGTGCAGACAATTTTGCTACCATCACAGTGTGTTTTGTTGACATTACTCTATTCTTATGTGCTGCCTTGTTACAATTTTCTTTATTCTTATTTGAATAACTACTAAACAATTAGTATAAAGAATTCATCCAAGAAACTTTTATCTCGATCGCACTCAATCTGAAACGTTCACCTCAAACTGCTAACCCAATGTAGCAAAAAATCTGTACGTGATGGAGCAAATTGGTTACCAGATTTGGATTCAGCGCACCAAAAATTGTAAAAATCAATCGAAACATTAGAGGCAGTTTTAAAAAAAAACTTTTTATTGTACCTGTGTTATGGTTTACGGACTTTTCCTCCGAGAACTTGTCCAAACCTGCTTTAAACCCAGCTACACTGACAGCTTTTACTACATCCTCTGATAACGAATTCCAGAGTTTGATTATGCATTGAGTGAAAAAATATTTTCTCTTATTAGTCTTAAACGGGTTACACTGTAGCTTCATTGCATGTCCCCTAGTCTTTCTACTTTTTGATGGTGTAAACAATTGATCTATGTTTACCCGTTCCACACCATTCATGAATTTATAGCAAGGGAAGAGGTTCAGGTGGCAATGCCATCCCATTCTGCTGACATACACATCTCTGCCTGCTATGTATAATTTCTTTTTCCTATATTTTAGGGCACCTTTGGTGTCCCTCTATTACCATTGTATTATTTCCTGGGGCCTCCTTTCTTTCCTATAGGGATGGACCCTAAAGTTACTGCTTGGGTTAGAAATTGGTTGAGTGGGAGGCAACAAAGGGTACAGGCAAATGAAGCTCACTCTGAGGAGAAGGAGGTTACCAGTGGTGTGCCCCAGGGATCTGTTCTTGGTCTGATTCTTTTTAACATTTTTGTTAGTGATATTGCGGAAGGGCTGTCGGGTAAGGTTTGCCTCTTTGCGGATGATACCAAAATCTGCAGTAGAGTAGACACCCAGGAAGGTGTAGATAACATGAGGAGGGATCTAACTAAGCTTGAAGAATAGTCTAGAATTTGGCAGCTGAGATTTAATGTTAAAAAATGCAAGGTCATGCATTTGGGCTGCAGCAATCCAAGGGAGAAATATGGTATAGGGAGTGAAGTACTTTTGTCCACAAAAGAAGAGTGGGAGCTAGGTGTGATTGTGTCTGATGATCTCAAAGTAGCTAAACAGGTAGAAAAGGCAATGGTGAAAGCTAGAAGGATGCTTTGGTGCATAAGGAGAGGAATGGCCAGCAGAAGAAAGGAGGTGATAGTGTCTTTATATAAGTCTTGGAGCAACCTCATTTGGAGTATTGTGTGCAATTTTGGAGACTGCACCTTCAAAAGGATATAAACAGGTTGGAGTCAGTGCAAAAGGTTGATATTAATGGTTAGTTGTCTTCATTATAAAGCATATGAGGACAGACTTAAGGATCTTCATATGTACACCTTAGAGGAAAGGTGGGATAGAGGTGATATGATTGAAATGTTTAAATACCTCCATGGCATAAATGTACAGGGGGAGAGCCTCTTTCGATTGAAAGAAAGTTCTACTATGAGGGGACATGGAAAAAGGGTGAAAGGGGATAGATTCAGGAGTGATATGCAGAAATATTTATTTACAGAAAGAGTGGTGGATCCGTGGAATAGTCTCCCAGTGGAGGTGAGTAAAATGAGGACAGTATCTGAATTCAAAAAAGCAGGGACAAACACAGAGGATCACTAAAGGAAAAAAGGGGACTGTTGTAGTTGTTGATATGGAAGGACAGACTAGATAGGCCATGTGGTCTTTTTCTGTCATCATTTTTCCATGTTTTCTATATTTTGTGGACTAATTTGATAATGGCTGTTAGTATAGCTGGGTTTAAAAAAGGTTTGGACAAGTTTCTGCAGGAAAGGTCCATAAACCATTATTAAAGATTACCCAGGAAATCCACTGCTTACCCCAATACAAGCATTGTGGAACCTGTGTGCCCTTTTGAGAACCTGCCAGGTACTTGTGACCTGGATTGGCCACTGTTGGAAACAGGATACTGGGCTTGATGGATCTTGGTCTGACGCAGTATGGCATTTCTTATGTGCTTATGTGACCAAAAGCTCCAGGAGCTATTTGGGCTCAAAAAAAAAGAAAGACTTTATCTTTGTAAGTAATGCAACAATGAGAAGGGAATTTCAACACAAAAGTCCCCACTAGGGAGAGAACCTTGGGCTTATACCCCAGGAATTCCTTCCTCCTTAACTGGGTGGATCAGGACAAACCAGGGAAATGCAAACATGAGAGCCCAAAAATAGCTCACTTAAATTTTTGAAGTATGAATAAGAAGTAAAGATTTATCAGACTTGAGCCAAGGTAGCAAGCAAGGTGGACCTCTCGGTAACCATTCTCAGGAGGATCTGCGTCCTCTGACCCGGGCTCAGTACTTGTCTCTAGGCACTGGCGACTGGGGTGTTGGTCCTGGGATGAGCCCACTGGGAGCTGGGTACCTTATATGGTGTCCAAGCTTATAACTGCTCAAGCAGGGCCGTAGTTATCATTAGGTGAACTAGGCGGTTGCCTAGCTTGTTCTCCAGGGGCTTCCACTGCCACTGCTGATGTCTCTCTTGGGACCTGCAGTGGAGACAATGTCTACAAACAGCCCCATGGGGCTATTTGCTTCCACTCCCCTCCAGTTCCCAGTGCTGACTTTCTGTTTGCAAACAGGAAGTCATCACCAAGCAGTCTGAGGGGTAGAAGCAAACAGTTCCACAGTACCAAAATTTTAAGGTAAGTGTTGTGGGGCTCTTTTCATCCCTTGGTGTTGCTGCACGTCCCAGAGAGGAGCGGTGTCAGCAGCAGCAATGGGCGCCTGAGTGGGGAGGGGGTGTAAGGGCAGTGGTGCAATCTGAACCGATTAGGAACTGGTTCAGTCCCAACCCGGGCTGCGTGTTGGCCGGGTTGCTGCACCTCACGTGGAGGCATTGCAGCGGCCGTACACTTGGGCTACTGCCTTCCACCAAGGTGCAACAACCTGGTCGTTGCCCTGCTGTCCGATCCCCCATCTAACAATGTTTTGAGAGCATCAGGGGCTTCTCCTGAAGCCACGATCCCCTGATGCTGTCAAATATTGTCAGGCGGGGGGATTCCTGCCACTGCAGTACCGGCATTTCAATGCCATGTTCAGTGAATGTGGGCCACGGCAGGAACCGGTTCATGCAAACTGGACCAAACTGGCCCAATCCCACCACTGTGTAAGGGCCTGTGCTGAAGGCATGAATAGGCATCAGAAAAGTATTTGTTTTATCAGACAGACATCTGGAGGGTGTGGAGAAAGAGGTCCCATCGTGTTCCCTATATTTTCCATGCCGGTTATGAATACTGATGGGGATGAGGGCTCATATATTTGTTTTGTTATGTCACTGGATGTCCCCTTATGCTGGCTTTCATGAGATGGAGGCCCCTGCCCCATGCTTTCCTCAGGGGATGTCTATGTAACTAAAATCAGGCAGAGACACAGATGGCCCTGTTGTTTCTCAGTACATTCTACCCTGGATGTTGCCAATGTGACTTGGACATGCTTTCTAAAATACCACTTTAAATCTTCTAACATAAGCCCATTAGCGTCCTCTGAAATCATAAAGATGAAACATTTAATAGTTGCATTTACTCTAAAAACATTCCCCCCTGGTATTCATTATTGACGTATCAGGGCATGATTAGTAAAGTTTAGAATGCATTAATGGACATTAGCGTGTGCTAGGTAGCAAAGTGGCTGGTGGAATACGACGGCACGTAGCGTGCTAAGCATCATTAAAACAGACCTCATTAGTCTGAGGTCAGCACTTTGGCCACTGAATTTCTTTTTTTTTTTATTCCACAAATTTATTTAGCTATCAAACCCAGGAAAAAAATGTCTCTCAAACTCCATTTCTTCAAACTAATGGGAACATTGATGAATTGGAATGAGCTAAGGTACGATGATAGATTTTTTTTTTTTAAGAAATAAAACATGGCAACAGTTTTTGGAGTGTCATTTGAAGTCTCAACTTCTTAATTTAAGAATGCGTAACACCAACTTATGGAGTCTCACCTTTCACTGCCAGGAGATGGTTTCTCATGACTGTAGTCTAATTTTGGCCAGGGGACCAGCTGAGGACAGGTTTTGTTTTCTTTTCCACTGTATCATAATAACACAAGTGTAACATAAAAATAGCTGGTCTGAAATGCCTTGATTACAAAAATAAAAAAGGACAAAGTCAATTAAAAACTGATACCTCCCAGGACTTCAGCAGGCAAATTGCTCAAGTAACCCAGAACCAATGAATAAATTAGGAGGTACTATAATTAGAATGTGTAGCAGTGATTTCACAGACATGGCCCACCGCTGTTCCTGTCACACATGCTCTATGTCAGCATGATTAAAAGTGTCTATTTGCTGTATATATTTTTTCTGTAACCATATACTTTTCTTTCTCTTTTTTTGTGCAACATAAAAAAATTATATACAGAAGCCAAGGGTAAGTTTTCAAAAAACTTGTCATACTTGGGGAAATTCTAAAAACAGGCATTTTGCTGCTGCAAATGAGAAGGAGGGAGCAGTCACTGATGACTGCACAAGTGGTATATTTTAGCAAACCTGGCCCATGTCCAGTGCTCAGGGCCTCATCTTTTCCTTCAGCTGGTAGGTTTGGAAAGGCTTGCCGTATGTTCTTTCCAAGACAGAGACAAGCGGTGACGGTGGTGGGGTGATGGTGGTGATATGGTTGGTGACAGATTGGAAAGGGCCACATTTGCAATGCTAAAGGTTCTCATTTCACAACTCAACTCAGACTTCTTCTATAAAGTAAAAACAATTTAAGGCACATTTTAGATGATATGTAGAGATTGGTACTGAGACGTGTAGGACAGCATATGGATCGACATGCACATGCAGTGGGAGGAACCATTCTAGAATTTACACATGGGAAAAATCGACAAAGAAAGCCTGTCACCTTACAGGTGTAAATGTCGGCACGTGCGTGCACACTTGAGCCATTTTGCAAACGTTGGGCTCCTTTTATTCTAGCCTGCCAGGATTGGCCAATTAATGAGCCCTTCTCCCAGTGTTCATGGCAAGGCCTCTGCATTAGTGTTGGGGACATGACTAGCATGTTTCCAGCAGCTAGGGCATGAAGGGTTTGCCTAACGTGCACTCCACTATGGCAGGATAACTTACCAAACCCTATGCATAACAGAAACATGGCTCACTGACTCAGACTCTGCAACAATGAACCAAATACAGAAGCCCGGATACCAACTATACAACTGCCCACGCATCAACAGAAGAGGAGGCGGAGTCCTTATAGCAGCCAAAACCAGCCTTCAACTCACAACCACATCTACGGTCACAAATCCAGATCTTGACCTACTTAAAGTCGAGAGCATGGCATTATCCATCTGCCTAATCTATCGACCTCCCTCACCACAGCACGAAACACTAGCCACAGCACTAGAAACCATCACATCCACACAAAGCAAAAAATTCCAGATCATCCTCGGAGATTTGAACCTAGCATCAATTCCTCCGTCCCACACGGACTCCTTCTATGAAGCCATCGACCAATTGGGTTTCCAACAAATAATAAGCAACCCCACACGATAGAGGAAACATCCTAGATATGATTTTCATACCCAGAAATCCACAACAAAGCAATGAACCACCTATAATAAACATAACTCAAGTACCATGGTCAGACCACCACCAAATCAACTGTAAACTTAAACTACAGTGCCAACCCAAAAACTCAAAGGAGATGAGAATGACCAACCCCATTAGGAAATTCAGCAAACTCAACGAGGAACACCTCATAAGCACCATTGCATCCCACATAAACCTAGATTCCACAGACCTAGACGAACTAACTAACAGATGGAACACACACATCCAAAATACATCTAACCCAACTCTGAAACACACATCAAACCCACATAACATCAACTCGGAACCCTGGTACACAGGAACTCTAATAAAATCAAAAAGGGAGCTCCGTAAAATAGAGAGAAAATGGAGACAAACCAAATCCTCCGATCTCAAAACTAAATACATGGCCCATCTCGCAAAATACAAAGACGACGTGAACAATGCAAAAAAATTACATCACACCAACATCCTAAACAAGGCAATCAATCGCCCACGAGAGTTATTTGAACTAGTCAAATCACTAACCAAAACCGACCAAAATGCCAACCTCAACAAATCCAAACTGACGGCCCCTGGTCCTCCACCCCCCCACCAACACCACAAATCAGAAGTGAGAACAACACAACGCAAAACCAGTTATGGGAGCACTTCCACAAAATAGGAACCAAGCAAATCACAGCCATTGTCACAAGCCTGAAAAGCACCACCTCCCCACTAGATCCCTGTCCTGCATCCTGGATCAAGGCAGTGAAACAAGACATAGCACCTCACATAGCACACATAGTTAACCTATCCCTACAACAAGGAATCATGCCCTCAGAACTAAAGAAATCAGTCATTAGACCGATCCTAAAAAACACTACACTCAACGGAGAAGACCCAGCCTCCTACCGTCCCATATCAAGTATCTCATTCCTGGCAAAGATCATAGAAAAAACGGTCCTTCTACAACTCCAAGACCATCTGACTGACAGTGCTCCTCTTGATGACCAGCAATATGGCTTCAGGCAACATCATGGAGTTGAAACCCTGTTACTAGTTCTACTTAACAACCTCCTAAAGGGCCTTGAAAACAAAAAGAAAATGTACATTCTTGTATTCATTGACATCTCAGCTGCCTTTGATACAGTTAATCATGGGACCCTCATAAATAGGATAAAATCAATAGGAATAACAGGAACCCCACTAAAATGGTTCTCATCCTACATCTCAAATCGAACACAACAGGTTCAATTCAACGGAGAAAAAGCAGAATCTTTCTCACAAACACAGGGAATCCCCCAAGGCTCTGCTCTCTCAGCACTTCTGTTTAACATATATATGCAGCCACTATGCAAAATTTTCTCACGGCACGAAATTAATTACCACATCTATGCCGATGATATCATGCTATACACACAACTAGACACTAAAAACCCAGACTACAACCCACTGGAGACATGTATCGGAGAGATGCAAGACTGGTTACAACAAAGTAGTATGTCAATTAATCACAAAAAAACCGAAGTAATGTGTATCTCCAAAGAACCGAATTTTGACCCTCCCACATCAATAACACTATGTAACAACACTTACCAAACAAAAAAAGAAATAAAGTATCTAGGAGTCACATTTGACTGTGACCTAAAGATGGAAAAACACCTCCGAAAGACCAACAGAGCAGTTTTCCACAAGCTTAGAGTGCTCCAACCCATTCGGAATATTATTGATCCCCAAGACTTCAGAACAGTGGCCCAAGCACTCATCATGCCACATTTTGACTACTGCAACGCCATCCTACAAGGTTTACCTAAAAAAAACCCTAAACATATTACAAATGGCACAAAATGTAGCTGCCAGGGTCATAATGAAGAAAAATCTAAGTGACCACATCACACCAGTACTAATTCAATTACACTGGCTACCCATAACAGCTCGCACAAAATACAAAATACTAACAACCACCTTCAAACTCATCCACAACTTAGCACCTTCCTTCCTCAACAACCTAGTAAGATTGCAACCTCCTACCCGAAACAGAAGAACCCACAATTCCAACATCCTTCACACTCCAACAGATATAAGATCTGCCAAAGCTAACACCAGCTACAGGGCTTTCTCATATGCGGCGCCAACACTGTGGAACCAACTCCCACCAGAACTACGAGCTAGCAATGACCTTCTAGACTTCAGAAAGAAACTCAAAACGCACATTTTCAAATCACATTTCAACCTGAACTAAACCCACAGATGGAGCAGCCCCTGACCACTGTGTCCAAGAAGATTATCCTGTATATATGTATTTATGTATATATGTAAATGAACTCCCCCATAGCTAAGAAGTGTTAACTCTGTATGATGTGCTTTTCTGACAATCTGTATGTAAACAAAATTTGTACCTGCCTTGATTCGGCAGTTTCACAATAGTAATCCTACCCGCTTCTGATCGCTGGAAGGAGCGGGCTACAAATGCTTGCTAAATAAAATAAATAAAAATAAAATATTATACAATGTGTTGCTGCCAAGCGCACGACAATAGCCGGGGATCTCATGATAATAAGAACATAAGATATGCCATACTGGGTCAGACAAAGGTCCATCAAGCCCAGTATCCTGTTTTCAACTGTGGCCAATCTAGATCATATGTACTTAGCAGTTTCCCCAAAAGACACAGGTTCCTCAATGCTAGTATTGGGTCAAGCAGTGATATCCTGGGTCCCTTTTTAATAACGGTTTATGGACCTTTCCTCCAAGAACTTGTCCAAACCTTTTTTAAACCCAGCTACACTAGCAGCCTTTACTACATCGTCCGGTAACAAATTCCAGAGTTTGATTACACGTTGAGTGAAAAAATATTTTCTCTTATTAGTCTTAAATAGTTTACCCTGTAGCTTCATTGCATGTCCCCTAGTCTTTATATATTCTGATAATGTAAACAATCGATCTACATTTACCCGTTCCACTCCGTTCATTAATTTATAGACTTCTATCATATCTCCCCTCAGCCGTCTCTTTTCCAGGTTAAAGAGCCCTAACCTTTTTAGCCTTTCTTCATAGGGGTATCCTTCCATCCCCTTTACCATTTTGGTGGCTCTTCTCTGAACCTTTTCTAATAATGCTATATCCTTTTTAAGATACAGCGACCAGAATTGCACACAATATTAAAGGTGTGGTCGTACCATGGAATGATACAGAGGCATTATAATATCCTTTGTTTTATTTTCCATTCCTTTCCTTATGATACCTAGCATTCTATTTGCTCTCTTGGCCGCCACTGCACACTGGGCCGAGGGTTTTAACATGTTATCCACAATGATGCCTAAATCTTTTTCCAGGATGGTGGTTCCTAATGTGGAACCTTGCATCATATAACCATAGTTTGGGTTGTTCTTCCCTAGGTGCATAACTTTGCACTTGTCCACATTAAATTTCATCTGCCATTTTGATGCCCAGTCTTCCAATTTATCAAGATCCTCTTGCAATTTTCCACAATCCTCATGGGTTTTAACAACTTTAAATAGTTTTGTCTCATCTGCAAATCTGATAACCTCACTTGTTATTCCCTTTTCCAGGTCATTTATGAATATGTCAAAAAGCAGCGGACCCAGCACAGATCCCTTGGGTACACCACTATTCACCTTTCTCCATTGGGAAAATTGGCCATTTATCCCTACCCTCTGCTCTCTATCTTTTAACCAGTTCCTGATCCACAATAGTACACTGCCTCCTATCCCATGGCTCATTAATTTTGCCAAAAGTCTCTGATTAGGGACCTTGTCAAAGGCTTTCTGAAAGTCCAAATACACTATATCAACTGACTCACCTTTGTCTACCTGTTTATTCACACCTTCAAAAAAACATAACAGCTTAGTAAGACAAGATCTTCCTTGTCTAAAGCCATGTTGGCTGTCTCCCATTAAGCCATGACTACATGTTCAGCAGTTTTGTTCTTTATGATGGTTTCTACCATTTTTCCCGGTACTGACGTCAGGCTCACTGGTCTGTAGTTTCCCGGATCACCCCTGGAACCCTTTTTAAAAATTGGCATTACGTTGGCCATCCTCTAATTGTCAGGTATTACAGATGATTTTAATGATAGTTCACAGATTACTAATAGCAGGCCTGCAATCTCATATTTCAGTTCTTTCAACACTCTTGGATGTATATCATCCGATCCAGGTGATTTGCTACTCTTCAGTTTATCAAACAGTTGTAATACATCTTTCCGATGTATCGATATTTCCTTCAATTCTTCCGCACTTTTAAATGCCACTTCAGTCATGGGTAACATCCCTACATCTTCCTCAGTAAAGACTGAAGCAAAGAATTCATTTAGTCTCTCCGCTATCGCTTTGTCGCCTTTTAGTGCCCCTGTAACTCCTCTATCATCTAATGGACCAACTCACTCTCTCACAGGTTTCTGCTACGAATGAACTTGAAAAAGTCTTTATTACGCGGTTTTGTGTCCGCAGCAAGCTTCTTCTCAAATTCTCCCTTTGTCTGCCTTATCAATGCCTTGCATTTAATTTGCCAGTGCTTGTGCTTTTTCCAGTTTTCGTCATTTGTCTCTTTTTTTCCATTTCCTGAAGGATGCTTTTTTGACAACAGCCTCTCTGACCTCACCTTTAAACCATGTTGGCAGTTTTTTGGACTTCCTTCCACTTTTCTTAAAGCGTGGAATACAGCTGGTCTGGGCTTCCAAGATAGTATTTTTGAACAACACCCAAGCTTGATGTAAGTCTTTAATCTTTGCAATTGATCCTTTTAGTTTTTTCTTAACTATTTTCCTCATTGTATCATAGTCTCCCTTTTGAAAGTTAAAAGGTAGTACTGTGGACTTCCTTACCATCCCTCCTTCACTAATTAAATCAAACACGACCATGCTATGATCAGTACTGCCGGCCCCAACACCCTTATCTCTTGCACCAAATCTGGTGTTCCACTAAGGACTAGGTCTAATATGACTTCCCCTCTGTTCGGTTCATGAACCAGCTGCTCCAAGAAACAGTCATTTATTTCATCTTGGAACGTTGGGGCATATCTTATGTTATCTCCCTAGCAAGTCCTGCTGTGACATTGACCCAGTCGATACCGGGGTAATTGAAATTGCCCATTATTATTACTGTTCTGTAACTTTTGTTAGCTTCCTTGATTTCTTTGAGCATTTCATTATCCATTTGTTCATTCTGGCTAGGCGGTCGATAGTACACCCCCACTGCCATCGCCTTCCCCTTCTTACATGGAATTTCAATCCATAGAGATTCTACAACAAATTTTGTTTCCTGCAAAACCTTAATCCTTTCTGACTCAATGCCCTCTCTAACATAGAGCGCAACCCCTCCACCAATTTGATCAGCTCTATCATTACGATATAATATGTTTTCCATGCCTGCACGCCACCCATTCCCTCCCCCATCCCATGATTGCAGTTAACATGCATTTAGCATGTGGTGGCAGACACTGTTGCATGTTAGTGCCACTTGACTACCAGCTATTGCGCATTAAAGCACTCATTAATCAGCTAACGTGCTTTGGTAAAAGAGACCCTTAGACATGTAGCTGCTGATGCTTGTTAACTACATAGGATGCTATCTTTAATTCATTTCAGTTTGGAGGGGGAAATAAGCTAGGGGGGATTAAATAGGAAAACTCCTTTAACCTCTGCTGTAAAGGGCTGGTCAAAACTCACATTTTTTAACAAACCTACATGTGCCAGGGAGTAAGGTAAATCCAGATGTGGAGAATTTTGGGCTTACACATACATTCCCTATGAGCCCTATTCCGTTCTGGACGTAGATGCCGTTTGTGCGTCCGGGCTGAGACGGACATACAGAGGGGATCACGATTCTGATCCCACGGGGCACATCTAGCCCCATGGAATCAGAATCGTGAACAGTCATGCACATGCAGGCTGGGACTGCGATTCCATCCAGCCTGCACATACTTGACCTGCCCGATTAACTCAGTCAGGGCTTTTAAATGGAGCCGCTGCACCATGGCGTTCGGTTATCATGGCACTGCGGCTCCATTTAAAAGCTACGATGCTAGTAGCCAGACAAAAGTGTTTTTTCCCGCAGCCTGACCCCCGATCTGGCCTCCTAAGGCCAGGGTCAGGCTGCGGGGAATGTCCCCCCTTTCCACATCCGTGCCCCAGCATAAAAAAAAACACGTTCAGGGAAGTTATTCCATCTCGGAGGTGGAATAACTTTCCCATAAAGAGCCGACATTAGAATCGGACCTGTACATCCACGGCCGGCAACCACCCAAACTCCGCCCCCGAGCCGCCCCTTCCCCACCCCCATCTAACTTCATACAACTGGTGGGGAAGTTAGATGCGGGCAGAGAAGGCTGCTTTCGTGGCACAGAATCGGGCCCTATATGAAATAGGCAATGCATGCATACATTTTTGTCCCACTCAGGCCACAAGCAAGCCATGCCTCAAACCCCCCCTCAAAACTTCCATGTACTAAGTAAATTGGACCGTTTATAAAAAGGCCTTCCACATGTGGATGCTATTTGCAGGTGTACATGCCTAATTATACATGTGTAACTTGTGAATAAGGCTTCTAAAATAACCCCCTTGGAGAGTGGACACAGCCAAATGCACGGGGCTGTCAGCTAAAATGCACAAGACTGCCACCTAGTGAGTGGAACTGCAATTCATATGTTAGACTTTACTGGGATTCTAACGATCACTATTCATGTTTCTTTATTATTTAATCATTATCTGATAAACAAATTGTGTTCTGTTTTTATCAAAAAGATAGATAAAGGGGCTTTGGTCCAGATATTTTGTGGGAAGAAGCTAGGAGGGAGAGGAGCTGGGACAAAGTCATGAGGAGGGAAGGATATGAGAGAAAAGACCCAGGAACAGGTCACATGGGGGGACTGAGTAGAAGGGAGAGGACTCAAGAAGGGTTTCCTGAGGGTAGAAGCAGAGACATCACTAGATGCTGGTACATAAATGCCACTATCCTTGTGTCAGTCCTTCAGTTCCTGTGTCTTTGAAGGGACCAGACTTCACTTAAAAGTTCAGGACTCAAAGGCTTACTCCAAACGCTGAGAATTGTAGGTCTTTGTTAGGGACCCTGATCCTCTGCTCTCTCAATTCCCATACTCCCTAGATATCAGCCATTGGGGCAAATGGAGAAGACACAAATTTTATTTTTGCACAGAGCCTGTCGTAGCCAATATTAAGATCCCATGGGACAGATCCAGATAGGAGAAGGCTTTATGCATATATTTAGCCGACTGATCCATAAGACCTAGCAAATACAGTGTCTTCTACTCAAGAGACAATGGAAGCAGGTTTTCTGATATTTCTTACAATCCTTTCTCTAGGAGCCATGCAAAAATGTTCCAAAAAAATAAATCTGAAACCTCCAGTGTATGTATGTTTTGTTTTCTTTCCTGTCTGAGGTATGACTTTTAACCAGTCCAAGGGGAAACTTGCTCCATCCACCTACGGTACTATAATTTACAGTCTTGCTTCCAAAGTCCTTTCTTGTGCTGAAAGCCTGTGTCAGCTAAAGGAGGGTCTCGCACAACAGAAAACAACACAGCCAGAGACAAGATTAGAGTAACAGACAAGACTTCTGCATTTGCAAAGATTTAATGGTCATCTGTGCTGCGCACACAATGTGTTTAAAACAGATTTAAAAACAAAAAAAGAAAGGCAATGTGAAGTGATATATTTCAGGAGTAGGATCACCATGTGGCAGAGCTCGTCACAGCTCCCTATTTATTGTGTGTGTCTGGTTGCCTGAGTTACCAGTTAATGCTGTTTCACTCATTTTATAAGGTTCCTGTAAATGTTAGGTAAGGCCTAGATTTATTATGAGCTGTCAACACCTAAAATGGAACACACCGCTTAACGCAGTTTATTTGGCAAGGCGCCTCCCAATTTTTTTCTTCTTCCTCCATCCTTTTGAATAAAATAAAACCCTAAAAAAGTAATCATAACAAAAAAAGGCTTGGACATAAACAGAAATGATATTGGGTGGCATCAACTGGTATCAAGGAAACATCTCAGCTATGATGCGTCGTCTTGCTTTAGAGCAAGGTCAGTGACTCATGCTACGTGCCGTTTGCGAAACAGTGATGGCAAGAATGACGGCTTTAGGGCCTGCTTATTTTCCATCCTATTTATCATCACTAGTGATGGTCCAAGAGGTGGAGCTCTGAGATACTCATTAATTTAAGAAGCATGAATCAGGAGGAATATGACCCTAGTTCTTTGTACTGTAAAGCAAACCTACGTGTTCTCTTCACAGAATATGGAAGTAGCTTGGATTGGATCAAAAGGGACAGAATCAGCGAAGAAAATTTTCTTTGCTCTTCCCTGTACCGACCAAATATATCCACTCAGTACTGAAGCGGAATGTGAAACCAATGGAAGAGTAATGGAATTTCAAGGGATTTGCTAAACCCTTTTGTCTGCGATGTTCTTAACGTATGTTGTCTATGGGGTAAGAAAGAAGATGCTTAGCCATGATTTCTCCGGTGTAACGGTTACTTCACATATCTCAGTGTTTACAGGAGTACAAAAATGTCTGAAAAAATTAGAACAACTTTTGCATTGCAGGAGTATTTGTAAAATTCAATTCCTTCCTCACAAGACATAGATATAGAAAAATAGAAAATGTTGTCAGACAAAAAACATACGGCCTATCCAGTCTGCCCATTCACACCATCTACTAAGCTCTACAAGCTCCTCCTCTCCCGTAGAGGCCCTTTTGCTAAAGTTTGATAAGTGATTATTACACTTCTTAGCGCGCGGTAACTGTCACGGCTGGGCCATAGGAAGTATTACCAGACAGCCATGACAGTTACCTCACACTAATTCTCAAGCTAGGAGCTAATCAGGCGATGGGGAAGAGGATGGTCATGTTCTAGGTGGGCACACTGCAGTTAGTGTGGGCCACTGTCAATCTCGCAGTTAGCATGGGTGCACTTAATGGCACCCCAATGGCTGGCGGACTTGTGAATGGCGTTGCCACATGTTAGGGTACGTTTCAGTGTGATAACTGCCAGGAACATACTAGGCTTACCCCAACAGTTAGCTCATGATTGTAGCATTTGTGTGTTAATCTTCTCTCAAAACTCACGGTAAGTACAAAATCGTACCACACTTTAGTAAATGGACCCTTTAGAGATCCTTTGCGTTTATCTTATGCTTTCTTGAATTCAGACACAGTCCTCTTTGCACATGTGGGTAGGCTTATTCCAACTTCCGGGAATCATGAGCATATAAATACCATAAAGAATGTGTTTGACAGACATCAGGGCCTGTTAGTTACCATGTAGATAAACTCTTACATTTCTTTTTATGCCTTGCCTTGCTCCAGTGGTGGCCAGTTCTGATTGTAAGAGCAGAAAATTTCTAGTTGCAAAGACCTGAAGGGAAAGCCAGAGAACAACTGAAGCCTGTGACACTACTACTCCACCAGGAATAAATTTGAATGGACCAGATGGGCCATACAGTCTCTACCAGCTATTATTTTACTCAGTATCTACATTTCTTTTTAACCCCTAAAATATTTAAGTTCAATGTAATGGAAAATGGTTCAGTACTCCTGGGTATTTCACAACATTAGCAAATTATAGTAGAGGTACAAAATTCAGACTAAAAGAAAATACTGTAATGGAAAAATCACTTTAAAGAAGTAAAACTGAGGCTAAACTTGAAACTAGATAAGGATGTTGTTTTTCCAGATGTCATGCAACAGTTTGATCTACAGATAAAGACCTTCATGAGGAGACTGGAGTGTAATGAATCATCTACATTTAATCTGATTTCAGTTGCCTATCCCCACTTTAGATACCCATATATAAGCAATGACTGACTCTCTGGTCTTCCTGAAATTGTCTAAGATTTAGGAACTCTTTCCACTATAGTTTAGAATATGAACTCGTCCCTACAGATGATTCATATATGTAATGAACAGTTCTAGACTGAAAACAGGGTCAGAGTTCACATCTTACTGATACTCCTTGTGATCTTGGGAAAATTACTTAACCCTCCATTGCCTTATCTAAAAATGTAAGGGCCTTTTTGTTCAGGTTACGTGTGGTAAATGGTAACCCAGGCTAGTGCTAAAGGTTGCTGTGCAGGCATGCCAATTCCTGCAGTTACTGCACAGTGTGGAAGGGGTGGGCTAGGAGCACAGAGGGGGCATGGAGATCACATTGCAGTTTGCACGAGGGTACATATCACGCACAATCATTGTTCCAGTTAGCACAGAATGCTACCCTGGAAGTTCTGGATTTCAACTTCCTACCTAAAATCCTAAATTTAGCCTCCAGAACCTCCCTACCACATTTTGCTATATCATTGGAACCGACTTGTACCAAGACAGCAGACTCCTCCCCAGCACTCTCTAAGACCTTGTCTACGTGGCGCGTGAGGTCCACTACCTTGTTTTGCTGCAAGGTATGTCAGGACAAAAATATCACTTTCTACTTGCTATTGTAACATCTTTGACTGCCTAGAGATCGCTTTGCAGTGCTCTGGTCCTGGCCTGTTTTGCACCAGTGCATCGGTATCATTCGTTTTCACGGGTAGTTTGCATGAGCACCACACTGTCAGCGTGAGGAGCAACTTCGGGGGATGCATGTTGTAACTGAGAAGGCGTGGCCGCACGGAGACAGGCAGCATTGGATAAGTATGTCTTTTGGGAATTCGCCGAGGGCAGGGATGTCCAGGATGCTTGCTGTATATATCCGTGTCCTGGGGATTGTGCGTGCCACGCTGTAAACATCTATGTCCTTGATTCCGGAAGCATGAATGTTTCTACACCATGGTTGCAGAATCTGGTTTAAATCAGGCCCAGGCCCGTCTCTGATTTGTATGTGCCTGCGGGTCAGATGCATGTTATGGAATTGGGCTCCACATGCATAACTTTGCACTTGTCCACATTAAATTCCATCTGTCATTTGGACGCCCAGTCTCTCAATTTTTCAAAGTCCTCTTGCAATTTTTTAAAATCCTCTTGTGTTTTAACAACTTTGAATAATTTTGTGTCATTTTCAAATTTGATCACCTCACTCATTATTTCCATTTCCAGGTCATTTCTGAATATGTTGAAAAGCAGCAGGCCCAACTTAGATTCCTGGGATTTATTTATTTAACAGTATTTATATACCACCTTTTCCTTAAATCAAGGTGGTTTACATAGAACTCTGTTTACACTATTCACCTTTCTCCATTGAGAAGATTAACATTTAGCCCTACCCTCTGCTTTCTATCTTTTAATCAGTTCCTGATCCACAATACTACACTGCCTCCTATCCCATGACTTTTTCATTTCGCCAAGAATCTCTCATGAGGGACCTTGTCATAGGCTTTCTGAAAATCCAAATACATTATATCAATCGGCCCACCTTTATCTACCTGTTTATTCACACCTTGAAAACCATATAAGAGATTTGTGAGATAAAACTGTTCTTGGCTAAATCTATGTTGGCTTTCTTCCATTAAGTAATTTTGTTTTGTTATAATGGTTTCTACCATTTTGCCTGGTACTGATGTCAGGCTCACTGGTCTGTAATTTCCTGGATTATCTCTGGAACCCTTTTTAAAAATTGGTGTTACACTGGCCACTCCCCAATTTTCAGATACCACAGATGATCTTAATGATAGTTCACAGATTACTAAAAGTAGGTCTACAATCTCGTACTGCAATTCTTTCAGCACCCTGGGATGTATTCCTTTCAGCCCCAGGTGTAAAATTGAGGCAAGTTCACAATAAGGTAGTTTTGTTGCATAGGAACCTTAAGAATTATCAGTAGCATTTAGTTTCTGCTTTTCAAGTAGTAGGTCAAGGGAAGTATTTCTCTGTCCACTGGAGGGTTTACAATCTAAGTTTGCACCTGAGGGTCACATGACCTGCCCAAGGCCACAAGGCACACCAGGGGGATTTGAACCATGGTTTTGTTGGTCATCAGGCCAAGCTCTATCCTCTAGGCTGCTCTTCCACCTGTGGTTTTGCTGGGTTAACTTCCACACAGGCATTTTGTGCCAAAACACGCCCACATTGGGTTGTGATAATAAAGCATTTTGTTTACTCCTCAGACTCTTGGCATTCATCTGCTGTGTTTTTCATACTTGTTGCTTCCTGTGTGGGGGATTGGATCTTTCTCTTTTGGTAGTTACTAATTTGCATCATCGAGGAAGATAAATATTTGGCTGGGCATTAAAAATGATCAAAAAGTCAACAGTTAAGTCAACAAATTAGCCTTTTCAAAAAATAGATTATTTTTTCTTTCCGCTTCTTCTGCGAGTACTTGTGGTTCTGCGGTAAGCTGTACAGTTTCAGTTGTGTTTTTCTAAATTTTTTCTCACTCCTCAAAATGCGGTGAATGCACACTTCTATTCCTTTCGGCCCCAGTCATACAAAACTATTCCCCTCGTCTCCTTCTTGGCTAAAGAAAGTTGGAGCAAAAAATCAACAGTGAGGAAGGACTAGCAACAGTTTGTGATGGCCTTTGGAGAACCAGTGTTTGGCTTGATGTTGACAGGACCCGATTAAAAGAACCCCCCCCGAAGAAGCAGTGGTGAAATGTTTGATGGCGCCATGCATGGCGTTGGGCAGATCGGGAAAATCATCAATGTCAGATAAGTGGTTAAATCATCTGACATTGGAGTATTGTATATACTGTCGATGCTGAAGTGATTCTATGGGGGGAGGGAGGGGTGAAGGCATGTTAAGAAGTTCTCTGCAAAGTTTAAAGATGTTTTAAAAGTTTTCTGGAATGTTTTAAAGATAGTATTAGAATAAAAAACACAATAAGTGTATAGGAGGAGATTTTCAGGATCGGTGATGTTCTGAGCACTTGGTTTGGGACCATGTTGTAATGCCCATACTACCAGCTCAAATGCTTCTGAGATGGTTTGGAGTACACTACACTATTTTTGTGTGGAGTGTGTTTTGCTGATATAGATAAGTATTCACTCCATGACTGGTGTTTACTGGACATGAAGTATTCACCTCAGAATCCTTGACAGTCTTTCAACTCATCAGCAGAGACCTCACAATGAAGGATTAGCCGAGCGTTCTAAAGTGTGCAGTGCAGTAGCAAAAGTTGTGGGTTCAAATCCTGCTAAAACTCTTTGTGATCTGGGCAAAGCACTTTCATCCCCTATTACCTCAAGTACAAACTTAGATTGTAAACCCTTTGGGAATATGTAACTCACCTCAAGCCAACAATAGAAAGGTGTTAGTGAAGAATCGCTTCTCTACAGTGTGATGGGCTTACTTTTAACGGTGTCCATAACACGGGCTTTAATGAAATCTCACTTATGTTTATTTGTTTAACAGGTTTTATATACCTCCTTCTTCAATCAAAGTGGTTCACATAACAAGTACATTACAAATAAGAAAAAAGGGAAGAGGCATACAGGATACAAATACTAATACTACAAAACACAGTTGATGTCTTAATAGTATCAAAGTGATTTCTGAATAGAAAAGTCTTTAGCTGTTTCCGAAAGCCCTTAATTTATATAAAAGCTTTCAGGTTATCTGGGAGACAGTTCCATAGGGCAGGTGCTACAAGGGATAGAGCACTTGCTGAAGTAGAATGAATGGTTTTGATGTATGAAGAGAATAGCACTAAGCCTCCTAAGTCTGGTACTAGAGTCGAGAATGATGAGAGACTTCAGAATGTCAGCTGATAAGTTTAATTTTAAAGATATTTAGTATAGTTTTGAAACGAATATGAGATATGATAGGAAGACAATGGAGCTGATTCAAAATAGGGGTGATGTGATCATGCCAGGTGGAGCCTAATTTGATACGGACCATAGTGTTTTGAACCAATTGAAGAGGCCTGATAGTTTGCTTTGGAAGGCCAAGATAAATAGTGTTACAGTAGTCCAATATTGGTGTAATAACAACTCGGCAGACAGTCCGGAAGTGATAGTCACTGTGGAGGGGTTTAAGTCTACGTATTATGGCTAATTTGTAGAACACTTTTCTTGCAGTCTTACTGATGTGAGGTTGGAAGTAAGATTGCAGTCCAAAGTGACTGCAAGATATTTTACTTCTTTCCTGATAGGTATAGCATGATTTGTTAGATTGATTAATTGAGTGTTATCTTATTATGTTAGCTTGACAAAAGGAATTAATCTCTCTCTCTCTCTCTCTCGAATACTAAGGTGCATGTTGATTAAACTCCGCGCTGGTAGCATGTGTTTGTAGTATGAAATTAGCGCAGCCTATGCTAATTTTTAAGGATGTGCGCTCAGCCCCTTACTGTTAGTGCATTGCTAATGCATGGCACCATGGTAACTGGCACATGGGTGCATTTAATGCGGTCCATTGCAGTGACATTAAGTGACCCTTAACAGGTACAATTCACATGTACCCAAAATGCCTATGACCAGACACTGCTTAAAACAGAACTATTTTTTTCAGTAAAAATTGTAAAACTGACTTGAAATTGATGCTAAATGTATTTGTGGAAAAATTAACTGGCTGTAAGAGAGCTTCAGCAGGCTGAACTGCCTGTCTGCACACACATGTCATGTCAGTAATCTGTTCATTTGAACTTATAAACAGCGCAGGTCTCAAGAACTATGCAGGGCTGTCTGAAGTACATGTGCAATTCAGCCAGCTGCAAAAGTTCACTGGACCAGGTTTCAGAGAAAAAATATTGGTGACAGTACTGAGATCCTAGGCAAAATAATTCAGAGCTGAGAATTTAACACCATAGGTGGGATCAGAAAAAATGTATATATTTATGGATTTGAATTAAGTAATATATAATGGGCCTGATTCTGAAGGGGGGAATGTCCTGCCTGCCTGGACTTCCAGGATCTGGATGGGCCGGTCTAGTCCCAATTCTGAACCCGTGTGAGCTAGACGTTCCCGTAGGATCAGAATCGGGTCTATACGGCTAGCCGTGCCTGGATGGGCAGGGCCATATCCCGATTCCATGCCGCCGGATGTCCAATAGTTTCCCCGTATAGGCCTGCCTTTGCTCCTGCATGGAGCCGTGGTGCCATGGCGTCCTGTTGCCATAGCACCGGAGCCACAATCCCCGGCCACTGCCACTAAAGTTCATTCCCTGTAGCCCGACCCCCAATGCAACTTTCCAAAGGCAGTGTCAGGCTGCGGGGAAGCTCCTGCACCCCTCACCGCATTGACCTGGCCCTGCGCCACCGTCCCCCAATGTTCAGTGGGACTTATTCCACCCCCGTCCATGTTGGCGACCCTGGATGTACAGGGCCGACCTCAGGATCGGCCCTGTATGTCTGGGGTCGCATCCCCGCACACTGCCTGCCTTCGCTCCTCCCTTGGCCTGCCCCCTCACGCCCCTGTCCAGAGCTCTCCGTACATCTCTTATGTACGTGCGGGGAGTTTTGGGCAGGGGATATGGTTTTAGGGTTTCAGGGTTTGGTGAGGATGGATGCCCGACCCGGACGTCCATCCCCACTAAACACAGTTCAGAATGACCCCAAATATTTATTTAATTAAACCTTTGTATACACCATCTTTCTACAATTCAAGACGGTTTACATGAAACAAAACTTTTAACAGTGTGAATACAACTGCTGTACAGAGAACAAGAACTTGCTATGTTGGAACATTCAACAATCAACAATATATAGTTTAACAATTTCAGGGTAATGCCAGGGTTGGCAACTATGTGCAATAAAAACGAGGGGGGGGGGGCAAGGGCTAAGAATGAGTGGTTGGGAAGGGAGGGCAGTGAATCGCTTATGAGGAGGGGATTCGTTTAATTGTATGGGGAGGGACAGAAGCATCTGATGTGGATGATGATTATGAGGACTAGATTACACTAGATTGTAGGTGGCATGGATGGGATGTGCGCTAAGGTATTCATGGTAGAGGAAAGTTTTGAGCTTTTTTTCGGAACTGAGTGATCAGAACAGCCTCGTAAGTCAGGCGGGAGGGCGTTCCATTCTGTGGGGGCGAACAGGGAAAATGCACAGTTGCAGATGGATTGATTGCTTTTTATTTTTGGGGTTGGGATGTTGGATCCTCTAAATCAGTTTCATCTGTGAGACAAATTCAGAAAAATATCCTTTTTTTAAAAAAAAATTAAAAACTAAAACATATAGCACTGCAGAAGCTCAACATATGGACTTAGCGACAACAAACATGTCTGCCGCTAATTTATAGTCATCATCGCTCCTTTTTGCAGTCAAGAGAATATAAATTACATTCACTTTCCAATTGTAGAGTAGTGTACCACAATGACATCTATATAAATGTGTGTTAAACATATCAGGAAGGTATTTTTAAACTCATACCTTTCCAATAGTACTTCAAAACACGTTATATCCAGATATAGTAAGTCCTTTCCTTTCCTGGAAGTCTTAAAATCTAAGTTTGCCTCTGGGACAATGGAGGATTATATAACTTGCCCAAAGGAACAAAGATCAGCAGTGAGATTTAAAGCCTGCTACTGTTACCACTAGGAAAGTGGTTCCCAAATCAGCTCTTAGGGATACCATAGAGTTGGGTTTTCAGAATATCCACAATGAATATGATACACAAGAAAATTTTGCATGCAAATCTAGCTCATGAATATTCAATATGGATAGCCTGAAAACCTGACTGGCTGGGGCTCCCCCAAGACAGGTTTGGGAACTGTACAAGGCTTCTCCTCTGCTACTGACATTTAATAAAGTAATTATGCAAACCTGTCCACTTTATACCATACATACATTATATTAGTTAGGAATACTATCAATTACCATTTGAAAAGGTTATATCAGTGGTTCTCAACCCAGTCCTCTGTAACCCCTAAGTCCAGTCAGGTTTTCAGGATATCCATAATGAATATGCATGAGATAGATCTGTGTGCACTGCTTCCATTGTATGCTGATTTATCTCGTGGATATCTGAAAATCTGACTGGACTAGGGGTCCCAGGGGACTGGGTTGAGAACCACTGGGTTATATGATGCAGTTTGAAGACCAAGATCATATTGATTGATCATTTAATGAAAGGAAACAGAATGCTTGAATTAGGAGGTAATTTTTGCAAGTTTTAGTTTTTATTGCTTTATTTATTTTAGAGCCATTACATTCTTTTCAAGTCCCTCAAAAAAAAAGATTTAAATAAGAATGACTAAGTACTATGCCCCACAGACATTCTCCCATTCCCAAGAAAAAAAAACTCTTCTCAGAACAGAGCCCCAATTTTATTTTTAGACAACTCATTTGAAGGTTGTCAAAAGCAGTGGATATCTTCAGATCATTGTCTGTGATACTACATCAATCAGAATAATCAATCCTATTACCTGCTGTCTAATTCTTATATTTTAAGGCTTAGAGAAAGTAATCTAAAGCTTTACCTTAAGCCATAATCAATACTGAGGACCCTGTGTAAATAATGCTCCATGTGTTAACATGGTAATGCCTTTTAGTAAATCCAGCCCTACTGTTGGAGATTAGACCACAATGAGATACAGGGTTTTTTATGAAGAGATATGTAGTGGTACAGAATATCGGCACCTTTTTCATTCTCTGCTAAAATTGACCCATGATATAAGAGATTAGTAAGACAAAGAAAGTCTTGTTTTACTAATCTGTTATATTTTTTTTGAAGGTGTGAGGGTAAATGTAGATCGGTTGTTTACTCTTTCCAAAAGTAAAAAAAATACGGGACAAGCAATGAGGCTACAATGTAGCATGTTTAAGACTAATCTGAGAAAATATGTTTTAACTTAACACACAAACTCTGGAACTCATTACCAGAGGATGTAATAAAAGCTGTTAGTGTAGCTGGATTTAAAAGAGGTTTGGACGAGTTCCTGGAGGAAAAATCCATAAGCCATTATAAAGAGGACCAAGAAAATCCACTGCTTACTCCTGGGACAAGCAGCATGGAATCTATATACCATTTTGGAAACTGACAGATACTTGTGACCTGGATTGGCCACTCTTGGAAACAGGATACAGGGCTTGATAGACCTTTGGTCTGACTCAGTATGGCATAACTCCCTTGCACACACCCTTTATATAGCTTACCAATGTAAATAATCAACCAAACCTACATTCATTCTTCATGCATATAAGTTACCTCTTCATTGTACATAAGTTGTTTTGTTCTATGTATTTAAAAAACATTGTTCTATGTAAACTGCTTTGAACCGGTCAAAGGCGGTATATAAATCCTGCTAATTAAATAAATAATTATCTTATGTTCTTATAAGATAATTATTTAAGATAATTATTTATTTAATTAGCAGGATTTATATGTTCTTATAATAACAGCAGCTACGGGTACAAGTCTGTCAACAATGAGCCACCTGACTGAAGACCGAACACAATTTAGGATCCAGAGGGTCGCCATGAGTCGACTCCGACTCGACGGCACTTAACAACAACATGTTCTTATGTGATACACAATATCAACCCAACTTTGAGTATCGCTTTCTTTCTACACAGAGGAGTGTTCTAATTCCAGCAGTCACTCAATATCAACAAACTGTTTCTCTACTAAAAATTACAGAATTGCTTGTTTTGAACGTTCAAAATACAAGGTCTCAGCACACAAGGGCATATGGTAGATATGATCAGGACCTAAATCAAGATCACTACCAAAGACAAAATGCCCAGTAACATCAACGACCTTGTGACATAATACAAGCAACCGGCATAGTCCAAGTCTTCATTTGTTGTCTATAGTATTTGGTGTCCCTGCCGATTGCTATATGTGGGGAGTACTTGTCCATTTCGCAAGAGGATTTTAGAGCACAAGAGTAGACTTAAATGTGTTGTGCGTGAGGCGCCTTTAGTTCAACATTTTGTGGAGTTGCAGCATAGTTTTGGGGATTTGCGATGTTTTTGTTTGGAACAGGTTTTGGCCGGCCGGGGTGGTAAAAGTAGGGTACAATCGCTTTTGTTATGTGAGCAAAAATGGATTTACAGGTTACGTACTGTGGCCCCGGAAGGTTTGAACCTGCGGATTGATTGGGCTTTGTGTACTGTGATGAAGCTGAAGCCATTGAAGCTATAGACTTAGAATAAAACAATGTTTATTATAAAGCAACTGACTCACAGAAGGTGCAGTTACCTAAAATGTAGCTAGAGGGAGCAGGCACGAGGCTGCAGAAGCTAAGCTGACACACCCAGGTTTTGAGAATGCAGGAGCTAATCAGGTACACCTGAGTAGAGAGCCAGGAAGCTCAGTGGAGAAACGGCTTTATAAACAGTGCTCAGAAGGAAGAAAGCAGAGAGGACCTCGAGCTGAGAGAGGAACTGAGAGAGGACTACGAGCTGAGAGAGGAGCTGTGACAGGAGCTGAGAGAGGACCACAAGTATGGAGAGGAACATAAGTTCAGAGAGGAACTGAGAGGGGACCTGGGAGAGGAAACTCACATACTGAAAGGCAGAGAAGCTTGGAGTACCTACAAGGAAGAGCTAAGTTCCAGGGAGGACAAGGCCATTCCAGAAAGCTCCAGGAGCCAGTCTACATTTTACCCTACAGAGCACAGACACCATAAACATGTGCATTACCTAGAGCAGAGTCTCCCAAATGCAGTCCTGGAGGGCCAAACACCATTCAGGTTCCATGCTGTCTCTAATAAAGATGCCTGTGCTGCATTTCTATGCGCCGCCCCCATGGTATGTAGATGTATCTCATGCATATTCATGAGGGACAGCATGAAAACCCGAACAGTGTCTGGCCCACCAGGACTGGAGTCGGGAACCTCTGCCCTAAAGCAGCAGCCAACAGGGGCAGACACACCCGCACCCACAGGCTCCATTATCCAATGCCTCCTGGAGAGGCAGGATTTTGGGCCCTGCGTGCATCTCCCAATACTAGCACTTGCATACCTTAGCAATGCCACCCTACACCTGGGAATACGGTACACAGATATCAAAAGTTTGCTATTATTACTGGCACATAGCAATTCCTAAGTTTAGCACAATCTGCTCAGTGAGCTGTATCATACCAACCTCTCTGGTGTCTGTGGAGAGTGTGTCAGGTCTGGTATCTGACAGTATCCACCACCCTGGGGAGTGACCCCAACAGTACTGCATACCATAGCCATGCCTGCACTGTGCCCAGGACTGGTGCGGTGGCCAGGGCTGCCAAAAGCCTCTATAGCTGCACAATGCTGGCATAGGTGTGGGAGTGTGTGTCTGTCTATCCAGTGTGTGGTGGCTGCTATCACCTTCCTCAGCCCACACTGCTTGCACTGGTGCCAGTGTTAGCCTGCCAATGTGTATAATGAGGAGCATAGTACTATGGGTATAGCCTGGACAGGGTGGCCTGGCCTGGATGCATCTGCACAGGGCATAGGGCAATGGCTGGGACATTGTAGTGCCCGGCCACCACCTGCACAGACAGGGTGGCCACAGCATGTCCTGCTGGGAGGTCACTCTCACCCTGACTGTGCAGTGACCACAGCATGGCTGGGTTCCCCCATAGTGCTATACAGTGTTTCTCTTAAGTGATATATATGGGTTCTGTTTTCTGGGGCCCAATCACTGACTTATCTGCTTGGTGGGTGTGCTCACATCCCAGGTTTGGGTGCACACATCTCCTCCAGGAACATGCACTATGGTCTAGCTAGCAGACTATCTGCAGTTCGTATGTGTGTGGCTGGAACACCTTGCAGGGTGCAGCGGCTGGTGACTCACTGTGCTTGCTGCTGGAGAATGTCAGATGGTGGTGGGGGGCAGCTGTGCATTTCCAGGCCTACTGTCTGTCTGCCATTGCCTTATTTATGGATGCGTACAGATCTGCATTGACTGCCCTGTAGGGTGTCTATTCCCCAACAGGACTGGGGTTGATGGTCCCCTCTACTGTCACCATTGCAGGGGGGTAGAATGTGGATCTGTTGGTGGGAGATCCTGTCCCCCACCCTGAGCCACAGAGGGTGGGTTGGGTGGTGGTACGTAATCCGCCTGTGGGTCCAAACACCCTTCACTTAAATCATGTGACCATCGCACCCACACAGGGTATGCAATTTTCCGGGTGCATCATAGTCCACAAGGACTAGATGTGAAATACAGATGGACACAGGCATATCCTAGGGTTGTTTGCAAGGACTACCTATCACACATTGGCACTGATGGGGACCTGCAGCATAGCCTATCTCAGCAAAGCCAGGTGCTGCGAAAATGGTGCTGGGCACCCCACCTCACCCTCAGGGTGAGCACAGGACCCACACACTGTGACAGTCTGTAGCTACTCTGGGACACTAACACACACCGTCGGCACCCCCTAACAGGCTGAGGTGCTGTGGGGTGCATACCACATCTTGTGATCATCTGTAGACTGCTGATTTGCATGTGCTGTGCATCCTGGGTACGGGTGGGTTGACCCTATCCTGGTAACCACAGCAGAATGTTTGTGTGGTGCCATGCAGTCCTCGTGTAGCCAGCCAGGGGTTTGTTAGCAGCTGTAGCCCACTGGTTACTTCACTGCCTGTGGAGCCAGAGGTCATGGGTTCAAAACCCACAGTGGGGTTCATTGATAGGGCTGTCTGAGGCATTGTCTATTTTTAATGTACATTAGTGCTGCCAGCAGAAACACCCTCAGAGTACTGTCACCTTAGGGTGCCTCATAAGGCGCCCTATAGGGTGCCTTATATGGCGCCCTATAAAGCGCCTTATAAGGCGCCTTATACGGTGCCCTATGAAGCACCTTATAAGGTGCCTTATACGGTGCCCTATAAAGCGCCTTATAAGTTGCCTTATAAGGTGCCCTATAAAGCGCCTTATAGGGTGCCTTATAAGGTGTCCTATAGGGGACATTATAGGGTGCCTTGGCAGACAGTGCACTTTATAATGTGCACTATGGAGTGCCTTCTAGGGTGCCTTATGCGGCACCTTAGGTTACGCCACTGTGAGGGTGTGTTTGCTGGCAGCACTAATTAAAGTAAAACTAAAATTCCTCACAACCCAATACTTAAACATAATGCCTCACCCAGCCTTATTCATTAGGCACACTGGGGACTCAAACCCATGACCCCTATACCATCAGTCAGTGTAGTAACCACTGTGCCACAGTTCTGTTTCTGTGTTTGCATGTCTGCGCGCCTTCTTAAGATTAACGCGGGGTAATGTGCCACGGCTCCCTCTATCGTGTAACTCTCGTTAATTTATGGCGCCTTGTAACGCGCGTTATCGGTAATGATGTACCACCCATGTCCTTATTTGGGTATTTCTGCCTCTACCGCGGATCCTAACACGAATGGCATTACCGCAGTTTAGTAAACATACCCCTAAGACTTCACAAAGTGAAATATAAAAATTACAATGTTTATTTATTTTATTTATTTATTTATTTAACTGTATTTATATATCCCGCTTTTCACCGGGTCAAAGCCTATTGCAATAAAATACAGAACTTGCAGCCCCTGATATGAGCCTAGAACAGTGATGGCTAACCTTTTTGAGCCCGAGTGCCCAAACTGCCGCACAAAACCAAAGAATTTCCTCAAAGTGCCAGCACGTCAATTAAAGCCCCATTTGCATAAGGTGCTTCATTTGCATAAATATTTGCATAATGTTACCATACACTAACTTTTAGTAAACATGCCTCTTAATGAGTATATGGATAAAGAAAGACTAAAAGGTTTCTACATTACTATAATCCAGTACCAACCGCCAGGCACATTAGGAACTACTACAAACGCTGCCCATTTAGAACCCATAGCAAACCCGCCGTATCCTAACAGCACTACCAGGACTCACAAAGCACCATACTCTACCTATCAAAAGGCAACACTGCAAATATTAAACCAATACATCTCAGAGAACAACAATACATGACCTACTGGGGAAAGAACAAGTGGCAATGTCAAATAGGAATTATATAAACAGAATACCTCAGCTCAGTTACACATGCAGAACAGACCATCACCAAACAAGGAATCACAATTTAGAAACAGGAAGACAATAATTAAACTGGGAACCCCAAAAGCCAAACTTGGAATATACAACAACACTGTAGAAATAAAACTATATATTAATTTCCTCTTGTACTAAACAAAGCGCAAAAATTAATGATGCACATTTCCCAGAGCTGACATATTCCAGTTAATAAATTCAAAATAAAGAGATATTTTTCTACCTTTTGTGCATTTTTTTTCAGTTGCAATTGTTCCAGCCACTTTCTTCTGGTTTCTTCGTGTCTTCTGCTAACTCTCCATCTGCTGTCCATTTGTCCTTTCTTCTGTCTTCTTGTTTTTTTTTCCCATTCTCTCTCTACATCTGCTTTAACATACTAATCTTTCTCCTTTGGCTCTTTCCTCATTCCTATTTCATCTACTCAAAATTTACCCCTCCATCCTCAATCCCCACTTACTCTCCCAATACCCGGCCAATTGTAGATTTTTTATCCCTCCCACACAAAATATTTTTCCCCTCTCCATTTTACTCTCCCAGCCCCATCCCATTCTAATCCTCCCCCAACACCAGCTCCCTTCTAGTTCCAGCCTCACCCAGCATCCATTCCCTTCTAGTCCCTGCATCAGCCCATTTCCAGTCCTAGCAGCCCCCCAACCCAATACCAGTCCTATCCCCCCCTCATCAACCCACTTCCAGTCCTAACCCCCCATCACCCCATTTTCAGTTTAAGCCCCCCCCTATAACCCATTACCAGTCCTAACCCCCCACTTCCAGTCAGCCCCCCATAGCCCATTGCCAGTCCTAACCCCCCCATCAGCCCACAGTCCATTACCAGTCCTAACCCCATCAGCCCACCTCAAGTCCTAACCCCTCCCCATCAGCCCATTTCTTGTCCCAGCCCCCCCATAGCCCATTATCAGTCCTAAACCCCCCATAGCCCATTACCAGTCCTAACCCCATCAGACCACCTCCAGTGTTAACCCCCCATCAGCCCATTTCCAGTCCTAACCCCACCCAACAGCCCACCTCAAGTCCTAACCCCTCCCCATCTGCCCATTAGCAGTCCTAACCCCCCCCCCTAGCCCATTAGCAGTCATAACCCCCCTCTCTAGCCCATTAGATGTCATAACCCCCCCCCCCCATAGCCCATTACCAGTCCTAACCCCATCACCCCATTTCCAGACAGCCCCCATCAGCCCACAGCCCATTAGCAGTCCTAACCCCCCCTAGCCCATTAGCAGTCCTAACCCCCCCTCCTAGCCCATTAGCAGTCCTAACCCCCCCTAGCCCATTAGCAGTCCTAACCCCCCCCTCCTAGCCCATTAGCAGTCCTAACCCCCCACAGCACTTTCGCAGTCCTACCCCCCCCTCCTATCACATTAGCAGTCCTAACCCCCCCCAGCCCATTAGCAGTCCTAACCCCCCCTAGCCCATTAGCAGTCCTAACCCCCCCCTCCTAGCCCATTAGCAGTCCTAACCCCCCAGCCCATTAGCAGTCCTAACCCCCCCCTCCTAGCCCATTAGCAGTCCTAACCCCCCCTCTCTAGCCCATTAGCAGTCCTAACCCCCCCCCCTGCCCATTAGCAGTCCTAACCCCCCATCACCCCATTTCCAGACAGCCCCCATCAGCCCACAGCCCATTAGCAGTCCTAACCCCCCCTAGCCCATTAGCAGTCCTAACCCCCCCCCTCCTAGCCCATTAGCAGTCCAAACCCCCCCCCCTCCTAGCCCATTAGCAGTCCTAACCCCCCCCCCCAGCCCATTAGCAGTCCTAACCCCCCCCCCTAGCCCATTAGCAGTCCTAACACCCCCCCCAGCCCATTAGCAGTCCTAACACCCCCCCAGCCCATTAGCAGTCCTAACACCCCCCCCCCCGGCACATTTAAAAACAGAAAAAGCGGGCTCTGGCTGCTGCCGCGGACGCGGCAGCATGCTGTGTCCCGCGGGGCCCCCTCCGCCCGCTAAGCCCCTCTGCAAGGGCTTTCAGATTCGCGAGGGAGACAGCGTCTCCCTCGCGTCTCTTGTTAAGCCCGCAGGGGCTAATGGGAAATTTCCCATCAGTCCCTCGCGTCTAAAGGGGCTGATGGGAAATTTCCCATTAACCCCTACGGGCTTAACAGAGACGCGAGGGAGACGCTGTCTCCCTCGCGAATCTGAAAGCCCTTGCAGAGGGGCTTAGCGGGCGGAGGGGGCCCCGCGGGACACTGCATGCTGCCGCGTCCGCGGCAGCAGCCAGAGCCCGCTTTTTCTTTTTTTGCGGACCTTCACGCGTGCCAGCTGCAAGGCCTTCGCGTGCCACAGCTGGCACGCGTGCCATAGGTTCGCCATCGCTGGCCTAGAACTTAAAAATTAAGATAGTACAAAACTATATAAATACAAATATAAGAAAAATAGATAAAAAGACAGCAATTCTTAAAGACAGTGACATGTAAACATAAAAGCACCAAGTAAGCAATAGGTACCCACAAATAGTAATAGAACGTTCAAGAAACAGTGAAATATATACACAAAAGGAACATTATCTATTTGCAGATTACGCTTCCCACATTCTTAGACTCAACAAGCAAGCAAAATGAATAAGATGAATGACTAATACATACGTGCATCAAACACCAAGGGGGTCATTCCAGAACAGGAATAAGTTCTTTAGAAATGCGGCATAGACATTTTTCTAGCGAAACATCTACAACCGTATTCTGCAACACCTGTGGCCCTGCACATACAGGGCACTACCACGGGGATCTCAGAATGTGGGCAGGAGAGGGCAGAATGGGGGCATGGTCAGCAGCAGAGATATGCAATGCGTATTCAGGAAAGGCCTGTGTACGTTCTGCGTGTTTCCCATGGACATTCATGTTATACCAGTGGAAACGTGAAATAAGGCCAGGACTTAGAAACATTTCTGCTCTGCTCTGCAATGCGTCCCATAAAGATGAATGGCTGTGACAAAGATGTTTTGAACTGGTATGTCTGCAGTCTGGAAGACTGCAAAATGCGGTTGTAAAGAACAGAATACAGAGGTAGGGGAAGGTTGTATGGTAAAGAGTAGTTACTCACCTGTAACAGG
Organism: Ichthyophis bannanicus; assembly: GCA_033557465.1. Lineage (NCBI taxonomy): Eukaryota > Metazoa > Chordata > Amphibia > Gymnophiona > Ichthyophiidae > Ichthyophis > Ichthyophis bannanicus. The sequence goes on along the minus strand of CM066041.1, from coordinate 182,408,356 downwards.
TGTTCTCCAGGAGCAGCAGGAATCAGTCCTCACTTATGGGTAACGTCGCCGACGGAGCCCTCGCGGAGCAATTTCCCCAGCTTTCGAAGAAAGCCTTTGGGATTGCAGCGCGCATGCGCGGTCCCCTTCCCGCCCGAGGGTGCCATCTTGCTCAGTCAGATGACATAGCGAAGACAGCAAAACATAACAGAATGGCTGCAACTCCAAGGGGAGGAGGGAGGGTAGTGAGGACTGATTCCTGCTGCTCCTGGAGAACACCTGTTACAGGTGAGTAACTACTCTTTCTCCAGGACCAAGCAGGAAGTCAGTCCTCACTTATGGGACTCCCCAGCTCAAGGCTACCGGAGGCCTCAAGCCGAAAATGAGCTCCCTCAAGCTCAACAGCACAGAAGGAAGGAATCTTCTCTGAATATGCATCCGGCCGGTAGCCAAACACTGGGGCTGGAGGGAGGAGTTGCCTAAACCTCAAAGAGATTGTGGAGGACTGCCTGTCCGAAAGCACTATCCCTGCGGGACTCCCTCTCCAGGCAGTAATGGGCCGCAAAAGTCTGGCTGGAGGACCAAGTAGCGGCCCGGCAGATGTCTGCCAACGGAACAGAGCGGAGGTGAGCAACTGACGCAGCCTTCGCCCTGACACGGTGCGCCGTGACTCGACTCTCTAGGGAGAGGCCGGCCACCCCATACGCCCAGGCGATGCAGTCAGCTACCCAGGTGGACAAAGTACGCTTAGAGACAGGTACCCCCAACTGATTGGGGTCGAAAGAGACGAAAATCTGAGCAGCTTTTCTATGCTCACGCGTACGCTCAAGGTAAAAAGACAAGGCTCTTCGACAGTCCAGGGTATGCAGAACAGTCTCAGCTCGGCTGGTATGCGGCCTGGGAAAAAAGGTCGGAAGAACCACCTCTTGATTGATGTGGAAAGAGGAAACCACCTTCGGAAGAAACTTAGGGTGCGTCCGTAAGACAACTCTATACTTGTAGAACTAAGTATAAGGGGGCTCCGACACTAGGGCCTGTAGTTCACTAACACGCCTAGCGGAGGTAAGAGCCACCAAGAAGAGAGTTTTCCATGAGAGGAAACGAAGGGGGCAGGTAGCCATGGGTTCAAAAGGTGGGCAAGTAAGCCTTTGTAAAACCACACTGAGATCCCAGTCGGGAGCCAGAGGGCGCAGCGGGGGCTTAAGCAGGAGCAGGCCCCTGAGGAAGCGCGCCACCAAGGGGTGTGAGGAAAGAGGCTGGCCCTCCACTGGCGAGTGATGCGCAGAGAGGGCACTGAGGTGGACTCTGACAGAATTGGACTTGAGGCCTAGGTCGGAGAGGTGAAGCAAATATTGCAGTACCACCGATACTAAGCAGGCGAAGGGGTCCTCAGAGCGCTGAGAACACCAGACCGAGAAGCGACGCCATTTAAGGGTGTAAGATTTCCGGGTGGAAGGTCGCCGAGACGCCAGGACGACACCCTCCACCTCCGGAGGAAGTAAGAGCGGAGCTAGGACTACCCTTTCAGCAGCCAGACCATCAGATGAAGGGCCCGGAGGTTGGGGTGTAGAAGAGTGCCCTGATCCTGGGTCAGGAGATCGGGCTGAAACCTCAGAGGAAGAGGGGTGTCCACCGCTAGCTGCAGGAGCAGAGGGAACCAGGGTTGTCTCGGCCACCTGGGCGCTACCAGGATCACGGATGCCCTGTCGTGGACAACTTTGAACAGCGTCCGGGACACAAGTGGCGTGGGAGGGAAGGCATACAGTAGGCCCGCGGACCACGAGAAGAGGAAAGCATCCGGCGCTACTCTGAGAGGATGCGGGTGCTGAGAGCAGAACCTGGGAAGTTGCCGGTTCAGAGGACTGGCAAAGAGATCCAAGGTGGGGAGGCCCCACCGGCGGAAGATCTGCCGGACAACTAAGGGGTTCAACCTCCATTCGTGTGGCTGCAGAATCCGGCTCAGTTTGTCGGCCAGGCAATTGTCCTGCCCGGGCAGGTAAACAGCCTTGAGGAGGATGTCATGGTTGACTGCCCATGAGCACAGCCTCCGGGCCTCCTGACAGAGAAGGAGGGAGCCTGTGCCCCCCTGTTTGTTCACGTAGAACATGGCAACCTGATTGTCCGTCTGCACCAGTACAGACTGACGAGAAGTGAGGTAAGAGAAGGTCCGCAGAGCCAGGCGGATCGCCCGCAGCTCCAGGAAGTTTATCTGCTGAGCCGCCTCCCAAGGGGTCCAAAGGCCTTGGGTGCGCGCTCCCTGGCAATGCGCTCCCCATCCCAGGAGAGAGGCATCCGTCGTAAGCACCTGGGAGGGTGTGGGAGGCTGAAAAGGCATGCCGAGCATCAGGTTGGGCAGGTGAAGCCACCATTGCAGAGAGGAGACCAGACGGTCGGAGATCTGTAGCAGGTCCATCAGACTCCCTGTGGCTTGATGCCATTGAGTACGAAGGCTCCACTGAACAGGCCGCATATGTAGGCGGGCATACGGGGTGACATGGACCGTGGAGGCCATATGACCGAGCAGCTGCAGGAATCGCCTGGCCGGGGACGGCGACGTGCTGTGGAACCTGCCGGCCAGAGCTATGAGCCTGTCGGCTCGCTCCCGAGGCAAGAAGGCACGAGCCCACAGAGTGTCCAGCCATGCCCCTATGAACTCGAGATCCTGAGAGGGGCGCAACGTGGACTTTCCGAAGTTTATGATGAAGCCCAAGTGCTGAAGCAAAGCCACTGTGCGTTGGGTGGCCTGAGTGACCTCTACGGAGGACTGCGCCCGTATGAGCCAGTCGTCCAGGTAGGGGAAGACGAAGAGGCCTTGAAGCCTCAGGAAGGCCGCCACCACTGCCAGGCATTTTGTGAACACCCTGGGAGCGGAGGACAGGCCGAAGGGCAGCACGTGGTACTGACAATGTCTTCCTGCCACCACAAATCTCAGGTATTGCCGGTGGTCCGGGTGGATAAGGATGTGGGTATAGGCATTCTTTAGATCCAAGGAGCATAGTCAATCTCCCTGCTGGAGGTAGGGCAGTAGGATTCCAAGGGTAAGCATCCTGAACTTTTCCCGCTGCAGGAACTTGTTGAGGTCGCGTAGGTCCAGGATGGGTCTGAGGCCTCCTGTTCGCTTTGGCACCAGGAAGTACCTTGAGTAGAACCCTTGACCCCAGAGGTGTTGGGGTACTGGCTCCACAGCCTGCTCCCCCAGCAGACCCTGCAGCTCCTGAAGGAGTAAGTCCTTGTGCAGAGGGGGCCTTGGAGGCTCCCCTGGGAAGTAGGGGGGAGGCACCTGGTGAAAATGTAGGAGGTAGCCCTTTTGAACCACCTGCAGCACCCAGGAATCGGAGGTTATGGCTGACCACCTGTGGGCAAAGTGGATCAGCCTGCCACCCGTGCAGAGTAAAGGGGCTATGCTGGCATAGTCAAAAAACCCCACCCTGCTGAGCAGGGGGCTGTGTAGTGGGCTTGGGGGCCCTCGGCCTACGGGGCCCATTACCCTGACTCTTAGCCTGCAGACCCTGATTGGGGGCTGCAGACGCTTGGTATTGAAAGTGCTGTTGCTTATAGGTGGGCACCTTCCTCGGGTAAAAAGGTTTTTTCCCCAGGCCCTTCCTCTTTTGTGAAGGAGCAGAGGTCTTTCTGGATAAGCGAGTCCCAGTGAGAGTCTCGGACTCGAGTTCCGCCGCCTTATCAGCCATGGGCTTGCCAAAGAGGTTTTCACCTCTGCAGGGGACATCGACCAACTTGTCCTATACCCACGGCTCGAGGTCGGATGACTGAAGCCAGGCCTGTCGGCGGGCACCGATGCCGGCTCCCGCAACTCGGGCCGATGCCTCGAAGCCATCGTATGCCGCCCGAGAAATAAACTTCGAGCACTCTCGAATACTATCGGACAAGGTCTGGAACCTCTGCAAGGGTTCCTCGGAGAGACCAGCCGATTTCTTTCGCCAGGTCTCGGAGGAACATGCCCATATATAGCTGGTGGTATGTCTGGACTCGGCAGGCCAGCATGGAGCCCTGGAAGCACTTCCTACCGAGGGCATCCAGGTTACGGGCCTCCTTACCCGGCGGCACCGAGGAGTGCATCTTTTGACTCTTAAGTCGATGCATGGCCGATTCCACAACCATAGAGTGGTGCGGTAATTGCGCCTTTTGGAACCCGGGACTCTTGCGGACTTGATACATCGAATCGACCCGCTTGCTCAACACCGGCGTCGAAGCCGGGCATTCCCACATGCGAAAGAGCAGCCGCTCCAGCATAGGAGGGACCGGCACAGTAAAGGCCTCCTTCGGGGGAGAGTCATACTGGAGGGCCTCGAGCTCTTCGGCGCGGGGCTCCTCCTCGGGATCCGCGGGGAAGGCCAATGCCTTGGCCATACCCCTCACAAAATCAGAGAAGCGGGTATCCTCCGGAGGGGATCGAGTCGGAGGGGACGCACCGAGTCTGAAAAGAACCGGGTGACTCGTCCCCTTCCGTGTCCCAGCCCGACGCCTCCGTAGAGGAGTCGAGAGGCTCCGTGCGGGCGGGGGTTCGCCCCGACGCCGGCGTCGATGACCTCGGTCCCGAACGGGAGGCCGAGGGAGACCTCGACCGAGGATCGACTCGAGCATGTACGGACTCGAGGATCGACTCGACCGCCGGTGTCGACTTGGGTGTCGACGTCCCGGTGGTTGGGGCAGATGCACTGGTGATGCCGGTCATCAATGCCCGCTGCTGGTCCATGAAGGCAGAGATACTGCGCTCCAAGGTCATCATCCTGAGACCAAGCTCAGAAGACCCGGTAGCCTCCGACTCGGGCCCCGACGGCGTCGGGCCCGACATCGGTTCCGGAGGGGAGTCCAGGAGGACTATAGCACTCACGTGTCCAGGCGGCTCCTGCTCCAAGCGAGGAAGTTTGGAAGGCCTCTCCGCCTCAGAGGGCTCAGGGCGGCTGAACGGGCTAAGCGACCCGGCCTTCGAGGGACCAGGTGCGTCCTCCGACGCCGCCCGAGCGAGTTTCTTCTTCCGACGATGTTCCCGGTCGGGGGACCCCCGTTCATAGGAACTCCGATGATACTCGTGGCTGGAGCCACGAGACGTCGAAGCCTCCGACGAGGTCCGGGCCTGACCGGACTCGGGGTCAGAGAAGATTCGTTCCTTTTGTGACTGTCGACTCCTCAGTGACTTTGAGGACATTCTGCTGCACGGACCACAACCCTCCGAGTCATGGTTGGGTCCGAGGCAACGGAGGCAGCAGTCATGCGTGTCGGTAAGAGACATCAGTTTGGAACAACGATCACATTTTTTAAACCCGCTGGCAGCCATCAGGGGAAAGAGGGCCCCGGCGAGGTCGAAAGACCGTGCTGCCAGGGGTGAAGAAGAAAGTGGCGGGAACGCCAGTTAGAAGGACAAAAACTGAAAAAGAAAATGTGAACGGGCTCGATAAGGATATCGAGGCCGGGAGGGGGACACACGAACCGAGAAAAAACGAACTAAAGAAATTAATCAACTTTTTCAGCGGCGATAACAAACTACGTCTGTAGGGCTCCGTGGAAAAAAGAAGACTGAGCAAGATGGCACCCTCGGGCGGGAAGGGGACCGCGCATGCGCGCTGCAATCCCAAAGGCTTTCTTCAAAAGCTGGGGAAATTGCTCCGCGAGGGCTCCGTCGGCGACGTTACCCATAAGTGAGGACTGACTTCCTGCTTGGTCCTGGAGAAAAGCACATTACTAAACACCCCTCAGAAATATTCAGAGGTGCAATAGTGATTATTCCAGCTATGCTGACAATTGCTATGTGAACTAGAGGAGATGATCTAGGGCACCCTAACAATTCCTGTTATCCAAGAAGTGGGACTGTTGATGTGATGACCGCAGCATGACCAGGTGCCAGTGTGATCGGCCAGGGTACATCAGAAAGGGGTCTCTATGGCTAAATGTCAAAGCATATCCCAGTCAGTGATAAGGGACCCTCAGAATGAGTGCATGCAATGGAGCACACAGCACCATCAGCGGTCTCACAATTGTGCACATTTGTATAGAAAGATGCTGGTGTCCCTGGACATCTAGTTGTGCTGTTTGTGCTGGTGTATGCACTCAATCTGAGGGCCCCTTAAGAGTTTTAGCAGGATTTGCTCTGACATTTAGCTGCAGAGGACCATTTCTGATTTCTTCTGGTCCATACACAGCATTGAACAGACTGTTGTTAGAGATGACCAAAGCAAGCACAACTTAAATGTCCACCTACTGCCATGTATGTTGTGCTGCAAGGTATGCAGGACAATCATATCACTCTCTACTTGCTGTTGTAACATCTCTGAGTGCACAGAGATAGACTTGAAGTGTCATGATCATGCAAAGAACTAGCTTCTATGGTCTGTTTTGCATCAGTATATCTGTATCATCCATTTTCATGGGTAGTTGGCATGGGTTCCACACCGTCAGTGTGAGGAGCAGCTTCGGGGATGCACGTTTTAACTGAAGGAGCATGGCCACATGGAGACAGGCAGCAGTGGAGCCATACATCTTTTTGGAATTTGCCGAGGGCAGGGATGTCCACGCTGCTTGCTACGTATACCTATGTCCCGGTGTTTGTGCATGCCACGCCGAACATGTCTATGTCCCCGATTCCAGACCTGTGGGCACATTCAGAACTGCACATATAGAATTAGGATCAAATGGGCCCATTTTTCATTCAGATGTGTCCGTGGCTGGACGTGCACGTTATGGAACCACGCTTCAAGTGAACACTGTGTGGCCAGAAGAATCCCAAAATTTAATAAAATCTCATAAATGTAACTGACCTGAAATAATGTGAGGAAAACATTAATAGGAATGCAACATACCATGTTAAACACATAGTCACACATTTAAATTAATCATGATTATTTTTAAGACCATCCATAACCAAGCTGCAGACTATCTACAAACTCTCATTCAGAAGCCTCCAAACAAAAGAACAAGTCGACAACAAAACCAGAACCTACTCAACATCCCAACACACAAGGCAAAAAGCTCCCAAGCAGCATGCCAGAGATCATTCTCAATCTACAGACTCTCACTATGGAACTCTCTCCCAAATATCCCAAGAGACATCACAGACTGTGGTGACTTCTGCAAATAGTTAAACACCTACCTATTTCAGGAATTCTTTGGATCTGATACATGACACACAAAACATTGTCTTCCTCTCCAGACAGCCACAACCATCCAATAATCCCACCTATTATGAAAATCTATGGTCTATAAGTTTTAGAACCCATTACACGAACCCTATTTATTGTTTCACACTATTATTGTTCCTTTGTTCATTGCTACAATTGTTCAATGTATACCCAAATGTTGAGTCCAATGTAAGCCGCTTTGATAGTCTGAAAGCAGTATAAAAGAAACGTTAAATAAAATAAATAAATAAAATAATCCAAAAAACCCTGCTAAAAACAATTAGCCCAATATTCAAAAAGCAATTATACAGTTTAAAGCCCAGTAAACCCTGTAAATGCCTTAGCTGGGGACATTCAATGGTACCTAGATGGTTAGTGCCATTGAATATCCCCAGCTAAGTCCCCTACGTGCCCTGACGCTATCCAGTTAGCATCGGGGCATGTTGGAGGCAGACCGGGTCGGAACAGAGGCAGAGACTGGCACTAACCGTGCAGCAGCGACATTAGCTGCTGCCCAGTTAGCAATCGGCGCCCTAAATATAGACAAGGAAAACCCTCGCCTATCTTTAAGGTGCCAATTGCTAACCAGGCAACAGCCAATATCGCTGCTGCATGGTTAGCTTCAGCAGCTACCGGCTTTGGCAGCAATCACTGGATATTCACTGCCGGCGCCTCAGCATTGAATATCTGTTTGGAGATCGGTGGGGAGGACTATGTGCCCGTCAGCGCATAGCCCTTCGAAGATCCAAGCAGTTCCATATCAGGCCCAATAAAACAAATTATTTGAGACATACCTATCCCCAAGGGGATGGAAAGGAGGGCAGAAGGGAGGTGTGAAGGAGACAAAAGTGAGCGGAAGGAAAGGAGGGAAGAATGAAGCGGGGGAAAAGAGGGAAGGAAAAGGAGAAAGGGAGAGGAGAGGGAAGGGGAGGAGGGAGGAGGAAGGGAGAAGTGAGGGAGGAATGAGGAACCATAGTGACTATAGACAAACAACAATCACTCTCAGCCTTCTAAAAAAAGAGCAAATGAACGGGTTCTCCAATATCCTTTTAAAACCGATATGCTAATCAAAAGTGAGATTCCTAACGAAAATCAAGTATTGTAACAATCTGGAAAGTTATTATCGACACTGCCCAAAATGTTCACAGCTACCAGTTTGCAAATCTGCTGCCGCCTTTGACTGCGTCACTGATACCATAAAAATGTTTCAAAATGATTAAATGTGATAATAATATAAACTATAGTAAGGTGAAATTAGACTTACCTGCTAATTGTTGTTCCTGGAGTAGATACAGTCTAGTCCCGGACCTCTGGGTTGTCCACCTTTATCAGCAACTTGGAGACTGAGGAACCTCCTTCTTTTCATGATGTCACCAGTATACATCCCCAGGAGCCGCCTCCACTTCCCAGTTCCCTATTGACAAAGCAGACTCACCGGAGAAGCAAGTAAGTATTAAGACACATACAACTGAGTTTCTTACCTCTAACTAACCTAGAAACCCAAGAGAACGGAAAGCAAAATCACTCTCTGCTGCTAACAGCTAAAAACTTGAAAACTTGAAAATTTGAAAATGGCAAATCCACGCCTTTAATATGCGGAGCATCGCCCCCCCCCCCCCCCCCGCCATTCCTCTCGGCGGGAGAAAATCCCAGCTAAGTCCCCGCCAAACAATAAGACCCGTTATAAAAAACTCTTACCTGTGAGAACTGGCATCCTCTGTAGCCCATCACTCTAGAAAAATCACAGCACTCGGGAGGGATACGAGACTAGACTGTATCTACTCCAGGAACAACAATTAGCAGGTAAGTCTAATTTCACCTTCCTGATCGTATCTCCAGTCTAGTCCCGGACCTCTGGGTATGTACCAGAGCAGTATTCAACGGGAGGGACCCTGCTTAGCCCCCTTAAGAACAGCCGCCCCAAAACACACGTCCTGCTGTGCCTGCACATCTATACGATAATGCTTAACAAATGAATTCAACGACGACCATGTCGCCCCCCTACAAATTTCCACTGGCGGCACTAAACGCAACTCCGCCCAAGATGCTGCTTGCGCTCTAGTAGAATGCGCCCGCAAACCCTCAGGCACCGTCCTGCCCTTTAGCAGGTATGCTGAAGCAATCGCCTCCTTAATCCATCTGGCAATAGAAGCCTTGGAGGCCGCCTCGCCCTTTCTCGGTCCCCCGAAGAGGACAAACAGTCTCTCGGATCTACGGAAAGCCGCCGTACGGCGCAGGTACTTCTTCAACACTCTCTTGACATCCAATAGCCTCTGAGTCCTTGAGTCAGGGTTCCCCTCGCTTCCAGTAAAAACGGGCAAGGAGATCACCTGATTCAAATGGAAGGTCGACACCACCTTGGGCAAAAACGCTGGCACTGGCCTTAACACTACCTTAGACTCGAAGAATGACAGATACGGCTCCTTACAAGATAACGCTTGCAGCTCGGAGACTCTTCTCGCCGAACAGATGGCAACCAAAAACACTACCTTCAAAGTCAAATCCTTGACCGTCGCACGACTCAATGGCTCGAAAGGCTCCCGTTCTAACACCTCCAACACTAACGGGAGACTCCACTTCGACACCAACTGGCGCTCCGGAGGACGCAACAGAGACATCGCTCGAAGGAACCGCTTGATATCTCCGTGACACCCAAGCGACCGTCCAGCTATCCTGCCCCTGTAGCAGGCCAGCGCCGCCACCTGCACCTTCAGAGAAGCAGCCGCCAGTCCTTTGTCAAAGCCATCCTGTAGGAATTGCAAAATCTGTGGCACCGTCGCCCGCAACGCCTCGCAAGCTCTGCCAGCACACCAGGCTTCAAAAACTCTCCAAACACACATACGCCAACGAGGTAGAAGTCTTCCTAGCCTTTAACAAAGTGGCAATAACAGCTGTTGAATAACCCCTTGCCTTTAACCGCGCCCTCTCAATAGCCAAGCCGTAAGCGAGAACCGATCCAGATGCGGCATTAGCAGTGGACACTGCGATAACAGGTCCGCGCACGGCGGCAGGTGCCATGGCCGCCCCACCAAGAGCCACACCATGTCTGCGTACCAGGGCAGGCACGGCCAATCCGGGGCTATCAGGATTACGTGACCCTTGTACCTCTCTATGCGCTGTATGACCCTGCCGATTAGAGCCCACGGAGGAAAGACATACAGCAGTTGATCCTCTGGCCGCCTTTGAATGCGTGGCGTTTTTCTCGGCCCGGGAAGAAGATTGAGTAATGATTTGAAGAAGTGGGTCATGCTTTAAAGTTAGAACGTTGGCAGCATTTGCGCATTTTAATGGAAATTGGTATAGGATCCCCTGAGGAACCATAGATGTGAAACGCGGGAATGGTTCCGGAGGCAAGTGTCGGGATTGATAATAATCTGGGATCGGAAATAGTTTGAGCACACCGAAGGAATCCAGTCAAGTGATTATGAGAACATTTGAAGAGTTGAATACTATAGTTTATTAATGTTGTATCATTGGACTGGCTCATCCGTTGTGAATGCACATAAGGTCATTGATACGATAAGGCACGCTACTTTCCAGGACGTGAGTCGGAAAGTTGTGCCGAACAAGTCTGAGACCTTTTTTATAATTGAGTCAAGTTAACTAAATTAATATTTCTGTTTTAGTTGAAGTTTAAGTTAAAGTTTGAATATTTTCTATACGTTCGAGTTAGTTGTGAACGACTTGTTTTATCAGTATAAACCTTTGAATGAGAGCATCCAGGCCCTCTGACATCCTCTCCTTCCTTCTGCTGTAAAAGCGGCCAACTTGCGCCGACTGAAACGTCGCCAAGAGGTCCATGAGCGGTACACCCCAGCGCCGTTGTATGCTCCCGAACACCTCCGGATGGAGCACCCATTCCCCTGGGTCCACCCTCACCCAGCTTAGGAAGTCCGCCTGTACATTTTCTACTCCCGCCACATGCGCTGCCGAGAGCGCCAGGAGATTTTCTTCGGCCCAAGCGCACAGGTGTTCTGCTTCCGCTTCCAGCGCCACACTGCTGGTACCCCTTGCTGATTTACATATGCCACCGCCGTTGCGTTGTCTGAGAATACCCGGACCGCCACCCCCGTCAGGCAACTTCGAAAACTCTGCAGGGCGAGCGACACAGCTCGCAATTCCAGCCGGTTTATCGACCAAGTCCTCTCTTCCGAGTTCCATTGTCCCTGCGAGAACTTGCCCTGGACATGCGCCCCCCCCAGCCCACCAGACTGGCATCCGTCGTCACCGTTACCCAGTCCGGTGCTTCCAGTGGTCTCCCACGGTCCAACGACCCCGGAATCAACCACCAACGGAGGGCCACCCGTGTCTCCTCCGGGCAAGGCAGTCTCTTTGCCAGCAAATCCTGTTGATGCGACCAACGTCTGAGCAGAGCCCTCTGCAAAGGTCTCATGTGCGCTCCCGCCCAAGGCACCACCTCGATTGTGGCCGCCATCGTGCCCAACAACTGCAGATACTTCCAGGCCGTGGGCGCCCGGCTGACCAAAAATCTGTGTACCAGCTTGCGCAAAGACTGGGCTCGCAGCCGAGGGAGAAACACGTGACCTGTCTCTGTGTTAAAGCGAGCCCCGAGGTACTCTAGATTTTGAGTATTTATTTATTTATTTACATTCTCTTATATACCGCGCTATTCTGCATCAGTGCGGTTTACATTGAACAAACTGAAATTACATTGAACAGGGCATTATAACTTGGAGATAACTATTTTACAGGGAACATGGGCTATGGAGGGTTAAGTGGCTTGCCCAAGACCACAAGGAGCACCTGTGGGACTAGAAACCCCAGTCCTTCCGGCCCAAGGTTGCTGTCCTCTAGTGGGATTTGAACCCCGACCTTCCAGTCTGAAGTACCTTGCCCCAACCACTAGGCTACTCCTCCACTCCATGAGATGACTCTTCCCCATGTTCACCACCCAACCTAGGCTCTCTAGGAACGCCACCACCCTGGCCGTGACTTGCTCGCTTTCGCTCCACGACTTCGCTCGAATTAACCAATCGTCCAAGTACGGATGAACCATAATCCCTTCCTTTCTCAAAGCCGCCGCCACGACCACCATAATCTTGGTGAACGTGCGGGGGGCCGTCGCCAGGCCAAAGGACAACGCTCGGAACTGAAACTGGCCGAAGGGAACCGCAAAGCGTAGATAACGTCGATGCTCCGGGCGGATAGGAATGTGGAGATACGCCTCTGAGAGATCCAGGGACGTCAGGAATTCGCCCTTTCGCACCGCCACTATTACGGAATGTAGAGTCTCCATATGGAAGTGTGACACGCGGAGACAGCGATTTACCCCTTTGAGATCCAGAATTGGCCGAAAGCCGCCGTCCTTTTTCGGCACCACGAAATAAATGGAGTATCGTCCGGACCCGAATTGGTCTTGAGGCACCGGGACAATCGCCCCTAGGTCCAGGAGCCTTTGTACCGTCTCCCTTATCGCCTTGCGCTTGATCAGCGAATTGCCGGGGGACCACACAAAGGAGTCCCGCACTGGGGCTCGAAACTCCAAGGCATATCCTTCTCGAATCACTTCTAACACCCACTGGTCTGACGTGACCCGGACCCAGGCAGCATAAAACTCCTGCAGCCGACCTCCGACGGCTACTAGGGGCGCCTGGGCCCCTCGGCATCATTGTGACTTTCGAAGATTGGAGGAGGAAGAGGAGGAGGCTCCAAAACCTCTACCCGCTCCCTGAAAGCCTCGAAAGCCCTGGGTTCTGTTGGAGAACCTACCTCTCTGGGCGGTATTGAACCTCTGAAAGTGAAATCTACGGAACTCTCTCAACGGCCCTTTGCCTCCCAGGGCCCCCTTGCTTTGCTTAGGCCTATCCTCTGGCAATCTACCCCCTTTAGATTCGCCGAGGTCCTTAACCAACTTCTCCAGCTCCTCGCCAAAAAGAAGCTTGCCCTTAAATGGCAGCTTCCCTAACCGTGTCTTGGATGCATTATCCGCCACCCAGTTCCGAAGCCACAGATAGTGCCTGGCCGCTACCGCCGAAGCCATGCTTTTTGACAATCCTCTCATCAGGTCATACTGCGTATCCGCCAGGTAGGCCGCCCCTGACTCCAGCCTTGAGGCCTCCCCAGCTACGTCACAATTCTGCTCACCGCGGACCCGCTGCAACCACCTCAAACAGGCCCTGGCGACCCACGCTTCACAGATAGCAGCCTGAAGCACCAGGGCATTGACCTCGAAAATCTGCCGCAGCAGGGCATCCAACTTTCTATCCTGAGTGTCCTTGAGGGCTGCCCCGCCCTCCACCGGGATGGTGGTCTTCTTCGTAACTGCCGTTACGGCTGCATCCACCCTAGGCGGTTTAAAGACCTCCTTATCCTTCTTCACCACTGGGTAGAGATGCCTCATGACTCTGGCCGCCCTCAGCGGAGCCTCCGGGACATCCCACTCCTCTTGGATCATCTCCTGAAACACTCTGTACACCGGGAATGCTTTCTGAGTTTTCCGAAACACCTGCAATAAAGGGTCCTCCAGGGTCTCCTCCTCCGTAACCCCCGGGACTGGCATGTTCAACGCCCCTAGCGTTTCTACAATTAGAGCCGGGAGATCCACCCTGCGAAACACCCGCACTACTCTCGCTTGGTCCTCTTTTTCAGTGAGCTTCCCTTCTTCCAATTCCTCATCCAAATCCTCACTCTGGTGTTCCTCATCTGAGAGGCGCCCCTCAGAAACAATCGATTGATCTCTAAGCTCATCATCCAAGCGCAGTCTTTTCTCTGAAACCTCTTCCACACTCCCGCTGGACGAGAGTCTCTTCACACCTTTTCTGTCCATAAGAGACTTTCCCGGTCTTTGTGGCAGCCCCCCCGCCGCCTGCTGTAGAAGCGCCACAAAGTCCTTTGAAAAAATGGACAACAGTCCCCTAAGCCACTCCACCAGGGCGGAGGGCAAGTCCGGGGCCGAAGACGGCCCCACCACCGGCTCCTCCGGGGTCACAAAGGGTATCTGAGGACTGGAACTCTCATTCCCTACCTGCAGAGAGCCGTCCTTGTCCTCCGGCATCTGATCTAGCACCGCCGCCTCTTTTGCGCAACTTTTACAAACCCCGGAGTCAGCCATCGAACCCCTTCTAGCCCCACATACGAAACACTGGGGTTTAGAAGGCATCCAGTGACGCGGAGGCTCCAGACAGCAACTATAGCCTTTGCTCCCCCTGGGCCCGCTCGCAAATCCTGTCTTTTCCTTGCAGTTTCTTTTTCTTTTTTTTTTTTTTTACACTATCTACACGAACTACAACTCTCTGATAACCCTTTAAGGGAAGAAATGCCAAAATGCCACAAAATTAACAGGAATACACTCCCTTGCACGGCGCACCACGGCCTCTGCCACGTGGTCAGGCCCGACTCCGTTTTTGCGCCCAAACGCGCTGACGGCTTGGGTGTGCAGGACGGGCCTACTTACAGTTATGCGGCTGTCCAATTCCCCGCTGCCGTGGACGAGACTCCACTGAGGCGGACTTACTATCGGGCCGCTCCTAGACTGAAAGTTAAGTCTGTCTTTAATAGTTTCGCCCGCTGCCGCCAAAGCCCGGATGCGCTGACAGGCAGTGCCTCTGTAAAGCGCAGGCTTCCATTCGCGCAGGACTCCGGTCTGAAATTGGACTGCCCAACAGCACCGGATCCTCACCTGTCTCCTCTAACAGGTCTCTTCACCCTCTCCCGTACTTGCTGCCAAGCCCAAGATAGGAGGGGGGGTAACCCTTGCGCAATTTAAAGGCACAGGCAGCCACGGAGCAAATCCCGATGTATGTTATTCCTATTATATTCAACTCTATCTATACCATATCTACTACATCTATCCTATCTATCTATACTTAATTGTTCCTCCAGGTAGCCCGGACCCCCAGGCTCACCACCCTTTCAGCTGCTTGGAGACTGAGGCAACTGGGAAGTGGAGGCGGCTCCCGGGGATGTATACTGGTGACATCATGAAAAGAAGGAGGTTCCTCAGTCTCCAAGCTGCTGATAAAGGTGGACAACCCAGAGGTCCGGGACTAGACTGGAGATACGATCAGGAACTAGAGTATTGCAACCACTTTCCAGATAATTTTTTAATTATAAACTTATGTTCTATAATGGCTGTCAGCCATTTGATATAATCACTACCAACCAACTAAATATGCTTAATCACTAAGAAGTCTGTTGGTAGCCATAGTAATTTTTTAGGGCTCATGACAGGTTTCTAAATAGGCTGTTAGATGTTCAATAAGCCATTTGCTTGCTGTAATAGATGAAAGGACTATAAACATGCGACGAGCAGCTTAGGAGATGCATGTTTTACCGACAAGGTGTGGCAGGATCAGAAATGTGCAACTTTTCAGACTATAATGGGTGCATGGATATCCAAAACGTTTACCCATGTCCCATAATATTGACACAGGATGCCTTTCTCCATTATATCACACAGCCCGTGCCTGCATCCAGGCATGGGCTGCAGGCCAGATGAGGGCACGGGCCGCTGAATAGCGCTTTGCCCGTGCCACGCTGGACACGTCTATCTCCTTGATTTCAGACCTGCAGGCAGGACTAGACCGTGGATATGGAAGTAGCTTCAAATGGGGCCTGTTTTCAATTTAGACGTGCCCGTATGCCGGACATGTATGTTATCAAATCTGCCTCCATGTATTTGATGCACATATGTATTTCTTATTCATCTTATTCATTTTACTTGCTTTTGGAGTCTGAGAAAGCAGGAAGAATCATCTGCAGATAGATAATGTTCCTTTTGTGTATACATGTCACTGTTTCTTTAAAGTTCTATTACTATTTGTGGGTACCTATTGCCTACTTGATGCTTTTATATGTCACTGTCTTTTTATATATTTTCTTATATTTTCTATTTATATATTTTTGTATTATCTTAACATTTTAGCTCTATATTTTAATTTGTTATAATTTTATTGTTTTTCTGATTATATGATTGTCAATTTCGCAGACCCCTGGTGCAGGGGTGATTTGTGGAAACTCGGCCGAGTCAGGTCATAATAAAATCTGACTATCTTCAAGAGCATTAGCCATGGTCATTCTCCATTGGTTTTCTTCTTTTGTGTCTATCCATTTCTTGGTTATGAAGAGACTCTTCTCTTTGTTTCCTCCTATTCTTAGTTTCCCCAATTCTGAATAGCAGCTTAGCTAATAATAGTTCAAGCAAGCAAATATTTTCTAAACAATCCAGTTTTTAGAGGTTTCTGAAATACATATGGAGGCAGATTTGATAACATGCATGCCCAGCCCACAGACATGTCTAAATTGAAAATGGGCCCCATTTGAACCTAATTCTGCATTTATTGTTCTAGATGTGCCCGTGGGTCCAGAATCAGGAAGGTAGATGTGTTTGGCATGGCATGGACAAAGAACTATTCAGCTGACCTGTGCATGCATCCAATGCACAGCCCATGCATGGGTGCAGGCACTGGCCATGCGGTATAATGGAGAAACACACCCCCCGTCAATATCAAGGGACACGAGTAAACATTTTGGACATCCCTGCACCCTCCGTATTCTGAAAGGTTGCACGTTTCAGATCCTGCATGTCTCCGCAAAGTATCCATGAACACCACGCCTTCTTGATTATAAAAATGCATCTCCTAAGCTGCTTTTCACACTGATAGTAGTTTGCTGGTGCAAACCAAACATAAATACCAATGACAAATGACTGCTGCTGCTGCAACTTAGAACATATACCAGTCCTCTTCATGCCCTGAAAGGTCCTAGGTGATCCCAGTGCACTCTAATATGGTATAAGGAAATGTAAATATGAATATGTATAACAGACTTCAAAAAAACTGGATCTCCACAAATCCTTATCACAAATATAGCACAGCTCCGAGGTTTTATACTACAAAAGTGCTGGAGGAAAAAGACCGCAGAATATTAAGCCAATGCAGTGGCCATCACTATCTCTGTATTAGCCAACAGTGGCTTTTCACAAACAGATTAATGATATTTCACCATCCTAGGTCAGAAAAAACCTCCAGTAAAAATCACCTTGCAATTGCCAAAAAGACTATGGGTAAACCAGATTGTAACAGCCCAATATAACATAGCCTTTTGAGCAAATGTGACAAAGTATTGTATTTAGCTGTTGATTGCTAACGTTCTCAAAAATCCTGCATATTCTGCAATCTTGTTGTCAATCAATTTCCAACAAAGCCACAGTTCAACTAGTTGAACTATGGCTTTGTCACATTTGCTCAAACGGCTATGTTATATTGGGCTGTTACAATTTGGTTTACCCATAATTTTGGCGAGTGCAAGGCGACTTATGCTGGAGGTTTTTTTCTGACCTATGATGGTGAGGTGGTGAAATATCATTAATCTGTTTGTGAAAAGCAACTGTTGGCTGTTACAGAGATATTGATCGCCATTGCGTTGGCTTAATATTCTGAGGTCTTTTTCCTCCACCACTTTTGTAGCTGTGCTATATTTGTGATAAGGATTTGTGGAGATCCAGTTTTTTTGAAGTTTGCTGTTTATAACTGGTCTCTGAAGAAGCAAGTTTAAGATTGGGATGGCAATATGAACATGTATGTCATGACATACCTTGCATCAAATGGTACATGATATTAGGAATCAGCCCCAGTGATTCCTGCCCTGGTTATCTCTACAAACACGCTTTAAACTCCTAGAGATGGACCCTCACCAAATGCACAAAACCAAAAATTAATGCTGCAGTTCCCCAAAGGATGTATAATATTGCTGAGCAACAAATTTATGCCCTTTTCATGCCTATGGCCTATAAGTGCACTCATTCTGTTGCTCCACACTACCTGTCCTCTCTTATCTTTCCCTACACCCCTCCTCAGGAACTCCACTCTTCTGTCAGATCGCTTCTATCTGTCCCCTTCTCTTGTTTGGCAAGATTGTCCTTTGGTAAAACCATGTCACTTAACCTTCCATTGCCTCAGAAAAGTTCAAGTTATCAATGTCCCTGTTTAATGTACATTACCAAGTTTAACTTCCAATAAAGACTGCTGTGACTGAAATGATAAAGCAGTATTAAAAAAACCTGTTAAATAAATGCTATTTTTACATCAACAGTCCCAGTTTTCAGAAACAGGATTTGTTATGGTCCCCTGGATTAGCTCTTTTAGCATAAACAGCACATTTCAGAATAACCAGAATAAACACTATTGCTCTTCTTAATATTTCTGTAAGGGTGTTTATTAATGCTTCTTTACCTTATAACATTCCTTGACCTCTGCTTTCTTTTCTTTATATGGGCATCTTGTGTTTTTCCAGACTGCAGTCACACCAGTTCAGCACATACTTGTCACAACCACTCTTCAATATGGGATGAACTGAAGAGCACAGCAGAATATTTTTTAACTCCTGGCCTTATTCCACGTTTCAGCAGGAATAACGGGGACCTCCACGGGGATATCGCAAAACATAAACGGGCCTTTCCAGAATACGCTATGCATGTCTCCGGGGCTGACCATGCCCCCATTCTGACCCTTCTGGGCATGCTCTGAGATCCCCTTGCTAGCACCATGGACATGCATGACAGTTTCAGAATAGCAAATAAACATCCCCACCACATGTACAGACCCCTTTTTCGTGTTCTGGAATGACCTTCATAATAAACAATTGCCCTAATTTCCACTGGTAAAGTACTCCATTCCACAGCAGCTCTGTAACAAAATTTTATCTCTAATATACTTATTTTTACATGCAAGAACAACAAGCATATCTTCTGTTGCTCAACATTGCGATCTAGTAAGTATATTAGCACTGGCCTAAGATGACATGTATATTGGGATAAGACTATAAAAAAAATCTTAAAAACAAAGCAGAACAGCTTAAAAATTATTCTGGCTTTTATCGGAAACAGTGTAGTAAGGCAGTACGAGGAGTCATTGACTCCATCAAAATAGCTCTCATATCTTAAAATTTGGAGAGAACATTGCAATACATGGTCTCACCAACAGCAGCAGACTAGTGCAACCAGGGCATTTTTTTGAAGGGGTATGCTGTGGTACCGAGTACCAGCACCCTTTGATTGTCTGCTAAAATTGATACGTGTTCCTCAAGTATTAATGAAAGAGCCCTATATAGGAATACTGGCACTTTTTTTTCTAGGAAAAATGCACAGAGCACGACACATTTCAGATTGTTCAGATGGCAGTGATGGTCATTGAGAACCCTTAAGAGTCACACTTTTTCACAACAACTTTGTATTTCACTCTTGTACAATCCAATTGTGCTAAATGGCTCTGATGAGCTTTTCCTACTCAACTCATGTCCGAATCCTGTGCAGGCAAGCTGGAAATGCGAGTTTAAATCTAGAAAAACTAGATTTTAAAAAAGCTATTTTAAAGTTTAGGAATCAGTTTTAGACACAGGACAGGAAAAAATTGACTATATTCGACAGTTCTTCCCAGAAATTCATAAAACTAGTTCTTCTATTCCCATCACAAAGAAAGCTGCTCACACTTTTCATTGTTTTCAGTGGTTGGAACGTGGGTGTGATTTCTCTAGAATACACAAAGATTGACAGGACCTCATATCCTGTTATCATGTCTTTGAAGGAAATATTGTATTCATAGTCCAAAGCCTAAAGGAATTGGGTAGATAGGATTCAAAGTGGAAATCTGCAACAATTTTTAAAAAATGATCTAATCAAAGCTTTCAGATTTACAAACGTAGCCTTTAGTTCCCACGCTGACCAGAAGGATCCTGCTTTCTTTAAAGACGTTTGTAAGAGGGCGAAAACCCTTTGATAATAAGGTTCTGATTTAAGGCACTTGCATTGTTTCATTCCATGTAACTATTTTACAATGTGTGGTGGAATTTATTTCATTGAAAGATTGCGTGAAGGACCTTGGTTCTTTACAAAATAGTTGTTGATTGCAGTAACATATTCCCACTAACAACAAGCACGCATCATGGATAAATTGTTCCACGTAGATCACTTCATACTCTGCTTTGCTACAACGGTGGGCAATTCCAATTGTCTTCTTATTCTGGGTTCCTATTGCATCCCCCCCCCCCCCCCGACATTTTTCCCAATGTGTTTTACTTATCAGCGAACACTCGGGTTCATCTTGCAATGGTGCATAGATGGATTAGTAAAGTTCCATTCTTAGGAAAACAATCATGGAGGCCAATAATCCTAAAAAGCTAAGTTCTTAAAGTTAGAAACCACTTTTCAGTTGAATTGAGGACCGTTATATTATCAACTGAAATTTCACCTAAACTTAGACTTCTAAACTTAGGACTATTATTCATTTGCCTAGATTTAAAGCCTGAAATTGCATAGATTACTAAGGTAGGAGAAGGGACATCGAAGTCTAGATGCTCATCATTTGCACTGAACATGCGGCCTTTTATAAAACACCTATAAGACCACAGGAAATACATTTTTTAGTGGGTGGTACATAGAGCAGAACATCCATTTTACAAAGAAAAACATTAAAAACAAGAATGGCTCCACTCAGGCTTTGAACTTGTACAGAACAGCATTTAAAAAGGTAAACTCCACTGCCACAACCTACGTGCGCAAGTGGCAACGCTGACATGCGTAAGTGCCGGAGGTCACCACACTGGACATCCAAGGGGAATCGATTGAACAGCCGAGCACCAGAACTCAAACTGTAAAAGCTGGCAGACAAATTTTTAAGAGTATATGGATTGCTGTTGCAAAATAGGAAAAGCCCACATACTCTTCAGGCCTTTCCAAAACATGTCCCCTTCAGAACTGTGCATGCCACAAGTATATTTGTAAGTAGTGATTTTTCTAAGATCGCTTCTTACACATGGAAGGTTACTTACACATGCTTATGCCATGTCATCTTTCCAAAATGCCCCTCTTAGGATCCAAAGTTAGGGCCTAAGGCTGAAAATGAGTGCCAAACTCCCACCTTTTTGCCGCTGGCTTCAATCAGCCTCCCTCCCCCGACCAATGT
This sequence comes from Ichthyophis bannanicus, assembly GCA_033557465.1. Taxonomy (NCBI): domain Eukaryota; kingdom Metazoa; phylum Chordata; class Amphibia; order Gymnophiona; family Ichthyophiidae; genus Ichthyophis; species Ichthyophis bannanicus. Next base: position 182,387,325 of record CM066041.1, on the reverse strand, counting down.
CTATTTTTTAGGCTCTTAAATAGTGACTAATTTTCAAAGCAGCCAAGTTAGAAGCATAAAAACTTTGAATATCAGCATCCCGTTGGATCTACTGTATGCTAAGGTATCCTATAATGTAATGCCCTCAGGCGATGAAAAGACCGTTCTTAGGACCTCTTCAAAGGCTTACTCCAGCTAGCTCAGCCACTTCTTCCAGCACATATTTAGCCTCTTCTTCATATAGTCTGGACAGTTTCTTGACCTTGTCTACTTTCTGGAAATTCTCCTCCAGATTTTTTTCCAGTCGTACTTGGTCCAGATACTCTGGATTCGCCTGCTTTACCTTCTCGCTCAGCTGGTTCTTGTTCTGAAGTATCGAGTACATCATTTCTTGCAGCTTTGTCTCAGTAGCTATGATCAATTTGGTAGCTCGGCTCAGCTTTTTCACTTGCACCATGGCTTGCTGAAGTTTAGCAGGTACCTCATCCTCCTTTTCTTCCTTTATGCACAGTGAAAAATTATAGCCTTTCATACAAACTTTAACATCCCAGTCGCCTGCAAGGAGAAAAGCACATGCTACTTTAAGTCTGTTAGGATTCCAAGAAATTGTTTCAGCTTTTATCTCTTCAAAAATTTGCATCTCACTACAATACGGCCGCTAGTAGGAGCTTCCCTCCACCCCCCCCACACACACTCGTGGCTTTGCTGTGCATGAGCCTAGAAGACGTAAAACAAATGCCAGTCTTAAGAAGAATCCCCCAAGGCTTAAACACTTAAATATCTAATTCTCCAAATGTATGGTCATCTGTTAAGTTCTCCTAAACCTATTCCGATCTTTGGGAAATGGCTTCCTTAGCTTTCTAAGTCGTGATTTATTGTTTTTCAAAGAAGTCCATTTATAAACTGTGTGTTTTTATGGTCTTCCATTTGCATTCTCTCTCTGCACAGTGGGAACAATTTATGGTTCATATGAAGAGAAGATTCATTTAGTTAAAATGCCCAAAATCGTAATACATTGATGGTGAGAGACACAAAAGGAGGAAGGAAAATCTGCAAAACTTTAAGGAGATCCTTAAAAATGATATGATAAGATGCTTTCTGGCCAGTGTCCAAAGAGGTAAATTCTTGGTTGGAAAAATACATGACAGTGGAAATTTTGAAACCAGGTCTGACAAAAAAAACTGGGCAAAACATTTTTCTATTGGTCGTATTTTCAGAATTTTGTTGATGGATTATGGATTCACAACTGAGAAAACAGACGATAAAATACAGGGCCCCCTCACCCCCCTAGCTGACTAATGACCACATCATATTACTCAATGCATTCATGAAAAGCAGATTCATAATACCTTTTATATTAAAAACTGTGAAATTAACATAGACTAAATTGATTACATTAAAAAAGGATTGTGTGTTAAATGTATAGAAACACCAAATATTAAAACTAAAAGCGAAAGCCAGCCTCATCACTCGATTGGAGAGAACTTGACATGCCCTGTGAAGACACTGTATAAATATTATAATGTATTACATTTGGAATAATAGAGCTGCATTTCCTAATGACAAGAGTAGAGAAGAGTTCTACCCCCTGACCTCTGAGCTGCGCTATGCATTCTGCATATGGAATTAAAAGGCATGGTATGATTAACCAATCGTATCCTTTTGCTGTTCTGTAGATTTCAATGATTTATGCATAATTACAATTTGGGGAGTAAAGTGTCGATTTTGGGCATGTGGCAGCATAATCTGAGAAAACTACACTTGGATCAGAACACAGCAATTTGCGTTTTAGCCAATGCTTGGCGATGTGATCATGCCTCTCCTTTGTCATTCGCTCTCATTGACTTCCCCTGTCATATCGATTTCATGCTTTCTCACAAGGTCTTTTATACCAGTCTGCCACGCTCTCTTTTGACATTGCTGATTCCTTATTGCCCGTCATGAACACTTCGTTCCCAAAATGCTAATCTCCTTGTTATTCCATCAGTCTCTGCTGCTCGCATGGAAGCGTCCCGGCATGCGGCTTTTTATTTTCTGGATCCCTCTCTCTGGAACGCCCTCCCCTCCCATATTCATATAGAGTGTGCCCTCAAGAAATTTAAGACCCTGTTGAAAACATATTATTTTAAGGAGGCCTTCGGGGACTGGCTGGTCTAGAGTATTTATATTGTGATCTCTGCTCTCTTGTCTTCTTTCTTTTCTGTTTTTAATTGGCGTTTCTTTCCAGAATTAATTTATTTTAGCAATTGTACATTACTGAGATGCTCTGCAGCCTAGAGCAATATAGTAAGTATTAATAGTAATAATTTTAAGCCAGCTTACCCTCTAGCTCAGTGGTCCTCACCTCGCTCCTTGGGACCACTTAGGTTTTCAGGATATACACAATGAATATTTACATCTACTGCTTGCACTGTACTGAAACATGTCTCTGGACTTCTTGCTGAATAAGCAGGTGGGGGACAGGAAAAGAACCACTGCGCAAGATGCAGCAGCAGCTCACAAGACCTTCGTCTTTTACTGCTGAAACACATTCTCATTTTCTTTCCCCTCACTCGAGGTCTGTGAGTCAGCCCCTTCTCAAATGTTCAGCAGAAACAGTAGTATAAAATGATAATTGATCTAACAGTGGTGGTTTAGCCAGAACAGATATAACAGCCACTCTAAAGCAGACTGCTAGTGGTTTCTCAGCAAATGTATTTGGTCTTACTATTTTCTTTTATTCAAAAAAATGTTTAAACCATCGCACTGCTGTCTTATGGCCAGAATCAACTTTGGGTCTGTGCCCAACCTTCTCAGTTTAAAACAAGAACAATGATAGAAGTGTCTATTGTATCTGTGGGGTAGACACAGTACACACCGTGCCGTGTGCAAGATACGAGAACTGTTTACTTTTACTTACGCTTTCATTGTTTTACAAAATTCTAGGTTGTGTTGAAGCCAATGTTCAGTAAGGAGCTTATACATAAAGTCCTCTTATCTCAACAAGAAGGAATCAGGTTGAAATCAATGCAACCCCCCCCCCCCCAAAAAAAAAAAACCCTGAAAATTAGGAAAAAAAAGCCGAATGAATGGAAAACAAACAGAATATTTTTGGTCTGTGCATATCCGTAATGTGCATGCACTACCTTCATATTCATGGCAAATATCACAAAAACTCAACTGGATCTATATGTGTGTGTGTGGGGGTGGGGGGGGTGGCAGACGTGCAAAAGTTTAAAATGACCTGGAAAACAAAAACATTTGTTTATTGTTTCTTGCAGTTTCTAATACAACAGGACAGGAAGAAAACCCAACCAATTTCAGTTTGTTTCAATTTTGCAGGTTAGCACATACTAAATGGTTTTAGAGGGTAATTCTATTTTCTTACAAGCAGGAAATTCACTTTGCCACGTGCATATTTCGATCATTTTGTAAAGCAAGATACACATTGGCTTTACTTTATAGAATAGGGGCATACAGATGTGCCCACATCTAGTCATGCCAGTTACTTCTGCTCCAGAGCAGGCATAACTACTTGAGTCTCGAGCGGCACAGCGATGCATGCAAGTCATATTATTCTATGATTTATGCATGTGGATTTAGCCCCTACCTATGCTCTATCCAGGCTCCACCCTTGTACACACCCAAACTGAACATATGCATGATGGGACATACTCACGTGCTTGCAGAATAGCAACTGTGGAACCTGCATGCGTAAGTGCCCGTTCACGTCTTCACATTTCAAGGGCATAAATCTTTGGGTGCCTAATATAGAATCAGCCCCTTAGTGTGCACAAACATGGGGCGGTGTCCAAGGACCATAAAGGCAAATGCTAGCCAGTTACCCCTTCGTATGAATTATATAAAGAGTGGCGGATAGGATTACTTTCAACTCACCGTGCTCTTGTTTTATTGCTTCGATGCATCCAGCTAGACTGCAGTTGGGGGTACAGTCATAGATTTTCTTTAACTCCCGGACTGACTCCTCCATAGTCAAGTGATGTTCTTGCTGCCCGTTGAAAATATCAGTGATATCCAAAAACTGTTTGTCGATGGCAGGCACATTCACCACTTTCATGTTGATTGCCCCTTCCTTCTTTACATCTCCTGATGAGGAGACAGAGATAGTCTGGCATTACACCTGGAGCCAAGAAAGGCGTCAGAGGGCAAGGGAAACTCATGTCAGCTTATCTCACTTGAAACTACAGCCCTGGAACCTAAGAATAATCTCCAGCAGATCCTGAACGCATTCGAGATCAAATGGCCGACTGGAAAAGAGCATAAGTGTCCCAGCTCAGGAATTCACCAGTATCAAACGATTAACTTGAGATACGTGATTTCATTCTTTCATTCTAAAGGACAAGTTTCAGTCACTTTGGTTGGGCATATGGATTCCATCACATTTAAAATTTCTAAAGAACAAAAAGCAGTTTTGAGCTTTCTTTTCTCCTGCCAAATAAACTGAGAGAAGCTAGATAGCTTTTTTTTTTAAGTGATTCAGTATCCACTTAGTTTCACATACTCCAAGGTTTGTTATTCCCAGGGTTTCATATGAAAGGAAGGTTTAATCATCATGGTTATAAATTCAGCATTCATACAGGCTTAAACCAGGCACTGCTATACAACCAACAGTATATGGGTACAGTGGACATTTGAAGCAATGAGAGATAACGGGATTTGTCATAGATCGCAGGCAATGCCAATAGCTGTATTTGAACCTAAGTTTCCTGATCCTCGTTACTCTTTCAAATTGCAAAGTCCAAAAGTAATTAGAACAAAATGCTAGAAATTGGGGCTTGAATCCCACTTTTCCCACCGACACTTCTTGTGACCTTGGTCAAATTATTTACAAGTCAATCCTCAGCCACAGTGGTCAACATTTTTAAAGGGTCTGGCCACCACATCTAAAACTGAAGCCAGATGCTCAGCACCAGAACCCAGATATCCTCTGGTGCTAAATATCTGGGTTCAGTGCTGACCACCATCACTATCCGGAGGGAGGAGTGGCCTAGTGGCTTGGGGCACATTACCTCAGGCCAGAAGGTCAGGGGTTCAAACCCCATTAGAGGACAGCAACCTTGGGCCAGAAGGACTGGGGTTTCTAGTCCCACAGGTGCTCCTTGTGGTCTTGGGCAAGCCACTTAACCCTCCATTGCCCATGTTCCCTGTAAAATAGTTATCTCCAAGTTATAATGCCCTGTTCAATGTAATTTCTGTTTGTTCAATTTAAACCACCTTGATATCATGAAAGGCAGTATATAAGAAATGTTAAATAAATAAATCTGGAGAGTGGCAATATTCAGTCACTATCCAGATAGCAAAACCACATAAAGTTAGGACAGCTTTCAAGTGGACAGTATTAGCAGACTAAAAATTGCCACTAACCAGATAAGCTTTGTGCCCCCTCTTACCTCACCCATGGACTGTCTAGAAAGTTACACAGACAGGTGTGAATTCTATAAAATGTGTGTAAATCATTACTCTGCCCACACTGTGTCCCATGAGCAGGCCCACAGTACAAGTATGTGCCAGTTTGCACTGCCCATCTTTTTACACCCAACCTAATTGTATAAGAGCCCATTTGCATGCCTAAAACAGCATTTTAAGTATGAAAATTAACCTCCAAATGATTTGAGGTAGGGAATTATATCTGAATAGAATCACTATTATCACCTGTTTACCCAGTGCTGGGATGGGATCAACTGGGGGATGTAGAAAAGCAATAGGCAAAACCAAAAGGGGACATTTTAAGGACAGTAAACCTTTTTGTTAGGAAAGTAAACAAATGTAAAAGGAAAAGGAAGTCACTATGGTTCACAAAAGAAGTAGCTGAAATGGTGAAGAAAAAGGGTAACCTTCATAAAACACAAGAGATCACAGAAAGAGCATCAATATTTGGAAAAACGTAGAAAAGCTAGGAAAGTAGTCAGCAAAGCAAAGATATAATAGAAGAAAAATTAGCTAATGTAGTGAAATGGGGAGACAAGGCATTTCTTAGATATGTTAATGAGAAGAGGATATGCCAAAGTGGTACTGTCAGATTTAAGGGTGAAGGAAAGGAATATGTAGAAACTGATGAGGATAAAGAAGAATTGCTTAACAATATTTTTGTTATGTGTTCACAGATGAAGGGCTAGGAGCAGGAACTCAGGAAACAACCACAAATAGGAACAGAAGACTGTGTTCATGAGGAACTAACTAAACTAAAAGTAGACAAAGTGATGGGGCTGGATGAGATGCATCCAAACGTATTGAAGGAACTTGGGGAAGTTCAAGTGACTCCACTGTCTGACCTTTTCAATGTTTCTTTAGAGTCGGGAGCGGTCCCAGAGGACTGGAGAAAGGCACATGTGGTCCCTTTACACAAAAGTGGCGGAAGTAAGGATGAGATTGAGAACTACAGACTGATTAGTCTGACCGCTGCAGTGAGTAAATTAATGGAAATGCTGCTAAAACAGAGGCTAGTGAGGTTTCTGGAGTCCTGGATTGAAGAAACTGAGACAGTATGGTTTTACTAGAGGCAGATTTTGTCAGACAAATCTAATTAATTTCTTTGACTGGGCAACCAGAGAGCTGGACTGAGGAAAAGCCCTAGATATGGTGTATTTAGATTTCAGTAAAGCTTTTGATACTGTTCTGCACATGTGACTTATAAATAAAATCAGCACCCTAGGAATGGATCCTAAAGTGACTGACTGGGTTAGAAAGTGGTTAAGTGGAAGCCAACAAAGGATACAGGTAAGTGAAGTTCACTCTGAGGAGAAGGATGTTACCAGTGGTGTGTCACAAGGATCTGTCCTTGGTCCGATTCTTTTTAACATTTTTGTAAGTGATATTACAGAAGGGCTGTCTGGTAAAGTTTGCCTCTTTGCAGATGATACTGAGCCTGCAATAGAATAGACACCCGGGAAACAGTAGATAACACGAGCAGGGATCTAGCTAAGCTTGAAGAATGATCAAGAATTTGGCAGCTGAGATTTAACACTAAAAAAATGCAGGATCATGCATTTGGGCTGGAAAAATCCAAGGGAGCGGTACAATGTAGGGGGCAAAGTACTTCTGTCCATGAAAGAAAAGCAGGATCTAGGCATGATTGTTTCTGATGATCCTAAGGTGACTAAACAGGTAAAAAAGATAATGGTGAAAGCTCGGGTGCACAGGGAGAAGAATGGTCAGCAGGATGGAGGTGATAGTGCCTCTGTATAAGTCTTTGGTGAGACCTCATTTGGAGTATTGTGTGCAATTCTGGAGATCACACCTTCAAAAGGATATGAACAGAATGGAGTCAGTGCAGAGGGTGGCTACTAAAACAGTCAGTGGGCTTCGTCATAAGGAATATGGTGACAAACTTAAAGATCTCAATATGTATACTTTGGAGGAAAGGCAGGAAAGAGGAGATATGATAGAGATGTTTAAATACCTCAGTCGAAAGAAATCTTTGCAATAAGGGAGCATAGGAAGAAGGTGAAAGTGGATAAACTCAGGAGCAATATGCGGAAATACTTTTTTACGGAAAGAGTGGTAGATGCATGGAATAGTCTCCCAGTGGAGGTGGTAGAGACCAGGTCAGTATCTGAATTCAAGAAATCATAGGAAAAAAAGGGACTACAGTAGCTGGTATGGAAGGGCAGGGTGGATAGGACATATGGTCTTTTTCTGCAGTCATGTTTCTATGTTTCTATTCACTGTTGAAATCCTAGAAACCAAACTGGTTAGTGGATAATGAAGTCCAGATTTGGAGACCCCCCTCTACAGTCTATCAAAGAGCTCCATGCAGTCCAGGCCCTGTGGTGTGGCCCTCAAGTTTATCAGAAATATAAACAACAGCAAGGTGACATGTAGCGGGAAGGCAACCCCAGTCTTGAAAGCGAACAATGTTTTATTCAAGATTGTTATATACATAATAACAAAGTGACAGTAAATAAAGACCCATCTCCTAGAACCTTTCTTTCTTAAAATGAAAATGTTTAAAGATTTATGTTATAGCTAGATTAATTTTTTTACTTAGCTTACGCAGCTCCACCCCCCCCCCCCCCCTCCCACTGTATTTTAGTTACAAAACTGCGGACAGGATAAACCAAAGTGTTTTCATAATGGTTCCAGGTAACTAAAAAGATATCAGTAAACAGCTAGTTCAGTAAGAAGGAAAACTAGTGTATTTACATGATTGAAGTTAACTACTCCGGTACCTAAAACTTGAGTTGACCCCACTGAAAGGATCTTTTAATCTTTGAAGATCTGTCAACAATACAGCAGTAGCAAATTCAAGAGAACAGCTTTAAAAAAAATTCTGATGTTTTAAAAATGACAATGCAACAGACTCTTTCATTAGAAATTAGATTTTGCAAGGGGGAATCTTACCACGACTGGGGGTTTGCTGTTGCTGTGCCGCATTTAGTCTGGCAAAAGGTTGTCTCTGTGAAGCGAAAGCACACATGGTTTCCATCATTACTAACATACGGTATGAGGAAAGCAGAGTGGTGAAACTATGACCAAATAATCTTCTCTTCCAGATGGCCTACAGTACAAAGCGGAAGCAGGTCTCCAGTCATTCTGACAATGGGGCACGCACCCTGCTATAAGGATTCAGCCACAGCAATCGATATCCTTCATAAAACACACTTATGAGGCCATATTCAAGACAATGACCTATTTAAGATCAAACGCCATCAAGCCTAGCATCCAGTCCAAGTCAAAAGTATTATTTATTTCCATAGATTTAGCTTATGCCTTTCCAGCAGTAGTTCAAGACAAGTTACTTTCAGGTACAGGAGGTATTTCCCTGTCTCTGGAAAACTTGCAATTTAAGTTTGTACCTGAGACAATGGAGGGTTAAGGTACTTGCCCAAGATCATAAGGATCATCAAAGGAATTTGAGCTTTACAGTAGCTTTCCTGGTTCTCAGCCTGCTACACTGCCCATTAGACTACTTCTCTCTGAAGCATCCTAAAGTAGATCCCTTGTTGTTGCCCACTCAATGGGACAAGCAGCGCCATAGCTAATAATGGTTTATGTAATTTTCCTCCAGAAAGTTCTCTAAACACTTTTTAATCCTTAACCGCATTCTCTGGTAACAAATTTCACAGCTTAATTGTACATTTGGTGAAAAAATATTCTCTGACTTGTTTTAAGGGGGTAATTCCGATAAGGAGCTGTGTAAAGATATGTGCCATGTATTCAGTGACTTAAGCACATGAATGGGCCTTTCTGTGTGCACTTTAGACGGTCGCTATTCTCTAAGTACATTTCGTGCACTTTCAATGTGGGCATGGAGATGGATGGAGCGTGGGCAGAACACACATTTGCATGCACAAATTATAAAGTGCTATAATTTATGTGCATGCTTGAGAAGTCTAGGAGCAGGCATTTACACCAGCCATAGGGTGATCACACCTAGATGTAATATGTGTTTCTGTCCCCGGGTGCCTCTATTTTATTGACTTTACAAAATAGGCATGATTTGGACACATTAAATACAATTATCCTCCATATGTGCAACCTAGAAGTTTCATGGAATGTCCCCTTTGTCGCAGAAGGTAAATGACCTTTCCCTATTTACCCTTTCTGCACCACTCATGAGTTTATAGACCTCTATCATACCTGCTCAGTGCAATCTCTTCTCCAAGCTCAAGAACCCTAAACTGTTTAGCCTTTTTTCACAGGGGTATCATTTCATCCCCTTTATCATATTGGACTCCCTCCTTTGTAGTCTTTTTTAGTTTCACTTTATTTATTTATTTGTGATTGGGCAACCTGAACTATATACAATACTCAAGGTATGATCACGCCATCGATCGATACAGAAGATCGATCAATGCAGATTCCAGGCTTGGTTCACCTATTTCTGACTCGAATAGGTGAACCAAAGTCTGTTTTTTAAAATTTATTTTACAAAGTATTCTGGGACTTTCTCCTTTTTGGAAATAGGTGTGGAAAATTTGGTCTGACCACCTGTTCCTTACAATTTGAGAGTCCAATGTTCTTCCTAGTCAAACTGCATCATTAATGAAACGTCAAGAGCATTTTGAGAATCAAGGTTTGGATTCTTCTACCATATGCAAATCAGGAGGTTTTTCCTCCATGGAGATGTGTTGACATGTAATGAGAGATGGAGGAGACTGGAGAGAAACTATGGATAAATTAGGAAACAGTAAAGAGAACAGGATAAGTGAAAGAGCTAAAGGGAGATGAGAAATAAATTGATACCGACATTTTCAAACAGAGGAAATTAGGCTTATCGACACTTGAAGGTATAAAGCATTGACCAATATTTCTTTCCTGTTTTAAACATGAACAGTCCTCCAGTCTACTTCATTTCCACTGAGACTTTATAAGGTTCTCATCCCCACCATGGGTCCCAAAATATCCTCTGAATAGCTTTGGAAAGATTTTCACCCAAACACAGGCAAGCAGAGAATATCAAAAGCCTACAGTTTTATAACAAGGAATTGGATGATTAGTTTGACTCAGACTTAACCAAGGTAATTTTGGTGTAACGCTTTAACAGGAAAAGGGAGAGGGGTCTATAGACCTCCCTGCGATATGCTTAGGAAATCCTATGACTTTTTCTTTTATTTTGGAACACTGTAGGTGCTGTTAAAATCTGCCACTAATAGGCAGATATCAACAGAGGAAATTTCATGGTCACATGACATAAAGCAACCCTCCACCCTCAGAGGTTTCCTCTGCAGCAAGTCAGAAATCTCTATTAATAATCAACATAATTCCGCTGCAGCGCTGAAGAACCAAATGGGGTGCAGCTTGATAAAGCTGCAAATAGATTTGGGAAGAAGTGGACTATGTTCCCCCATCGCATCTCACTATTAATAAAAGTAATGGTATTTGTTGGTGCTGGGCAGACAATGTATGGCCTAAATGTCGCACACAGCACTACATGCGGTCCACAGCCCAGATCAGCATCAGCACCAGAAGCAGTGAGTGCAGCAGCAGGCAGGGAGCCTAAATCCCATTTGTCGACTGGCACCTGAGATGGGGGGACCTGCATGGCTGATGGGGCAATTAGACAAGGCCTCCGTAGCTGAACAAGAAGCAGCCAAAACAAGATTGAGCTGTATGGTAGCTGGAGAGCAAACACCCAAGCTGCTGCAGTAGAGGCAACAGAAGGGGACCTGTGCGGCCTGGCTGGACGAAAGTCCAGGTTTCATGGGCTGGCAGAGATGGGGATATGGAGGAGGAGATAGGGAGGACAAGAGGAGACAGAAGATATGCCAAAATTGGAGAAAAGAGAGAGGAAAAGGAGAAGTGGAAAGCTGAATGGGCTATGCACACCCTATCCACTCATCACATACACCCAAACGTTTGAATACAGAGAACCCACACAGTCAATGACCGACGCCTTCCACATCCACCAATTCATAATCACTCAAATGCATGCCTCAGCTCTTCACTCACGCATCCACCTACTCACTCATTCATTCATATACACATATCGTATGCGCTGACCCACTAACAGACTCCCTCACTTGCCCACATAAACCCCGCTCACTCACATGCACCCAACCTACTCACTCACATATACATATAAATACCCCATCCGCTGTCCCCATCCCACAATCCCTAGGCACATATCTCCTCTCAGTGCCGCCCCCCCCCCCTCCTCTCATGTAAAGACTTCACTTCAGAAGCAGCACAGTTTCCTCCATCATTTTAAATGCTTTTGTCCACTAGGAAAGAGAAAAAAGAAGGCATTAATAGCTACTATGAAAAATAAAATACTGTATTTGGATCTCATGGAGTAACATCTCCAAACGGTTTAGTTGTGTGTGTTCCATGACAGGAGTGAAATAAGTCAGGGCATAGTGGAGATGATCTTGGTCTCTCAAACTCACTGTTAATGCAGGACTCAACATTTGCTTTGTTTATCTGTGTAATGCTCCAAATGGATTAATTTTACACATGCCATGACAGGAATAAACCTCACTCGTGCTAGGGAATGCTGCAGATGATATATGTTTTATAGTTAGTCCTTTTTTAAAAAAAAAATTAACTACTATGGTTTATCTCCTGTTGCAGTGAATCCATGAACAAGTTCACCATGGCCTATATCTGCAGTGGGGATGTTCTCTTTACCTGCAGTGTAACTACCACCATCTCGTGCCCTAGTACTGCATAGGCTTTGAGTGGGCAACATCTTGTCATGGGTTACTTGCAGTGAGTGTAATTTCTTTTTAAATTCCTATCATACTTGAATTATAATGGTCACATTTTCTTTTTTTTTAGTGCCATTAAGTTAATACTGTCTCCTGGTGACCCAGCACCCCATTTTTGTTTTGTAAAATATAACTGGAAATAGAATGCCAGGCCTTTTTCTCCAAGACAATGGAGGATAAAGCGACTTGCCCAAGGAGTGCTAGTGGGAACTGAACACCTATTTCACAGGTATTGGACCACAGCTCTAACCACTAGGCTACTCCACTCCAGTGGGCTTCGTCATATGAAAGTACTCAGCAAAACATAGGATCAATTTATTCTCTCCCCCTCAGATATGTCCAGCAGTTCACTGGCTTCATGGCTGAATTTTAGACCATGTTCTCTGTTGACCTCTTCATGATGGAGATGATCTTTGCCTCTCAATTTCTCTGTTAATGCTTGTCTCAACACTTACATTGGCAATGCCTGAAATGGGTTAATTTTGCACATACAATGACAGAAATGAGACTCCTATTGAGGATTATCTCAGTCTCTCAGAATCATTGCTAATGAGAGCCTGAGATAATCTCCAGCAGGGCCGTTCCGAGACTGAAAATATGCCCTGCGCGACTTGCAGATCGGGTGCGCGCCCCCCTCCCGCACCTCCATTTAGACACTTTATGGAGGTGCGGGAGGGAGGCGCGCACCCGATCTGCAAGTCGCCGGCACACTAAGCAAGTCTGGTCCCTCCCGGAGAGACCAGACCTGCCTAGTGTGCCGGCGCGAAGAATTAAGGAGCGCATTTAGTCTCTGTGCTGCTGCCTGCCGCCGAAAAAGCGGCGGCGGCAGGCAACGGCAGAGATCCAAAATGCGCCCTTTACGTCTTTGCACCCTGTGCGGCCGCACCGCTCACGCAGGGCTCGGTACGGTCCTGATCTCCAGTATGACTTGGCATAAAAGTGAGGTTCATTTCTGCCATAAGCAGTGTATAACGTGGAGTGTTGCTCCTTGCAGAAGAGGCAAAGCAGGAAAAGGTGTGGCCTAGTGGGTAGACCAATGGCCTGAGAACTAGGACAAGCTAGGGCTCAAATCCCACTTCTTACCCTCTCCCTTCTACTGATGTACTTTATTTTCCATAGACTTATGTAGCCACTTTTGGGAAAGGACTTGCTGCATTCAATCATAATGATGCTGTAAGTTGCCTTGAATAGTATTTTAAAATGTGGGCAGAAATATCCAAAGCGTCATCATTATTAACTTTGCAGAAGGGCAAGATAGGGTTAAAAAGTCTTCAGAAAACCGGAGTCACGTGATATCTCTTGTTATCACTAAAATCTACTTTGCTTCTGAAACTCCAGAGAGATAAGTGTGTCTGAGTTGCCTTTTTTTCCAGTTATGGGAGGGAACGTTTTTGTCAGTCCATCCTAAAGCAGTGTGGTGTCCATAGTCCCTGACTCTACCCACTGAAATAAGTGCTGCAGGTCCCATAATGCATAATGATGGGGCTGTCAGAAATCCAGGCGTGGCTCTAAATCTCCCTTGTGGAACTGGTAACTTGGTAGCGCACAGTCATGCAAAAGTTAATGCGCAACCAAAGGAGACCTTAAATTAGAGCAACACAAGGAAGCTTAAATTGCAGAATGAAGCACAAAGTGTGTTTCTATTTCCTCAGAGCAAGACAATCTCCTGAGTTCCTCCCAAAAACCTTTTATACTGTGCATATCTACTCTCACCTCTAAATATTCCTTCCCACATCAACCCCTTAAACAGGGCTGCTGCAAGGATATCAGTCACCTAGGCACAGCTTTAATCTTGAGATCTGACCACCGTCCCTACACCTGGTTCCATCCCCAGACCCCCATCCCCATCCCTAGTTCCATCTCCAGGCCCCCCCCCCCCCCATGCAACCAACCTACCTACCTACTAACTCAGTGTTGGTTCCCTCAGAGGCCCTAATCCAGTACTTCTCCCAGCTGCTAAGTCTGGCAAAAGGAAGGACACACGGGGACAGTCTCATGGTATGAGTCGCAAGGTTATGGGATCTCACAGCTCATTCTGCGAGACTGACCTTGGGCAGAACCGGAAAATGTGCTATTCAGTGTCCTTCTTCCTGCCACCTACGATGCTGGGGTAGGGCCTCTGGGAGGGCGGGAAACAGGAGGGATGGAATTTAAACTACCAGCCCACTGCCTTTTGCCACCCCTGAAATCTCAGCCCTCTAAGCAACTACCTAGTTTGCCTAATAAAAGTGCCAGCCCTGCTCTTAAACTCTCGGTTTTCACACAGAGTATCTGGAAGCTGATTCCAAATAAAACAGCACCCTGTCTCCCTCTCTCTCTGGCAAATCTCCTCCCCAGGGAGCTCACTTTCTGCCCCAGGGGCTTCGTACCACGAGACTTACCTCTTCTGCACTGGAAGCCGTGAAACAGTGACAGCAGCATTTGAAAAAAGACATGATGACTTCAAGGAAAACCAGATACACAAAAGAGAGTCCCTGCCTCTGAGATTCAGAACTAGACTGGGAAAGGGAACGTTGCAGAGACAGTGACCAGCTACTCTGCCTTTCAGGCTGTTACTTGGTATTATGGCACTTTAAAAACAAAATGTAGACAAGAAAGGCCACTGCTAGGCACAAATCAACTCTCTTTGCAAACAACTCGGCACAAAGCTGCATTTTTCATTAGGGCAGTTACTTCCTGATTGTAATCAGCTCTAGAATGTACCAAGTTGCCACATTTCCTAGTGGGTATGAGGAAAGAGGTTGGCAGAAAGTGGTTTAACCCTTAGGAAAGAATGCAGAAAGTTGGGTTATTTATTACAGCTCAAGACAGAGTTAAGGGATTATTTACCTATTTATCAAACAGCAGAGGACTGAGAGTTGAAAACACTGTAATTACTGACACAGCACTAGCTTCACTTTTCCTTCAAACTACCTCAGTTCTTGGAAGATAGTTTCAATATCAACAAAATGTATTTGTCTTGAGGGTGGGGGAAGTTTCTAGTCCTGATGATGGTGAATAAAACTTCTGAATAGTTCCTTAAAAGCACCTTGGAGTCAGGCTTTTACTTCCCTTTCTTGATGTCACGGAAAGACACATCTACCCTGAATGTAATTATTCATTTTTCCAAGCCTGAGGTCAAGGTGAATTACAATTCAGGTGCAGAGGGCAGTGATAGCTCCCTACCTCAAATGGTTTATAATTTTTGTCAGTGCTTTTCAACCCTAGCCAGTTGAGGTATCAGGATTACTACAATAAATATTTATGAGAGAGATTTGCATATAATGGATCTTCAATATATACAAATCTCTCTCGAGTATATTCATTGTGGTAATCCCGAAAATTCAACATTCCAAGTGTTCCTTCGGAAGAGAGTTGAGAAACATTGATCTAAGTGATTTATTTATTTAAAACATTTAATATACTGCTGTTAGCAAAAGGACAATGAAGGCGTACAATACAATAGGAGGAAGAAAAAAAGCCTAAAACTATAAAAAATATAAAACCAAAAGCATCTCAGCCATAAAATCACTAAACAAAACACATCAAAGGATATTACAACCAAAAGGAAAAAAAAACACTAAAGGAGCAGGCATAAGGGTAACAATATCACAATATCTCCAAATCTCCTATGTGACTTGTAAGAAAATTTTAAGTCTTCTTAAAATGTCATGAGGCAATAAAGGGGTAATTGCCATGTCCCTAGTTTCAGTGGGGACAGAGGCAAAGGACATGGCTTCTCTCGCATTCCGCTCTAATGTAGTCTTCTCGATCCTGGTAGGAGAATATGTAAAATTAACTTCTTTTCTAAAAAAAAGAAGATGAATTTTAGAAATTATAGAATAATTATTTATATGTATAAAATAAAGTTTAAGTTTATATCTATGTACAGTATGTGTGCTTATAACTTGAGAAAGGCTGCTACTATCTCTTTTTAAACTTTTGAAATTACTAAATGCTACCTACATTGGCCATTTTGATAAATATGGGAAAAGATACCCTGCAGCCCTGCTTAACCCTGCCCAGGTGTCCCATATTTGCTCTCTAAAAATCCGGTAACCCTATAATTGGCTAGATGTGCCTCTAGGAGAGGGTTGTTTCCCCCATATTAAGTCACTGTTTTTCATTTTTGCCTGAGGATTTTTTTCTTGCTTTATGTAGTTCTTTATTCTTTATTTCAGCATTTGATATACCGCCCAAGCAACAGCCTCAGGGCGGTTTACAAAATCAAAGTGGCTGCAAGAATTGAAAAAGAAAAGAACTCCATTGGTAGATAGGAAAGAGAAAGATAACGAGGTAAGCGGGAGGGGAGAATAGGTGGAAAGGAGGGAGTAGACAGGAAGCTATACATTAGACGAAAGGAGGAGTGTCAGGTAGGTGGGGAGTGAGTAATAAAGGCGGAGTAGGGGGGAGGTCAAAGGCGAGATGGAAGAGGTGGGTTTTGAGCATTGCTTTAAATCTGGGGTAGGAGAGTTCAGTGCGAAGCATGGGTGGTAATGAGTTCCAGAGAGTGGGGCCAAGGAAAAACAAAGCAGAATGGCGGGTGAACTCAAGGTGTGCTTGAGTAGGGGAAGGAAGGGAGAGGTGATTGGCATGTAAGGACAGGAGTAAACGCGGGACAGCATGAAGATGGAGCTGATCTGCCAAATATTGAGGGGTGCCTGTATGGATGACCTTGTGGACGATGGTGAGGATTTTATATTTGAACTTGGAGTTGAGGGGAAGCCAGTGCAGATGTATAAGCAGAGGTGAAAGATGATCAGATTGGGAGGAGTGGGTAAGGAGATGAGCCACAGTGTTCTGGATGAGTTGTAACCATTGGAGTTGATATTATGGCAAGCCGGCAAGGACAATATTACAGTAATCAAGCTTGGTCATAATGAGAGACAGAACAAGGGTGGTTAGTGACGGGAGGGACAGAAAAGGATGGACAGCACAAATTTAGCACAGAGAGAGAAAGGAACTACTTATGAGGAAAGAGATGTGCTGGTGGAATGTGAAGGAGGAATCCAGGATGACCCCAAGGTACTTGTGAGATGACACAAGGGGGTTTGGGGTATCGCACAGCATGTGAGCAAAGGAAGGGCAGGGGGCACCTTAGTTGAACCAAATAGTGTCAGACTTGCATGAGCTAATGTGTAGGAAATTATCCTTAAGCCAGGTGGATACATGAGAAAGGCAGGCATCCAGGCGAGTGAGATCAAGAGCAAGAGGGCTGGTGTGGAACAGAAGGACAATATCATCTGCATAATAATAACCAGAAATCCCAAACTGCTGGACAATAAGGGCGAGTGGGGCAAGGAAAATGTTAAAGAGGAGGGGAGCTGAGACAGAACCGTGAGGGACACTGCAAGGGAGGGGGGTTATAGGGGAGGAGGTAGAACCTGTCTGAACAGAAAAAGTGCGGGAGGAAAGAAAAGAATGAAATCAGCGGTGGATGGTGCTATGAATCCCAGCATTGTGCAAGTGAGTGAGAAGTTATTCTTGTGGGGTGATCGACTAAATCAAAGGCGGAAGATAGATCCAAGAGAGAGATTGCCCCTATCATGTGACTGATGAAGCTTGTTGAGGAAGGAGAGGAGGATAGATTCAGTACTGTGCGCTGTTCTGAATTCTGACTGGTGGGAGTGACGAGCAAACATGGAATCAAGATGGGCAGAGAGTTGGGAGAAAAACAGTTTTTCCAGAACCTTTGACAAAAACGGGAGGTTACATAAGAACATAAGATATGCCATACTGGGTCAGACCAAGGTCCATCAAGCCCAGTATTCTGTTTCCAACAGTGGCCAATCTAGGTCATATGTACCTAGCAGTTTCCCCAAGGGACACAGGTTCCACAATGCTTGTATTGGTTCAAGCATTGATATCCTAGGTCTCTTCTTAATAATGGTTTATGGACCTTTCCTCCAGGAACTTGTCCAAACCTTTTTTAAACCCAGCTACACTAACAGCCTTTACTACATCCTCCAGTAACAAATTCCAGAGTTTGATTACAAGTTGAGTGAAAAAATATTTTCTTTTATTAGTCTTAAATAGTTTACCCTGTAGCTTCATTGCATGTCCCCTAGTCTTTCTATATTCTGATAAGGTAAACAATCGATCTACGTTTACCCGTTCCAATCCGTTCATTAATTTATAGACTTCTATCATACCTCCCCTCAGCCGTCTCTTTTCCAGGTTAAAGAGCCCTAACCTTTTTAGCCTTTCTTCATAGGAGTATCCTTCCATCCCCTTTACCAGTTTGGTGGCTCTTCTCTGAACCTTTTCTAAAATCGCTATATCCTTTTTAAGATACGGCGACCAGAATTGCACACAATATTCAAGGTGCGGTCTCACCATGGAACGATATAGAGGCATTATAATATTTTTTGTTTTATTTTCCATTCCTTTCCTTATCATACCTAGAATTCTATTTGCTCTCTTGGCCGCTGCTGCACACTGGGCCGAGGGTTTTAACATGGTATCCACAATGACGCCTAAATCTTTTTCCTGGGTGGTAGTTCCTAATGTGGAACCTTGCATCGTGTAACAATAGTTTGGGTTGTTCTTCCGTAGGTGCATAAACTTGCACTTGTCCACATTAAATTTCATCTGCCATTTTGATGCCCAGTCTTCCAATTTATCAAGATCCTCTTGCAATTTTCCACAATCCTCTTGGGTTTTAACAACTTTAAATAGTTTTGTGTCATCTGCAAATTTGATAACCTCACTCGTTATTCCACTTTCCAGGTCATTTATGAATATGTCAAAAAGCAGCGGACCCAGCACAGATCCCTGGGGTACACCACTATTCACCTTTCTCCATTGGGAAAATTGGCCATTTAGCCCTACCCTCTGCTTTCTATCTTTTAACCAGTTCCTGATCCACAATAGTACACTGCCTCCTATCCCATGACTCTTTAGTTTTGCCAAAAGTCTCTGATGAGGGACCTTGTCAAAGGCTTTCTGAAAGTCCGACTCACCTTTGTCCTTCTGATTATTCACTCCTTCAAAAAAACATAACAGATTAGTAAGACAAGATCTTCCTTGTCTAAAGCCATGTTGGCTGTCTCCCATTAGGTCATGACTATCTACATGCTGAGTAATTTTATTCTTTATGATGGTTTCTACCATTTTTCCCGGTACTGACGTCAGGCTCACCGGTCTGTAGTTTCCCGGATCACCCCTGGAACCCTTTTTAAAAATTGGTGTTACATTGGCGATCCTCCAATCTTCAGGTATTAGAGATGATTTTAATGATAGTTCACAGATTACTAATAGCAGGTCTGCAATCTCATATTTCAGTTTTTTCAACACCCTTGGATGTATACCATCCGGCCCAGGTGATTTGCTACTCTTCAGTTTATCTAATAGTTGTAATACATCTTCCCGATGTATCGATATTTCCTTCAATTCTTCCGCACCTTTAAATACCACTTCAGTCATGGGTAACATCCCTACATCTTCCTCAGTAAAGACCGAAGCAAAGAATTCATTCAGTCTCTCCGCTATCGCCTTGTCGCCTCTTAGTGCTCCTGGAGACTGGACGCCAATTTGCAAGAGTAGTGGGGTCAAGAGATGGTTTCTTCAGGATGGGTTGAATGATTGCATGTTTCCAGGCGGTGGGGAAGAGGCCAAAGTAAGACTTGAATTAACTATGTGAAGGATGAATGGCAAAAGTGTAAGTGAGGGTTCCAGAAGCAGAAGGAAGGAATGGGATCGAGTGGGCAAGTTTTTTTGCAAGATGATGTAAGGGCCTTAGAGTGGCTGTAATGGGCCTGAAGGAGTGCCAGGAATGTGAGAGAGTGGGGGAGAGGGGAAAGAAGAATGGGGAAGAGGGAAGAGGGGAGGAGGGTAGGACAGAAAAGTCAAATGCAAGGACTGTATTTTCCTGGAGAAGAAAGTAGCCAAGCGGGTCAGATCTGAGCGGGTGGGGGAATTGCAGGAGCTAGCGTGGGGGCCTAGGTTGTTGAAAGGAAACAGAGGACTCGATAGAGCTGCCGAGAGGAATTAGATGAGGCGGTGATAAGATCAGAATAATAAGATTACTTGGCAGCATGAATCATGGAATGGTATTGATGGTGACATGCACGGAAAGATGCGAGTGAAACTGTGGAGGGGTGCTTGCATCAGAGGCGATCAGCACGGCGGAGGTGGGTACGCTGTAAATAGAGACCGGAGTGATACCAGGAATGGTAGATAGATGGGCCTGAGGAGGGCAGAGTAGATAAGGGGGTGACTTGATCCAATGCTGAGGAGAGCGTAGAGTTCCAGGCATCTACCTGGTCATTCACAGACAGCGATGAGAAATCGGAGGAGAGGAGGGTGTCAGCAGAAGGAAATTGATGAAGAGTAGATGGCATGATAATGCTTTTGAGATGAGGGGGGGCAGTACAAATGAAGAGCTGGAAGGAGGAAGCATGGAGGGACAGGGGAATGGGAAAAAGAGACAGAGATGGTTGGACCAGGGCAGTGAAAGGGAGGAGATGGTAGGGGGTTTGTATGGAGAGCCTAGTTGTGTAAGAATGACATCTAGACTATGACCTGCAGCCTGAGCAGGGCAGGAGACTTGCTAGTGGAGGGATAGGTCTTCAAACAGAGCTAGGAGAGCTTTATTCCTGGACCTGGAGGGTGAATCAGGGTAGACATTAAAGTCACCTAAGACCACCAAATGGAGGGATATAAGGGAGACTTCTGAGAGTGAGTAAGAGGGTGTCCCAGAGTTCTGAGTGAAGGGAAGGTGGTGCGTAAAGAAGAAGAAAATAGATTGGTGGGGAAGTGCCTAGGCGAAGCAACAGAGATTCAGGGTAGCACAGAGGAGGATGAACCTCTGTGAGGGGAAGAGATGACTGGTGGAGGACTGCCACACCTCCTCCACTTCGACCTAAACAGGCTGTGTGAAATGCTAAGAACCCAGGAGGGAGACGACGATGCAAAAGAGCATCCTCACCTTTCTGAAGCCAAGATTCTGTAAGGGGCATCCAAGGAATGTTGGGTGGTTAAATCCTGTATGAGGTGGGCTTTAGAATGAAGTGAGCGGCAATTTAAACAGCTAAGGAGAGGAGAGCAAGGGCTGGCACAGAGGGCCGCTTCATAGGTGGTAAGGGAATCGACGAGCAGGGTAGGAGAAGAGCTGCATTACATGAGAGATGTCCAGGAAGGAGGGGATGACGTGGCTCAGGTCACTGACCCCAAAAAGCAGGAATGCTAGCCATTGTGAAAGTGGTGAATAACAGCAGGAGCCAGCAGGAGATGTAGAAGTTCCGCCGGGAGCAAGAGGGGTATGGATCTTGTCAGACGGCTGCCTGGGTGAGAATCTTCACAGTCTTGGCAAGTGCATATATCTATATGATTTGCAAGGGACTGTGGGCAATGCAGTTCATTCACACCAGACACAGCTGCTCACAATAATTAGTTGTGCTTTTGGGTAAAGCCAATAAGATATTTATTTATGGGGTTATTTCTCCCAACACAGATATGCTTGGTAGCACATAAATCAGGTTACTTGGGGCGGAGCCTGCGCGAAGAAGAGATGGCTGCTTGAGTGATTAGCTCCCCGGACCCCGGCAAGTATCCTGAGAGAAACGGAGAGTAAACGGAGCAAAGTGGAGGATAATATTAAGCTGGTTGTTTAGAAAGTAATGGCCAACCTCAAACCTGCGAAATTGGATTTCACGCCTGGGAGTAACTCGGGCTCTAAGAGGGCAAAGTCAGACCCCCTATCTCCGCATAAGATGGCGGCCACCCGGGAATCGGAGGAGCTGATGAGAGAGTTACTGGGGGAGATGCGCTCAGTGAAGGAGTTGGTGATGGCGAATGGAGAGGCGTTGGGGAAAGTGCAAGGCGAAATGCAGGACATTAGAGAACAAATGGAGAGGCTTACCAACAGGATGGATTCCATAGGGGCGTCGGTCGCTGCGCACGAGGAAAAGCTTGCACGTGTGGATAGGCTGGAGAGAAAGCTGGAGAAGTTGGAATTAAGCATGGAAGATGTCGCAAATCGAAATCGGAGAAATAATGTGCGCATGCTGGGAGTACCGGAGGGAGCTGAGGGGTCTGACATGATAGCGTTTCTAATAAAAACTTTACCCTCGTTGCTGCATCTGAAGCTCCATGGCCCCATGGAAATTGAAAGGGCACATGTCTGACATGATAGCGTTTCTAATAAAAACTTTACCCTCGTTGCTGCATCTGAAGCTCCATGGCCCCATGGAAATTGAAAGGGCACATAGGATTCCTGCGCAACCAAATGTGCATGCTCGGGGCCCGCGACCGATTATTTTTTGCCTGCTGCGATATCAACATGCAGTGCAGATCCTGGAGGCATCTAAATCTTTGCGGACAGTTGATTTTGAGGGGCACAAGGTCCTCTTCTTTCCTGATTTTTGTAGAGGGACCGTGGAAAAGAGGAAGCAGTTTCTCGCCCTCCGACCCCGGCTTCAACAGCTTCAGGCCCGATATGGGTTATTTTACCCCGCGCATTTAAAAGTAACTCTCAATAACCAGACAAAGTCCTTTGATGTCCCGGCGGTGGCGGCTCGATATATTGAGGAACAAGAGGCATTGCAGATGAGCTAGCCATCTTCTTCTGGCTGAAGGACTCAGTGTTTTGCTTTCTACTGGGACAGAGGGCCTGGAGAGTGAATGGAACTTGGTCTGGGCTGTCTAGTGAAATCAGTGGTACATCGGGCTGCCCCTAGTTTGGAGCTGCTTGTAAGGTGGGCATGTGTCCCGATACTGGTGGGATCAATGTGCTGCGGTATGGGGACACTGTTTGTTATGTTTAGGGAAGGGAGATGGTCCCTTCTCCTTCTCATTCCTATTGTGTATTGGCTGGGATGGTTGGTGGAGTATTAGGAGGGAGGGGGGAGCATGATATACTCTAACATAATGTTATACTATATTACAATGTATATAAGTATCCCTGGGGGCTGTATATGGGGGATATGACTGTCTGTTTGGGTGCAGGGGGGGTTGGCTTAAAAGTTGATAAGGGGTTCGTATTCATAGTTGCGGATGTTGTATTTGTGTCATAGCCAGTTAGAAATGAATGCTTAAAAAAGTAGTGTTTCTCGGGAGAAGCAAGTGTGGTACTGTAATATGTAAGGGGGGGGGATTTGGTCTTCGAGGGCCATCTGTTTTTTTTGTGTTTGCTCACCCATTATATTCATCTTGATGGAGACACAGGTGACACCTTGCAAGCCTAGTTCTGATACTCTCCGCTCGGTTGCCTCTGCAAATTGGGGGAAAAGGGGTGCAGACCAGAAGGAACGGGGAATGGCTTTACCTTGACAACAATGGGTGGGGTTCGATGCCTATCTCTGAATGTTAAAGGGATAAATCACCCGATCAAGCGCAAAAAGATATTATTATATTGCCAGAAGCAAAATGCTGATGTAATTCTTTTGCAAGAGACACATCTGTCGACCTGTGAAACACAAAAGCTTGCACAAGGCAAACACAGTCTAGTAGCCCATGCCCCCGCCTGCCTGAAAAAGAATGGAGTGGCAATTTTGGTCAGGAAGTCGCTCAAGCTTCAGGTTTTGTCCTCACGGGCTGACACGGAAGGCAGGTGGGCTGGGGTGCATTGTCTCATAGAAGGTCAACAGGTGTGTCTTTTTACTGTATATGCTCCTAACAATGATAACCCTTCCTTTTTTAAGAAGTTAGCAGTGGCCATTCAGGAATATGCCAGTTATCCCTTAATTATAGGGGGAGATTTTAACCTGGTTCTTGATCCTTTAATTGACCGGAAGCCTAGCCGGCCGCGAAAAAGAGAAAGAGCCTTGGAAGTACTGCATTCCATCATGGACTCCTTTGGGCTGGAGGATATCTGGAGGTTGCATCACCCTACTGAGGCTGATTATACTTTTTTTTCATCTCCACATGGCTCACACTCGAGAATAGATTATTTTTTGGTATCTCAAGCGTTAACTCAGAGTGTGGGTGAATCGGGAATCCTCAGTACGAGTATCTCAGATCATGCGGCTGTAGTGCTGGACTTCGATCTTGTGGATGATTCCTGTAAGAAGGCGGCGTGGTTTTTTCCCAGATATTTGTTAACAGATGAGTCGTTTAAAGTATATCTTCGGGACGCTTTGCATGAGTATTTTGCAAACAATCGGGTCAGTGATACCCCAGTATGGGCCTGGTGGGAAGCTTTTAAAGCATCAATGAGAGCTCAGATAAGGAGTTATGTGATTGCTCAGCGCAGGGCTACTCGAGCTGAAGTGAGGGCCCTGGATCAACAGATACGGGCCGGAGAGCGGATCCTACAAAGGAAGTTTAGTACTAGGGTTTTGACTCAGTTGCAAAAGCTCAGATTTGCTTATAACACGGCTCTCAGTGCAGAAGTGGAAAGAGCTGTTTATCCTAGGCAAGTGCGATATCATGTGGAGGCAAATAAAGCGGGAAAAGTATTGGCTTCGCAACTCAAGCCCCAGGAAGAAAAAGCTCGTATTGCGGTAATAGAGGATGAACGCGTTGGCCCTCTTTATAAGGATCAAGAAATCACAGATGCTTTCTCTGAGTTCTACCGCCAACTCTATGCGTCTGAGGGAAGGTGTGAGAAGGCTGAGGCGCGGCGTTTTCTGAATCAGATTGCTCATCCCTGTTTATCGCCGGAGCAGCAGGCTGCCTTGGGCGCACCGATTCGACTGGAAGAGCTTACGTTGGCTATCACCGCAATGGAGAATGGGAAAGCAGCAGGCCCAGATGGTATTCCAGTTGAGTTTTACAAGCTGCTGGTGACAGAACTTGGGCCGCAGCTGTTATTCTTCTATCACCAACTGCAAGAGCTAGACTGCCATGCTGGGGCCTTCACGGATGATACAATAATTGTGCTGCCCAAACCCGGGAGAGACCTGAGCAAAGTGGGCAATTATCGTCCTATTTCACTCCTCAACGCTGACTACAAGTTGTACTCTTCTATTCTGGCGGCCCGCCTTAAGAGGGTTATGGAAGCGTTGATACATCCGGATCAATGTGGTTTTGTAGCAGGAAGATCCACCATGGATAACGCAAGGCTGCTCTGTAATGTCCTGGAGATCACTAATGGCTTGGACTCCCCTTACATCGGCCTCTCATTGGATGCTGAGAAGGCGTTCGACAGGGTGGAGTGGTCTTTCATGTTCCTAGTGCTGGAATGGTTCAAGTTTCCTCCTTCCTTCATCCGCATGGTACAGCTCTTGTACATCAAGCCGGTAGCTCGGATTCTGGCAAACGGGGTGCTGTCTCAAACTCTGACATTGTCCCGAGGCACAAGGCAAGGATGCCCTATGTCACCCCTGCTTTTCAACTTGGTGTTGGAACCATTGCTGCTTCAGTTGCGACAGGCCGATGAGATTCAAGGAGTAGCTATTGCTGACCTTCAGGTGAAGGCTTCAGCTTATGCTGACGATCTGTTGCTGTTCCTTACGCCGGAATCCATTTCGCCGGTGTTACATCAAATAGGAAGCTATGCTACTCTCTCTGGCTATAAAGTAAACTGGACGAAGTTGGTAGCGTTTCCCCTAAATAAATATGGGAATCAGTCGATGGTACAGCAGTTTGGATTTCAGTGGGAATCGTCGACGAGCAAGTACTTGGGTGTGCACATTGGAAGTCATATTGATGAAATGCTTAACATAAATGGAGAACGTATGAAAGAAACAGCGCGTCTTTTCACAGTGAAATGGTCCCCTCTTCATCTTAGTTGGTGGGGAAGATTGGATTCTCTCAAGATGGTGTTGGTACCAAAGATAAACTACATTTTGGGAATGATTCCAATATTTTTCCCAGAGTCGCTATATAAGGAATTAGAGAGGATCCTGACCCGCTTTCTGTGGAATGGAAAGACCCCAAGAATTGCGCTGAAGAAGCTGAAGGCATCCAAAGAAGCCGGCGGGGTACAGTTCCCGGATTTTCTTCTATATCATCGGGCGGCAATCTTAAGCCAAGGGGCCCTATGGACAGGGGCCGCTGGAGATGCCCAGAGACCCATTTGGTTGGAAGTCGAAGAACGCTTGGCCTCTCCGGTGCCCTTGAATCTATGTATGGGGATGTACATGATGAAGACCCCGAAATTAGGACGAGTATTTTTATCCACGCAGAAGGCCTATCATGATTTGTCGCTTTGCCTAGGGGGGGACAACCCCATCTCTCGTAGAATGCCACTGTGGAACAACTCTGATTTTCGAATAAATAAGCAGGTGGTATCCTGGAAAACCTGGCAACACTGTGGAATCTGGCGACTGGGGCAGCTGTTCAGGCATGATAAGTGGAAGAACTTTCAAATGCTCAAGGAGGAATACAACTTGCCACCGGCCTGTTTCTTCCAATGGCTACAATTGCAACATTGTGTAGGACAAAAGATAAAAAAACTCGCTTCGGTATCGGACAAGTGGGGTCTGGAGGAGTTTATCGGAGAGGTGGTTGAGCGGAATGGCCGTGTGTCCAGTATATATGGATTCCTTCGGGGTAGGCTGCCAACGCAGCTTACCAGGCTACGGCAAACATGGGAAGAAGAGCTGGATGTCCAACTTCCTAAGGACCTTTGCTTTGCAAAATGGGGGCCGCTAGTGAGGCCCTCTCGCTCGGCCTCCCTCACGCAATCAATGTTCTTTTTTGCGCACCGGGCTTTTTTGACACCGATCAGAGTGGCCAAGTGGAGTGCTGGTGCGTCTCCACACTGTTGGAACTGTCATAAGGAGGATGGCACGTTGCGCCATATGATTCTGGACTGTATAACCTTGCGGGAATATTGGGGGGCTGTCTGGAAGAGGATCCAACAGGTGCTGCTCTTTACTTATCCATTATCCTGGAAGATTGCAGGGTTGCGAGCGGCTGCTGAGATACCTAACATGAAGAAGGACAATTTTTTTGTACTGAACTTTATGCTGGCCATCGCTATAAAAGTCATACTTATGAGGTGGAAGGACCCAGTGAAGTTAAGCTGGGTACACTGGTGGAACTTAGTATGTCTATATAGCCGATATGAGAAGGCTTATGATCATATTTATGCCTCTAGGGGTATACAGGGGGGTGATGATAAATGGTCTGCTCTAGATAGATATTCGAATGTTGGCGGTTGCTGAGCGGGGAAGGGGGCGGTCTAGGCTTGCAAGGTGTCAGGGGGGGTGGCGGGGAGGGGGGTACAGGGGGAAAGATGGTTATGTAAGGGTGCCGTGCTTCTGGCACCCTTTTGAATGATAGTGTATTTGTATTCTTTTTGGTTTAAGTTTTGTTTTGTTGTGTTTTTATGTATGTGTTGGAAAATGTAAAAATATTGAATAAAAAAAAAAGAAATGAGGCAAAAAAAAAAAAAAAATCAGGTTACTTGCTTTCAGTGTTTAACTTGGAAAACAAAATAAGGAAAACAACATTTGAACTAGTCAGGCAATCAAAGCAAAAGAAATAAGACCTGGTTGGCAACAAACTGGTCTTTTCTGTAGGATTTAGCTAATATTCTCTTAGCAATGTATCAAACAACAAACAAGATCCACAAAGAAAGAAAAAAACTGTTCTTTTCAGGTTAACTTCTTATATCTTCCCACATAGATTCAGAAGTGATTCTCTCCTAGCTCACAAGCAATTAGGTAAGGCTCAATTGCTAGCAGTTATCCAGCTGAAACCCCTTAGCTGGCTTGCTTTCTACTGCGTGGCTAAAAATCGTACTCAGGAGCTTTTCTGAGTAGATTAAAGGACAAGTTTGTATTTCTTTGTGATGGTTGCTGTACTTTATAACAGAAAATCACCAAAGGAGTTTAGACAGAGAGCAGTCCATGTAAACAGATTCTTCATCTGCTATCACCCCCTCTTCTTCAACAAGCATGGGTTCAATATCATGGATTGGCACAGATGAATCTCTCAATGGAGCACTTTCAGGAGAATACTTGTTTCCCTGCTGTCTTTCAAGGTTATAGCTAGGGCATAGATCAGTGTTCATACCTGAGCTTCCATTGCTGTTAGAGTTCCTCTCTATATAGCCTGGCCAGTATGTAGTCCAGTTCTTATGTCCAGCCTTCCAATCCAGATCCCTGGACACTGGATCTCTCTTCACATACCTTCTGCATGGGTCTTAGGGTCCCTTCCACGTGCAGCCGTCTCTCTCACAGGTACCGTCTGGAGATTCCTAGCTCTGCAGCACCATTCCTCTGGCTTTCCCCAGTCCAATGGTGTATGCTGGCCCTTGGAATGCCTCCCAGTATACGTACTGCTCTGGACTCTTCTAGACCTCTCAAAGGCTTTTCTTCTCTTTCTTCCAAAGGGTTTCTTTCCCTCTCTGTCCGTCCGGTTTGGCTTCTGCTTCTGATGATCCTCCTGATGATGAAGATGATCAAGCTCAAGATGATTCTCTGTAGAATAAACTCTACCTTTATTCTGCTTAGATGAGTGCTCCTCCCTAACACAGCGCAGCTGTGCTGAATCAGGCCCTGCCCTTTGAGATGAGTGCTTAGGGATTACCTCATAGCCCTCCTGATTGAACACACATTTCCCCACTTCAGCTCCTCTAATGGCTGTTGGAAACCTGGTGCATTCTGGGACTGGTAGTCTTTTATGGGAAAATTCTGTTTTCTTATTTCTACCAGAACTGACAGGTTGCTTGTTCAGAGTCACTTCACCTTTCCTATAGCTCCTTCCTGAGCTATGATAAGCTTCCTTATCACAACCTGTAGGAGCACAGCTATGTTTGCCGGCCAACATGAAAGGGTGCACGAGTTTTGCTACATCTTCGGTGTCACCCCGGTGACAAGCTCCTCGGTGTCACCCCGAGGAGCTTGTCCTGCTCCTTGAGTGCGTGCTGTGGCAGTGCTGAATGTCACAATTGCTGGCCTTAAATGCTTCTGGGGAGTTCCTTGAGGGAACGCGGCCGTGTCACTTTCAGTGGCCGGGCGCTTGGGGTGACAGACTCAGAAGTGCCTTGAGGGAACACAAACAGCAAATACAGCAGCAGTCAGCAAAATAAAATGAAGCAGAGTAAGGGAGGAGTGGCCTAGTGGTTAGGACAAGGTACTTCAGGCCGGAGGGCCGGGGGTTCAAGTCCCACCTGGGGACAGCAATCTCAGGCCGGAGGGACTGGGATTTCTAGTCCTATAGGTACTACTTGTGGTCTTGGGCAAGCCACTTAACCCTCCATTGCCCATGTTCCCTGTATGTGTGTCATATCCCCTCGTGTTAAATGTATCTCCCAATTGACCGCTTTGACCTGGTGAAAAGCGGGATATAAATACAGCTAAATAAAATAAAATAAAATAAATAAATAATAGCAGAGTGTGGCAGGTAACAGCAGTTGTTCTTTCCCACTCACCTTCTCTCGTTACGGATATGCTATTGACCCACTTTCTAAAGAAAGACATTGGGCTAATATTTTTATTTAGTTCAAAGATGCTTCTATCCATTCTGTTTTATGTGCATTGTGGGATCTGTGGTACTAATATCACATGGAAGAGGAATGCCTACTACTCCCATAATGCACTGAAATTTAAACTCAAAAACCAGCAATGCCAGAAGTCTGCCTCCAGAAAATGGATCATTTGACACATATGTATCATTTTAGTTTTCTCTCAGCCTAATTTCATTTCCATCTCATTTTCTATAAAGACAAAAAAATCTACATGATATCCATCATGTATTAACCAAAATTTATGACACGTGATCAGTAGCCCACAACATGGCAGAGGACCAAAAAAGGCAAAAGTAGAGAGATCTTGGAGAAAACCTCTTATTTTTAAAGGAAAAATGAAAAACAAAACAAAATAGAATGTGAATAAACTAACATGCACGTCTGGCCCATGGGCACGTCCAAATCAAAGACGGGCCCGATTTAAACCTAATTCCGCAACCACAGGTATGGATGCGCCCAAGGTTCTGGAATCAGGGACATAGACGTTTCTGGCGCAGCACGAGCAAACCACTATGGAGAAACATGGGCCCTCGCTTTTATAACAGAACATGGGTATATGCAGCAAATGGCCTGAATTTCCCCATGCTCACCATATTCTGAAAAGATGGACGTTTCCGATCCTGCCTGTCTCCGTGCGGCCACTCCTCCTCTGTTAAAACATGCATCTCCTCAGCTGATCCTCTCACTGACTGTGTTGTGCTGATGCAAACTACACATGAATACTGATGAAATATAAATGATGCAAACTAGACTACATATACTAGTCTGTTGCATGCCCAGAACACTGCAAAGTAATAGTGCACTCAAAGATAGTATAAAGGCAAGCAGAAAGTGATATGTTTATCATGGCATACCTTGCATCACAACAGACATGGCAGTAAAAGAACTCCTTAGTTATTCTTGTATTGGTCATCTCTGAAAACAGTCTTTGCAATGCTAAGTATGGACCAGAAAAATTAAAAAAAGGTTCTCTATAGCTAAATGTCAAAATAAATCCCTGTACACATTTGTACAGACAGATGATGGTGCTTTTGGGCATATATTAGTGCTGTTTGCACTGTTAAATGTTTCAACTGTTAAATGCTCTTATTCTGAGGGTCTCTTATTATTGACAGGTATATGTTTTGATATTTAGCTATAGAGAACCTTTTCTGATTTCGTCTGCCTGATCACACTAGCAACTTGTAATGTTGTGGTCATCCCTACGGTCCAGGTACTGGCCAGGCATTCATGTCCCCCCCAGAACTGCGGATAAGCACATCAGATCCTTCCATGCAACCCTCAGACTACACAGACACGCTCACGCACACACACTCACTTGCAGTCACAAAAAAACATATTCTGTCAAAAAGATGCCCTGCACATATAAACAACAGCTGGTATAAAATAAGAGCATGGAGTCCCAGGACTACAAATCTGATCTGAGAATCTTTTCCATAGTCACTCACATATTGTCCCTACATTAACAGTCCCATTTTTCAGAACATAGGTACTTTTAGGAAACCCTAGATTAGCTTCTTTAGCACAAATAGCAAATGTCAGCATAGCCAGAATAAATACTACTGCTCTTCTGAATATTTCTGTAGGGGAGTTTATTAATGTTTCTTTAACTTACAACCTTCCCTTACCTCTGCTTTCTGTTCTTTAAAACTGCAATTTGTGTTTTTCCAGACTGCAGACACACCAATTCAAAACATGAGTGTCACAACCATTCTTCAATATGGGACGCATTGAAGAGCAAAGCAGAATATTTTCTAAGTCCTGGTCTTATTCCACGTTTTCACAGGAGTAACGGGAACGTCTGTAGGAAACACTGAAAACGTATTCGGGTCTTTCCTGAATACGCTTTATACATCTCCATGGCTGACCACACCCAACCCATTCTGAGATTCACAAGCTAGCGCCATGGACATGCACAGCCATGGGGGTTTCAGAATACGGTCATAGACGTTTTCGCTGGAAAAACATCTATGGCACACATCCAAATGACTTATTTGTGTTATGGGATGATCTCCATAATGTATCTGTATTTTCAAAAAGTCTTTCAAATGGCCCATGGGAGACTCTTGGGAAAATCAAAAAGTCATGAGATTGGAGGTAGTGTACTATTGTGGATCAGGAACTAGTTAAAAGATAAAAAACAGAGAATAAGGCTAACTAGCCAATTTTCTCAATGGAGAAAGGTGAATAGTGGAGTATCTCAGGGATCTATGTTGGGCCCGCTGCTTTTTAATATATTCATAAGTGACCTTGAAAGGGGAATAACGAGTGAGGTGATTAAATTTGTAGATGACACAAAATTATTCAAAGTTGTTAAATCACAAGAGGATTGTGAAAAATTGCAAGAGGGGCTTGAGAAATTGGGAGACTGGACGTCCAAATGGCAAATGAAATTTAATGTTGACAAGTGCAAAGTTATGTACTTAGGTAAAAACAACCCAAACTATGGTTACACGATACAAGGTTCCACATTAGGAATCAGCACCCAAAAAAAGGATCCCTCTGCCCAGTGTGCAACAGCGGCCAAAATGCAAATAGAATGCTAGGAATCATAAGGACAGGAATGGAGAATAAAACCAAGGATATTATAGTGTGACCACATCTTGAATATTGGTCACCATAGCTTAAAAAGGATATAGGAGACTTAGAAAAGGTACAGAAAAGAACCACAAGCAATACTGTGGAAAACTGTCAGGAAAGATTTGTTCTTTATGGATGATAAAATCTGCAACAGAATAGATACCCTGGAAAACGCAGATAACAACATGAGGAGGAATCAAGTGAAGCTTGATGAATGATCTAGAGTGTGGAAGCTAACATTTAATGCTAAAAAAAATTCAGAGCCATACATTTGGGCTGCAAAACCCCAAGTAGGGGTACATTATAAGGGATGAAGTACTTCTGTGCACAAGAGAGGGATTTCAGAGTGAGAATATCTGATGATTTTAAGGTAGCTAAAAAGTAGATAATGTAATGGCAAATATTAGAGGAATATTCAGGTTCATAGGGAGAGGCATGGCCAGGAAAAGGGAGGTGACAGTGCCTCTGTTCAATCTCTGTGAAGATCCTATTTGGAGTACTGTGTACAATTCTGAAGCTTGAACCTTCAAAAGGATATAAACAGGATGGAGTCGATCCAGAAGGTAGCTGCGAGAATGTTCAGTGGTCTGTATCAAAAAGAATATGGGGATGGATTTAAAGGGCCCAATATCTTAAAGGCATTTACACAGTTTACAGCCCAGTAAACCGTGTAAAATTTCAGCGCACCTACATGGTTAGTGCCATCGAACATCCCCGTCTATGTCCCCCACGTGCCCCAATGCCATCCGGTTAGAATCGGGACATTCTAGAGGCATTCTGGGGTGGAGCGGGGGTGGAGAATGCCAGTAACCAGGTAGTAGCAATATTAGACCACTACTTGGTTAACGCTACATGGCTAAAACTAGGCGAGCTTTTGGCTCACTTAGTCCTAGCCGTGGATGCTAACCAGGTAGCGGTCCAATATCGCCACTATCTGGTTAGGCTGCGTGGCAGTTTCCCCAGGGCGCACAAATCGGATCTTCAATGCCACCAGCACAGTGCATAACTCGCCCAACTCAATATCAGGCTCAAAAATCTCAATACATACACTTTGGAAGGAAAGCAAGATCAGGGCGATATGATAGAGCTATTTAAATGTCTCTATTTTATTTATTTATTTAGCAGGGTTTATATACCACTTTTCACCAGGTCAAAGTGGTATACATAGAACAAAACATCAGAAGTTACATGGAACAATAAGAGGTATGAATAGAAAGGAGTTAGACCAGGAGCTGTAGAGTGCCTTTTTCTTTGGGGTGGCCAAGCTCCTCTCTTCGGTCAGCCAAACTTTGAGGCCGCAATTGTCAGCCTGCAGGGATCCGATCTCCCACAGGGAAACAGGAAAGGTCTTTGCAGCAATCACAGTGCTCTTCTGCCCGGGGGGGGGGGGGGGGGGGGGGGTGGGGGGGGGGGGGGGGGGGAGGGGAAGGGGGTGGAATGGGATCCCCACAGACAGCTTGCTGCCTGCTGGGTTATGATCGTGGCCTTCTACCGCAGGTTTGCCTGTGGGAGTTCAGATCCCTATGGACAGACAGGAGGGGAAGGTCAGTGATCACAGCAGCAAAGTTTTGGTGGGGCCAGGAACCGTGTGGCCCACCCCTTTCTGAAGCCTCTGAGTTAGACCTCTTTCAATGAAAAGCAAGTCATGGAATTAGGGTGAAAAGGGTGTAGACTTAGGAATAATTGAAATAAATATTTCTTTACAAAAAGGGAGATAGATGTGTAGAACAGCTTCTAGGTGGAGGCAGTGAGATGAGAACAGTATGGGCCTCTTTCCGATCAGGACGTCCATGCCCCTGTGTGCCCAATTGGAATCGGACGCACAGGGGCAGATGTGATTCTGATCCTGCTGGGCACATCTAGCCCCCGGTTGGCCTGCACATACAGGCCTCTACCCAGCTAACTCTGTCAAGTCTCCTGAATGTAGCTGTGGCACCATGGCGTCCGGTTGCCATGGTACTGCTGCTTCATTCAGGAGCCGCGATCCCCGGCCGCTGACCTGTTCTTAAATTCTCTGCAACCTGACCCCCAATCTGGCTTCCCAAAGCCAGGGTCAGGCTGCAGGGAATCACCTGCACCACCTCTGACCCCCTTCCTCCGCCCGGGCCTCCCGTCCCCTGCCATCTAGGGGAACTTATTCCACCTCAGAGGTGGAATAAGCTCCCCATTCAGTTTGCCGGTCCTGGACGTACAGGGCCGACTCTGGAATGGGCCATGTATGTCCGGTGCCTCGGACCGTCCACTGCCCACCCTAATTCTGCCTCCGCACTGCCCCTTTCCCACCCCTATCTATCCTTCCCACTATTTGCGGCTCGGAATGACCCTGTATCTGAATTCAAGAAAGAATGGGAGAATCAGAGAGGATCTCTAAAAGAGAGGTGGGGATTGCAGAGCTTAGTAGTTTGTGTGGATGGGCAGACTGGATAGACTGCGTGGTCTTTATTTGCATTCATTTTTCTGTGTTTCTATCTGTAAAACCTTAGTGGTTGCTATCCCGCTGAATACTACCTTTCAGGTTGATACAGAAAACTGGCACTAGAAGCGTGCTGAAGGTGACTTTAACGTGGCCCGACAACACATATTTTTTAATGCTGGATGCAGCAAAGATAGGGCATGCAAATGACCCCCGTGTTAGCTGTACGCATGCAAATGAGCCATCACAGAGTTAAACTGAGTGAGAAGCCAAACACATGCACACAAGAAGTATGCGCTAGTTTGGCTGGCTCTCTAGGCACCACGTGGCTAATTTGCATAGCAGCCCCAACAGTATTTTGATGGCATCAGGAAAGGCTCCTGATGCCATCAAAATACAGTCAGGGGTCATGTCCCACAATAAAATAATCCCTGATGGTCCAGCGGCCCCAATCCCACCCCCAACAGTATTTTAATGACATTGGGAAAGGCCCCTGATGCCATCAAAATACTGTCAGGGGCCGTGCCCCACAATAAAATGATCCTTGGTGATCTAGTGGCTCCCCCCCACTCCCTCATTAAATAAAAAGAGAACCTGTGGTCTAGTGGCCCACAAACTCACCTTAAGCAGGAGCGCTGCCTATGCGCTCCAGCTCTGCATCGGTCAGGATGCGCCGCGCGGGGCCAGACACTGCTATTTTGCAAGATGGCAGATGCAGAGAGGGAGCACATAAGCAGCGCTCCCACAAGGTGCATTTGGAGGCCGCCAGACCAACAGGTAGGGGTCTATAGACCACCAAGGGTTTTTTTTTTATATTTAATAGGAGGTAGGGCAGGGAAGGGCCACTAGACCACCAGTTTTTTTTTAAATTTAATGGGGGTTGAGGGATGAAAGGGGCCACTAGACCATCAGGCTTTTTTTTTTACATTTATTTGAGGGGGGAAGGGGTCACCAGGGATCATTTTATTGTTGGGCATGGCCCCCGACAGTATTTTGATGGCATCGGGGGCTTTACCTGATGCCTGATCATCTGAGGAGGAGATGATCTAGGCATTGGGGAAAGCACCCGGTGCCATCAAAATACTGTGGGGGCATGTGTTAGAGGTTTACTTCTGAAGTAAAATTTTGGCACTGTGGCTGGTTGCGAAATCCTTTATGCCTGTCTCTGCATTGGGCGTAGCTATGATTTGCATACCTGTCCAGCTGATGGTAATATATTTAAATAATTCAAGTTTATTTAAATACGCATTATATGTGTTAGGCGCTAGTTTTTCCGGCGGCGTTTATATCTCTTTCCTGCATTTGCAGGGTCGTTAAAAGTACTTAAACGTTTCATTAGAGGTTTGTAAAGTCCGTGCTAGCTTTCTGCATCAGCCTGTTTGTTTTTAAAATGGATATGTGGACCTTAAATTTAGAACGGAGAAAATCTACAGTTTTGGATTTTCAATTGTCTTATAAGGTAACTGTAGAATGAATTCTTAACTAGGCCTTTGGGGATATCTCACATCTCATTACTTCAAACTATTTTCTGGACTTATGACAATTTGAACAATTCAATGAATTTTCATTTGCTCATGGGATAGTAACAAACTTCGCATTTCATCCCACCCATCCATGAATGGACAGGTCTGGCATTGTTCAAATTTTTCTGAGTCACAGACATCAATCTTGGATTAAATCACAACCATCGTGAACTTCTGGTGGAAAGGCAGAGAACTAATTATTAATAATAGATTAAGCATCTTGGTTGGAGCTCACCAAAGTTGAGATGAATCATGATACTTGGTTTTGCCTTGATGCAGAGTAAGAATGATTCAAGATTTTGACAGCTTGGTTAATAAAGGCAGCAGACTATAGGAAACTGGTAGGGATGAGCATTCCGTTGTACGCTTTCAGTTCATTACCTGCCATAAAAAATAGTGCATGCAGAATTCATTCAACATACTGTAGGACATGTTTACTAAATGTTCCCATATGATAGCAGATGTTATTGTGCCTTAAGTGCTGCTATAGCACATTTTATTCCTATGGCCGCCACAACACATAACATTTAGCAAACATGCCCCATTATTCTGTTAATGAATGTATGTTAAGACCATCTGTAGGTGTTGAAAAGTTCTAACATGTAAAATTTCTGAAAATTCCAAAAATAAGCCAAGATGATTTTTGCCTGTGACATCTTTAATAGGTGTGAAAATCCAAAATGGTTTAGAAATTTCTAATTTCAACCCAAGCCTGGTTAGAGTGAGCTTGGAAATTTTAACAGACTTGTGCAAATTCAAATCCGTGTCAGGTCCAAATTTTGAACAAGGAGAATGCAAGTTATCCCTCGTTACAGCAAAAGAAGCAAGCTTCAGTAATTAGAGTGGAGGAGTAGCCTAATGGTTAGAGCACTGGCTTAAGAATCAAAAAACCAGCGTTCATTTCCCACTAGAATGCCTTCTGGCCTTGGGCAAGTCACTTAACCCTCCACTGCCTCAGAAAAATCCAAGTTATCAATGTCCCTGTTAAATATACATTACCAAATTTAAGTTACAATGTACACCACTTTGACTGAAATGATAAAGATGTATAAAAACTGATAAATCTTCATAATGACTATTGCAAATGAGCTGTGATACCAAGCTTTTAATGCCTGCTCTTCACGACTAAAAATGTGATATCACAGCATTTTCCGCTACCAGCACCAGTGCAGATAGAGAACTCCCGTGTAGCTTCTTGAGAACGCTCTTTGCAAATATAGCAATATTTATTTGGATGACGTTGCATTTATACTGTTTGCATAGTATTGTAGAATGGTTTCAGACATGAATATTTTCTGAGTCTGCAGAAACAAACTGTTCCCGAAATATACAAAAGACATTTAAGTACAGTAAGACTGCAAAAACAGTGCCGAGCTTGTAGCTTGTTAAAAATTGGCAGTGCTGTGTAGCTTAAAAAAAGTTGCAGATTTCTGTGGGAATCTGGGAATAATCTGGAGATGGCTATGGCCAGTCTTGTGGTATTGACTAGGCATGTTTGTGAGTCCCTATGGATTCCCTTTAAGAACTGGTGCTGTGGGTAACATGACGCTGCATCTGGCAGGACCCTTCTCGTCTGGCAAGATTTTATTTATCCAGATTACTGTCTAGCTTGATTGAAACATTGCAAACGGTTTACGGGAATCAAAATGAGTAACAATCGATTATATCCAGAAAGACAGGCTCAGACATGTTGGACAAATATACAGGACTATATCTTTACTTATCCCAAGAGAAGGATTCATTACCCAACTTATAGGAATCCAATTTGCGTCAAGTACAAGAAAAGGATGCAGGGGGTCTTGACTGATTAAGTGAACCAGTTCTGTTAATGTTTGTGGTAGACCCTTAGTAGGAATGAGGTTTATTATTTGCCAGACCTTTTGCATAACTTTGAACAATTGAAGTGTATAGATTGACTACAGTTTATTTTTGTGGTTTTACTGTGAACTGATATCATCTGGGTAATGGCTTAGGTTAGCAGTTCCCTCTCTAGTGCTGGCGTTGAAGTGAATTGACCGGGCAGTAAGCCAGTGTGTCAAATATGGTACATCCATACCAAACCCATACTTGAGTCTAGAGATTTGCAATGAAGTACATTCTGATGTTGTATAGTTCATTTCCTCTTTCATCTGTATTCTTATTGAATGACCAGAACATGCGTTTGACAAATTGAGGTGGACAACACTGGGTTTCCCATTAGGATGAATAGGCATGTACCTAGGGACGCTGCTGTGCTGAAGTGGTACCTCTTCCTTTCTCACGGTCCTTTGTCCATTGCTACTCCCCTGCTGATGGTAAGGATTCCTGGATAGAGGAGGCACTCCTGATCCAGCAGCCGGAGTTATCTTGTTATCTGAGAGCCATCCCTTCCTGCACAGTGCTCCCCTCTTTCCCTCTTCCTCACTCTCACAGAGTGGATTCCCCTCAGCCCACAAGCAAATCAAATGTTAATTTGGCCCTGCAAGTGGCAGATTATTATTAGAACTTTTACTACTCTGCTTACAGGCAAAAGGCTTTTTGGTTAAGTAAGACTAACTACATATTAAAAAAAATTGCAGACAATTGGATAGTCTGGGAATTTGAATCTGATAAGGTAGTTCAATGGTTTGCCAAACCATGAGGCGTGAACAAATTGCAAATAGGTTCTAAGACAAAACATTATTAGAGACCCTTAAAAAAGTCAAGTAAACAGTGGAGCAGCAGTACTACAGTTTAATTGTGCGGTTTAATGCTGACGAAAATTCTTGGCTGTCATATTGTGTAATTGTTGTAAAACCTTTACCAACCCAAGTCTGTCAGAATATTTAATTTGGCCTCACCAAGGATTTGTTTTAAATGTTTTACCCTCACAGAGTGTGTGTATTCTTTGCCTTCAAAGTAAAACTTGAAGGCTTACATAATATGAAATAAATCGTCTACTCCCTTTGAATCTCTGAACTTTAGGCAGTATTTAGTTGTTGCATATGGTAAGTTGAATATGATTATATCTTTATTACTGGTTGTTCCCTCACAGTTCATTGAAGTGGATAACTGACCAAGGCTGAACAAAATAAGAAGCAGACACACACAATTTTGACCCACAAAATGCTAGATCTGTGCCTACTGAAGAAGGTAGAAGATATAGGCACCTTCACATATGGGGAATTCAAATAGCTTCTCTCGATTTGGAATAGCAGTTGCAAGTATAACATCACAGATATAGCTTCTGTCAATTAGTATGTCCCAGGATAATATGGGGCAATAACTCTTACTTGAAGTACTGGAAATGCTGATTGGTTAACTAAAGAGTTACCATGTCTATCATGGTCACTCTTTGAAAAAGTGTTCCAGATATAAGGATGAGTATGTTGGTCAGTCACAGCATATTTAAAAGTTGTATTTTAATTTCTGGACAACGATCTATTTTCTTGGGCATTTGGTGTGTTGAAACCACTGTAGGCTGTCTCACCAGTAGCTGTGTAGTCTAGGGTATAGACATAAACCTGGATTGTCCCACTGCTACTAATTACACATGAAATAGTACCATCATTTTCCCAGACTCTCGTTATAAAAATATAGCTAACTAGTAAAGTACCACAGCCCTAAAGAGTGCAATTTGCCAGTAGACGTTGAATTCATGCCCTTCTGGCCCTCTCCTTGTTTACCACAATGGCATTGACTGAATGTGTAGAGGCATATTATATTTAGGTTGCACCAGCCAAGGTCATCATTGCATCAAGCAGGAGCCCACAAATAGCGTTCGTGCTATTACAGAGGAGAATTGCCAGTCTGTGTGCACATCAGAGGAGGAGAGAAGGAATTCCTCCTTCGTTTGAGACGTGGCAGGCTAGTGTTAGTCAGAGTTTCTTGGATATGAAAGCTGTAAAAAAAATCTGCAAAAAGATGAGTCATCATTGAATGAAAACGTCCTCTGTACCTTCCAGTAGAAGTCACACGTTATTAAAACAAAATATAATTGCAGTGTGGTGCATAGAATAATATCATGGTAAATCGAGCTTTTCAAAGAGGTCTCACTTAATTGCATGTACATGTCGTGTGCCACATTATGTTGTAGTAACCATATTTCTTTTTTTCCCTAATGTTTTAGAGTATGTGGTGAGCCTTAGAGCATGAAAAAAAGGAAACTAAATGACAGCCAGGCATGAATACAGGTTTAGGATAATGTCCTCATCTCAGTCCTATCAGAGAGTCTTAGGGATGTGCACAGGCAAGAACAATTCGGTTAGTTTTCATTTTTTTTACATATTTTTCCTGATTTTTATATGTGCTTTCAGTTAATTTCACACATTCAGTTTAATGCAGAAATGTTAATGCATGTTAAACTAATTTAATGAGCATTAAGTGGAATGAGCAGAAGGGAGCGGGCAGGTAAGCTCCTCCCCATTCCCCACTCTCGGAACCTATCAGGCTGCCAAGGACTGCATTTAAAAAAGAGTGCTCAGGCGCCTGGCTTCCTAATCCGGACTCAATCGGCTGCAGCAGAAGGGAGTGGGCAAGTAAGCTCCTCCCTGCTCCCCAACGCCGGAACCTATCAGACCGTCAAAGACTGCATTTAAAAAAGCATGCTCAGGCATGCCCTCACCTGGTGGGCCCACAGCTAAAGGCCTCACCAGAGGGCCCTTTGGCATGGCCCTTAGGCATGGACACACACACACACATCACCAGACACCGGAGATCTTACATAAGAACATAAGATATGCCATACTGTGTCAGACCAAGGTCCATCAAGCCCAGTATCCTGTTTCAAACAGTGGCCAATCTAGGTCATATGTACCTAGCAGTTTCCCCAAGAGACACAAGTTCCACAATGCTTGTACTGGGTCAAGCATTGATATCTTCGGTCACTTCTTAATAATGGTTTATGGACCTTTCCTCCAGGAACTTGTCCAAACCTTTTTTAAACCCAGCTACACTAACAGCCTTTACTACATCCTCCGGTAACAAATTCCAGAGTTTGATTACACGTTGAGTGAAAAAATATTTTCTTTTATTATTCTTAAATAGTTTACCATGCAGCTTCATTGCATGTCCCCTAGTCTTTCTATATTCTGATAACGTAAACAATCGATCTACGTTTACCCGTTCCACTCCGTTCATTAATTTATAGACTTCTATCATATCTCCCCTCAGCCGTCTCTTTTCCAGGTTAAAGAGCCCTAACCTTTTTAGCCTTTCTTCATAGGAGTATCCTTCCATCCCCTTTACCATTTTAGTGGCTCTTCTCTGTACCTTTTCTAAAATCGCTATATCCTTTTTAAGATACAGTGACCAGAATTGCACACAATATTCAAGGTGCGGTCTCACCATGGAACGATAAAGAGGCATTATAATATCTTTTGTTTTATTTTCCATTCCTTTCCTTATCATACCTAGCATTCTATTTGCTCTCTTGGCCGCCGCTGCACACTGTGCCGAGGGTTTTAACATGGTATCCACAATGACGCCTAAATCTTTTTCCTGGGTGGTGGTTCCTAATGTGGAGCCTTGCATCGTGTAACCATAGTTTGGGTTGTTCTTCCCTAGGTGCATAACCTTGCACTTGTCCACATTAAATTTCACCTGCCATTTTGATGCCCAGTCTTCCAATTTATCAAGATCCTCTTGCAATTTTTCACAATCCTCTTGGGTTTTAACAACTTTAAATAATTTTGTGTCATCTGCAAATTTGATAACCTCACTCATTATTCCATTTTCCAGGTCATTTATGAATATGTCAAAAAGCAGCGGACCCAGCACAGATCCCTGGGGTACACCACTATTCACCTTTCTCCATTGGGAAAATTGGCCATTTAGCC
Source organism: Ichthyophis bannanicus (assembly GCA_033557465.1). Lineage (NCBI taxonomy): Eukaryota > Metazoa > Chordata > Amphibia > Gymnophiona > Ichthyophiidae > Ichthyophis > Ichthyophis bannanicus. Next base: position 182,345,545 of record CM066041.1, on the reverse strand, counting down.
CTACCCTCTGCTTTCTATCTTTTAACCGGTTCCTGATCCACAATAGTACTCTGCCTCCTATCCCATGACTCTTTAGTTTTGCCAAAAGTCTCTGATGAGGGACCTTGTCAAAGGCTTTCTGAAAGTCCAGATACACAATATCAACCGACTCACCTTTGTCCACCTGTTTATTCACTCCTTCAAAAAAACATAACAGATTAGTAAGACAAGATCTTCCTTGTCTAAAGCCATGTTGGCTGTCTCCCATTAGGTTGTGACTATCTACATGCTGAGTAATTTTATTCTTTATGATGGTTTCTACCATTTTTCCCGGTACTGACGTCAGGCTCACCGGTCTGTAGTTTCCCGGATCACCCCTGGAACCCTTTTTAAAAATTGGTATTACATTGGCGATCCTCCAATCTTCAGGTATAAGAGATGATTTTAATGATAGTTCACAGATTACTAATAGCAGGTCTGCAATCTCATATTTCAGTTCTTTCAACACCCTTGGATGTATACCATCCGGCCCAGGTGATTTGCTACTCTTCAGTTTATCTAATAGTTGTAAGACATCTTCCTGATGTACCGATATTTCCTTCAATTCTTCCGCACCTTTAAATACCACATCAGTCATGGGTAACATCCCTACATCTTCCTCAGTAAAGACCGAAGCAAAGAATTCATTCAGTCTCTCCGCTATTGCCTTGTCGCCTCTTAGTGCTCCTTTAACCCCTTTATCATCTAATGGACCAACTGACTCTCTCACAGGTTTTTTGCTACGAATGTACTTGAAAAGGTCTTTATTTCGCGTTTTTGCTTCCGCAGCAAGCTTCTTCTCAAATTCTCTCTTTGCCTGCCTTATCAATGCCTTGCATTTGACTTGCCAGTGCTTGTGCTGTTTCCAGGTTTCGTCGTTTGGCTCTTTTTTCCATTTCCTGAAAGATGCTTTTTTGGCAACAACAGCCTCTCTGACCTCACCTTTAAACCATGCTGGCAGTTTTTTGGACTTCCTTCCACTTTTCTTAAAGCGTGGAATACAGCTGGTCTGGGCTTCCAAGATAGTATTTTTCAACAACACCCAAGCTTGATGTACGTCTTTAACCTTTGCAACTGCTCCTTTTAGTTTTTTCTTAACTGTTTTCCTCATTTTATCATAGTCTCCCTTTTGAAAGTTAAAAGGTAGTACTGTGGATTTCCTTACTATCCCTCCTCCACTAATTAAATCAAAGGCGATCATGCTAGGATCACTATTGCCAAGTGGCCCCAACACCCTTATCTCTTGCACTAGATCTGGTGTTTCACTAAGGACTAGGTCTAATATGGCTTCCCCTCTGGTCGGTTCATGAACCAGCTGCTCCAAGAAGTAGTCATTTATTTCATCTAGGAACTTTATCTCCCTAGCATGTCCTGACGTGACACTGACCCAGTCGATACCGGGGTAATTGAAATCACCCATTATTATTACCGCGCTGTAACTTTTGTTAGCTTCCTTGATTTCTTTGAGCATTTCATCATCCATCCCTACTGCCATCGCCTTCCCCCTTTTATATGGAATTTCAATCCATATAGATTCTACAGCAGATTTTGTTTCCTGCAAAACTTTAATCCTTTCTGAGTCAATGCCCTCTCTAACATAGAGTGCAACCCCTCCACCAATTTGATCAGCTCTATCATTACGATATAGTTTGTACCCAGGTATCACAGTGTCCCACTGGTTGCCCTCCTTCCACCATGTCTCTGATATTCCAATCATATCTAACCTTTCATTTAGTGCTATATATTCTAACTCTCCCATCTTATTCTTTAGACTTCTAGCATTTGCATACAAGCATTTTAGAGAATGTATTTTATTCATGTTAATTTGGCTATTGTTAGACATGGGTAAATTGGAATCTTTAAGCTCTGTCTGCTCCATACTTGAGGGCATTTGGGCTACTTTACTCTTTTGTGGAACCTCTCTGCTTTTGGTAGTATCCTTCAAGGATACATTCTTCCGAACCATCCGCTCTTGGGCGACTGTCGGCTTTCCCCTAATATCTAGTTTAAAAGCTGCTCTATATCCTTTTTAAAGGTTAATGCCAGCAGCCTGGTTCCATCCCGGTTAAGGTGAAGCCCATCCCTTCGGAAGAGCCCCTCCTTTCCCCAGAATGTTCTCCAGTTCCTAACAAATCCAAAACCCTCATCTCTGCACCATTGTCTCATCCACGCATTGAGACTCCGGAGCTCTGCCTGCCTTTTGGGTCCTGCGCGTGGAACAGGAAGCATTTCGGAGAATGCTACCCTGGAATTTCTGGATTTCAACTTCCTACCTAAAAGCCTAAATTTTGCCTCCAGAACCTCCCTACCACATTTTCCTATGTCACTGGTACCGACATGTACCAAGACAGCAGACTCCTCCCGAGCACTATCTAAGACCTTATCTAGGTGGCGCGTGAGGTCCGCTACCTTCGCACCAGGCAGGCATGTTACCAGGCGATCCTCACGTCCACCAGCCACCCAGCTATCTACATGCCTAATGATCGAATCACCAACTATAACGGCTGTCCTAACCCTTCCCTCATGGGCACATGACCCTGGAGAAACTTCCTCGGTGCGAGAGGGTTTTTCATCACCTGGAGGACAGGTCCTAGTTACAGGATCACTTCCTGCCACACCAGGGTGATGCTCTCCTGTCACGTGACCTCTCTCCTCCATGGCAACAGGGGTGCTGCCAGACGAGGTGGGACTTCAGGACTATATCCCTGTAGGTCTCGTCTATGTACCTCTCTGTCTGTCTTATGTTTTCCAAGTCTGCTACTTTAGCCTTTAGAGAATGGACTTGTTCCCTGAGAGAAAAGAGCTCCTTGCACCTAGTGCACACGTAAGACCTCTCACCAACTGGGAGAAAATCATACATGTGACACTCAATGCAAAAGACTGGAAAGCCCCCATCCCGCTGCTGGACTGCTGTCTGCATCTTAGTTTTAAGTTTGTGTCTAGATCTTTAAGTTCTTACTTACTAGGGGTTGCTATGGGTATTTATACCAATAAAACTGTACCTAATACGTTTAATATACCTTGTTCACCTGAAGCTTAATTAATCTCAGGTCCTTAGTGCATGACTGATTTGGGTAATGAGCTTCACCTGAAAGCACCTCCTGTCTTTTAAGATGTGTAAGTACCTATAAAGCTATGATTATCCCAGGGGAGGGTGGGTGTGGGAAGGGAGGGAAATAACACTTATTAAAAGAGGGCTGCTACACAGTATCCTGTCTTGTGCTGCTGAGGTAAGCTAAATTCTGATTTGATTTAAATTATAGCTCTTAGCTGCTGCTAGGCTCTAACTTCTTATGAAATTTAAACTACAAGCTCTCTGCTGGGTACTAAATTTAACCAGAAAGCTCTCTTCTGTGTGTTAAATTTAAACTAAAAGTACTTTGCTGTTACTTGGCCCTGAGTGACTATTAAATTTAAACTACAAGCTCTCTGCTGGGTATGAAATGTAACCAGAAAGCTCTCCTCTGTGTTTTAAATTCAAACTGATCCAACAAAAAACAGTGGGTTCACAGATTAAGTAGCTTTAATACAAAGAATTATTTTTAGAAAATTACCAGAAGTATATACTCACAGTTGCAGATTTCTCTCCAGAAGTAACAGTCCCCCTTTCTAGTCCTTCAAGACAGAGGTTCACAGAGCTCTGGTTGAGCTATTTATGCCTCTGCTGCTGAGGTAATGCTGTGACCAACTTCCTGGGTAAGTAACAGTCCTTGCTTGGATAGGAGGAGTCTTTCAAAATAGCCTTTTGATCTGCCACCTGGTGTTAACACCTATTGAAAAGGTTTCACAGGTCTCTTGCCCCCTAGGTAGAAGGCCTCTTTGTAAAGGTCTCTAGAAGATTTTATTTGTTGCTCAAAGAGTACAGACCCTGTTTTGCCTTTTGTGCTAAGCTAAATTCTGATTTGATTTAAATTATAGCTCTTAGCTGCTGCTAGGCTCTAACTTTTTATGAAATTTAAACTACAAGCTCTCTGCTGGGTACTAAATTTAACCAGAAAGCTCTCTTCTGTGTGTTAAATTTAAACTAAAAGTACTTTGCTGTTACTTGGCCCTGAGTGACTATTAAATTTAAACTACAAGCTCTCTGCTGGGTATGAAATGTAACCAGAAAGCTCTCCTCTGTGTTTTAAATTCAAACTTTAATTGCTGCTACTAGGCTCTAACTGATCCAACAAAAAACAGTGGGTTCACAGATTAAGTAGCTTTAATACAAAGAATTCTTTTTAGAAAATTACCAGAAGTATATACTCACAGTTGCAGATTTCTCTCCAGAAGTAACAGTCCCCCTTTCTAGTCCTTCAAGTCTTTCCTGCTATTGTTTACCGCAAGTCTCCATGGATGACGATCAAGTAGCACAGTGGTCAGAAACTACTCCTCAAACGATCTGAAAGAATTAAAGCATGCTAAATCAATTAATGTGTGCTCATTCAATTTAGTGTGCACTAAATGTTTTTATGATGCCTTAATGAGCCAAATGTACACTAACAAAGGCATACCCTAGTGAGTATAGTATTCAATACTCCTGCTGGAATTCTACAAACAAAATTCAAACTTCTGTGTCAAAAGACTGAATTATGCAAAGTTTTTCATGCTTTTGGGGTCATTTTGAAAGGCTTAGTCATGATTTAGGACATGCACGTGGATGTCAAAATCATGGCGACATCTCCAAAGCCATTCCATAAATGATGTTTACAGACGCTGCAGGTGCAGGGCTGAACAAGTAGGCAAAGGAATATGGTGGAGGTGCAATGGACTTACATGTCTCCATTCAATTTCAGGAACGAAAGGGATGTCTGCAGGCATGTCCATGTTAGACCTCTACAGACACGAATAGGCATCAGGAAAGTGCTTGTTTTGTCGTTAAAACATCCAGAGAGTATGGAGAGCTAAGTGACTAATAGAAATGAGGAGGTATTAATGCCCCTATACAAGTCATTGATGAGGCCTCACTTGGAGTATTCTGTTCAGTTTTGGAGACCATATCTCACAAAGGGCATAAATAGACTTGAAACAGTTCAGAGGAGGGCGATCAAAATTATTCAGAGCCTACGTCAGAAACATGAGAAGAGACTTGAAGACCTACTGTGACACAGCAGCTGGCACAGAGCCCATGGAGTTAGGGGAAAGTAAGGAACTTACCTCAGAATCAGCTGGGCAGCAGACAGCTCATGTAGAATTAGCTGAGCAGCAAACAAACCCAGCTCATGTAGAATTAGCTGAGCAGCAGACAAACTCAGCACATGTAGAATTAGCTGAGCAGCAAACAAACTCAGCACAAGAAAAGCAGAAAGGCATTAGAGTAAAATGTCCTTGCACTAGTCCTGACGTAGCTAGAAGCAGGAAGGCTAATCAGGAATGCCTGTTCTCAGAAACCCAGGCAGCATGCAAAGAGAACAAAGATAAAAGCTGCAGGGTAGAACCAGGGAAGGCCAGTAGGGGCAGCGACCTGGGAGGACTAAGCCAGCATCCAGTGAACACACGTCATGCTGGAGGAAACCCACTAAGGGAAGGAAGCAATAGGTGTGGCAGCAGAGCAGGAAACAGTCAGCACCGTGCTCAGGACCCTGCTAGGATTCCTGGTGGTTGGAGAGCCCAGGAGAGAGCTGCCAGAAGCCCAGATATAAGAGAGAGAACCACAGCTAAGAGGTGGGAACCTAGCTCTGCTAAAGAAAAGGCAAGAAGTTCTGTTTGGTTTGAAAGGCAAGGGCGTTGCACCAGAAGTAACTTTGATACTGAAAGTTATACAGTAATTCCACCAGCATGGAGAAGAAGGGAAAGCCAGAAGGAAGCTTTTAATATACCAGGCATTCAGAGCCCTGGATTTAAAGAGCCCTTTCTAGAAAAGTTAGCCCAGGACTCACAGGAGAGTTTTAAGGAAGACAGCAGCTGTGAAGAGTGTGACCCATATGCAATTGTAAGTGGCTCTGAGTTAACGCAGTGGGAGAACAGCAGCTATAATTCTGACCCTGTGCCCATGGATTGTACAATTTGTTTATCTGACGATATTGTATCTTTATGTTCAGCGTGTGCAAAGCAACCAGCTGATGGTGCCTGACGTAAAGAAGAGATATTTCTGTGCAGCAGTTCTTTTGTTTCATATTGTTTGTTGTATCCCAGGAATATCCCATCAGGGCAGGGAATAAAGCCCTAATATTACTTTTGCCTTACCACTTGACTACAAGACTCTTTTGTATTAAAGGCAACTTAAATCTTAACACCCTAGGCAGCCGCCTAATAGGGTCATAGGAGGTAGCTATCACTCACTATCTCTCACACTACATATCATACCCTAGAGGAGAGGAACCACAACCCAGGGTAAGCTGTAAGACTAGAAGGCATACGATGATGCTGTAAGGCGCTAAACTTAAAAGCAACATCAGGAAATACTTTTTTCACTGAAAGGGTGGTGGATGCATGGAATTCCCTCCCATTGGAAGTGGTTGGGGCAAATACAGTGACAGAATTTAAAATGGTATTGGACAGACACAGTGGATCCCTTTATAGCAAGAGGATGAAATCAACGCAAACTTATTTTTTAATAGTGGGGGCTGACTTGCACAGAGCAGCAGGTACAACCCTAAACACAGGCATAGAGGAGGATGACCTGCAGTTACAACCACTCTAGACACCTTACTGGGTAGATTAGATGGACCAGAATGGTCTTTATCTGCCGTCATATACTATGTTACAAACACCCACATTGCGATTTGATCCCTGGAAACCCTGCTCTCAGCCCACCACTTTAACCATTATGCTAGTAGATGTCCACATTCTGAGATGATATCTTGGGGATGTCTATGTGGACATCTCTACTGTATAGACATCCATATTGGGCATGTCCACGTTTCTGAAATCGTGCCTGAACTTGCACATGCCTGCATTTTTTTTCCAGATGTTTTGGCTTTGACATCTCAACAACTGTAAAATGTACCTTCATGTTTGTGAAAATAACAATGCATATTGGGTTTTATTTAAATACAAAAAGCACAAAAAAGCACAAAATGTTGAATTATTGTGTACAGAATTCCAGTAGAAGTAATTCAACTGTTCTTGAATAGAAACTGATGCTTGTGCATGGAATAATGTCTATCCTTAGTATGCTCTGGGTTGAGATGACTACACGCATTTAAAGAAAGTTATACCCAGACTTGAATACAGTTCCCCCACATTTTAGTAATATGGAGGACATTAATCAAAGCTTTTTGATTATTGCATGACTATCCTTTATGAATGAAGAATTAAAGAGATTTTTATTTGTGAATACTTTAGATGAGTATGGGGATAGTGAGATTGATAGAGTGTTTGGGATGTTTTAGTATGCTTATTTATTATAGAACTTTATATTAAAAGGTTTTATTGGGGTTTGATTCTGAATGGGTGTTAGATGTTTAATATGATGTATATAAATCGGGAAGATGTAATACAGATAATTGATAAACTAAAGCGCAAAAAATTATCTGGACTGGATGGCATACATCCCAGGATGCTGAAAGAACTGAAATATGAAATTGTACAACTACTATTAGTAACCTGTGATATATCAATAAAATCAGCTGTAGTACCTAAAGATTGGAGAGTGGTCAATGTAACCCTAATTTTTTAATAGGGTTCCATGGATGATTTGGGAAACTACAGACCAGTGAGACTGACATTAGTACTGAGAAAAATGGTAGAAACCATTATAAAAAACAAAATTACTGAGCATGTAGATAGTCATGGTTTAATGGCAGAAAGCCAAGATGGATATAGTCAAGGAAAGTCTTGTCTCACCAATCTCTTATATTTTTTTGAAGGTGTGAATAAACAAGTAGAAAAAGATGAGCAGGTTGATATAGTGTATCTCGATTTTCAGAAAACCTTTGACAAAGTCCCTCATGTGAGACTCTTGGGGAAATTAAAAAATCATGGGATAGGAGGCAGTGTATTATTATGGATCAGAAATGAGTTAAAAGATAGAAAGCAGAGAGTAAGGCTAAATGGCCAATTTACTCAATGGAGAAAGGTGAACAATGGAGTAACCCAGCAAGTTGTGCTGGGCACACTGCTTTTAACATATTTATAAATGACCTGGAAATGGGCATAATGAGTAAGGTGATCAAATTTGCAGATGACACAAAATTATTCAAAATTATTCTTGTTAAATCACAAGAGAATTGCGAAAAATTGCAAGAGGACCTTGCTAACTGGAAGACTGGACGTCCATATGGCAGATGAAATTTAATGTGGACAAGTGCAAAGTTATGCACCTAGGAAAGAACAACCCAAACTACGGTTACACGATGCAAGGATCCACACTAGGAACTACAACCCAGGAAAAGTATTTAGACATCATCGTGAATGATACATTGAAAACCCTCTGCCCAGTGTGTAGTGGCAGTCAAGAAAGCAAATCACCGAAACAATCACTGTCAATGACAAATCTGTAACAGTAAAAGAGGAGGTAAAATATCTAGGTGTTATCCTGGACAAAAGTATGTCTTTAAGGACTCACATAAGCAAAACTGCCTCTAAAGCACACCACAGACTAAAAATCATTTGGCGGCTCAAACCTATTTTGAATAATGATCACTTCCGTTTAGTGTGTCAAGCAATAGTCACACCCATTTTGGACAATGCAAATTCATTCTATCAAGGTCTTCCGATACAGTTCCTCTACCCTCTCCAATTGGTGCAAAACACAGTGGCCAGGATTATTACAAATACACCCAGGAAAGAGCATATCACACCAATCCTTCAGCAACTTCACTCGCTACACATCCTTTTACGTGTACGTTACAAGACATCTCTAAACATCTTCTGAATCTATCATAACATCTCTGCTACAGTCCTTCAAAGCCTTATAATCAAGGACCCCAGTTCAAGCCCAGACACAGTAACATGATGGATAGACTTGTTACTCCTGTTGAATTCCAACGATTCAATCAGTCTACAATCAGAAGAGCCCCATCACTTGCTGTGCCCGCCATATGGAACTCTTTACCAGAATACATAAGATCTATCAGAGATATTAAGGACTTCCGCATGATGTTAAAGACATTGTTGTTTTCGGTCACTTTGGTCCTCCTCTTAGTGATATGACCTACTGTTAACGACCAGTTCTTTTCTTTTTGCTTTTTCTTTATTTCCTCTTTTGTAATTGTAAAAACCCTTAATGTAACCCCTAATGTAAACCATTTTGATTGAAGGAAAAGGTGCTATATAAATCTGGATAAATAAAATAAATAAATCAAATATTAGGAATCATAAGGAAAGGAATGGAGAATAAAACCAAGAATATTATAATACATCTGTATCGCTCCATGGTGTGACCACACCTTGAATATCGTGTGCAATTCTGGTTGCCATATCTTAAAAAGGATTTAGCAGGGGATCGTGTGATGCGCTTGGAGAGAGCAGATGTGGATTAAGCTCTCTCTGGGGCCTTCCCACAAAAGTGCCAAATCAGTTGAAATTATCCTGACTCCTCAGTCTGGTGAGTGGTGGATCTTGGAGAGGATAGTGCCTAAGAGGTCAGCGGCACTCTGCAGCATCCTAAAATATTGCAGATGAAATTGACATGTCGGGACTGTGAATGGCCCGTTCCGGTGCCCCCTAAGAGGTGGAGGCCCCGGCCTCTCTGGGATCGCCAGTTGTAGCACAGACCACGTTGGTAGAGGAGGTGATCACGGCGATGTTGGGGGCCTTGAGCCATCAGTTTGCTGAGATGAATGTCAAGCTTGATGGGCTCTCTACCTCTTTTGAGACCTTCAGATGCCATCTCCAGCAGCCTGAGCAATGGCTCTCCCAGCAACAGGATGCAGTGGCATGTGCATGTGCAGAGTCTGCGGCTCACAAACTGCATGGAGAAACAGGCAGAAAAGATAGACGATTTAGAAAACGGAAATCATCACAACAATCTGCGGTTTGCTAGTATTCCTGAATCTGTCCGAGGCTAGGAGCTGCGGGAGTGCCTAGAGACTCATTACTACCAATGCTAACACTGGGGGAGACTGGCTGTGCCTTGCATATCGAATGAGCTCACTGGATGGGGCGCCCATGAGACTGCAAGAGCAGTGGCCCTGAATAGTTTTGGCATGCTTTTTGGACTATGCTCAGAAAGACCAGGTGCTGCATGCCGCCTGGGCTCTGTGACCCCTACAGTATGAGGGAATGCAGATTCAGATCACTCAGGACTACTCCCCGATCTTGAGCCAAATGAGATGTGCATATACAGGAGTGTGCCAGCAGCTGCTAGATGCCAACATTAAGTTCACAGTCCAGTATCACGCCAGACTCAGGATCTTTGCTAACCGTACATCCCGGGTGTTTGAGACAGCGGATGGAGCCTTACCGTATCTACAGTCTTTAACATGAGGCTCCAGTAATGGCAGAGAGTGAAAAACAGAGTCCTAACACCCATACATACCCATACATACCAGAGGAAGGCAGCAGACTGGTTGGGAGACTGGGCACTTGAGGTTTAATTTCTGCCTACAGTTTTCCCCGGATATCAAATGTCCTTGGACTAGTAAAGTGAGAGAACATGCTGAATGTTCCAGGCCAGCTTACCAGGGACATGGCTGTGCTCTGGCTGGAACTAACACATGACTTACTTCAGGTATCAACTATATAATTATGGCAATAAATTGGGATGACTCCTGGCCCGATGTTTAAGGGGGGGGGGGGCAGGAGATCGTACACAGTTGCAGCACTGCTGGAAGAGTTGGGTAGCCTTCATAAAGATGCATCAATGATAACAAGGGTCTTTTGAGCATTGTTTCAGAAGTTGTTTTCAGGAAAGGAGGTGTCTCCAATCTGAGTGTCTGCCTATTTGCATGACATGTCCTTACCATGGCTTACGAGTCTACAGATGGAAATTCTGGGTGCCCCTATCTCATTGGCAGAGGTGCAGAACTGCAAACAGAAGGCTCAGTGTTGTAAGACTCCTGGGCCAGATGGCTTTAATGGTGAATTCTATAAACTTCTCTCTGACTTGGTGGACCCCCATCTGGTGAAAATGTATGGGAAGCGGGTGGAGAAGGGCTGCTTCTCCTGGGGACAAAACCGGGCTCATATTTATTTTATTTATTTATTTATTTATTTATTTAACAGTATTTCTAAACCGCCTTATCTTAATAATCAAGGTGGTATCACAGCAAGCAATCAGGTAAAGTGTGTGTGTTGTACATGCAGTGAGGATAAAACTTAGTTGTGTGAGGGATGTGTTGGGTGCTTGATTAGTTTGAGCTATATACAGGGTGGGCTATTTACAGTGGTGCTAGAATCATATTTTATATATATTCAGTTGTTTGGGAGGATTGGAGTGCTGTTATCCATTCTCTTAGGTTATGTGATGTGACCATAGTGCTCTATGAACAGCATGGTTTTCAGTTGTTTTCTGAAGTCTTTGAGGTCTGGAGTTGCCCTTAGATCGTCCGGTACATTGTTCCATATTGTTGGAGCAGCCATGGAGAGAGCTCTGTCTGTTGTGTCCTTGCGTGTGTGCTTGTACTCATTTGGGGTGCTGACTCGGTTGCGTGTTTGACTTCTTCTGGGACGTGCGCTGGTTTCCGGTTGTATGAGCAGGTGGAGGCTGTTGGCTGATGTGTGTTCTTTTATCTTAAATAGGTTTATGATAGTCTTGTATCTGATGCGAGCAATGATTGGGAGCCAGTGTAAGTCCTTTAGTGTAGGTGTGATGTGCTCCTGCCTTGCGGCTCCGGATATGATTCGAGCTGCAGTGTTTTGTGCCAGCTGTAGTGGTTTGAGAGCTTGTTTTGGTAGTCCGAGGTATATCGGATTGCAGAAGTCCAGTATTGGGGTTATCAGTGCTTGACAGACTGTACGGAAGTGTTCTGGAGCGAGGAGTGGTTTCAGTCTCCTGATGATTCGCATCCTGTAATATGCTTTTTGGATTGTTTTGTCTATGTGTGGTTTGAGGTTGAGTTTACTGTCCAGAGTAACCCCAAGGTATCTCACCTCCGATCTTATCGGTATCGTGGTGCTTTGTATCTTTATGTTTGGTGGGTGTGTGAAGCTTTGGTTTCGAGTGATGATTAAAGCTTCAGTCTTGTTGTAGTTTATAGCTAGATTGTTGTTTTGGCACCACTTCGCCATTTGGGTAAGGCAGTCTGCTATCTTAGAGAAGTCCGGGTTTTCGATTGATATCGGGGAGTATACCATTATATCGTCTGCGTATATTGTGTATTGGATGTTGTTCTCTTTCATAATGTTGCATATTGGTTGGATGTAGATGTTAAAAAGGAGTGCTGAGAGTGCGGATCCTTGTGGTACTCCTTGTTGGACGTTTATGGGCCGGGAGGTGTCCTGTCCCACTTTGACCTGTAGCTGTCTTTCTGTTAGGTACGAGTGGAACCATTTTAGAGTGGTACCGTGTATACCAGTGTTCTTCAGTCTCTCCAGGAGTATATTGTGATCAACTGTGTCGAACGCTGAGGAGATGTCGATGAAGATCATTATAATTCCATTCCTGATGTCGTCAATTATTCTTATGATGCTGTCGAAGAGGTAGATCAGGAGAGTTTCGACTCCATGGTTGGGACGAAATCCGTGTTGGTTGTCGTCGAGAGTTCCGTGTTCGTCAATGTGTTCCTGAAGTTGTAGTTGAACCGTCTTTTCGATTATTTTTGCGAGGAAGGGTATGCTGGAGATTGGTCGGTATGCTGCTGGGTCCTTTTTGTCGAGAGAAGTTTTCTTTGTGATTGGTCTTACTGAGGCAAGCTTTAATTGATGTGGCATGAGTCCTTGAGTGAGTGAGTTGTGTACCATTTTATGAATGTTTGGTATGAGGCTTGCTTTGGTGGCTTTGACCCATGACACTGGGCAAGGGTCTGTAGGAGCAGTGCTTGTGTTGATTGTGGAGATGATGTCTGATATCTGCTCTTTTGAGGGTGAGTGGAATGTGCCCCAGGTTTTGGGGTGGACGTTCGTTCTGTTGGTTCTACTGGGTGTTGTGCGCTCTGTGGAGTGAAATTTGTCTTTGATGTGGTCGGCGAATATCTGTGGATCCACTTGTATTTCTCTTTCTGCTGCTTGTTCTTTTGTCAGGGTTTTTACTATTTCGAAAAGTTCTCTGGGTTTGTTGATGGAAGAATTTATCAGGTTTGTGTGGAATTCTCTTTTTGATTGGTTGATGTGTTCATTGTATTGTTTTTGCTTTGTTAGGTAAAGATGTTGGTCGGAAGTAGTTTTGTTTTTTCTCCATCTCCGTTCAATTTTCCTGAGCTCCCTCTTTTCCTGTCGTATTTTTGCTGAGTACCATGGTTTGTTTTGTCTCTTGTTGTGGTGTTGTTTCTTGGTCCTGTCAACGGATGGTTTGGCGGCGTTAGCTAGGACATTGTTCCAGTTGGAAACTTGTTCCTCCAGGTCCTCTGAGTCAATGTTCAAGTGTTGTATTGTGTCCTGGATGAATTCGTCCTTGTCAAAGGACTTGAATCGTCTTTGTGTGTGTGGGAAGTTCGCTCTTTCGCTTGTCCAGTCTTCTTGTGATTGCAGATTTGTCTCGATTAAGTAATGGTCAGACCATGGTACTGGGGTGATGGTGGGTGTAGAGATTAGGTCTCTTGAAGTTAGGTAGTTTGATGCGAAGATGAGGTCTGGGGATGATCCTAGTCTGTGTGTTGGTGCATTGACTATCTGTGTGAATTGAAGTGATGACATTGCCTGAAGGAAGGCCTCTGCATCTTTTGTATTGGCGGACTTGAGGTTGAAGTCTCCGATTAGTAGTGCTGGTTTGTTGTTTGACGTTATGGCACAGGCTTCTTCGAGTATGAAGGCTAGTTCGTCGGGTGGAGCACGGGGTGCTCTGTAGGTTAGGCAGATTGCAATATTCTTGTTCTTGATGCTAATTGTGTTACACTGCTTTGTATCTGTGAGATTCAGTGTCTTGAACTTGAGTTCTGTTTTTGCTATTATTAGGACTCCTCCTCCACGCTTGTGGATGCGTGGGCAGTTGTATGCTGAGTAGTTGTTCGGTACTAGTTGGTTGAGTAGTACACTGTCGGTAGGGTTGAGCCATGTCTCTGTGATGCATATTATGTCTGGCTGTCGCTCTTCAATGTGGTCTACCAGAGTGTGTATCTTGTTGCAGATGGATCTGGCGTTTATGAGCTCAATTGATGTTTTCTTTGTGGAAGAGGTTGTTGCGACGTGTGCTTCCTTAGGGCCGGTGTTGGGGTTTGATTTGTGTCTGTTTTGTCTCTTTGTTTGGGAGGTTGCGAGTGTCTCTTTGTGTGTGTGTTGTGGACCGAGATATGGCAGTGCAGTTGGTGGGTACCATGGTGTGTTTGTTTGGGGGTAGTGGGGGTGTGTAGTTGGTGGGAGGAGTTGTGTGACTAGTAGGTATAGTGGGAGGAAGTATGTGGTGTGCATGTTGATAGCTTGTGATGTTCTGATAGGGCGACGCCTGTGTCCTTAGGTTTTCGTCTGTTGTTTGCTTTTTTGAGGAGAGCTGTACTTGTTGCAGGGGCTTGTCCTGGGGATGTGAAGTTGTATCTGTTGCGGTGCGGGAGCCTGTCCCGTGGAGGGAGCCTGTCCCTTGGATGTGAAGCTGTATCTGTTGCGGTGCGGGAGCCTGTCCCGTGGAGGGAGCCTGTCCCTTGGATGTGGAGCTGGATCTGATGCGGTGCGGGAGCCTGTCCCGTGGAGGGAGCCTGTCCCTTGGATGTGGAGCTGGATCTGATGCGGTGCGGGAGCCTGTCCCGTGGAGGGAGCCTGTCCCGTGGATGTGGAGCTGGATCTGTGGCGGACGCCTTGGTGCGGGAGCCTGTCCCGTGGAGGGAGCCTGTCCCGTGTGTGTGGAGCTGGATCTGTGTTGGTCGCCTTGGTGCGGGGGCCTGTCCCGTGGATGTGGAGCTGGGTCTGTCGCGGTGCGGGAGCCTGTCCCGTGGAGGGAGCCTGTCCCGTGGATGTGGAGCTGGATCTGTGGCGGTCGTCTTGGTGCGGGGGCCTGTCCCGTGGATGTGACGCTGGATCTGTCGCGGTGCGGGAGCCTGTCCCGTGGAGGGAGCCTGTCCCGTGGAGGTGGAGCCGGATCTGTGGTGGTCGCCCTGTTGCGGGGGTCTGTCCCGTGGATGTGGAGCTGGGTTTGTCGCGGTGCGGGAGCCTGTCCCGTGGAGGGAGCCTGTTTCGTGTATGTGCAGCTGGATCTGTTGATGAACTCTTGGTCTGACCCACTATGGTACATCCCAAGTCCCTATGTTCTTATCTAGCTAAAGATGACATTGCTCTAACATAGCATCAGCACTGGCATATCTCTGGGTTTAAGGTATCAATCTGGACAAACATGGTAATACCAAATATGGCCTATAAACGATGGTAGTTAACAACACTGGCATATCCTTGGGTTTACAGTATCGATCTGGACAAACATGGTAATACCTAATATGGCCTGTAAACGCTGGAAGCTAACAACAGTATCCAGAGGGAACTAGTCACTAGAGTGCCCAACACTGATCTTGGATTCTAGTCCCAAACATGAATTTCTACCCTTTAAATTAGTATTTTTATGAGAGGCAGGAGGATAATCCTAGCTGTAGAGAGTGGTGCTGCTGCAATCAGATGATTTAAACAGAACTATACATTCAATTATTGTTAGGAGTGCAGTTAATTCATATAAGTAATGAAGCAGTGTTGATAGTTTAAAAATCACTCAAATGAGTGTGACTTACGTGCCCCAGAGTTTCATCTCTTTAGGCAGTTCGGCGTCTTCGGAGTTGGTATTCTGCGTTTCCACTGTGAGTTGGTGGATTGTCAGTTCCTTGATTGTACGCGAGCTCGACCCCGAGGGAGCTCAGCTGTACCAAGAGGGAGGTGTAGTCTCAGCGTCGTTTTTTCTGTTATGTTTCTGTGACGATCTTGGGGGTGCCTTTGCCTAAGGGCCGTGCCAAAGGACCCTCTTGCGCGGCCCTCAGGCGCAGGCCCGCAAGGCGCGGGTGCGCCTGTGGCGTTCTCCTTTTAAATGGAGAGCTGTGCCCCGATTGGGTAGAGATGCTCTGAGACACGCTGCTGGAGGGGTGGAGCCAAAAAGCAGCTTCCCCCGAAGAGCTCTTTTGTGTGCAGCAAGGTCTTTTGTAGCTGGCTTGCTCTTTTCTTGCCGCCGATCTTCTGGAGCAGGGCAGGCTCCCTTCGATGAGGCTTCGACTCGGGTAGATGGCTCAGCTCCTCCTGGAGCTAAGCAGAGCAAGAGAGGATCCTGTGCCTGTGGCTTCTCCTTTTAAATGGAGAGCTGTGCCCCGATTGGGTAGAGATGCTCTGAGACACGCTGCTGGAGGGGTGGAGCCAAAAAGCAGCTTCCCCCGAAGAGCTCTTTTGTGTGCAGCAAGGTCTTTTGTAGCTGGCTTGCTCTTTTCTTGCCGCCGATCTTCTGGAGCAGGGCAGGCTCCCTTCGATGAGGCTTCGACTCGGGTAGATGGCTCAGCTCCTCCTGGAGCTAAGCAGAGCCAGAGAGGATCCTGTGCCTGTGGCTTCTCCTTTTAAATGGAGAGCTGTGCCCCGATTGGGTAGAGATGCTCTGAGACACGCTGCTGGAGGGGTGGAGCCAAAAAGCAGCTTCCCCCGAAGAGCTCTTTTGTGTGCAGCAAGGTCTTTTGTAGCTGGCTTGCTCTTTTCTTGCCGCCGATCTTCTGGAGCAGGGCAGGCTCCCTTCGATGAGGCTTCGACTCGGGTAGATGGCTCAGCTCCTCCTGGAGCTAAGCAGAGCAAGAGAGGATCCTGTGCCTGTGGCTTCTCCTTTTAAATGGAGAGCTGTGCCCCGGTTGGGTAGAGATGCTCTGAGACACGCTGCTGGAGGGGTGGAGCCAAAAAGCAGCTTCCCCCGAAGAGCTCTTTTGTGTGCAGCAAGGTCTTTTGTAGCTGGCTTGCTCTTTTCTTGCCGCCGATCTTCTGGAGCAGGGCAGGCTCCCTTCGATGAGGCTTCGACTCGGGTAGATGGCTCAGCTCCTCCTGGAGCTAAGCAGAGCAAGAGAGGATCCTGTGCCTGTGGCTTCTCCTTTTAAATGGAGAGCTGTGCCCCGATTGGGTAGAGATGCTCTGAGACACGCTGCTGGAGGGGTGGAGCCAAAAAGCAGCTTCCCCCGAAGAGCTCTTTTGTGTGCAGCAAGGTCTTTTGTAGCTGGCTTGCTCTTTTCTTGCCGCCGATCTTCTGGAGCAGGGCAGGCTCCCTTCGATGAGGCTTCGACTCGGGTAGATGGCTCAGCTCCTCCTGGAGCTAAGCAGAGCAAGAGAGGATCCTGTGCCTGTGGCTTCTCCTTTTAAATGGAGAGCTGTGCCCCGATTGGGTAGAGTATTGTTCTTCTTCCTAATCCTGGGAAAGATCCCCTGCAGCTATCCAGGGACTGCAACTGTGGGTTGTTAAGTGTATTGTTCCAGTTGGGTTGGTGGAGTTTAGGGTTATTGGGGGGCATAGGGAATGAATGTGGTGGGAATGTGCATGAAGGGTGTGTGAAAAGGGGCTTGTGGGGGGATGATGAGTGGATGTAGGATGGGACTGAGAGATGAAGGGGAGTGTGAGTGGGAATTGTGGAGGCTAAAGGCATAATGGAGTGCCTTACTGATCTGCTCCGGCTGTTCTCAACACAGGGCATGGGGGAACCATGCTAGGAGGCCACTATGGAGCTAATGGCTGGGGGGGGGGGGGGGTTGAAGGGTGGGGGAGGATTCCATGTGGCCTGAGTGATGCCAGGGGTTTGGCCATTTGAGCAGCCTCTGGAAGCTTTAACCCTTTGAAGGCCTACTTTAAATTTTTAATCCACATTCTGCAGCTGGGTTAATTTTTGCATATTTCAGGAAAATTGTACCCATCTTATTCAATATGTTCTAATAGTGATTTTCCTTCTGCTATGGTCATGTATTATATACCATTTGATAGGAATATTTAGTCAGAATTTTGGATCCTGAGAGTTTTGGGCTCGGCCTGGAAAGGGTTAAGGAAGATAGTGGCAGAGGGTTCTTGGATGCATGAAGTAGTGAGGGGTTGTATAGGACTGTGCGTCGAGGGGAATATGCGAGTTTGGGGAATGACTGGTGGGAGAGGGCAGTGGGACAGAGTTAAGGGGGTTGGTAAAGTCTGGAGGGGCAAGACCTATTGTAGCGGGAAGGCCCTAATGCATATAAGACGTGATGGATAAGTGGATGGAGAGTAAAGGGGAGAGGAGGGGCAGGGGGAGGGAGGAAGTCAGACCTAGAAGTTATGGACGGGTGGCAAACTGGGTTCAGTGGTTGGGACTGTGGCAGGGTTTGGGGGGCCTAGGCAGGGGGGTCCCCCGTAATCAAAGAGTGAAAGGCCGGACACTTACAATGCATAGCATCTGGGAAGTCCCCTGAGGATCCTTTCTTGGAATGTCTGTGGGCTGGGTTCTCCTATCAAATGTTTTAAGGTCTTGAGGGCAATGGCCAGGCATAAATACAACATTGCCTTTCTCCAGGAAACCCATTAAACAGCCAATGAATATGCTAAGCTGAGTAGGGACTGGGTGGGGCAAGTGTTTGGGGTCCCAGCATAGGGGAAGAAAGGAGGAGTAGTCATTCTCATACACAAGTGCTACCGAGATCTCTGAGTTTGGGCGGTGTCTGATTTTGCAGGGCGACTTAGAGGGACAACCGGTCATTCTGTGTAATATGTATGGATGCACCTTTCTTTGCGCGGTTGGCCTCTAGTATAGAGCAGCTTCCCGATGTTCTGCTGGTGGTGGGTGGTAACCTGAATGAGGCTAAAAAGGTTAGGGCTCTTTAACCTGGAAAAGAGACGGCTGAGGGGAGATATGATAGAAGTCTATAAATTAATGAACGGAGTGGAACGGGTAAACGTAGATCGATTGTTTACCTTATCAGAATATAGAAAGACTAGGGGACATGCAATGAAGCTACAGGGTAAACTATTTAAGAGTAATAAAAGAAAATATTTTTTCACTCAACGTGTAATCAAACTCTGGAATTTGTTACCGGAGGATGTAGTAAAGGCTGTTAGTGTAGCTGGGTTTAAAAAAGGTTTGGACAAATTCCTGGAGGAAAGGTCCATAAACCATTATTAAGAAGTGACCGAAGATATCAATGCTTGACCCAGTACAAGCATTGTGGAACTTGTGTCTCTTGGGGATACTGCTAGGTACATATGACCTAGATTGGCCACTGTTGGAAACAGAATACTGGGCTTGATGGACCCTGGTCTGACCCAGTATGGCATATCTTATGTTCTTATGTCCTGGACCCAGAGGTGAATGTTTCACGGTGGGGGATGCGGGAGCCCGAGATACGATTACACGAATCTTGAGTCATTTCAAGTGATGTTTGGTAGAACCATAGTGTCTCCTTCACCCTTAGGAACAGGACTATACACATCTATCCCGGACCCATGGTTCTCGCATCTGCATTGATTACCTCCTGGTTTCAGAACCTCTCTTTGTGTGGGTGGACAGGGCAGTGATAGGCCCTTACGAAATTTCCGATCACTCCCTGATATGGGTGTCTCTGACATGGCACGCACAGTTGGCCGGCCACCAGTGCTGGCATTTTCCGCTAGATTTGTACAAAGATGAGTTGTTTTCAGCATACATTTGGGACTGTTGGCAGACATACCTTAGGAATAATGATCAGCATAAAGAGAATCCCAAGCTATTTTGGGAAACTGCTAAAGCCGTCCTCAGGGGGGATATTATTGCATATGCCACTCGGAAGAGCCAGTTAAGAACATAAGAACATAAGATATGCCAAACTGGGTCAGACCGAGGTCCATCAAGCCCAGTATCCTGTTTCCAACAGTGGACAATCTAGGTCATACGTACCTAGCAGTATCCCCAAAAGACACAGGTTCCACAATGCTTGTACTGGGTCAAGCATTGATTATCCTGGGTCCCTTTTTAATAGTGGTTTATGGACCTTTCCTCCAGGAACTTGTCCAAACCTTTTTTAAACCCAGCTACACTAACAGCCTTTACTATATCCTCCGGTAACAAATTCTAGAGTTTGATTACACGTTGAGTGAAAAAATATTTTCTCTTATTTGTCTTAAATAGTTTACCCTGTAGCTTCATTGCATGTCCCCTAGTCTTTCTATATTCTGATAGCGTAAACAATTGATCCACGTTTACCTGCTCCACTCCATTCATTAATTTATAGACCTCTATCATATCTCCCCTCAGCCGTCTCTTTTCCAGGTTGAAGAGCCCCAACCTTTGTAGCCTCTCTTCATAGGAGTAGCCTTCCATCCCCTTTACCATTTTGGTGGCTCTTCTCTGTACTTTTTCTAATAATGCTATGTCCTTTTTAAGATACGGTGACCAGAACTGCACACAATATTCAAGGTGCGGTCATACCATGGAACGATACAGAGGCATTATAATATCCTTTGTTTTATTTTCCATCCCTTTCTTTATGATACCTAGCATTCTATTTGCTTTCTAGGCTGCCGCTGCACACTGGGCAGAGGGTTTTAACATGTTATCCACGATGACTCCTAAATCTTTTTCCTGGGTGGTGGTTCCCAATGTGGAACCTTGCATTGTGTAGCTATAGTGTGGGTTGTTCTTTCCTAGGTGCATAAGTTTGCACTTGTCCACATTAAATTTCATCTGCCATTTGGATGCCCAGTCTTCCAATTTATCCAGATCCTCCTGCAGTTTTCCACAATCCTCTTGGGTTTTAACAACTTTAAACAGTTTTGTATCATCTGCAAATTTGATAACCTCACTCATTATTCCCTTTTCCAGGTCATTTATGAATATGTCAAAAAGTAGTGGACCCAGTACAGATCCCTGGGGTACTCCACTATTCACCTTTTTCCATTGGGAATATTGGCCATTTAGCCCTACCCTCTGCTTTCTATCTTTTAACTAGTTCCCGATTCACAATAGTACACTGCCTCCTATCCCATGACTTTTTAGTTTCGCCAAAAGTCTATGATGAGGGACCTTATCAAAAGCTTTCTGAAAGTCCAGATACACCATATCAACCGACTCACCTTTGTCTACCTGTTTATGCACACCTTCAAAAAAACATATCAGATTAGTAAGACAAGATCTTCCTTGTCTAAAGCCATGTTGGCTGTCTCCCATTAGGCCATGACTATCTAGATGATGTGTAATTTTGTTCTTTATGATGGTTTCTACCATTTTCCCCGGTACTGACGTCAGACTCACCGGTCTGTAATTTCCCGGGTCACCCCTGGCACCCTTTTTAAAGATTGGTGTTATGTTGGCGACCCTCCAATCTTCAGGTATTACAGATGATTTTAATGAAAGTTCACAGATTACTAATAGCAGGTCTGCAATCTCATATTTCAGCTCTTTCAACACTCTTGGATGTATACCATCCGGTCCAGGTGATTTGCTACTATTCAGTTTATCAAATAGTTGTAATATATCTTCCCGGTGTAGCGATATTTCTCTCAATTCCTCTGCAGTATCACCTTTAAATACCACTTCAGTCTTGGGTAACATCCCTACATCTTCCTCAGTAAAGACCGAAGCAAAGAATTCATTCAGTCTCTCTGCTATAGCCTTGTCTCCTCTTACTGCCCCTTTTACCCCTCTATCATCTAATGGCCCAATGGACTCTCTCACAGGCCTTTTGCTACGAATGTACTTGAAAAAGTCTTTATTTCGTGTTTTTGCTTGCGTAGCAAGTTCCTTCTCAAATTCTTGCTTTGCGTGCCTTATCAATGCTTTGCATTTAACTTGCCAGTGCTTGTGCTGTTTCCAGTTTTCTTCGTTTGACTCTTTTTTTCATTTCCTGAAGGATGCTTTTTTGGCAGCAACAGCCTCTCTGACCTGACCTTTAAACCATGCTGGCAGTTTTTTGGACTTTCTTCCACTTTTCTTAATGCGTGGAATACAGCTGGTCTGGGCTTCGAGGATAGTATTTTTAAATAACACCCAAGCTTGCTGTAAGTCTTTAACCTTTGCAACCGCTCCTTTTAGTTTTTTCTTAACTATATTCCTCATTTTATCATAGTCTCCCTTTTGAAAGTTAAAAGGTAGTACTGTGGATTTCTTTACTATCCCTCCTCCACTAATTAAATCAAACATGATTATGCTATGATCACTATTGCCAAGTGGTCCCAACACCCTTATTTCTTGCACCAGATCTGGCGTTCCACTAAGGACTAGGTCCAGTATGGCTTCCCCTCTGGTCGGTTCATGAACCAGCAGCTCCAAGAAGCAGTCATTTATTTCATCTAGAAACTTTATCTCCCTAGCTTGTCCTGCCGTAACACTGACCTAGTCGATACCAGGGTAATTGAAATCACCCATTACTCTGCTGTGACTTTTGTTAGCTTCCTTGATTTCTTTGAGCATTTCATCATCCATTTGTTCATTTTGGCCAGGCGGTCGATAGTACACTCCCACTGCCATCACCTTCCCCTTCATACATGGAATTTCAATCCATAGAGATTCTACAACCAATTTTGTTCCCTGCAAAACTTCAATCCTTTTTGACTCAATGCCCTCTCTAACATAGAGCGCAACCCCTCCACCAATTTGATCAGTTCTATCATTACGATATAGTTTGTATCCAGGTATCACAGTGTCCCACTGGTTATCCTCCTTCCACCATGTCTCTGAGATTGCAATCATATCTAACCCCTCATTTAGTGCTATATATTCTAACTCTCCCATCTTATTGTTTAGACTTCTAGCATTTGCATACAAGCATTTTAGAGACTGTATTTTATTAATATTAATCTGGCTATTGGTAGGCATGGGTAATTTGGAATCTTTACGCTCTGTCTGCACCTTACTCAAGGGCATTTGGGCTACTATACTCTTTTTTGGAACCTGACTGCTTTTGGTAGTATCCTTCAAGGATACCTTTGTCCGAACCATGCGCTCCTGGGCGACTGTCGGCTTTCCCTATTTTCTAGTTTAAAAGCTTCTCTATCTCCTTTTTAAAGGTTAATGCCAGCAGTCTGGTTCCATCCTGATTAAGGTGAAGCCCATCCCTTCGGAAGAGCCCCTCCTTTCCCCAGAATGTTCCCCAGTTCCTAACAAATCCAAAACCCTCATCCTTGCACCATTGTCTCATCCACGCATTGAGACTCCGGAGCTCTGCCTGTCTTTTGGGTCCTGCATGTGGAACAGGAAGCATTTCGGAGAACGCTATCCTGGAAGTTCTGGATTTCAACTTCCTACCTAAAAGCTTAAATTTAGCCTCCAGAACTTCCCTACCACATTTTCCTATGTCATTGGTACCAACATGTACCAAGACAGCAGACTCCTCCCCAGAACTATCTATGATCCTATCTAGGCAGTGCGTGAGGTCCACTACCTTCACACCAGGCAGGCATGTTACCAGGCGATCCTCACATCCACCAGCCACCCAGCTATCTACATTCCTAATGATTGAATCACCAACTATGACAGCTGTCCTGAATCTCCTCTCATGGGGACATGGCCCTGGAGAAACGTCCTCGGTGCAAGAGGGTTTTCCATCACCTGGAGGACAGGTCCTAGTTACAGGATCACTTCCTGCCACACCCGGGTGATGCTCTCCTGTCACGTGACCTCTCTCCTCCATGGCAACAGGGATGCTGCCAGACTGGAGGTGGGACTTCAGGTCTATATCCCTGTAGGTCTCGTCCATGTACTTCTCTGTCTTTCTTATGTCTTCCAGGTCTGCTACTCTAGCCTCTAGAGAACGGACTTGTTCCCTGAGAGCAAAGAGCTCCTTGCACTTAGTGCATATGTAAGACCTCTCACCAACCGGGAGAAAATCTTACATGTGACACTCAATGCAAAAGACCGGAAAGCCCCCATCTCGCTGCTGGACTTTTGTATGCATCTTAGTTTAAAGCTTGTGTTTAGGTCTTTTAAATTCTGTATATAATAAGGACTGGTGTAGATGCTTATACTAATAAAAGTGTATCTAACACCCCCAATACACCTTGTTCACCTGAAGCTTAATTAATCTCAGGTCCTCAGTGTATGACTGATTTGGATAAAGAGCTGCACCAGAGAGCAGCCCCTTTCCTTCAAGATGTGTAGGTACCTATAAAGCTACAATTACCCCAGGGGTGGGTGGGTGTTGGGGAGGGAGGGAGGGAAATAAGTCCTATTAAAGAGGGCAGTTACAAGGTACCCTGTCCTGAACCCTCAGCAGGGGGAGAGGGGGGTACCACACAAAGCCCAGTTAGTTGAGAGAGGCAAGGTAAGTTATACAGCTGAGAAAGCTGAAGCAGCATACCAATAAGACAAACAATAAATAATTAAATAAACAGCTAGAACTCACTGCAAGTTGTCACAGGAGGTAATATCCACCTCTCTAGCAGAGCACTGTTAGAGCACTGTTCTTCCCAGAGCAGAGAGAAGCAAACAAAACAGACTATGCACACGTGGTGGAGACAGGAAGAAGGCTACACAATACCTCAGCAGGGGGGAGGGGAGGGGGGTTCACTCAGGTAGGTTAGGGCAGGAAAACAAAATTTAAAAACACAGCAGGTTCAGGAGGGGGAGCAGGGAGAAAGATTTAATTTAAAATGAACAGTTAACCTGGCTACCACACAAAGCCCAGTTAGTTGAGAGAGGCAAGGTAAGTTATACAGCTGAGTAAGCTGAAGCAGCACACCAATAAGACAAACAATAAATAATTAAATAAACAGCTAGAACTCACTGCAAGTTGTCACAGGAGGTAATATCCACCTCTCTAGCAGAGCACTGTTAGAGCACTGCTCTTCCCAGAGCAGAGAGAAGCAAACAAAACAGACTATGCACCCGTGCTGGAGACAGGAAGAAGGCTACAAAATACCTCAGCAGGGGGGAGGGGAGGGGGGTTCACTCAGGTAGGTTAGGGCAGGAAAACAAAATTTAAAAACACAGCAGGTTCAGGGGGGAGAGCAGGGAGAAAGATTTCATTTAAAATGAACAGTTAACCTGGCTACCACACAAAGCCCAGTTAGTTGAGAGAGGCAAGGCAAGTTATATAGCTTAGAAAGCTGAAGCAGCACACCAATAAGACAAACAATAAGTAATTAAATAAACAGCTAGAACTCACTGCAAGTTGTCACAGGAGGTAATATCCACCTCTCTAGCAGAGCACTGCTCTTCCCAGAGCAGAGAAGCAAACAAAACAGACTATGCACACGTGACAGACTATGCACACGTGGTGGAGACAGGAAGAAGGCTACACAATACCTCAGCAGGGGGGAGGGGAGGGGGGTTCACTCAGGTAGGTTAGGGCAGGAAAATAAAATTTAAAAACACAGCAGGTTCAGGGGGGAGAGCAGGGAGAAAGATTTAATTTAAAATGAACAGTTAACCTGGCTACCACACAAAGCCCAGTTAGTTGAGAGAGGCAAGGCAAGGTATACAGCTGAGAAAGCTGAAGCAGCACACCAATAAGACAAACAATAAATAATTAAATAAACAGCTAGAACTCACTGCAAGTTGTCACAGGAGGTAATATCCACCTCTCTAGCAGAGCACTGTTAGAGCACTGCTCTTCCCAGAGCAGAGAGAAGCAAACAAAACAGACTATGCACACGTGGTGGAGACAGGAAGAAGGTTACACAATACCTCAGCAGGGGGGAGGGGAAGGGGGTTCACTCAGGTAGGTTAGTGCAGTTGTTCAATGCACGGGTAGTCCAGTTGGAACAACTAGTGGTTTTGCAGCAGAGACATCATGTGCGACACCCTATGAAGGCCACTAAGGCCCATTTTATGAAAGCAGAAGTGATTCTCAATGAAACCCTACACCAGTGGGCAAAGAAATCCCTGGCCTATTACAGGTATCAACTATGTCATTATGGCGATAAATTGGGACGACTCCTGGCCCGATGTTCAAGGTGGGGCAGGGGATTGCACACAGTTGAAGCACTGTTGGAGGAGTTGGGTAGCCTTCATAAAGATGCATCAGGGATAACAAGGGTCTTTTGAGCATTTTTTCAGAAGTTGTATTCAGGAGAGGAGGTGTCTCCAACCTGAGTGTCTGCCTACTTGCAGATGGAAATGCTGGGTGCCCCTAGCTCGGTGGCAGAGGTGCAGAATGGCATACAGAAGGCTCAGTATTGTAAGGCCCCTGGGTTGGACAGCTTTAATGCCAAATTCTATAAACTCTCTGACTTGGTGGACCTCCTACTAGTGGAAATGTATGCGAAGTGGGTGGAGAAGGGCTGCTTCTCTTGGGGATAAAACCGGGCTCCTATTGTTCTTCCTAATTCTGGGACACATCCCCTGCAGCTTCACCCTATAGAGCAATAACTCTAATTGACTTTAATGTGATATTGGTGGCCAAAAGTCTTGCAGATCAACTGACACCCTTGCTTCCTATTCTAGTGCACGACTCGCAGATGGGATTTGTCCAGGGCCACTATACCGCACGTAACCTCCGGAAAATCCTGGTGTCTCTCGAGTGGATCCATGAACACCAGCTTCCATCCCTGTTCATAAATGTTGATGCCTAGAAGGCATTTGATAGGGTGGGGTGGCAATATCATTTCCAGTTGCTGCCTCTCGATGGCCTAGGAGATCAGTTTCTGCGCCTGGTACATGTGCTGTACTTGGGACCCTAGGCAGTCATGGGGATCAACGGGACATTGTCTGAGGCATTTACTTTGGGACAAGGGACGAGATAGGGCTGCCCCCCTCACCATTATTGTTCCTTCTCTCTCTAGACCCACTGATGCGGAAGTTGGTGGACTGCAAGAAGGTGCCTAGGGTCAGGATTGGAAAAAGGGAGTTTAAAGTTTTGGCCTTTGCCGATGACATGTTGGTCTATCTTATCTCCCCAGAGCTGTCTTTGGTAAGGGTTCTAGTGGAGTTTGAGAGCTTCGGGGGTATTGTGGGTCTTAAGATAAATTATGAAAAAGCAGAAGCCTTAGATGTGTTGGGCCAGTTGAGGACATCGTGTGAGCTGTCATTCCCTTTAAGATGGGTGGGTGAAGACTTCACCTATCTAGGGATCCAGATGATGGCAGACCCTTGTGCGCTGTATTGGAGGAACTGCAAAAGAGTATTTCAACAGCTGAGAAAGCAGATGCGGGACTGGACTCCTTTGCCTCTATCGTTGTTAGGAAGGGTGGTGACTTTTCAGATGGTGCTGTTTCCTAAACTACTCTATCTCTTGCAGACCATACCGATGCACCTCCTGCAGAAGGATATAGGCATGCTGGACAGGGAGCTGAGCTCTTTCTTGTGACAAGGGAAAAAGGCGTGAGTGACATTGGCAAGGCTAAAAGGGCCCTGGGAAAAGAGGTGGCTGGGTCTTCCTAACATTTCTCGATACACACAAATCTGTCAAATGCATCACCTGGATGATTGGTTAGGGTATACTGAGGTGTTCATGCAGCGAGCCTTAGAGGAGGCCTTGGTTTCCCCACATTTGCTGCTAGCTGTCTTGCATATATTTGGTGCGGAACTGCCACAGCATCTAGCGAAGTGCATCTTGGTGGGGCCAAGCAATCAGAGGAGCATGGTGGCTCCTATGCTCTGATTGGAAATCATCGTCAACAGTCTTTAGCTGACTGCTGCTTAGAGGCAATATACATTTTATACCGGGCAGCGAAACCCAAGCGTTTTGCAAATGGGCAGTTAAAGGGATCTGAAACTTAGGGTATATGGTTGATTCGCAAGGTATATGTAAATCTTTTAAAGATTTGCGGGATGAATATGCATTGCCAAGCGTGCACATGTTCACATATGCTCAGATGTGACATTATGTGATGTCCCTTCCACAGTATTCCTTGACAGCAGAGTTAACGGCGTGGATCCTACAATTCTTTGACTTAGGAGGGCAGGAGAGGCCTTTGGTTTCTAAGTACTCACAGAAGATGGCACAGTGGTCCATTCCTTTAGATTTCACTGAGGTAGCAAGGAAATGGGTGGAGGAATTGGAAGGCTCAGTACTCCCCGATGCAGTCTTAGGTACCATATGTCATATTCCAGGACTGGCGATATCGGCTAGACTGCATGAGATGCAGTTTCACATGGTAACTCGTATGTACTTTTCTCCGCGCCAAGCCCTGCAAAGTGGGATTACACAAGATGGTAGATGTCCTCGATGCTTAGTGCCCAAGGCAGATCTTGGTCACATGTGGTGGACATGTGGGAAGATTCAGAAACACTGGAGGTAAATTCAGGCCTATGTCAACTCCCCGTTGGGGCAGAGGATAGAGTGGACGGAGACCCTTGTGATATTTGATAGGTTGCCAATATCGAACCCTAAGGGAAAGTGGCCACAGCTGCTGGTAAGGAAGGCATGTATGATGGGCAAACAACCCCTTTTGAGGCACTGGAGGGAGGCGGAGGCGCCCAGGTTTTAGATGTGGCACAGTTGTTTTCATCAGCTGATTGCTCCTGGAACGTTTTGACTCCCAGAAACGTGAAGTTTTCTTACCCTATGGGAATGTTATATAACTATGATGGTGCCTTGTGTGCGTAATGAACTCTTGACAATTTAGAGGGTTGGGGGGAGAGGGATGACTCCCAGGGTTGGTTGAAGTACAGGAGGGATTGAATAGGGGAGGTGGGGGGAAAGCAGGGGGGGAGAGGGGGAAGGTTTAGCTCGTGACCCAACTAGGTTCAACTAGGGACGGGGGGGGGGGGGGGGAATAAATACATTCAATTCCAAACTTAAAATGTACAATTTGTTATATATGTGGTGAAGTTCTGAGTGCCATGTAAGTGTACCCACAGCACCCGAGTGTTGTACTTTGGATTGTTCAATAAAGATTATTAAAAAAAAAAGGATATAGCAGAATTAGAAAAGTTACAGAGAAAAGTGATAAAAATGGTAAAGGAGATGGAAGGATATCCCTACAAGGAAAGGCTTAAAAGGTTAGGGCTCTTCAACCTGGAAAAAAGAAAACTGAGGGGAGATATGATAGAGGTCAATAAAATAATGAATAGAGTGAAACAGGTAAATATAGATTGGTTGTTTATTCCTTCAAAAACAGAAAGACTAGGGGACGGACACGCAATGAAGCTACAATGTAAGTGTAGCTGGATTTAAAAGAGGTTTGGGCAAGTTTCTGGAGGAAAAGTCCAGAAACCATTAAAGAGGACCATAGAAATCTACTGCTTACACATTGGACAAGCACCATGGAATCTGCCTTCCTTTTGGGAACCTGACAGGTACTTGTGTCCGTAGATTGGCCAGTGCTGGAAATAGGATACTGGGCTTGATGGACCCATGGTCTGACCCAGTATGGCATATCTTATGAACTTATGCTGTTATATATTTTATGTCTAGCCTATTTTGATTATATATGTAAGCTGTATGGCCTATAGTACACTTTATTGAGATAGTTCAAAAAAACCTATGCATATTGCAGTAAATACAATATACATTTTTACTAATGTCACCAATGTTCCTGTGGTGGGAAAAGATCAAAGGGGAAAACTACACATGTTGTTTTTGTATAATTAAAACTTTACCTTTATTTTTTCCTATAAAAAGTAGCTGCATCAAAAGTAGGCACCATTGTTTTCTACAAACACTTTTTTATGGTGCAACTATCATGAAAACTAGTTATCGGTTGAAAAGTACCTATGAGGTTTGCAAAAATATGGGCTTTTCATCAACTAAATTTTTAAATACATGTACTTACAGGACTGAAGGAAATATCTCAGTGACTTATCAATAAACGACTTAAGATGAACCTGGCTTGATCTTCCGCTATGTGGATTGTGGGCTGGCACCCTCTTCCAATTTACTCACTCACTTTGCTGGGTTCCAACATCTTCTCTCTAGTTTTCTTTGCAAACTAAGGATCACATTGGACGCAGAACTGAAAATCAAGGCCCAGATATCTGAGGTAATCAAGGTATGATTTTTCCATTTATGCCACGTGCAGTCATCCTCACTTAGACAGAGGTTTTTTTGATACTTATCCATATATTAGGAGTACAAGTAGCCTCTATAATAGACTTCCACATTCTTCATTAAAGAAGCTTCAGATGGTATAAAATGTTGCCCTTTAACTTAGTCAAACAAAGTGGGGTGGAGATACAGCCTAATTGTTAACACAATGAGCTAAGAACCAGGGAAGCCAGGTTAAAATCCCACTGCTGCTCCATATGGTCTTCAGCAACTTGCTTGGCCCTCTGTAGCTTTCAGGTACAAACTTAGATTGTAAGCTTTCTGGGTACAGGAAAAAACATAAAAACAACTCACCGTGAGCTTCTGAAAAAGGCATGTGTTAAATCCAAATTCCTTTTGCCAGAAAGTATGATCATATTACCCTTTGTTTCTGGGAAAAACATTGGCTTCCCATAGTTTATTAAATTAAATTTAAAATTCTTAATTTGACAGTTACAATTCTGAGAACTGGCCATCCTTGATGACTTTCAGATATGATCATACCCTTTTTACTTGCTCACGTGTTGCACGCCCGAGAATTATTTACTATACTTCCTCTTGAAGGTATATCCCTGTCCCCAGAGGATGCACAATCTAATCTTGCAGATGAGGCAATGAAGTATACAATGGAGGCAGTGCATGCAAATCTCTCTCGTGCATATTGACTGTGGTTATCCTGAAAACCTGACTGGCTATGTGTGTCCCGAGGACTGGGTTGAGAAGCCATGGTTTAAGCAGGGGTCTCAAACTCCAGTCCTGGAGGGCTGCAAACCAGTCGGGTTTTCAGGATATCCCTAATGAATATGCATGAGATATATTTGCATACAATGGGGCAGTGTATGCAAATATATCTCATGTATATTCATTGCGGATACCCTGAAAACCTGACTGGTTTGCAGCCCTCCAGGACTGGAGTTTGAGACCCCTTGTTTAGAGTATGCCTGCTACAGCTCTTATTTTGTAGCAGAGAATATTTTATACAGCAATTTCAGATTTTAAATTAAGTGGTCTGAATGACTTAAACATATAAATTCATACTATTTTTTAATGGAAAATCAACCATCCTGGAATAAAGCACACAAATCTTCTATTTCATCATTCAGAGTTTAATAGCATTAGGGGAATCGTTTTCTGGTTCATTGCCATATTCTTAAAATCTCTGTTCATTCTGTTTTCACAATTATTTCTTTTGTTTTAGCTTTCGCCATTATTATCCCCGGGGATAGTATATTGTATTTGTCTTAAAAAGTGAAAAAATAATAATAATAAAGCCCCTTTTGCTCACTGTGTGACTACAAAGCATTCACTAATATGGTTTAAAAACAAATATTTCCATAATAATTTTTTTCACTTAACATAGTAGTGCAATAGCTATTACTTTTGAGCTATTCACAGCTGGTGAACCTGTGTTTATTAGCTCCCTAACTCAAAGAAATAAAGTCGTTTCAGATCACATTTATCTGTAAAGTCAAGTATTATCATCTTAGATAAATATTAGGGGCATGTTAGGAGCAAAACCTAATGTGCGGTAAGTGCAATAGCCCTGTGCTGTTGGGGATATGCCCAGCATGCTCCTGGCAATTACTGCACTGAAAAATTCCCTAACATGCAGCAGCTGCATTTGCAATTAATGCGCGTGCACTTAATGCCGCCCACTGAGGAGGTGTTAAGTGCATCCATGCTAACTTAAGCAAGGGAGACTCAACCAAGCTTTCCATGATGGCTTCAAAGAGGGAGCAAACTCATAAGGTTCCAGTCTGGATGCCAAACACTCTGGTATACCTGTATACTAAATCATATACATCAAACAGCATAATCAAAATGTATGTCTTTCTTCCACAGGAAGCCAATGCAGCTTATGAAATATGGGGGTAACATAATCATATCTCCCACTTCTTGTCAGCAACCCAGCAGTTGTATTCTCTACTAATTTTAACATTTTCATCTGGATCAGCAATGCAAAGAGTCTGCAATAATCAAGTTTCTAGCTGTCACAAATTTCAGTGGATAAAATTGCACTTAGCTGCCTAATCTACCGAAGTTTATTAAAACAATCACATACTATCTTGCCAGCCTATGGTGCCAAGAATAGACACATATCTATCCTTGGCACCACAGATCAGCAAGACTGTATGTGGTGGTTCTAAGACAAGACTCTCCTTGGCTAAATCCATGTTGGCTTGGCCCCATTAAACCATGACTATCTATACGTTCAGTAATTTTGTTCTTTATGTTTCTAGCATTTTGCTCAGCACTAATGTCATGCTCACTGGTCTGTAGTTTCCTGGATCGCCCCTGGAACCCATTCTAAAAAGTGGTATTAATGTTTGCCACTCTTCAATCTTCAGGTACTATAGATGATTATAATGATAGTTTACAAATTACTAACAGTAGGTCTGTAATTTCATCTTTGAATTCTTTCAGCACCTTGATTTAATAAATGGAGGCAGGACAGCAAGGAAATCCACTGTGCTAGCATTTGACTTTCAAAATGGAGACTATGGGGGTAATTTTAGAAGCTCTGTTTGTGATTTGGACGTCTGAAAACGAGCATTCAAATGTGCAAATCACAGAGATGTCACTGGATCCATTTTAGAAAGCCAGGCATACAGAGGTCCCGGGAGTGAGCTTGCCAATGAAGCATAGGATGTGCTAGAGACATGGGCTGGGCGGTGCAATGGAGTTGCATGTCATCGTGCAATTTCAGAACGGCACAAGCATGTCTGGCCCTAGCCGTTGATGTGTCTATGACTATACCTGCTTCTGACCACAAATAAGGACTAGTGCTGCACTGGCTGGTTTTAGTGCATGGTAGCCAACACCCTAAGGATGAAACAGTCCTTTACTTTCTGTTCCTAAGCAGTTCTTGACCTTGGTTCACTACCAGAACCCTTTGTGTATTTTTCACATTGTATTGTTGATATAAGCAACTTCCTAAAATGCTGCTTGGGAGTTCTCCCCACCATGCTGCTGTCAGTAGGCGGAGGTGCTGCAATATTGCAATTAAAAGAACGATATCACAACACCTCCCCATACTGGCAGCAGCAGCACAGACAAGTCCTCACGGCTTTGCAGACAAATTGGATGTAGGTGACTGTTCATTCTTAACTGAAATTCAGAATGTACTATTGTTTTTTTCACGTGGAACCCGATTCTGTTAGGAGCACATCTGGGCTGTCTGGATGGCCCCAAGCAAGACGGGCCCATTTAGACATGATTCTGGACCTAGAACAAAACGTTCTCGCGGTAACCCGAATCGAGCCCGAGGACAGCCCGGCATGCCCCTGCCACTTGCGGGAACATCCTCCCTGCAGGCGCCCCCAACTCCCGTGGCTTCGGCCCCCTTTTCCCTGCCACCCGACCCACTGCTGGCCTGCCATGGCCTGGATTGGGCAACAGGGACCCCCTTGCATCTGGACCCAGCCCTGGGGGGGGGGGGGGGCGGGGGATCCCCGGGCCCAATCACCAGTTTTGTGCTGCTTATTCAACATTTAAAGTGGAATAAGCAGCACATCCCCATGGGCCTGGCAGGATATACAGAGCCGTGTCCTGAATCACACCCCCACGGGATATACAGAGCCGTGTCCTGAATCACACCCCCACGGGATATACAGAGCCGTGTCCTGAATCACACCCCCACGGGATATACAGAGCTGTGTCCTGAATCACACCCCCACGGGATATACAGAGCCGTGTCCTGAATCACACCCCATGGGATATACAGAGCCGTGTCCTGAATCACACCTGTATGTCCTGCCAGACTGGCCTGACCCCGCTCTGCCCTGATCCCTCCCCTGGTTCTCCTTGTCCTGATGTAAGGGGGGATGTAAGGGGGAGCCAGAGGGGGAAATTGGGCCCAGGTGGCTTGCGGGGCTGCACATCCCACTGGGATGTGCGCCCTACAACCCGTGTCCCAGAATTGGGCTCTAAGGCTATGTTGACTTTGGGCCTGATTCAGAGATGCTACTTAAGGGACATGCAGCCCCGCAGACATCCTGCCCCTATTCCCCCTCAGGCCCTCCCTGCACGGCTAGAGGAGCAGTACGGGGAGATCCGGTGGGGGCGGGAGAAGACAGAGTCTGGGCGGAGCTGGGGTGGGCTGAGGCAGCAGGATGTACAGGGCCGATTCTGGTCACTGCCCTGTACATCCTGTGGGGTCAGGGGGCACGTGCCGCTTATTCCACCTTAAAGATGGAATAAGCAGCATGAACCTGGTGATCGGTTCGGATTCCCCCCCCAGAGGCTGGGGCCAGGGACAGGTAGGTCCCCACTGCCCAATCCAGGCCCCAGATGCCCAGCTGTGGGTTAGGCAGCAAGGAAGAAGGGGATCTGCGACACAGATGACAGGAAAGCCTACAGGAAGGACATCCCTGCAGACATGCAGGGGCACGCCGGGCCAACCTCAGACCCCATTCTGTTTGCAGTGGGAATATTTTTCTCCCACATTACAGAATCGGGTCCTAGTTGGCCTGTCCTGCCAAGGGCTATCCAGATGACCAGGACGTGCCCCTAATAGAATCGGGCTCCACATTTCTACAACCTAATGTCTGCATAATTACAGGACATGCAGATGCAAACTTGTCCTTGTTGCTCTAAATCTCAATATTTTATAAATTAATGTTCATATTGCCTGTTGGAATTTTTAACCAAGTAACAGCATTTCCTGTTAACTCATGGTAGCTTTGACATAAAAAGGAATGAAATGCCTTAATTAGAAAATAATCTTTCACAGCATGGATACCATCTTGATTGTGCAACATTCCAAATGTTGAATTTGAGGCTAACGATTTTCGGAGAGATGACCTTGAACATTCAAGGCATCATTAAACTCCAGGCTACAGCTGAATGGAATTTAGAGGTTTCACTGGCTGAGATCCAGTCTGAAACCCACTCTAACCAATCTACCATTTTATAACATTGCAAAGACCATATTGTTTAAATTTTTACACACAAGCTGGCAGACACCCAAAACCAGCTCAAATGGGCCAAAACTATCAGCAGCCACCCACCTTCTGAGCCATTACTGCCTGATTAATGAAGTTCCACTGACAGAGTTCACTATTACGTATATCTGTACTACAGGGCTCTTAGAAATTGAATCTCTGAGATTTGTGAACTGTCCATGCAGCAAGAAGCTGCATATTTAGTTCTCTAATCATCAAAGTGCACAAACAATGTGCTCAGTAGTAAAACTCACACATGGGGCAATTTTCAAAGACATTATTCACATATAATGGGGTTTATGCATGAGAGTCGGATCTCAGAAAACTGCTGTCTGTGCAGTTGGGGCAGAGTTAGCAGCTATGATATGTACATAAATTAACATGGAAAAAGTACAAGTGCAAATGTGGGTGCATCTACTCCTTGACACACTGTGCTCAGTTGGATTTTGAGACTCTGTTCTATTTTGGTTTCTTCCTATTGTATTTTCAGTGTTTCCTCCGGTGGTGGTTCTTCCACCATCATTCAACTATCGGTTGGTGTACCTCAAAGCTTGGTCTTACGGTCTCGTTTTTCCTTGATGCCCTGATCTCCATCTATGGCTTTCAGTATCATTTTTATGCTGATGATCCCAGATCTACCTCTTTACACCAGAACCTTAACCAGAAATCCAGTCCCAAATCTCAGGACACTTGTTTGCTATCTCTGCCTAGATGTCTCACCATCACCATCACCTTAAGCTTAACATGACCAAGATAGAACTCCTTATCTTTTCTGCTATACCCACATCCTTCTTTTTCTTCTCTGTGGATGGTACTCTCATAAGAACATAAGATATGCCATACTGGGTCAGACCAAGGTCCATCAAGCCCAATATCCTGTTGCCAACAGTGGTCAATCCAGGTCACAAGTACCTAGCAGTTTCCGAAAAAGACACACAGGTTCCACAATGCTTATATCGGAGCAAGCAGTGGATTTCCCGAGTCCTCTTTAATCATGGTTTATGGACCTTTCCTCCAGGAACTTGTCCAAACCTTTTCTAAACTCAGCTACACTAACAGCTTTTACTACATCCTCCGGTAACGAATTCCAGAGTTTGATTACGTGTTGAGTGACAAAATATTTTCTCAGATTAGTCTTAAACGGGTTACATTGTAGCTTCTTTGCATGTCCCCTAGTCTTTCTACTTTTTGATGGAATAAACAATCAATCTACTCCATTCATTAACTTATAGACCTCTATCACATCTCCCCTCAGCCATTTCTTTTCCAGGTTGGAGCCCTAACCTTTTAAGCCTCTCCTCATAGGGGTATCCTTTAGCATTTTGGTGGCTCTTCTCTGTACCTCTTCTAATTCTGCTATATCCTTTTTAAGACACAGTGACCAGAATTGCAAACAATATTCAAGGTGTGGTGGCACCATGGAATGATACAGAGGCATCATAATATCCCTTGTTTTATTTTCCAATCCTTTCCTTATGATTCCTATCATTCTACTGGCCTTCTTGGCTGCCACTGCACACTGGGCGGAAGGTTTCAACGTGTTATCCATAATGATGCCTAAATCTTTTTCCTGGGTGATGGTTCCTAATGTGGAACCTTGCATCGTGTAACCATAGTTTGGGTTGTTCTTTCCTAGGTGCATAACTTTGCACTTGTCCACATTAAATTTCATCTGCCATTTGAACGTCCAGTCTTCCAATTTATCACATTCCTCTTGGGTTTTAACAGCTTTGAATAATTTTATGTCATCCGCAAATTTGATTACCTCACTTGTTAGTCCCATTTCCAGGTCATTTACGAATATGTTAAAAAGCAGCGGATGCAGCACAGATCCCTGGGGTACTGGTACTCTAATATTCATCATTTGCCATTGGAAAAATCCTTCTGGTTCCCCTGGTTCATAAATTAGAGGTGATCTTTGATGCCTCTCTCTCTCTCTCCTATGCACATCCACAACCTAATTGCTAAAATACACCCCTTCCTTTCTGTGCATGCTACCAAAATACTAATCCACTTTAACATCATCTTTCACTTAGAACAGTGGTACCCAAACTGTGGTCTGTGACCTCTATGGGCCCACTGGACACAAAAAGAGAGAAAAAGGAGAGAGTATGGTAGGGACTGGCTGTGGGAAAGGAAGAGATTGGTAGAGATTGTCTAGGGAAATAGAGAGAAAGAGATTGGAGGGAATTGGAGGCGGGGATAGAGACAGAGAAAGAGACTGAGATTGATGAGGAATGGTTGGGGTGGGAGAGAGAGAGAGACTGGTGGAGAGAGGAAGGGGAAGGGAGATACAGAGAACTAGTGGAGACAGATTTGGTGCTGAGGGGAGGAGGTCTAGAATGAGAACTAGGGATGAACTGGGGGTCTCTGAATGTTTTGGAGGCAACCTCAAACTATTTCAACCCACATCTTTTCTCACATTCTACTAGAATATCTGTTGGTTTTCATTAGATGGTAAGTTCTATCTAGCAGGGACTGCCTCTTTTATATGTGTCTACACAGCTACAAGCTTAGGACTCTGTTTGCTAATATGCATTCATTTAAGTACAGAAATGGTCACTTTAAGACATCACCTATGTCGGAAGTCTGAGTAGACTAGTAGAGGGTTATTTTAAAAAGACAGCATAGACACCTATGTGTCTTTATAAAATAGCTTTACAAAACCTGCAACAATTCTGGGTGAAATGCACCCATGCACATTTACAACTGATCAGGAGTTGCTGTAAATGTATGGGAGTGAAGTGTGTGCTGCCCAAACTCCTTCCCCCTATCACCTTACTCTCAGGTCACATAAAAGTAGATGCAATATTCTCCAGGCCTATCTGAAAATTAAGGCAGCTTTAAAAACCTGCTTGTTCATTCGGACTTTCAGTAGTACTACGACTACCACTAATCATTTGTATAGCCCTACAAGGCATACATATAGATGTAAAGCACAGCCCCTGCTCATCAGAGCTTACAGTCTGTATCACATACAGTCCAGATTGGCTGCTGGCTGTGACTATCAATATGGGTTAAGGTTCTTCCCTTGGCCTCTTGTTTTCTCAGTAGGTAATTGTTGGATTAGCAAATAACTGAGATATGAACTATCCTGGTGTTTCCTATCCTGTCATTTCATCTAGAAGTTTTAATTTGATTTATTAAGAACATAAGAACATAAGATATGCCATACTGGGTCAGACCAAGGTCCATCAAGCCCAGTATTCTGTTTCCAACAGTGGCCAATCTAGGTCATATGTACCTAGCAGTTTCCCCAAGGGACACAGGTTCCACAATGCTTGTATTGGTTCAAGCATTGATATCCTGGGTCCCTTCTTAATAATGGTTTATGGACCTTTCTTCCAGGAACTTCTCCAAACCTTTTTTAAACCCAGCTACACTAACAGCCTTTACTACATCCTCCGGTAACAAATTCCAGAGTTTGATTACACGTTGAGTGAAAAAATATTTTCTTTTATTAGTCTTAAATAGTTTACCCTGTAGCTTCATTGCATGTCCCCGAGTCTTTCTATATTCTGATAAGGTAAACAATCGATCTACGTTTACCCGTTCCACTCCGTTCATTAATTTATAGACTTCTATCATATCTCCCCTCAGCTGTCTCTTTTCCAGGCTAAAGAGCCCTAACCTTTTTAGCCTTTCTTCATAGGAGTATCCTTCCATCCCCTTTACCATTTTGGTGGCTCTTCTCTGAACCTTTTCTAAAATCGCTATATCCTTTTTAAGATACGGCGACCAGAATTGCACACAATATTCAAGGTGCGGTCTCACCATGGAACGATATAGAGGCATTATAATATCTTTTGTTTTATTTTCCATTCCTTTCCTTATCATACCTAGCATTCTATTTGCTCTCTTGGCCGCTGCTGCACACTGGGCCGAGGGTTTTAACATGGTATCCACAATGATACCTAAATCTTTTACCTGGGTGGTGGTTCCTAATGTGGAACCTTGCATCGTGTAACCATAGTTTGGGTTGTTCTTCCCTAGGTGCATAACCTTGCAGTTGTCCACATTAAATTTCATCTGCCATTTTGATGCCCAGTCTCCCAATTTATCAAGATCCTCTTGCAATTTTCCACAATCCTCTTGGGTTTTAACAACTTTAAATAGTTTTGTGTCATCTGCAAATTTGATAACCTCACTCGTTATTCCACTTTCCAGGTCATTTATGAATATGTCAAAAAGCAGCAGACCCAGCACAGATCCCTGGGGTACACCACTATTCACCTTTCTCCATTGGGAAAATTGGCCATTTAGCCCTACCCTCTGCTTTCTATCTTTTAACCAGTTCCTGATCCATAATAGTACACTGCCTCCTATCCCATGACTCTTTAGTTTTGCCAAAAGTCTCTCATGAGGGACCTTGTCAAAGGCTTTCTGAAAGTCCAGATACACAATATCAACCAACTCACCTTTGTCCACCTGATTATTCACTCCTTCAAAAAGCATAACAGATTAGTAAGACAAGATCTTCCTTGTCTAAAGCCATGTTGGCTGTCTCCCATTAGGTCATGACTATCTACATGCTGAGTAATTTTATTCTTTATGATGGTTTCTACCATTTTTCCCGGTACTGATGTCAGGCTCACCGGTCTGTAGTTTCCCGGATCACCCCTGGAACCCTTTTTAAAAATTGGTGTTACATTGGCGATCCTCCAATCTTCAGGTATTAGAGATGATTTTAATGATAGTTCACAGATTACTAATAGCAGGTCTGCAATCTCGTATTTCAGTTCTTTCAATACCCTTGGATGTATACCATCCGGCCCAGGTGATTTACAACTCTTCAGTTTATCTAATAGTTGTAATACATCTTCCCGATGTATCGATATTTCCTTCAATTCTTCCGCACCTTTAAATACCACTTCAGTCATGGGTAACATCCCTACATCTTCCTCAGTAAAGACTGAAGCAAAGAATTCATTCAGTCTCTCCGCTATCGCCTTGTCGTCTCTTAGTGCTCCTTTAACCCCTTTATCATCTAATGAACCAACTGACTCTCTCACAGGTTTTTTGCTACAAATGTACTTGAAAAGGTCTTTACTTCGCGTTTTTGCTTCCGCAGCAAGCTTCTTCTCAAATTCTCCCTTTGCCTGCCTTATCAATGCCTTGCATTTGACTTGCCAGTGCTTGTGCTGTTTCCAGGATTCGTCATTTGGCTCTTTTTTCCATTTCCTGAAAGATGCTTTTTTGGCAACAACAGCCTCTCTCACCTCACCTTTAAACCATGCTGGCAGTTTTTTGGACTTCCTTCCACTTTTCTTAAAGCGTGGAATACAGCTGGTCTGGGCTTCCAAGATAGTATTTTTCAACAACAGCCAAGCCTGATGTACGTCTTTAACCTTTGCAACTGCTCCTTTTAGTTTTTTCTTAACTGTTTTCCTCATTTTATCATAGTCTCCCTTTCAAATGTTCTGTGGATTTCCTTACTATCCCTCCTCCACTAATTAAATCAAAGGTGATCATGCTATGATCACTATTGCCAAGTGGCCCCAACAACCTTATCTCTTGCACTAGATCTGCTGTTCCACTAAGGATTAAGTCTAATATGGCTTCCCCTCTGATCGGTTCATGAACCAGCTGCTCCAAGAAGCAGTCATTTATTTCATCTAGGAACTTTATCTCCCTAGCATGTCCTGATGTGACACTGACCCAGTCGATACCGGGGTAGTTGAAATCACCCATTATTATTACTGTGCTGTAACGTTTGTTAGCTTCCTTGATTTCTTTGAGCATTTCATCATCCATTTGGTCATTCTGGCCAGGCGCTCGATAGTACACCCCCACTGCCATTGCCTTCCCCCTTTTACATGGAATTTTAATCCATATAGATTCTACAGCAGATTTTGTTTCCTGCAAAACTTTAATCCTTTCTGACTCAATGCCCTCTCTAACATAGAGAGCAACCCCTCCACCAATTTGATCAGCTCTATCATTACGATATAGTTTGTTCACAGGTATCACAGTGTCCCACTGGTTGTCCTCCTTCCACCATGTCTCTGATATTCCTATCATATCTAACCTTTCATTTAGTGCTATATATTCTAACCTCTCCCATCTTATTTTTTAGACTTCTAGCATTTGCATACAAGCATTTTAGAGAATGTATTTTATTCATATTAATTTGGCTATTGTTAGACATGGATAATTTAGGATCTTTAAGCTCTGTCTGCTCCATACTTGAGGGCATTTGGGCTACTTTACTCTTTTGTGGAACCTCTCTGCTTTTGGTAGTATCTTTCAAAGATACATTCTTCCGAACCATCCGCTCTTGGGCGACTGTCGGCTTTCCCCTAATATCTAGTTTAAAAGCTGCTCTATCTCCTTTTTAAAGGTTAATGCCAGCAGCCTGATTCCATCCCGGTTAAGGTGAAGCCCATCCCTTCGGAAGAGCCCCTCCTTTCCCCAGAATGTTCCCCAGTTCCTAACAAATCCAAAACCCTCATCTCTGCACCATTGTCTCATCCACGCATTGAGACTCCGGAGCTCTGTCTGCCTTTTGGGTCCTGCGCGTGGAACAGGAAGCATTTCGGACAATGCTACCCTGGAAGTTCTGGATTTCAACTTCCTACCTAAAAGCCTAAATTTAGCCTCCAGAATCTCCCTAACACATTTTTCTATGTCATTGGTACCGACATGTACCAAGACAGCAGACTCCTCCCCAGCACTATCTAAGACCTTATCTAGATAGCGCGTGAGGTCCTCTACCTTCGCACCAGGCAGGCATGTTACCAGGCAATCCTCACATCCACCAGCCACCCAGCTATCTACATGCCTAATGATCGAATCACCAACTATAACGGCTGTCCTAACCCTTCCCTCATGGGCACATGGCCCTGGAGAAACTTCCTCAGTGCGAGAGGGTTTTACATCACCTGGAGGACAGGTCCTAGTTACAGGATCACTTCCTGCCACACCACGGTGATGCTCTCCTGTCATGTGACCTCTCTCCTCCATGGCAACAGGGATGCTGCCAGACTGGAGGTGGGACTTCAGGACTATATCCCTGTAGGTCTCGTCTATGTACCTCTCTGTCTTATGCTTTCCAAGTCTGCTACTTTCGCCTCTAGAGAACGGACTCATTCCCTGAGAGCAAAGAGCTCCTTGCACCTAGTGCACACGTAAGACCTCTCACCAACTGAGAGAAAATCATACATGTGACACTCAATGCAAAAGACTGGAAAGCCCCCATCCTGCTGCTGGACTGCTGTCTGCATCTTAGTTTTAAGTTTGTGTTTAGATCTAAGTTCTTTACTTACTAAGGGTTGCTATGGATATTTATACTAATAAATCTGTACCTAATACGTGTAATATACCTTGTTCACCTGAAGCTTAACTAATCTCAGGTCCTTAGTGTATGACTGATTTGGGTAATGAGCTTCACCTGAGAACACCTCCTGTCTTGTAAGATGGTGTAAGTACCTATAAAGCTACGATTATCCCAGGGGTGGGTGGGTGTGGGGAGGGAGGGAAATAACACTTATTAAAAGAGGGCTGCTACACAGTACCCTGTCTTGTGCTGCTGAGGTAAGCTATATTCTGATTTGATTTAAATTATAGCTCTTAGCTGCTGCTAGGCTCTAACGTCTTATGAAATTTAAACTACAAGCTCTCTGCTGGGTTCTAAATTTAACCAGAAAGCTCTCTTCTGTGTTTTGAATTTAAGCTAAAAGTACTTTGCTGATGCTAGGCCCTGAGTGACTATTAAATTTAAACTACAAGCTCTCTGCTGGGTATGAAATGTAACCAGAAAGTTCTCCTCTGTGTTTTAAATTTAAACTTAAACTGCTGCTACTAGGCCCTGACTGATTTAACAAAAATAGTGGGTTCACAGATTAATTAGCTTTAATGCAAAGAATTCCTTTTAGAAAATTACCAGAAGTATATACTCACAGTTGCAGATCTCTCTCCAGAAGTAACAGTCCCTTTTTCTAGTCCTT
Source organism: Ichthyophis bannanicus (assembly GCA_033557465.1). Taxonomy (NCBI): domain Eukaryota; kingdom Metazoa; phylum Chordata; class Amphibia; order Gymnophiona; family Ichthyophiidae; genus Ichthyophis; species Ichthyophis bannanicus. Next base: position 182,302,854 of record CM066041.1, on the reverse strand, counting down.
CAAGACAGAGCTTTGTATTATAAAGCACCTTGCTGTTCACCTTGGCTGAGAAGGGGTGTACCAAATATATTAAACCTTAAGGGGGTCATTTTAGAAGCTCTGTTCATGATTTCCACATCTGAAAACGCCCGTTCAGACATGGCAATTACATGGAGATCTCCGGAGCCTTTAAAGAAAAGCCTGAATTTGCACTTTCCAAGTATAATCATGTCTAAGTCACACGGGGGCGTGATAGAGGCATGCCCAGGCAATCCTACAAATATTGACTTGTGCATCTGATTTTAGAATGGAGTCGCATGTCGTAAATCACTAGCAGACATGTCCAAGGCTATACCTTCTCCTGGGCATGAATAGGCACCAAAATAACGCTCGTTTTGGCAATCCAAAACCTGTCGCTCTTCAATATAAAATTTCAGGTAATTAAAGAGACCTTTTTCCTGGTTGCTGTGTCACTGCATGTCTCTGCTTGCAAAATGGTGAGCCCAGGACATGTATGTAGCACTGGATACACATGCCCATTCGGAAATGCCATCATGGGCATGTCGATGTTGGCTAGATTGCCACCGTCTATATTAGACACATGAACGTTTCTAAAATCGAGCCAGAACTTTCACATGCCCAGCCCATTGTTTGGCACATTCCCATGTCTTTAGGTTTTGATGGAGAACTTTTATCTTTTATGGTGGAGACTGGTCAATATTAAAAGGCACTTAGACATGCTCGCCTTCATTGATGTCTCTCTCATGGAATTTCAGACGTTTTCATTTCAATGTCCCAGTCGTCAACTACATGGCATTTCTAAAATATGCCTTCACATCTTTTTACACATGTGACCCGTGGGGTTATTTTACAAAAGCCTTTTCCAGAGAAATAAGCTTATAAAATTACCCCAATAGTTAGTAGATAGGCTCTATGGAGAATAATGGGGCTTGTGCTATTTAATGTGCATTAATGTGACTTAACCGGTTAACACAAGTTAATGAATAGAGCCCTTGTCAGGGCCGGCTCAAGGGGATGTAGCACCCTGAGCCAACTTTCGCTTTTTCACCCCCCCCCCCCCTTTCCCCATCTCGGGTCTGATCTTGTAGTGCAAGCTGAGCAAACAAGAGTAAATTTTCAGCCCACTGGCTTGTTAAATGTCACCCTCCCATTTTACTTAATTTGCGTATTCTGTGTCACTATCCATTCAGACCACACGCTGAATATAGAGAGAATGATAGTGTATTATCTCTTTAGGTTAGGCTTGATATTCCACAGACCTAAACTAAGCATGCAACTTACTACTACTACCACTGAGCATTTGTATAGCACTACAAGATGTACGCAGCGCTGCACAGACACATGTAAAAGACGGCCCCTGCTCATCAGAGCTTACAATCTAGTCAAGACAGACAACACAGTAGTTGTAGACATGGGATAAATCTAGGGGGAATGGTAAGGAAACACAAAGGAGACTAAGATCCAAAAGTGGCAGCGAAGAGGTGAGTTTTCAGCCTGGATTTGAAAAGGGTCAGAGAAGATGCCTGACATATAGACTTGGGTAGTTTGTTCCAGACATAAGGAGCAGCAAAGTGATAGGAGCAAAGTCTGGAGTTAGCAATAGAAGAGAAGGGCACAGATAGAAACGATTTGCCAGAAGAGCAGAGTTCCCGAAGAGGGGTGTAGGGAGAGATAAGAGAGGAAAGGGAGTGAGGAGCTGCAGAGTGAATGCACATAAGACATTAGGACAAGTTTGAGCTGATGCAGAAATGGATAGGGAGCCAATGAAGTGACTTGAGAAGAGGGGTTATATGAGCATGACGAGGCTGGCGGAAGATTAACCATGCAGAAGAGTGTTGTACAGATTGAAGAGGGAAACCAACAAGGAGCAGATTACAATAAAGATGGGGGATGACTATAGAGTGGATAAGTAGTGTGTTCAGAAAGGAATGGGTGGATTTTATTGATGTTATAGAAAAAGAAACGGCAGGTTTTAGCTATCAGTTGGATGTGTATGGAGAAGGAGAGAGAGGAGTCAAAGACAACCCCAAGTCTGTGAGCTGAGGAAACAGGGAGGGTAGAGTTATCCACAGAGACTAAGAAAGAAGGAAGGAGGGAGGAAGGTTTAGGGGGAAAAAGAAGAAGCTCAGTTTTGGCCATGTTCACCTTCAAGCGGCAGTGAGACATCCAAGCAGCAATGTCAGAAATTACCTGAATAGGGACTGAATACTGCCACTATCTGGATAATTTCCTGGCCTACCCTTGCTCCTCCCCTAACATGGCCTATGAGTATACAATAATATCTGGCCATTCTGCAATTTAAAAGCCTGATATCTGCACATTTTTTGAAAATATATGGTTAGACTAATGATGTATTTGCCAGCGAACACTTAATTGCCTTTGAATATCAGTCTGATAAGGCATAATTATCCATTAAAATTCTCTCAACAACAGATGCAGAGCAGAACTAGGGTGTTTCACTTTACATCTCAACATACAATAAAATTCTATTCAAATTCTAGTCTCACATCACCACTATCTCCCTCCACAGCTAGACATTGAGCATCAAAACACAAAACCCTGCAAATGGACACTTGAAACCAGCATCAAGAACTCAAAATTGCACCAACCCTACCTATGGAAAATCAGCACTGCAAATATTCTAGAATACCTGCAACCCTTAGTTGGAAAATAGAACAAGCTGAACTACTACAGATTCCTAGAGAGAACCTACATGTTAACAGAATCCCTTATCTTGGCTGCACATGGAAGCACAGACCATCACCAATTAAAGAATACGATACTACAAAAGACAAAACTTTAAATGGAAAACCCCAAAATAAGACACCAAGCTATGAAACATGGAAGAAAGAGAAATAGAATGCATTTCCTCCTGTAATGAACTATAAGAAATGCACATTTTCAAAGCTGAGATTTTATTCTCTAAAAACTGACCCTCTTTGGTACTTTTCTTCTTTGATCATCTTATTTTTCCAGTTGGGTTGGTCCCAGTCTCTCTTTTCTACTTCCTTTTATTGGCTTTCTTCTAAGTCCTTTTCCAAGATCCCATTTCCATTTTCTGTTTCTTCACCCTCCCTGTCTTCTTCGTCCTTTCCTTCGCTACATCTTTCTCTGACATTGATCCTTTTATTTCTCTCATTTGCCTTTTACCTAACTATAACATCATTCCATTCCTCTTTCTCCTTCCTACAATCTTCAATCTTCCTCTTTTCACTGTTCAAATACTTATCAGCTTTCCATTTCCTAATCTTACTTCCCTATTCCTTCCATTCGATATCTCTCATTCCTTTGCCAGCATTCTACCCTTCCTCTTCTTTCACCCACTCTCTAGTCCATCATTACCTCTGTACTTTTCTCCTCCCCAGTCTCATTTACTACCTTTTGCTTCTCAATGCTTTACCAGCCCCATCTCATTCCCTAACAGTTATAATCTCTCCACCTCCATGTCCTTTCTTATATCTTACCCCCGTCCATGATTCCATTTCCCTTTTCACTTCTCCCATCTCTACCCTCTTTCACCTACTTCAAGAAAGACCAGTCTTCTTGTGGCTCTCATCCACTTCATAGCTCTCTGTCCTTTTCAACTGCCCCCAACCCCTTCCCAAACCTTTCATATCCTTCAAACCTTCTTTGCTCCCCATATTTCTGCTCTTAGTTTCACAGCCCTACTCATACCACTCACCAAAACACCTTGTCCCCACTGTCCTCTTAACCTCTGATCAATTACTTAGTCGCCACTATCCCCCCAAGCAACTCCAAGTTCCCACTCACAATCCCATCCAAGCCCGAGTACCCAGCCAATTTTAGAGTTTTTCTTATGTTTTCTCACCCAATCTTAGTCTCCACCGTCAGTCCCTGCTTTCTCACATCCCATGTCCCTAGTACCTTCCCTCCTACCTCCTACTCCCCTTCCCCCAGCAACTACCCATTTACTTCCTTTACCAAAATTCATTAACTGCCTTTCCTCCTTCCTACCCCACAATACATTCTTATACCCCTCCCTCTCAACCTTCCCTTGGTTGACCTTGCTTCTGCCCCACTTCCCACAATATCTTTCCTCCTCTCCCTTCTCACTCCCCCAGCATCTGCCTCTTTTTCCTACTCTGACTATAGCATTTGCCAGCATTAGCCCCAACAACAACAACAACAACAGCAGCTCCCTTTCAATCCCAGGACCCCAGCCATAGAATTTGCTTCCTTCCAGTCCCAGCCTTTTTCAAGTCCAATCTCCTCTGACCTAGTATCAGCCCATTTCAAATCCCCCACCCCCAATATCAGTTCATTTCTAGTACAAGCCACCAGCCCCAGTATCAGCCCATTTCCAGTCCCTCCCAGCCCTAATATTAGCCCATTTCCAGTACCAGTCTCAGCCAAAGTATTAGCCAGCCCCCCAGTCCCATTATCAATTTACAGTCCCAGCCCCCCCATTCCCAGTATTAGCCCACTGCCAGTATCAGTCAGACCCTCAAGCCCCTGTATCAGCCATTTCCAGTCCCCCCAGCCCACTCAGTCAGAGTATCAGCCCATTTCCAGCCCCCTAGCCCAGTTCCTGCTCATCCCACAGCCCCAGTATCAGCCATCCCTCTCCCTTCCTGCAGCAACACAGTCACAGGAGCATTTGCCTTTGTTTCCATGGCTGCATTAAACATCATCATATTTTAATACATCAGTCAACACAATGTCAGATCTTTCTAAAGATATAAATCTGATGTGGTGAACTAGTGAACACTTCGTTATGACTGAATAATGAATTCTATTCCACTGCACATGCCAGTTTGTTCCAAGTTTCTTAAAACTAATATTACCAAGAGCCGTCAAACTAACCAAACCTTCTTGGCTTCCTCCCTCTGGTCTCATTTCACTTCTTGCTTTGTCTGGAGGTATTTCATTTCATGTGTTGCTTGTAGTGGTTCTCAAACCAGTCGCCGGGAAACACCTAGCCAGTCAGGTTTTCAGGATAGCCGTAATGGATATGCATGAGAGAGATTTACATATACAGTCCCCATTGTATGCAAATCTCTCTAATGCATATTCATTGTGGTTATCCTGAAAACCTGACAGGTCGCATGTGTCCCAAGGACTGGATTGTTGTGGCAACCCAAAGAACACCATCAACCCGCTGCAACTAGTAATGAATGCTGCCGCACGCGTCTTAGTGGGAGCCTCAAGAAGAGAACATATTACGCCGATCCTAATGACTCCCAATAAAATGCAGAATTACCTATAAAGCGCTCCTTATCACATTCAAGGCCTTCTATAAAATATCGCCATCAACGATCTCTGACCTCATCTGTCAAGCACCTAGTACAAGATCAAGAAGACTTCTCACGGAAAACATGCTAGTCATACCCAGCGAATCCACAAATTGGTCCCAATCAACGATCAACAGGACATTTAATTCTTTTGCCCCTAGATGTTGGAATAAACTCCCCCCAGATATTAGAGCAATACGAGATATTAAACAATTCAGAAAGGCTATCAAGCACTATTTATTCACAGAGTACTTTCAGCCACCGTAACTTAGATCACCTGCAACAAATACCTCCAGTTCATAACAAAAACCCAAATGCACTAGAATTAAGCAATGTAGTTGTATATACATCTCTAAATACGGATGTCTTTGTTGATTTAATGGAATTGTATTATAAATAGTGTATCCCTTTTTATCCAAGTTCTTAACCTGTTATCTGTAAACTCATACTTGTTTAAATGTACTGAGTTGTTTTGTTCCATGTAAACCGCGCTGATGCCGAATAGTGCGGTATAGAAGAAACTTTAAATAAATAAAATAAATAAATTATTGGCACCCTTGCATTTTAGGTATGTTGTGTACAATATCTTGACATACAGCTGGAATATTTCCAATTATTTCTCATCATAATATTTTAATAGTATGTTCAAAGGAATACAATGGGGAACTGATACGTCTCTGGCCAAGTAATGAAACAGAAAGCTATGGGCACACTTCAGTTCTGGAAGTCTGAATGATCTCTCTGCAGTTTCATTTTAATAAAATTGCTGAGAGATCATTCAGAACTGAAGTGTGCCCATAGCTTTCTGTATTGTTACAAGGCTAGAGACTTATCAGCTCCCCCCCCCCCCCCTTGTATAACAAAAAAAAGAGGTCTGTGCAACTTAGACAAAGTAATTTCTGAGAAAAAAAAATATGACCTGGACAGGATTAATGGCACCCTTCATTAATATTTGGTTGCACAACCGTTGGCAGTGATGACAGCCTCCAAACATTTCGTACATCTGTCTGCTGGTAGTTTCTCCCACTCTTCAACTGTGATTTGTTCCAGTTCATGAATGTTTCCAGGATTCCTTTTACCAATGGCAGATTTCAGATCTTTCTAGAGGTTCATGATTGGACTGAGATCAAGACTCATTGCTGGCCAGTTTAAAACAGTCAATTTGAGGGGATCCAAGATGGCTGACACGCGTTGATAGGTGTCGGCGGTGTCTCCTTTTTTTCTTCATAAATTTTGCTTATTTGCATTCAAGATGCCTAGAAAACGGAAGGCAAAGCATTGGGAGACTCCCAAGGCTACGATAACGACGCCGACGCCGACTACGGGGCCAATCGATGTGTTCGTGCAGCCCGTGGGAGCTGGTGTGCATCAGGAACAGAGCTTGTTGAGGGCGATGGAGGCGGAAGGAGGCCTCTCACGCCCTTCTGAGCTACAGGTCACCTTAAGTCCTGATACCCGAATTCCGCCAGAACAGCCTACAGCGCCAGACGGGAGGAACAGCAGAGGCCGTGTCTCTGATTACTGAGAGGCTCGTTGCCATACCGCCGACGCTAGTGGGAACGGAGGCGGAGGTGTTGGTTCCCTCTGCCGAGTTAGCTGGCGTGGAGAAGTCGTCAGCTGCTACAGGAGTGACCCCGACGGATATGGACAGAGTGGCTGGATTGGATGTTTGCTTCAAAACGCCAGTACAATCCGCTCTTCAGCGCCCAGATGTGGTTACGTTGGAATCCTTATGGGATGGCCTTAGGGCGTTAGAAACCTCTTTTACATCTCAGTTCGCTGCTATGTATGAGGTTTTTCCTTCTTTGGCTCGTTTAGTCATGCAGCAGAAGCAAGAGTTGGCAGATATATCATCCAAGGTTGCCCAGTTGGAGGTAAAAATGGAGGACGCAGTTACAATTCCAGGTACTGTTATTAAGGATTTGTCCACAGTCCATGGGAAGATAGAGATGTTAGAAAATTCGGTCCGCAAGAGGAACCTGCGCTTACTGAATTTTCCCCGTCTTCCGGTTAAGTCGCCGAAAGAGTTGTTTCATACATATGCTACCTCTATTTTGAAAATACCCTTGGAATCAATCCCTCCTTTGGCTAGGGTTTTTTACTTGCCAACGGCTAAGCGCAAGACCCATGGAGTTTCTTCTCCTGCTCATTCACCTCCAATGGACTCACTGGATCTGACTGGGTTCTTGGAAACTACTGATCCTGCTTATGTTCCTAGAGCAACTTTGCTGCTGACGGTTGCTTTTGACTCAGACCGGGACTTTTTGTTGAAATTATACTTTAAAGTTCGAAATGAGCCATTTATGGGGGGTGTAGTTAGGATGTTTCCTGACGTCTCAAAAGCCACACAGAAACGTCGACAGCAGTTTTTGTTGCTTAGACCTCAGGTTTTACAGCTGGGAGGTCTTTTCTTTCTTAGATACCCTTGTCGATGTTTAGTCAAATATCAGGGTGTTAGCTATACTTTTTTTGAGCCTTCCCATCTAACCCAGTTCATAGTAGGTCGGAGTGCTCTCCTGGTTTAGTATATTCAGGATTTATTTAATACAGCTCCTTCTCGTGTTATATTTCCTAAATTTATTTCCTTTGATTTGTGTCTTGCTTCCCCTCAAATTTGTGGGCTAGTGAATAGTTACTTTACTAATTTTGAAGGCTAAGGGTTTTCCTTATGCTGTATTGATAGTAGTGTTTTCTTTTGAATATTCTTTACTGTAACAGGATGTATCTTGCGAGTTATTTTGAAATTATATAAATAAATAAAAAAAACAGTCAATTTGTTTCTTTTTAACCATTCTTTTGTAATTTTGGATGTATATTTTGGATCATTGTCCTGCTGGAGGACCCATGACCTTTAACCTAGACTTAGCTTTCTAATACTAGGTAGCACATTTCACTTCAAAATAACTTGGTAGTCCTCTGACTTCATTATTCCTTTAATACGTTCCAGGCCTCCAGTTCCTGAGGCGGCAAGAAAGCCCCGCAACATTATGGAACCTCCACCACACTTAACTGTAGGAAGGGTATTTTTTTCCTTATAAGCTTAATTTCTTCTTCTGTAATTGTATTGCTGGTCTGCATTGCCAAAGAGCTCAAGTTTGGTTTCATCTCTCCACAGAACATTTAACCAGAAGAACTGTGGTTTCTCAAGGTGGGTTTGGGCAAAGATCAGGCATGCCTTTTTATCTTTGACTTTGAGCAGTGGGGTCCTCTTTGGACTTTTCCATGAAGTCCTTCTTTGTTTAGTGCGCAGTATATGGTGCAGGTTGAAACCACCACTCTAGACTGCTCGAGGTAAGCCTTAAGCTCTTTGGATGTTGAACGTAGTGTTTTTCCAACAGTTCGCACTAACTTTCAAAGACCTCTTGGATTAATTTTCCTCTTTCCACCATGTCTTGGAAAGTTCTTGACAGTTTCATGAGCAGAAAACTTCTCAATAACACTGCAAAATGTAGACAAAGGGATCCCAAGTTTGATGATAATGGCTATTCTGACAGTCTCAGGCAGCTCTCTTGTCTTTACCATTGTGAAAATGGAACAGGGAGTGAATATGGCCATTTTAAACATTAGAGCCATCATTCATTGGTTGATTATAAAGTCATATGAGTACTGACAATTGATCACAGATGCATCTAATTTTACTGCAATGGGAATGTGGTTCTTCTGGTCAAACTGATTTGAATAGATTATAAGGGTGCCAATAATCATGTTCTCCTGACCACTTGATTTCTAATATCTATTATTCCTTTGGGAACCAGTTGAAACTATCACACCCTAAATGTGTAAATAAAGAAATGTGTGCAATTTTTTTGTTGGATCACTCACCATGAGAAGAAACTTTTCCTCTCTCGTAGTGAGCCCTCCATTTTAATCATTTAGAAAGGACCCAAACGGATCCAACAACATAGAATCAACAGCACATTCGGCTGCCATTAACGTCAAAGCTAAGAAATGTGTTTATCTCTTCTCATTCGGCTGCTATTACAACCAAGAAATGTGTTTATCTCTTCTCAAACTTTCCCAATAGGGATCTCATAAAATCATTTAAATAACATGAATCATCATCAATGTACTTAGCTGAGGTCATCTGTATGCTCCCGATGTTGCCTTTCGAGCCCGAGAAGTTAGAATTTTAAAGGGACAAACAAATTTGCGTCCATCTTCTTACTGCTCACAGTTTGTAATTCTAACTGCTCTGAAGGCTATTGGGTCAATCAAAACAGCAAGGTTCTTGCTACACCAATCAGTGTTTCAAGCCGCTCAGCTTTCAAGCTCTTCTTCAGGTGAATGAACCTTACCAACCACTGGTTCCAGTTTTATACCAACTGAGAGTGAGGTCAAAGAACTATTATCTCTAAACAACACCTGACTCACAATTTCCACGATAACAATTTTAATCCCCATCAGTCAATGTCTGCATTCATACCCTTGGGGGCAACCGATTGCAAACGAAAAATCCACTGCTGTTCTTTAAACTATAGCTTGGCTTTTTGATCCCCTCCTCTCATAGAAAGGGGAACCCAATCCAAAATCTGCCACCTAAGATCTCCAAATTGATGGCCTGCTTGCTGGCAATGCGGGACCATAGGCACTGAGATCTGCCTTGCATTAATACGTGATCTGTGCTCTAACAGGCGTTTCCTTATCCGACGAATTCTTCTGCCTACATACTTAAGATTACACGGACATATCAATAGATATACAACATAGGCTGTCTGGCAAGTAGATGAACAATGTAATGCATACTGATGGCCCGTGGTTGGATCCTTCCATGTTTCTCCTTGCAAGGTGTTGTCGCAAAAATCACACTGACCGCAAGCAAAATGACCCCTCTTCTGTGTTGGGGGTCCTGACTGGTTATACTTGCTGGTATGTACTACCAAATCCCCTATAGTCTGAGAACGTTGGTATGCTATAATTAAAGGCTTTTGAAAGTACTGATGTAAAGATAGCATCGACCAATGTTGTTTCAAAATAGCTACCACCTTCGTGGCATTAGGCAAAAAAGGCAGAACCTCTACTATCTTATCTGTAGATCTTCGAGACTGAGATTGTTCTCCCTGCCAACAACCTGGATGTTTGTAAAGGGCTCTCTTAAAAGTTTGATGAATAATAGAGATGGGATAACCTCTGTCTCTAAGGCGATGGCTCAATTCTTCTGCATGACGTCGGTATTCAGAGACGGAAGAAAACAATCTCCTAATGCGGAGAAACTGACCAAATGGTAAACCCTTTCTCAGAGCTGGGGGATGGTAACTGGAATAGCGGAGAAGCACATCCCTTTGTACCGATTTCCTGTATAGTGTGGTCTGCAATGAAGAACCTCGTATAGACAACAAAAGATCCCAAAACTCAATCTCTTGATGATGATATTTAGGGGTAAACTGTAGATTCTTATTAAGTGAATTAATCCATATGAAGAAATCTTTTAAAGAAAGTTCTGAACCCATCCAAATAAAAAAGATGTCATCTAAAAATCTTTTCCACAGCAAAACGTGCTGGAACCTTACAGAACCATAAACAAAACTCTCTTCAAAATGTGCCATGTACAAAGTTGCCACCGAAGGTGCTATTCCAAACTTCTGCTGATAAATACGTAAATACCCGCCGTAAATACCTCATGTTCCATGTAAACCGCACTGATGTTGAAGAGCGCGGTATATAAACGAATTAAATAAATAAATAAATAAATAAATCCGGGAATCATAAACAAAATAATTATGTTCTGGCAATGTCCCAGTTTTTATACTATTTCCTACTATATCCTTTTTAATTGGCACTTGTTTTATTTAATTATTTTATGTGTCAAATATGTGTGCATATATAGCCCAAAGACATTTCACTGCGTACTTTTTTTTAAAGAGATATTGGACATTAGGGGTTGAACTGCAAGTGTGCAAATAATGTTGACCACTACTGTATTATGGATGTTCCTCTTCCTTTAAGGTCAGTTCCACCAACGTAGTGCTAACACAGGCAATTGAGGGTGATCAGCACAACCTCTTCCTGGTTTTCTTAGGTCCATTCCTGTAAGAATGAAAAGCTGGACTTGCTAAGGTATTACTGAATTTGACCACAGAAGTAATAAAATTTAGCAAGAAACAAAAAATAAATCCATAATTTTGGTCTACAATATATATTGGGCCCAATTTTCAAAACTGCTGATATTCAAATGCCACAATCCCACCGCCAGGACCTATCAGCAGCTGTTTCAGCCCTTTAATCAGCTTGGGCACGAAGGAGCCATTCTCTTCTGCACAGCCCTGATCGGCTGCAGCAGAAGGGTGCGGGCAGATGAACTCCTCCCTGCTCCCTACTGCCGGGACCTATCAACAGCTGTTTCAGCCCTTTAAACAGCTTGGTGCTTGAAGGTGCGCCCGCGCCTGGTAGGCCCATGCTTGAGGGTCTCACCAGAGGGCCCTTTGGCGTGGCCCTGAGGCAGGACAATATCATCCACCTTTTACACTGCCCTATGCTGCAGTACCGCAGCACCAGAATGTAAGTTACATATGCCGAATCTTGGACAATCAGCACAACTGCTCTTCACTATTCATTGCCTGTCTCCATTATTACTCTAACATGCTATGATCCCTAGCTTATCTGCGTGTACAAAGGTTATTGATGTACAAGTGATATATCTTGCTTGTAACCTAACTTACTGCTCTTTTAAATGCAGTTCTTTATCTAAGATCATTAATCAAACTGCTGCTGTGTATCTAAGCCATTCCTCTTGCTATTTTAAATAAGACACCTCAAGCTTACCTCCCAGTCAATTTCTGTATTAGCATACCAGCTAAATGTCTTACATTCATAAATGGCTCGTACTCTTCTTCCTCTCTACCCTACTCACAGGCAGCCTAATAACCCACTCAACCCCCCCCCCCCCTTGCCCTATCCCAATTATTCACTCTCCCAGGCCCACCATACCTTCTCCAAACTATCACCAACCTCACAGCACAACAGAAAGGCTGTGTGATTACTCAGCATTTCCATAAGCCCTATCACTGAGTTGCCTGTCTCCTACAATCTCCACTTAATCAGCACTATCAAGTGCAGCCTGATCAGTGCATGTTCTGCCCGCAGTAAAATCCAGACACTGGTTGACCACATTACCGACGACAAAATTGATATCCTATGTATTACTCAGGCATGGTTCACTGAAACCGACAGTGCCCTGCTCAACCAACTGAACATTGGCACCTATGACATTTATAACTGTCCATGCAGTCTTAGTAGGGGAGGCGGAGTCTGCATCCTCTCTAATAAATACTTGCACTTCACCACCTTAAGCACAATCTCCCCCCAAGAACTGGATCTTCTCATAATATCCAACAAGCAACTTATCATCTGTCTTGTCTACAGAGCACCACACCACAGTGCCGACCATCTGGATACTCTGCTTGAAACTATTTGCTCCCATGCCTCTCACCATCAACGCCACATTCTCCTTGGTGACCTCAATTTCCCCTCAGCCAACACCAGCCAGAGCAGCACCTTCCTCCAAGCTATGAACGATCTACAATATACACAGATTATCAACACCTCAACACACTCCAAAGGAGGTGCCCTTGATTTGCTATTCCTCCATGCAGACCTACTCAATACACCTCACTGCTTTTCTCCCACCCCCTCCCCATTCCCCTGGTCCGACCACCACCTTTTAACCTTCTCACTGCCTCTTCTTCATATCAACTACCCTCCCCAGGTTGAACTTCCAACAGCAAGAAGATTTATCACCTTCAATGAACCTTCTTTCATTAAAAAAACCATCCCGGCACTAAAAGCTGCATCAGAGAACACAGACCTCAACTCAGTAATTAACGCCTGGAACTCCATCATCTCCAATGCCTCCAAGGCCCCAACACAAATGACCCCCAAAGCTTTTCGAGCTTGTGCACCCTAGTATTCTGCCAGCCTAATAGAACAGAAGCGTGTGGTCCGAAAACTTGAACGCAGGTGGAGAAAATCCAAGGACCCCCTGCTACACTCCATCTACCTTGACCGTCATACAACCTACCATAACAGCACACTTAATACCAAACAAGAGCACTATAACAACATCCTCCTCCGTGCCATCAACAAACCCACGGAACTCTTTAATCTTATTTATTTTATTTATTTATTTAACATTTCTTATATACCGCACTCTTTGTCATCATTGAGGTTTACAATAAAACAGTATCATACTTGGTCAGTCAATTCTGGCCTATGTTTACATATAACAGAGCTTTAACATGGAGGTAAACTGGGGGAAACTATATACCCCCACCATCTTGTCAGAACTCTCACAAGAGATCCCTCCCAGCCTCATCAAAATCACACCATTGACCCTCAAGTGATGGCTGACTTCCTAAAAACCAAACACAACCTGCATTATTCCTCTATCCTTGTCAAACCAACACCTACCTGCACAACCTCCACCATCCAACCATGGACTGAATTCAGAGATGTCCCCCCCAGATAAATTCAGTGACATCCCCCCAGATGAATTCATTGACATCATCTCTCACATCAACAGCACCACCTCTCCACTGGACCCCTGGCCTATATCATGGATCAAATCAGCTAAAATACAGCTCTTGCCCTTCATGTCCACCATCCTACAACCTTCCTTTTCACAAGCCTACCTCCCACCATCTCTCAAAAGAGCTTCCGTAAGACCTCTCCTGAAGAAACCCAACTTAAACCCAAAATCACTCACCTCATACAGACTCATTGCCAGTGTTCCATTCCTCACCAAAATCGCCGAAAAAACAGCTCAACTCCAGCTAAAGGAGCACATTGATTGATATGCACCCCTAGATAAAAAACAACATGGGTTCCGCCCCTTCCACTGTGCCGAATCACTGTTTACCTCACTTATGTCAACTCTCATTTCCTGAACAGAAAAAGCCTCTAACGGATACGTGCTTCTCTTTCTCAACATCTCAGCAGCTTTTGATACAGTATCCCACCAGATCCTCCTCAATCAACTCAATAGCATTGGAGTCCAAGACAAACCTTTCAAATGTTTCAACTTCTACCTTTCACAGCGAACTCAACAAATAAGAATTGGCAATTAGTCCTCAACACCATAAACCCTTCCCCAAGGGTCTGCGCTCTCATCCTTACTGTTCAACATCTACATCAGACCTCTCTGCAGCACAATCTAAAAGTTCAATGTCGGATATCAAATTTATGCCGATGATATAATGATTTTTACCCCATTTCACACCTCTGCCCCTGACTACTCTACTCTCACTGTTTGCTTCAAGGAAATCATCACCTGGCTGCAGCTTCAGAACTTAACAGTCAACTTCTCTAAAACCGAGATCCTCCATGTGACCAAAGACCCCAATTTTTCTCCTCCACTCTCCATCAAAGTTGATGACACTGAACTGCATGTTAAATCACAGGTCAAATAACTTGGCATCATCCTGTATCACCAACTCAACTTTCAACCATATACAAAGAACATCACCAAGAATATTTACTTCAAGCTTCGAACCCTCCTCAATTTACACCCTCTTCTCCCCCCCCCCCCCGAGAGCTTCCGTACAGTTTGTCAGGCCTCCATTACACCCCTGCTTGATTACTGCAGCTCTATACTTCAAGGACTCCCTAAATCCACCATCGCCCCTTTACAGCTCACACAAAACACTGCAGCACGCACCATAGCCAGAGTTTCCAGACACACCCACATCACCCCTATACTGAAACACCTTCACTGGCTTCCCATCATATCCAGGATCAAATTCAAAGTTCTCACTATCATCCACAAAGCTCTTATTAACACCCCTTCTGAACATCTCCAAACACTCATCAGACTTCCACATTCTAATAGACCACGTAGACAGAACACAGTTAACCTTCTCCTCCCTCCACCACAGACATATAAGAGTTCACAACATGCTCGTATGGGAGCCTTTGAATTATATGCCCCCAACCCTCTGGAATTCACTGCCCTCCTCATTACAGTGTATCCAATCTCATATAGCCTTCAAAAAATACCTAAAAACGCACCTTTTCGAAGACTACGATGGATCATCTCCCTTAACTGGCTCCCAACAGCAACATCTCCCCCTCTAACCCTTTTCCATTCCCCCCTCCCCATAACTACCTAACTCCAAGCAGAATGACCTACATTTCTTTATGTAATATAAGCTCGCTGTCTAATCTGCCCACTGACATACCGCAAATGCATTGTACATAGTTTATTGTGTTAAAACGCCCCTGCATGCCCCCCACCCCTCCTTTACTTACCGTTCTATATTAATATGTTAAATGTGATTTTGCATGCCCATTCTGTTATTTGTATACCATTAATTGCAATTGTTAACTCTACCGTGTTCAATGTAAACCATTTTATTTGTTCTATGTAACCGTTTTGACTGGTAGAAAAATGGTATATCAAAACCAGTTAAATAAATAAATAAATATTGGCAGGATATTCAACGGCAGTGTACACATAAGAGCTGCCGCTGAATATATGGGCTGAGTGACACTAATGGATAAGTGCCGGCATCTCCTGATTAGCATGCTTTTTAGTCGGTGCTTGCCCAGATTGCAACCAAGGCATGCTTTTCATGTGGTTTAGGTTTTCCGGACAAGAGCCAATGAAAATTGCACTAACCAGGTAAGTGTAGATACCGCCCCCATTCTGTGCATGGATTGCCCCTGCACTAACTGGATAGGACTGTCTGGGCAGCCTGTGGAGATATTCTGAATAGTACCACTGAATATCACGGCCTGCCCCCTTACCTGGCTAACCTCCAATTGGCTGGCTGGCTAAGGGCTTTGAATATTGGTTTGATTATTGTTATTATGAATTTTGGTAGTAGTGACTGTAATTCAGGCTGTATGTCCAACACCAGTGTAATCAAATTAATCTAATTATAGTTTACAAGGAGCAGTGTCTTCATGCAACACACCAACAGAGCTGATTAAAAATAAGATTATGTTGAAATATTGCTAGCTAATATATATTCCTCTGAACTCTCAGGAGGAGAGAAATATCCTTTTAATTAAAATTTATTTGCAAAGTTTGTGTACTTAGTTCTGTTCCAAGTACATGTGCAGTTCAGCAGAGGCTTGCTGTGTCATGAGGGATAGAACAAACATTCTTTTGCTGCACAGCAGGGCTGAAACTTTGGAGAAAAAATATTTTAATTAAAATTGTTCTATTCTTAGGAAGAGATTTGTCTGTGTGTAAAGCCTGTCTTACATGTGAAGAAAGCTTTTATAAAATTGCGAAACCTCATATGCATTATAAATACACGCACGGAAATGTGGGGCTGATATTCGGAATTCTTAGCCGGTTGACCAGCAGGAGGCCATCTGGATAAGGGCAATGACTCAGATATCAGGAAAGTGACGCTGAACTCTACAGACCACCCGGAACTATCTGGTTAGTTCAGGCAGGGGCCGTAGACGGAGCAAGGGCATGTTGGTGCTATCTGGATAAGTACCGTCACTTATCCAATCAGCACAATGACACCTAGCCGGACAACTTGGACAGCATGAAAAGCAGGCCTATGTTGCAATCCAGATAAGTACCGGCTGAATATTGCCCTGATATTTAAGAACTACAACTTACCACTGTGGTGTTTGAATATCAGGCCCTGTGTGCCTACTTTTACACAGGGGAGGTAATTTGGACAGAGCAGAGGCAAACTTGTAATGTATGTGGATAATCTGTCAAATAGACAGGTAAGCATGTAGAATACAGGTTCTCATTTACACCTTCACAGCCGGAGTAAATTTGGTGTGTTGGCATTTTTGTGCTATTGGTGCTGTATTCGGGAACGTATTTTATAAAGACACGTGGAGTCCGATTCTGTCAAGGGCACATCTGGGCCATCCGGATGGCCCAGAGCAGGACGAGCTCGTTAGGACCCGATTCTGTAGCGCAGGAGCAAAACGTTCCCGTGGCATACAGGATCAGGCCCGAGGATGGTTTGGCATGTCCCTGCATGCCTAAGGGGAAGTCCTCCCCACAGGTTCCCCTGGCTCCTGCAGCGCCAACCCTCCACTTCCTCACTGCCTGACCCACAGCTGGGGCATGGATCGGGTGGCGGTGACCCCCCTGCTCCCAGCCCCGGCCCCAGGGGGGATGTTTGGTCCTGATTCCACAGTTAGTGCTGATTATTCCACCTTTGAGCTGGAATAATCTGCATGTTCCCCCTGACCCCACAGGATATACAGGGCCATGACCTGAATCAGCCCTGTACGTCCTGCTACCTCGGCCCGCCCCCGCTCTGCCCCCCCCCCCCCCAGCTCTCCCCATCCTGCTGCTCTAGCCATATGGGTAGAGTCAGAGGGGGAATATGGGAAGGATGGCTTGCCCCGCAATTTGTGTCTCAGAATCGGGTCCATAGGCCCCTTTTTGGGCTTCTCACATGGTCACTGTTAAGGGTAACACTTGGTGGCTAGAGTTTGAGTCCTAGCCACAGGTTTTCAGAAGGTGCCCAGGAGCATGACTTGTAGCCAGTGCCAGTGTTGTAGTGGTCAGACAAGAAACAGTAAGAGGATGGGTAAAAAAATAATCCTTGGTGGTCGGAATGAAGGCTCATGGGCCAGATCCCAGCCCTGGTTCCCACTAATCTGAAAGAAATAAGAAAGAGGAAAAGGAAGAACTACTTGGCCAAAAGAAATCTCTTTCTAAGGGTAACGGCTGATACATTTTCACGCTATCAACCAGCCAATGATATGTGAATTGTACATACGTTTTGGAGTCTTTTAAACTGAAGCAAACTTTATAAAGGACAGCGATTAGAAATGTTTTCCTTTTTCTGTGATTCCTTGGGGAGCTGTGAGCTATGTTGGCTAGGGCTAACCTTAGACTGCTACCATTTTTCAGCAAATACTAAAAGCTATATGATATGCCCCTTTTGTGTGCACGCAAATTCAAGCTGGCCGTCTGCATACCTGCGCCTAGCTTTCTTCAGGGCTAAAGTAAAACTTAATTATAACAGATTTGGCTTCCCAGACACCCTGCCTTTTCTTTTGCATGCATTTGGTTCCCTCCTTCGCATCTAACCTCATTGCCAAAACCTCCTGAAGAGAAAATAGAGATTATTTTACATTACCTTAAAGAGCCCCTTGTGCGCATTTGCCTTATTAAATAAGCAGCAGAATATAGAACATTGAATGGACAGCGTTGATGAAAACGAAGCAAGAGGCGTGCAGAATGAATGGATTCATGTATGGCATTGTTCCTCGTCTGGGCGGCTGCCAAGGAAAATCTCACATTGGGCAACCAGGAGACCTAAGATACACTTTTTGAGGCGCTTCCAGTTTCTTAAAGTGGAATACACTGCTGTAGTTAGCTGGCAAGCAAAACAAATCTCTGTATGATTTTCTTCTATGATGATGGAATTCATGGCTGGGATGGGCCATGACAGTGTCCTAATTTGGACACTAACTTGGTCAGAGGAGGGAAAGGGCAGGGGGAAGGGTTATACCTTTTCAGATTTTGGTTTGGAGAGACTGTTATTTGGAACTGAAATTTGAAAACGGAATCTTTTGGCCCTGTTACATTTGCTCCACTCAGCTTGGTTCGCCTTTGAAAAGCATGCGTGGGTTGGCTTTTAGACTGGGTAGTTCATATTTCCAGTACAATGCCACCAGCTTTGCCCGAGTCATCATATAAAGGCCAGTCAAGATGATATTATTTTGATATGAGGTTCTCTCTCACTTCGGCAGTCATGTCACAAGAATCAGATGTCTTTGGGGTGCCTGCCATCTCTGCCAGTACTGTCAGTATAATACATTTTGTAGAGAAATGAAAGGAAATATGGAGAAGGCTGGTTTAGTGTTTGGTGAGCATAGATGAGGCTAACTTGCTTTTGATCCAAGTTCCCTGGGTCAGAGGCCTCTATTGATTTGGAAGCCCCAAATTGTGAAAAAACATTTTGATTTTTTTGGCTATGCCATTTAATTTTATATCTATGTCTTTTATCTCATTTTGTTTTCCCACACATATCATTTGTTTTGTTATGGTGCACACTTTGGGGCTAATTTTCTAAGAGAGGTGCCTAAAGATGTTACATTTACATGCACAGGTTTTAAGGACTTAGGGGCATAAATGGGCACTTAGGCAGTTGCTATTCAGTATTTTCAGTGTGGGCATGCAGAGAGGTGCAGACCGGGCGGAGTGTAGGCAGAGCCTGTAACTTACTCACGCACTTGACAAAACTCGGCGTGAGCATTTACGCCGGCCTTAGAGCAGTCACAAGCACCTGCACCTTTGGGCCGGATAGGCGCATTCTAGAGGCCTAAAATTAGACGCCTGGTTATAAAATTACTCTCTTTGTGGCTAATTTTCTAAACCTTTTCCACATGTAAAGCATCTCTTATAAAATTAGGTCACATTTCGCAGTATAGCAGGGTGCACTTAGGGACGTGCCTTGGGAATAGGCGTCCTCAGGGGAGAAGTTGGGGCAAAGCATTGATCTGCATGGGTGTTTTATAAAATTCGTGCCTATGTGAGTACTGTATGCTATAACATTTATGCTGCTCCCAAGCGGAGGGTAAAGATCAGCACCTACACTCTACACACTAGTTCTGCAGGATTTGCACTAGTATCTTATTGCAACACAAAGGCACCAACATACCTGCATAAGATAAGCTTAAAATAGGTCCTCCGCCACCCCCAAACGTAGGCACTCTGTTATAAAATGATCCTTACAGAGGGAAATTTTGAAAGCATTTCCTTTGAGTAGAAAGCATATCACACATGTTAATCGGCTATCTGAAAACTGCAGATCCTGTAAGGCCACAGAGGGCCTAAGAAGGAAAGACACACAGCCCTCCATTGCCTCAGGAAAAAAATCCACGTTTTTTAATGTCCCTGTTTAATGTACATTACTAAGTTTAAGTTACAATGTAAACCGCTTTGGCTGAAATGATAAAGCGGTACAAAAAAATGCCTGTTAAATAAAACAAATAAATAAACAAATACACATAGGCACATATGTAGTATCTATTTTATAAATTGGAGATATGTGTCCACATGCCCTTATAAAATAGCCCACCAGAAAGCCGCTGCTGAAACTTATGCCTTTTCCAAGGTAGCAGTAGTTATGTGTGTGAGTGCACCAGTAAGAATAAGCACTTCAGCAGATATTTTAGATGTGCAAATCCCACAGTACAAATCCCATTCCTTCTTCCTCCATTCTCCACCCTTTGGAACACTTAGGGGTATATTTACTAAACAGCGGTAGCGGCTTCCTTGTGATATCGCAGGGAAGCCTCTTCCGCTGCTTAGAAAACATACCCCTTAATATATGCGGCATGAAATTCGGTGCTAAGGGCCGATATTCAATATAACATTTGCAGAAGAATTCAAAATGTTTAATCTAGAGGTTTCAAATTGTTCCTATATTCAGCAGCACCATGAGGGTCATTTTATAATGTATGCCTTGGTTAACGCGTGCTTTTATATGCGTCACTCAGTACTACAGTACAGTACTACAGTAAGAGTCAAGAACTTGCTTACTTTACTTTATAAGTACTGGGAAATGTGCACCAGATCTTAGCCTGATGTCTTACACCAACCCTATGGCTGGCATAAATAAACATGCATATCTTACGCATTGTAAGTGTATTTGTTCTTTCCTTTCTCAGCACTTACCCTTGAGACGTCCTCTAATTCTCTGGGCCAAAAGAACAAATACACTTACACGCATGTACACCAGTACTGTATAAAGCGTGTGAGTAATTGTGTGTTCTGTCCTTGCTCCTCCCAACCTCTGCCTCTGTGAACGCTCACAGTGAAAGTACCTGCCATTGACCTAACTCACGTACTTATAGAATAGTGACCAGCTAAACCATAAAGGCCCATCGGTGCACATAAACTATTGAAAATGCATGATTACCCCTGACAACCCTGCAGGTTAAGAATGCTGATCTTAAGTCTAATCATGAGCTTAGATATCTGGGCGTTACTCTGGACCAGTCCCTAAGCATGGAGCCACATATAAGCAATATCACAAAGGCTGTCTATCTTAAAAATACGTTCCCTCCGTCATCTCCGACCCTTACTGGAGACTGCTGACTTCCGTACTGTCTTCCAAGCCCTTATTACTCCGCTCTTTGACTACGCAAATATCATCCTGCATGGGCTTCCTGGATATTCTCTCCATCCTTTATAGTTAGCACGGAATACTTCTGCACGAACCATTTACGGAGCTTCCAGACACGAGCATGTATCTCCTTTCCTAATCCACCTGCATTGGCTCCCAATAAGCAGTCGACATAAATACAAAACTCTCCTGGTAACATTTAAAATCCTCCATCACCTTTCTGCATCCTCACTGGAAGAGCTCCTACACTGGACTCCGGACAACAGAGCAAGAAGAACAAATATGGTAAACACTCTCAGAATCCCATCCATAGCTAGAAAAAGCTCCCAATTTGCAATGAACAGAGCCTTCTCCCTCTTCGCCCCTCTACTATGGAACTCCCTACCTGCTCCTATTCGTCTCATTTCAGATTTGCCCACCTTTCGCAAAGCAATCTAAACGCACCTCTTCCATCTTGCTTTTGACCACGCAACTTAAAGCCTTGCCCATCAATATCAATATCATACTCAAGATTCTGTTAGACTGTAAATGGTTCCCAGTCTTACATGCTACTGTGTATCATCTATTTATGTAAATATGTTAATTGTTTTGTATCTTGTTCACATGTTCAATGAATCTGTTCGGTGTAATATGTTCAATGTAAACTGTTCCATGTAATATGTTGTTATATTGTAAACCGTGCTGATCATGAATAGTGTGGTATAAAACCAAATAAATAAATAGATGCTGCACAACTTTCTATGGATCCTTACGTGCCCAGTTTTAGGCACCCAGACTGCACCTATCTTAAGCCTAATAAGCGTAAGCATCCTAAAATGCACATTAAACCTAGGTGCAAGCTGGTGTAAACATCCATGCCTAGATTTTTCATGAACATATATAAGTTATACTAGTTTATAACTTTGTGCATAAATTTACGCTCTGCCCAAGCTCTACCTCTGTGCACACCCACACCAAAAGCACACGTCCTTGGCCTGATGTGTGCACTTACCTAATAGTGATTGTCTAAAGTCCGTTTCTAAAGGCCCATCAATATGTGTAAGTCATTGAAAATACAAGACTTATACCCATTGATGCTGCGTAGCTTTACACAACGCCTCATAAAATTACTTCCTATTTGTATAGCTAGTGTTTATGAATATATCAGTATAAATTTATTTATTAGCTTATGTCTTTGCAGTGGTAACTCAAGGTAAGTTACATTCAGGTACAGGGGTATTCCTCTGATCCTAGAGGGCTTATGATCTGAGTTTACATTTAAGGCACTGGAAGGTTAAGTGATTTGCCCTAGGCCACACGGACTATCAGTAAGGTTTGAATCCTGGCTTCCTGGTTTTAACCTGCTGCTCTAACCACTAGGCTACTCCAGCATTCTGAGGGTTGTCTTTTATTTCTAACTGCAAACCACATAATATATCTAGATACATTCAAAGGCTGAATTAAAATCATTCTCCATAGACACAAATCATTTTAGCTCAGAGATTCTCTATTGTGCATTCCTTAAAAATGAAGTGAGCACTAAACGGTTTCCTTAAGACGCATCCCTATCGTTTCATTGCCAAGCACCTTTATTTAATAATATTAGATGCTGTACTGGGAGTTTGCAGGGCTGTAAAGTTGCTATTCCTTCATTACCAATTTCATCAAAAGCCATTTTAAGCAAAGCAGTTTCAAATGTTCTATCAGAAGAGGTTTGGGAGGCCATCTTGGAAGCTCTATTTGTGATTAGTATCCATTTTAGAAAGGCTCAAATTGCATCTATGTGGCACGGGAGCATGGCAGAGGTGTTCTCCATTGTGGTCTATAAAAGATCCACATATACATCCGATTTTAGAAAGTTGCAGTGGACACGTCTAGATCTGTACAGTACCTCCTCCAGGGCAGGAATAGGCGTTGCTACAGCCAGCAACAACAGCTGGGAGAAGACGGGAATGCCCTCTGATTCCCTCCTTTTTGAACTCGTAAAATCTCTGACCAAAACTTCACAAAACTCCATCTCTGCAGATGATATAAAGGCCCAGACGCCTGCCGACCACTACGCCAAAAAGCTAAATCCGAAGCTTCCCACAAGCATGACCAAAGGCATGCCACTAGCTCTCACCACTCGAGAAACCACAACTGCCCCTCAAGCAGACCCAGAAACAGAATGGAACACCTTCCAGCAATTAGGTGAGCAACAAATCTTAAACATCTTAACCAACTTAAACACCACTACCTCCCCCCTCGACCCATGCCCAGCCGCTTGGATGAAAGCAACCAAGAAAGACAACGCAAAACCCATTGCGCACATTGTCAATCAGTCTCTGAAACAAGGAATCATGCCGTCTCATCTCAAGAAATCAATTATTAGACCCATATTAAAAAACAAGTCGCTCAACAAAAGTGACCCTGCATCATATCGCCCAATCTCAAGCATAGATTTCCTAGCAAAGATGATTGAAAAAGCGGTCCAGCACCAACTCCAGGACCACATGGACGAGATAAAAGCCCTAGATGAACATCAATACGGATTCCGTCAGAATCACGGAATGGAAACACTACTACTGGCACTCCTTGACAATCTACTTAGGGGCCTCGAGAACAAAAACTCCATGTTCATACTCATATTCATCGATATCTCAGCGGCATTCGATACAGTACATCACACCACCCTTTTGGACCGCCTGGCCTCGCTAGGTATAACAGGGACCCCCCTGAAATGGTTCACATCATACATATCCAATAGGATGCAACAAGTGCAATTCAACAACGACAGAGCTGATGCTTTCCCCCAAACCCAAGGGATCCCGCAAAGGTCTGCCCTCTCATCCCTACTGTTCAATTTGTATATAAAGCCGGTATGCAGTATTTTCCAGAAATACAACATAAATTACCACATATATGCCGACGATGTGATGTTATACACACAGCTCGACATAACACAGCCTAACTTCAGTCCACTAGAAGAATGCCTTGACATGCTCCAATCATGGCTTCAGCAAAACAACATGTCAATAAATCACAAAAAAACAGAGGTCATGTTCATGTCCAAGAAAGCCAATTTCATCCCGCCCACCACAGTCACACTAAACAAAAACATATACGATACAAAGCCTGTAATAAAGTATCTAGGAGTCCTACTTGACAGCAACCTCAAGATGGACAAACACCTCAGAACAGTTAACCGAGCCATCTTTTACAAACTCAAAATCCTTCAACCACTCCGCAATATCCTCGAGAAATCCGACTTTAGGTCTGTTGCTCAAGCACTAATCATTCCCCACCTGGATTACAGCAATGCCATTCTACAAGGGCTTCCAAAGAGCACACTAAGCATCCTGCAAATGGCTCAGAACGTGGCTGCAAGAGTCATCATGGAAAAGAAAGTCACCGACCACATAACCCCAGTTCTAATGGATCTGCACTGGCTCCCAGTGGCCGCCCGCATCATCTACAAACTACTCATCACAACATTTAAACTCATCAATGGCATCGCACCATCCTACCTCAATAACCTAATCACTATTCAACCTAGCAACAGGAACAGGAGAACTATGAATCTCAACACCCTATGTATCCCGACCAGCATAAGATCTGTCAAGGCCGAAACAAGCAATAGGGCGTTCACATACTCAGCGCCAATCCAATGGAACCAACTACCGCATGAATTAAGGCTCACAAACAACCTGAACGAATTTAGACGAAAACTGAAAACCTATCTGTTTCAAACCCACTACAACTTGATCTAACTGCGATACCCTACCTCAACCAGATCTCCTCTGCCGCACTCGGCAGCATGTAATCTAATAGTATATAGTCATGTATAACTTGTACACCTTGGCAACTAATTACGTACAAATTGTATATAACCATGTATAGTCTGTACACCTTGGCAACTAATTCTGTACAAATTGTATATATGGGGCCCTCCCCCAATCTACTGAAATCAAATGTATACCTTGATCTGTGTGCTTTAATCAAATGTGTATCGTATCCAAATGCTTATCCCGTGTTACGTAATCATTGACTAATCAAAATGTAAAACTGAAATCTCAATGTACCGTACAATACATTATGATTCTGTAAAGTAAACCGCTGCTGATCGTAGGAAGCAGCGGTATACAAGTGTTTACTAAATAAATAAATAAAATAAATAAAACGTTTTCTCCAACAAAAGAGCATATAATTACTGTAAGTACAGAAGACTTATTCTGAGCCGCCATACCGCTGCATGTCTGCACTTGCAAAATGGCAGTCAGGATGTATATGTGGCAATGAATACCCGTGTGCATTGTGAAATACTGTCAAAGATGTCTATGTTGCCGGCTTTGCAGACATGAATATTTCACCCATGCACATTTCTGAAATTGGGGAATAAAAAAGCTGGAACATCAACTGGCGGTAAACCCAGATCGTATAAAGCTCCCTTAAAATAACGAAAAGTCATGAACAGATTGCAGTAACCTTTTAGGGAATCTTATGCTTTACAGCCCATTGTGCTCACTACTCAAGTTTGAACATTTTGAGTGTGAAGCTATAAGAATCTTAATGCAGCTTCCCATAATATTTCTTCATTAAAAGCCAAAGTTAATTGTGAGAATTCATTTTTAGACCTCAGAAATTAAGAGAGCATTTTGACTCTGAAAGAAAAACTGGACTTCAAGAAAGGGAGAGAAAAGAAAATCCCCCAGGGCTAGTTATTTTCTTGTCCAAGTATATGTTTTGTACATAGTTGAGAGAGACAGAGTCCTGTTCAAGCTCTACTGAGGCTTCAAGGTGAACATAAGAACATAAGATATGCTATACTGGGTCAGACCAAGGTTCATCAAGCCCAGTATCCTGTTTCCAACAGTGGCCTATCTAGATCATACGTACCTAGCAGTTTCCCCAAAAGACACAGGTTCTGCAATGCTTGTACTGGGTCAAGCATTGATATCCTAGGTCCCTTCTTAATAATGGTTTATGGACCTTTCCTCCAGGAACTTGTCCAAACCTTTTTTTAAACCCAGCTACACTAACAGCCTTTACTACATCCTCCGGTAACAAATTCCAGAGTTTGATTACATGTTAAGTGAAAAAATATTTTCTTTTATTACTCTTAAATGGTTTACCCTGTAGCTTCATTGCATGTCCCCTAGTCTTTCTATATTCTGATAACATAAACAATCGATCTAAGTTTACCCGTTCCACTCCGTTCATTAATTTATAGACTTCTATCATATCTCCCCTCAGCCGTCTCTTTTCCAGGTTAAAGAGCCCTAACCTTTTTAGCCTTTCTTCATAGGAGTAGCCTTCCATTCCCTTTACCATTTTGGTGGCTCTTCTCTGAACCTTTTCTAATAACTCTATATCCTTTTTAAGATACGGCGACCGGAATTGCACACAATATTCAAGGTGCGGTCTCACCATGGAACGATATAGAGGCATTATAATAACTTTTGTTTTATTTTCCATTCCTTTCCTTATGATACCTAGCATTCTATTTGCTCTCTTGGCTGCCGCTGCACACTGGGCCGAGGGTTTTAACATGTTATCCACAATGACGCCTAAATCTTTTTCCTGGGTGGTGGTTCCTAATGTGGAACCTTACATCGTGTAACCATAGTTTGGGTTGTTCTTCCCTAGGTGCATAACTTTGCACTTGTCCACATTAAATTTCATCTGCCATTTTGATGCCCAGTCTTCTAATTTATCAAGATCCTCTTGCAATTTTCCACAATCCTCTTGGGTTTTAACAACTTTAAATAGTTTTGTGCCATCTGCAAATTTGATAACCTCACTCGTTATTCCACTTTTCAGGTCATTTATGAATATGTCAAAAAGCAGCAGACCCAGCACAGATCCCTGGGGTACACCACTATTCACTTTTCTCCATTGGGAAAATTGGCCATTTAGCCCAACCCTCTGCTTTTTATCTTTTAGCCAGTTCTTGATCCACAATAGTACACTGCCTCCTATCCCATGACTCTTTAGTTTTGCCAAAAGTCTCTGATGAGGGACCTTGTCAAAGGCTTTCTGAAAGTCCAGATACACAATATCAACCGACTCACCTTTGTCCACCTGTTTATTCACACTTTCAAAAAACAGGTGCTGAAACATTAATCACACAGTCCCCACACCACCGAAGTAACACCCACCTTACCCACACATACGTACCTAGTCACTCTGTGGCCTTCCAGATTGACTGGGTTTAGGCATAATCTCCAGGAACAAGCAGGAATGAGTCTTCACATATGGGTACGTCGGCGCCGATGGAGCCCACACGGAAATGCTCCCCCGCATCCAAACAGAAAGCTTTTGGGAGCATCCCTCGCGCCTGCGCGATGACTTCCCGCCTTTCCCACTGTCTCTCCCCAGTTTTCGTTTTTCCGCGGAGCCAACAGGACGTACCTCCTGTCACCGCAGAAACTTTTTTGTTTAAAATCCCTTTTTTCTTGTTTTCTTGTGGTCGCGGCTGTCTTTCCCGCCGATACCGGCACCGCCGGTGCTTTATTCTTTTCTTTTCAAACTTAGAGAAATAACTTCTCCTCGTTTTTTTTCTTTTATCTAATCGAGGCCTAACAGGCCTTTCCAACATGGAGCCTTCTTCCCCTAAGAAGTGCCTTCACTGCGGAAACTTAGTTTTATTTTTAGACTCCAGTGCCTGGTGTCTATCCTGTTTGGGTCCTGACCCCTTTTCCATGGGTCCATCAGGCTTTAGTATCGGGAGAAGACCTTCTTTTTTTTCGGGTATCCCTCGATGCCGATTTTCCTCCTGAGGTGAGGACATGGGTTTATTCTTCTCTCCAGGATCAGGTAACCCACAAAAAGTCTGTTAAGACTGGCCTATCCTTGATGGGTAGGTCTCATGCCCAGCATGATGACGGCTCCGGCCTTGCCCTCAAGACCCCATTGGCAGTAAGACCCCGGCGGGAGTCTTCAGGCTCCAAAGCATTTACGGGGTTTCAGGTTGTTCCTGGGGTTCACTCCTCACAGAACATACCTGAGCCATGCTCGGGGGTGGTATCCGCTTCGAGCGGTACCGATTCCCCAGCATCGGTACCGGTGTCGAGTGCTCCACTCTTCACCGAGGATTGTCAGCTGGTGTCCTCGGTACCTTCGGGGCCGATCGACTCTACCCAGACTGGCTTTCCTGCGTCCCCGCCATGCGCGGGGTTGGCACCGGCTTCGAGCGGTGCTGCTCCCCCGGCATCGGTACCGGTGTCGAGTGCTCCACTCTTCACCAGGGGTCGTCGTCTGGTGTCCTCGGTACCTTCGGGACCGATCGACCTGACCCGGACTGGTTTTCCTGCTTCCCAGCCATGCGCGGGGTTGGTGCCGGCTTCGAGCGGTGCCGATCCCCCGGCATTGGCACCGGTGTCGAGTGCTCCGCTCTTCACCAGGGATCGTCGTCGGGAGTCCTTGGTGCCTTCGGGGCCGATCGATACGACCCAATCTAGATTTCCTGTATCCCAGCCAACCGCGGGGTTGATACCGGCGTCGAGCGGTACCGATGCCCCGGCGTCGGCATCGGTGTCGAGTGTTCCACTCCTCACCGGGGATCGTCATCTGGTGCCCTGGGTACCTTCGGGGCCGACCGATAAGCCCCGGATGGGCTTTCCTCTATCTACGCCAGGCTTGGGGGGTACCGGCTTCGGGCGGTACCGATACCCCGACATCGGCGCCGGTGTCGAATGTTCCTCTCTTCACCAGGCGTCGTCCTCGGACGTCCTCGGTGCCTTCAGTACCGATCAATACGATTCCGATTGACCTTCAGGTAGTGGCATCACCGATTCCACCACCGACGCTCGGTTCGATGCCCAGCCTGGAATCCATCTCCAGTCTAGATGACTTGGTCACGACGCGTTTCGAAGCCGATCCATGTCGCCTTTGACTACGCAGTACAGGGGATGATCACCAAAGCTTTCTGGTTACCTCGGTACCGCTTCGGCAACCTCCGATACCTGCTACGATGGCATTACCGTCCCCGATGCCGGTACCGGTGTCGACGTCGTTTCCTGCAGTTCCATCGGTGCCTTCGATCCTTTCTATGCCTAGCTTGGAATCGATACCGGGAACCGATGACGCAGTACTAACTGCTTCGAATCAGAACTGTCAGTATCGTTCTCCATCTAGCAGGATTCTTTTTATACATCAGTCCAGTAGGTCTTCTGGTGTTCGCGCTGCTCATTCAACCTCAGCCTGCCCAGGAATAGTTCCTCTGGGAGATCCTTCTTTTCAGGCATTTCTCCTTGACATGGCAGCCTTTCTTGCCATTCCTATTCCTGGTCCTACTCTTGACCGAGATCCTGCAAAAAGGAAACCATAATGCTTCCTTTGCATCAGTCTTTGCAGGACTTTCTTCTGAGGATTTGGGAATCACCTTTAAAGGTTCCTGCGCCTTCTACAGCCATGAATGTTCTGTATCAGGTGCCTCCCTCTCCGGGGTTTCAGAAAAGCCAACTTCCGCACCATTCCATTGTAGTGGAATCAGCAATGAGGAAGGTCAGAAGCAAGAAGAAACATTCTTCTTTCCCACCAGGTCGTGCATCTAAAGCACTTGATGCCTTTGGACGTCAAACCTTCCAAATTTCCATGTTGGCTTCAAGAATTATTTCATATATTTTTTATATATGCCTTCAGGCAAGTAAAGAGCTAACTGTCATCAGCTTCTGCTCCCTGATTGGGGTTACACAGCCCAGCAGAAATCCATCTGTCCTGCTTATTGAACTCCAGCCTAATTGGGGCTGTCTGAGAGAGGGAGGAGTCAGCTCCATTTGAAAAGCAGCTGCCTTCAGGCAAGTAAAGAGCTAACTGTCATCAGCTTCTGCTCCCTGATTGGGGTTACACAGCCTAGCAGAAATCCATCTGTCCTGCTTGTTGAACTCCAGCCTAGTTGGGGCTGTCTGAGAGGGGGAAGAGTCAGCTCCATTTGAAACAACTACAGTTATCCTGCTATCACTGAATGACCTCTCATTCACCATATAAGCTGTAGTTATACTGCTATCACTGAAACACTGGTATTATCACTAGCATCATCATCAAGTATTATCACTAGTATTAATCACTGATGTTAATGTTATAGCACTCTATAATCTGCAACTATCCAGCTATCACTGAAATACTGGTATTAATGTTATATCTTCTCATTCATCAAGTAAGCTGCAGTTACCCTGCTATCATTGAATTACTTGTATTAATGTTATAATCTCTTATTCACCCTGTAAGCTACTATTATACTGCTATCACTGGGACACTGGTATTAATATTATAGTTTCTCATTCTCCCTGTAAGCTACAGTTATCCTGCTATCTCTAAATAGCTTCTCATTCACAATATAGTAAACAGTAAACCGCGCTGATGAAAAAGAGTGCGGTATAAAAGAACAATAAATAAATAAATAAATAAATAAATAAATATCATCTGCAGTTATACTGCTATCATTGTGACACTAGTATTAATGTTATAGTTACTCATTCTTCACGTAAGCCTCAATTATCCTACTATCACTGAAACACTAGTATTATCAGTAGTATCTCTACCACAGGTAATTATCACTGATATTAATCACTAGCACTATTCTATTTATTGAACCTATTACTAGTTAAAACATAAAAAGTAAATCTAAATACAAACCAAAAATGCATAAACAATTCCTTTCTCCCATCAATGCTATACTTATAAGTATCACAATCCTTACACTGATTAACCTAATAAAATCCATAGATAATAAGAATAATAGACCAATTCCCATAATACAAAGAATATCAAAACATGATAACTTAATACACCCATTCATAATAGGAACCAACCTTAGATCTAGACAATCTAGACTTTTATATATAACAACAACAAAAATAGGCAACACACCACACTCACCTCAGACACAGAAATACACAATTCTCACCTGCCAACTCATTAATGCAAGATCTATGAAAAACAAACTACCAATTTTTGTAGACATTATCAATGATGATAAACCTGATATCCTTTGTATAACAGAGACCTGGCTCAAAGATACTGACTCAGTATTCTTAAACCAATTAAAGACACCTGAATATGAGATCTTCCATACTCACAGAACACTAAAAAAAGGAGGAGGAGTACTTATAATAATAAAGAAAAACCTCAATGCAAAATTAATATCATCTAATAATATAGATAATGTTGACATACTCACCATAAAAATTAAAAACACAACTATATCATTAATATATCGACCGCCAGAATACAACATAGATAAAATTTACAATTTAATTGAATTACTAGCATCATCCACAGATACAAATCCTGTAATACTTATGGGAGACTTTAATCTTCCTTCAATACCCAACAATCACTCTAATCAATTCTTAGAAATGATAAATAATTTGGACTTTCACCAAATAATAACTGAACAAACACACAATAAAGGAAAAACTCTTGACATGGTCTTCCTACCAAACTCTCTACACAATCTATATAACTCTGAATCCCTCTCAAACATTCCAGTCCCCTGGTCTGACCACTATCTTCTAAAATTCAATATAACCATCACCTACAACAATCAAACTAAAAGACCACAACGTCCTCAAACTAATAGATTCAGAAAATTCAATGAAGAAGAATTTCTAGATCAAATAATACCACAACTAACACAAACACCCACAAATCTTGAAGAATCTATCAAAAACTGGAACAATATAATCTCTAAAGCAGCTGAAAGTAATCCAAAACAATCACACCAAAATATAAACAACAATAAAATTGAAAAAAGACATGCTCCATGGTTTAATATATCTATCAAAACATTAAAAAGACAACTAAGAAAAGAGGAAAGGAAATGGAGACAATCAAAATCATTAATAAATCATGAGAACTACACTAATACACTACAAATTTATAAACAAACAATAAACAACTCCAAACAAAATTATTATTCTAATATAATCTCAAGAGCCACTAATCGCCCAAGAGAACTATTCTGTATAGTACAAAAACTAACAAACAAAACACTAAATTCTGATGAAATATCAATTGATATCTCCCCACAAGAATTAGCTCAATACTATATCAATAAAACAAAGCTACAAATAACACCTCTACATATTACTCAACCACAAATTCAAACACAAACAAAGCAAGCTACATTTGATAACTGGACCAACTTCAACTTAATATCAAAATCTACTCTCAAAACTACAATAACTAACATTAATACAACAACCTCATACCTTGATCCATGCCCAGTTGATTGGATAAAGAAGACTTTCTCAATACTCTCTTCTTTCATTCTACCCTTAGTGAACCTATCCTTACAAAAAGGCTACTTACCACCATCTCTCAAACACGTTCAAATACGACCTATACTTAAAAATAACACATTAGATAAATTATCCCCAAAATCATACAGACCCATATCAAGTATTCCTTTTATGGCCAAACTTATTGAAAAAATTGTACAAATTCAACTACAAGACTTTATTGACACATTAAACCTCCTTGATGAACATCAATATGGCTTTAGACCCTTCCATGGAGTAGAAACCTTGCTAACGATCCTTTATGACACAATATTAAGAGGTATTGATAATCCTAAACAAGCCTTTATTCTTGTTTTCCTTGACATATCAGCTGCATTTGACAGTGTTAATCACTTAACAATGTTAAACAGACTTCAACAAATTGGAATTACATCTACTGTTTATAATTGGTTCAAATCATATCTATCAAACAGAACTCAAACAGTAAGAATCCACACCCAAATTTCTAACACCTTCAAACAAACTCAGGGTCTCCCGCAGGGTTCTGCATTATCTGCGCTATTATTTAATATTTACTTACAACCAGTTTGTAACATCTTTAAACGTCACAATGTTTATTATCATATCTACGCTGATGATATAATGTTCTACCTCCCATTTGAAATCCCACACCCACCTCTTCAAAAAATAACAGAATGTTTCAATGAACTAACTGAATGGCTCAAAGAACAAAATCTACTTATCAACTTTACTAAAACTGATATATTATTCATCACTAAAAATCAAACATACATACCCCCAAACACGATCACACTAGATACTCATGAAATAAATACAAAAAAAGAAATAAAATATTTAGGTGTAATACTTGACAATAATCTAAATATGGATTCACATATAAAATATCTAACTAAAAAAATACATTACAAACTCAAAACACTAAAACAATTAAGACCATTGATTCATCTACAAGACTTTATTAATATAATTCATGCTATCATCACCCCACATTTTGATTATGCAAACACAATACTTAATGGCATTTCAAAACAAAATATTAAAAAGATACAAATAATTCAGAACATAGCTGCCAGGATGATTATGAATATAAGCCCACTTGAACATGTTACACCAATTTTGGCTGAACTTCATTGGCTACCTATTTACTCCCGAATCAAATATAAAATTCTTGTCACTACATTTAAACTTATAAATAATCTTGCACCATCGGCACTCAATACACTGATTAATATAGACATCGATAAACGATCCCAAAGAAGCAGAAACTTAAATACCTTAACAATACCAAAAGATTTCACAAAAGCCAGAAAACAAACAAATAAGAGAGCTTTCTCACACTCTGCTCCAATTCTTTGGAACAATCTACCTGACAACATTCGCCTGCTATCTGATATAAAGGAATTTAGAAAAAAATTAAAAACTCACTTATTCATATTACACTACAATACACCCTCAGAACAGAATACTCAAATAGATACAGGCTAACATTTATACATTATTATTACATACTCTATTTTCAAAATAAATATCACTAATACACTATTAACCATACCACACTCTCATTCACATGATGATTATAGATTTAAACTAACAATGTATATATGTTCTAATATGTTATACCTTTAATGTTACAACATTCCTTGTAAATTATAATTATCTGTTCTATGTAAACTGACTTGGTATATTACATACCAATTAACTTACTGTTCCATGTAAACCGCACTTGATACTAGGGAAAGAGCGGTATATAAATAACTGTTAAATAAATAAATAAATAAATAAATATGAGTCTCACACTTCAGGAGGTCACAGAGAAGTTATCTCTTTTGTCTCCTTTTTTGTCAGAACCCAAGGCCTCTGACTATTCCTTGCTTCTTAATCATAGCAGGAATATCTCTTGGTTCCTTTCTCGTGCTTCTCTAGACTCTTTTGAGTCTGTTAGCAGATCCTCTGCTATTGCCATTGGAGCGCGTCGTACAGCGTGGCTGCAGGCTTCAGACTTGAGCAGATGGGAAAAACATACACTGGGTAATTCTCCTTGTACTGGAGACAATCTTTTCAATAGAGAAGCTTTACGGCAGGTTGCTCATTGCTCCACTGACTTTCCTAGTTCTGGAAGCCATCCTGAGCCCTCTTTTTCCCCAGGACGTGGGAAATGTCCTGCCAAACCTTCTTTCCCGAAGAAGAGAGTTTCATCCTTCTTCTGCCCATCCTCCCGGTGTACCCAAGCAAGGGACATCTCATCTTAGTCTGAAGTCTCCAGACTCTACCCAGTCTGCTCATAACCAGCGACCATAGGTTCCTGTGTATTGCAATCTACAGTTAACTTCCCCTTAGCAGAAGTTTACTCTTCAAACTCTACACTGGTTTCTTTTCCAGTATGCTATGCCCTCGGATACTTTTGTCCATGGGTTGCAGAATTCTCCCGTTCTTACTACCATGAAGGGAGGTCACGACTATCCCATGATAGTTTCTGTCCCCATATGGACATCTTTTCCTTCAGCTTCCTTACCCTAGGGTAAGTCACTTTCCCCCCCCCTCTCTTCCAGGGTTCCCCTGCTTGAGTTGGTGCCCTACTGAAACACTTTTTTTCTTCCAGTGTAGCCTGTTTGTTTTTTCCTTCACTGCGTGCTCTCAACAACTCATCGGACAGGGACGGAGTTGCCCTCCGCTGCCTTTGTCTATTTTCTCTCTGTTTTCTACAGGAGAATCCCCTCTGTTGTTTTGTTCAGTTGCTGTATATGCGGGAGTTTCAGTGATTACTTTAATGCTCATTGCAAGCTGCTTGCAACCATTCTGCATAATACTATTCACTGCAGCTTATCTTCTTCTAGCCATATCCTTTCCTCGGATGTGGCAACACGCCTGACTTCTGTCAGTTTTATCTTATAATTCTCCTGCACAATGCTCTCGGCAACCTTCAGAGAAGCTTCTACTCTGGGCCCTTACCACAGAGCATTGACCTTTGTCTCTGAGGGTCTTTCATATACAGCAGACAAGCTTTTCTGCGTGAATGTCCACGACCTGTTCCTTACAGCTTGGCATTCTGTTCTTCTACTCCACTGGACAACGCATGCTCCTTTATCGTACATGATACCCCTGAACCCCTTGGGGGGTCACTCTGGTATCTTCGTCTATGCGTTCTTCTTGTCCTTTGGACGGATCAGAGTCCTACAGTACTGCTGAGTACTCTTGCCAGACTATTGTTATCCTCTGTTTTTCACGCAACCATACTGGTTCTTCAACTAACCTACATTCCTGCTCCACAGATATCGATTCTCTATATTTCTTCAGGTGGGTTTCGCCCCCTATTATTGGGTGAATTTTTTCCCGTCACATTACCCATGTGAATGGTTTTTCTGTGGCTCAGTTGCAGGCATGTATTCTGAAACATTATTTTTATGTATTGGGGCATACATGTTTGGTACCATGGGTGGGCGTCAGCCATCCCACCTCTACCTATACATATGTCTATCTACATGTCTATATGTAGATATATATATATTTAAAAAAAAAAAAAAAAAACCTCCTTGTCTACATACATATATTCTCATAGGTATAGATATGTATGTCTTCCGGATATACATATATATATATGTATATAGGCATACTCATATTGGGAGATGTCCATAGCACCCTGTGTCTACCTATCTCCCTGACTGTCGGTGCTTAGATTTTTATTTTCTTATGGGGTCCGGACAGTCAGCTTGCCTATTATCATACGGCTCAGTGACTGGGACGGGTTATACTAACCATTGCTGCTGTGACGTCAACAGCTTCTATTTTTGTTATACATCTCCCTATCTGTGCAGTCTCAAACCTCTATGTCTCCCTATCACTTAACAGCTAGGAAGGACAGTGTACACCTTCAGTGTTCCTGAGTACACTTCTGTTCTCCTTGGGAATAGGGGCTTTTTTACATACCCTCTCTTCCCTTCCGGACTGGGCTAATTTTCCAGATCGGTCAGTCTTCTTCTTTTAGTCCTCAATGTTTATGACTCTGTACCTAAATGAGTTCTCAGCTTTTCCCATAAAGCTTTTCATTGGAGACCTGCCGATCTTCTCCTGCCCCGGTTGACACCTGGGTCACTTGCCCATTCCAGGTTGGAACTTCTTCCTCGCTGCTGTGGAGTCACCTTGAAGATTCCGCTACTGCATCTACAGTCTACTTCCTACAATCCAGTAGGTAAGTTCTATATTGTGCTAGTTCATTAAATATTTTGATGATACTTGACATACCTTCTAAAGACTTCTTTCCCTGTAGTCTTTAGATTCGCTGTTCCTCTACAGCTCTGCTCTCTTCAACTCCTACCCTCCATCCCCCAGGGGATGCCGGAGATCCAGGTTTGGGAAATGCCGTCCTGTCCAGGGAGGCGCATTTTATGGGATCTCCCCTGGCACCCACAGCTAGGGAGTCCCCATATGTGAAGACTCATTCCTGCTTGTTCCTGGAGATAGCACAGTTACTTACCTGTAACAGGTGATCTCCGGAACAGCAGGAATTAGTCTTCACAACCCACCCGCCTCCCCTAGGAGTTGTATCTATCTATTTCCTTTCCTCTTTCTCTCCTTCGGTCTCAGCTATGAAACTCAACTGGGGAGAGACAGTGGGAAAGGCGGGAAGTCACCGCGCAGGTGCGAGGGATGCTCCCAAAAGCTTTCTGTTTGGATGCTGGGGAGCATTTCTCTGCGGGCTCTGTCGGCGCCGACGTACCCATATGTGAAGACTAATTCCTGCTGTTCCGGAGATCACCTGTTACAGGTAAGTAACTGTGCTGAATTTACAAAGATTCTTTTTTATCCCACCTTTTCTTGCCAGTCAGTTTTTCCCATTGAAACTGTGTCAGCAATTTAAGAGTCATTTTATTAAGAAGGTGACTTGGGCCAGCCTGGACTTATTTATTTGATTTATTTATATTATTTCTATACCGCACTCTTCAAAATCAGCACGGTTTACATGTAACAACAAATTGTACAAGGCAGAGGAGCATGCGGTGTACATTACAGAGAACAGGTTTATACAACTTGAGTTTAATAGGGGTAACTATATACAACTATGTACAACTGAGCTGTTCATCAACAGGTATGCCACAGGTACTGCCATGGACTACACAACACTCTCTGAACTATTTACATATTAGGTTATATACAAGTTTGGGCAGTCATATTCAGACTGTAGGTATGTTATCATGCCCTGGGTGTATCAGTGGTGTCATTGTGGGGGGTAGGGGGTAAGCTTGGTTGTGTTGTTTCACTGGGCAGGGAGTAATGTAGGAGGAATAAATGGTGCTTCAGTGCCTTCCAAAATTGGGCAAGGTCAGTTATTGCCCGAATGGGGGTTGGGAGGGCATTCCAGAGCGTGGGTATGTAAAATACAAATGCTCTGTTTCTTGCTGCCTGGGAGCATTTTGTTATTGCTCTGGGGATTACGATGGTGTTTACAGCAAATGACCTTCTGGCCCTGTTTGCAGGTATGGGGAGGATAAGGTCTGTTAGGGAAATGGAATATTGGTTGTTGATGGCCTTGAAAGTCATTAGTAAAACTTTGAAAGTGAGTCTGCAGTGGATCGGCAACCAGTGGAGGTGTTTTAGGACAGGGGTTATGTGGTCCCTTCTGGAGGCTCCATGCAGGACTCGGGCGGGTGCATTCATTGCCAGCTGCAGGGGGTTCAGGGGGTTCTTGGGGAGTCCCTGCAGAATAGCATTGGCATAATCGAAGTGCAGGGTTACCAGTGCTTGGAAAATTGTCTGGAAATCATCTGGTACCAATAAGGGTCGCAGGTGGCAGATGGTTCGTATCTTATGATAGATTGCTCTGACTGTATTGCTTATGTGTGCTTTCATGTTGAGATGCTGGTCAAGGGTGATCCCCAAGTAGCAGATGGTGGGCTTGCTCAAGAGCTCCGCGTCTCTTACTCTTATTGATATTGGTGGAGTGAAGGAGTGATTCCTAGTGATGAAGAGGACATCAGTTTTCTTGAAATTAATTCTGATGCTCTGTGTGTGGAGCCAATCTGTGACAGCCTCGCAGCATTTTGTCAGGGTCGAGAAATCGGGTTGATTGATTGAGAATGGCGAGAAGAGTAGCACATCGTCGGCGTACACTAGGCAGGAGACCTTGAAGGAACGGATGATTGAGCAAATGGGTTGCATGTATATGTTGAAAAGGAGCGCTGAGAGTGATGATCCTTGGGGGACACCTTGCATTTGTTTAAACGGCTTGGAGGTCCCTGAGTCAGTTCTTACCTGCTGTCATCTATCTGTCAGGTATGACTTGCACCAACTCAAGGCTGAGCCATGGATTGCCTTCTCTTGGAGCCGTGACAGAAGCGTCTCGTGGTTAACCGAGTCAAAAGCGGCAGCGATGTCCATGAAGATTAATGCGTATCCTCTACTGCCATTATTGATCCCTGTGATTAGGGTGCTGAGTAGAGTGGTGAGGAGGGTCTCAACACCATGGGATTCTCTAAATACGTGTTGGCATGGGTCAAGTGGGGCGGTAGTATCAATGTGGTGTGGTGTTGGATTTGTCGTTGTACGTCCTTCTCTATTTTCTTAACAATATTGTTCTCTATCGAGTGAGGGGACAGACATGTGGGAAGTAATTTTATGACAGGTCACCTATGTGCAGAGGCCACATTGGCATCTATTTCATCTTGTTTTATAAAGAAATACTGTATCTATGTGTCTTTAAAAAATACTAGGGGAAAATGGATAGAAATCACAGATAGGCAATGTGTTTTATGAAATACGCATGTATGAGTAAATCATGACTCTGACTTCGCTCTGCTCAAATCCCTCCCCTGCTCTATGCCTGCTCTAAAGTCTACTACTGATCCTTTGTATAGAGCTACAAGGCACATGTAAAAGACTATCCCTGCTCATCAGAGCTTACAATCTCATCATGTACAAGTTTCTCCTAATCGCACCGCATGCACTTTTCCACATGCTATAATTTTAGAAGGGAACTTTGATACACATATGGAAGGTAATTGTATAAGGAGCTGCATAAAGATATATGCCATTTATGAGCAGAAATCACCACTTTTAATGCACCATCTTTAGCCGATCGCTATTCTGTTGAGTATGTGTGAAGGACTTTCCCTGTGGGGGTACACATGGGCGAAGCTTGGGCAGAGCGCTAATTATAGAGCCTAAGTCATAAAATACACCGTAGACCCCCTATAACACTGACTGGGTCCACGCTATAAGCCGATCTGCATTGCAGTGAGTCTATAGTATTAAATGTAGCAAAAAAAAAATGGGCTCAACTCTTAACCGTGTTATAAGCAATCCCTTGCTATATTAAACTGTGTTATAAAGGGTCTACAGTGTACTATAATTTAGGTGCATTCTTTAGAAATCTAGGCACAGGCATGTACACCAGCCCTACATTTAATGCACATTTTCAGACACTTCTGCCTCTGTTTTATAAAGAAAAGTAGTTGCCTATTTATTTATTTATTTAACAGGTTTTTTTTATACCTCTATCATTTCAATCAAAGCGGTTTACATTGTAACTTAAACTTGGTTAACGTACATTAAACGTGCATTAAACTTTTATTTATAAAATAAGCTCAAGATATGTGCATCCTGGGTGCCTAAAAGTAGGTGCTTGGTTATAAAATCACCATCATATTGGCATGTAAATGCATAAAATCCTTTATAAAATTATCTTTATAAAAAAAAAGTGCCTGTTAGCATATATATCTGTAAACCGCTTTGACCCGGTGAAAAGCGGTATATAAGCACAGCTAAATAAATATAAAAATAAATAAATCTTTTAAAATCCTGGTTTATATAAAAATATATGAAATATACTGTAATCCAGAAGCCGTGGGCTAGGGCTGAACCAGATATAATTCCTACATAGCTATCTTGTGGTGATTTATTTCTATTTAGATTTAACACCTATTATTTTCTTGGTAGCTCAAGGTGGGTTACATTCAGGTACAGTAGTTATTTCCCTGTCACCAGACGGCTTAGATTCTAGTTTTATATCTGAGGCAATGGAATAGGGATGTGCACTTACCTGTTTGAGCACCTAAAATTTAAAAGTGCGCATAAATTGCTTGTGCACGTGAATTCCTACAAACTGACATATGTACAATTGATATGCATTTTCAAAACAGCTGTAGCACACATAGAAGGTAATCAATTAAGACAAATATGTGCAAAATCACTAAAACTTCATTTTAAACAAAGACTAACCAAACGTTTTTGTGGCCCTGTGCATCCCTGTAATGGATGTGACTAATCTAAAGTCACAAAGAGTGATGGCAGGAACTGAGCAGTGGCTTTTCTGGGTCTCACCTTGGTGCTGTAATGACTCGGCCACTCTGTTTCACTGCTATTAATAATGATCATACTGACACATTCTGGAAAAACAATCTAGAGGTGTAGAGAAATAGTCTAGTGGTTAGAGCAGTAGACTGAAGTCAGGGTTCAAATCCTCCTTCTACCACTAATAATCCTGGCGATAGAGGCAAGTCACTGCATTGTGCAATGTCTTTGGTACAGACTAAGGGTCAATGCAGGGCCGATGGAAGGATTGAAGGTGCCCTTGGTGGGACATCCATCCTGTCGCTCCTATTGCTGCTGTCACCCATCTCTGGGGCCTGTAGCCGTGGCAATGCTATGAAACCATGAAACGGCGCTTACCTTAGGGCTCCAGCCCTGTACCATAGTTTCATTCTTTTCCTAGTTGCCACTTCTGCCCCCTTATGATGCAGACTTTCAGTTTATGCAAATTTGGTAGTTCAAGTTTTCACTCTGCATGGTCATAAAAAGGACCTGCTTTTTGCAAAAAAACCCCAACAGTATTGGAAGATGCTTTTGTGAAAACCAAAAATAATGAGCTACTTTGCATATTTTTGCATCACAGTGGCTCATTAATTTGGAATTTAACTATTTTTTTTTTGCATAGCTGGCTACTCACAAAAGTTTATTATTTGCAAAGTGGCAAACTTACTATAGTTGTCACAAAAGCACTATAATCCCATAATGTGTCTGTAGTTTCAGGGCATTTCAGTGCATTTTCCCACTTGAAGCCCTGCTAATGGGAAACTTTCCCAGGTTGGTACATGAATCTCATAGACTGAAGGTCCTCTTGGGCAGGAA
This sequence comes from Ichthyophis bannanicus, assembly GCA_033557465.1. NCBI lineage: Eukaryota > Metazoa > Chordata > Amphibia > Gymnophiona > Ichthyophiidae > Ichthyophis > Ichthyophis bannanicus. The sequence goes on along the minus strand of CM066041.1, from coordinate 182,261,199 downwards.
GATATGTACTATGTCCAAAAGTAACTCACCTTGAGTGTGGGTTTGGAAAGAAAACTGTTTTTAGACTGTAAGAGAGAAATTCAGATTTATGGACTTTTCAGAGCTATGGAACCTATTTTATGACTCAGCAAAATGTGGCATCTATTTTTCCACCACTGGAACACTCTTCAATTTACATTTGTTTTTATTACTACAGTGATGGGAGACATTTTAGGACTTCATGATGCATCTATTTTTGCTTCTGATGCATTTTGTAATATATTTTCCAAGAGAGTAGAACATTAAAAAATATTGCATACATGAGCTGGGAGAATGTACATAGTCAAAAGGATTAAGGGCGTCCTCATGGTTGGAGGAATGAGTGATATCTTTTACTGAGGGATTATAATGTTAGGGACCCAATATTTAAAACCCTTGACTTGGATACTTGGTGTTGCCTAGGGCTATCTGTTGATATTGAGTGCGCTGAGGGGCCTGTTTACAAAAATGCGCTCCAAGGTAGCGCAGAGTTCAGCACATGCCAACTGCACTAGTTAAAAGTACTCCACACTGAATATGTGGCCATGCTAAAATTCCCGTTCTAACCAAGCAGTGCTGGTTGGGGCGGAGAATGGATGGTTCTTGGGTGGAGCATCCTAATCACAGGCAGCGTGGGTGTTATTGGCATATGCTCCCTATTGCTGTAGCACTTACCACTACCTTGATGGGTGGCATTAACTGCATCCATGCTGATCGTGCCAAAGACAACAAGCATGATATCCACAGAATAGCAAAACTTACTGCACATGCCTAATCCGCTTCTCTCTATGATTCTTACAAGACCAATACTACACCAACTGTCAGGTCATCCTCCAGGCAGCACAGGCGCCATGGAGCTAGCCTTCTGTTTTGTTTTGTTTTTTATTCTGAGACCCACCGGCAAAAAATGGGATAAATCGAAACTCAATAGCTCCTATATTTTAGTCTATGGCTATGAAAAGGTGATACATGGATAAAAGCAACTTATTTATAACTGGGACTTCATAAAGTGAAATTATCACAGCTGACGGGCTCCAGAGCCATTATTTGGAGAAAGGGGATGAGATCAGAATGTAAGTGAGGCGGGCGGGGGGGGGGGGGGATAATGGATACCTCCTTTTACCCCTTTATCTTTATTAGAACATTTGATAGATCGCCTATCGGAAGCCATCTGGGCAGTTTACAATACCAATAATGGATAAAGAAAGCCAGAACCAGAAAAAGAACTACAATGCCAGACAGGAGAGTGCACAACCATACTGGATTAAAGAGTCTATATTTTCTTAATGGCTCCACGCTGAAGAGTTTTGTTTACCACAGGTGTATTTTCAGGTTTCAGGAGGTCAATAGCTTGCTAACCGAAGTGCTATAAATTTGGATTTGCTGGAGTCTAAATGGAATTTGAAGTCTTAATATTTTCAGACTGAACCCTGCATCAAAGATTAGGGTTTAAATTGATTGTATGTACTGAAATGTTTGTAAGTTGAAGCAATGACTTGGATTCTCTTCCTGTTTTTTACTCATAGAAAATGCATAGCTGGTGGAAGACAAAGGGGGGGGGGGGGTCGTTTGCTCACAGCATGCAGAATGCCCCCCCCCACCATGTTAAAAGCATTAGCGAGTGCTGTGAGGTAATGACCCCCTTACGAATTATGAGCATCATTTATTCACTTTAATTTCATGCATACTGTCTATCTAGACTCTAGTGTTTTCAGAGGGGGAGAAGGCACTTACTCTACAATAAGGATAGTCTTCTTATCAATAGGATGGCTTTTGAAGTCATCTGGCTGACACAATTCATGGCCAGATAGCATCCGAGATATTCTCAGATTATAATAGTGACATCTTGCTTTCTTGGCTATAATTATACTATAGTAGAAGCAATTTTAAAAGTCCCAACCTAGCTGCAAAGTATAGAGGTATTGAAGACATGTGAACCTTGTTCCTAACTTTCACCTCTTAGGCACCCCTTTACATGCATAACACGTTCATGCATGCTAGTAAATCTAGCCATACTTGTGTCATTGTATCGTGGACCCTACCCCGCCAAAATGGACAATTTTCACAAACCTATTTTAATTGGGAAAATTGCTATTTACTTGGGTTATGAACTTTTGAAAGTTGCTCCTCATAATGTGGGAGTTGTACCTTAAAAACTTAATCTAAAATGAAATACATACATATATGTGTTTATATATTTATCTATCTGAAAAAAAGAAAAGGATGAGATTGCATTATGGAACTACAGTCAACATATTTCTTAAATAGTTAGTATGCACACCAGCATATAGATATATGTAAATGCTAATACCTTTTATTTTCCAGTCAAATATTATTTTATTTCTTTGAAGATTCCTAAAGTTTAAAAGACATTTGCTTATGTATATTGTTTGAGTATCATCCTTATGTCGACTGTTTAAAAATGCAAATACGGAATATGTTTAATTTAAAAGAATCTGTAGGTTTGACAGATTAAGCATGATTGTTTGATGGTTTTTCCCTTGTAAGTGCTGCACTGAGTTTGCAAAATGTATAAAAATTTAGCACCATTGCTGTTCTTTTCAAAACAAATAAAACATTCGCAAACCAGTCACCAAATCATCCTATGCAATTAAAGTACGTTTATTTCCTTTTGAGCTCTCCGTTTCAAACAATCAGACCCTTGTATTGGGCAATAAGCCTAGTACCCTGGCTGGCTTTTATGCAAGGGAAAAGGTGCCAGAAATCCTGCTACAGCCGGGTAACTTTAGATCCTCTCTAGCAGCAAGTGGATGGTTGGAAAAATGCTGGACTGTGGGGAGATATGTAAGCAGAGGGTTTATTTTTTCTGTAATTGAAAATGTACCAGTGTCAGAATGCTTAGAAAATGTCCCTCATACAGTAATGCAAATGGTTCTGGAGTCTCGCTGTTCGCCACCTCAATCAATTACAGCGTTATTCAAGATAAAACAAATATCTTTTCAATTAACTGCACATACATTGGTGGTTTGGGGTGCGGACTGGAGAAGGAAATTGTGAAATTGTTGGAAAGTGTAGCTTTTTAGATGCATACAAATGGAGAGCGCTTCGAGGTATCCGGAGGTCTAATGCTCTAACCTCAAATCTGAAGTTGTCATTTCCATCGCTTAGAAAGAAAAATGAGATCTTTCGAAAACTGTCAAAATTATTATATGCTATGCATTAATCCTCAGTTGCAGACTGTTGGAGACTAGATCTAAATCTGTAAGCGAAAGATAAAGCCATAATTTGATTTTAGCAATATTCTATTTCCCAGGTGTATTTAAAGAGTTGATTTGATTATTGCATATACTGCTTTTATGTTGATTGCAATCAGCTTTAGGTGATGTAAAAAAAGCGCTCTATAAATAATGCGATGTAGCATTCCTCATTCCCAGCACAGAACATAAGAAATGCCATACTGGGTTAGACCAAGGTCCATCAAGCCCAGTATCCTGTTTCCAACAGTGGCAAATCCAGGTCACAAGTACCTGGAAGGTTTCCAAAAGGCACACAGGTTCCACAATATTCATTCTGGGGCAAGTAGTGGATTTCCCAGGTCCTCTTTAGTAATGGTTTATGGACCTTTCCTCCAGGAACTTGTCCAAACCTTTTTTAAACCCACTAACTACACTAACAACTTTTACTACATAATTCGGTAATGAATTCCAGAGTGTGATTACGAGTTGAGTGAAAAAATATTTTATGTTATTAGTATTAAATGGATTACATTATAGCTTCATGTCCTCTTGCCTTTTAACGGCTTTTATAGCAAAAGCTAGTAAACCTGGGTGGCAACTTATGTATATATGGAGAAAAGACTTTGGAATTTCTATAAATACAATCCCCAGGTATATTTGCTGCCGTGTCACCTTCCGTTCCGAAAAGAGCAGGGGCTTTGCTGTATTAGACCATTTGGAAAATGAAGAAATAAAGATCAATGGATATATGTTCATTGGACAAACTTTTGAGAACTAGCTCCATTGCTGATCTATCTAGTTTACAATTTGTTTACTTAGAACCTAATCTGACAAAGAAGAAATGGTGTTGCATTTATAATAAAGAAGAAACTTGCAAGAACTGTAATGAAATACAATGCAGTCAGCGAACGCTTAATCTCCTTTTGTCTATGAGGAATGCCTGTCAGCACAACTATAATTCAAGTAGATGCCCCAACAACAGCTGCAGAAGAGGATGAAATTGATGAGTTCTATGAACAAGTACAAGCTGAAATTGATAGAACATACAAACAGGCTGGCCAACTGTACCAGTAAAGCTGGGCATTTGGTAGCTGGGGATGAGAAGAGAGAGGCACTTTTTGATTTCATGCAGGTTTTAGTTTGCTTTGCTATTTTATCTCATATTTACATGTGAAGGCACATTTTAGATGTCCCAGTTGCAATCTGGGACATACAAGTACATTTCAAAAAAGGATGGGCATGTCTGAGTTCAGGCACAATTTCAGAAATTTGAAAGTACCCAATATAGATATCACTGAGGATGGCTACATAGATGTCCCCAAAATGGTATTTGAGACAGGCAACGCGTCCAGCCTGCTTCTGCTAATGGAGATGTTTGGCAGCGCAACAACCACAAAACAGTTTCCCCCAGTAACGACTAATTGTCTTTACCGTTGTGGATAGTACTGTTGATATTAAAATACCATATCCTCTAGACCCTTCAGATGTTTTGCTGGCAAAATGAGCACTTTCCAGATGCGCATTTGTGCCCTGGAGCAAGTATAAACTTGGATGAGAACAGAGAAATGCTGGCCATTTCTGAAATTGGGCACACCTATCTAAAGGCCTTTGGAATGCCTCAGACATGCCCCCATCCTAAATGGACATGCACAAGCCGGAAACATATCTATAACTACTTTGTAAAATGGTTCCAGGAACATCTCTGTGATTTGGTCGTCTATGTACCTGCTTTCAGACGTCCAAAGGACATATAGAAAGTCTAAAATGATCCCAACAGAAGACAATCAGTTAAAGCCATTGCTTCAGAAGAATGTACAAATGTGCACAGGTAGAGTTAATCTGTTGCTTTGCAGACAGCAATACAGAATTTCCCTTTGAAAAATGACCATAAAATAGGTGAATGTAAAATATCCTCCCCTCACTTGGTTTGCAGCTTGTCGTGCTGTGAGGGCTTGTGTGCATCAGCTATCGGCAGTTTAACTACTGGCAGGGTCTCCCAAGATGGACAGGTCTCAGCTGAGGTGCCAGACCAAGACAAACCACCCATCTGGGCAGCAGCAGAATGGGACAATGTTGGCGGCGGAGGATCACATTTCTGTGACAACGGCAACAACACTAAACCTAAACTGTGCGGAGGAAAGGCCTGGCAATCTACTTCTGTATTTTGCCATGAAAATCCAATGGATAATCAAAATAAAACAAATTGCACTATTTTGCTGGAAGATGAGACCCCCTAGGTCAGAAGGCACTCAATTAGCTACTGGGGAGGAGCTGAAGACTTTTCAGAGTAAAGCCAGCATTTATGATGTGGTTGGATTAAAGCCCTCGGGACGTCTGACTGCTGATGTAGCTGCACATGAAATGAGAGTCAGAAGCTGTAAAGATGTCTTACATATTGAGCAAGGAACATACGAAACATGAACCAAGGGAAATTGGAGGTAGTCAAGAATGAAATGGAACGTGTAAAACTTGATCTGTTGGGTGTCAGCGAAGCAAACTGAAATGGACTGGCATCGAGCACTTTGCATCAGTTAATAACATGGTCTACTATGCTGGAAAAGAAAGACAATGAAGAAATGGTGTTGTATTTATAATAAAGAAGAAACTTGCAAGAACTGTAATGAAATACAGTGCAGTCAGTGAAAGTTTAATCTCCTTTTGTCTATGAGGAATGCCTATCAATACAACTATAATTCAAGTCTATGCCCCAACAACAGCTGCAGAAGAGGATGACATTGATGAGTTCTATGAAAAAGTACAAGCTGAAATTGACAGAATGTGCAAACAGGATATCCTGATAGTCATGGGTAACTGGAATGCAAAAGTTGGCAAAAAAGAAGAAGGCAAAGTGGTTGGAAAATATGGATTTGGCAAAAGAAATGAAGCTGGAGAAAGACTGATAGAATTCTGCAAAACCAACGATCTATTCATCTCAAACACCTTCTTCCAGCAACACAAGTGGTGACTGTACACATGGACTTCACCCAATGGATTGTACAAAAATCAAATTGACTACATCTGTGGAAGTCAAAGATGAAAGAGCTCTATAACATCAACAAAGACAAAACCTGGAGCTGACTGTGCTGCAGATCACCAATTACTAGTATGCAAACTCAAGCTAATGTAGAAAAAGAGCAAGCCACTCATGAATGTAGCAAAATATGACCTTGAGAATATACAACTGGAATTTAAAAAATGCCTGCAAAATCGATTTGCTGCTTTAGATATAAATGACAGAGCTCCAAAAGAGTTATTGAATGACATCAAGAAGGTAGTGTTGGAAGAAAGCAAGAAGCCTCTACAAAAGATGAAAAAGCAAAACCAGCCAAAATGGATGACTGAAGAAACTAAAAATTGTCCAGAAGCGCAGAGAAGCTAAAGCCAGGGGAGAAAGAAAGACAATTGCAGAACTGAACAGAAATTTCCAACGTGCAGCAAGACAGGACAAGGAAAAGTACTACAATGACATATGCAAGGAAATAGAAGCAGAAACTATTAGAGGAAGAACAAGATCAGCTTTCCTAAAGCTACAAGAGTTAAAGAAAAAAATTCCAGCTCTAATTGGAATGTTACAAGATGCTCAATGTTCTATGTTGAAGGATGCTAAGAAGATCAGGAAAAGGTGGAAAGAATATACAAAGTTTTTATATGATAAAGATGAAGTGGACCAACAGAAGTTTCAAACTGTACCTTATGATCCGGAACCATTGGAGATGAAAAAAGAAGTTGAAGCAGCATTGAAAGCCTTATCAAAGAACAAAGCTCCAGGCATTGATGGCATTTCCATAGAAGAATTACAGCAATCTGATGCAGCTGTTGCCATACTTACAAGGCTCTGCCAAGAAATATGGAAGACAACATCATGGCCAACTGACTGGAAAATATCTGTATTTATACCAATACTAAGAAAGGTGATCCAACTGACTGTGGAAATTATCGCACAATCGCTCTGATCCCACATGCTAGCAAGATTCTACTGAAGATTATTCAACAGAGACTATAACCATACCTGGAACAAGAACTACCTGACGTGCAAGCAGGGATCAGGAAAGGGTGAGGAACGAGAGACATCATTGCGGATGTGAGAAGGATCCTTGAAAAGACTAAAGAATACCAAAAGGATATCTATTTGTGCTTTATCGACTACAACAAGGCTTTTGACTGTGTAAACCATGAGAAACTGGGCCACATTAAGAAGCATGGGCATACCAGAACATCTGATCGTTCTCTTGCAAGGTCTGTACATTGATCAAGAGGCAACAGTTGAACAGAACAAGGAGAAACAGATTGGTTTAAAATAAGCAAAGGTGTATGACAAGGTTGCATACTTTTCAGGATTGTATGAAGACAACAGAGGTGTGAAGATTGGTGGAAGACTCATCAAAAACCTTTGCTATGCTGATGATACCACATTACTGGCTGAAAGTGAATATGATCTGAAACATTTGCCTCTCACAATCAAGAAGCATAGTCTTAAAATGGCCTGCACTGTAATGTAAAGAAGACAAAGATCATGACAACTGGCAAAATCAATAAGTTCATTGTTGAAGGAGAAGAAATTGAAATCGTGAACAACTTTAACCTACTTGGATCAACTATCAATAAAGAAGCAACAAGCAGTCAAGAAATCCAACGACGCATTGCTCGTGGCAGAATGGCTATGAAAGATCTAGACAATTTTCTCAAGAGCAGAGATGTCTCTCTCCATACAAAGATTCGACTTGCTGAAGCCATGGTATTTTCAATAACATCAAAGTTGGACAGTGAAAATTATGTATTGTGATTACTTATTGTTTTCTATTTAGCAATGTAAGCAATAATTAGAGTTTTGGATTTTAGGGCTCTGTCTCTGATCCTTGCCAATACTCCCCGTAATGTGGACTATGTAGTTTTTCTTTATTTTCCTGTGACAATTTTGTGGCTTCTGTATAATTTGTATAATCTTTAATAAAATATAAATTTTAAAAAAACGTTGGACAGTGAAAAAAATAGGCAGGAAGAAATCTGATGCCTTTGAATTTTGGTGCTGGTGGCGAATACTGCGTATACCATGGACTGCCTGAAGAACAAACCAGTCAGTATTAGAGGAGATCAAACCTAAGTTTTCTTTAAAAGCTCAGATGACAAGACTTTGACTTTCATATTTTGGACACATCATGTGAATAGATAGATCATTAGAGAAAGACAATATGCTTGGCAAGATAGAAGGTCAACGCAAAAGAGGAAGGTCAGCAATGAGATGGATCGATACAATAAGAGCAGCTACGGGTACCAGTCTGTCAACAATGAACCACCTGACTGAAGACCAAACACAATTTAGGACAAATATCCAGAGGGTTGCCATGATTTGACACAACAGCACTTAACAACAACAAAATATCCTCACGCTTTGCAGCACTGTGGGCCATTCTGAGACACCTATGAATTTGCATTCAGTTTGTTAAGTATCTTAAACATTTTAGGACATCAAATATCAATTTATTGCACATTAATCTACAGATTAATATATACACAATTTTCTCACAATAAAAAGTTCTAATGCAATTTATTTTTGTAAATTATGAAATCAAATAACTGAAACCAACCAAACAAATGACTGAAAAATCTGGGAAAAAATCAAATTTTCTGAAAACATTCCAAAGGTTTTTGGCTTATGAATGTTCCTAGGATTACTTCTTTGTTCATTGGCCATCAATTAATTGTCTCACTTGTGTCTCCCTGGAATTTCAAGTCATCCTGTTGCTATTCTCCAGGTATCCTATCTTTCCCCCTATTGTTTAATATTGCCTTCACCCTATTGGAGATTGATATGCAGTTGGAATTTCATAGGTTTATGTATTCAATTGCATCTTCCATTGGAAATGAACAAGGAGATACATTAACCTTTCTTAATACAGGCTTGGGCTTTATCTCTGATTGGCTGCTGGCTATCAAGTTCTCAATGAGCTCTGCCAAGACCGAGATTTTGCTGGTAGGATTAGAAAATCCTCTTGGAGCTCCAATATAAATGAATTTAGATTTCAGAACCTTGTCCTCCATAATAGAGATTTGGGTTTTTATTCGTATCAGGAGTTAACAATAGAGATGCAAGTCTAGGGTGGTGAGAATAGTCTGAAATGAATTAAAAACAGTAAGAAGATTTTGTCCATTTTTAAAGCATGATGCAATTTGTATTGTGATCCAGGCATTGGCAACCCCATTGCAATGGTCTGTATGTGGGGTTGTCAGGGAGGCTACTGAGGCACCTTCAGGTGATTCAAACTATGTATTATGGATGACAATGAGATGTTCGAAGTGGATGTCAGCTTTCCCTTTGTTGAACATTTTGCACTGGTTGCTGGAGAAAGTCAGGATTCACTTTATGCTGCTGATCTTGATTTTTAGGGTACTAAGGGTGAATGGTCTGGGTGACGTACACACCAGGGTAAAGTGGTATGTTCCCAGCAGAGCGTTAAAATCTAATCAAGTGGACTATTTGGCTGTCTCAGGACAGTTTCCCCAAATGGACTAGATGTGAGCATACTATGAAAGTCATGAACCTCACTTCTAAGCCAGGGTATCCCTGTGGTTAAAGAGATGAGGAAGGTGAGACCTAGAGCTCAAACAATTTCAGTAGTTATTTAAGTTGTGGCATTAACCTTTGGAGGAGCTAAGGATAGAGAATGATTATAGTATATTCTGGAAGAAATGTTAAATTGGGCACCTTCCTAAATACAGTCGAGGATGAGGGGGAAATTCATTTTTTGCTGGCTCATGTTGTTTTTCTTTTTGATCTGTGGTTAATAGGAGGTGAAGAAGAAATGGTATAAATATCGGGTTTCCATAGGCCTTAGCTTAGATTTTTTTTTAGTTTGTTATATTTTAATGGTATATCTCTGTAGACATTTTTGGAAAATGTGAAAAGGGATCTAAATTCTTTAAATAAATTTGCATTTTTCTTTTTCCTCTATGCCAATCTGTTATCCTTGCTTCCTATATGTCACTTTTCAGTTGGGCCACTACATTTGGACACAGCCATGCTGACCACAGGCTGCTGTGGCAGGTTACCACGAAGGGTGTCTCGAAAATGTGCCTCAAAGGGGAATGCCTTACTGGGTCAGACCAAGGTCCATCAAGCCCAGTATCTTGTTTCCAGCAGTAGCCAATCCAGGTCACAAGTACCTAGCAGTTTCCCAAAAGACACACAGGTTCCACAGTGCCCTTATTGAGGCAAGCAGTGGATTTCTTTAATAATTGTTTATGGATCTTTCCTCCAGGAACTTGTCCAAACCATTCTTAAACCCAGCTGCACTAACAGCTTTTACTACATTCTCCAGTAACGAATTCCAGAGTTTGATTACGCATTGAGTGAAAACATATTTTCTCTTATTAGTCTTAAACGGTTTACATTGTAGCTTCATTGCATATCCCCTCGTCTTTCTACTTTTTGATGGCGTAAACAATCAATGTACTCCATTTATTAACTTAAAGACCTCTATCATTTCTCCCCTCGGCCGTCTCTTTTCCAGGTTGAAGAGCCCTAACCTTTTAAGCCTCTCCTTATAGGGGTATCCTTCCATCCCATTTACCATTTTTGTGGCTCTTCTCTGTACCTTTTCTAATTCCTAGCTATATCCTTTTAAGATACGGTGAACAGAATTGCACAGAATATTCAAGGTGCAGTCACACCATGGCACAATACAGAGGCATTAAAATATCCTTTGTTTTATTTTCAATTGCTTTGCTTATGATTCCTAGCATTCCATTTGCCTTCTTGGCCACTGAACAACATTGGGTGGAGGGTTTCAACATGTTATCCATGGTGACGCCTAAATCTTTTTCCTAATGTGGAACCTTGCACGTGTAACCATAGTTTGGGTTGTTCTTTCCTAGGTGCATAACTTTGCACTTGTCCACATTAAATTTCATCTGCTATTTGAACATCCAATCTTCCAATTTATTAAGGTCCTCTTGCAATTTTTCCCCATCCTCTTGGTTTTTAACAACTTTGAATAATTTTGTGTTGTCTGCAAATTTATCTCACTTGTTATTCCCATTTTGAAGTCATTTACGAATATGTTAAAAAGCAGCAGACCCAGCATAGATCCCTAGGGTACTCCAATATTCACCTTTCTCCAATGGGAAAATTGGCCATTTAGCCCTACTCTCTGCTTTCTATCTTTTAACCAGTTCCTGATCCACAATAGTACACTGCCTCCTATTCCATAATTTCGCCAAGAGCCTCTCATGAGGGACCTTGTCAAAGGCTTGCTGAAAATCCAGATACACTATATCGACCGTCTCACCTTTGTCTACCTGTTTATTCACACCTTCAAAAAAATATAACAGATTAGTAAGACAAGACATTCCTTCCATGTTGGCTTTCTCCCATTAAACCATGACTATCTACATGTTCAGTAATTTTGTTCTTTATAATGGTTTCTATCATTTTGCCTGGTACTGATGCCAGGCTCTCCAGTCTAAATTTTCCCAGATCACCCCTGGAACCCTTTTTAAAAATGGCATTACATTGGCCATTCGCCAATCTTCAAGTATTACAGATGATTTTAATGATAGTTCACAGATTACTAATAGTAGGACTGCAATCTCATATTTCAGTTCTTTCAATACCCTTGGATGTATACCATCTGGTTCAAGTGTTTTGCTACTCTTTAGTTTGTCAAATAGTTGTAATATATCTTCCTGGTTTAATGATATTTCTTTCATTTTTTCCGATGCATCACCTTTAAATAACATTTCAGTCATGGATAACTTCACTACATCTTCTTCAGTAAAGACCAAAGCAAAGAATTCAATCAATCTCTCCACTATGACCTTGTCCCCTCTTAGTGCCCCTTTTACCTCTCTATCATATAATGGTCCAGCTGACTCTCTCACAGATTTTTTGCTATGAATGTTCTTGAAAAAGATTTTATTATGAGTTTTTGCTTCCAGGCAAACTTTTTTCAAATTCCCTCTTTGCTTGTCTTATTTAATGCCATGCATCTAGCTCACCAATGCTTTTGTTGTTTCCTGTTTTCATCGTTTGACCCCTTTTTCCAATTCCTGAAAAAGCTTTTTTGGCTAAAACAGCTTCTCTGACCTCACCTTTAAACCATGCTGGCAGTTTTTTGGACTAACTTACACTTTTCTTAAAGCATGGAATACAGCTGGTCTAGGCTTCCAAGATAATATTTTTACACAACGTCCATGCTTGATGTAAAATTTTAACCTTTGCAGCTGCTCCTTTTAGTTTTTTCTTAACTATTTTCCTCATTTTACCATTGTCTCCCTTTTGAAAGTTAAAAGGTAGTACTGTGGATTTCCTTGTTGTTCTTCCTCCATTTATTAAATCAAATGCCATCATGCTATGATCACTATTGCCAAGTGGCCCCAACATCCTTATCTCTTAAACCAAATCTTGTGTTCCACTAAGGACTAGGTCCAGTAATGGCTTCCCTTCTTGTCAATTCATGAACCAGCTGCTCCAAGAAGGAGCCATTTATTTCATCTAGAAACCTTATCTCCCTAGCATGTCCTGCCATGACACTGACCCATCATAAGAACATAAGATATGCCATGCTGGGTCAGACCAAGGTCAATCAAGTCCAGTATCCTGTTTCCAACAGTGGCCAATCTAGATCACAAGTACCTAGCAGTTTCCCCAAAAGACATTGATTCCACAATGCTTGTATTGGGGCAAGCAGTGGATTTCCCAGGTTCCCTTTAATAGGAAGGTTTATGGACCTTTCTTCCAGGAACTTGTCCAAACCTTTTTTTAACCGGGCTACACTAACACCCTTTACTACATCCTCTGGTAATGTATTCCAGAGTTTGATTACACGTTGAGTAAAAAAATATTTTCTCTTATTAGTCTCAAATAGGTTACACTGTAACTTCATTGCATGTCCTCTTGTCTTTTGACTTTTTGATGGTGTAAACAATTGATCTACGTTTACCCGTTCCACTCCATTCATTAATTTATAGACCTCTATCATATCTCCCCTCAGCCGCCTCTTTTCAAGGTTGAAGAGCCCTAATCTTTTTAGCCTCTCTTCATAGGGGTATCCTTCCATCCCCTTTACCATTTTGGTGGCTCTTCTCTATACCTTCTCTAATAACGCTATATCCTTTTTAAGATACAGCAACCAGAATTGCACACAATATTCAAGGTGTGGTTGCACCATGGAACGATACAGAGGCATTATAATATCCTTAGTTTTATTCTTCATTCCTTTCTTTATGATTCCTAGCATTCTATTTGCTTTCTTGGCCACCACTGAACACTGGGTGAAGGGTTTCAACATGTTATCCACGACGACACCTAAATCTTTATCCTGGGTGGTGAATCCTAATGTGGAACCTTGCATCGTGTAACTATAGTCGAGACTAGGGTAATTGAAATCACCCATTATTATTAATGTGCTGTAATTTTTGTTAGCTTCCCTGATTGCTTTGAGCATTTCATCATCCATTTGTTCATTCTGGCCAGGCAATCGATAGTGCATCCCAATGGCCATTGTCTTCCACTTTTTACATGGAATTCTGATCCACAGAGATTCTACAGTGTATTTTGTTTCCTGCAAAACTTGAATCCTGTGTAACTCAATGCTCTCTCTAACATAGAGTGTAACCCCTCCACCAATTTGATCTACTCTATCGTTGCAATATAATTTGTATCCAGGTATGATAGTGTCCCATTGTCCTCCTTCCACCATGCCTCGAGGTACCAACCATATCTAACCTCTCATTTAGTGCTATATATTCTAACTCTCCCATCTTATTTTTTAGACTTCTAGCATTTGAATACATGCATGGTTTTGTTTTTATTCTATTATTTTTTTAGTTCTTGGGATTGGTTTTTTGGAGTCCTTTTACTACAGCCCACTAAAGCTTTGAACTTAATGTGTCTCAGAAACATATGTTAAGTGCCAAGCCTCCATGATAGCTGTCAGGGGATGACCAGCATGTTCCTGGCAGCTAACATGTGACTGAGGACCTTAACATTCAGCACACAATGCGGGCACCCCTAACGACACCCATAGACGTATCATTAGGTGTACCTGTGCTAATTGCCTCATTAGCTGCACTTGAGTGCTCATATGCTTCCCAAACCACACTTTGCTGCTAATCCTCCATTCGTCAAATTCACATGCAGGTGCCAGTTAACGTGTTTTGGTGATTGGTAGCTGGCATGCCCACACTTTGGCGTTCACCACTACCAGTTAGCACATATGATATTGCATATTAATTGGTTATTTATTTATTTATTTTATTTATTTGTATTTCTTCTATACCGCACTCTTTTTCATCAGCGCGGTTTACATTAAACAGGAATACTCATTTCAATCAACAGACTGTGGTGAGTTTACATATAACAGGAAATATACAACTGGGATTATAACTTAGGGAAACTATGTACATATTTGTAGCATGTATAGGACCTATATACAAGGGATAGAGTTGCTTTTCATCATCTTAAGTAGGGCGGTTACACTTTATCTGTAAATGTTAGAGGGTTGATGATGTGCTTTGGAAATGTAGAATGAAGAGGTGATGCTTTATGGCTTTTCTAAATTGCTTGAGGTCAGTAATAGCTCTAATGTTGGGAGGTAGGTTGTTCCAACATCTGGGTGCGTAGTACGCGAAAAGCCCTGTCTGTTGTTGAACGTTTGTATTTTGTGGCCTCATGTGGTGTAGTTAGGGTATTTGCCGCTGCTGACCTCCTAGATCTGGTGTTGGGAGTGTGATGGAGGAGTTTCGAAATTGATGACGGAGCTATAGTATTTATTGCTTTAAAGGTCAAGATAAGGGCTTTATATGTTATTCTGCAGTATATAGGGTTAGCACTTAGTAAAAGGGTCCCTTCATGTTGTTTTCTTTTTTTTTTTTTTTTTTTTTAAACTTTTATTTAAGCTTTTCTTGAATATACAAACAATGAAAAGGAAAAGAAATATAATAAACATGTCAAATCTTCAAACAATACACCACACATCACAAGAATACACATCATGGAGAAAGAAACTCTTAAATAAAAATAATATAAAAAAGGAAATAAGGAGTATGACATACTCCACATAAGAGAGCTATTTAAACAAAATCATTCCACCCCCTTTTTCTCTCCGCTAGCCTCCTGTTCAAACAACCATTGACGCAAGGAAGCCACGTCAGTATATACATAATTCTGCCCCTCAAGTGTAATTAAACAGCGGCAGGGAAACTTGAGGAAAAAAGAAGCGCCTAACGCTATAACCCGAGTTCTAAACTCCAAGAACTGCTTACGCCGGGTCTGAGTTGTCCGGCCTACATCTGGAAACACCTGCATTTTGAAACCACAAAATAGAACATCTTTATATTTAAAGTAAGCACGAAGAACCCGAAGTTTGAAAGATTCCGTACTGAAGGTCACCACCAACGTACAACGTTTGGAGATGAGATCCAGTGAGTCTTCCAAAAAAGCGGTGAGGTCCTGTTCTACAGAAACATCAACTGGAAGGGGGGGACCCCTTCCTTTGACAGCAGAGCAGGAACAAGTGTAGGAATACAATACAACTGTACCACATCCATTGTCTCACTAATATGTAACACTTCAGTAAAGTATTTTTTCAACAGAATTTCAAACGAAAGCAGATGGGTATGAGGAAAGTTCAGGAAACGTAAGTTCCTTGCCCGTTGCTGATTCTCAAGGGCTTCCAGTCTACAAGATAGAGAGGCAACATCCCTAATAAGAGAGACATTGACGTCCCTACCAGACTGGAGCACATTATCAACACGGGCAAGAGACTGAGAAAGACCAACCAACTGAGAATCAATAACTTGTACTTTATCTACTACAGAATGAGTAAATGTACATAATGAAGACACGGTTTTAGAAAATCTGGAATCAATCTGCTGGAGTGCTAACCAAATGTCAGACAAAGTCACCTCATGAGTGGGAGAAGATGGCAGTTCCCCCATTTCAGCTGGATCCACCGGGAGTAGAGTCGGGACAGCAATTAGAGGGACAGAATCCACAGGCGTAGAAGATTGAGAAGGTTGAGGAGGAGGGGGAGGCGTCCGGAGTATAGGGCTAAGAGACGCCCCTTCCGAAGACAGATTGGCAGGCGGCAGGGGTAAAAGATGCCGGTCCATGGGGCCGCTCAGCTTACCTCGCTGACTCTCCTTGGCGACGGCTCTGTTCTCCATTTTTGCTTTGCGCTTCCCCATCTACCCGGCAAATTCAACTCCGGCGCTCAGAGACGACCCTCGGATGCACCGAAGGAGCACCTAAGGAGCGTGTCAGGCCCCTTCGGACACGCCCCCGCAGGCCGCGCACACGCAGCCGCGTGTGAAGCAAGCGGATCTTATGGGGCTTGGTGGGGTCCTCAGCCCCAAGGGCGACCAACCAGCGCCTGCTGCTGACCGAGCAGGGACCCGGCTCCCACCTGCAACGCCGCTCCGCGGAACAAGAACCCCGCGGCAGCTCTCAGGTACAAAGTTCTTTCTCACCGTGTTGCCAGTCCAGCAAACGATTTAAAGGGCTCGGGGGGGTCCTCAGCCCCAAGGGCGACCAACCAGCGCCTGCTGCTGACCGAGCAGGGACCCGGCTCCCACCTGCAACGCCGCTCCGCGGAACAAGAACCCCGCGGCAGCTCTCAGGTACAAAGTTCTTTCTCCTTCATGTTGTTTTCTTTTTTCTTTTACTTATTTGATTTTTATACCAGCAGTCTTGTTAGTGTCTGGATAGGAAAAGAAGGAGATGGTGTTATGTAATTTTATCTAATTTTCTGTTCAAATCAATTTATTGAATCTAAAAACAATATATGATAAATAAAATGAAATCCATAGGCTTCACTGAATACAACCCTGAAATAAATACAATAAAATACACTTGGAGTCCAATTCAAGAAGGGGAATGTCCAGGCCATCCTGACGAAGATGGTCAGTTAGGACCCGATTCTGGAGTGTGGGAACAAAACATTCCTGCGGAGCACAGAATCGGGCCTGTGGACAGCCTGGCATGCTCCTGCTGCCTGTGGAGACATACTCCCTGCAGACGCCCCCGACTCTGGCGGCTCGGCCCCCCCTCTTCCCTGCTGCCCAGGGCCTGGATCTGGTGGCAGAGATCGCCCCAAACTCGGCCCCAGTCCTAGCCACAGCCCGGGGGAGGGATCCCCAGGCCCAATCACTGGGTCAGTGCTGCTTATTCCACCTTCGAGGGCCGTGACCTTAATCGGCCCTGTACAACCTGCCGGGCTGTCCTGCTCCCACTCTGCCCAGATCTCACCCCATCCCACCCCGGGCCGGCTCTCCCCGTCCTGCTGCTGAGGACGTAAGGAGAGAACCAAAGGGAGATTTAGGTCTGGGCGCAAACTGCGTCCCAGAATCGGGCCCATAAACACCATACATAGGGATATCAGAATTTCAACAAATGAAGAACAAAAATCCACCATTAATAGGGAGATCCAGAGAGAGAAAAAAAAAGAAAAATGATCATTCATTATTTATTTTAATGAGCATGCCAACAAATCAAAATCAGCTTAATAGTGATCTTATTCTTCAGAAGTCAAAGTATGATCAGTTCTAGTCTGAATAAAGTCTTCAACTGTTCTGGTTTGTAAAAGAAACAAACATTTAAATGCTATTTGATTTTACATTGACATATGGATAATTCAGACTAAAGGTAGCACCCAACTCTTGCACATGGGGTCTCAAAGCTAAATTTTGCTGTCTACATAATTGTATTTGAAAGGAAACATCCTAATAATGAATCCTAAAAATGTCTTATCATGGAGGGGAAAGAACATCTTAAAACTCAATCCCTGTCAGATTCCTATAGCATAGGAACTAATGATGTAGCTTTAACCATAGATTCTGCCAACAGTTGAATAAATAAATCAGAATTATTATCCCTAGAAGAGACGTTCCACTATTTCCATCTTTTATATAGAGATAATACTAGAGGAAGTAAAGACTCTGGGGGGTATGTCTACTAAGCAGCGGTAGCAGCTTCCGTGCGATATCAAAGCCACAGCCTGATATCGCATAGAAGCCGCTATCACTTCTTAGTAAACATACCCCTGGGACTTGCAACGCCTCATATAGTTCTTGAACAGCTCAATAGGAGATGCACTCTCCAGTTTAGGAAAATTAATAAACCCAATGTTCCTTCATTCCAAAGTATTCTCAGTACTTTCAATTTTTTAACTGAAAAATCTGCAGATTTAATAATTTCATATAATACATTTTAACTTGTTTATTTTTATTTATTTATTTAACATTTTTTATATACCGCACTATTCATCATCAGTGCGGTTTACAATGAACAACAATATACCTGTCAATACATGACTGATCTAGGTTTACAGATAACAGGGAAGATAAATTGGGTGTGAACTGGGGGTAACTATCTACATAATTATACAAATTATATATACATTGAATAGGTTACATCAAGATTTGATATTTGACAAGAATACAGTGTTTTCACATTTTGATCCTTTGTTCTGGATTGTTATTGTGTGTAAGAGTTATCTGAGTGAGGCGGGAGCTGGTTCTATTGTATGTATGGTAGCCTGAAGTGCAAAGTGAATAAATAGTGCTTGATGGACTTTCTAAATTGGGTGATATCCCTGATTGATCTGATGTTTGGAGGTAGTTTGTTCCAGCACTTGGGAGCATAGGACACAAAAGCTCTGTTAGTAGTTTGCTGTGACCATTTTGTGGAGATACTAGGAGTAACTAGTGTGTTTTCTGCTACTAGTCTCCTGGGTCTGTTGTTTGGTGTGTGGGTGATGAGCTTTGAGATCGATGCAGGAGATAATTTATTAATAGCCTTGAATGTGATGAGGAGGGTTTTGTATATTATTCTGCAGTTTATCGGGAGCCAGTGCAGATCGATCAGTATTGGTGTTATATGATCTCTTATAGAAGCTCCAGATAAGATGCGGGCTGCCGCGTTCACCGCCAGTTGAAGTGGATTTAGTGTATTCTTGGGGAGGCCATGAAGGATGATATTCGCATAGTCGAAATGCAGTGTAACTATTGCTTGGAAAACTGTACGGAAGTCCTTGGTCTCCATCATTGGTTTCAGGTGGCGCAGTGTTCTTAGTTTGTAGTAAATTGACCTTACTGTGTTCTTTATGTGCTCTTTAAGATTGAGTTGTTGATCGAGTATCACACCGAGGTACTTTATGGAGGCCTTAATTGGGAGTTCTGCATCTCTTACTATGAGGGTGGTTGGCGGAGAAAATTGCTTGTTTCTTGTGGCTATGAGTACTTCGGTTTTCTTGAAGTTTATTCTCATGTTCTGATTGAAAAGCCAGTCGGTTATTGCATTGAAACAGTTGATTAGTGGAGAGTAGTCAGGATTTGATATGTTGATCGGTGTGAATATTAGCACGTCATCTGCGTATAATAGGCAAGATATACCAAAATCTCTGGTGATTTGGCAGATTGGCTGCATGTATATATTAAAAAGCAGCGCAGATAGAGATGAGCCTTGAGGTACTCCCTGTTTCTGTTTGAAGGGTTCAGATGTAATGTTGCCTGTACGGACCTGTTGCCAACGTTCATCTAAGTAAGATTTGCACCAGTTCCAGGCTTGGTTACGGATGCCCTTTTCGTGAAGTCTAGCTAGCATAATCTTATGGTCGACTGAGTCGAATGCCGCTGATATGTCCAGAAAAATCATTGCAATGGCCATGTGAATGTTGTCAATCCCACAAATGAGTTTGTTAAGTAGTGAAGTCATGAGTGTTTCTGTTCCGTGAGCTTCTCGGAATCCGTGTTGGCATGGGTCCAACGGGGCAGCTGTGTCAATGTGGTGTTGGATCTGCCTCTGAGTTTCCTTTTCAAGTATCTTGGCTAGGTAGGGAATGCTGGAGATTGGGCGGTAGGAGTCTTCCTTTGTTGGGTCCATCTGGTTGTTTTTTAGCAGAGGGCGAATTGATGTTTGTTTAAGGGCGGTAGGGAAGGTCCCAGTTAGATAGGAGATATTTGCGATCTTAGCTATGTAAGGGCTAAGCTCGGCACTTAAGGTTTTGATCCAGTGTGCTGGACATGGGTCATTTGGTGCCGTGGTGGTGTTTATGGTAGAGATAATTTCTTCGATGGTTTTTCTTGATGGTGGTGAGAATTTATCGAGTGATGCTTGAGCTTGCGGG
Source organism: Ichthyophis bannanicus (assembly GCA_033557465.1). Lineage (NCBI taxonomy): Eukaryota > Metazoa > Chordata > Amphibia > Gymnophiona > Ichthyophiidae > Ichthyophis > Ichthyophis bannanicus. The sequence goes on along the minus strand of CM066041.1, from coordinate 182,240,861 downwards.
AGTTGGATTAGTATTTTTTTTTTTGAAATTTTTATTTAAATTTTCCACAAACAAACATCAACAACAATCCAACATTACTCATAACCACCCCACCCAACCCTCCCCTCCCCACCCCAGCATCCCTGATGCTGCAGCACATCAACCCCCATACAACAGAAAATGAAGTAAAAGGTATGTAAAGGGGGTAAACACAAAATTTTTAACTGATAAGGCTTAAAATGATATATCATCATGTGAACAACGAGCTGCATTACAGTACATAAGCAGAGATTGCCATTTCTTCCAATGCCCAGGCCCGTGATGGACGCCTCTACGCGGCATCAATTCGTATTTACTATACAGACATACACAATTCCACCAGACCTGGTACTGGAGGTCATAAAGCACTTTCCAATTCCTTATTCTACAACAAATGGCAATCCCCAGAAGAAAATCTAAAAGGAAGGAGTCATGCCGTCCCACTGGAATCCCAGACCCAGATCGGAAGACCAAGATCTCCCATGAAAGAGGAGCTTTAAAGCCGAGAATGTTTGGATACAGTCCCATACCTGGGTCCAATACATACAGAGAAGTGGGCAGTCGTACACCATGTGCCGAAAGGTACCTACTGCCACTTTACAAAGCCAGCATTTGTTGCCGACCGAGGGGTCCCACTTAGTCACTTTAACCGGGGTAACAAAAGTTCTATGGGCAAAAAAATACAAGGTCTGTGTGAGGGAGGCAGACCTAGAAATACGAGTCTGCCTAGCCCAGAAGTTGGACCGCTGCTGCATAGAAAGAGTGATTCCTGCTTCATGTTCCCAGACACACCGCGTCCCCTGGGCCTGCAAAGGACACTGCCACCTAAGCAGTTTGTATAGAGAGGAAACTATACCAGCGCTAGCCCAGGCCTGAGCGAGGTCACTTAAAAGAATCCCTTCTGCACTGGAAAATCGCACATCCCCCAGCGCAGTCCCTATACAGTGTTTTAATTGTACCCATTGAAAAACAAGGGTACCCGGAAGATGGAATCCCCGCTGCAAATCCCCAAAGTCCCGCCACCCACCATCCCGGACTAACTGGCTCAGTGTCCAGATATTTCTGACATACCACTGCCGCCAGGCAAAGGTTTTATTCTGGATTTTGAACAAAGGGTTGTACCAAAGCGGGAGATCCGGAGAAAACCGCTCTACTAGGGTCCTTTGGGTCAGAAGGTCCTGAAAGGCCCGCTGGGTGTCCATCAGGATGGAGGGCCAGCGGGGGGACAAAGGGAAGAGCATGCCCGGAACCAGTACTAAAGGGAATGGCTTTACCAGCCGTCGCTCCAAGTCCAGCCATACAGGGCTAAGCTCCGTCACCTCATCCCGCCATCTGCCCCCTTGTTTGAGCAAAAAAGCCCGGTGATACAGCTGAAAGTCAGGGAAGCTCACCCCACCCTCCTCTTTGACCCTCTTGAGTTTAGATAATGCAATCCTCGGGGGCTTATCATTCCAGAGATATCTCACTAGCATCTTCTCAATCTGCGTATAGATCGAGTCGCAAACAATATAGGCAGCATTTCTAGAACATAGTTAATTTTCGGGGCAATGGTCATTTTAATCGACTCCATGCGACCCCACCATGAGAGATGCAAAGGAGACCACTGGGCTGTCAAGGATTTCACTAAAGAGAGAAGACGGTCCACGTTATACCGCACCGTTTCTTCAAAAGGGTAGCAATAATAAGCCCCTAAATATTTCACCGCACCTACTTCCCAGACAAACGGAAATTGTGCAACATCCTCCTTGAACACCCGGGCATTAAGGGGAAAGGCCACAGACTTCAGCCAATTAATTTTATAGCCAGACAAGGCGGCATAGTCGTCAATTTGCGTGAGAACAGAAGGGATGGAAGATGGGGTGGTAAAAAGCAGCAAATCGTCAGCATACGCCGACAACTTGAGCTCAAGACCCCGAATTTTAATACCATGTATCCTGGTATTCTGTCTAATGAGCATGGTGAGAGGCTCCAAAGTCAAATTAAATAGCATCGGCGAGAGGGGACAACCCTGTCGCGTCCCCCTGCCCAACCGAAATTCCTGAGATGTGGTATTATTGACACTGATACGAGCCGTGGGATTAGCGTACAAAATACCAATGAAATGAATAAAACCTTCCCCCAAGCCAAACCACCGAAGGGCATGAAACAAAAAAGACCATTCAAGGCGGTCAAACGCTTTCTCGGCGTCAAGGGATAAGCCAACCATTGGCGTCTCCACCGCGGCAGCCTCTGTCAAAACATGACACAGAAGCCGGGCATTATCCGCCGTTGATCTACCACCAACAAAGCCACATTGGTCCGGATGGATCAACAGCGGAAGCACGGAGGACAAGCGCTTCGCCAAGATAGAGGCATATATCTTATAATCAGCATTTAATAAGGAAATGGGGCGGTAATTCCCAACTTCCAGAGGATCTCGTCCAGGCTTCTCAATGACAACAATGCTGGCAGCCGCAAAGGAGCCAATTTGAGGACATTCCGCCAACAGCGCTTGGAAATATTGCAACATGAAAGGGCCGAGGTCTTTACAGAAAACCTTGAAAAATTCCGCCGGGAGCCCATCTGGGCCCGCCGCTTTCCCAGCAGAGAGGGAGCCTATTGCTGCACCAAGTTCCTCCAAGGTGATAGGGAGATCAAGCGGAGCCAATAGAGCCGGATCTATCCCTGGTCTCTGGACCAGCTTTAAAAGCTGTTGGAAGGCCTCCAGAGAACAATCCCCTTCGGACGAGTAGAGGCGATCATAAAATTTCCGAAAGGCCGCCAATATATCCGGATCTGTGACCAACACCTTCCCCTGCTGGGCATCCCTGAGGGCAGCAACCCGCCCCCGCTCCCTCCGGGCATTCAACTGATTGGCTAGCAACGTACTGGCCCTATTGCTGTCTCGGTAATAAAGACCTTCTTGTGAACGTATACTTTTGACCGCCTCGGAGGTGAGAATCTGATTGTAGCGAAATCTCAGGCGCTGCAAACGTAATAACACACAAGGATCAGATCCGCGGGCTAATACCCGCTCCCCGGCTTTAATTTGTGCCTCTAACATCCCAAGTTGTGTCCTAATTAACTTTGCTTGACCAATACTAAAACTGGTGATTACCGCCCTTATAGATGCTTTAAACCCCTCCCATCTAGCCCACCCTGATGTCAAGTGAGGGGGATTAAGATCAAAATAGTTAAGTATCGCTTCACGCAGCTGTAACTGAAACTCAGCATTATACAACCAGGTGCGGTCGAAACTCCAGTTGCCCTGAGTAGGGTTAGGCCCTATACCCTCCAAAAGCACAGAGACAGCCGCATGATCCGATACATTTGAAGAGAGAATATCTGCAGCTGTGAGATATGGAATTAGGGACTTAGACACCAAAAGGTAGTCTATTCGCGATAAAGACTGATGGGGAGACGAGTAGAAGGTAAACTCCTGCCCCTCAGGGTGAAGTAGTCTCCACACGTCTACCAATCCAGCCCCTCGCACCAAGGAGTGAAGAGTCTCCTGAGCCCGACCGCTCTCAAGAGCTCTGGGAGGCTTCCTATCTACCAGTGCGTCCAGGACTAAGTTAAAGTCGCCCCCCAGAACTATTGGCGTGGGCGAAGCAGCACAAGTTAACTCAGCTATACTCCTGTAGAAATCAGGGCAGTCTGCGTTGGGGGCATATATGTTAAGTATCATCAGTTCGAGAGTTCCCACTTTAAGACAGACCTGGGCCCACCTACCCTCCTCATCCCCTCGAGAATTAAGCACCTGCAAATTAAGCGACTTCCGGGCAAGGATGGCCACCCCATTATGTTTACCTTGTGCTGGTGAAAACGCTAACAAAGAAAAGGGACGGATATTCCGTTTCAGGGACTCCTTCGCGTTCAAATGTGTCTCCTGCAACAGCAAAATATCACTCTTTAATTGCTTGCCATACAGAATAATCTTTTTGCGCTTAATGGGGTTATTCACCCCATTGACATTCAATGAATGAATGCGCAGAGACGCCATAGGACAAGCAACAACATGCAAACTGTACCCATCGCCCCGGCAACATGACTCCCCCTTCCATCATACAATTGATTCTGCCACAAAGAGATATGACCAAGCTCAAGTAGTTCACACAAATTAGGGAAAACATCGCCTATCCTATGAATACTAAGCCTACAGCCCATACCACCCAGGGGGGGGGGGACTCTGCCGTTCTGAACGGACGAACCCACACTGAAGCGGGAAGGCACAAACAGAGGCTATAGGGATATTAGTAAATGCCTGCGCCGGCTAATTCACTACTGCACACACAAAACCGTACTCCCTGACGGGAACTAGGAAAAGGAGATCCCACCAGTGAGGATCTAATTGTCCCAGTGCATCAACAGATAACATAACAGGAATAAATGCAGGGGACACACTTAAGAGTTCATCAACTCGGCTTCCTTCTCCTCGATGTATAACCCCAGTGCATTGGGATCATCAAATGTTTTGGTGACATTATGTAAAGTCACCCTCATTCTTGCAGGCTGAAGAAGGCCAAAGCGCGCCTGTAAGCGCTGCAGGCGCGGTCTTAAGTCCAAGAAACGCTTCCTTTTCTCCACCGTAGGTTTAGCAAAGTCAGGAAAGAACATGAGCTTATGCCCCTCAAAAATCACCGGGAAGCGGGCCCGTGCTGCCTCTAGTATTTTAATAGCATACTGATGCCGCAGAGTTTTAAAAATAATAGGCCGAGGCCTCTTGTTGTTAGGCATGGCCTGTGAGGGGACACGGTGCGCTCTGTCCAGCTCAAAAGGAGTGTCAAAGGACATTTGCAGAGCAGTAGTAAGGAGCTTCTGCAGAAAACCAAACATATCCTGCCCCTCTGCCCCTTCCGGGACACCTACTATACGGACATTATTTCTCCTGGCCCGGTTATTGACGTCTTCTATCTCCTTTTGCAATTGCTCAATTTGGCGAGAATGCTTTCCCAAAAGTTTCAGCTGTTCCTCGTGCACTTGTAGTCGGTGTTCCGTTTGATCCTGGCGCACTGCAAGGGTCCCGAATTGCTCCTTAAGTTGCAATATGTCCTCCTGCATGCTCTGTAACGAAGCACTGTTCGCCGTCACGATGGCCTTCACAGCACGGACCTCCTGCAGCAGTTCTTGTAACGCCTCCGGCTGCTCACGCCCGGCCGCCATATTTTGCGGGGACGGAGGTTCTGGTTTTGAGCGTTTAGTGCCAGTGCCAGACCCCGAAGCAAAGTCCAGGCGAACTGGCTTAGAATTTGCCATCTCCAGACCCCGTATAACAAAATCTGAGGGTTTGCGGTCCTAAATGCCGGCGCAGGCACAGGATTAATGTATATGCCCCTGGAGCTCTCGCTCTACGCGGCCATTTCCCTTCGCGCTAGGCTCCGCCTCCTGGATTAGTATTTTTGATGGCGTTGTGTTCGCCTTGACCATTTTGGCTTGAATGAAATTAGCATATAGTTGTGGTTGTATGGATTCTTGATGCGGTGGCGATGGATCTTTGGTTAATGTTTTTACTAAATTGAAGAGATCACGTGGTCTGTTTAGTGTTTTGCTGAGAAGATTGGAGTGAAATTCTTTCCTTGTAGTCCAAGTTAGTTCGCGATGCTTTTTGAGGTGGGTAAGATACTCTTCTTGAGTCTGGCTGTTGTGGGTGTGTCTCCATTTTCTTTCTAACTTCCTCAGTTGGAGTAGCGATGTACGTAGTTCTGGAGAGAACCAAGGGACATTCTGTTTTTTATTGGGGCGAATACTGGGTGGGAGCTTCTTGTTCATGCTTGGTTGATGGGCATACTGATAGAGAGTGTCGTTCCAGTTAGAGATCAACTCGTTCAGATTGTCCGTTGGTTTGGATAGTTTTGGTAACGCTTGTTTAGTGAAGGTCTCTGTATCTAATGGTTTAAATTGCCCTGCGCTTGTTGTTGAGGTGACTGGCTGGGCGAGTGTGTTTGAATTTGTTGGAATCTGGAATAAGAGTAGGCTATGGTCTGACCAAGGGACTGGGATTATAGATGGTTTGGTGTAATTATTTAAGCTCGAGACTGCTGATGGAACGATTATCAAATCGAGGATGTTCCCTTGATTGTGTGTGGGGTTGTGCACGATTTGTTTGTATCCAAGGTCTGTCATTGCATCGAGGAATGTATTGGATAAGTCGTGGTGTAGAGAGGCAAGGTTAAAATCACCTAACAACCAGTTTGGTTTGTTTGTGTTGTCAGGATTGCAGGCCAAGTTTATTATATCTGAGAGATCTTCTGATACTGCGTTTGGTGCTGAATAGATGAGATTGATAGAGTTGCTTCTATTTGCGATAGTTATAGTGTCTAGATGCTGGGAGCTCCTGGTTAGGGACACTCGGTATTGCAACTCGGACTTTGCTATTATGAAGACTCCTCCACCTCTTCTATTATCTCTGTTACAAGCGAAGAGTGAGAAATTGGGGGGTGTGATTTGGTTAATTAGGACAGTGTCTGAGTCAGAGAGCCATGACTCAGTGACCATTAGGAGGTCTAGATTGTAGTTGGATATTAGGTCTGTGATGGCTGGCCATTTGTTGCGCACAGACCGTGCGTTGATGAGTGCACATCTAAGCTCGTGTTGCAGGTCGTCTTTGTTGATCTTTTTGTTAGTAAGGGTCTCCAGTGTTATGTAGAGCAGGCGTGATTGTCTCTTGTGTTGAAGGTTTGGGTAAGGTTGATAATAGTTGTAGTGATGTTTTCTATTTGATCCTAGGAGTGCTGGGATAGGGTTATGATCATGTATGTATGAAACAGAGTCATGAATGGTCATGGCAATAGTATAGAGAAAAACAAGCGTTAGGGTTGAGGTAGTCATGATTATCTTTTGGTGTTTTTCCTGTTAGGTCACGGTATAAGGGCACTTCGAATGGTCTTCAGGCGAGGCCCACCAGGCGCGGGTATGTCTGCTGGCGTTCTCTTTAAGCGATGGGTGCTCGGCCCCGATTGGGCAGAGGAGGCTGTGGGAGGGAGGATTGTTGCTCTGATACTTGGATGCTAAAGGCAGCAGTACAATTGACTGCTGTTGGTATCAGAATACTTGAATGTTCTAGGTAATAGTAAAGTTGGATGCTATTGGTAATAAAATGATTGGGGCTACCGGCAACAGTACTAATTGAGTGCTACTGGTAATAACTTTACTTGAATGCTATGGCAACAGTACTAATTGAGTGCTATAGCAATAGTAATACTTGGATGCTACTGGCAACAGTAATAATTGAATGATATGGCAACAGTAATGATTGAATGCTATGGCAATAGAAATACTTGAATGCTACTGGCAACAATAATAATTGAGTGCCACAGTGATGATGAAGGTAGTTGTGAGGTACATTCAAATGTTTAGTCTGTATACTTGCTGTGGTTGAGAGTTGTGTAGAGAGGCCTGGGTTCACGCCTGAGTTCAGTTGTTGGCAGAGCGTTGGTTTCTTGGTCAGGCGGCAGGGGGTTGATTGAAGCATGCGTCGGGTCACCGGTGGGCTGGTGTGGATTCTGACGTGTCGCCTATCGTGCCTCGCCTAAGGGCCACGCCAAAGGGCCCTCTGGCGAGGCCCTCAGGCGCGGGCCCGCCAGTCACGGGTGCGCCTGCTGGCGTGAAGTTTAAATGAAGATTGCTGTGCCCCGATTGAGCCGCGATGCTCGGCAGGCCCCTCCTGCTGCCGGTGGCTCGATCCCCGGGAAGGGGAGAGCTGCTGGTGGTGGTGGGGGCTCCGGGTGGTCGGCGCCTGCTGGCGCGAAGTTTAAATGAAGATTGCTGTGCCCCGATTGGGCCGCGATGCTCGGCAGGCCCCTCCTGCTGCTGGTGGCTCGATCCCCGGGAAGGGGAGAGCTGCTGGTGGTGGTGGGGGCTCCTGGTGGTCGGCGCCTGCTGGCGCGAAGTTTAAATGAAGATTGCTGTGCCCCGATTGGACCGCGATGCTCGGCAGGCCCCTCCTGCTGCCGGTGGCTAGATCCCCGGGAAGGGGAGAGCTTCTGGTGGTGGTGGGGGCTCCGGGTGGTCAGCGCCTGCTGGCACGAAGTTTAAATGAAGATTGCTGTGCCCTGATTGGGCCGCGATGCTCGGCAGGCCCCTCCTGCTGCCGGTGGCTCGATCCCCGGGAAGGGGAGAGCTGCTGGTGGTGGTGGGGGCTCCGGGAGGTCGGCGCCTGCTGGCGCGAAGTTTAAATGAAGATTGCTGTGCCCCGATTGGGCCGCGATGCTCGGCAGGCCCCTCCTGCTGCCGGTGGCTCGATCCCCGGGAAGGGGAGAGCTGCTGGTGGTGGTGGGGGCTCCGGGTGGTCGGCGCCTGCTGGCGCAAAGTTTAAATGAAGATTGCTGTGCCCCGATTGGGCCGCGATGCTCGGTAGGCCCCTCCTGCTGCCGGTGGCTCGATCCCCGGGAAGGGGAGAGCTGCTGGTGGTGGTGGGGGCTCCGGGTGGTCGGCACCTGCTGGCGCGAAGTTTAAATGAAGATTGCTGTGCCCCGATTGGGCCGCGATGCTCGGCAGGCCCCTCCTGCTGCCGGTGGCTCGATCCCCGGGAAGGGGAGAGCTGCTGGTGGTGGTGGGGGCTCCGGGGCATGTGTTAACCTCATCTTCAATCTTAGAAATATCATCCATACAAATTTGTACTTCCTGCTGACAAACCTAACACAGTAACATATTAACATTGTAACATAGTAAATGGCGGCAGATAAAGACCAGTATGATCCATCTAGTATGCCCAGTAAAATGGTTAGTGTAGCTGTACCCACCGCTCCATGTAGGTCACCCCCTCTATTCGTTGAAGTACAACAAATATTTATGTTTGTTTTGATTCCCTCTTCTTGCTATAAAGGGATCCACTGTGGCTGTCCCATGTGATTTTGAATTCCATCACGGTTTTTGCCCCTACGACCTCCATCGAAAGAGTACTGCAGGCATCCACCACCCTTTCAGTGAAAAAGTAATTCCTGATATTGCTTTTAAATTTATCTCCTTGCAACTTCATTTTATGCCCTCTAGTTCTACAACCTCCCTGTTTTTGAAAAAGGTTTGTTTGTTCATTAATACCCTTTAAGTATTTAAACATCTCCCCTGTCTCTGTTCTCTTCTAGGATATATATATTTAGGTCTTCAGGTCTCTTCTCATATGTCTTCTGGCGCAGGCTCCAAATCATTTTTTGTCACCTTCCTCTGAACCATTTCAAGTCTTTTTATATCCTTTGTGAGATGCGATCTCCAAATCTGAAACCTATACTGCTTTCTCAGACTTCACCACAACCTGATGTTATATTCCAATTTAATCACTACAGGTTTTTCCAATTGTGAAAAGGCATTCAGAATTCTCTCAATATTTGAAACTTCAAATTCTGAGTTCTCTTTAATGATTAATGTCTTAGATACAGCTCCAAATTAAAATTCTGAGTAGACCCTAGTTGTATCAAAGATGATGGTGAGACTGTCTTGACCAAAGAATCACCAAAGAAGACTGCCTTGACCAAGTAAACACCAAAGAAGACAATCCAGAGACTGGGGAAGGATCTGGACCCCCTATGGCACAATAATAGAGGAATCCTTTGGTCAGCTTCCAGCTGTTGATGAGCTGCCAGAATCTTCCATTGATGCAGTGCAGTGGAATCATTCAAGCCATGTGTCAATTCAATAGATGTATCCATAGGACCAGCATCCGACTCAATTGATGAGGCCAGATCTTTCTCAGAGTCCAACAACACCGATTCATCTACAAACGGAAATCTCAAAAACCCTCCACAAGTTTCTCTTCTGAAAAGATAGACACTGCCAGTGGATCATAGCAAAGCAGGAGATGACTGTCTGGGGAGTTTAGTCACCTGGACTGGGGCCTGGGGAAAGTTGAGGGGTTTGAGCTAAAAAGCTGAGAGCTCCTCCAACCCTAGGCATATCTCCAGATTCTTCACCCTTCTTAGTGAAGAAGGGTAAAATAGCTGGCAGGTCACTGCAACAAAACTAGGTGATCCCACTTTTCTCTTAGCCATAATATAAAATCAGTTGGAGAGAGATCCGGCAACAATTACATAAAAGCAGTTTACAATATTAAACACATAACAAAGAAATTACTATTAGAGCCTATGAAATGGGTTGGGACTGAGTCTTGCAGCTAACTCAGGGCACATTATCACATGCTAACTGCTAATACAACAGATAATGCAGAGCAGTTAGATTACCTCCAGAAGTGCAGCTAACTGCGTGCTGTGTTAGCAGCCATGCCATTGACACATGGTAACGATCAACCATTGCCTTATATTAACATCATAGCTGCCTTTCCCAAAGAAGAGATAGCATGGAGAGCAGCAGAATCTGTGGCCAGAGAATGGGATCAAGGCGAATAACAGAGGAACTCAAAAGAAATTTGAACAAGTTCCTGGAGGAAAAGTCCATAAAATATTATCAGCCAGATAGACCTGGAAAAGCCATTGATCATTCCTGGATCAAAGACAGGATGGTGGACTTGATGGACCTTGGTCTGACTCAGAATGACTTTTCTTATGTTCTTACAAAATAAGAACTTTTTCAGCTAGCGTTGACTAACGTTTGCAGTTAACACGTTAGGTGCAAAACCTTCAAATGGTTTAACAAATAGGCCCCTTAGTGGGACAATTTCAAGAAAAGCAGAATGGCAAATGAACAGAGCAGACAGACAGCAGTGTTTTGACCTAAAAGAACCAAAGGCATTGGAAGAAGAACTCATGTAGAGCGTTTAAAACTGTGCATGGAAGAAAATACATATTAGAAGGTAGGGTTTCCAAAACTGTTCTTATGATCCTGTAGCCAACCGAATCTTCAGGATATCCATAATGATAAGTTTGCGTACATTAGACACTTATTCTATGCAATCTTTTTTGAGGCTACTCATTGTGGATGTGCTCAGAACCCAAATGAATGTAGGTTCTTCAGAACTAGTTTTGAAACCCTGCTAGAAGGATAACTCTCTTACTGCTAGGAAAAGCTAGATGGTGGGCTGGTGGGGATCCTAGGCATGAAATTCTTTCACCTTTACTCCTTCTAAACGGGCAATCAGTTCGCTCCTGGGACATTTTTAGATCTGAAAGTATTTTGTGACTAGAGATAGTTGTTGCTTCTGTTTCCTTTGCTGAATTTGCCTGGCTTGCTTGATAAACATACTCTCAACAATTCATAGGGAGATATTCTGTGGGCTGGGGTTTCATAAAAAGCAGACAGAGAACGTGCTTTTGGCAAATGGGGCTTTGATTAGACAGACTGTTGGTAGACTTTAGTGGGCTGTTCCCTGCCCCAGAACCCTGTAATATTTTGCCCTGGTCCCTGTCATTATCAGCAGAGCAGTGCAGTTTGTAGACTAATTACCAGTGCATCCAGTGTGCTCAGAGCCCTTACCAATCAACAGTCTGCTCTTTAATCTGGATTCTTTGGAATGACCTAAATATTTATGTTAATAGTGGTAGTGAATTCTGATTTCTGCTGCAGCCCACGTTCCTGTGCAGCCTGGCAAGCGTAACAACTTTTCTTGCTTAAATCTAAATGAGGTGCTGGTTTTGCCTCTGAACTGCTGTTTAAAGTATATTATTGGTAAAAAAAAAATAAAATCAGGTGAGTGCAGAGTATGGCAACACCAGGTGGTAGCATTCTTCCGCCCAACCCACTATTTCATCACTTTAAATGGGGACAAGGTTTTAGCCCCCATTCGAAATGTTCCCATCGCAACCCCCATGATTTGTTTGCAGTCAAATACAGCTTTTTTCTATTTCTAGTCAATTTTTTTCCCTTTCCTTTTCCCAGACACATTATTTGTAGTGTGCAAGTAATTAGTGTTCCCACCCTCGTGTTTGTACAGATTTAAACAATTTACAAAGAATAAGCCACCGTGCAGCGAGGCCAAAGCAGCCGGCAGCAAATTATAGAAGGAGAAGCAATTATACTAGCTTTCAGTAGACTGGGGGAGGGAGTAGGGCAGCATGTGTGTGTGTGTGGGGGGGGGGGGGCGATAAGTTTCATCTTCTAAATGAAATGAGGTACCACAAGGGACTGGCAGGAGCTCCAGGCTGCCCCACCTGAGTATGTCTTGGGAGGAAGCCCAATGCCTTGTGTTTCCTTTAAAAGAAAAAAATAACAATAATGCCAAGAAAATCAAACAGCCCAGAGCTGTTAGAGAGCCAGGCAAAGCTGAGTCGCTCCCGCTCAATGTTTTTGTTCCAAATGGGCCGATGGCCTTCATCCTTCCTTCATAACATCTTGTTTGTAAAGGTAAAAGTTGCTCGCCCAACCAGAATAAGACTGCATGACATTCCTCCTGGATTCTTTTGGCCAGGAGATGCCCCATAGGATGTCCAGCTGCTGCCTCATGGACACCTAGCAGAGAACTGGACCAATGCTTGGTCTCCAACTTTCAGAAGGAATGGGTTAATTTAATATATATATATTTTTACAAGATTATTCTTATTACAGTTTTTGTTGCAGTGCGGGGCCTTTCAGTGGCCTGATTAAAAGAGGTCATATTTTGGAAGCTTTGGATTCTCATTCCAGCCGTAAGGAATTTCTGTCTCTTGGAATACGGAGCTTCCTTGACCACAGGGTGAAGTGCAAGGAGGCGGAGTTAACAGTGTGCAGGACCGTACCAAGCTAGAAATGTGCCCTGTGCGACTAATGAATCTGGTGCCCCCTTCCACTCAGTCACATTCAGTAGCTCACTCTTTTTGAGCTTCCTGGAAGCCCAGTGATGATATCAGTGCCCCCTTCTGAGCTTGCGCCCTGTGCGGCTGCACCGCTCGCACAGCACTTGGTACGGCCCTGACAGTGTGGGAACCACCTTTAAAAAGAACAGGGATTGGGGGGCGGGGCTGAAAAGTATACATTTGGAGAAACAGGTAGGGATTGAGAAGGGTAGAGATAATGAAGGGAAGCAATACTAAGAGAATGGAGTGATGGGGTAAAAAATAGAGGGAAGACAAATGAATTTCTAAAAATGGAAAGCAGAGACACCGTGTCTAGCAGTACTACAGAAACATATATAGTAATAATCAGCAGTGGTACTGAAAGCACAGAGATGAAAATGGTTGCGCCGAGACCAGTGAAAAAGAGCAGTAATATTAGGTTTGCCCCATCATAAAACAATATTACCATCCCTCGTGATGCTCTCACATAAGCCCCTGCCCTACCCTCTTGTGTAAGTGAAGAGGAGACTAAGGCTAATCCCAAATAGGCTGGCTAGCAAACGCAGAAATGTTTATCTTGGACAAGGGCACAATTCCCACCAGATTCTGAAAACAAGGGGTTTAGACTTGCCATCGGGATCACATATGTGTCCGGCGTTCAGCAGGCCCGGGCACGTATCTAAGGTGAGGCCCACTCACGGGATGCAGGCACTGGCCATAGAGCAAAGCAGAGAAACTAGTCTCCAGCAATAGTGGGAGATACAGGTAAACTGTGATTAGGTTTTGGACATGCCCATGCTCACCATATTCTGAAAAGTTAGTCATTTCTGATCAGGCCACGCCTCCGTTGTAAAAACATGCATCTCCTAAGCTGCTGTGCTCATTGACAGTAGTTTGCTGATGCATACAAGATATACAAACTGATGATAAATGCATGCTGATGCAAACTAGTCCCCTCATGACCTGTTAAATGTCTCCCAGTGCTGGCCTCCTCCCTGATATGCACCAGATCTTCCAGTGCAACTCTCAAACCACACACACACACTCTCTCACTTGCTGTCACAAAAGACATAATTCTGGGGAAAAGATGCTCAGCACCTATAGATAAAAGCTGGTATACCAAAGAAGCATGGCGTGCCAAGACTACATATCCAATCACCCTCTCTCACTCAAACTCCTGTGGCAGATTCACTTCAACAGTCCCATTTTATAGAACACAGGACTTGTCAGGGTCCCCCAGGTTAGCTCCTTTATTACAAACAGCCACCATATTCACTATTGTTGGTTTTCAGATTTCTTTAGGAGTAGTTATTAATGCCCCTTAGCTTACCAGATTCTCTCACCCCTGATTTCTGTTCATTAGACATGCATCTAGCTGTGCTTTACAGACTGCAGTCACACCAATTTGAAACTTACTTGTCACAACCTCTATACAAGCACAGCAGAAATATTTCTAAGTACTGGCCTTATTCCACGTTTCCGCAGGAATAACGAGCACATCTGTGGGAACACAGAAAACATACACAAGCCTTTCCAGAATACGCTTTATACATCTCCGTGGCAAACCACGCTCTTGTTCTGCCCCTCCTGGGCACGCTCTGAGATCCCCGTGTTCGTACTGTAGACATGCAAGGGAGATGGGTTTCAGAATATGGCTGTAGATGTTTTTGGGAGAAATTCATCTCCCGTGCACGTCCAAACAGCCTATTTGCATCATGGAATGACCCCCTAATTCTTCTTTCATGTCATTCCCAAGTTGGCTGTGTGCTGAGCAGGTTCTGTTTGCCGAGTAGAGCATAAGGTGATGTCTCATATCTGTTTCCACCCTATTGTTATGTTTCCCTGTCTGCCTTATGTGTGCTATGCATGCCCTTCATTTACCCCTCTTATCTCTGCAGAGGTTGGTTTGCATTGAGCATTAATAATTTATTTCCTATTATTAATTATCTAAAGCAGTGGTAGCACCCGTGCACAGTAAAATTATATTTTGCCTGGTGTAGAAGCATGAACTATGCTATGGTAATGACGAGAATAAGCTCAGTCACGTTAATTTGCTACCAAAGCCAGGCCTGTGTTGAGGCATTCGCAATATAAGCAACTGTCTAGGCTCTCAAATTTTGAAAGCACCAAATATCTGGGCTAACCTGGAGCCTGATTCCACTTGCTTTACAGCCATGATCTATGATCTCGTGGAGAGAAACCTCCCCACTGATCTTCCGGTTCTGCCAGTGAGCACCAGTACCTGCCTGGAAAACAAATGTGGATTTTATTAAGATCACCACAAACTCGTAAAATACAATCTTATTTTGCCTTCCCTCATCATTCCCTAATGTCATGGTCCTCTGGATGGTCCTTGAGATAGCAGAGACATAGTTCTCTATTTTTAGAAAGAAAGGACTTGAGGACAGACTAAAGTGCTGGAGCTTTCAGGAATTTATTCTTGAGCACAGGACAGATGCGTGGAAACGTGCCTTCCCTTTGCCATTTCATGATCCTCATTGCTCATCACCATCCGTCCTAGGATGCTAAGCCACAGATCATATTTTCCAGCTGCGGCTTGTGTGGAGTGATGGTGGCACAGTGCTGCTGAATAACTCCAAGATGTTTATTCTGGACTGTTCAGTACCATGGAGTTGGCACAGTAGCTGCTGGGGGATCCTTCAGTGCAGCAGATAGACCAAAAGAAATCACAGTCAGGGGACTCATATGGAGGCCACTAAACCCTACATAAAGTGCCTGAGCTATTTTTCTATTACTTTTTCTTGTATGTTCTGTCTGTAGCTGGGAGGTTCCAATTACATCCACCGTCTAACTGATTTTCCAAGCCCAGCAGTGTTTCTGGTGTGGTGACCCGCCAATGGCTGCTGGTTCATTACCTGTTTTCCATACAGCTGTCTTATAAAGTGAAGGCAGATGCCGAGTGGAGTTTTCTGTGCTTTTTTTCTAAAACATCCAGAAACATGTGGTCTGATAACTGGTAACTATCCTTCAGATTGTGTGTGTGTTTATTTAATACGTTCAGATTATTATTTTCAGTGCAATTTTAGGTTATGTGGTTGAGTCTCTGGCTTTCAGCCACTGACGGCAGCTCCATTTGCCAAAGGCCCAAGATAGTCTAAATCTGCCTTTTACCCTGGGCAGCTCAAAAATAGTTTAAGAAATGGGGATCTCTGATTGACTGACAAGCAGACACCAGCAGAAATGAAAAACGCTGGCAGACCTCCATTTTGAAATGTTCTATTCATTTAAAAACAGTAGGAGGAATTTTCCATAACCAGCATTTAACAAAAAATCCTGAGTCTTTCCTTCAGTCTCAAATTTTAGTTTTCCCTAGGGATTGATTTATGACATGCTAATTTTGGCTCTGGGGAGGTCCCTAATTTTAGCTGGGCAATTTTTGACCAAACTGATTTGGCTGCAAAGGCAGCCAGACTTGTGGAAATAAGGACAAATGCAATTTCCTGCTGGAATAGGCCACTTTGGGGCTGAAACATATGCCTGGCAGATTTTAGTTTGTTTCCACTGTAAGATGAGGCTGCCCCTGCTGTACAGAAAACATTTTATTCCAGAAGAATAATTTGGGTATATTTTTTAAAATGTTTTGTTGTAGGGGGGTTTCTAATCATGAGGCTTGTAATGGTGGCGGCTTTCTGCTGGGATGTGTGCCTTAGTTCATGCTATTAAATGATATTATTTGGATGAAATGTGATTCTGTTTCTAGATTTTGTTTCCACCTGTTCCATTCAGCTTCTCGTTCAATCAGAATCAGGCCTGCAATCTGCTATAGAAGCTTTCATTCACAAATAGCCAGGGAATTTTTCCCCTTCTGCAATCATGGGCCCTAAATCTAGTCATTAAATGTTGCCATTACCTGAAGAGTTGGACTCCTTTGCCTGCAGAGGTTGTGAATGCTGCCTCTGCTGGCATGGAAGACTAAATCTAGGACTTAAATCCATGCAACCTACATGGCCCCAAGCCATGGGCCCTGGTGGTGGTTTTAGAATTTTAATTACAAGTGTCTTGTATGTGATTTGTCCTCTCCAATCATTTTGCTTCTTTGTAATTTGCCCAATTCCTGTGCCTGATGTTTATCTGCAAATAAATAATATACCACAGCAGCTCTTTTTACCTAGGGTGATGTTCCCTCTTATATGAAATAAAGCAGACATTGTTTGATGAAACACTGTTTTTGCTTCTAAAGATATCTACAAACTGAATATTAATTTTCTCCGATTTTGACTTATACGTTTGGTGACATAGCTTCAGAATGGATAATGTTCTTCTGCTGAGGACAATGCTATTATTTTAGCCAATTATTCCAAGAATATCTTAAGTTATGCTGAAGAGAAGAAGACCCTGCTGATGGTAAAGTGTCAAAGAGGCTTGGAGATGATCATTATTATTAATCATCTTTGGTTCCTGTATGAAGAAGAGGTGCAATGGGATGATAATGATCCATCTTCTGCTGTGAAGAAATGGGAGCTGCAGGATGTGGTAACCAATGGGTTTCTTGAGGTTTAAAGGCAAATGTAAGAGACGGTGTGAAGGACGTAGCATCTAAACAAAGTGAGAGAGGAACTTAAGATGTATTCATCTCTTTTAAATGTTTAAAGGGAATACTGCTTAAGCAAAAGGATGTGGTATAAGTTGGTTGCTGTTATATGTGGAATGATGTTATGTGAAAAGTATATTTGCCATGCTGTTATTTGAACATATAAGTTCAGACTCCCCTCCCTCCTCCCCAGACACACTCATATTCATAATGCAGCGTCTACTTCTAGGACAAGGTCAAATAAATATCAAATTAGAGCAGACAGGGAAGTAAGTTTCTAAAGAATTTTCCACATGCAAAGCATATTATTTACATAGTGGAAATTGCATGGGGCTATAGGCGCATACAGTGAGGTACACATGCTAACGAGAACATGCATACTTTTAAGTGATCTGAGCATAGGCCTTCCCAGTGGGGCATTTGGGACAGAGCAGGGATAGAGCTGCGATGTACATGCAATCTTCATAAAATTCTTGTGGGCACACGATGAAGGTGATTTTATAAGGAGCCACCTAAAGTTACATGCCATCAATGTGTGTAAATCACATATTTTAGTTATTTAGAAATAAGGAAACATGACGGCGGAAAAAGACTACATGCCCTTCCATATCAACTACAACAGTCCCCCTTTTATCCTTTAGAGATCTTATGTGTTTGTCCCATGCTTTTTTGAATTCAGATACTGGCCTCATCTCTACTACCTCCATTGGGAGACACTTCCACGCATCTACCACTCTTTCCGTAAAGAAATATTTCCGTATATTGCTCCTGAGTCTATCCCCTTTCACCCTCATCCTATGTCCCCTTGTAGCAAAGCTTGCTTTCAATCAAGAGGCTCTCTCCCTGAACATTTATGCCACGGAGGTATTTAAACATCTCAATCATATCACCCCTATCCTGCCTTTCCTCTAAGGTGTACATATTAAGATCCTTAAGTCTGTCCTCATGTGCTTTATAATGAAGCCCACTAACCTTAAGAACATAAGATATGCCATACTGGGTCAGACGAAGGTCCATCAAGCCCAGTATTCTGTTTCCAACAGTGGCCAATCTGTCATATGTACCTAGCAGTTTCCCCAAGGGACACAGGTTCCACAATGCTTGTATTGGTTCAAGCATTGATATCCTGGGTCCCTTCTTAATAATGGTTTATGGACCTTTCCTCCAGGAACTTGTCCAAACCTTTTTTAAACCCAGCTACACTAACAGCCTTTACTACATCCTCCGGTAACAAATTCCAGAGTTTGATTACACGTTGAGTGAAAAAATATTTTCTTTTATTAGTCTTAAATAATTTACCCTGTAGCTTCATTGCATGTCCCCTAGTCTTTCTATATTCTGATAAGATAAACAATTGATCTACGTTTACCCATTCCACTCTGTTCATTAATTTATAGACTTCTATCATATCTCCTCTCAGCCGTCTCTTTTCCAGGTTAAAGAGCCCTAACCTTTTTAGACTTTCTTCATAGGAGTATCCTTCCATCCACTTTACCATTTTGGTGGCTCTTCTCTGAACCTTTTCTAAAATCGCTATATCCTTTTTAAGATACGGCGACCAGAATTGCACACAATATTCAAGGTGCGGTCTCACCATGGAACGATATAGAGGCATTATAATATCTTTTGTTTTATTTTCCATTCCTTTCCTTATCATACCTAGCATTCTATTTGCTCTCTTGGCCGCTGCTGCACACTGGGCCGAGGGTTTTAACATGGTATCCACAATGACGCCTAAATCTTTTTCCTGGGTGGTAGTTCCTAATGTGGAACCTTGCATCGTGTAACCATAGTTTGGGTTGTTCTTCCCTAGGTGCATAACCTTGCACTTGTCCACATTAAATTTCATCTGCCATTTCGATGCCCAGTCTTCCAATTTATCAAGATCCTCTTGCAATTTTCCACAATCCTCTTGGGTTTTAACAACTTTAAATAGTTTTGTGTCATCTGCAAATTTGATAACCTCACTCGTTATTCCACTTTCCAGGTCATTTATGAATATGTCAAAAAGCAGCGGACCCAGCACAGATCCCTGGGGTACACCACTATTCACCTTTTCCATTGGGAAAATTGGCCATTAAGCCCTACCCTCTGCTTTCTATCTTTTAACCAGTTCCTGATCCACAATAGTACACTGCCTCCTATCCCATGACTATTTAGTTTTGCCAAAAGTCTCTCATGAGGGACCTTGTCAAAGGCTTTCTGAAAGTCCAGATACACAATATCAACCGACTCACCTTTGTCCACCTGATTATTCACTCCTTCCAAAAAACATAATAGATTAGTAAGACAAGATCTTCCTTGTCTAAAGCCATGTTGGCTGTCTCCCATTAGGTCATGACTATCTACATGCTGAGTAATTTTATTCTTTATGATGGTTTCTACCATTTTTCCCGGTACTGATGTCAGGCTCACCGGTCTGTAGTTTCCCGGATCACCCCTGGAACCCTTTTTAAAAATTGGTGTTACATTGGCGATCCTCCAATCTTCAGGTATTAGAGATGATTTTAATGATAGTTCACAGATTACTAATAGAAGGTCTGCAATCTCATATTTCAGTTCTTTCAAAACCCTTGGATGTATACCATCCGGCCCAGGTGTTTGCTACTCTTTAGTTTATCTAATAGTTGTAATACATCTTCCCGATGTATCGATATTTCCTTCAATTCTTCCGCACCTTTAAATACCACTTCAGTCATGGGTAACATTCCTACATCTTCCTCAGTAAAGACTGAAGCAAAGAATTCATTCAGTCTCTCCGCTATCGCCTTGTCTCCTCTTAGTGCTCCTTTAACCCCTTTATCATGTAATGGACCAACTGACTCTCTCACAGGTTTTTTGCTACGAATGTACTTGAAAAGGTCTTTACTTCGCGTTTTTGCTTCCGCAGCAAGCTTCTTCTCAAATTCTCCCTTTGCCTGCCTTATCAATGCCTTGCATCTGACTTGCCAGTGCTTGTTCTGTTTCCAGGTTTCGTCGTTTGGTTCTTTTTTCCATTTCCTGAAAGATGCTTTTTTGGCAACAACAGCCTCTCTGACCTCACCTTTAAACCATGCTGGCAGTTTTTTGGACTTCCTTCCACTTTTCTTAAAGCGTGGAATACAGCTGGTCTGGGCTTCCAAGATAGTATTTTTCAACAACAGCCAAGCCTGATGTACGTCTTTAACCTTTGCAACTGCTCCTTTTAGTTTTTTCTTAACTGTTTTCCTCATTTTATCATAGTCTCCCTTTCGAAAGTTAAAAGGTAGTACTGTGGATTTCCTTACTATCCCTCCTCCACTAATTAAATCAAAGGCGATCATGCTATGATCACTATTGCCAAGTGGCCCCAACAACCTTATCTCTTGCACTAGATCTGGTGTTCCACTATCTGGTGTTCCACTATAACCATTTTAGTAGCCACCCTCTGCACTAAATTATGTATGTAAGTGATGCAGTCACTATTCTGAAAGTACACATGATGGCCCAGTGACGCATACTATCACTGCTGGCATGCACGTGGGCAGAGTTTGGCCTGAGCATCGGCAGGATGCACTCGTGCATGCATAAATTGAGAACATGAGATGAGCATTCATAATAGAGATTTCAATGCCAAGCGATTACTGCATGCATTGAGTGGACTGGAGAAACAGAAGATCTTTAAGTACCAAGCAACATAGTTTGAGATTAAGAAAATGTGGCAAAAGGATAGAGAATATTTTCCCATCGTATTGGGTGCTACAGCTATGATTAAAAGGAATTTTCAAGTACACCTATAAAGGTTACATCTTATGAACTCCAGAAGGAGGCTCTCTTTCACAAGATTAAGGTACTATGGCGAGTGTTAGCAGTCAATTTAAGTGATTGAGATTGTACTACACATACTCTGGCTTAGCAGTGAGGTTCATGACTATCATAGTATGTGCGAAACTAACCCTTTTGCAGAAACTGCTCCCAAACACAGCACAGCTTCCAGGGATGGATACAGTATTCACAGACCTATATAAAGGCAGGATTACATCCTATTTCCTACTGATGGTACCAAATCCTTATCTTCGGTAGTGTTTATTCTATTAGCTACCACCCTGTTTCCCGCCCAGGGCCGGCAAACCATAAGGGAAACTAGGCAGCCACCTAGGGTGCCAATGATCCCGGGGCGGTCCTCTGCTGCCACTATCACCCTTCTCCTGTGCCAGCAGTGACGGCAATGGCCTCAAACAGCCCTACAGCGCTTATCTTGAAACTTCAGCACCACGGGGCTGTTTGGCTTCCACCATTACAGATGCTGGTTGCCGACTTCCAAGTTGCATGAATTTACCTTCTGTGGTGAGCTCCATTGCTTCATATACAGATATTATACTTGAACAAGGAGCTTTATCACTGATTCACCCTTCATGTTCATGTGGTGACGAGCAGGGACTGTCTCTTGTATGTTTAACTGTACAGCGCTGCATGCGTGGCGCTATATAAGTGCTAAATAGTAGTAGTAGTAATGTGGTACCTTCAACCATCAAACGGATTTTATCAAAATCATTTTTTTTGTTCTATTGGTTGTATTACTCCATATTTTCTTTCTTAACTCCTTCCAGATTATTGAGGACCTTGGGAGTTTACTTAATAAAATGGTTGTTCATTGGGTTGAATTAAGCCTGTTTGCCTTTTCTTGAAATATCATAATTTATAGGCTATAGTTTATAATTAATTAATATGCTTGAAATATCCTCCCGTCATGGATCATCAGAGTACTTTACAATCAAATTAAAAGATAGAGAGAAAGTAGAATGGGAAAAATGGGTACATATGTGAGCTAGGATAAAGGTTTTGAATTTGATTTTTGCTTCCTATATTTTTAAATGCAAATTAGAAAAACTCATGCATCATAATTAGTTTTATTAAAATTCATATACTAGACCCCTGATTTTCACACTCCCAATCCTTAAGAGCTGCCAATGAGCCAGGTTTTCAGGCTATCCTTAATGAATATGTGTAAGAGAGATTCATATACAACAGGGATAGTGAGCATGTAAATCTCTCTCAGGCATATTCATTAGGAATATCCTGAAAACATGACCTGTTGATGGCCCTGGAGGAATGGCAGTGAAGGTCAACGCACTAGACCAATACTCAGTGACTAATGAGACGAAATTCCAACAGCGTATGTGACTCACCAATTCTTTTCAAATATTAGCATTTGCTACATCTTATTTCTTCTTTATCACTCATCTAGAATAGAGTAGAATTAATCCTACTGTGCAGGATACCAGTTTGAATCTTGCACAATAGCTTGTCATTGGATAGAGTTTGCATTTAATATGATTTTTTTATCAGCAAAAGTAAAACAACGTTTTTTGCCCTAATGTTGTTCTATTTTTAAGAATATCGAAAAGCTGTAAAACAAAAATATCCTTCAAAAAGTGTGCTCTTGGCACTGGGAAGAAACAAATGAGAGCCAGTGCCGGTGAACTTTAAGATAACAAGAAGCATGTGGTTCAACAACCTTCCAGCATCTACCTAATCCATCAGGAAACCCACCAAAGCCAACATGCTTCTGAATATTGGCAGCTCCCCTGGAATTACAGAGCAAAATGATTACAAGGCTACAAAAGGTCAGCCTTTGTCTGACTGAGAAGATGATGTTCTTTGCTTGTATTGTACTGCCCGAAAAGAAGGATCACCCTGTATGTAGGCATAACAATGTGGCAGCCATGTTAGTCTTGTCAAAAATTTAAAAAAAGAACTCAATTGTTGCTGATCTAGTGATATGTTCCAATCGCCCATATTTTTTGGAACTCAGCATGTTCTATTTCTATAAGTCCTGGAGAAAACGAGTGGAAGTGGTGAAAACATTTAAGGACCAACAAAAGATAAAGACGTGTTGACGTCTGAGCTCTCAAGACTTGTGGTTCTCCTCTTCAGATGTGAGATCTAGATAATTCATGCAGTATAGTACTGTATCTAATTTTAAAGTCAAGAAGTGATACTTTGGCTTATGGAAAAAAAGTGCCCAAGCACAGCTCAGTGGATGAAACTTGACCCTGGTAACCTAATGTCTGTTTTTCAAACCAAATAAAATGGAGTCTGATGCTGTATCAAACAATTACATAGACTAATGCATGGGGATTTACTAAAGACACTCAACATTAAACAGATTTGATCCATTTAAGTTGGTGGTGGAAGGCTAATCATGCATTTAGTTTCTTTGGAAAAGAAAAATAAGCTGTGTGGCACTTAAATATACAGCATGTGTTCTAATAAATAAGCATAGCTTAACTATTCAGATCTCTGAAAGGAAACCCAATCTAAGCTCTATCATGCAAAGTATATAGATACTATTAGTGGTTTCTGATGTACTTTTGAGGAGTCGCAGGAATGTGTTCTAAGCTGATTATTGCAGTAAAACAATTCTCTCTGTGTCAGACCTAAATTCAGTGGCAAAAGTCATTTTTGACTTAATTTCCAAAGGAAGAAATGTAGGCTTAGGAGATCTTCAAGTGTATATTGTCATGAGGTAGAGTCATCAGAGCCTATGGAAATAGGTAGAACAGATGAAAACAGATTTGAAAATGACAGCTCAGATCAGCACATGGAGCAGAGTTGCTATAGGCAACCAAAACAAACACTATCACATGGTGGGAGAACACGCCCGAGCAGCAAGCAGGTTCCTGATTCATTAGGAAATGAAGGGCAGCTGAGAAGGGGTGGAGCCCAACCAAGTACAGGGACACGCGTAGTTAAAACATGCTCACCTGAGGTTAGTGAGGGAAGGAGAAGAAGAGGCAGGGTGAGGAGCAGAACAAGTTCCAGTTCTAGAAGCAGAGACACAGGAGTGAGAGAGAGTTCAGAAGCCAGCAGAACTGAAAGGTATACGGGAAGAAACACAGCAGCCTGTTGCAGAGAGCAGTGCCCAGCTAAGGACGTGCCCGGTGAAACTTACCAGAAAGCTAGGGGAAGCTACAGTACAGAAGCCAGGCTCAGGAAAGCTGAGGAGTTTTATCTTCCTAAAACCAGGTACAGCACAAGAGCGAAAGATAGTCCTGGGGAAAGTTTTACGATTAAGGAAAAGCCAAGACAGAAAGGCAGAGAAACGTCTCCGTCTCAGTGCTCTGATAACTCACTCACATGCAGGAGCTCAGAGAAAAGGCAGTTGGGAGGTAGGCCAATTCCTTCTAATAGAAGAGCCTTTGAATATAGTGATTTGCCTTGTACGTATAAGGAGTTGTGTGACTCACAAAGGGAGCTCTCAAGAGAGGGTGGTAATTATTCACTGCACTCTCTTAACCAGGAAGAGGGGAGGTGTAATTACCGAGAACTGAGTTTGCCTACAGATAACGTTTTCTATAACCCTGAAGAATGTTATTCAGAGGAGGAACCAGAGGAAATGCAATGTAATGATTATGAAGAAGCAATATCAGATACATGCATGGACTGTACTTTAATTATGTCAGATGACATTACTTCTTTCTGTTGAAGAAGCTGTTAAAGTATAAGCAAACTGCAGTGAGGAAAACTTACCTGTTTTGAACGGACTGTTTGTGTTACTTTTGAGTTCAGCTGAAGATAAGCATATTTTGGTTCCAGTTTGTTCCTTTTGATTTTTGTACCAGAAGCATGGTGTTTTGCCTTTTGTTCCCATTGCTTTAAAAATCCACCCGGAAGGGGAATTAAAAGTCCTGTTTGAAAGCCTTACTATTCATCCACGACTCACCTTCTTTATTCAGCAATTGGGACTACAACTCCCAGAGGGCATTGTAATCATCCACTTTTGCTAGTATTGAAGTAGCCCCGGTGAATTACCCAGGCTCCAGCCCCTGGGGACCCTCACCGGATGACAATATCTATCTATATGTTCCACTCCCAATACGTTTTGTGTTTGGCGTTCTATTCACATCCAATTTTCAGACCATGACAAGGAGTCCAAAAGAATCCTGAGCAGAATATTTTTGGAAAACATGAACACAGATAGATATGTTCTGGAAAGCAGACTCCACTAGATCAGCATGTAATTTCTTTTAGAATAACATCTGTAACAGAATGATGTACTAAGGTTCTATTTTTCTGAAAATAAACAGAACTAAGGATCAAGCAATCAATCGAGCTGTGCATTTATTACACCTGTGCTCTAATACATTTGTACAGTTGGGAAAGCTTGGCCATTGTCTGCCCCTACTGGGAAAACTCAACCAGTGGCCTGAATGGTCACAGTCTCTGAGAGCAAGAGGGAGTCCTGGTCATTTCTTAAGGCTTACACCAGCTAGCTAGATTATGAGCCCTGGACTGCAGAGTTCCCAGCTAGAGATACACTGTCCCCAGCTGAGGGCTGTCACTGCAATGATTGGACTAGATACGGTGGGAAAGAGAAGATATAAAATGGGGGAGGGGAGAAATCCAAGGGTAATTGTGAATGAAGGCTTATGGTGCCAGAATGATGTACTGGTTCAAGTGAGGTGGACATGTGAAACGGTAAAAGGAAACAGCTGGGTCTGTGCTGTTTTTTGCCAATCCTCATTTTTATCCCATTGCCCTTCTTGTCTTTCCTTGAGACACTAAGGAGATAAGGAGACATGGCCCCGAAGACACTCTGTAATCTAATAAGCAAAGAACCACCTAAGCCTACTTATAGAAAAGGACAATCAAATAAACTTAAGATGCCAAAAGAATATATAAGAACTCACAAATTAACAAATAAAAGAGCCTTTTCCCACGTAGCCCCAATAGTCTGGAACTCTTTACCAGAGGACTTGCGATCACTAACAGAGATAACAGAATTCAGAAAAAAATTGAAAACCTACCTATTCACTAAACACTATAATACCATAGAAAACCCTCCAATCAACTTAGATAAAGGCTAAACAAGAACCTGTCTAAAATCAAGATTATACTCCCTATTACAATAATACGTACAACTTAAATGAATAATCATTCCATTTCAATGCATCAATACCCCACTTGTATATAGTTAAAATTGAGTTAGAAACAGTACTACAGTTTAAATTGTTACACAATCTGTGTTAGTTGATTCATTGAACTATTCCGCATAGTTTTTACTTACACTTTGTTGTTCAAGTTAAGATGTTCATTGTAAAAAGTTATAACTGTTCTATGTAAAACAAGCTCTGCATTGTTAATTGTTGTTAAATGTACACCGCAACTGATCGCTGGAAGATGCGGTATATAAATAAGTGTTAAATAAAATAAATAAATAAATAAATAATTTTAGAGGCATGTACACATAGAAATAGGAGCATTGGCACATGTAGATTGCACACACGTGTATTGTACATGGAGATTACAGAAAACCACTATTTCTGCATGGAGAAGCCCTAGCATGCAGAGATTTGGGCATGGTTGGGGCATGTTTTGGGTGGGCCCAAAAATGTGTATGTCCTTCTATTTTACAATGGGAATATACGCCAATGTTACAAAATATGTGCATCAGTTTTGGCACCTCTTCAAAGGCAAATACACATGCCGACCACCAGTGCATTTGGACTTAGGATGTCTTCCAGTGAATCAGGGACTGTGGTGCTTAGTTCTGAGGTCCCTAACATCATTTCAAAACTTACTTCACACAACTCCTTAATTCACTCCTCTTGTATGTGTAGGTTTGTAAAATATGGCATATCTGCATATAAGTTTTGGCAATTACACGTCTGTTGTGAAATCGGCACCTAGACATGTTCATGCGGATCTTACATGCCTGAAGCCCCAAGGGATGTTGTTCTATTTCCATACATGGTTTTCCTAAATGACTGCTCTTACTGTATATCTACTAGTATCCTTGTATACCTGTTTTTTCAAAAGGTTCTGTGTTCAGCAGTCTTTTCTAAAATATGGGGGACAAGAAAACATCCTAAACTGGATGTCCCATTTCCTATGTGAAGCCCCTATGCAAAATGGGGCTTTAAAACTCTAAGTCCATGCATGCAAGACCTCAAAATCAGGACTGGGCCTGCCAGCGGGAAATAAACAGACACAACTGGTCATCCTACTTTATTTTATGCCTTATTAAAAGAATTGAGCTGAAAATGTTTTCTTTTCTTTTCAAGACAGGAGCCATTTTCTATGGTTTCTGGCGTAGTTTCCTGTACCAGTAGCTTGTGCTACAACAACAGTTATTACATCTGTGTGGGCCGAATTACTATTTATTATTTTACTCCTTCAAGCTGGTCATATGGGAGAAGGTAGGCCTCGTTATGGTAAACCGCTCTTTTTCTCATGTGAATCGGGTGAAGTGCTATGAGATTAATAAGGCATTTTGCAACATTTTTAATAGCAAAAACCATTTTGATTTATTGGTTACTCCACTGAGAACCTTCCAATCAGGATGAAAGGAAGAGCTTTCTGCACAGCTCTCAATCCATTCCTTGGGACATACCAAGCCAGTCTGGTTTTCTGGACAACCAAAATGAATACATATGGAGAAATTGCCCCTGAAAGAATACATATCAGGGAGATTTCCATGTACTACCTTCATTAGATTGCAAGTCTATCTAATGCATATTCATCATGGATATCCCGAGAAGCAGATTGACTTGGTGTGTCATGAGGACGAGTTACAAATCACTGCTTTAAAGGGGGCTCAGCTATGCAAGACTGCAAACTGTCTGAAAGAAACCTATAAACCATGTCTGAGGAATGTAGGAGGGAGGAAAGAGAACAAGAAAAGGAGGGATATGGAGCAGAGACAAGCTGTCCAGTAAAGCACATTAAAAGCACAAGTTCAGTACAGGGCTTCTCAAATTTGTCCTGGTGATCCCATAACCAATTGCGTTTTCAGGATATTCACCAAGAAGATTCATGAGATAAATTTGCATATATTGGAGAGACAGCCTGTGCACACTTCTCTCATGCATATTCATTGTAGACATTCTGGTTAAAGAAGAAGCAGAAAAGGTGAAGAAAAGAGAGAGGCATCTGTATTTGGAAAGACTTAGGGAAGCTAGCAAAGTAGTCAGGAAAACAAAGATTCTAAAAGAGAAGGAAACAGCCAATCCAAAAAAATGGGGGATTTTTCAGATATGTTGGTGAAAAGAGGAAGGGTAAAAGTGATATTCTCTCTCACACACCACCATGCTGCCGATCGGACATCGGGAGAGGAAGTGGTAGCTGCTCTCCCCTCCTGCTCCCCCCACCAAGGCCCAATCGGGGCACAACAGGCAGCAATTTAAAGTCTGGACCCGGCAGGTAACTGCCTTTCTCTCTCACACACCACCATGCTGCCGATCGGACATCGGGGAAGGAAGCGGGAGCTGCTCACCCCTCCCGCTACCCCCACCAAGGCCAATCGGGGCGCAACAGGCAGCAATTTAAAGAGTGGACCCGGCAGGCATGGCCACGCCTAAGGGCCCACGCCTAAGGGCCACTCCAAAGGGCCCTTTGGCATGGCCCTTAGGTGGGGCATGGTGGCGGGGTCGCTTTCACCCCTCGCAGATGGTATGTAATGTAATCCATGATGCAATTTATACTCTGTGTAGTTGTGCTGCATAGCCTGTAGTAAAACCCGCTTGTAATATAACCCACTGACTTACCTAATTTCCTCTTCCCCCCTATCTCTCCCCTACCTACACCTTTGTGTTTGTTCCAACCAGATCATAAGCTCCTTCTGTGTTTGTATTGACTGGACTGTAAGCTCTGATGAGCAGGGACTGTCTCTATTATTTGTTCTGACTAGATTGCAAGCTCGGATGAGCAGGTACCGTCTGTCCGTCTGACTCCTATTTAAATAGAAATGCGCAGTAGTAATAGTAGTGGTAATGGGAGACAGCCCACATGGCTTTGCCCTAACTAGATTGTTGCTCTGTGTGCTTGTTGTCTTGACTAGATTGTAAGCTCTCATGAGCAGGGACTGTCTCTCTTACATGTCTCTACAGTGCTGCATATGATTGGTAGTGCTATATAAATGCTTAATAGTAGTAGTAGTAGTAGACTCAAGGATGAAGGGGAGGAATATGTAGAAGCTGATGAGGATAAAGTAGAATTGCTTAACAAATATTTCTGTTCTGTGTTCACAGATGAAGAACCAGGAGCAGGACTTCAGAAAACACCCACAAACAGGAACAGAAGCGAGGGGCATCTTGAATGATTTTCAAAAGACTGTGTTTGTGGGGACACTTTACCTGACTTTCTCTTTAAATATTTGGATCCCGGTGCAGCGTTGCAGCTGGTGGAGGAGGAGCCCGGAGTCCCCACCTTCCTCTGGCTGCTATATCAGTGCGGCCCGCCGCTGCCCTGGTAGGACACTTTACCTGACTTTCTCTTTAAATATTTGGATCCCGGTGCGGCGTTGCAGCTGGTGGAGGAGGAGCCCGGAGTCCCCACCTTCCTCTGGCCGCTATATCAGTGCGGCCCGCCGCTGCCCTGGTGGGACACTTTACCTGACTTTCTCTTTAAATATTTGGATCCCGGTGCGGTGTTGCAGCTGGTGGAGGAGGAGCCCGGAGTCCCCACCTTCCTCTGGCCGCTATATCAGTGTGGCCCGCCGCTGCCCTGGTGGGACACTTTACCTGACTTTCTCTTTAAATATTTGGATCCCGGTGCGGCGTTGCAGCTGGTGGAGGAGGAGCCCGGAGTCCCCACCTTCCTCTGGCTGCTATATCAGTGCGGCCCGCCGCGGAACGTGACCCGCGGGCGCCTACCCGTGGGCGCGTGCCCGAAGGGGCGTGACCTAAGGGGTAGGCAACGCCCCTTTGGAGCCCCTTCGGAGCCTTTGAGGAGCCTTCTATGCAGTTTTCATGGGCAGACGGAGGAAAAAGGTGTTCCTGGCTGTTCCTGCTAAGGTGGGGAAAACAGTTGGCCCCATGGATCGTCACCTTTTAGGGGCTGGAAGATCATCTTCAGATAAAGATCTTACTGAGGAACCCGTGAGTACTGTAACTGATGTATCCTCAACTACGCTGGGGGTTGTCCACCCCGGAGAAGAAGTAGTAGTTCAGGATGTTTCCCTTCGGGGTAACGTTCTAGATGGGAGTCCTTTAGATGGTCATGGCGCCTTATCTTTGATCGCATCGGGGGAACAGAAAGTTAAAATGCCTACTCCGGTGGTTTTTGCTTCAGTTGTACCCGAAGTGACTGTGCCTTCTGAAGTTTCTCTACGGGATATTTGGGAATTGGTCGCGCGTATGGAGGGTTCCTTTCGCGCTTCCTTTTCCCAAGTAGAGCAGTTTTCTTCACAGGTGGTACAAAAACTTTCCGAACATGAGGCATCACATCTTCATAATAATAAATCTTTATCTAAGTTGGAGGGTCATTTTTCAGTTATGGAAGCTGCAGTTTCTTCATTTACTAAGGATAGTGCTACTGTTCATTATCAGTTAGAAGCTCTTGAGAATGTTAATCGCTCTAAAAATTTGCGTTTTTTGAATTTCCCTCGAATCCATTACTTAGCTCCTTTGATATTGTTGCAAAAGTATTTTAAGGAGGTGTTATTAATTCAGGATGTAGATTCTATTAAGATTTCTTCTTTATATTATGTTCCCTTGCGCTCTCCCGTTATGACCTCTTCTCCAGCTGGTGCTCAGGAAGGGAATCCCAATGGAGCTGAGTCCTTAGATCTTTCACAGTTTTTGGAGTCCTCTACAGATCTGATTTCTCAGCGTGCTACATTGATAGTTTCTTTTGTATCACTCCAAGATAAAGGTTTGATCTTGCGAACGTATTTTTCTAAAAAGGATCAGGTTTTTTGTGGAGATATAATACAGATTTTTCCTGATGTAAGTAGGACTACTCAGATTCGCCGAAAGGCGTTTCTAGCATTGAAAGATCGGATTTTGGCCATTGGAGCTTCCTTCTTTTTAAAGTATTCTTGCAAATGTATTGTGGTGTTGGATGATCTTAAGTATGTTTTTCTTGATGTTGGTCAGTGTGAGGCATTTTCGATCAGCAAGGAATCTTTGTGAAGGGTTTCTGTTCTTCTTTTTCCATGTATAATTGAGCTAAATGTATTTTGGATCCTGCTGTTCTTTAAATTGTCTTTAATTCAAGTGATTGTCCCCTTGATGTGGACTTGATGTTGTATTTTCTTTTTATCTTATAATAAAGATTTATTTAAAACTTAAAAAAAAAAAAGACTGTGTTTGTGAGGAACTACCTTCCCTCTCACCTGACACCCTCGGCAACTGGCATCCTATCTCTAATCTTCCCTTTCTTTCTAAGATTCTGGAAAATTAGTTTTCACTCAGCTTTCTTCCCATCTTGACTCTATCCACTACTTGACTCTATCCACTACATTCAAGACAGTGAGAAGTACATTGATGAGATGCTTCTTGCAGCAACCAAGCTCTCCAGCAGAGGAGAAGATGGGTGCCAACAGAATGTCGATGGTTGGACACAAGTCACCAGGGCCTGCAAAATCACCAATCCAACTTCTCCAGCCCTTGAATTGAAAAACCATTATGCAGCACTGGAAGTGGAGGAGGTGAAAGCATCCCTGGAAAGGGAAGAACCAGAGCTCAAGTACCCCAAAGTTGCAGAATCAGTGACCACAAGGAAACGAAGGGTAGTGGTGGTTGAAGACTCTCTTCTGAGGGGTACTTAGACGTCCATCTGCCGACCAGACGATGAACAGAGAGGTATGCTGTCTGCCTGGTGCCAAAATCCAAGATGTTACGGAGAGTTTGCAAAGACTCATCAAGCCCACTGAATATTACCCAATGTTGCTAATCCATGTTGGAACAAATGATACTGCCAGGTATACCTCGGAACGTATCAAAAGTGACTTCATGGCTCTGGGACAGAGGGTGAAGCAGTTAGGTGCACAGGTGGTGTTCTCTTCAATCCTCCCTGTTGAGGGTAAAGGCCAAGGCAGAGAGGCTCGCATCCTGGAGATGAATGCATGGCTGCGTGGATGGTGTCATCGAGAGCGTTTTGGTTTCCTAGACCATGGGATGCTGTTCCAAGGGTTGTAGAGCAGAGATGGCATCCATCTATCCAAGAAAGGTCAACGCGACTTCAGTAGTAGACTGGCTAATCTACTAAAGAGGGCTTTAAACTAGATTCGATGGGGATGGGTGAAGAAAGCCCCCAGGTAGGTGATACATTAAATAACATTATGGAAATGGGTAACAGGGGTAACATATGGAAAGCAGTGTGTATAAATGCCCGTAGCATGGGAAATAAGATCCCTGATGTTGAAGCTTTGGTGGGAGTGGCTGACTTGGATTTAGTGGCAGTTACAGAAACATGGCTCACAGAAAACCATGATTGGGATGTAACTATACCTGGCTAGAGTACCAAAAAGGAGCTAAGGATCCGCACAATATAAGAGAAAACAAAGTAGCGGAGCCTGGACTGACAAAGTAAACCTTGTTTATTACGCGTAATAAACAAGGTTTACTTTGTCAGTCCAGGCTCCGCTACTATACCTGGCTATACTTTATTCAGAAAGGACAGGGTGGGAAGTAGGGGAGGAGGAGTGGCACTATATGTAAAAACTACTATTAAAGCTTTGGAATTACAGAGCTTAAAAGGGAGAGGGGAGGCATTGTGGGTTAAAATAGAAAGAGGGAAAGAGAAATCTATTTACATTGGTGTGATATACAGACCTCCCTCACAAGAGGAAGAGGTGGACAGAGAGTTAATTGAAGACATGCGCAGCATTGCTAGGAAAGGGGAAATGCTACTGATAGGAGATTTCAATATGCCAGATGTTGATTGGCACATTCATGCTGCAGTATCATCTAGAAGTAAGGAGATCCTGGATTCTCTACAGGGAGAACTATTCAGGCAATTGGTAACAGACCCCACACGTGAAGGGCCATACTGGACTTGATGCTTACCAATGGTGAAAGTGTTTCTGATGTTGTAGTGGGAGATCATTTTGCATCCAGTGATCACCAGATGGTGTGGTTCAGTATTAGGACTAGGGCTGTTAGAATCCATTCAAAGGCGAGGATCTTAGACTTTAGGAAGACTAACTTTGCGAAGATGGGCCAATACCTCAGGGAGTCGTTAGTGGGATGGGAACAGCTGAGGGATGTAGAAAAACAGTGGGAAAAACTGAAAGGGGATATTTTAAGGGCAACCAACCTTTTTGTTAAAATGGTAAATAAAGGTAAAAGGAAAAGGAGACCGCTATGGTTTTCGAAAGAAGTAGCTGAAAAAGTGAAGAAAAAGAGAGAGGCCTTCATGAAATACAAGAGATCACAGAGAGAGGAAGACAGGCATCTGTATTTGGAAAAACTTAGAGAAGCTAGCAAAGTAGTCAAGAAGGCAAAGATTCAAAAGGAGGAGGAAATAGCCAATGCAATAAAATGGGGGGATAAGACATTTTTCAGATATATTAGTGAGAAGAGGAAGGGCGGAATTGTCAGACTCAAGGGTGCAGGGGAGGAATATGTAGAAGCTGATAAGGATAAAGCGGAATTGCTTAACAAATATTTTTGTTCTGTGTTCACAGATGAAGAACCAGGAGCAGGACCTCAGAAAACACCCACAAATAGGAACAGAAGCAAAGGACATCTTGAACAATTTTCAAAAGACTGTGTTCGTGAGAAACTATCTCAACTTAAAGTAGACAAAGCAATGGGACCGGATGGGATATACCCGAGAATACTGAGGGAACTTGGGGACGTTCTAGCAGCTCCACTGACTGACCTTTTCAATACCTCGTTGGAGTCAGGAGTGGTGCCAAAGGACTGAAGAGAGGCTCATGTGGTGCCTTTACACAAAAGCGGAAGTAAGGATGTGGTTGAAAACTACAGGCCGGTTAGTTTAACTTCGGTGGTGAGTAAATTATTGGAAACGCTGCTGAAAGAGAAAATAGTGAGGTTTCTGGAGTCCAGAGGATTACAGGATCCGAGGCAGCATGGATTCACCAGAAGCAGGTCTTGTCAGAGAAATCTGATTCATTTCTTTGACTGGGTGACCAGGGAGTTGGACCGAGGGAGAGCCCTAGATGTGGTGTATTTAGATTTCAGTAAAGCCTTTGACACTGTTCCTCACAGGCGACTTATAAACATACTGAGCACCCTAGGGATGGACCCTAAAGTTACTGCTTGGGTTAGAAATTGGTTGGGTGGGAGGCGACAAAGAGTACAAGTAAATGGAGCTCACTCTGAGGAGAAGGATGTTATCAGTGGTGTGCCCCAGGGATCTGTCCTTGGTCCGATTCTTTTTAACATCTTTGTTAGTGATATAGCGGAAGGGCTTTCAGGTAAGGTTTGCCTCTTTGTGGATGATACCAAAATCGACAATAGAGTAGACACACAGGAAGGTGTAGATAACATGAGGAGGGATCTAGCTAAGCTTGAAGAATGGTCTAGAATTTGGCAGCTGGGATTTAATGTTAAAAAATGTAAGGTCATGCATTTGGGCTGCAGCAATCCAAGGGAGCAATATAGTATAGGGGGTGAAGTACTTTTGTCCACTAAAGAAGAGCGGGACCTAGGCGTAGTTGTGTCTGATGATCTTAAAGTAGCTAAACAGTTAGAAAAGGCGACGGCAAAAGCTAGAAGGATGCTTGGGTGCATACGGAGAGGAATGGCTAGCAGAAAAAAGGAGGTGATAATGCCTCTGTATAAGTCTTTGGTGCTACCTCATTTGGAGTATAGTGTGCAATTCTGGAGACCGCACCTTCAAAAGGATGTGAACAGGATGGAGTCGGTGCAGAGGGTGGCTACTAAAATGATTAGTGGTCTTCATTATAAAGCATATGAGGACAGACTGAAGGATCTTAATATGTACACCTTAGAGGAAAGGCGGGATAGAGGTGATATGATTGAGATGTTTAAATACCTCCATTGGTAAAAATGTTCAGGGAGAGAGCCTCTTTCAATTGAAAGCAAGTTCTGCTACGAGGGGACATGGGATGAGGGTGAAGGGAGATAGATTCAGGAGTGATATGCGGAAATATTTCTTTACGGAAAGAGTAGTGGATCCGTGGAATAGTCTCCCAGTGGAGGTGGTAGAGATGAGGACAGTAACTGAATTCAAAAAAGCATGGGACAAACACAGAGGATCTCTAAAGGTAAAAAGGGGACTGTTGTAGTTGTTATGGAAGGACAGACTAGATAGGCCATGTGGTCTTTTTCTGTCATCATATTTCTATGTTTCTATGTTACTTGCACCCATGTCAATCTGGATTCCGTCCACGTCATACAGTAGTTAATGAGGTTCACACAGCGCATGACCACAGTAACATCACTCTGGCTATCTCCCTTGATCTCTCTTCAGCTTTCGATCTGGTGGACCACTCCCTGTTGCTCTCCCATCTTTCTGACTGTGGGGTCGGGGGCGCCGTCTTTCACTGGTTCCAATCTTTACTTTCCTCTTGCTCCTTTTCTGTTGTGTGCAATCAGTCCTCATCTCCTCCACTACCTTTGTCCTATGGTGTTCCCCAAGGTTCGGTTCGGGCACCACTTTATTTAATATCTTTCTAGCACCCCTTGCACTACTAATCTAACAATCAGGCATTTCTGTGTATTTTTATGCTGATGACATCTGCCTTCTTTTTCACACCGATCCCCATCACCCCGATCTGTCTTCCTTGAACACTTGTTTGTCCATGGTCACTAGTTGGCTCACTGCCAATCACCTGCATCTTAACCCCTCCAAGTGTACCACTTTCTGGTTTGCCCTTTCCCTGTCACCACCGACCGTAGCTCCACTTCTCCTGGGTGCCTCAGTCCCCCTGGTCTCATCCTTCCGGTACCTGGTGTTGTCTTGGATTCCTCCCTATCGTTTCAACCCCACTTTTCTTCCTTTGTCCAACACTCTTTCTTTTTCCTGTGCCAGATTCGTGCTCTTCGCTCGCTTCTGGATACTCATTCTCTGACCACCCTTCTTCTATCGCTGGTGATTTCGCAGCTAGAACACTGCAGCCCACATACTCACTTACTCTTCCCGTCGTGACCACATCACGCCTACCCTCATCTGTCTCCACTGGCTCCCTGTTAAGTATCATCTACAATACAAAGTACTCATCCTAGCCCATCGAACAATTCACACAGGTGACCCACAAAACCTAGACAATCTCCTTCGCTACCACACTCCCCATCGCCTTCTCTGCTCCATTCACACACATCGCCTGGCCCTCCCCTCAATTTCCCAAGCACATCTAGAGTGGACATGTCACTCCACCTACTTCTTCCTTGCCCCTGCATTATGGAATTCCCTACCCACCATTCTACGTGCTGAATCTTCCTTTATACAGTTTAAAACCCACCTCAAAAGCCACCTGTTTCAGTCAGCCTATGACCTACCTCCCTCTCACCCCTAGTACCTATCATCCTCTTAGGTCTCTATGCTCCACTTCTCACCCCTCCTATTAGTATGCCCCCTACCTACCTCCCTTCTTCCCCCCCCCCTTCTCAGACTTCCTCTGCTCCCGTCTATCCTGTTCATTTGTTGGCGTTCTTTTCATTTCCATACTGTGTTTTATTTTAATTTTACTTTTATTGTACACCGCTCTGATGCCCTGTCACCAAGGGCGGTATATCAAGAACTAATAAAGATAAAAGATAAAGATAACTAGCTAAATTTAAAGTAGACAAAGCAGTGGGACCAGATGGGATACACCTGAGAATACTGAGAGGTTGGGGACATTCTAGCAGCTCCAATGACTGACTTTTTCAATGTCTCAGAGTCGGGAGTGGTGCCAGAGGACTGGAGAGAGGCACATGTGGTCACTCTTTACACAAAAGCGGAAGTAAGGATGTGGTTGAAAACTAGAGGCTGGTTAGTTTAACCTTAGTGGTGAGTAAATTATTGGAAGCGCAGCTGAAAGAGAAAATAGTGAGGTTTCTGGAGTCCAATTTGATTGCAGGATCCGAGGCAGCATGGATTTACCAGAGGCAGGTCTTGTCAGACAAATCTGATTGATTTCTTTGACTGGATGACCAGGGAATTAGACAGAGGGAGAACCCTAGATGTTGTGCATTTAGATTTCAGTAAAGCCTTCGGCACTTTTCCACACAAGCAACTTATAAACAAATTGAGCACCCCAGGGATGGACCCTAAAGTTACTGCTTGAGTTAGAAATTGGTTGAGTGGGAATGACAAAGGGTACAGATAAATGGAGCTCACTCTGAGGAGAAGGATGTTACCAGTGGTGTGCCCCAGGGATCTGTCCTTGGTCCGATTCTTTTTAACATATTTGTTAGTGATATTGCAGTAGGGCTGTCGGGTAAGGTTTGCCTCTTTGCGGATGATACCAAAATCTGCAATAGAGTAGACACCCAGGAAGGTGTAGATAATATGAGGATGGATGTAGCTAAGCTTGAAGAATGGTCTAGAATTTGGCAACTGAGATTTAATGTTGAAAAATGCAAGGACCTGCATTTGGGCTGCAGCAATCCAAGGGAGCGATATAGTATAGGGGGTGAAGTACTTCTGTCCACAAAAGAAGAGCAGGACCTAGGTGTGATTGTGTCTGATGATCTTAAAGTAGCTAAACAGGTAGAAAAGGTTTAGGCGAAAGCTAGAGGGATGCTTGGATGCATAGGGAGAGGAATGGCCAGCAGAAGAAAGGAGGTGGTAGTGCCTTTGTATAAGTCTTTGGTGCAATTCTGGAGACCGCACCTTCAAAAGGATATAAACAGGCTGGAGTCTGTGCAGAGGGTGGCTACTAATATGGTTAGTGGCCTTTGTTATAAAGCATATGACGACAGACTTAAGGATCTTAATATGTACACCTTCGAGGAAAGGCGGGATAGAGGTGATATGATTGCAATGTTTAAATACCTCAGTGGCATAAATGCACAGGAGGAGAGCCTCTTTTGACTAAAAGCAAGCTCTGCTATGAGGGGACACAGGATGAGGGTAATAGGGGATAGACTCGGAAGTAATATGCAGAAATATTTCTTTACGGAAAGCGTGGTAGATGTATAGAATAGTCTCTCAGAGGAGGTGGTAGAGATGAGGCATTATCTGAATTTTAAAAAAAGCATGGGACAGATACAGAGGATCTCTAAGGGATAAACGGGGACTGTTGCAGTGGCTGATATGGAAGGGCAGACTAGATAAGCCAAGTCAGGTCTTTTTCTACCGTCATGTTTCTATGTTTACCCAGCTGGCTGTGGGGTCATCGGGGTAGCTTTGATAAGCCATGCTTTGGTGCCTGTATCCAGCAAGGTGAGTTCCAATGAGGGGCACGCAAGCAAAATTTTACTGAGGATCCCCCACTGTTGTGGTGGCATCAGTGTGTCCCCTCCCCGCAATGTGCCTCACATGCAGCACTCCTCCTTCCCCCCCCTCCCCCCGTGCTATGCTCACTCCACATAGGCACCCACATGACAAATGTACTTGTTGTGTTTCTCCACTCCAGGCCTGGCAGCTGTTACCGCCTGGTGTGAAATCTTGCAGTGCAGCTCTTATTGCAAGACTTTAAGAGGTAACAGTGCTGGGCCTGCAGTGAAGGCAGTGCCGCAAAGAAGGGAAAGTCAGTTTGCTATACACATACAGGGGGGAGTGGTGTGAGGATGGGTGTGGACATGAGCGTTGACATCGTTGTGTGGGCCTCTTTCTTGCCTGGGCTCCCCCCTGCGTTGCAGGCGATGCTTGGGCAGAATTTACACCACTGCTTATATCTAAGGTATCAGGAGCTCAAGAAGTGTATATAGAAGCAGCTAGATCAATAATATAGTATATACTGTTATGTCTTAGTTTGCTAGATAGAAACACAATATAGTGTGACTACAAATCTTTAGGTAAAAGGACAGGTCATGACATGCCTCAACCCTAGGAAAGGAGATCAAGGACAAGCAAGGTGTGGAACATACAGTAGCTATATTAAACACAGAAAGCTGGTTTTATAGAAAGAATAACCACCATAGCTAATAATCCCCTTCAGAGTTAGGAACAGAGCAGCATATAGATGTCTTAGAGGAATATTTTTCCTATCACCATTGAAACAAAACCTTTAAAATGTTTTTGTTAGAGTGCTCAGTGGTATGTACTGAAGGTAATTACAGTATGGGGGACACAGTTTCATATTTTACTTCTTGTCTTTAGCAAAAAGAAAATGAAAAAAGAAGGGGAAAAGTTTCCCCGAGCTGGGCGCCATGAAACAATAATAAGAGTAACTGTTTGGCAAATTTATTTTCACACCATCCCTCATTAAATCAGTGCGACAGCTCCTGGTGGTTGTGGCTATCTACTGTATCGCTCCAGGATAATTTCTCCCAGCTGCTCTGCTAGCGCTCTTCATAGCAACTGAGAGCAGCCACAATGGTTTCAGTAGCAAAGGACCAATATAATCTGCCAGCGTAACACAACTGGGAAACACTATAATATTTCTGTTAGGGGTCTGTATTCCTGAGCACGCTTTCATTTCATTTGGGCACCTCTGAATTAATGTGCGTATAACTGATTGGCCTGCTTAAAAGAGCACTAGTGTAGATACAAAGCACATGCAAAGAACAAAGAGCTGAGGAAAATGTGAACATCAGAAAATGTTCATTTAAAACTAGCACAAACAGAACTTTTTTTTTTGGCCATGCACACCCCCGATTTTGATGGGCACAAGCATGTGACAAGGATGTTCCATCAGTTTACAATGACTTAAAAAAATACTTCTATCACTTTGTGTCATTTCCCACTGAAAAGACACACAAATTAAACAAAATATCATTTTGGTTGTTTATGGTATTTTTAGTGTGCGCTAAAGTATTTCAGTGTGCACTGTTCACAAAGTTTGTCAAAATAAGTGCACTGTAAAAAGCAACATGACCTAAAAAATAAACAAAAATGTCAAAAATGATACAGATAAATGAAACAATTTTCACAGCGTAAATCTGTAATGAAAGAAACTAACTACACAAAGCAACATTTTTGCCCCATGCACACTCCTACTGTGTAAGTTAAAAGGTCCTCGCATGGTCAGGATCTGAAGAGAGTCAGGTCAGTGTTCAAATGAAGTTATAGATTCAACAGCAGCCAGCAAACATACAACTCTGCTATCGGTAGCTTTTTCAATGCTGTACAGCTAGTGCCAAGCCAAAAATCTCTCTAAGTGACCTGACACTTTTGGTATAGTGAAGGGACAGACGAAGAACAGCGCTACAAATTTATCTAGATAGCAATGATTTTTAGTCACTATCTTGATAAGCTATGAGGGTCATTTTAAAAGCTCTATTTGTGGTTCCACCTCTGAAAATGCTCATTCAGTCATTAAATTACATGGATGTCCCCAGAGACATTTTAGAAATTTCTAAATCTACATGTGTCCAGCACAGTCATGTCTAAGTCACATGGAGGTATGCCAAGGGCATGTCTGAGGGGGCCAGGGAAGGCTGAAAAGGATTCAGATCAGTATCTGATTTTAGACCGATGCTGTAGGTATCAAGTCGCAGTTGGAGACGCCCATGGCTATAACTGCTCCAGGGCAACTGCCCCAATATTTTTTGCTCCTTTAAAAAATTGTGGCAATCAGTAAAATGCATTTGTCCCAGCTCCAGTACCTGCTGCATGTCCCCGATTTCAAGATCTGTATTCAGTAAACGATACACAGGCATGTTCTGAAATAGGGCTGCGGGCACGTCAATTTTTTCAAAATGGCAGATGCCCATATTTGACAGGTGCAGGTTTCTAGAATCGACCAAAAACCTGCAGGTACTGGACCCATCACTCTGCACTTCCTCATTTTCCCTTTTATTTCGCAGACAGGTGCATCTCCCAAGGTGGGGGAACAGCCGATTCTACAAGGCACTTACACATGCCCATTCTCCTGCCATCCCTCCCACTGATTTTCAGACATTTTAACTTGGACATCCAGATGGCACCTAAGTGACCTTTCTAAAATGTGCCTTAACATGTATAGCAATGTGAATATATTCATCAATTTAAATACCGTAGCTGGTGTTTAAACTAAAGCAACGTTTGCCACTGAGAAATAGTCCCCACTGATTTCATATTAGATGGTCTAGTAATGTGCAATGGGAGAATAGTTACAGCTAAGGAGAACGGTCTTGTAGCCATTGGTCCTGGATAAAACGGGACTTGGTAAAGCCGAAGAACTTATGTTCCAAATTTATCCATGTAGAGAAGGGGCATGATTTGGATTGAGATGGCAGTGAGGAAAAAAAGTTAAAACGTTCAGCTGTTAAATTTTGACAGTAAATATGTATCTTATCCATGTGCTGACGGGTAGTTAGCAGATATATGGGGTCATTTTAAAAGTCTTAGTTGTGATTTTGGATGTCCAGAGGTGTGCACATTTTACAAATGACGTTTAGAGAGGACTCCAGTGCAGGGAGGTCCAGTTAGGCAAGGGGCATGGTGGAAGCATGTCTGGGGAGGTACAATGAACTTAGACATCCCCATTCAATTTTAGAAATGTCTGTGACGTTTGCAGGCACATCTATCTTTAGACCTCCTCCGGGCACAAACAGGGATCAGGAAAGTGCTTGTTGTGGCCTTAAAACATCCAAAACATGTACAGAAAATGAAGAACTAAGTGACTAGTCTAAGATCACAAAGGGTCACACTGGAATTTGAATCCTGGTTACCCTGCTTCTAATACACTTCTTTAACCTTTATGCTATTAGACATCTATGTTCTCAGATGCTATTCTGGGGTCATCTATGTAGACATCTCAATAGACACCGATGTTGGGCACATCCACGTTTCTGAAATCACGCCTGAACTTGCAGCATGTGCCTGTTTTCGGCGTTCTGGCTTGGATGTCCCACATTGCACTTGGACATCCCATTTAAAATATGCCTTATAATGTCTAAACAGAGAACTCGTTGTTTAAAGTTGTATGTCTGTTTTCAAAAGTTCACTTAGGTGGATTAGTGTCATTGTAAATATGTACAACTTTAAATGGACAGCTAGTTATATAGTGCCACAGAGTACTGGCCTCGCTGTATGTTGTCCTCACCAGTGGTCCACAAACCGTCAAGTTGAGCAATTCCTAGGTTGGTCAAAAGAAAGGTTTGTGAGCATAAACAGAGCACAACTTGCAGGGAAATTTCTAGAAAAGAGAGTCAAGTAGAATTAGTAGATAAGCAGGCTAAAAATTCAGTAAATGAGAAAAATAAATGAAACAGTAAGTATACACTGACTCAGAGAAAATAATTTAAAAAAATAATACCAAAAGAGGGTATTTAGAAGCAAAAGGGTTTTTTTTCCCCAATTACTTTTAGCTAATAGCAGTCAAGAAGGGCTACTGCTGAAAATCTTGTTTCATGCATGTGCGGAAATGAAATATGCTGTGTCTCTTCTTTATTTTTCATGCTGAAATTATGGGTCAAAGTACGTCTGCAAGTCTTAGCTAACGGAAAGGGAACTTGACAGAGGCTCTGAACGGTATGTTCTCTCTTCCGGCCTATCGTAAAGTGGAAGAAAGACAAATGTTTTTATGTGGAATGTCTACTGCTATTGATTGCCAGGGATATACAAAAAGTAAAGGCCACAGTTTGGTCTTCCTCTGCTAAGTTATCTCTACAGTTGCTAAGCACAGAATGCCCAAGGATAAAGGGAAAATACCTATTGATCCTTCTAAGCCTGACTTTATTGAGTGATTTACCTTACCAGATGACCACTTTAACCTGGACCTAAAAGGTAACTGAATTAGTTTAATCTTTTTTTGGAGTGGATCTTAGTTTAGGGAAATGTGGGATAAGAAAGACATAACTTTCAATAAAAACCTTTGATTTTCTGATCCCTGACAGATGAGTGAATTTAAACAGCTCATAAACAATCCCAGATAATAAGGCTGGCCTCTTTGGAGGGAACCTAATTCTGCCGGAGTCCTGTGGTAAGGTCAATTTGCAGAACTATTTCCACATTTTCTGATGCAATCTTGTCCAACAGTGTTATACCCCAGTAAACATGGAAATGGAGCAGGGAAAACATGTCTTATCCCACTTCCTAAAATTGGACAGAAGGGTTCAGGGACTATTTCAGAAGCACTTTCAGCTCTCACTTTTATTTTCCCCAGCATCTGCGGGCTTGCGTCTTAGATTTCAGTTTGCACTGAAAAACTCATTTTAAAGAGAACTAAATACTCATCGTTCTGACATGCAACAAATATTCACTATCCAGTTTATGAATTCACCAGTGGAAAGGTGCTAACGAAGCTCGCAGGGAGCAAGTAGGATCATGTTGAAAGAAGGATGTCCTGCATGTTCAGAGTAATTCTTGCTAATATCAAGCTGGAATGACGGTTTGGGGGGGGGGGGGTTTCCAAGTAGGAACTTGAGAGCCACTTAATTTTTCATCTAGTGCAGAACACGAGCCTGGCCTAATGTTGCTTTGTGAAGAACAGGACTGCTGCTGTTATGCTGATAATCTGATCATTCGAATGTGCATTGTTGTTAGCTCTCTATTATAGACTATTTCATGG
Organism: Ichthyophis bannanicus; assembly: GCA_033557465.1. Taxonomy (NCBI): domain Eukaryota; kingdom Metazoa; phylum Chordata; class Amphibia; order Gymnophiona; family Ichthyophiidae; genus Ichthyophis; species Ichthyophis bannanicus. The sequence continues at coordinate 182,197,417 of CM066041.1, read as the reverse complement.
AGATAAAAATAGGAAAGAGAGGGCAATGTTGCTTATAGCCATGATGGAGAACAGGTCTACGCCTGCTTGGAAGCTGTGCCGCGCTGGCAGGTCACGAGTGGCTGAGTTCCATGCTCAGGATGACGGCACAAAGCAGCTGGTGTGACTGGTTTAACTACTTTTCTCAGTTTGTTTTATGAAAGTAGGGATAGGGCTCGATATTTGGAAAGCCGACTTTTAAACAAATAGATCCAGCTAGGTAAAGGAATTCTCAGATTTCAAAGTCTGGAAAGCCTGGGAGAAGGGGGGCAGGGGGCTACTGACTAGCTACCTCGATTTTATTACTATTTCAGCTTGTGGTGGACAGAAAGAATCGTGGCTTTTTGATTGGCTACCATAGCTTCCGACTCTCATGACATCACAGTGTGGTTTATGGTTTATTAAAAGATTTGTTATACCACCCTTTATTACATCAGGGCAGTGCACAATAAAATAATTAAAATTAAGAAAGGAAAAGGAACGCCATAAAATCAATAGGACAGGATAGGAGGCAAAAACACATAGGTAAAGAGGAAGGGAGGTGGGGGAAATGGGAGAGGAGGGAGCAGAACCTTGAGAAATCAAAGAGTGACTCTAAGCAAAGAGGACCATCAAGGATTTTGGGGCTTAAGGGAAGGGAATGGAAAGATCAAATGCTAATTGAAATAGATGAGTTTTAAGAGATGGCTTACATTTCTGGAAGGATGGTTCGAGATGGAGTCCTATTGGGAGGGAAATCCACAAGAATGGACCCAGGAAGAAAAGTGCTGAGTGTAGGATGCACTCCAGCCATGCCTATGCAGGGGAAGGGAGGTAAAGGCGATTGGCATGTACGGACTTAAGAACCGTACATGCCAAGGACTCTGTGCATATGGAATAAGGAATGAAGACAGATATGAAGGGGAACCAGAATGCAATATTTTAGGAATAACGATGAGAAGTTTGCATTGAGAGCAGTGTGAAATTGGGAGCCAATGGGATTTGATAAGGAGAGGCGTAACATGATCATGTCTGGAGGCATGATGGAGAAGACGAATAGGGTACAGATTGCAGACATTTGATTTGGTAGTGAGGAAGTCAAGAGTAGATCACATTGCAGTTATCAAGCCTAGCAATTACAAGAGTGAGAAGAGTGAAGCAGACCCTTGGAAAAAAACATGAAAAGAGCGAGATGAAAAAAAAAAAGAATGAAACCAATGAAGAACAATGGCGTTCAGACCAGCAGAAGAGAGACGTGACAAAAGAATAGAATGATCCACGAGATCAAAAGCAGAGAATAAGTCTAAAGAAATAGCCAGTGTGATATCACCCTTGTCCAGCAAGATGCGCGTTTCATTGAGAACTGACAGAAGAATTGTTTCGGTGCTGTGTCCAGTTTTAAAACCCGATTGACAGGGATGGAGGAAGCTGGTTTGGGTAAGATGAGTAGATAATACTAGTTTTTCAAGAAGTTTGGAAACAAAAGGAAGATTAGAGACAGGAGGAAAGTTAGAAGAAACAGAAGGATCAAGAGACAGATTTTTCAGGAGAGGGCAGTACAAGATGGATCCAATCAGTGTAAAATGGTTTGCTTAGAAAAATGATGCTATTGTTACAGTAAGGTACTTGGTTATATTAAAAATATTTCTTGGTAGGTTAAAGGCACTCAGAAGCACCTCAGAATAAACACCTTATTAGTATTTCTCTATTGCCTCGGAAGAAAGGTCTGGCAATCTATTTCTGGTAACACTGCCAAGAAAACCCAGGAGCTGCTGGGTCACCAGGAGTCAGTATGAACTCAAAGGCACACATTGCATCACTTAATAGTTAGACAATTTTTAGGGATCTGCTCAGGCCAAAAATTGTTGATTCATTTTTCTTTCATTTGGCTTTTTTATCATAATTTTGGGTGGGCTTTTTTATTTGTTTTGCACATTTATTTTAATGTCTTTTCTTATCTCATATTAGTGTTGTAACATATGCAAATCAGTTATATGCATATTAATTCATTGGTTAATGCACATTAAATCCATTCTGTGCACACTAAACCTTTTGAGGTACGTTAAACTGAGTAAGCGCCAAGGGACAAATATGCCTGATACTTCTCCAAATTATCACCAATACAAGTTTACCATCAGAAGTTACAGCTAGAAGTAAATGTGTTGTTGTACAATGCTTATACCCTTAGCTGCATTTAGGGAAATGTTCCTGGGGTTGGCTTTATATAATATCAGAAAGCAGCATGCTTAGATTGTATTTTCAGGGTCTATGCATGTTATTATCCTTAGAAAATCTATCTGCAGAGAAAGATGTTAGGAAGCATTGCGGATCCCTTGGGCACGTGGCAGATTTCAAAGGGAAAGCACAGGTGCAGGTTTCGTCTGAAACTCAATGGAAAGTATGTGGTCAAAATATACCTGGGAATTTTGTCCCAAGATGGTTAGTCTGAAAAATGCTTCCATAATGTTCTTTGACAACCTTTCCATTTTTGGTACGACATTTCTGGTTTTATTTTATTCAGAACTTTTATGTGCAGAGCACAAGAGCCTCAGAAACATTTCATTGAGCCTCCTATTGTTATTGTAAAATGGGCTAAAGATCCAGAATAGATTCAATGTCAGGGAATTTTTATATGCTGCAAGAGAGGAGATAAACGCACTGCTCTGTCAACTGAAATGCTGCTTTTAGAGGAATACTGGACAAATTTCACTGTGCCCTTTGTTTAGACTCTGTAAATGGGTCATGAGCAAATCTGGTTAAATCCAACAAAATGAGCCAAACTTGGGCTTAGTGGGGAAAAGTGATTTACGTGATGGGCAGAATTCCTGAGGAGGGTCATAGGGAGAGATAAGAGAGGAGAGGTAATGAGGAACCACAGAATGAATGCACTTGTAGGTCAGTTGGAGAAGTTTGAACTGTATCATTTTAATTTTATATTAATTTAATTTAATATGGAACTTCATTTTAATTTAATTTAATATGAAACTTTATATCCCACTTTACCTCACGTTTCAAGACAGATTCCATAAAATATACAATAAACAAAACACAGATTTGATACGGCAGAAATCAGACCATCTAGCTAAACAAATAGAAGACAAACTAAACAGATAATTTTGGAATAGTCATGCTGCTGGGAGGGGGAGGGGGTGCTGCTGCGATATCACACTTCTAGTAGAGAGGAGCAGGCCAGAGGACTCTCATGCAGCTCGGTGGGAACATTGCTCCCAGGTCACTAAATGAGCATTTTTTGCACTGACCTCTTTCTTTTCACACAGCTGAAATAAAACCTCAGGTTTTTCTCTAGCAGTGTGCATGCACAGCCAGACACAATGCACTAAGGTCACTGCCTGAAGTAGTTTTCAAGTAGCAGCCATCTCACACAACTCATGTGATTGCTGTGGGGCCAAAGGGAGCCTGTAGTCAGTACTGTTTGGATTATTCCGATGAAACATGGTGTGCCTGTACTTTACCGTCCTCCTGAGAGCAGCGTCTGGAATTCTACATCACCTTTCTTATCCAGGAAGAAGAGGTTACTCATTCATCTGTGATATAGCTTGCTAAGATTGGAAGTTTTAATAGAATTGAATCAGCATATGACCGTGGTCATGTGACTTAAGCATTGGTTTATATGAAGGTGCTGAAATAAATTGGGTGTATCTGAAATGGCCTACATTAAAAAAAACAACAATACAGATCAAAGACTAGAGTAATTATCCTTTTAAATCCTTCTTCTTAGATATACATGTGGAACAGCTCCATTACAAGAGACTGATTTGGCACCCTATGGTGGAGGGGTAGCCTAGTGGCTTTGTAACCAAAAGACCCTCTAGCTCAACTTGTGGTCTGGAGCAAATCACTTAGCCCTCCATTGCCTCAGAAGAAAAGCCTGGCAGTCTACTTCCAGTCACACTGCCACAAAAACCCAGGAGCTGATGGGATGCCAGAAGTTGGCATTGACTCACACACACACATTGCATTGCATCGCTCCCCTCATGTCATGTAAAATTCACCGGGGCAGCAACACTATCTATTTGGACCATGTAAACAATTTTTTACGTTTATAAAGTAGCCTGTTAAACCTGCCAAAATTTTGCAGACACATAGACCTTTTATATTAAAAAAACCCAACAAAATCCTGACCTCTTGAATCAGCGAAGCAAAATCAATTTGTGCAGAGTGCTCCGATAAGAGGGGTTCACAGAGGGAAGATTTCATGTGCATTTTTGCCAGTTGGTAATAAGATGGCAAATCTGCATTGAATCTGGTCAACTTTTACATATTTCTTAGTAAATATGGGGAAAATCATAACACTTCCATCTGGTTTAAGTACAACTTCAAATTCTTCCTTTCTTTCTCTTTTTGTGATTCAGTGAGCCCCCTCTAGTGCTGAAAAGTAATAACTGCAGCTGAGGAGAGATGACAGCGTTCTTCTTGCCTGACTAGTAAGAGTGAGTTTGTTTAAGATCAATCTGTGATGCTGCTACCTTTGGACCAGAAGTTGCTGGTTCTGATCATTCCTAGTACTCATTTCTTTTTTAATGCATTGCAAGGCATTCTCTATTCTCTTCTGTAGTACAAAGAGGACATACAAAAAAATGCTGGTCCACACTGTGGGGGTGCATAGGGAATTTTGTTTTCATTTCATGGGTGGATTTCTCCATTTTAGTGCACAGTTAAGCCACTTAGCATGAAATAAGCCATTTAAACTGCACTAACATGATAAAATGAAATGAAACATGTTTAGTTTTAGTTTAATACCTCAACTGTTATAAAGCACAGTTACTTACCTGTAACAGGTGATCTCTGGGAACAGCAGGAATAAGTCTTCACATATGGGTACGTCGGTACCGACGGAGTCTGCGCGGGAACACTCCCCAGCTTCCCAAAAAGGAAAGCTTTTGGGAGCATTCCACAGCGCCTGCGCGCTGCCTTCCCGCCTTTCCTAACCGCCTCTCCCCAGTTCGAGTTTTAAAGCTGAGACAAAGAGAGAGAGGAAAGGAAAGATAGATAGAGAGATACAACTCCTAGGGGAGGTGGGTGGGTTGTGAAGACTTATTCCTGCTGTTCCCAGAGATCATCTGTTACAGGTAAGTAACTGTGCTATCTCCAGGAACAAGCAGGAATGAGTCTTCACATATGGGGACTCCCTAGCTAGAGATGCTTGGGAGATCCCCAAGGTTATGAGACCCTGAGAAGGGCTCTACCTCCTCCTATGGATCTCAGGCATCCATCCAGGGAAGGAGGGCAGGAGTTGATTAAGCATGGAATAGGTGTTTGAGAACAGCCTGACCAAACAAGGCATCCCGGCGGGAGTCCTTGTCCAAACAGTAATGGGCTGTGAAGGTATGAACCGAGGCCCAGGTGGCCTTTCGACAGATCTGGTCGATGGACACAGAATTTAGATGAGCCATAGAGGTGGCCATGGCCCTCACATTATGAGCTGTGACATGGCCCTCCAGAGAAAGGTTCTTACTCTGGTAGGCGAAAGAAATACACTGAGCAATCCAATTGGACAGTGTCCTCTTAGAGACTGGAAGTCCCAAATGAGAGGGATCAAAAGCAACAAAGAGTTGAGAAGACTTTCTATGTTGCTGTGTCCTTTGTAAGTAAAAGGCAAGAGCTCTCTTACAATCCAGGGTATGAAGATTCCTCTCTGCACTTGATGCATGAGGACCTGGAAAAAAGACAGGTAAATGCACCTCTTGATTAAGATGAAAAGGTGAGACCACTTTAGGCATAAAGTGAGGATTGGTCCTAAGGACTACCTTATCATGATGGAACCTTGTATAAGGTGGATTAGCCACTAAGGCCTGCAGTTCACTGATGCGGCGAGCTGAGGTGACTGCAATGAGGAAAATAACCTTCCAGGAAAGAAATTTCAAGGAGGTGGTGACTAAGGGTTCAAAAGGTGGCTTCATAAGCTGACCAAGAACCAGATTTAAGTCCCATGCCACCGGAGGAGGCCTAATGGGAGGTTTAGTTAAAGTTAGGCCTCTCATGAATCTTGCAATAAGAGGATGAGAGGAAATAGGCTGTCCATTGAGAGGCTTAAAGGATGCTGCAATAGCACTCAAATGGACCCTTACAGAATTCGTCTTAAGGCCTGCATTGGAGAGATGCAGGAGATATTCCAATAGAGAATTCAAAGGTAGTGCTAGAGGGTCAAGACCCTTCTCAGTACACCAAATGGAAAACCTTTTCCATTTAAAAGCATAGGAACGTCTAGTAGAAGGTTTTCTGGAAGCATGGAGGATATCCTTCACCTGCTGAGAAAGATTCCAACCTTGAAGGTCTAAGCCTTCAGCAACCAAGCCTTGAGGTGAAGGGACTTGGGGTTTGGGTGCCACAAAGTCCCCTCCTCCTGGGACAGAAGGTCTGGAGCAGCTCCCAAGTCTAGGGAGGGAGCTTGAGAGAGATGCAGAAGTAGAGGGTACCACACTTGGCGTGGCCAGCGTGGAGCTATGAGGATCATAGATCCTTGATCCCTCTGGAGCTTGAACAGAGTCTTGGGAATTAAGGGAATGGGTGGAAAGGCATACAGGAAGTCTTGACCCCAGTGAAGGAGGAAGGCATCCTTGGCCTGAACTCCCTGACACGGAATTCTGGAACAGAACCGGGAAAGTTTGGCATTCCACGGACTTGCAAAGAGGTCTATGTCCGGGGTTCCCCACTCTTGAAAGATTCTGAGTACCTGGTCCATGTGCAGGGACCATTCGTGTGGAAGCAGAACTCGACTGAGTCTGTCTGCCCAAGAGCTTTGGATTCCTGGAAGGTATACGGCCAGGAGATGGATTTGATGCTCTCTGGCAAAGGCCCACAATCTTAAAGCTTCATTGCAAAGCAACAGAGAGCCAGTTCCTCCTTGCTTGTTTATGTAAAACATGGCTACCTGATTGTCCGTATGAATGAGGACTGTCTTGTAGCTGAGCAGGGTATGGAAGACCTTGAGAGCTAGAAAAACTGCTCGGAGCTCCAAGTGGTTTATATGTAGAGAGGTCTCCTGAGGAGACCAAGTGACCTGAGTGGAGAGGTCTTGTAGATGAGCTCCCCAACCTGTTTGGGAGGCATCTGTTGTGAGGGTTGCCTGGGGCAACAACTGTTGGAAGGGGGACCCCAGCAACAGATTTTGGGTGGACTTCCACCACTGGAGAGACCAAAAGAGGCACCTGGAGGTTGCTATTTTGTCTGACAGAGCCCCTGATGCTTGAGTCCACTGGGTGGACAAAGTCCATTGAGCTGCTCTCATGTGAAGGCGAGCATAGGGGACCACATGCACTGTGGATGCCATGTGGCCTAGCAGTTGTAGCATCTCCCGGGCAGTTAAATGGCTCTTTGACTGAATCTGGGAGGCTAACTGCACTAGGCGTAGGCAACGGGCTTGAGGAAGATAGGCCCTTGCAGTGGTAGTATCTAGCCAGGCCCCTATGAACTCTAGGAACTGAGTAGGGGTGAGCTGGGACTTTGGGAGGTTTACCACAAGTCCCAGATATTGCAGAATGCGCCTTGTGCAGTCCAGGGAAGTCTGGGCCTCTGACTGAGATGGAGCTCAGATGAGCCAGTCGTCCAGGTATGGGAATACAAATATTCCCAGAGTGCGTAGAAATGCAGCTACTACTGCCATGCATTTGGTGAACACTCTTGGAGCAGAGGCCAGACCGAAAGGAAGCACCCTGTATTGGTAATGCTTTCCTTGGGAAAGAAAACGGAGGAACCTTCTGTGAGATGGATGTATGAGGACATGTGTGTACGCATCCTTGAGATCTAGAGAACAAAGCCAATCCTGACTCTGAAGGTATGGAAGGAGAGTGCCCAGAGAAAGCATCTTGAATTTCTCCTTGCATAGAAATTTGTTCAATTCTCTGAGATCTAATATGGATCTGTAGCCCCCTGTTTTCTTTGGGATCAGAAAGTAGGGGGAGTAAAACCCTGACCCTTGTTGAAGAAGAGGTAATTCTTCTATTGCCCCTTGGGCAAGAAGGGCAGCCACCTCCTGACCTAGAAGGTCGAGGAGAGATGTTGGAGAATTGAAATGTCTCACCATGGTGAGAGGCTCTGGCTGTTTCAGAGCCAGAAAGGCTAAGTTCTCTAGCATCAAGTCAATAGCCCTGAGGAGGCTGGGTCTGCTGAGTTGCAGTAGCCCCTGTAGGCTTAGGCCTGGCCTATTTAGGTTGCTGACGCTTAGCAGCAAAACGACCTGTAGATGATTGTTGGCCAGAAGCAGGATGGAATCTGCCTTTCTTGAAAAAAGACTTTTTGAAAAGTTTTTTCTTGGCAGGAATGGAGGTTGACTTTGAAAGTCTATCCAAAGCAGAATTTTCTGTATCCATTTGAGTGGCTTTTATTTGCCAATCTTTGCCAAACAGATTTCCCAAGCCATCCTGGACCCAAGATTCTAGATCAGAAGCTTGGAGCCAAGCAATTCTGCGTGCAGCTATGGCAATGGCCGAAGCTCTGCTGGCACCCTCAAAGGAGTCAAAAGCTGCACGGTTGGAAAACTTTGAAATATCTTGAGTATGCTTAAGCCAAATAAGAAATTCTTCCCTTTTATCCTCTGGAAGAAAAGGGAGGAAAGTGTGCAGCTTATCTGCAACTTCTTTCAGAAACATTCCCATATAAAGACTATAGGAGTTGATTCTGGCAATGAGCATACTGGCTTGGAAGATTTTCCTACCAAAAGCATCCAAGGTCCTGCATTCTCTTCCTGGAGGAGCAGATGAGTGTCTTTTTGCACTCTTTATCTTTTTCATAGCTGACTCCACCACAATAGAATGGTGAGGAAGCTGTATTTTATGAAAACCAGGACAAGGAGGGACACGGTACATAGTGTCCAACCTACGAGAATGAGGAGAGATAGTGAGAGGAGTCTCCCATAAGTCAATCATGTGATCATAAAGAATCTCATGAATTGGCAAGGTGACTGCCTCCTTAGGAGCCTTAGAATAACCTAAAATATCCAATTTTTTAGCTGTAGGCTCTGATTCAGAGGTTACTGAAATAGAGAGCCCTTTAGCCACTTCTCTTATGAAGTCTTGAAAGGACAAGTCTTCTGGAGGAGACATTCTTCTTTTTGGAGAAGAAGGCTCTTCAGGAAGGGCTATGGATACTTCAGCAGATGCCTCCGATGCATCAGAATCTTCGGAGGAATCAAAGTATCGACTGTCAGGGGGCTCTTTCAAAGCTCGATACGCGTACCGAGCCGTATCGACATCGGGCGTTATCGGTACCGGTTTGGTACCAATGGGCATCCCTAGGCAGGGAACCGCTGCAGACGACACCATGGCCGATGTCGATGCAGTCGGTACCGGTACCAGCATTGGTGCCGGTACCTGGGCCGATACCGACAACGGAGTTTGTTGTGGTATCAGTGGCGTCGCAGCTTGAATGAAGGCCGTGATAGCCTGCTGCATGGATAGAACATTCTGATCCATTGACGCCATGAATGCCTGGAATTCGGTACCAGAAGGTTGTGCCGGTACCCCAGAGCATTCTAACAGGTGATCGGTCGAGGCCGTGCCATCGATGTCAACCTGTAACCCCATAGGTGGAGCTTTGGAAGCCGGAGCTTCCCGCCGGGGTAGTTTTGCCGGTGCAGGATCCTCGAGGGCAAGCCCGGAGGCATCTCGATGCTTGGAAGGAGATCTACCCTTCGAGGACCGGCTGGATTTATGTTTGGTTACCTGAGATCCATGGGAGGAAGAAGAAGCCCTGGAAGACTGAAGCTGCATCAGAGGGAAACAGAACATGGAGCTTGGCTGCTCGGTTCTGTAAACCTCGTTTGGACATCAAGGAGCCGGACGAACAATCCAAAATGGAGTGGTCAGGACCCAAACATTTGAGACACCATTCATGGGTGTCGGTAACAGAAATAGTACCGCTGCACTTAGTGCATTTTTTAAACCCGGAGGCTGGTTTTTCCATGAAGAAAATTTTTCGTGAGGCCTAAGGCCCAAAAGAGGAAAAACACACTAAGTGAGGGAAAAATATGTTCTTTTTTTTTTTTTTTTTTTAAGAAAAGAAAGAAAGACCGGAGGTACCGGTCCGACGTCGGAGAAGGCAGACGCGTGACCAAAGAAATAAAATAAAACAAAGAACTTCTTCAGCGGTGACAGGAACACAACCTGCTGGCTTCGCGGAAAAGAAGAACTGGGGAGAGGCGGTTAGGAAAGGCGGGAAGGCAGCGCGCAGGCGCTGTGGGATGCTCCCAAAAGCTTTCCTTTTTGGGAAGCTGGAGAGCGTTCCCGCGCAGGCTCCGTCGGTACCGACGTACCCATATGTGAAGACTCATTCCTGCTTGTTCCTGGAGATTAGCAAATACAAATTTTAAAATGATTGCAGAATGGTTTAAATGAAATGTTCTTAATACTACCCCCCCCCCAATCCCCCAGGTCATATGGTCAATTGTGTTAATTTAAGAACAAGCCCTGCTTGCTTAACACTGGGGAGATTCCAATCGTCATTTAGCTCCGATATTCATTATTTAGTCATACACCTTGATTCTACCCTTTTCTTGAAAAATCATATTAAAACAGTCATGAAAGCCGCTTTTTATAATTGAGGAGATTAAGATCTTGGGGTGACAAAAGCTATCGCAGACTCACTATACGGGCATCGGTATTGCCTTCCTTAGGCTATTTATAACACAACTTACATGGGGCTTTCTAAATGTTCTGTTTGTGTTCTTCAATTAAACCAAAATGCAGCTGTGGGAGTCCTTTCTGGGTTATTGAAACTGTTTATATTTCATCCTACCTCATATGGCTTCAGTGGTTGCCAATTAACCATCGCGTAGAGTTTAAGGTTCTTTGTCTTCTTCTGAAGGTCTTAGATGACCTTGCACCTAAGCATTTTACTGCTCTTCTACAAAAGTATATTCCTCCTAGGTCCTTGCAATCCAAAGACCAGCGTAGGCCGATTGTTTCATCCATAAAGACAACGTGTAAAGTTCAGACAAGCTCATGTGCATTTTCCTGCATAAACTTGTGTCATAGAATTCTTTGCCTCTCTGTGTTCATTTAGAAGTTGATCATTTATGCTTTTGAAAACAGATAAAAGCATGGCTCTTTAAACAAGCTTTTGAACTCTATATCATTTCTATATTCTCTTAATATCTTTTTATTGCATTTCATATAATTGTATTCTACTGATAGGCTTGTTTATTATTATTTTATGTACTGTATATTGTTCTTTATTATTTCATATGTAAGTTGCTTAGAATATGTGATAAGAGGCATATAAATATTTTTCAGTAAATAAAAGGAATACCGCCGTGAGGACACCTATGTAGCTATCCTCGATGATGCCCATATCAGGTACATCCACGTTTCTAAAATTGCAACCAGCCTTTTTTGAAATGTTTTCATCTGGACATCCTAGATTGTACCTGGACGTCGTTCCTAAAATGTGCTTTCACATGACAAAGACCACTGACCATTTTGGTAACTGTCCTCTGAACAGACTCTAGGGGTGAGCACAGTTCAAGCAATCCTCCAAACCCTGTGTCCAAATGAACAATTGGCTGGGAGCTATGCGTGACTTGGATCAAGCATAAATGCTGCCAGGAGTATTTTCGAAAATAGAAGTATACTGCCAACATTGCTGGGCAGACTAGATGGACCATACTGGTCTTTATCTGCCGTCATATACTATGTTACTATTTAAAATATGACATATCCCTATATTTTGTAGGACTCTCCAGAACATACTTGAAGTAAACCTTTCTTACTGCATGTTTAGTTGGGGTTTGCAGAGATAGATGAGAATCAAACATGCCCAGATATCTCAGATTGGATTAGAATCCGTAAGCAACCAATGCAATAGTCAAATAGTATGTGAATGAGCTGTGTGTGTGAATTCTGTGCTTCCATGTTAGTGCCCGCTGGACACATGCAGATGAGTCTGCTCTAGAGCAGCAACATTTGTGTTCATAAAAAAAATTGTATCAACACCAGCATGTTATTCAGTGCATAAATATTGTTGATATCGGGGAAAATCATAGCCGTGTGCAGGGTTCTATTGTGCATGTCCTGGAAAGCTGTTTCATACAGGAACATCGGTATTATTCTGCACAGAAACATCATTAAGTATGTCAGCAGTATAGCACTTTCGTCTGCTGACATAACACAATAAAGGAAACTATACAAAGATACTGTAAGTATCTGGATCATGAAGTAAGTAGTAACTCGGGGTGCTGCGGTGCTGGTTATCATCAGTACTCCGCGTTCCCCCTCATGCAGCCATCCCATTTATTTTAATGCATGAAACATAGATGGAGTTTGGAAAGCTGAAGGCTTATGAGATAATAGTGTGTCTGTGTTTCCATTAATTACTTAAATTTGGTATCTTATTTACACCGCATTTTCAAGACCAGTCAATGGGCACATGAAGACTCTTTTTTGAGCCATGCATTTGGAGGGAGGAGTGGCCTAATGATTATGACAAGGTGCCTCAGGCTGGAGGTTCAATTCCCACCTGGGGACCGCAATCTCAGGCCGGAGGGACTGGGGTTTCTAGTCCTATAGGCACTATTTGTGGCCTTGGGCAAGCCACTTAACCCTCCATTGCCTCAGGTACACATAGATTGTGAGCCCTTTGGGGACGAGGGAATGTATCCAGTACCTTCTTGTAGTGATTGTAAACCGCTCTGATGCCCTTCAGCCTTGGTGGTATATCAAGAAATTGCATAAACATGTGCTGGCCACAGATGTGCATGCATGACCCTCTTGGAAAGCAGGATCCTTTATAGTTCTGGGCATTTAAAAACGGGCCGTGATAGTGGAAGGGTTTGGTAAACAATAAAAGCTGAGCTCCTAAATGGAAAGGCACATTTTAGCTAGTACAAGGAGCTCAGAATTGAGGTACCGAGGTCAGGTGTACAATGCTGCTGGTATTCTAGAAAGGATTCTGCTAAAACCATAAGCCATTATTAAAGAGGCCCCGGGAAGTCCACTGCTTCCCCCGGGACGAGCATTGTGGAACCTGTGTGTCTCTTTGGGAACCTGCCAGGTACTTGTGGCCTGGTTTGGCCATTTTTGGAAACAGCATACAGGGCTTGATGAACCTTGGTCTGACCCAGTATGGCATGTCTTATGTTCTTACCCAGCAAAAACTGATCATAATAATCACCTTTGCAGATCCAGATAAAATTATGGTCTCTGTTTTTACAAAAGTTAATCAAATTATTTTCTTGAACCAAACTAATATAACATCAGATTACATAGGAAGTTCAGATGAGTCAAATTAGCATCTGATAAAATTAGCATAAATACCATAATGCCATCTGCACAAAGTTGAAATGAAAAATCCAGGTGTCCTCAATACATCACAGAATGGACACAAAGAGACATTACATATCGCTGATAAAGGCATACCTTTATAATTTGCTTTCAATAGGAGGACAAGCTAAGAAATCACTAAAACGTTTCTGCAAAGATGATTTTCATGTCATTTAACAATTAATACACCCACGCAAGATATTTCCTGATGAGTCAATTTTTATTTGAAATCTGATATCATCACTTATTTTCCTTGCCCTGAGATATGAGGATTATGTTAGGTGTATTTTTAAATCACAACACTAAAAATCACAATTTGACAAAACGGATTAACTTTAATTAGCCAGACAAATTTCTTTCTAGTGGTTCAAGACTTTTTTTCTAAATAGCATCAGGGCAGATGTGAGCAACTGTGAGATTTTCCCGTCATCAGAAGCCAAATGGTAAACTTCTGTTATTTGCATAATTTGGTGACAGAAAAATAAAACTAATACATTATTAAATTGCTGATAATTACAAAATGCCATCCACATTGGAGAGGGGTCAAGGGTGAATGGTAAGGCCTGCTAGCCAGCTGTGAAAGGGTCAAGCAAGATGTGTTATTGAAAAGAAATGTGCCAGCAATAATATCTGTCAGAAGAAAGTGAGCCCCAAGAGGGATGACAGAATAATGTTGCGGCAATACTGAGTCAAATTAATATGGAACCCACCTGGCCTGGGACCAAAGTGAAGCATTCTGCGAGCAGAGCAATGATGCAGTCAGAGTAACCTAATGCAAGAGAATTAAATCTAAAATTGCAGACTGCCTTTCTGATTGAGCTGGTCTCATGTTGGCAAGATTCTCCAATTCATCTAGGAACTAGCACCTGTTGTCTTTAGGTCATGCTTGCATGCAAATAAAGAGGCCATTGTTAACACGCCACATCAGGATTTCCCAATCATTTCAGTTAGGTGGATCCTTTATTATCTTCCAAAAAATCCAGGGACCCTCAAGTTCATCCCCACCATTCTCTCTGGCCCTGTCCACTCAGCAGGGGCGGCCCAAGGGGGGTGCGGGGCCATGTGCGGAGACTCGGTGCGGGGCCTCATTTGCATAAGTGGCCTTATTTGCATAAATATTTGCATAATGTTACCATACACTAACTTTTAGTAAACATGTCTCTTAATGAGTGTATGGATAAAGAAAGACTAAAAGATTTCTACATTACTATAATCCAGTACCAACCGCCAGGCACATTAGGAACTACTACAAACGCTGCCCATTTAGAACCCATAGCAAACCCACCGTATCCTGACAGCATTACCAGGACTCACAAAGCACCAGACCCTACCTATCAAAAGGAAACACTGCAAATATTAAACCAGTACATTTCAGAGAATACTGGGGAAAGAGAACAAGTGGCAATGTCAAATAGGAATTACATAAACAGAATACCTCAGCTCAGTTACACATGCAGAACATAGACCATCACCAAACAAGGAACCACAATTTAGAAACAGGAAGGCAATAATTAAACTGGGAACCCCAAAAGCCAAACTTGGAATGTACAACAACACTGTAGAAATAAAACTATAAATCAATTTCCTCTTGTACCAAACAAAGCGCAGACGTTAATGATGCACATTTCCCAGAGCTTTCATATTCCAGTTAATAAATTCAAAATAAAGAGATATATTTCTACCTTTTGTGCATTTTTTTCAGTTGCAATTGCTCCAGCCACTTTCTTCTGGTTTCTTCATGTTTTCTGCTAACTCTCCATCGTCTGCTGTCCATTTGTCCTTTCTTCTCTCTTCTAGTTTTCTTTCCATCCTCTCTCTCTACATCTGCTTTAACATACTAATCTTTATCCTTTTGCTCTTTCCTCATTCTTATTTCATCCACACAAATTTTACCCCTCCATCCTCAATCCCCACTTACTCTACCAATACCCGGCCAATTGTAGATTTTTCATCCCTCCCACACAAAATATTTTTCCCCTCTCCATTTTACTCTCCCAGCCCCATCCCATTCTAATCCTCCCCCAACATCAGCTCCCTTCTAGTTCCAGTCTCACCCAGCATCCATTCCCTTCTAGTCCCTGCATCAGCCCATTTCCAGTCCTAGCCCCCCATCAACCCATTTCCAGTCCTAGCTCCCCCATCCATTTTCAGTCTGAGTCCCTTCATCAGCTCATTTCCAATCCTAGCCCCCCATCAGCCCATTTCTAGTCATTTCCTAGCCCCACCATCAGCCCATGTCAAATCCTAGCTCCCCTCCACTCAGCCCAATTCCAGTCCAAGCCCCCCCATGAGCCTACTTCCAGTTCTAGCCCCTCCATGAGTCCATTTCAATTCAAGCCCCCACCACAGCCCATTTCCAATCTTAGCTCCCCCCAACAGCCCATTTCCAGTCCTATCCTAGCTGCTCCATCAGCCCATTTTCAGTTCTAGCTCCCTTCCCTCACAGCCCATTTCCATTCCAAGCTCCCTCCCCATCAGCTATTTGCAGTTCAAGCCTCCCCGTCCACTCAGTCCATTTCCAGTCATAGCAATCCCTCAACCCATTACCAGTCCTAGCCCCCCATCAACCCATTTTCAGTTTAAGCCCCCCCCTATAACCCATTACCAGTCCTAACCCCCCATCAGCCCACTTCCAGTCTTAACCCCATCAGCCCATTTCCAGTCAGCCCCCCATAGCCCATTGCCAGTCCTAACCCCCCCCCATCAGCCCACAGCCCATTACTAGTCCTAACCACATCAGCCCACCTCAAGTCCTAACCCCTCCCCATCAGCCCTTTTCCTGTCCTAGCGCCCCCATAGCCCATTAGCAGTCCTAACCCCCCCCCATAGCCCATTAGCAATCCTAACCCCCATCACCCTATTTCCAGACAGCCCCCATCAGCCCACAGCCCATTACCAGTCTTAACCCCCCCCCAGCCCATTTCCAGTCCTAACCCCCCATCACCCCATTTCCAGTCAGCCTCCATCAACCCCCAGCCCATTACCAGTCTTAACCCCCCCAGCCCATTTCCAGTCCTAACCCCCCATCACCCATTTCCAGACAGCCTCCATCAGCCCCCAGCCCATTACCAGTCTTAACCCCCCCAGCCCATTACCAGTCCTAACCCCCCCCAGCCCATTTCCAGTCAGCCTCCATCAGCCCCAGCCCATTAGCAGTCTTAACCCCCCCAGCCCATTTACAGTCAGCTTCCATCAGCCCCCGCCCATTCGCAGTCTTTACCCCCCCCCAGCCCATTTCCAGTCAGCCTCCATCAGCCCCAGCCCATTAGCAGTCTTAACCCCCCCCCAGCCCATTTCCAGTCCTAACCCCCCCCCACCCCATTTCCAGTCAGCATCCATCAGCCCCAGCCCATTAGCAGTCTTAACCCCCCCCAGCCCATTTCCATTCAGCCTCCATCAGCCCCAGCCCATTTCCTGTCCTAACCCCCCTCCACCCCATTTCCATTCCTCACCCACCCAGCCCATTTCAAGTCAGCCTCCATCAGCCCCAGCCCATTTCCAGTCCTAACCCCCCCCCTTGCACATTTCCAGTCCTAACCCCCCTGCACATTTCCAGTCCTAACCCCCCCCCTTGCACATTTCCAGTCCTAACCCCCCCTGCACATTTCCAGTCCTAACCCCCCCCCTTGCACATTTCCAGTCCTAACCCCCCCCCCCTTGCACATTTCCAGTCCTAACCCCCCCCTTGCACATTTCCAGTCCTAACCCCCCCAGCCCATTTCCAGTCAGCCTCCATCAGCCCCAGCCCATTAGCTGTCTTAACCCCCCCCCAGCCCATTTCCAGTCAGCCTCCATCAGCCCCAGCCCATTTCCAGTCCTAACGCCCCCTCCAGCCCATTTCTAGTCAGCCTAGATCAGCCCCAGCCCTTTTCCTGTCCTATCCCCCCCCTTGCACATTTCCAGTCCTAACTCCCCTGCACTTTTCCAGTCCTAACCCCCCCCCCTTGCACATTTCCAGTCCTAACCCCCCCTGCACATTTCCAGTCTTATCCACCCCCTTGCACATTTCCAGTCCTAACCCCCCATCACCCCATTTCCAGACAGCCTCCATCAGCCCCCCCCCCTTCCCTTCCCTTCCCTTCCCTTCCCGCAAATTTAAAAACAAAAACCTGGCTGTAGCTGCTGCCGCTGCCGCGTCCGTCGCAGCAGCGGCAGAATGGCGTGTCCCGCGGGGCCCCTCTCCACGTCGAGCCCTCTGCAAGGGCTTTCAGATTCGCGAAGGGAGAGTGCTCCCTCGCGTCTCTGTAAAGCCCGCAGGGGCTAATGGGAAATTTCCCATCAGCCCCTCGCGTCTAAAGGGGCTGATGGGAAATTTCCCATTAGCCCCTGCGGGCTTTACAGAGACGCGAGGGAGCACAACTCTCCCTTCGCGAATCTGAAAGCCCTTGCAGAGGGCTCGAAGAGGAGAAGGGGCCCCGCGGGACACGCCATTCTGCCGCTGCTGCGACGGACGCGGCAGCGGCAGCAGCTACAGCCAGGTTTTTGTTTTTAAAGGTAATAAAAAAAAAGCAGAATGTTCTTTGCGCGGGGCCCCCTGAAACGCGGGGCCCTGTGCAAAAAACATTCTTGCTCAATGGACGGGCCGGCCCTGCCACTCAGCACCAAACCAATCCTGACCAAACCTCTTTCTGTCTCTCTTTGCCTTCCTCCATCTCTCTCTCCCGCTCTCCAGCTAGACCCCATCAAGATCTCTCTATCTCTCTCCTTCCAGCCACTCTCAGTCAGTCTCTCTCTCCTTCCTCTCCAGCCACTCTGTCTTCTTCCTCTCTCTCCCCTTCAAGCCAGTCTCTAGCTCTCTTTCTAGTCAGTCCCCACCAGTCTCTCTCTCCCTCCCCCTCCCACTAAGCAGTCCCCACCAGTCTGTTTCTCTCTCTTACTCCTCCAGTCAGTCCCCCCTCTTAGCCCATCAGTCTCCCTCTCTTCAGTAAGTCTCTACCATTACTATCCCCATTCTGCATAGCTGCCTCTGATCACAACCCTACCCCCATCACTGCTGGACGCCCTCTGCACCCACTTAGGGTTCTGGTCTGCGTTGCTACCTCTAATTCAAATCTCATGGCCACTTCCTCTTGGTTGCTACTTGTGGCCTCTGATGCTGTTGACCCTATCGCCACAGCCACTGCTGATTCAGCCTCTACAGCAGCCTCTGCTTTCTATGTGCAACGATTATAGCAGCATGAAAAGAATTTTGCTCTCTTTTCTGTGTCCTACACCCCAGAGAGAGAAAGAGTGCCCTGCATCAAGGTGATCCTAGTGCCAGTTACGTCATCTGACTGTTTCCAGAGCCAGTGCAAAAATATTCGGGGCCCGATATTCGAAAGGCATCGACATGGTTTAGTGCCCAGTAAATCATGCAAATGCCTTAAATCAGGATATTCAGTGGCACTTATGTACATGGCTAGTGCCACTGAATTCCCCTTCTAGCTCCCCTGATGCTATCCGGTTAACATCGGAGGGTATTGCAGCTTTCCGGGGCGGAGAAGAGGTGGCGACAAGCGATCTGTGCTATAAATATAGGCGAGGAAAACCCTTGCCTGTCTTTCTGAGCAGGAGTTAACCAGGCAGCCTGCAATATCACTGCTGCTCAGTTACCTAATGTGGCTTCTGGCCTGTGTGGCTATCTCCAGATATTCAATGCCAGGGCCGCATATGACCCCGGCATTGAATATTCGGGATTTAGAGTCAGCACATGGCCTGTCTAAAAGAATATCGGGCCCTAGATGTCCTTCTTGTGGACCCCTTCCCCATGCAGTGTCTCCCCTCCAACCTCCTCCCACTTACATCCTTACAGCCACTGCTGCGACATGTGTTGAGGAGCTGCTGGCTGGGTCGGTAGAAATAGCCATTACATTTAGAAAAACATGATACAGTGTCTCTGAACCCCTGTGTGCCGCACTCTGAATGGCCAGAAGCAACCCCTCCCCCACACTGATTCAGTCTTCCTGCTTGAGTGGGAGTGGGAGTGGGCGTTCCAAGGTTCAGAGGTGCCGTGTTGTACTTTTCACTTGTACGGCCATTTCCACTGCCACCGCAGCCCAGGGGAGGTGTGGGGAGTGCTGGTCAGGGTAATGGGGGAGCGGTGGGATAGGGAGAGAGATCGAAGACCACCACTGCAGAGTCTTTTCGGAGGACACTTTCTGCCACCCTCCCCTCCCCCCAAGGTTCAGTGCTCTAGGCAAACGCTCCATTTTGCCTAACGGTAGCACTGGTTCTCATTCTCTCTCTTTGGCTATTGCCCCTGTTTAGTAAGAGGGATTTGTGCAGTAATCTATATAATTCCTGCTCTCATTAGACACCCAAACTATCAATGGTATTATCTGTGATACAAGGGTCTAGCTGCTATACAATCCTAGGAGACATTTGAAGCTGGGACCATAAAACCCATGTCCCCTATCAAATCTGGAGAATTCTTATGTTAATTCAATGAAAGATATCACAACCTGCAGGAAATCCAACAAATTTATTAATATATTAAGTCAGTTGTCACAATTTCTACTTTCTTCATACATTGAAAGGATACATTGTAAAAAGAGAAAAAAATATCTTAATTTGTGCTTAGGGTCTGCCCTTTAACATTCTGGTCGTTTATCAATCAATGAAAAGCCATAAATCAATTTTACTTTAGTTCTTGCCTGCCTCTCCTCACATACAGTGCCTCTCTCTCCAAGTTCACCGTTTGTGTGGGCTTCAAAAAGATACCATACTATACCAATAGATATACTTTCCCCTGCAGGGCAATGATTATCCCTGGATAATTAACTTCCTACCAGCCTGTTCTTACATGATCCAGACATGACAGGTAGTAATAATGGAAAGATCCATTAAATAACATCAAGGTGTTTTCTAAAACAGTCGGAAACTTCTAGAGGAGCGACATCTGTGACATGCAACGGTCACAAGAGTATAGCTAGGTACAGAGAATCAAAAAACATAACTTTTTATTACCCATGAGAAGTAGTTATGTTAGAAGTAATTTTCCAACTCTCTGCATTGACTCGAAATCTGAGGAAGGGAGGGGTTGGAGGGGGCATGCTTCAAAGCAAATTATTTCAGGAAAAGTACCTGCACACATTTGCACCTACTCGTTTGGTTAGTTTTTCTAAGAAAAGATATGCACATACTTTTGAAAATGTACCATTATATTTATTTAATCATTCTTATTAACCAGCAATCAAGCAGGCCTCAGGTGAAACATCATGGACTTTTTCCAGGCTGCTTTTATGTATGAGTCGGTAATGGTTGTATGTGCTGCTTCTGTAAATGCAAATTATATTTTATAATGTCCATAACTGTGACTGTCCTGAGCTGATAACTGGCAGTGATAACTTGAAATGAATAAACAAATAATAAATAAATGCAAAGGGGTGGTGTTTTTAATTATTTTTTTAGTTTTTTCAAGGGATATTCTTTGTAATATGGAAACGCTTTTAGCCCTACATAAGGCTGGTATTATTTTACTGTTATCTGTTGTGGCAAGCAAATCATAATTCTGCTTTCCATGAGTCAAATGCATATTTGAAAATGCTACAGAACAGAGTAATTTCACCTCGCGTGACACTTTTGCCATGTTTTTTTTGCGCTGCAGCTCTTTTGTGACTTGAGCGTCTGTCAGACTAGAACTGCAGTGGGTCTTGGTAAAGCCCTGCACTCTCTCCCGTGACACATCCACCAGGACTGGGGGGAGGAGGGGGTTCTCCTTTCAGGTCACTAGGTAACAGTACAGAGCCCACAAAAATCTTAGTAAATGAAAATAATGTTTTCAGCAAAAAAAAATGGTGACCCTGCCAAGCTGTAGCGATCCTCAGCTCATACTGTAGTCCTAGTTGGACGTGGCATTGGATAGCTTTGCTTGTCATAAAAAACGTATTGTACATCTTGAAAGTTTCTTGTGTTCAGTCTCTTTTACAGTAGTGCAAAACTTTAACGAATTCTGAAGTCTTCAGCTAACTGACTTTCCCAATACACCTCTTTTCTTTTGGATTTTATTGGCACGTGGAATATGTTGAAGGCCTTAATGATGCTGTCCACTAATAACTTACAAATTGATTTCAAAGATGGCTGAGTCCACAGGCTCAGGCTCGCCATCAGTGTGAAGAGTCATTTCATTCTATGTGCCATTTTATTATCTGTGGCACTAGAGGGCAAAGATGACAGAATTCTTAGCTGCTGGGTGCCAGTCTCCTTAAAGGTCAATGTGCTGGTTAGCATCAAAAGTTAATAGTGGGCCCATGCTCAATAGAAACGCCAAGTGCGGCGTAACCGGGAGTTTTATTAACATCTGGAGATTCTGCTTTAATCATATCACTCAATGGAGTGTGTTTACAACGCTGTGCTAGCCGTTGACATGGGCTTCAGCGTGTGCTAATGTCCTGCGCTGACCACATGTGTGCTAAACAGGCAGCAGAGGGTTAGTTCCACGCTAGCTAGGTGCGAAAGGGAGGGAACTGGGTGGATCATGTGTGTGTCTGCATAGTGCACTTAGTGTAGGCATTGATAGCGTGAGTTTGCCATCGATGTTGCTGGTAGCATGGGTGCAGTTAAAACCACCTCGAGGGGTGCTGTTAGATGCATTCACGATGCCGCTGTTGCACGTTTGGGTCCGAATCAGTGGCACATCTGCTGGGGCCATGCTGCTCATTATGCAGCTACTTGAGGACTCTATGAAATCCACATGCACATCACAATTTAGCCCCGCTCTGTCCAAACTCCATCCCTGGGGATTACTGCAGGCAGACAGCATAAAGGCGGCTGCACACGTTTCATGCATATCCACTTTATGCTTGGAAGCAATCACGCAATTTTATTTAAAAAAATGTTTTCCGCGTATGAAACAGGCTTTACTTGATAAAATTACCTCCGATATGCTTTACATGGGAAAGCAGCTTTATAAAATTATTCACTGCCTGACACAGAATAATCCAGCGTTTCAGTTTCTGCAGAAATCAGTCAGCCCCAGTGCTTGTTAGCATTATCTTGCCACTGTGTCTCAGACTTCCCGGGGCTCCATACCCTACGTAGTCAAGGCTAACATTGAAACATTTGTAGCTAGTGCCAAGAAATATCCAACCCGGTTTGCCAACAGAATGTCCTGTATCAACTTACACTCAAGAAAGCTCCTCTAAGTGCTGCTGAAATGCAGGAAGTCTAAAGGTGCAGTTTTTCCATTACTGCTTACGCTGATGTTTCCATTAAGGACTGTAGAGCTTTCAATCCCCTATATACTAATATTTCCCCTCCCCCACCCCTTTCCTCATAAACACTGCGCCCCAGGAGGCCTTGAGCTTGGAAACTAAGAAGAATCAGGCCGGGATAGTACCTTGGAAAGTGGACTGTAGCAAGTTAGAGATGCGCCATGCGCGACTTGCGAACTTGGCACCCCCCCACCACCACAACCCAGCCACATGCAGGAAGTCAGTCTTATAAGGCTTCTTGTAAACCGGTGGCGATGTCAGCAGTCTTTCTGTACCTGCGTCTTGTTCATCTGCATCGCTTGCACAGCCCTTGTTATGATGCTGAATGGGTGACCACCAGGGAAAACCAGATGCTGAGCTTTGCAGAAGACAATAGTAGATTGTTACAATATCCAGCCAAGAATGTCACAGCTGCTAGAGTGGGACAGGATATCCTAAGTCTGCAACAGGCAAGGCACTTACCACCTTCCAAATCAACCATAGAGTTCAGTATTCTGCTTCTGCTAACTCTCGGCTTTGCTCCTTTGACCTTACTGCCCCTTTTGCTTGGAATAATCTACTCCTTTCCCTGCGTCCAATCCCTTCTCTCACCCTCTTCTTGTCTAGCCTCAAGATGCACCTCTTTGAGACCACTTTTGGCTCATAATCCCCATCCTTATGTTTCAGGTCCTTATTGCCCCTTTTGTCCTTATCCTTTCATACTTCCGTATATCAATCCTTTTAGACTATAAGCTCAATGTGTCTGTACAGCGCTGTGTATGCTTGGTAGTGCTTTATAAATGCTCATTAATAATAATAATAATAATAATAATATTATTATTATAAAACTATTTCTAATAAATGAAAAATCAGATATCTTTTCCTTCACTGAGAGTCTATAACTGAGGTTCATAAAAAATGCAAAGGAGTATCTGTATGAGTAAATCAATGCAACATTTCACAGGAAGCATAAAAAGTAATATCACATTATGCTTAAATGTATTGTATAATAACCTTCTTTTGTTCAGAGATCCATATCTGTGGGTTCCAGAGAGCAAGGTTCAAATCCCACCACTGCACGGCACCTCTCCGTATACACGCTTCTGACACTTTCCTCATTGTCTCTTTTTACTTTCCCTTGTCAGCTATTTTTATGTTATTTTGACTTGGCAGTATCACCTTCTCCTTGCAAGGTAATATTCTGATGGTGCACGTGCAGTGCCTAAAGAATAGGAGCATGCTTTTCCCTTCGCGGGTACTAGCATATTTTAAAAGAAAAGTACATATGAACTTTTGCTTTCAAAATTACCCCAGAGAATTTATGAGCACATACGTTCCACTGCTCTTGGGCATCAGGGCTGGTGCTACCCAGTAAGTAGAGTAAGCACGGCAGTGGGACACTGGTGATAAGGGGTGTCGAAATCCCAGCAGGCAGTGGAGTGTGTCTGCCCGTGGGAGCAGCCTGTCCCCCGGGCCAAAGAGCAAAAGCGAGCCGCAATCCCCTGCAGCGCTGCTGTATGCCTGCCATGGTTTTGAGAGTTGCACACAATACTTCAAATGAGGTGTTACCAAAGACTTATACAGAGGCACCATCATCTCCTTCTTCCTGCTGGCCATCCCTCTCCCAGTGCACCTAAGCATCCTTCTGGCTTTGCACCTTTGCATCTTTTCTACCTGTTAAGCAACCTTAAGATCATCAGACACAATCACCCCAGGCCCCGCTCTTCTTTTGTGGACAGAAGTACATCACCCCCTACACTGTACTGCTGCTGTGGATTTTTGCAGCCAAAATGCATGATCCTGCATTTTATAGCATTACATCTCAGCTGTCAAATTTTTGACCATTCCTCAAGCTTTTCTGGATCCCTCCTCATGTTATTCATACTTTCATGGGTGTCTACTCTATGGCAGATTTTGGTATCATCCTTAAAGAGGCAAACCTTACCCAACAGCCCTTCCGCATATCCGATACAACAATGTTAAAAAGGATTGGACCAAGGACTGATCCCTATGGCACACACCTTCTCCTCAGAGTGAGTTCTTTACCTAGTCCCTTTGTTGCCTCCCAGTCAGCCAGTTTCTAACCCAGTCAGTCACTTTAGAGTCCATCCCTAAGGCTCTCAATTTATTTTTAATTCACTTGTGTGGAACGGTGGTTACTCTGTAAAGTGTGCACTTTTCAACTAATTTCAGCTTTGCTGCAGGGTACCAAACATGCCGAACCTCCTTCCTTCGCTCTCTTGGCGTGCTGCTAGGGTGGTATTTACCTTTATGTCCCAGTCAGGCAGCCACCGACAGAGAATAGAGGGACCGGGGGAGCTTTGGGTGCAGGGCATTGGTCGGTCATAGTCAGACACACGTGCGCCACAAAACAGGGCCTGAAGCTTGTGGTTATCATCACTATCAGTCCACTACAAGCACCACCATGTTGAATGATGCTGAGAAGATCAAGAAAAGGTGGAAGGAATATACAGAGTTTTTATATGATAAAGATCAAGTGGACCAACAGCCGTTTCAACCTGTACCTTATGATCGGGAACCATTGGTGATGAAAGAAGAAGTTGAAGCAGCATTGAAAGCCTTATCAAAGAACAAAGCACCAGGCATTGATAGCATTCCCATAGAAGTATTGCAGCAATCTGATGCAGCTGTTACCGTACTTACAAGACTCTGCCAAGAAATATGGAAGAAAACATTATGGCCAACTGACTAGAAAAGATCTGTGTTTATACCAATACTAAAGAAAGGTGATCCAACTGACTGTGGAAATTATCGCACAATCGCTCTGATCCCACATGCCAGCAAGATTCTACTGAAGATTATTCAAAAGAGACTACAACCATACCTGGAACAAGAACTACCTGAAGTGCAAGCAGGGTTCAGGAAAGGGCGAGGAACGAGAGACATCATTGCGGATGTAAGATGGATCCTTGAAAAGACTAAAGAATACCAAAAGGATATCTATTTGTGCTTTATCGACTATAGCAAGGCTTTTGACTGTGTAAACCATGAGAAACTCTGGGCCACATTAAGAAGCATGGGTATACCAGAACACCTGATCGTTCTCTTGCGCAATCTATACATTGATCAAGAAGCAACAGTTTGAACGGAACAAGGAGAAACAGAATGGTTTAAAATAAGCAAAGGTGTAAGACAAGGCTGCATACTTTCCCCCTACCTGTTTAATTTATATGCAGAACAAATCATCAGAGAAGCAGGATTGTATGAAGACAACAGAGGTGTAAAGACTGGTGGAAGACTCATCAACAACCTTCGCTATGCTGATGATACCACATTACTGGCTGAAAGTGAAGATGATCTGAAACATTTGCTTCTCACAATCACAGAACATAGTCTCAAAATGGGCCTGCACCTTAATGTAAAGAAGACAAAGATCATGACAACTGCATAATCAACAGGTTCATCGTTGAAGGAGAAGAAATTGAAATTGTGAACAACTTTAACCTACTTGGATCAACTATCAATAAAGAAGCATCAAGCAGTCAAAAAATCAGACGACGCATTGCTCTTGGCAGAATGGCTAGGAAAGACCTAGATAAGATTCTCAAGAGCAGAGATGTCTCTCTCCATACAAAGATTCGACTTGTTCAAGCCATGGTATTTTCAATAACATCATATGGATGTGAAAACTGGACAGTGAAAAAGACAGAGAGGAAGAAAATTGATGCCTTTGAATTATGGTGCTGGCGGCGAATACTGTGTATACCATGGACTGCCCGAAGAACAAACCAGTCGGTACTAGAGGAGATCAAACCTAAGCTTTCTTTAGACGCTCAGATGACAAGACTTCAACTTTCATACTTTGGACACATCATGCGAAGAGAGAGACAATTAGAGAAAGACATCATGCTTGGCAAGATAGAAGGTCAACGCAAAAGAGGAAGGGCAGCAATGAGATGGATTGATACAATAACAGCAGCTACCAGTCTGTCAACAATGAGCCGCCTGACTCAAGACCGAACACAATTTAGGATAGCTATCCAGAGGGTCCCCATGAGTCGATGCCGACTCGACGGCACTTAACAACAACAACAACAACATTTTACAATACATATGTATGCAAATGTCCCAACCTCTTTCAAATCCCCGCCATAGGAATGGGGGCCTAAGCTTACATAAAGGCATTCCTGGGGTGGGGGTTTGAAAGAGGTTGGCATATTTGCATAAATAGATATCTTTTTGGTACTCTTTTGCCTTTGTAAGCTCTGATGAGCAGGAACAGTCTTTTACATGTGTCTGCAGTGTTGCATACATCTTGTAGCACTATACAAATGTTTAGTACTGGTAGCAGAATAAGTGCACCAGAATGAATTTTACTTTGAATTATGGGCCCCATATTAAGTTAGGATGACTAGGCGTGAATACAGTCATATGCGGCCCAGGCATTGAATATCCGGGGTCACAGCATATGCCCGGAAGCCGCAGAGGCTAACCGGGTAGCAGCGATATTGCACCGCTGCCCAGTTAGCTTCTACAGGTAAAGATAGGTGCTGCAAAAGCTGGCCTCTCTCTCACCCGTAGAAGCTAACCGGGTAATGGTGCAATATCGTCGCTATCTGGTTAGCTTCTGTTGCCACCCATGACACACCCCGGGATGCACCAATGCTAAGCAGTTAGCATCAGGGCGTGTAGGGAAGCAGATCGGGGATATTCAGCAGCACTAACTGTGTTAGTGCCGTTGAATATCCCACTGAGCAGCATTTACATGGTTTACGGGGCTGTAGATCGTACAAATGCCTTTCGAATATTGGGCCCTATATCACAAAACTCAGAACCTCGTCCACCAGAAACGGAGTAAAAATTATTTATTCTACATGGTTACTGAAATAAAACGTTCTGACCAGATTGTTCATGGCTACTCAAAATACAGTTGCTACCTATGCATCACATTCTTTGAAATAGTTTTAGCCTAATAAAGCTGATGTTTTTGCCCTGATTTCACTCTCTCTCTTTCTCCTTCGTCATTTGGCTTTGTAATGCCAGTGACAACTTTCTCATGACTTAACACAACTAGACATCAACTAATATCCAGTTCTTTAATCATTCAGAATCAATTCCAGCACCTGACTTCAGCCTAAAATGAAACGTCACTGACGGAGCACGGAAGAGACCCCTGTGGCTAAACAAACAACTCATGGGTTTGGAAGAGAAGCCAGCAGGACAACTCCTTATGCATTCCCTCTCCAAGGCCCCTCGTGGAGGCCATAAACGAGACAGAATTGGAGAACAGCCACTGGCTTCAAATTCACAAAAAAAGCCACGGTTGGACTGAAAGAGAGTTTGCATGGCTGCGTGCCGCAAATCAGGAATAAGGAATGGACAAAAATGATGGAAGGACTTAGCTGGGATTCTTTTTCTTGTTTTGCCTTTTCAAATAAACTTTATTAAATAAAATAAATAAAAAACATTACAGTTTAAGTCCACATCAAGAGGGTATTTTTTTTTTATTAAAGGAAAATCATAAACAATCAAGCAAACAAAACAAATCAATTCAACCTACCAGGATCTCTGGGTATAACTCTTTCAGTACCCACATTAACTGAGCCAGCATGGAAAGGAAAAGAAAAAATATATAACAACATACATTTCATTATACTTTCTTCCCCAGCAGAAACGCCTCTAACTGGATTGGATAAAAAAAAAAAAAAAAGCAATTTCCCTGAAAAATAACTTGACATTTACAAGGATATTTTAAGAAGAAAGTTGCGCTGAGGGCTGAAACATGGGGTTTCAAGTCTAGAAAACCCTTCCTCCCTTTTTGGGTTGGCTTAGAGACATCTGGAAACACTTGAATTAGGCCACCACAAAACTTATCTTTCTTTTTCCAGAGATATAACCATATGATAGAGTTATCTAATTCAGGCAAGAAAGAAACAACTAATATTGCACGTGTGGGTATATCATCCATAGAGGATTCCAAAAAAGCAGAGACATCCAGACTGTCAACAGGTGATAACAGATCAAAGTCGTAACCTGCCTGACCCTCAGTTTTGGCCCCCCTAGGAACATAATAAATGTAAGAAAAAAAGTTATTACTATCAACATCAAGAACCAATACGTCCTTCAGAAAGGTGATAGATGCTGTGCTCTGGCAATGTTTCCCAAAAAGAGTACCCAAATAAATAAGTGAATATACAGTAACCGAACAGATGAATCACAAACCCAATGAAAATGGGTATTGAGAGCAAAAGGCTAAATACCATGGAAACAATCTGGCTATAAGCCAGAGTAATAAGGAGAGATCCAGCTAAGCCTGAAGAATGGTCCAGAATTTGGCAGCTGAGATTTAATGCTAAAAAATGCAGGATCATACATTTGGGCTGCCAAAATCCAAGGGAGCGGTACAGTATAGGGGGCAAAGTATTTCTGTCCACGAAAGAAAAGCCGGACCTGGGCATGGTTATTTCTGATGATCTGAAAGTGATTAAACAGGTAGAAAAGGTAATGATGAAAGACAGAAAGATGCTTGGAGCATAGGGAGAAGAATGGCCAACAGAAAAAAAGGAGGCAATAGCGCTTCTGTATAAGTCTCTGGTGCGACCACATTTGGAGTATTGTATGCGGTTCTGGAGCCCGCACCTTCAAAAGGATATAAGCAGGATGGAGTCAGTGCAGAGGGTGGCTACTAAGATGGTTAGAGGTCTTCGTTATAAACCATATGGGGACAGACTTAAAGATCTTAATATGTATACGTTAGAGAAAAGGCAGGATAAAGGAGATATGATAGAGACATTTAAATACCTCCATGGTGTAAATGCCCAAGAGGAGAGCCTCTTTCGATTGAAAGCAAGCTCTGCTTCAAGGGGACATAGGATGAGAGTGAAAGGAGATAAACTCATGAATAATATGCTGAAATATTTCTTTAAAATAAGAGTGGTAGATGCGTGGAATAGTCTCCCAGTGGAGATAGTGGATGGTATCTGAATTCAAGAAAGCATGGGAAAAGCACAGAAGATCTCTAAGGGAAAAAAGTGGACTATAGTATTTGATATAGAAGAGCAGATTACATAGGCCATATGGTCTTTTTCTGCCATCATTTTCTATGTTTCTATTGCTGATTTGTCAAAGCCTGCATGGCCATGACTTTTTTTTCAATTACATTGGTAGGTTCTTGACTATATCACCGTCTTGGCGGGGTGTTGCTTCACAACTCACCTTCAATAGTGGGAGCACCATTGGAATTACAAGTTAAATACTTTAGCTCCTGGAGGTCTTAACTTGGAACTGGACTGATACTCTTTACTTTAAGTTCATATAGCCCCTGTTTTCCTTTTTAGATAATAATGTGACTTTCACCAGTTTGCTCCGGTTTATTTATGATGAACCACCTTAAATGAAAATATTCGGACGGCCCGATCGCAACAGGTTATTGTTGATTGGTTGAAGGCAAAGCACTTTCCCCGGGTATTTCCCATCCAGTGACATCAGATGCCTTGATTCAAAAATAGCAGCATGAAGAATACCTTTCGCTCCGGCGATCTACGGCTCAGTTTGACATTACAAGCGCTATGGGAGACTCTTTGCTGGGACTGTAGCTTGAAATGTTGTCCTGATGCAGAACCATGGAATCTTTCAGTTTGAAACATGGAGCTTCAGAGGAAGAAGATAAGTGGGGAATGAGGTGTTACAGCTTGCTTCAGCTTCCATAATGGAAGTGGAGGAGTAGCCTAATGGTTAAGAACACTGGCTTGGAAACCTAGGGCTCGATTCCCACTAGCACTCCTTGTGGCCTTGGGCAAGTCACTTAACTCTCCATTGCCTCAGAAAAATCCAAGTTATCAATGTCCCTGTTTAATGTACATTACCAAGTTTAAGTTTAATGTAAACCACTTTGATTGAAATGATAAAGGGGTATATCAAAAAACCTATTAAAAAAAATGTTCCCACAGTTGTATATTCTCCATTCAAGCCAACAGCCATTTGTGGAGATTGCTGCCCAAGTACTTTGAACAAATAAGAGTGACCAAATACATTGGGCTTTGGGGCAATCTTTATAAATCTTTGATGTTAAAAAATGATGAAGCTGGACAGTGTGAATTGAAGGGACTAATCTCCCTTGGTACATATTTAGTCTGACAAAAATTATGTTTAATTATAGCTTGAGAGGCCAATTCAGAGACGTGCGTCTCTAGGCTGTCTGGAAGTCCAGACATCTGGATGGCCCAAGGATGCACCCGATTCTGCTCCCACGGAGGCTAGATGGCCCTGCAGGAGCAGAATTATGGCGTAAAGCTGGGATGTCTAAGACGTTCACCAATTCAGGCATCCCATATGTCCTGACACTTACCCGGCTAACCCAACCAGGCTCTGCATGGAGCCGTGATCCCTGGCAGATTCCGAAAAGTTTCTTTTGCTTCAGCATGACCCCTGATCAGGCCAATCGTGGTCAGGATCAGGCTGCAGGGAACCCCCTGCACCCCCTCATCTCGCTCTGCGGCCCCAGTGTCCACCTTCTGTGCCATCTAGGGGGACTTACATATTCCATCTCTGAGATGGAATAAGTCCCCCGTGCAAATGGCCAACCCCTGTACATCCAGGGTCAGGTTCCCACCCACTCCCCACCATTGTTCCTCTTTAGCCCACCCCTCCCACCCACGAACAGAGCTCCCCACACATCTTGCCTATAGGAGCAGGGAACTCTGTCTGCAGGATCGCCACCATGGCATTTAGCAAGTTTGAACATCTGGACTGGATGTCCAGACCTGCTAAATGCGAGTCAGAATGACCCCCTGATTGTTTTCATGGTGCTTAGCCTTTTGCTCTCAGTACCTGTTTTCATTGGGCTGGTAATGTTACCAGCACTGTCACACATTTTCAACGGAGGATAGAGCAATGTCTGCACAACTGAGTCATACATTCTTGCAGAATAACCTGTAACACACTGAAAGTTCACCCCATCTAATTATGGATTACTGGGTGTGTGGCCCGATAAAATCAACATTCACCAAGTTTCTTCCAAAAACTCCCAGGAATTCCATTTGGGTCTCGGTTTGTATAACAGGGCACCTACGTGAGAAGTTCAAAAAGTGCCTAGGTTAAGTACATTTTATAAAGTCATCATAGGCCTCCAGAACCAGCCAGCCCCGATAGCACGCAAATGCCAAAGCACACACACTCCTGCTTTGAGGTTTGCTGTAAATGTGGGCATGTAATCCATGTGTGTGTGTAATCTATATGTGTACTTGTCTATTTTCTAATATACGTGAGTACATTGTACCTCTGCTCCTGTTCCGCCCACCCTATGCCCTTGAGAATGCCTACACGGTGCGTGTGTAGCTATGTGCCATCTGTTGGCATACATACGTATACGTACTGCCATGCAATTTTACAAAAAGTGTTTTTCATCTGTAAATCAACAGAATACTTCTTTACTATACTTCTCAATTCCAGTCTTGTCAGCTAAAAATGGACCGACCATCTATTTAAGCCAGCAGTGGATCACAGGCAGTAAAGGGGTATGTCTGGTAACATGCAGAGCAGAAGTCCAAGCAATGTTTCATTCAGCGGGTTTTTTCCTGAATCAGTCAGTTTTGAGCTGATGAATCCAGAGTCCGGAGGTATAGGAAAACAGTGGTGTTATCTGCCTTGGTACTATGGTGTTCAACTGAATGACTTATTCTTCCTGGAAGAAGTTCTTTTTGAACTTTACATGAAATTTTTAGGCTTATATATGCAATTGAAAAATACTCTGGGTCCAGTTCTGCCACATGAATAGCTATTCACAGGGACCGTATTCTGCCTCAAGTGCTCCCTGCACGCAATAAGCCGCTGTGCGGGGAGTGCTGGACGGGGCGGGAGGGGGCAGAGAGTGGGTGGAGCAGGGACGGGCCACAGCACCCAGCCCTGTACGTCCACCAGCGGCAGTCCAGGTGTGGCAGCAGGTGGCCCACATAACCCCACCACACGGCCTGAGGAGGGGCAGGTGAGTCTCCGCAACCTGATCCTGGACCTGACTGCTCCCGCTGGGGGTCAGGCGGCAGGGAAATGGTGTTTGGCACTATGGTGGGCTTTTGGCGCTCCTGCTGGGCATCCTGATGCCACGATGATGGTGACGCCATGGCACTGGCACCCCAGCAGGAGCATGGGCAGGCTGACTGTGCTGCAGTGAGGAGTCTCCCTCAGGGCTTCAGGGGCATGCTGGATGTCTCAGTGCCCGATCCTGCAACATGGGAACATCTGGCTCCCACGGTGCAGAATCAGGTACGATCTGAACCCATCCTGTTCTTGGACATCCGGACGGCCCGGACGTGCCCCTTACTGAATCAGGCTCCACATATATAGATATATATGTATATACATATAAATAAGACATTATTTGGAGACCAATGATTGAGCTTACTGGAAGCATTTGCACCAGCTTTATAACTGAAAAATTGCTCCATACTGAGGTCATTTGATAGGAATCTGCCTCTTCTATGGTGCTATATGTGTGTTGTATGGGAGCTACTGTTTATTAGCACACACCGTAACTAGACCATGATATTTTTTGGAATATCCCTCTCACGGCACTTACGCGGTGAGCAGGTGCTGCTAACGGGATAGGTGCCTTTCTATATCGGGCCCATAGTTTTCACTGCTCCTATGAAGTGCACTGGGTGTTGGCTGACACAGAGAAATAGGTATGCACACTGTGATTACATTGTCATCTATCCATTGCACAAGAGGAGAGGCACAGACCTAGCTCAGAAGCCCAGCATCGAATGGGCATCAAGAAAAATGAACTTTATTGCTACTGTCTAAACTGTTCTCATCCAGCCCATCCCCCTGTACGCCTGTCTGCTGTAGATTTCACACCGTTCATCTCCCAGCAAGACATCATTCCTGCCCCGTGAATAGACCAAACACAACCATAGCTCACAAATATTGGACTGTTTTTCTTCTGCTTGTGGCATAAATCAAAAAAGTTCTGTTAGCACAGGGGCTCAGGTTTGTTTATTTGGTTGCCAGCTGCAATGTGCTACTCTCTTAGGGGATCACCTAAAACCAGTCATGGTAGCTTGAAGTGGCACGTCGAGCCTTCAGCAATGGGACTGGCCTCCTTAGATGAATTGAAACCTTGTCAGGAACCTATTTTTTCAATCCAAGGCAACTTTTCTTTCCAATCAAGTACCTGGACACTAAATTATATTTCTCTGGTGCCAGCCTGGCTCCCTCTTTCCCCACCTCGTGTTACTATAATAAAAGGTGGTTTTTGTCTTGGGAGAGATTTTTTAAAGCTCTGACTTGGAAACACCATTTAGTCTAAACATTTCAATATACTATACAGAAAGGGAGGAAAGAAGAATTGATCAAACTTAAAATCAGAGTATTCTGTGGTCTTGGGTGATTTGGCGCTTAGCCCACCAACATTTAGCCTCTGGAGGACCTCACAAGTTACTTAGAAATATAATAAGTTCAGAAGTTTCAGTCTGCATATTGTCTTTTGCAGAGCTACCAAGCTACCCAAATCCAGGAGGGTCTTTTTGAGTTAGTCCTGGTTTTGTAACATCTCCATCTTGATGCATTATGAGATCTGCATGGGTAGAATCAGAGACTTCGAATACTACACTGACTTGGGAATGTGAGTTCAAAACCAGGACTAACTAAAATGTCTCTCTGCTGGAACTAGATTACTTGGAAGCTGCAAGTATACAGGCACATTTTAGAAAGGCCATTTATGTGTTTGCCACAATATCCAAGTGAAAATGTTTGCAAATGAATGTAAGTTTTAGAAAAGAGGGTAGGCATGTGTAAGTCCAATGTAAAATGATCACCGTGTCTCATGGTGGACATGCATTTTATATCAAAGAAGGAAGCACAGGAACGTACAGGGACGGGCATCAACATGCAGCAGGAGGAGTCATTTCATGACATGAAAAAGATAGACATCAGAAACCCATCTGGGCAGCAGCAGAATGGGAGCAACACTGGCATTACCTGCATGGAAGAAAGCCTGGCAATCTACTTCCATATCCTGCCACGAAAACCCAATGGATAGTCAGAACAAAACAAATTGTAATATAGTGCTGAAAGATAAGACCCCCTAGGTTGGAAGGCACTCAGTGGGCTATTGGGGATGAGCTGAAGACATTATAGAGTAAAACCAGCATTTATGATGTGATTGAAACAAAGCTCTTGGGATTGATGTAGCTGCGCATGAAATGTGAGTCAGAAGCTGCAAAGATGTCTTACATACCGGGATATGGAACGTACGAAGCATGAACCAAGGAATGCTGGAGATTGTCAAGAATGAAATGGAATGTGTGCAACTTGATTTCTTGGATTTCAGTGAAGTTAAATGGACTGGCATCGGGCACTTTGAATCAGATGATTACATGCCGGAAATGAAAGACAAAGAAGAAATGGTGTTGCATTGATAATTAAGAAGAAACTGCAAGAAAGGGCAAGGAACGAGACACATTATCGCAGATGTGAGATGGATCCTTGAAAAGGCAAAAGAATATCAAAAAGATATCTGTTTATGTTTCATTGTTTCAGCAAGGCCTTCGACTGTGCAAATCATAAGAACCTCTGGCCACATTAAGAAGCATGGATAAAACAGAACACCTGATCGTTCTCATGCACAACTTTACATAGATTTAGAAGCAACAGTTCGAACACAACAAGAAGAAGCAGAATGCATACTTTCCCCCTGCTTGTCTACTTCCCTCACTTGGTTTGCAGCTTGGCATGCTGTGAGGGCTTGTGTGCATCAGTGATGCTGAGAGCTAAGCTATCAGTAGCTTAACTACTGGCAGGATCTCCCATGATAGACAGGTCTCAGCTGAGGTGCCAGACCAAGACAAACCACCTATCTGGGCAGCAGCAGAATGGGATGGTGTTATAAGTGGAGGATCATATTTCTGTGGCAAATGCAACAACACTGGAATTAACTGCGCGGAAGACAGACTTGGCAAATATACTTCTGTATCTTGCCTCGAAAATCCAATGGATAGTCACAAAACAAATTGCAATATAGTGCTGGAAGATGAGACTCCCAGGTTGGAAGGTACTCAAATGGCTACTGGGGATGAGTTAAAGTCTTCTCAGAGTAAAGCCAGCATTTATGATGTGGTTGGATCTGCTGATGTAGCTCTGCATGAAAAGAGTCAGAAGTTGCAAAGATATCTTACATATTGGGACCTGGAATGTACGAAACATGAACCAAGGATAGCTGGAGGTGGTTAAGAATGAAATAGAATGTGTACAACTCGATCTGTTGGGTGTCAATGAACTGAAATGGACTGGCTCTGGGCACTTCGCATCTGATGATCATATGGTCTACTATGCTGGAAATGAAAGACAAAGAAGAAATGGTTTTGCATTTATAATTAAGAAAAAACTTTCAAGAACTGTAATGAAATACAATAAAGTCAGTGAATGCTCAATTTCTATTCATCTATGAGGAAAGTCCATCAACACAACTATAATTCAGGTATATGTCCCAACAACAGCTGCAGAAGAGGAAGACATTGATGAGTTCTATGAACAAGTACAAGCTGAAATTGACAGAACATGCAAAAATGATATCCTGATAGTCATGAGTGACTGGTCAGCAAACGTTGGCAACAAAGAAGAAGGCAAAGTGGTTGGAAAATATGGACTTGGCAACAGAAACAAAGCTGTAGAAAGACTGATATAATTCTGCAAGACCAATGATTTATTCATCTCAAACACCTTCATCCAGCAACACAAGCGCTGACTGTACACATGGACTTCACCCAATGGATTGTACAGAAATCAAAATGACTACATCTGTGAAAGACAATGATGGAAA
Source organism: Ichthyophis bannanicus (assembly GCA_033557465.1). Lineage (NCBI taxonomy): Eukaryota > Metazoa > Chordata > Amphibia > Gymnophiona > Ichthyophiidae > Ichthyophis > Ichthyophis bannanicus. Next base: position 182,161,199 of record CM066041.1, on the reverse strand, counting down.
AGCTTGATAACATTAACAAAGACAAAACCTGGAGCTGACTGTGGTACAGATCATCAACTACTAATATGCAAACTCAAGCTAAACTTGAAAAAGAGCAAGCCACTCATGAATGTAGCAAAATATGTCCTTGAGAATATACCACTGGAATTTAAAGACTGCCTGAAAAATCAGTTTGCTGCTTTAGGTACAAATGATACAGTTCCAGAAGAGTTATGGAATGACATGAAAAAGGTTGTGTTGGAAGAAAGCGGTAAGTCTCTATATGAGGTGAAAAAGCAAAAATGGCTAAAATGGATGACTGAAGAAACTGAAAATTGTCCAGAAACACAGAGAAACTAAAGTCAGAGGAGAAAGAGAGGCAATCACAGAACTCAGAGATTTCCAACTAACAGCAAAACAAGACAATTTATTTTATTTAATTATTTGGTTTTTATTTATTTATTTATTTGGTTTTATATACCGTGCTATTTTAAATCAGCACGGTTTACAGCATAACAACTCAGTACATAGAACAGGTTTACATTGAACAAGTAACAGAGATTAACAATTATAACAATACAACAATAGTCTTATATAGCAAAGGTGATCATAGGAACTCTGGGCCACATTAAGAAGCATGGGTATACCAGAACACTTGATCGTTCTCTTGCACAACCTTTACATTGATCAAGAAGCAACAGTTTGAACAGAACTAGGAGACACAGAATGGTTTAAAATCAGCAAAGGTGTACAAGGCTGCATACTTTCCTCCTATCTCTTTAATTTATATACAGAACAATGACACATGCAAAGAAATAGAATCAGAAGCTATTAGAGGAAGAATAAGGTAAGCTTTTCTAAAGCTATGAGAGTTAAAGAAAAACTTCCAGCCTCGAATTGGAATGCTACATGATGCTCAAGGATCCATGTTGAATGATGCTGAGAAGATCAAGAAAAGGTGGAAAGAATATACAGAGTCATTATACCATAAACATCAAGTGGAGCAACAGCCATTTCAATCTGTACCTTATGATCAGGAACCATTGGTGATGAAAGAAGAAGTCAAAGCAGCATTGAAAGCCTTATCAAAGAACAAAGCACTGGGCATTGATGACATTCCCATTGAAGTATTAGAGCAATCGGATGAAGCTGTTACCATACTTACAAGGCTCTCCCAGAAAATTTGGCAGACAAATTCATGGCCAATTGAGTGGAAAAGATCTACGTTTATACCAATACTGAAGAAAGATGACCCAGCTGACTGTGGAAATTATCGCACAATCGCTCTGATTCCACATGCCAGCAAGATTCTACTCAAGATTATTCAGTGTAGACTACAACCATACCTGGAACGAGAACTGCCTGAAGTGCAAGCATGGTTCAAGAAATGGCGAGGAACGAGAGATATTATTGCGGATGTGAGATGGATCCTTGAAAACACAAAAGAATACCAAAAGGATATCCATATATGTTTTATTGACTACAGCAAGGCTTTTGACTGTGTAAACATGAGAAACTCTGGGCCACATTAAGAAGCATGGGTATACCAGAACACTTGATCGTTCTTGTGCACAACCTTTACATTGATCAAGAAGCAACAGTTCGAACAGAACTAGGAGAAACAGAATGGTTTAAAATCAGCAAAAGTGTACAGGGCTGCATACTTTCCTCTTACCTCTTTAATTTACATGCAGAACAAATTATCAGAGACAACAGAGGTGTGAAGATTGGTGGAAGACTCATCAACAACCTTCGCTGTGCTGATACCACCACATTACTGGCTGAAAGTGAAGATGATCTGAAACACTTGCTTCTCAAGATCAAGGAATATAGTCTTAAAATGGGTCTGTATCTTAAGAAGATAAAGATCCTGACAACTGGAAGAATCAATAAGTTCATCATTGATGGAGAAGAAATTGAAGTAGTTGACAGCTTTAACTTACTTGGTTCAACAATCAATAAAGAAAGGACTAGCAGTCAAAAAGATCTGACGATGTATTGCTCTTGGTAGAATTGCTATGAAGGACCTAGACAAGATTCTCAAGAGCAGAGATGTCTCTCTCCATACAAAGACTCAACTTGTCCAGGCCATGGTATTTTCAATAACATTATATGGATGCGAAAGTTGGACAGTGAAAAAGATAGACAGGAAGAAAATTGATGCCCATGAATTATGGTGCCAGCGACTAATACTGTGTATATCTTGGACTGCACGAAGAACAAACCAGTCAGTACTAGAGGAGATCAAAACTAAGCTTTCCTTAGAAGCTCAGATGACAAGACTTCGACTTTCATACTTTGGACACATCAAGTGAAGAGAGAGATCTTTGGAGAAAGACATAATGCTTGGCAAGGTAGAAGGTCACCGTAAAAGAGGAAGGCCAGCAATGAGATGGATTGATACAATAACAGCAGCTATGGATACCACTCTATCAACAATGAGCTACTTGCTGAAGACCGAACAAAGCTTAGGTCAACTATCCAGAGGATTGCCAGGAGTCGACACTGATTTGACGGCACTTAGCAATAACACTTGTCTAATTTATATGCAGAACACATCATCAGAGAAGCAGAACTGTATGAAGACAATTGAGGTGTGAAGACTGGTGGAAGACTCATTAACAACCTTCACTATGCTGATGATAGCACATTACTGGCTGAAAGTGAACATGATCTGAAACATTTGCTTCTCAAGATCAAGGAACATAGTCTTAAAATGAGCCTGCACCTTAACAGTGGTGTGTGGCAGGGATGGGTTGGTAAAGATGCACGTGCACACACAATTTCCAACCAGTGTTATGTATATGACATCGTTAGTGAGGACATCCATGGCTATACCTGCTCCAGAGCATGAATAGAATAGGTAAAGATGCTTGTTTCAGCAATGTAACCACATTGCCTCCTATCTCTTGATTCTTTTGATTTTCTCAGGAGTCAGCAAATATTCTATATTAATTGACTTGTTTGTATCCTTGTGTTTATTAATTCCTCCAAAATTTGTAGCAGATTGATGAGTCAAGGCTTCTCTTGGCTAAATCAGTGTTGAGTCTGTCCAATTAAATCATCTATGTGTTCAGTAATTACGGTCTCTATAATGGGTTTTTATCACCAGGTCACCCCTAGAGCTCTTTGTAAAAATTGGCATTGCAATGGTCACCTTCCACTCTTCAGGTAAAACAGATGATTTTAATGACAGGCCACAAATTATAAATGTGTCTGCAATTTCATTTTAAGTACTTTCAGGACTCTGGAGTCTATGCCATTTGGTCTAGGCAATTAGCCACTCTTTAGTTTGTCAATTTCCACTATTAATTCTTCTGAATATATCACGATTTGTTTCAGTTCCTCAGAATCATCACCATTAAATGCTATTTCCAGTATGGGTATCTCCCCAAGATTTTCCTCAGTAAGGACTGAAGCAAAGAAGTGTTTAGTCTTTCCACCATGGCCTTATCCTCCTTGATCAGGAAGTGAATGGCCAAAATAAATTGGTCTCTTTCATAGTTTCTCAATTGTTCACAATTTTCAGGGCTTTTTTTCAGTTTCTTTCATACATTTGTTTTTTATACACACATTGTATTTGTATTACAACTTTCTTTGGAGCCAAAATTGTTTGTATGTTAATTCACAGGTAGTGTATCATGGATTTGCGCTCACTAAAATATTTGAGGAACCCAAATGAGCCAAATGTGTGCTAATGAATGCACATCCTCGTTTACCACTTAATCATCAAGGACATGGTTTCTAAAGTGTGCCAAAGGTTTCCCCGTTTAATCATTTTAATCACGCTGGCAGCCGCTTGGATTTCCTTCCACCTTTCTTAATATATGGAAAAGTCCATGCCATTGCTCTTGTCATCTTTGTTTCAAAACAAATGTGCATTCACATCATTTACATATTCGTGAAACTATTCATCATGTCAGTGATTAACAGAAATTGTGCTTGAAAGTTGGAATATGGCAAAAATTACCAGTTCCAAAATGATCCTGCTTTTAAGTAAAAATTATCAAAGAAAGGAGGTTTGCTGATGTGGCTAAGGAGAATTTCACTTTTCTTTTGGAATAAAAAGAACAGGGTTACTTACCTGTAATGGGAGTTCTCCGTGGACAGCAGGATGAGTCAGCCACACCTGGTGGTGACGTCCCCCAACGGCGCTGTATACAGAAGTTCTCTCTAGAGCTCAGAAACTTCTGAGCATGAGCCAGAGGCCCAACCCACTAGCCCGCCCCTAGCCAGCCAATAAGTCACAAGCTGTGCCCGGCGTGTCCGTGGCTAGGGGCGAGTGGAGTCTGACCTCGGCCCGGGGAGGTGGGCAGGAATGTGTGGCTGACTCATCCTGCTGTCCACGGAGAACTCCCGTTACAGGTAAGTAACCCTGTTTTCTCCTTGGACAAGCAGGATTCGTCAGCCACACCTGGTGCCTCCCTAGCTGCGTGATAGCATGGAGTGGCAGTGGAGAGGGAGGTCGAGACTAGTAAAGTCAATTAGTGTTTATTTGCACACATGAATTATCACATGAATTTTCATAATTGACAGGTTTTCAACTTTCACACTTGACAGGTTGACTCAGGTAACTGCACAAGGTAACTGCAACAAGTAAATGGCCAACATGGCCTAACAGCAAGTAAATGGCCAACATGGCCGGAGGCTAGGTTTCTGTCATAACACTGAATGCGAGGCCAACATGGCCAGAATATCGTCAGTGTCCCCTATCGGGGCTGTTGTTGTTGGCAGTGGAAAGGACCGCCTGGCCGAAGGCACAGCGCGCCTGAGTGTCCAAGTCCAAGCAATAGTGTCTCTGGAAGGTACGGGCAGAGGACCAAGTGGCGGCTCTGCAGATGTCGGTAAGAGGAATGGAGCACAGGTTTGCGATAGTGGTTGCCAACGCCCTGAGCTGGTGTGGTCCCACATTCGGCATTGCCTGTGCGCCTGCCTTTTTGAGGCAGAAGCAGATACAATCCGAGATCCATTGGGCCATAGTGCGCTTCGTGACTGGGCGCCCTGGTCTATTGGGTCATAGGATACGAATAGCTGGGAGCCCTTCCGGAGAGGGCCTGTCCTAAGGATATAGGCTTGGAGGGCTCTGGTGCAGTCGAGGGTGTGTAGCCTCTGCTCCTCGGGGGAGGAGTGCGGCTCAGGGTAGAATGTGGTCAGCTCGATGGTTTGATTGATGTGAAACTTGGAGGCCACCTTAGGAATGAACCTGGGGTGTGTGCGAAGGATGGCTCTATCCCGGAGGAGCTAAGTGTACGGGGAGTGTGCCTCCAGCGCCTGAAGCTCGCTGACTCTGCGTGCGGAGGTGATGGCTACCAGGAACAGAGTTTTCCATGTTAGATGCTTCATTGAGGTTGCGAGTATAGGCTCGAATGGAGCCCGAGTCAGCTGTTGTAGGACAATGCTCAGATCCCAAGCTGGGGCCGGGGCACGTATTGGAGATCGTAAGTTGTTTAGACCTTTCATAAAGCTTACCACCAGGGGCAAGGAGGCGATGGTTCCATTGCCTTCGCGATCATGGAAGGCCGCGATGGCGGAAAGATGCACCCAGACAGAGTTTGTCTTAAGTCCCTGTTCGGAGAGTGAGGCAAGGTACTGCAAGACAGATGGAATGGGCTAAGCCAATTGGCGGCACACCACATGCTGAACCGCTTCAACTTGTGTCCGTATGATTTTCTGGTGAATGGTCGTCTGGCTGACAGGATGATGTGTTGCACCTCCTCCGAGATGCTTAGTGAAGAGAGGGTCATCCGTTAAATCTCCATGCTGTTAGCGCCAGGGCCTTCAGGATGGGGTGTAGGGTGAGCCCGTCATCCTGGGTGGGTAGGGACTGCTGGAGAGGGAGGTGAATGGGCTGCTCCTGCGCGAGGCATAGCAAAGTTGGGAACCACATCTGTCGGGGCCAGTACGGGGCCACGAGGATGACATGGGCCTTGTCCTGGATCACCTTCTGCAGCATTTTGGAGATCAGGGGGGTGGGTGGGAAGGCATACACAAGAGACCACTCCCCCCAGCACACGTCGAAGGCATCCGAAGCCATGCTGTGGGCTGACGGGCGTTTGGAGCAGAACAGGTGGCAGTTCGTGTTCTGGTCTGTCGCAAAGAGGTCAATCTCCAATTGGCCCCAGCGGTGGAAAATGTCGGTGGTGGCCTGGGGACTCAGTGTCCACTCATGTGGGCTCAGTTGCCGGCTCAGCCTGTCCGCCAAGAAATTCTGTTCGCCCGGGAGATAGGTCACTTTTATCCAGCAGTGGCTCACTAGGGTTAGTGCCCAGATGGTGAGCGCCTCCTTGCATAGGGATCGTGAGCCTGTACTTCCCTGTTTGTTGATATAGAACCTGGCCACTTGGTTGTCTGTCTGCACGAGGATGGACTTGTTCTTGATGTGTGGTTGGAATGCCTGCAGTTCGTACCTCACGGCTCTGAGTTCCAGAAGATTTATGTGGCGATCTGCCTCTGCTGTTGTCCAGGCCCCTTGAGTGCATAGCTGACCCATGTGGGCTCCCCAGCCCGTCTGGGACGCATCAGTAGTGATGGTGATCTGGTGACTGTGTTGTTGGAGTTTCTTCCCCACAGTGAGGTTTTGTTTGACTGTCTATCACCAGAGGCTCCTCCTGGTGCGAGCGTCGAGAGCAACGTTGGTGGAGAGAGGTTGGGTGCGCTGGTTCCAGCATGAGCGTAGGCCCCACTGAAGGGTGCGCATGTGTAGCCGTGCTAGGGGTAATACGTGAGTGGTGGCGGCCATGTGCCCCAGAAGGCAAAGGAGGGTCCGGGCCGTGGAGACTGTCTGAAGGGAGGCTGTCATAGCTAGAGCGGCCAACTTCTCCGCCCTCTGTGCTGGGAGGAAGGCTCTCGCCTTCATGGTGTCTATGTTGGCCCCTATGAATTCCAAGCGTTGAGTGGGGATGAGGTGTGATTTTTGATGGTTCACCAGGAATCCGAGGGAGGTGAGGAGGCCGATAGTCCATCTGATTGCCTACAGAGTTTCCCATGGTGATGGTGATGCTAGGAGCCAGTCATCCAGGTAAGGGAAGACCTGGATGCCCTGTTTTCGCAGGTGTGCCACTGCGACGGCCACGCACTTTGTAAATACCCATGGTGCTGGGGAGAGGCCAAATGGAAGGGCCTTGTATTGATAATGGACTCCCAGGGCTTGAAAGCACAGGTACTGTCTGTCCTGTGGATGGATTGGGACATGTGTGTAAGTGTCTAGCGATCCAGTCCCCGGGTTGGAGAAGGGGAAGGATTGACCCTAGTGAATACATGCGGAACCGCTCCTTGACAATAAACTTGTTTAAGTTTCTTAGGTCGAGGATGGGGCGCACCCCTTCCAAATTCTTGGGCACCACGAAAAATCTGGAGTAGAAGCCCAGATTGATCTGATCGGGGGGTACCGGTTCGATAGCCTAGGATGCCAAGAGGCGTAGCAGTTCTTGGTGCATCAGCGGAGGTGTTTTGGTGTGTTGGATGGTGCTTGGGTAGAGCGCTGGCAAGGGGGAGACAGGAAGCGCAGGTGGTAGCCTTCCCGAATGATCCGCAAGACCCATATGTCTGTAGAAATATGACACCAGGAGTCCCAGAAGACGGTCAATCGTCCTGCCACTGGAAGGGTTGCCCGTTCCTCCGTGGGTCGATTGTCAAAAGGACAGGGTGCCTTTCCCTGGCTGGGGCAGGTGTTTCTTTTGCTTTCTGTCCCTTTGGTGCTTCTGCTGATGTTGAGCTCCATAAGAGGTTCAGTATGCCATCTGCTTGTAGCGAGGTTGCTGCCATTTTTGGTAAGCAGTATATCCCTTGTGAGTGTGGTGTGATTTGCGGCTGTAATTTCCTTTGTTATTAGAGCTGCGCTCGAAGCCCTCCTCAGCGAGGGTCCGTAGGGTGGTGCAATGTTCTTTCATGTCATTGACTTTGTCAGCGACTTTTTCTCCAAAGAGTGGTTCGCCGTTGCAGGGTGCGTCCACGATGCGCTCATGTGTGTCCTCGCGCAGGCCTGAGGCCTGCAGCCATGCTAACGGCCTGGTGGAGATGGCGGTGCCAGCTGTGCGTGTGGCCACTTCAAAAACATCATGTTCAGTGCTGATGATGTGCTTTCCACATTCCTTAAAGTCCCCTATTGTGGATAATGCTTTTGCTTTCTCCTCTGGTGGAAGGGCAGTCAAGGTGTCCGTGAGGGTCACCAGCAGGGCATCCTGGAAGAGTATATGCTGGAACCGGTGCGCGGAAATTCTAGCATTAAGCATGGCCCCTTGGAAGACCTTCTTCCCAACGTCGTCAAGGAGTTTAGGGTCTTTCCCTGGGGGGGGGAGTTGGTGTGGTTGCGTGATGACTTGATGCACTTTAGGGCTGAAGATACCACAATGGAGTGATTCGGTAGCTGACTCTTGCTGAATCAGGCGCTTGCTGGACCTGGTATTTCGCGTTGAGTTTCCTGGGGCACGCCATAGACGAAGCTGGGCTCTGCCAGAGCTTGACGTGTGTATCCAAGAGAAGCTGATGGATTGGCAAGGTGATAGGTGTCTTAGGAGCATTGAGGTACATGAGGACCTCCGGTCCAGCCTGTTCAGGTTCCAAGGGTATAAGTTTTAGGGTGGAAGCCACTTTGCGCAGAATCTTGGGATATGTGAGGTCCTCAGGTGGCGGAGCTGATGGGGATGGTTCCGTGTCTGCAGATGCCCTGGTGGAACCCCCCGCTGAACTCGGTATGGAGGCTGCTTTGGCCTTAGTAGGGGACTCTGATCCAAGTGGAGTCACATCCCCCTCCTCCTCACCTATACTGAGGAAGGATGGAGATTCCGAACTCTCTGAGGCGTTGCTGGTAAAGCTGCAGTTGGAGTTTCGTGGATTCCCAGTACTTGCATCTGGGGTGGGATGGATGTAGTCCCCTGTTCCCTCTGAATTTGCATTCATGGCGGAGGTATTCGTGAAGCCACCATGTAGAAGGTCGGTGAGACTGGAAAGCAGCTGCAGTATGGCTCCCTCTTTAGGGAGCACTTCCGCGGAGGTGGTGGTTGCTTCCATTGGCTGTGCTGCTTTTGTGTCCCTTGCTACTGATGAGGCCCTCTTGTGTGGCCTCGTTCCAGGGCTAGGGCTGCTTGTTCACCGTTTGTATTTTGATCCACGATCTTTCCTGGAGGCGCCAGGGCTATGGGAGCGGTGGTGCCTCTTATGCTTGTGTCTGCCGTGCTCCCGGCTCCGGTCTCTGGCCCAATGGCGATCGCTGCTCTGATCCCCGGAGTGTTTCTTCCGCTGGATCAGGTCACCGCCATGAAGACTGCCCGTTCGCTGCGGCGATCACCGCTCATGTCACCGCTGTAGAGACTGTTCCGTTCGCCACTGCGATCACCGCTCTGTGGCTGTGATGCCGGAGAGGAGACAGTGCCGGCACTGATCGGGGATCCCGCTTGGGCGCCGAGGGAAGAGGAAGACCTGTGAGGTTGAGGGGAGGGTCCGTTGTGACGGAAAATGGTTGTCTGGTGGGCGGAGCTCGATGACCCGTGCCGCTGGCCAATCGGAGTAGAGGAGGTGGGGCTTGCGGCTGTGACATCATTAAGATGGCGGTCCCCAGAAGCAGTATGGTCGGGATGGCGTGCTTGATCTCCACGGGGGTTCAGAGGATCGCAGGGAGAGCTGCGGAGGCTGGAGGAGTCCTTGGGAGGATGTTCTTTCGTTACCTTTTTTCTTTTGGCAATATTGTTGTCGTGCTTTTTCACTGCGGGAGCATCTGTGCCACTTGTGGATTCCAGAACTGAGCGACCGGTGATGGAGGCCCCTAGGGGCGCATCCTGTGCCGGTGAAGCAGTTTTTGAAGACTCCGGATTCTGGGATGCAAGGAAGTCCTTTAAAGCGTGGTTTCTGGACTTTAGTGCTCTGGGGGACATCTGAGAGCAGTGTTGGCAATCCGAGACCTGGTGGTTGGCGCCTAGGCAGCGAACACACCGGTCGTGGGCATCTGAGCTGCTCATCTTCCTTGAGCAGTGGCTGCATTTTTTAAATCCAGGTTTCGTAGATGGCATCTTCTTACCGTAAGTATTTGTCTTTTAATTTCTTCTCTGGCTGTGAGAGAGCAGGATCCGCGTGTGGTAGGCACGGCGGAAGAAGAAAGACTGGCTAGCTAGCGGCAGGCTAGTGGGTTGGGCCTCTGGCTCATGCTCAGAAGTTTCGAAGCTCTAGAGAGCACTTCCGTATATGGCGCCATCGGAGGACATCACCACCAGGTGTGGCTGACGAATCTTGCTTGTCCAAGGAGAATTTCTATTAAATTCCATGCTGACAAAATTCATGGAAATACACATTTTTCACACATGAGTCTGGAAATTCAAAATGCTTAAATTTTATCATTTTTGCTCTAACTACAAATATTTTCACATTTCTAATTTATACCTTAGCATGTACTGAAAATATGATGTGGACAGACACACGAGTAATCACACAAGCTTTCTTTCCTTTGAAAAAGTTGCTTAAGGAGGAAATGAAAGCCTGCCTTTGAATTAAATTCTAAAACAATGAGGTTACAAGGAGAAGAAGAGAGAGATTTTGTCCCAGTAATAGAGTTAATATTAGCTACATTGATTGCAATATAGGATAGGGTCCTACTTACCAAAGTGTAGTAAGATTTTACTGACTAGTGACCAACATTAATGCACAATAGGTACTAAGTCTCTGTATCTGGGTTTCTCAACTCTAGGGCCAGCTTGTCCATTAGGTGGGCTATGCGGCTCTGTAGAGTGGCAGGCCTCTGTGGGCAGCACACATGACAGGAAACTGTGTCAGAAGCGGGTTAGAAGTGGCAGGTCATGTGTGCAAAAGGACATGGTCTGCCGCAAGTCACTGCTGCTGCCACACTGAGCCGACCCCACCGATGGAATCGGCGACAGGGAGCCAAGGCTTCTGCCTGGGGCGGCAGAAATCCTTGGGCAGGCCTAGCTCAACTCAGTCCTCGGGACACCCTTAGCCGGTCAAGTTTTCAGGATAATCACATGCCTGAGACATCATGCATGCACATCTCTCTGATGCATATTCATTAGGCTTATCCTGAAAACCTGACTAGCTAAGTGTGTTTCAAAGACTGGGTTAAGAACTCCTCCTCCATATTAATAGTTGGGAGCATACCTGACCTTTTGCATTCGTTTTAAGAGAGAAAGCTCATAATAAGCAGTAACTACCTTCCCACAAAAGGTGCATGCCCTATTTCCGGCATCCTTTCACATTAGGAGGCTAACGCGCAGGGCCGGATTTACCTTGAGTGAGGCCCTACGCCAACAAAAATTGTGGGCCCCCAGAAAAAATAAAAACGAGATCAATTACCAAAACAGAAATGGCAATAGATGTATAGAATTGCCTGACATAAAGAGGCAATAGGGACAAAATAAGCATCGGAATTCAAGAAATACATTAAAAAATGTCTTATCCATCGGGGAAGAGGATCATTGAATGATCCGGCGGTACTACAGCAGCTACAGGAAACGGACCTGGCCATCGCTGCTCCCCGGTACTCACTATGGCTTTGGTGTAACAGGCCACCGCCTCCTGGTACTTGCGGGTGACGAAGAGTCTGTTTCCCTACTCCTTTAACTCCTGAGCGCTAGTGCTCTTCTCCGGACTCCCGCCTCCCCCACTCTCCTTTTCCTCTTTCCCCTTCATGCCAGGGCCTGGAGAAGCTCGCGGACGGCCCCGTTCAGCTAGGCCGCAGCAATTTCAACTCTCTCTAGAGAGCGAGGGATCCAGGCTCGCACAACCCCGCCTCTCACTCTGACTATACCCAACACACCCACAAATAGGGTTGCCAACTTTTTCACCGAGAAAAATCCGACACCTGTGGCTCGCCATGCTCCACCCATTCTCTGCCCCTAGTCCCACCCCTGCCCCACCCCAGCCCCACCCACAAAAATTAACGAGGATACGTGTAGGCTAACTTCCTTGGTCAGATAATAATTAAACTGGGAACCCCAAAATCCAAACATGAAATGTACAACACTGGAGAAATAAAACTATAAAGTAATTTCCTCTTGCACTAAACAAAAACGCAAAGATGTTAGCAATACACACTTTCCAGACCAGACATATTCCAGTTAATAAATTCAAAATAAAAGTATTTTTCTACCTTCTGTTTGGGCATTTTTTCAGTTGCAATTGCTCCAGTCACTTTCTTCTGGTTTCTTCGTGTCTTCTGCGAGCTATCCATTTGTCCTTTCTTCTCTTTTAGATGTTTTCCATTCTCTCTCTATTTCTGCTTTAACATACTGATTGTTTCCCTTTTGCTCTTTCCCCCAATTCTTTCCTTATTCCTTTATCATCCATTTAAATTTCACCCTTCCATTCTCAAGCCCCTCTTACTCTCCAATACCCAGCCCATCATAGACTTTTCTTCCACACAAAATATTTTTTCCCCTCTCCGTTCTCATTCCCCATCCATTATAGTCCTCCCCCAAAATCAGTTCCCTTATAGTTCCAGACCCACCCAGCATCCACTCCCTTCTAGTCCCATTCTCCCATGCCCCACATCAGCCCATTTCCAGTCCTATTCTAGCTCTTCATAAGCCCATTTCCAGTCCTAGCCCCCACCATCACATCCCATTTCCAGTCCTAGCCCCCACCATCACATCCCATTTGCAGTCCGAGTCCCCCTGCACCATCACAGCCCATTTGCAGTCCTAGTTCCCCCCCCCACCATCACAGCCCATTTGCAGTCCAAGTTACCCCCCCCCATAGCCTTTTTCCAGTCCAGGTCCCCCTCCCCATCACAACCCATTTCCAGTCCATGTCCCCCCCCATAGCCCTTTTACAGTTCAGGTCCCCCCCCATCACAGCCCATTTCTTTCCAGTCCAAGTCCCCCCCCCCCATAGCCCTTTTCCGGTCCAGGCCCCCCCCCCCATCACAGCCCATTTCTTTCCAGTCCCCCCCCCCATAGCCCTTTTCCGGTCCAGGTCCTCCCCCCCCCAATCACAGCCCATGCAGTCTTTGCCCCCCCCCCCATCACAGCCCATTTCTTTCCAGTCCAAGTCCCCCACCCCATTGGCCTTTTCCGGTCCTGGTCCCCCCCCCATCACAACCCATTTCCAGTCCAAGTCCCCCCCCCATAGCCCTTTTCCGGTCCAGGCCCCCCCCCCAATCACAGCCCATGCAGTCCTTGCCCCCCCCCCCCCCCCCGACCAGCACCGCAGCTGTCTGAGAGGCTTCAGAGGGAGCAGGGTAAGCTCACGCGAGGCCCCGGCTCCCTCTGTACAGCCGCCAGCGTGAAGAGCCTTTTCCTTCACGCTGGCGGCTGTATCTGTGAAGCTGCGAATGCTGGGAAAGGTTAAAGGGTATTGCCTTTAACCTTTCCCAGTAATCGCGGCTTCACAGATACAGCCGCCAGCGTGAAGGAAAAGGCTCTTCACGCTGGCGGCTGTACAGAGGGAGCTGGGGCCTCGCGCGAGCTTACCCTGCTCCCTCTGAAGCCCTCCGGTGTGTGGGCCGGCCCCGGGTGGGGGTTTTCTCAGTGATGGCCTCTTGTTTGTGGGCCCTTGCCAGCTGTGGGCCCTACGCCACGGCGTACCTGGCGTATAGGTAAATCCGGCCCTCCTAACGCGGAAATTGATGTGCATTGACTTTAAAGGCAGTTCAGTGCACTAACTGCCTCATTAACAGTTAACATGTCTTAATAAACAGGCCCCGTAATGATATGAAGGTCCATCTTGTCTTTTTATTTTGCATTCCTGCTGTTATACTGAAGAATTAGGTAATGTCTGCCATTCTATTCACTACCCTAGCGCTAAGGTTACTCTGTGCTTATCGCAGGCTCTCTTGAATTCTAGTGCTATTCCATACCATCCTTTCCTATAATGTTAACCATTTCTACATAAGTTATTTCAACAAAGATTATTTCTTAGGGTGGATATATAAATAAATTAACCTGCTGATTTTACCTGCGTCTTCACCCCTGAAAAAATCTCAGAGAAAAAAATGGACTTCCTGAAATCCCCAGGGAAGCTAAAGACATAAACGATAGGGTAAAATATAAATTTCTAAAGCTATTTATTCATCCATAAGTGGCCACATTTTCTACATCATTATAGGGTTTCTCAGTGTTTCGCTTTATTAAAAATATTTATTTGGTTTCTAAGATTACTGCTTTACTGACCACAGAAAATTCAATTACCAAAACTTGTAGCTATCAAATTGGTAGAAAATAAAAAGTCTTTTATACAAATCTGGCAGACTCCAATTTAACTTTTAATAGATAGACACAAAAAAATGTAGCGTTTTCCACTGGGAGCTGGTCATATAACAAGAAGCAAAAGAACATTTTGCACCTTTTGCTTCAATTTAAAATGCGGTATTAAACCTAAAGGCATTAGAATTATTAACTATTATTTCTTCTCCTCTGTTAAACAAAGCAGTAACAGATTTAGAAGGACTATGCACCAAACTACAACATGTGAAGCCTCATTTCACATAGGATGTCTAGGTATCAAATGGGACATCCAGTTTTTCCCAACTTGCAGAATATATAAGAAAGGTTGTACACAGCAGGGGTGTTCAATTGGAAATGATAGAAAGTTTGAAAAAAAATGGAGTCTTCCTCCTGTTATTTCATTCCATTCTTGGCAGTTCTGCCCTGTCATCTAGAGGAAGCCTTGCCCTCTGACTGATAACAATCATCTCCCCTTGTTGATCCTCAGGCCCTTGCACCCCTCCCAACCCTACACCCACTCACCAATGTCTGCTCATGCCCATGAGTCCCAATGGGGCAAGAACCATCTCCAGTTATTCCTGCACCGACAAAGACAAGTAGCATCTTTTGGTATTCTGGCACTGTGAAGCATGAGGCTTCATTAGGACAGAAACATTAGCAGGTGTTAGTAAGTGTGATGCTTTTCAATGCCATTTTTCTTTTTCAAGGTTCAAAGGTCTGTCCTCATATGATTTATAACGAAGACCACTGGCCATTTTGATAGCCACCCTCTGCACCAACTCCATCCTGTTTATATCATTTTGAAGGTGTGGTCTCCAGAATTGCACACAGTACTCCAAATGAGGTCTCACCATATACTGATACGAAGGCACTATCACCTCCTTTCTTCTGTTGGCCATTCCTCTCCTTATACAACCATTCTTCTGGCTTTTGCCATCATGCTTTCTACCTCTTTAGCCACCTTAAGATCATCAGAAACAATCACACCCAGGCCACATTCTTCTTTCACGATAGAAGTACTTACCCCTTATACTGAACTGTTCCCTTGGATTTTTGCAGCCCAAATGCATGACCCTGCATTTTTTAGTGTTAAATCTCAGCTGCCAAATTCTCGAACATTCTTCAAGCTTAGCAAAATCCTTCCCCCCCTTGTTATCTATTCCTTCCTGGGTGCCTACTCTATTACAGATTTTGGTATTGTAACCAGATGAAGTAATATTAAATAATTAAATTTACCTTTCAGGGGGCTTGGAGGGGGTCCAGAGCCCATCACAGGGGTTGTTTGCAGCCATGTTTTCTTTTGGGTCTGCAGAAGCGTTCTCCTATAGCAGAAGAAGAGCCACAGGTTTTTTTTAAATGACAGTAGGGATTCAGGCTGTGTGCAGCTCTGGGAGTCGGCAGCACCTGCAGAGAAAATAAAAAACTGGTTTGGGACATGGGCAGGCCTGCAATGGGCCACAGTATCATGGCTGTCTCAGCAATCGGCCTGGCAGTTTCCAGGAGAGTTGCTGGAGACTGAAAGAAGATCCTGTTGCCATTGGGTAGAGCCACGGTTTTTGCAGCTGCCCCCAATTGCATTAGAACACCTGTTCGGCCATCAGGAAGGACCTACATTAGAGGGGGAAGCCAGAGTAAGTGGGATGGCACAAGGTGTACCCAAACTGACAGGGGGCTTTGGAAGCAGGTATTTTTTTTGTTTCCCTGGAGGACTGGAGCCAGAGTTAAAAAAGAAATAAATAATAAATAATAATAATAAGATGGAGCCTTTGGGAGGGGGCAGAGTACCCTGGGCATAGTGCCATTGGGCTAGGAAAGCTCAAATAAAAGGAATTTGGCCATACTTAGCCTAATGAGTATGTAGGCTTGAGTTAGGCATCACAGAGGGAGGCAGAGCCAGCCTTAAAGGGGCTGTGTGCTCCTAAAACAGCCGTTTTTCAGCCAAAAATTAAAAATGAAATGTTTTGGGGTTGGGGGGAAGTGAGGAAAGGACGGCTTAGTCCTGGAGAAGGTTTCCTGGCTCAATTAGAGATGAGGTTTCAAACTGCAGCCATTTGAAAGTTGAGGGGGCGGAACCTACCCCCGATTTAAAAGATATATTTTTGGAAATTTTAAAAGTTTTAAACTGGCTGGAAAGTGTCCCTGGGGGTTGGGGAGCCCTGAGAAGTGCTTCTTGGGGAATGTTAAGGTATTTAAAAGTGATGATTTTAATGTGTTCATTTCTGGAAATAAAATGAGTTTAAAAGTGCTTTAAAGGATATAAAACATGTGCTGCTGCAATATAAAGCTTTCTTTCTGAATAAGTCGAACTGTAAAAGGATGTTTAATGCATAAAAATATAAGTTTATTGTTGGTAAAGATACCAGGATGTAGTGGGGCAGTGGAGGAATCTCATTGGATACATTTTGGCAACAAGGCTCAGCTAGTACTGTGTGAGGTTGAGGAAGGAAATTGACAGCTCAAAACAATAATATGAGACTCTCCTTAGGTTAGTATAGAGGAATTTCCTAACACTAGAGGGTTAGAGGGATTTTATTTCAGGTAGAATGGTGTTGAATGATGACATAAGCAAGGGTAGGAGCACCATCCTGGCCGTTTAGAATGTATGTGCTGCTGGTTATTTTTGGCAGTTGAACGAGAGAAAGAGTAGATGTCTGTTGAAGTGTGTGAAAGTAGAGGTCTCTAAGAATGAGTTTTTGTGGATGAAAGGTGAAGTTTTAGTATGAATGAGAGAGGATATGAAAGGTGAAAAGACAAATTAGGGATTTTTTGTATTTTTTTTCCAATTTTAGGCACAAGTTACATAAGAACATAAGATACACCATACTGGGACAGACCAAGGTCCATCAAGCCCAGTATCCTTTTTCCAACAGTGGCCAATCTAGGTCATACATACCTAGCAGTTTCCCCAAAAGACACAGGCTCCACAATGCTTGTACTGGGTTAAGCATCAATATCCTGGGTCCCTTCTTAATAAAGTTTGTGCAGACAGGTTGAAAGCTATAAGGTCTACTTAGGTGAGGTAGTAGTAGAGAAAACGGAATTCTGAGGTATAGGAGCTGAGTGAGGGAAAAGAATATTTAAGGTTTTTATTTTTTTTCCCACTCTTGTTGGGTTCCCTGAAAGAAAGGTAATTCACAGAGTAATTGAACCTTGCAAGCTGGTGCGGTAGAGAAGCCCGAGGGAAGTATCTAAGGTTAGGTCTTTTCAGGAACCTCTTCATTTTTCAAGTTGTGTTTTTTTTGGTTCGGCAGTTCTACAATGGATGTAGGAGGATTCAGGCTAGAGGCAGAATAGGGAAAGAGAAAGAGGTAGTGTATGAAAGATAGGGGTCAAGGATTGAGAGAAAGAGAGAGAGTGAGACTGGGGGGAGTGGTGAATGAGGTAATAAAGTGGCAGGTGTTTGAATGAAGGAGGTATGTAGTGGCAGTTGTGAAAGAGTGTTCAGTTATATTCAGTGCCAATGTGAAGAACGGAAGTGAGGGAGAATTTCTTTTTTTTTCAAAGCCAGCTTGCTTTGCAGCCCCATATTTTGTCCCTTTAGAAGGGAGGGTGAGAGATGGGGGAAAATAGAGTTGAGGTGGGCTAGGTCCAAGAAGAAGAAGAAGGAGAACTTCAGCTGATCCGCTTCAAGCATCAACACCCTTGTATGTTGCTGTTTGCAGTCTGCTGAAGTCACAGTTCCCAGTGAAAGGAAGACACTCTGAAGACTGGGCCCCCACGTACTTACCTGGACTCTGAAAGGATAAGTAAAGGATAAATAAAATACTTACCTGGGCACAAAGTAGTATTTGAGCTCAAATACACACAACAGCAAACATTGAAAAGGGAGGAAATTCATGTTTTTGATACTAAAGTGAGAGGAATTAAGAGATTTAGGGAAATTTAAGTTTATACCCACATGAGTGATATAACTTGGAAATTAGAGAAACACACTTAAACAACCATTAAATTGGTATAAACAAAGTTTATGGAGAAAGTTTATTGACAATTTTCTGAATTGTGAGAAACAAAACTGTGGTGGAATACTTATAATTCATTTTTGTAACATCACATTGGTCCAAGGCCTTATTCCAATTTCAGCTAAATTTATTTTCCCTCTGCTCTCCTCCTTCTTAAGGGAGTATTCCAGATGGAGCATAGCGTTCTTCTGCTGTGGCCTTTTCCTAGGAAGTAAGCTAACTACCATCACCACTAGCTTTATACGTGACAATTTAAAAGGTGAAACCCCAAAGCTTGCTCCCCTGGAAAAACAGTTACAGGTAGAAAATGCCATCACAAACAGGATAGGGCTTTGAGTAATTATTTTAGGTCCAGGAGGTTTTATTGGCCTTCAGAATTGCCCGAAAATTTGGGAAAGTATGGGGGGTTATTGTTGGTGGTTTACATCTGTTTAATAATAAAAAGTTGTTATTGGTGTGTGAGTCCTTATTTTGGATTTGGGAGAGGTTCCTTGGCTGTGCACAAGCACCCCTTTCCAACTTGGAGAAGGCTGACTGAAGATCAGGAAGAAGATGGAGGATCTTCAAAAACAAATTGATGATCAGAGACAGACTTACGGTATATTTATTTATTTAACAGTTTTTTTTATGCTGCTTTATCACTTAGTCAAAGTGGTTTACATTGTAACTTAAACTTGGTAATGTGACTTGCCCAAGGCCACAAGGAATGCTAGTAGGAATCAAATACTGGTCTTTTGGTTCCCAAGCCAGTGCTCTAACCATTAGGCTACTCCTCCATATATTGAAGTAAAGGTTCAATGCTTGGACCCGAAGATCCCTAACTGCTGCATTTTTATAGTGAAAGACAATTTTATCTCCTGCAAGTCTGAAGAGGAGAAAATAATGGGCATAGTCGGAATGAACGTTCTGCAACATCTAGAAGGCCTCTTTCAAGATCTCACTGCATTATCCAGAGGTAAAAGTAGTGGTGTTGCAAATATACTCCGCAACATATCACAACAGAGAAAACACCTACAGCATGATCCTCAAAAGCACTTAGGATTGGTGAAGACAACTGGGATAGAGAGCATAAAACACCATCTTTCTCTGAAAGATGCCATAGTGCAAAGACAATGGAAGCTTGTGACCTTTTAGTGACTGCCACTAGGGAGATAAATCTTCTTGATAAATTATTAGTGGACAACATTCTAACTAAACCTCACCAAGGCTTTGTTCCCATGAGAATTTTGAATTTTGTGGAGAAAGATTTATTTTTACCTCCCAGGATCCCAGTGGCTGAAATTTTTAAGACAGAGGGAATTTTAATGCCACCAAACCTGCAAATACATCAGGAGAAGGAAAAAAATGTAATTGGGATCATACGTTATCTTACCACACAGCAGGAAAAGATCAAGTTGTCTGATTTGCTATCTGTGAAAGTAAGTTGGGAACAGTTGAGCAGTCTGATGCTTTATTTATTTATTTATTCATTTATTTAACATCTTTTATATAGCGCTTTTCAGTTTTATCAAAGCGGTTTATATTGAAACATAACAAGGTTTACATAGAACGGTACAGTGACAACTATTTACATTGAACAATTAACAATTCAGACTATTTACATTATACAATTAATGATTGCCTGAGTGTTACAACGCTAGTCTTACAATGTATTAGTTGTTTGTAGTGGCTTGCAACTTGCTGAGGTGGAAACTTGTTGTGCTTGAAGTTGTTGATTGGAATTGTGTTGCTGAGGTTGCATGTTTTATGTGGTGTCGAAGTGCTCTGTGAAAAGGTGAGTTTTTAGATATTTCCTGAAATTGGTGATATCTGAGGTTGCTTTTAGGTGATGCGGGAGCGAGTTCCATAGTGATGGGGTATAATATTCAAATACTCTGTGTAGTGCTGATTGAGAAGTGTAAGCAGCTATGGTAGCTGATGAGAGGGTGTTTTCATATGTTGCTTCCTCAAACGAGTGTCTGGAACTCTTTTAACTATCTCTTTTAAACATTCGGGGGATTAGTTGTGTAGTATCTTGAATGCCATCATTATGGCTTTGAATTTAATCCGTGTTCGGATGGGGAGCCAGAGCTGGACGTACAAAGGGGATCGTGATTCTGATCCTGCAGGGCATGTCTAGCCCCACAGGATCAGAATCGCAAACAGTCCTGTATGTGCAGGCTGGGACTGCGATTCAGCCCGGCCTGCACGTACAGGACATTCCCAGCTAATTCAGTCAAGGCTCTTCAATGGAGTCATGGCGCCATGGCGTCATGCCATGGCACCGTGGCTCCATTGAAGAGCCACGATGCCGGCCCCCGGCTTCCCAGCTTCATTCCCCATAGTCCGACCCCCTATCTGGACTCCTAAGGCCAGGGTCAGGTTGCAGGGAATGTCTTCATGCCTCCCTGCCCCATCCGCGCCCTGGACCTGCAGTAAAAAAATGTTCAGGGAAGTTATTCCACCTCAGAGGTGGAATAATGTCCCCACACAAGTTGCCGGCCCTGGACGTAAAGGGCTGATTATTTATTTATTTATTTATTTGTTTTATTGTTCTTATATACCGCACTCTTAAATATCAAAGCGGTTTACATAAAACAGTATTGTGCCAATAAGGCACTTACAATGAACCGGACAATTGAACTTGGATTTCAACTGGTGGTAACTTTAAACATCAATTTCAAATTATCTACAATCTGTATCTACAATATGTACATCCATTGACAGTGATTCATGTGTTTATGTCTAGGTTTATGCTCGAGGGTGTCAGTTTGGGGGGCTGTGAGTAGTGTAAGAAAAAGAGATGCTGTTTAAGCGCTTTTCTGAATTGGGCTAGAACTGTTATGGCTCTGATGGCTGCTGGGAGGGCATTCCAACAGCTGGGGGCATAAAACTTAAAAGCTCTATTCCTTGTTACCTTGGAGTGGAGGAGTGGCCTAGTGGTGCTCCTTGTGGTCTTGGGCAAGCCACTTAACCCTCCATAGCCCATGTTTATTTATTTATTTATTTTATTTATTTATTTACATTCTCTTATATACCGCGCTATTCTGCATCAGTGCGGTTTACATTGAACAAACTGATATTACATTGAACAGGGCATTATAACTTGGAGATAACTATTTTACAGGGAACATGGGCTATGGAGGGTTAAGTGGCTTGCCCAAGACCACAAGGAGTACCTGTGGGACTAGAAACCCCAGTCCTTCCGGCCCAAGGTTGCTGTCCTCTAGTGGGATTTGAGCCCCCGACCTTCCGGCCTGAAGTACCTTGCCCCAACCACTAGGCCACTCCTCCACTCCATATTTTACTATGTTCCCTGTAAAATAGTTATCTCCAAGTTATAATGCCCTGTTCAAATGTAATATCGGGGGGCGGAGCCTGATGTCCAGCGGGTTAGACGCTTCGCGCTGAAGCTCCCGAGAGGCCTACTCAGAATCCTGACTTAATACCTACCTAAACTTAATACTTTGCTCCGAACTTACCGGGGTACCTCGGGGGGGATGGCGGCCCACAATCCAGCGCGCTTAGACTTCGGGTCTCCCTCTTCTTCACACGGAAAACGCTCCAAAACAGAGTTGTCTTCCCCACAAAAGACAGTTCCACTTCGGGAAAACCCCGAAATGCAACAGGAGATCTTGGAGGAAATACGCGGTGTGAAGGAACTGGTACAGTCCAACGGAGAGGCGCTCCGAGCCATGCGGGAAGACTTCGGTGTGCTTCAGGACCGGCTTGAAGGTCTCTCACTACGGCAGGACAACATGGCGGGGGTCCTCGACTCGCACGCGGTGCGCTTGGTGAAATTGGACAAGGCTGAGCGTCAGATACAGAATCTTCAAAAAGAGTTAGAGGATAGCAATAATCGAGCCCGTCGCAACAATGTAAGGCTCATTGGAGTACCGGAGGGGGCCGAAGCAGGAGATATAAGAGAATTCCTGGTCAAAACTCTTCCCTCCTTGCTGAAGATCATTTTTCACAGAGATCTGGAAATTGACCGAGCACATCGTGTTCCTACCAACATGGCCCTCAATCGGACGACCCCCCGGCCTATCATCTTTAGATTACTGAGATATCAACAAGTTGAGCAGATTCTCAATGCTGCCCGGGCGAATCATCATCTGGAGTTTGAAAGTCATAAAGTCTCCTTCTTCCCTGACTTGGCAAAGCCCACAGTTGACCGTCGGAAGAGACTCCTTGCTTTTCGCCCTAGACTTCAACAGCTACAGGCTCGCTTTGGCCTACTGTATCCAGCGAAGCTCAGAGTGACTCTCCATAACCAAACTAGAACATTCGAAGATCCTGATCTACTAGCAACATTTTTAGATTCCAAAGAAGCAGACCAGATGCGCTAATCCAACAACTTGTATCTGTAACCCGCCGGATCTGCCCGCCATTTTGAATGGCCCGACGTGATGATCACTGCCTGGAACAGAGACTGCCTGGACTTTTCTTTCTGTCTATATATAGCTTTCTTGGTCTCCTATCCCTCCATGATGTGCACCTCGGTTGGATTCGGAACATGCACAGCTATACAGGTTATATGTTTCAATTAGGCCTTCTCTGGGGTTTCTCCCCGCAGACACATGGTCGCCAGTAATTTCTGGGGTTCTGCTTCTTCTCTAATGCACTTCGGTGCTTATTTTTTTATATGGGGCGCTTCATTGTTTAACATTAGCTTATTTTCTATCATGTCATGTGTACAGCCATATACAGTTAATATGAGGGACATTGTGAAATTATGTGCGTTATCATGTTCTTTTTCAGAATTATTAACTTTACTGAATGGCCTTATGTAAGCTCTTATCACTGAATGTAAAAGGCATCAATAGTCCAATCAAAAGAAAGAAAATCCTTAGCTATCTTAATCATGAGCATGCTGATTTAGTGTTTCTTCAGGAAACGCATTTAAACTCCACTGAAACACTGAAACTCAATGCTAAGCCTTACATGGTGGCTGCCTACTCTCCCGCCGTTTCCAAACGGTGTGGGGTAGCCATCTTGGTTAAGAAGTCTTTGCAAGCTACTGTACTGGATACTAGCTCTGATAAGGAGGGTAGATGGGCCCGTGCACACCTTAAGGTTGGAGATAGTGAAATCACGTGTATTTGTATTTATGCTCCGAATGTAGATAACCCTGCTTACTATGCAAGTATTGCGCAGTTGGCACAGGCCTCTGCCCATACTCCATTAATACTTGGCGGCGATTTCAACCAAGTACTTGATCCTTTGATAGATAGACAGCCGCCTAGAACGAGTGGTCCACCCAAGAGTCTTGATACCCTTACAGCTCTGATGAAAGATCTTGCGTTAGTAGATATATGGAGGCTGCTTCACCCCTCCGACTTAGAGTTCACCTTTTTCTCAGCCCCCCATCACTCACAATCTAGAATAGATTTTTTTCTTATCTCCAAAGCACTGATATCCCAAGTGGACGTGGCTAGGATTCATCCTCTCCATATTTCAGATCATGCTGCCATATCTTTCTCATTACATGTCACTACGCAAGGTGAACATCCCCGTGCTTGGTTTTTTGATAGATCCCTACTAGACCAAAAAGATTTTCAGGTTGACATAAAGGCCGCTATCCAAGACTACTTTCATTTTAATTCACCCCATGACACAGCGAGCTGGGCTTGGTGGGAGGGCTTCAAGGCGTCTATCCGTGCAACTATAACTAGCTATCAAATCCGACAGGGGAAACAACGAAAGCAACATTTACTGATTCTAGAACAACAGATACAAGCTGGAGAGCGTCTTCTCACGTCCCGTACTGACCCATGTATTTTACTTCGCTTACAACGTCTTCGTTTTCAATACAATCAGCTTTTATATACCGCTGCGGCCAAAAATATTGAATCTCAACAAGGGATGTACTATCGGGAAAATAACCGTGCTGGCAAATTGCTAGCCAATGCCCTGAAAGGTCAAAAAGAAGCCAAGCGTGTTACCGCTCTCCGCAATCCGTCGGGGGGGAGTTTGGTCACTAAAGATACAGAAATATTAGAACTCTTTCGTGATTTTTATACTCAGCTTTATCAATCTGAATGTGATTTCGAGCCAGAAGTATTTGAACGCTTACTATCAGGGGTACAGCGACCGACCCTATCTGACGAAGATAGAGAGGCCATGGACAAACCATTCACTTTATCAGAAATTCAATCGGCACTCAAGAGATGTGCCACAGGTCGAGCCGCAGGCCCGGACGGTCTCCCAGCTGAATTTTACAAAACTTTTAGCGCTGACTTAGCTCCGTTTTTGAAACTTTATTTTTCTGCTCTGGCCGAGGAGGGATCTCCCTCTGGATCCTTCTCAATGGCTAATGTAGTAGTTTTTGAGAAAGAGGGGAGAGATCCGCAACTAACAGCTAATTATCGTCCAATTTCCCTACTAAACGCAGACTATAAAATATTTGCCACCATTCTCTCCACCCGGCTCTCTGACAAGATGTCTACTTTAATACACCCAGATCAATGCGGTTTCATTCCCGGTAGATCAACTGCTGATAATGCTAGGACCCTATGTCATGTACTGACTGCCGCAGTTAATCTTGATCGACCATTGGTTGGCCTCTCACTTGATGCTGAGAAGGCCTTCGACCGCTTAGAATGGCCCTTCTTGTTTGCAACTCTTCGCTGGTACGGATTCGGAGAAGGCTTTCTCCATTGTCTCCAAACCATGTATGCACAGCCCACAGCTAGTATCTGTGCTAATGCTTTAAAGTCTCAGCCATTTCCCCTGCAACGCGGTACTCGCCAGGGATGCCCACTGTCTCCACTTCTTTTCGATCTCGCACTCGAACCCTTAGCTTTACTAATCCGGCAATCCAAGGATATTCATGGAGTCCCTTTCTCTCATAGGGAAATCAAAATTTCAGCGTATGCTGATGACCTGATGCTCTTTGTCTCCCTAGACTCAGTACCGGCTGTCCTAGAGCAAATTGGTAAATATTCACAACTCTCGGGCTATAAGATAAATTGGACTAAATCGGTTGCCTTTCCACTAAATCCTTTGATCCATCAGGCAGATATGCAATCCTTTCCCTTTTTATGGCAACCTCGCATGGTCAAATACCTTGGGGTGCACTACTGCTCTCCTTTAGAAGACACCATCACCTTTAATGCTAAAGACTTAACCTCTAAGGTCCGGGCGCTTACTCAACGCTGGACTCCTTTAACACTTACTTGGTGGGGCCGCCTAGAAACCATTAAAATGATGATTGTTCCCAAAGTGAACTACATTTTAGAAATGTTGCCATGTCTCCTACCTCGACGTACATATAAAGACTTAGAGGGTCTTCTGACTAGATACTTATGGCAAAACAAGACACCTAGGATAGCAAAACATAAGTTACAAGCAGATAAAGAAAATGGTGGTGTCCGATTCCCTGATTTCCTGAAATACCATCACTCTTTTCTTCTCAAACAAGGCGCTCGTTGGCTGGAAGACCTAACACCGAATAGACCAGTGTGGCTAGATATAGAGGAGGACCTTTGCAAACCAATCCCTCTTACTTATCTCCCTGGTATGACTCTCCCATCAGACTCCCACTATCCACCAATGCTCTTAGACACTTTAGGTGCCTTTAATACCCTTGAGCAGTCTCTAGACTCCCGACTTTGTCCGCTAGATAGACTCCCGCTTTGGCACAATGCTCGATTTCAAATACAAAATAAACCGATGGCGTGGAGCCCCTGGTACACTAGGGCATTTGGACCCCTAATCAGCTGTTCTCTGATGGTCGCTGGAAGACTTTTAGTGAATTACAAATTGAATTTGGTCTCCCAGCGAAACACTACTTTCAGTTGGTGCAACTTCAGCATTGTCTTCGGAGTGCTAAGGTGCTCCCGCCATCGGAATCCCATACCCAAGGATTATCGGAGATTATCCGCTCTATCGGGAGCTTATCGGGTGTAGCATCTAACTTTTATAAAACTTTATGTAATACTGTAAATAGAGGCACTCCTATAGCACAGAAATCCTGGGAGCGGGAAATGCATGTAATTTTGACCCCGGAGCAATGGAGCCTAGTCTGGAGCAAGGTGACACGGGTCTCTCGATCCGCCTCACTCACTCAGACACTTTTCTTTCTAGCCCACCGATGTTTCTATACTCCTGACAGGTTAGCCAAATGGAACGCCACCCAGAGCAATAGATGTTGGACATGCCATGCGGCCATTGGTTCACTCACTCATGTTATGTATGAATGCCCCGCATTACAGTATTACTGGAGTCGGGTCTGGGGTCGTATTCAATCTATTTTACACTTTCAAGAGCCCCTCTCTTGGAAGATAGTGGGACTCCGCTCAGCTGCGGGGATCCCCTCTCTTCCCAAATCGGCTTACTTCCTTTTAGACTTTATGCTGGGCATAGCTATTTCCCTAATTACGAAATACTGGAAAAATAGCTCCCATCTGAGCCCCAATGAATGGTGGAATCATGTCTGTCTCTACAGTAAATATGAGCAAATACCTCGTATGTTAGCTTCTTCCGCTCAGACCCCCCACCACTTGTCTAAATGGAAGATGCTCAATGACTATGTTCAAACTGCTCAATGCTCTCATATGACTGTTTAAATCTGTGTAAATCTCTGTCACATGATCATTCTGTATCGCAGATACTATTTCTGTTTGTTTTGATGTACAATTACTGTTGTTTGTAAGCGCTCACATGATGATACTTATCAGCTTAGAGAAGAAGCATAGGGGTGGGGGGTTATTGGGGTTGCTTTTCCTTATTGTATGTTTGTATTTGTTTCCTTTGGTGTGTTGTTTCTTTTTGCTTGTTGTAAAATGAAAATAAAAGTTTAAAAAAAAAAAAAAATGTAATATCAATTTGTTCAATGTAAACCGCACTGATGCAGAATAGCATGGTATATAAGAGAATATAAATAAATAATACATTTTGTTATTTCACTGGGGATCAGTAGGGTATTTGCTGTGCATGTTCTCCTTTCTCTGTTTGCTGCCATGGGGTGGATAAGGTCCGTTATGGCAGTGGAGGCTAACTTGTTGATGATCTTGAAGGTGATGATGACTACTTTATAGGATAGCCTAGAGTATATTGGTAGCCAATGTAGGTTCTTAAGGACCGGGGTGATGTGATCACCTCTGGCGGCTCCACTCAGGACACTTGCGGCAGCATTCATAGCTAACTGTAGGGGGTTTAAGGTGTTCTTGGGTAGACCCTGTAGGATTACATTGGCATAATCAAAGTGGGGGATCACCAATGCCTGAAAAACTGATCTGAAGTCCTCAGGTTGCAGCAAGGGACGAAGATGCCTTAGGGTGCATATCTTGTGGTAAATTTGTTTGATGGTGTTGCTGATGTGTGCCTTGAAATTTAGCTGTTGGTCTAAAGTCACTCCTAAATAGCGGATGCTAGCTTTGGTCGAGAGTTCTGCATCTCTTGTCTTTATGGTTGTCGGAGGTGAGAAGGACTGATTTCTTGTCACAAATAGTGTTGTTAAAATTGATCTTGAGGCTTTGGGAGAGGAGCCAATCGGTTATGGCATCGAAGCAGTTTATCAGTTGGCTGAAGTCTGGATCTGCAATCGTGAATTGGTTAAAGAGCAACACGTCATCCGCATAGAGCAGGCATGAGATGTTAAATGAGCAAATTATTTCACATATCGGTTGCATGTAGATATTGAATAGGAGTGCAGAGAGAGATGAACCCTGGGGTACCCCATGTTGTTGCTGAAAAGGCTGAGAAGTTGCGGTTCCAGTTCGCACCTGCTGCCACCTGTCAGTTAGGTAGGATTTGCACCAACGCCATGCTGATTCACTTATCCCTTTATCATGAAGCCGAAACAGGAGTTGTTCATGGTTAACGGAGTCGAATGCAGCAGCGATGTCCAGGAAAATTAGTGCGTACCCTTGTTTGATGGAGTCGATTCCGGTAATAAGTGTATTGATGAGGGTGGTGAGGAGTGTTTCGACACCGTGGGATTCTCTGAAACCATGTTGGCTTGGGTCAAGAGAAGCATTAGAGTCAATATGATCCTGTGTCTGTCGTTGTACAAGCCTTCTCAATTATCTTTGCTAGCAACGGGATGCTAGAAATGGGTCGGTATGATTCAACCTTCTGAGCATTGAGTTTGGCATTCTTTAAGAGGGGCCTGATAGATGTCTGCTTAAAGCTTGAAGGGAATTGTCCAGAGGAGAATGAGTGGTCGATGATTTTGGCTATTATCGGGCTGACCTCTTGACGTAGTGACCTTATCCAGAAAGCTGGACATGGGTCATTAGGGGCAGTGGTAGCGTTGATGTTTGTTATGATGTTCTCAATGCTTTTATCTGATGGTGTTGAGAAAGAGGTGAGTTGCTTGGGTGGGTTTTTGGTAGGGCACGATAGTGTAACTTTGCCGACGTTGTTGGTTTTGGCTATCAAGTAATTTGCATAGTCTTGTGGGAGTATCGAGACTGTTTGTGAAGCTGATGGTTCCTTCGTTAGGGTCTTCACTGTATTGAACAAGTCATGGGGCTTGTTCAAGGATCGGCTTAGCAGAACTGAGTGGTATTCTTTGATTTTAGAGGATATTAAACCTCGATGGGCTTGCAGGTGGGAATTGTAGAGTGTCAGGTCTGTTGTGGTTCGGGTGCATTGCCATTTTCTTTCTAATTTCCTCAGAGTTCGTAGTGAGGTCTTTAGTTCGGCCGTATACCAGCGTGCAGATTCCTTCTTCTTTGGTTGCTTCTCCGTGGTATGTGGTTTCATTTGGGTAGGTATGTGTGCAAAGGAACTCAGGTTGTTATTCCATGAGGCCAGAACCTCTTCGAGATTCGGCGATGTTGTTCTGATGTTGGGAAGGACATTTTTGATGATCTCCTCTCCGTCAAATGGTCTGAATCGTCTGGTGTATGCTATTCCTGTTTCAGTTAGTTCTGAGGCTTGTTCTCTTTCTTGATGCAACGGTAGTTGGAAACTGATTAAACTGTGATCGGACCAAGGTACAGGGGAGATGGTTATGTTGAACTCGTGGTCTGGCCTGACCTCAGGTCGAGGGCAGAAGATTAGGTCTAGCGTGTTTCCTTTTTGGTGTGTGGGGGCATCAACTATCTGATCGTAGTGTAGATTGCTGAGTGCCTCGAGAAAAGCTCTGGAGTTACATCCTGTAGGGCTGGTAGGTTAAAATCTCTCAGTAACCAGTTTGGCTTACGTGAGTTCTGGGGGTTGGATGCTAGTTCGATTATAGTTGCAAGATCGTCAGTAGATGGGGATGGGGATCTGTAGATTAGGTTAACTGTATTGTAGTTGTTAGCTATGGTAATAGTATCGAGGTAAGTGGAGCTGTTGGAGCTGATTGTTTGATAGTGTAGGTCTGTTTTAGCCAGAATGAATGCGCCACCTCCTCTGTGGTCAGTTCTATGACAGGTGTGGATTGAGAAGTCAGGGGGGGTGAGGTGGTTGATGAGGATGGAATCTGAGCTATTAAGCCATGATTCTGTCACTAGTAGCATATCTAGGTTGAAGTGTGATATGAGTGCAGGGATGACTGGCCACTTTTTATGGACGGACCGTGCATTTATGAGGGCACAATTTAGGGTGCGTGGGTTTTGGGGTTGCTTGGATTTCGTGGGGCGTAGAAGTGGTATGTGGATTAAATGGGGGTGGGACTTCTGAGAGTGCTCTGAAGGTGAGTGGTATGTATTGCTGTGGTCTCTCCTACCCTGCCCTCTTATGATCGTAATTGTGTTGAGGTTGGCTGCATCAGAGAGAGACCTATAAGGGCAATACTGAGTACATATAGTATGCTTAGGATTATGCTGGGGGTAGAATCGGCCCTGGACATCCAGGGCCAGCGACCGCCCACCGCCCGCCCTGCCTCTGCCTACAAGCTGCCTCTTCCCTGCCCCCGTCTAACTTCCCCGTACAATTGGTAGGGAAGTTAGATGCCGGCGGAGAAGGCACAAATAGCTAGCTATTCATGGCGCATAATCAGGCCAATAGTCTCTAAAGAGGGCATCAGTGTGGATTCTTAAGGTCTTGCAAACATGGAAGCCTCCCAGATGAAACACAGACCCGCAGTTTCTTTAGATTTTCCAGCTTCTTCCGCAGGTTCGTACCCAATTTTGCACCATAACAGAAATTTACTGGGAAACCAAAAAAGGATGGGAAAGAAATCCCATTTGTCTGGTATGAAGAATGCCAGGAGATATTTGAGCTCTTAAAAGAAAAGCTGATGACACCTACCGTTTTAGCCTACCCAGACTTCAATGCACCTTTTATCTTAACCACAGATGTTAGCTTTCAAGGCCTAGGGGCCGTGCTAAGTCAAGTGCAGGAAGGGAATGAACATGTCATTGCACATGTAAGCCGGGGTCTAAAGAGATCAGAGTGCAATGATCGTAACTATAGCACTTTAAAATTAGATGTTGCTCCTTTTACCCATTTCTATAGAGTTATTTAACATTTTACTTACCTGAGGACTTTTACTTAACTGGGGCTTTCTTCACCTATCAACAATGAATCTACTTTAAAGCCCTCTTCAATAGGTTAGTCAGTCTGACGCAGAAGCCACTTTGATCTTTCCTGGATAGGTGGACACCATCTCTGCTCTGTAGCTCTTGGAAAATCATCCCATGCACCTAAGGCCCTATTCTCATGGATTTACATATTCAAATGGCTATTTACATGCACGCTTTAGGCGGTTGCTATTCTGTAAGTGTGCACCTAATTTCCTTCACTCATACTTTAATTTAGGATGTGCACAAGGATGGAGCTTGTGTGGCGCATGGGCGTGTCCTATATTTACACACTTCAGTTATAAAATATTATAGCTTACATGCATTTTCTACAAATCTAGGCATAGGTGTGGCTGACACGGCTAGGTTCAGGCACATCAGTATACCCCTAATCTATAAAATAAAGTGCACTCATATTTTAATTTATAGAATAGGTCTCACATACAGTCATGGCAGTGTGCGTTGACTGCACAGGAATTTATAGAACTACTCTCCACGTGTCTCTGAAAAAAAAGACTTTTATGCAGTTTAGAGACCTGGAAATTAGCTGATTTGTGCCACTGAATATCTTATCCTAGGTGCTTTAAATCAGGGCCAGCCCGTCCATTGAGCGAGAATGTTGTTCGCACAGGGCCCCGCGCTTCAGGGGGCCCCGCGCAAACCACATTCTCGCTCAATGGACGGCTGCAGAGGGAGCCAGGGAAGCCCGCCGAAGCCCCGGCTCCCTCTGCACAGCCCGCCAGCGTGAAGAGCCTTTACCTTCACACTGGCGGCTGTTTCAATGAAGCCGTGAATGCCAGGAGAGGTTAAAGGGCATTGCCTTTAACCTTTCCTGGCATTCGCGGCTTCATTGAAACAGCCGCCAGCGGGAAGGTAAAGGTTCTTCACGCTGGCGGTCTGTGCAGAGGGAGCCGGGGCCTCGTGTGGGTTTTCCCGGCACCCTCTGCAGCCCCTTAGATGGCGCGGGGCTCTTCAGAGGGGGGGGGGTGTGGCCAGGACTGGATGGGCTGTGATGGGTGGGGGGAGGGACGGACTGGAAACTGGTTGTGATGGTGGGGGGGGGAACAGACTGGAAACTGGTTGTGATGGTGGGGGGGGGGAACACACTTGAAATGGGCTGTCATGTGGGGGGGGGGGAACGGACTGAAATTGGGCTGTGATGGGGGGGAAAACGGACTGGAAAAAGGCTGTGATGGTGGGGGGGGAACGGACTGGAAATGGGCTGTGATGGGGGGAAAAAGACTGGAAATGGGCTGTGATGTGGGGGGGGGGGAATGGACTGCAGTTGGGCTGGGGGGAGGACTGCAAGTGGGCTGTGATATTGGGGGGGGGACCAGACTGGAAATGGGCTGTCATGGGGGGAAACAGACTGGAAATGGGCTGTGATCTGGGGTGGGGACGACAGACTGCAATTGGGCTGTGGGGGGGAGGACTGCAAGTGGGCTTTGATGGTGGGGGACGGACGGACTGGAAATGGGCTGTGATGGGGGGAAACAGACTGGAAATGGGCTGTGATGTGGGGGGGGGGGGGAACGGACTGCAATTTGGCTGTGATGGGGGGAAACAGACTGGAAATGGGCTGTGATGTGGGGGGGGGGAACGGACTGAAATTGGGCTGTGATGGGGGGAAAACGGACTGGAAAAGGGCTGTGATGGTGGGGGGGGGAACGGACTGGAAATGGGCTGTGATGGGGGGAAAAAGGCGGGAAAGGGGCGGTGAGGTGGGGGGGGGGGGGAAGGGACTGCAGTTGGGCTGGGGGGAGGACTGCAAGTGGGCTGTGATATTGGGGGGGAACAGACTGGAAATGGGCTGTCAGGGGGGGAAACAGACTGGAAATGGGCTGTGATGTGGGGGGGGGGAACAGACTGCAATTGGGCTGTGGGGGGGAGGACTGCAAGTGGGCTGTGATGGTGGGGGGGAACGGACTGGAAATGGGCTGTGATGGGGGGAACGGACTACAATTGGGCTATGATGGTGGGGGGGGGAACGGACTGGAAATGGGCTGTGATGGGGGGAACGGACTACAAATGGGCTGTGATGGTGGGGGGAAATGGACGAAATGGGCTGTGATGGTGGGGGGGAACTTGGACTGGAAATGGGCTGATGAAGAGCTGGATTAGGACTGGAAATGGGCTGACGGGGGCTGGAATAGGGCGAAGTGGGCTGACGAGGGGGCTAGGATTGGAAATTAGCTGATGGGGGAGCGTGGAGTGGAAATGGGCTGATGGGGGACTGGAATGGAACTGGAAAAGAGCATATGGGTGGCTAGGACTGGAAATGGGCTGATGAGGAGCTAGAATAGGACTAGAATTGGGCTGATGGGGGAAACATTGACTGAAAATGGGTGATGGGCTGGAATAGGGCTGGAAATGGGCTGATGGGGAGCTTGGAGTGGAAATGGGCTGATGGGGGGCTGGAATGGAACTGGAAAACAGCATATGGGAGGCTAGGACTGGAAATGGGCTGATGTGGAAGCTTGGGAGACTGCGACTAGAAGGGGGCAGATGCTGGGTGGGTCTAGAACTATAAAGGAGCTGATTTGGGGGGAGGACTAGAAAGGGATGGGGAATGAGAATGGAGAGGGGAAAAGATATTTTGTGTGGGAGGGAAGAAAAGTCTACGATGGGCCGGGTATTGGAAGAGTAAATGGAGATTGAGAATGGAAGGGTGAAATTTGAGTGGATGATAAAGGAATAAGGAAAGAAATGGAGGAAAGAGCAAAAGGGGAAAGATCAGTATGTTAAAGCAGATATAGAGAAAAAATTTGGAAAAAAATCTAAAAGAGAAGAAAGGAAAATGGATAGCTCGCAAAAGACACAAAGAAACCAGAAGAAAATGACTAGAGCAATTGCAACTGAAAAGAAAATGCACAAGCAACAAAAGGTAGAAAAATACTTTTTTATTTTGAATTTATTAACTGGAATATATCAGCTATGGGAAATGTGCATTGTTAAAGTCTTTTGTGTTTTGTTTAGTACAAGAGGAAATTAATTTATAGTTTTATTTCTCCAGTAGTGTTGTACATCCCAAGTTTGGCTTTTGGGGTTCCCAGTTTATTGTCTTCCTATTCTAAATTGTGATCCCTTGTTCTTTGGTGACGGTCTATGTTCTGCATTTTAACCAAGCTGAGGTATTCTGTTCATGTAGTTTCTATTTGACCATGTCACTTGTTCTCTTTCCCCAGTAGGAGATGCATTGGTATTCTCTGAGATGTATTGGTTTAATATTTGCAGTGTTGCCTTTTGATAGGTAGGGTTTGGTGCTTTGTGAGTCCTGGCAGAGCTGTTATGATATGGTGGATTTGCTATGAGTTCTAAATGGTCAGTGTTTATAGTACTTCCTAATGGGCCTGGCGATTGGCACTGGAATATAGTAACGTAGAAATCTGTTAGTCTTTCTTTATCCAGACACTCATTAAGAAGCATGTTTACTAAAAATGCATGTTAACATTATGCAAGTATTTATGCAAATGAGGCTCCCTATGCAAATGAGGCCCCGCAATTAATCTCTGCACATGGCCCCGCACCCCCCTTGGGCCGCCCCTGCTTTAAATGCCCCATCACTAATTAATAATGGAGCGTTTCGGGGCACAGTAGGATCAGCGCCATCAGCTAGCAATATCTAGCTTCTAACTAGTTAGCTAGACCACCTATAGTTAGGAAAGGGAAAGGCCATCCTAACTTTAGGCAGTTTGCAATCTGGATAGTGGCTTAATATTACCACTGACTAGACTGCAAAAGTACAATCAAGGCAAACTTGATATTCAGGGCCGATCGTCGGATATGGCCCAGCATGGAATATCTGGGTTTCATTTTAAGCAGCAACGGCCAGCTGTTTAACAGCTCTGGCTACTACAGTTGAAAATGCCCCCCTTAGTTAAAAAAAGGCTTTTATTTGCAATTATTCGGGGCAATTTTGCCTGGGACATTGAGAATAAAGCCTAAGGAAGCACACTTAAGAAAATAAGTGTTTTTAAGTGTGATGGACTGTGCAGTGCTTGGCACATGCAAAACAAAAAATAAATACATTCTTTTCTAATAATTTGGCAATGTGCCATTGTTCAATTGGCATTTAACCAGAAAATTATTCAGCTGTATAATCTATTTTAGCATCTCTCCAGCATCCATGGCTGGAATGCTAAATATCTTTCTCATGTACTCTGCCGACGGTCCCCTGTTAACAGATTCCATTAGCAGATCTGCCATCTTGTAGCCCTGTGTCTGGCTGGATCAAGTTGTTTGTAAAAAGATAATATCAATGCATTTTTCAATCAAAAGAAGTTTTGTAATGCAAATAATACCCCCTTGACATGAGGATGAGAAGTTACGTGATCAAAGTTGAGAATAATGACTCTCGAGACCCTAATCCTACTGTTATAATTCTAAGAATGCTGCATTATTAATCTGTCAACTACTCAAGTCATACTTGAGAACTTTCTAGAACTTTCTGCACCCATCAGGACAAAAGTACCCAGTTTGAATTATAAACCAGATTTTGCCAGCTATCATTAAATGGAATTGTTCTCTTTTGTTTCATCCTATTTTTGTTATCATGATCATGAGCTAGGTACGTGTGACCTAGATTGGCCACTGTTGGAAACAGGATACTGGCTTGATGGACCTTGGTCTGACCCAGTATGGCATATCTTATGTTCTTATCTGCCTAGTACCAGATGTGCGCAGCACTATTCAGGAAACAGTAACGGACACAGTGCCTATTTTTTGAAGCTTATATTCTGATCAATACAGACAAAACAGATGAAAGAAAAAGCAAACAAAAGGCTATCTCACATTGCTTCAGATCCCCACATAGCACAGCGTTTACCATGCACTGAGAGTACTAAGGTAACCATTACTATATGCTAAAAATACAGCTGTCAAGAATCCCGCACTAAGCATTTAGCACAGGTTAGATGGAGACTTGGTAGTTCAGGGGTAGAGTGGGCACACGGCCATTAGTGCGGGCATCTTTAATGCATGCTAACTGGCAATGTTGCAGTAAGCGTGGGTGCATCTACCACCGCCTCAATGTTTGGCAATAAGTACACCCACGTAATTGTGACAAATGATTTAGCATGGGAGCAGGGCCAAACCAGCACTAACTGCAAGGGGACATGCCATGCATACCCCCACACTAAAGAATAGGCCTTAAAGGGTGCTAACCTAGCACATTTAGTAAACATATGCGTTAGATTACAAGCTCTTTAAGTCATGGACTTATTATGTCTGAATACTAACAACACTTTAAGCCATCTTAAGCATTAAAGGTATATATTTGTGGGCACACATTTGGTTCACATTGTCCTTGGACTGTGCATACCCTATTAAGGATATTAATATTATATGGTATATGATGAACTCTCTTCTTTCCTTTTTTTATCCACTTTCTATTTGATATCATTTTTTATTTCTTCCACACCATGGCAGATATTCCTCCCAGATTCCATCCAGCAGTCACATTAGCATGTTGGTAATTGAAAACACTGGGCCCGATATCTGAAAGGCATTTACACAGTTTACAACCCAGTAAACAGTGTAAATCAGGATATTCAATAGCACTTACACAGTTAGTGTCATTGAATATGCCCTTCTAATCCGCTACACGCCCCGATGCTGTATGGTTAGCATCAGGGCGTGTTGGGAGCGAGTGAAGTGGAGGCGGAGACTATGGTTAACCGTGTAGTGGTGATACTGCACTGCTACCTGGTTAGCAATCAGCGGGTAAAACTAGGCGGAGCAAAAGCTGGCCTAGTTTTACCCATGGCATTGAATAACCGGGATTAAGAGTTGGTGGGCAGGGCTATGCGCCACTACGGCACATAGCCTGCCTAATTTAATATTGGGCCCACTGTGTACTATTCTTAACCCTAAGATTTATTTTGATGCTTGACCAAGCCACCTTCTCCATTTCCCTTCACAATCTGCTGCTCAGGGTTTCCTTGGAAACAGACCATCAATAATAGACCACCACACAAAACCAATAGACCAGTAGCTTAGCCGTTAACAATCAGCATGTAAAACCAATGATGGGGCCAGTACTGATGAACTTGAAACTGAAGGTGCAGTCACCAGGTTTTTCTAATAAATGAAAGCAAAAGCAAGGTTTTGGGTTCATACTGATCTAGAGAGTTGCAAAAGGCAGAGTACTCCCTCTGTTTCCCTCAGATCTGATTGCTAGTCTAAACCACTGGATTCTTAGAGCTGATAACCGTCTGCCGAAAAACAGTGGGCAGTCAGACAGAACGTAACTTATCTCTTCCATCAAATGCTAGCCCCCCTCCAGATATATGTATCTAAGGATCTTGTAAGTTTGTGTATATTTCAAATGTCTTTCCAGTTAGACGGTGCTTCCCTGGCCATTTAAAAAGTGCACTATTTATTTGAAAATCCTCTTTAGAGGCTGTTCCCAATGAGTTCATGGCTATGTTTCGTTTTTGTACTCCATAAATGGCACACATACATTGACCTTATTCCCTCACTGAATTAAGGTGAAGCTTTAGAGACCTGGATTCAGCTGAAGACTTTTTCAGTTGTAGCTTAAGGTCTGCTGTATAAAAGTGCAGCAGCTATTTCACTATTCCCAGAGAACCTGCATTTTAAACATGTACCAGGTTAGGTGACTTGCCCAAAATCATAAGGAGCAGCCGTGGCTTCCAGCCCACTGCTTTAATCTCTAGTCTACTCTACACTCTGAATGTTAAAGGGTTTATTTTCTCAATATCTCTTTGTAATACCTTAACAAAATATGGATTTAAAATAGAGTAAAGGATACCACTAATAAAAAATAATAAAAACAATTTGGATCATTAGTGTGGGTAGGAGACTTCACTCTTATACCTAATGCAGCTGAGTCCGCCTTTCAAAACCTTCTGGGAAGAGGGGACATCAAGGGGATGGGGGGGGGGGAGGTGGTGGTTAGAGCAGGAAAGATGAGGGGTGGGAGGCTCAAGTCCTTTGGGGAAGGGGAGGAGCAAGTGTGGGCTTACTCTCATTTTGGCAGGCATCATAGAAACATGACGACAGAAAAAAACCACATGGCCTATCTAGTCTGTCCTTCCATAATCAACAGCTACAACAGTCCCCCTTTTTTCCTTTAGAGATCCTCTGTGTTTGTCCCATGCTTTTTTGAATTCAGTTACTGTCCTCATGTCCACCACCTCCACTGGGAGACTATTCCACGGATCCACCACTCTTTCAGTAAAGAAATATTTCTGCAAATCGCTTCTGAATCTATCCCCCTTTACCCTCATCCTATGTCCTCTCATAGCAGAACTTGCTTTCAATTGAAAGAGGCTCTCCCCCTGAACATTTATGCCACGGAGGTATTTAAACATCTCAATCATATCACCTCTATCCCGCCTTTCCTCTAAGGTGTACATATTAAGATCCTTAAGTCTGTCCTCAAATGCTTTATAATGAAGACTACTAACCATTTAAGTAGCCACCCTCTGCACCGACTCCATCCTGTTCACATCCTTTTGAAGGTGCGGTCTCCAGAATTGCACAACATACTCCAATTGAGGTCGCACCAAAGACTTATACAGAGGCACTATCACCTCCTTTTTTCTGCTAGCCATTCCTCTCCGTATGCACCCTAGCATCCTTCTAGCTTTTGCCGTCGCCTTTTCTACCTGTTTAGCTACTTTAAGATCATCAGACATAACCACGCCTAGGTCCCGCTCTTCTTTAGTGTACAAAAGTACTTCACCTCCTATACTATATTGCTCCTTTGGATTGCTGCAGCCTAAACGCATGACCTTACATTTTTTAACATTAAATCCCAGCTGCCAGATTCTAGACCATTTTTCAAGCTTACCTAGATCCCTCCTCATGTTATCTACACCTTCCTGGGTGTCTACTCTATTGCAGATTTTGGTATCATCTGCAAAAAGGCAAACCTTACCTGACAGCCCTTCCACTATATCACTAACAAAGATGTTAAAAAAAATCGGACCAAGGACAGATCCCTGGGGCACACCACTGGTAACATCCTTCTCCTCAGAGTGAGACCCATTTACCTGTACTCTTTGTCGCCTCCCACCCAACCAATTTCTAACCCAAGCAGTAACTTTAGGGTCCATCCCTAGGGTGCTTAGTTTGTCTATAAGTCGCCTGTGAGGTACAGTGTCAAAGGCTTTACTGAAATCTAAATATACCACATCTAGGGCTCTCCCTCGGTCCAACTCCCTGGTCACCAATATTATTAACAAATCTAAATGGTCTTGTCTCAGAGCGATCTCACAACTATATATCGTAAAATTCAGCGGGGTGGGATGGTAGAATAAAGGGGGATGTAGGAGAGCATACCGTCACAGCTGGAGAGGTGTCTAGAGGAAAAGCTTTTATCCACTTAAAGGAAGGGATGCAGAGATTCCAGTAATGGGTGTCACTAAGTTCGCTCTGCCAGACATCAATGCAGGCTGAGGGAAATAAGAAAATTGCATGTTCAGGTGGAAAGACTATGGCGTTATCATCTAGTCCTCTTGAAACCCCATGGAGAAGTCAGTGTTCAGTTATTGGGTTTATAGGGAGTTGTAAAGTTATGAAGTGCTAAAAGCTGCGACCAAGTTTTTGCCACAACTCTGGTCTGTTGTATGTATGTGAGGATGGAAGGGGCAGTTTCCTCTCTCCTCTCTCCCTACACCCCTCCTCATAAACTCCATTCTTCCAATGGTCGGCTTCTCTCTATGCCCTTTTCTTCCATTGCCAACTCCAGACTTTGATCCCTTTACCTCGCTGCTCCTTATGCCTGGAACAAACTACCTGAATCTGTATGTCAAGTTTCTTCTCTCCCCCTTTTTAAACCTATGCTAAAGGCTAACCTCTTTGAGGCTGCTTTTGGATCCTGATCCGTTGTTCTCCTTGTCTCTCCTTACCTTTCCCTATTTGTACCCTTGTTCTCATCTATTGTATTGTCTGAACTAATTCGATTGTAAGCTCTGATATAAGCAGGGACCATCTTTTGTAAATATCTGTATAGAACTGCCTATGCCTTGTAGCACTATAGAAATGATTAATAGTAGTAGTAGTAGTAGCAATGCCATTCTGGTGTTTTTCTCCATTACCGCTATGTCAGGTTTGCTCACATCCGGTTTCTTATCCGTCTTCATCTGCTTCTTGTTGTGTCCTTAACCACCCTTAAAGTCACAATACACCCCCATGTTAATACAGTATTTAATTTATTTTTCACACACTCTTCCTTTATTATGCTTTGCATGACATAAATCACAGACACCTCTGAGGTAAAATGATCAAAACTGGGTGTTATTATTCAGTCTGTTTTAATCTTAATGCCTTTAAAAATTGTCTAGTTGTTAAAATTCACTTAGAATTCAGAGTTGTCCTCTAGATTGGCAGGATAGAAAAGTTAAAAAATAAAAAGCTTTGAAACATAGAAACATGATGGCAGAAAAAGACTACATGGCCTATCTAGTCTGACTTTCCATATCGCCTACTACAATAGTCCCCTCTTTTCCCTTGGAGATCCTCTGTATCTATCCCATGCTTTTTTGAATTCAGATACTGCCCTCATCTCTACTACCTCTACTGGGAGACTATGCCACGCATCTACCACTCTCCGTAAAGAAATATTTCCACACATTATTCCTGAGTCTGTCCCATTTCACCCTCATCCTCTGTCCCCTCATAGCAGAACAGGCTCTCCTCCTGTGCATTTGCACCATGGAGATATTAAAACATCGCAATCATATCTCTCTATCCCACCTTTCCTCTAAAATATACATATTAAGATCCTTAAGTCTGCCCTCATATGCTTTATAATGAAGACCACTAACCATTTTAGTAGACATTCTCTGCACTGACTCCAACTGGTTTATATCCTTCTGAAGGTGTGGTCTCCAGAACTGCACACAATACTCCAATTGAGGTTGCACCAAAGACCTAGACATAGGCACTCCTCTTTTCTGCTGGCCATTC
This sequence comes from Ichthyophis bannanicus, assembly GCA_033557465.1. Classification (NCBI taxonomy): domain Eukaryota; kingdom Metazoa; phylum Chordata; class Amphibia; order Gymnophiona; family Ichthyophiidae; genus Ichthyophis; species Ichthyophis bannanicus. The sequence continues at coordinate 182,120,720 of CM066041.1, read as the reverse complement.
CCCTCCCTATTCACCCAAACATCTTCCTAGCTTTTGCCATCGACATTTCTACCTGTTTAGCTACTTTAAGCCCTCACTTGGTTTGCAGCTTGTTGTGCTGTGAGGGCTTGTGTGCATCAGTGATGCTGAGAACTAAGCTATCGGTAGTTTAACTACTGGCAGGGTCTCCCAAGATGGACAGGTCTCAGCTGAGGTGCCATACCAAGACAAACCACCTAACTGGGCAGCAGCAAAATAGGACAGTGTTGGCGGCGGAGGATCACTGTGAGTCTGTTTGTCTCCAAATAACTGTGAGTCTGTTTGTCTCCAAATCTTTATCTATCTAATTTGTCCTTAGTGGTGGGTTCCCTTACCTACTCCATTGCTGTAAAGTTTTAAACTTTCTCTTAGCCTACCTGAGGGACTACCCCTCCCCCCTGCTGAGTTATTGTTGTGGACCTCCATTTCCTGTGCTGCACGTGGGCTTGCTCAGATTGCCTTTCTGTTCCTTAAGAAGAGGAGTGCTTTCCAGAGCTCTCCCAAAAGGTGATTTTTGATGAGTTTGCTGCATAAGTGTGAGTCTGTTTGTCTCCAAATAACTGTGAGTCTGTTTGTCTCCAAATCTTTATCTAACTAATTTGTCCTTAGTGGTGGGTTCCCTTACCTACTCCATTGTATGTGCCCACAGTTCAGGAACAGCTTACTGGCCAGAGACACTTAGGTTCCCACCCACCATACCCCTCGCCCCACCCACCCCAGGGGCTACATTGCCTATATATTGGTCACATACTTGCCATCTATCATTCCTAACTTGGGTTAAAAGCCACATCGTCTTCATCTTTTCTTCTTCTTCTTCTGGGACTGCATAAACATGTCGTGTATTCAGTGCAATAACTGCGGTACTGTCATTCAAAGACGAATCATTTGGAGCCTAAGAGCTTGTCCTATATGCCTAAAGTCAGCTGCCATGCATGAAGAACTGACTCTACTAAGGAAAGATCTAGCTGCCATGCATAAAGAAGTGTCTCTACTGAGGGAGGAACTGGCTGCAATGAAGCGCACCTCTTCTAGGATACAAACTGAACAAAGTCCACCACCGCTCCCACAAAGAATCAAATGCCCCAGGAACAAATGGATCACAGTGGGTTCTGATAGATTGTGACCTGTAACACAGAGACATCTATACATCAAGAGATATCCCTGCACAATGCCTTCTCTGCCTTGACTAATGAGGATGCCCAATCCAAAGAAACTAAAGGGCCCTTAAATGAGTCAGACAATGCCCAATCCGTTGCTAAAGCATCAAATATGAAGAAAACCTCACCAAACAGAAAACTACTACTACTTGGAGATTCCATCATCAGAGGCACTAACTTGGGAACACAGTTCAAAGGAGAGAAGATAGTCATGTGCCTACCAGGTTCTTCAGCCAGCAGGAATACAAACCAAGTTGTTGAATTACTTAGCGCAAAAAGCGAACACTCCAAACTTGATGTTATTATCCACTTAGGCACAAATGACCTGGCTAGAAACAGTGCCTCTACAGCCCAAAAAGACTTCCAATCTCTGGGAGAGAAACTCAAGCATGTTAACACTGTTGCATTCTCAGAAGTTCTACCTATTCTTGGTAAGGGGACAAAAAGGCTGCATCGCATTAACAGCTTTAATACATGGCTCCAGACCTGGTGCAAATAAGAAGGATTCAGATTTATTGGCAACTGGGACAACAGATGGACCAACAAGAGACTATACTGTGCTGATGGACTACATCTCTCTGTCGCAGGGAAAAGAATCCTAAGTAAAAAATTCAGGCAGTATGTGGATATGTATTTAAACTAGGAAAAGGGGGTGATGGATGTGGAAGGTCAACATCTGCATGCCACCCCCAGCAAAAGCAGAACATCATCAGACACAGACACACGTTTAAACCACACATCAAAAACATGTGGGAAGAAGTGGGCAGAAGAAAATCAATGCAAAATACAGACAAGCCAGGAAAATGCTGGAAAGCAATGAGCACAAATGCTCGAAGCTTAGCCAACAAAATTCCAGACCTGGAAGCCCTAATGGTGGAAACGGATTTGGACATTGTGGCCATTACAGAACATGGTTTAATGAATCACATGATTGGGATATAGCCATAGATGGCTATAATCTATTCAGAAGAGACAGAGAAAATGGAAAAGGAAGAGGAGTAGCCTTGTATGTCAAAAGCAATATTAAAGCTACTGAAATGCAGGGGACATGGGGAAAAGAAGAAGCGCTCTGGATTGCGTTGGAAAGAGGAGATGGCACTGTCATCCATATTGCTGTAGTCTACAGACCTCCGACTCAAATTGAAGAGAGAGATAATGAATTGATTATAGATATTGCCAAGATAGCAACAAAGGGGGAAGCAATCATATTGGGTGACTTTAATCTACCTGATGTGGATTGGATTACTCCTTCTGCACATCTGGAAAGAAACAAAAAAATTGTGGATGCTCTCCAAGATGCATTATTTAGACAAATGGCGATGGAACCAACCAGGGAAAGCTCAACGCTGGATGTAGTGCTCACAAACGGTGATAGTGTGTCGAATGTCTGCGTGAGTGCCCCTGTGAGCAAAAGCGACCATCACACGGTGTGGTTTGAGATAAAAGCCATGGTACAGGCCAATCATAGCAAGCTCAAAGTCCTAAACTTCAAATACACTGACTTCAATAAAATGGCAGAGTACTTAAAGGAGGAGATGATGGGGTGGAAGGAGATAAAGGAAGTGGAATTGTAATGGGCTAAACTAAAGGAGGCAATAAAAGGGGCAACCGATAAATATGTAAGAAAAGTAAATAAAAAAAAAGAGGAGAAGGAAACCTATTTGGTTTTCCAAAGAGGTGGCTGCTCAAATAAAGGCAAAAAACACAACTTTCACAAAATTCAAAAGCTTACAAACAGAAGAACACAGAAATGAATAGAGGATCCAACTCAAAGAGTCTAAAAGAGTAATAAGGATAGCAAAATCAAAGGCAGAGGAAAAGATGGCTAAAGATGTTAAAGGTGGCAACAAAACTTTCTTCAGGTATATTCAGGAAAGGAAAAAGATCAGAGTTGGAATTGCAGGACTCAAAAGTGCTGGGAAAGGACTCGTGAAAAGTGACACTGAAAAAGCGAAATTGCTAAACAAATACTTCTGCTCTGTTCTTACTAAAGAAGATTCTGGAGATGGACCAGCTATGACTCCCAAATATAAAAATGGGAATGAAGTAGATACCACACCATTCACAGAAGACGAGGTGTTAGAACAACTGAAAGTGGACAAAGCCATGGGACCGGATGGAATACATCCCAGGATACTGAAAGAGCTCAGAGAGGTTCTTGCAGGACCGTTAAAGGATGTCTTCAACAGATCCTTGGAAACAGGAGAGGTTCCTCAGGACTGGAGAAATGCTGATGTCGTACCTCTACACAAAAGTGGTGACAGAGAAGAAGTGTCAAACTACAGGCCCATGAGCCTTACCTCGGTGGCGGGAAAAGTAATGGAGGCACTCCTGAAAGAGCGAATAGTGAACTTTCTCAAAACCAACAGGATGCAAGATCCGAGGCAACATGGTTTTAATGAAGGACGTTCTTGCCAAACAAATCTGATTGAGTTCTTTGACTGGGTGACCAAGGAACTAGATCAGGGGCATGCGATGGATGTCATCTACCTGGATTTCAGCAAAGCCTTTGATACTGTTCCTCATAGGAGGCTTGTCAACAAACTCATTAGCTTGGGGATGGGTCCCAAGATGGTAAACTGGATTAGAAATTATTTGACTGACAGACGACAGAAGGTGATTGTACATGGAGCTCACTCGGATGAGAGGAAGGTGATTAGCGGGGTGCCCCGGGGCTCGGTCCTGGGCCCAGCACTGTTCAATGTATTTGTGAGTGATATTGCTGAAGGACTGAATGGAAAAGTCTGTCTTTTTGCAGACGACACAAAAATTTGCAAGAGTGGACTCCTCGGAGGGAGTGGCTAACATGAGGAAAGATCTACAAAAGCTGGAAGACTGGTCTAATGCGTGGCAACTACGATTTAATGCGAAAAAGTGTAGTGTCATGTATTTGGGTAGCAGAAATCCAAGGGAAATGTACGCGATAGGGGGCGAGAGGTTGGTATGCACGGTTCAGGAGAAAGACCTTGGTGTGATTATCTCTGATGATCTCAAAGTGGCAAAACAGTGCGACAAGGCGGTGGCAAAAGCCAGGAGGATGTTGGGCTGCATACAAAGAGGGATTACCAGCAGAAAGGAAGAGGTACTAATGCCACTGTATAAGTCATTGGTGAGGCCTCACTTGGAATACTGTGTTCAGTTTTGGAGACCGTATCTTGCAAAAGATGTTGTGGCGGTCGCGCCCCTACCAGGCGGTTGCCTAGTAGGGACGGGAAGCCATCTCAATTCCTCTTTCCCAAGGATTGTAGTTGTGCCAAGGAGATTATGAACCGAGTGGTTGTTTTAAAGCACACAGGAATTTTATTAGCATCCGTGTCACAATGGTTGACAAAATCTTCAAAGCAAATGTACACATTCAGGTCAAAGCAAAATACAGGATTATTCTTCTCCTCTTAAAGTAACACTTGTCATTACTCAGCCTTCCTGCACACATTACAGTCCATCTCAGAACAAACTGAAGTAAGGTCACTTTCTTGGCCTGCTACTTCCCTGCTTTCAACTGAGCTGTAACTTGGCAATGCTTGTAATCTTTCTGGCAGTTTATCCTTAATATTCTTTAGCAGATTAAATAGCCTATGCCACTGAATGACCCTTTCTCCTTTTGGTAGGATTTCACTGGGCTTTTCCTGTTCAGTATCCCTGGCAAACCCTTACTCCTATTCCGGGTTTTCCTAGGCTTTAACCTCTCTTCTGAATCAGAGCATGTAACACAGGGTTTAGGCTTTATGGCTTTATCTCTCCTACCTTGGAGTCTGGCTGCAGCACCTTCCTTGCTGAGGCTTCTCCGGCTTGGCACTCCCTCTGTCTCTGAGCTAGACAGTGACTCAGGGTAAGCTCTCCACTTCCCTTCCTGGGGCTTCTGCTGCCTGCAGATAGACCCTTCCTCCGGTGAGTCTAAGCACTCTTGCCTTAGCTTCCTTAAAGCCAACCTTTTCTCTTTCTCCCTGTAGCCAGTCTGTTTGGTCCTTTGCCTGGAACCTTCCCTGTAGCTTCCTGGGCTGCAGTGCTGGCTGCTCTTGTCTCTGCTGCTACTCACTTTGTAACTGCTTCTTTCATGGTTGCTGGTTCTGCTGTGTTTGCTCTCTCCTGCATCTCTGCAGTTCCTGGCCTCTCTGGAGTTCCTGGCCTTTCTGGCTTTCCAGGCCCTTCTGGAGTTCCTTGCCTCTCTGGCCCTTCTGCTCACTTTGCTTGTTCTCTCAAACTTAAACGCTGAGCAGGGCAACTCCCTTCCTGACTCCACCCACTTGTACCTCCTACTCTTGCCTGAGGTTGTCATGAGGTTTGGGAGTGGCTTAAGCCTAGCACTGCCCTCTTGGTTTCTCTCATGGATTCTGCTGTGATGTATGTGTTCTAGTGAACCCATCCCCCGAGAAGAAGAAAAAGTTCTTCTTTCTCCTTTATTTTCATGCTGGGCTGCCTCCTCCTCACCACAATGTAAAAAGACTGGAAATGGTTCAGAGGAAAGCGACCAAAATGATTTGGAGCCTGCGTCAGAAGCCTTATGAGAAGAGACTTGAAGACCTAAATATGTACACTTTGGAGGAGAGGAGGGACAGGGGAGATATGATTCAGACCTTTAAATTCTTAGAGAAATGATGAAGAAACAAACCCCTTCCAAAGACGGGGAAACTGTAAAACTAGAGGGCATAACATGAAGCTGCAAGGTGTTAAATTGAAGGGCAATGTCAGGAAATATTTTTTCACTGAAAGGGTGGTGGATGCTTGGAATGCCCTCCCGATGGAAGTGGTGGGGGCAAACACGGTGACGGAATTCAAAAAGGCATGGGACAAACACAGTGGATCCCTTTACAGCAATAGGATAAAAACAAAATAAACAGTACCATCTAACTTCTGAACCATATAACGTCTCAACAAATATATAACGTCTCAACAAATAGGGTTGTCCTACCTGGAGTGGTGGGTTTACCCCTAAACAAAGACATGGGGAGGAGTGGCCTGCACAGAGCGACAGGTGCACCTGCTCTTGCCATCTTGCTGGGCAGACTAGATGGACCATGCTGGTCTTTATCTGTCATCATTTACTATGTTACTATGTGACAATGGCAACAACACTAAACTTAAACTGCGCGGAGGAAAGGCCTGGCAATCTACTTCTGTATCTTGCCATGAAAACCCAATGGATAGTCACAACAAAACAAATTGCACTATAGTGCTGGAAGATGAGACCCTCAGGGCGGAAGGCACTCAACTAGCTATTGGGGAGGAGCTGAAGACTTTTCAGAGTAAATTCAGCATTTATGATGTGGTTGGATCAAAGCCCTTGGAACGTCTGACTGCTGATGTAGCTGCGCATGAAATGACAGTCAGAAGTTGCAACGATGTCTTACATATTGGGACATGGAACATACGAAGCATGAACCAAGGGAAGTTGGAGGTGGTCAAGAATGAAATGGAACATGTACAACTTGATCTGTTTGGTGTCAGCGAACTGAAATGGACTGGCATCGGGTACTTTGCATCAGATGATCACATGGTCTACTCTGCTGGAAATGACAGACAAAGAAGAAATGGTGTTGCATGTATAATAAAGAAGAAATGTGCAATAACTGTAATGAAATACAATGCAGTCAGTGAACGCTTAACCTCTATTTGTCTATGAGGAATGCCTATCATCACAACTATAATTCAGGTATATGCCCGAACAACAGCTGCAGAAGAGGATGAAATTGATGAACTCTATGAACAAGTACAAGCTGAAATTGATAGAACATGCAAACAGGATATCCTGATAGTCATTGGTGACTGGAACACAAAAGTTGGCAACAAAGAATATGGAAAATATGGACTTGACAACAGAAATGAAGCTGGAGGACTGATAGAATTCTGCAAGACCAGCGATGTATTCATCTCAAACACCTTCTTTCAGCAACACAAGCGGCAACTGTATACATGGACTTTACCCAAAGGATTGTACAAAAATCAAATTGACTACATCTGTGGAAGTCAACGATGGAAAAGCTCTATAACACCAACAAGGACAAAACCTGGAGCTGACTGTGGTACAGATCATCAACTACTAGTATGCAAACTCAAGCTAAAGTTGAAAAAGAGCAAGTCACTCATGAATGTAACAAAATATGACCTTGTGAATATACTAGTGGAATTTAAAGACTGCCTGCAAAATCAATTTGCTGCTTTAGATACAAATGACATAGCTCCAGAAGAGTCATGGAATGATGTCAAGAATGTTGTGTTGGAAGAAAGCGAGGAGTTTCGACAAAAGATGAAAAAGCAAAAATGGCCAAAATGGATGATGGAAGAAACTCTGAAAATTGCCCAGAAACGCAGAGAAGCTAAAGTCAGAGGAGAAAGAAAGACAATCACAGAACTCAACAGAGATTTCCAACGTGCAGCAAGACAGGTAAAGGAAAAGTACAACAATGACACATGCAAGTAAATAGAAGTAGAAACTATTGGAGGAAGAACAAGATTGTCTTTCCTAAAGCTATGAGAGTTAAAGAAAAAATTCCAGTCTCGAATTGTAATCTTACAAGATGCTCAAGGTTCTATGTTGAATGATGCTGAGAAGATAAGAAAAGGTGGAAGGAATATACAGAGTTTTTATATGATAAAGATCAAGTGGACAAACAGCCATTTCAACCTGTACCTTATGATCAAGACCATTGGTGATGAAAGAAGAAGTCAAAGCAGCATTGAAAGCCTTATCAAAGAACAAAGCACCAGGCACTGATGGCACTCCCACAGAAGTATTACAGCAATCTGATGCAGCTGTTACCTAACTTACAAGACAACATCATAGCCAACTGACTGGAAAAGATCTGTGTTTATACCAATATTAAAGAAAGGTGCTTCAGCTGACTGTGGAAATTATCGCACAATCTCTCTAATCCCACATGCCAGCAAGAATCTACTGAAGATTATTCAACAGAGACTACAACCATACCTGGAAGAAGAACTACTTGAAATGCAAGCAGGGTTCAGGAAAGGGCGAGGAACGAGAAACATCATTGTGGGTGTGAGATGGATCCTTGAAAAGACTAAAGAATACCAAAGGATATCTATTTGTGCTTTATCAACTATAGCAAGCCTTTTGACTGTGTAAATCATGAGAAACTCTGGGCCACTTTAAGAAGCATGGGTATACCAGAACACCTGATCGTTCTCTTGCACAATCTGTACATTGATCAAAAAGCCAAACAGTACGTACACCTACTCATTTTCTCATCGAGCTAGCTCAGTTTGCTTTGACACGTAATTATTTTCTTTTTAATGGCCTTTTTTACCAACAGATTAAAGGTACGGCCATGGGTGCATCTATGGCACCAGATATTGCCAATTTGTATGTGGCTGAATTTGAGGCGACCTACCTTGTAGATTGTCCTTACTCTTCCCTGATTGTTTCTTGGAAGAGATATATTGATGACATCTTAATTCTCTGGCAGGGTACCCATGATCAGCTTCTCGAGTTTTACAATTGGCTTAACACTCTTGATACGAACTTAAAATTTAAAATGCAATCTAGCACTACAGAATTACCATATTTAGACCTTCTTATTAAGAAATCCACGTCTGGCTTCAAAACCACTATTTTTCGCAAACCTACAGACAAGAAAAAACTCTTGCGGTTCGACATCTTCCATAACAGTCACATCAAAAAGAATTTACCTGTTTCGCAATTCTTACGACTCTGTAGACTATGCACTGATTTTGATGATTTCGTAAATAAATCTAGTGACATGGCAGCACGTTTTAAGGTTAGAGGTTATCCCACCGAATGTATCACCAAGGGGTTTCAACGCGCTTGTTCCTCCAAGATCTGTTTTTACCTAAAGACAGATCTTCTAATGACAAGTTTGTTTGCGTTTTTAAGTTTTCACATCTTGCATGGAAGATACAGAAAATTCTTAGAGCCCATTGGCACATTTTACAAACTAGTCCCTGTTTTTCTAATCAGCATCTTATGACTGCTTATAATAGAGGGTGTAATTTGGCTGACAAATTGGTTTCTTCTTACATGCCCCCATGTTCAAGTTTAGATGTTAAAGACAAGGGACATTTCAGATGCAATAACTGTTCTGTGTGCAAGCATTCTATTACTCTTTCTGTTTTTTCACATCCCGTCACCCAGGTTCAATATAAGTTACACACTAGAACTGATTGCAATTCATCACATATTGTGTATGTTATCATTTGTCCCTGCCCCCTTCTGTATGTGGGTAAGACCATCCGTCCCGTTAGGATACGTATTCAGGAACATAGAAGCTGTATACGAAGGAAAATTCTTACCGCCCCTCTAGTTGAACACTGGTGTACATTTAAACACACTCTTGATGATCTAAAGTTTTTTGTGATCAAACAAACAAATAATCCTCCCCGGAGCGGGGACCGTGATCGACGGTTAACCCAAGAAGAACAACGTTATATTTTCCTGTTTAATACAGTAGTTCCACATGGTTTAAATAAAGAAATAGAATATCACCATTTCCTGTGATTTAAAGAATGACTTTGCCATATATTAGATTTACTTATTTATGTGCACAGGTCTGCCTTAGTAGGTATCTGTACAGACCAACCTTTTAACTTTAAATTCTGCCGCTCATGGTACATTAGAATTCGTTTTAAAATGATCCTTGCATTTTATAGTTTTTACAAGTAGTTATATGCACAGCATCAACACAAATACTATAGGGGATATATATAGCTGCCTATGTTCTGCTGTGTTTTCTCAATTGTTCTATGACTCTTACTACCGTTTCACGTTCCATCTTTATGGCTCCCTTAGAGGTTCTATTTCTTTTTTAGTGTTTTTATAAGTCCATTTAGTTTGTTTTTAATACCCCATCTGATTTTATCACTATCCTTGTCAGTGGTTTTATTAGTCTTTTTAGGTTGTTTTGATATTTTAATTGCTTTTTATTTGTCTCTCTTCTGTATACACTAATGACAGTGCTCATGCTGCTTAGTTCTTTTGATAACATGTTTAGAGTGCCGGTAGGACTACACATCATCGTCTGTTCCCATATATTCAGCATAGCACACTTACTATTGTACCATGTGTTGTCACTCTTTATTGTTTTTTAGCTATTCTTTATTTATTGCAGAACGATATCGGAAGACATTCTGGTTTAGAGTGACGGTAGGACCCATCATCGTCTGGTCCTATATACTCAGCATAGCACATCTACTATTGTACCATGTATGGTCACTTTTTATTGTTTTTTAGCTATTTATTTATTTATTGTAGAACGATATTGTAGACAATTTGGTTTCAATACATTTTCCTTGCAGTAGTTGTGGTTATTCTTTCATGTTTCGTAGTAAGTTCTTCTTATATATTTTCACTCTCCATCTGCTTAATGATCTCTTGGACAGAATCAATAGCCTCGTTTTAGTATGATTTAAATATCCCTTCAATGTGATTTAAATACCCTCTTTGCTTCTGCGTGAATTTTCCCACGCACAGCAACGATACTGGTAAGGTTTCAGTTTCTCTCCTAGTGTTCTTTCTCCAATATATTTGTTTTAATCTTAATATGATCTGGTAGTCTTTGTGTATCTCCTCCTCATATTTTTGGCATAATGACTTCCCTTCATCATCTCATGGTTGACGGTATGTCCCTGGTTTTGCGGCAACCTTTTTCCACTGTTTGTTCTTCCCGGTCAGTGATACACATTTCTTTATATTATTTGTGTTTTAACTATCTATTTATTTGTAATTTGTTGTAACCTCATGGTAAGGTATTTTTATTTGCGCATATGGGTGCTTTCTTTTTATTCCTTCTGTAACGTTTTGAGCAAGGAAAGGTTCTTTGCCTTATTTGGCCAGCTTACTGTTATACTAGCCTTCCCCCCCCCCCCCCTTTTTATGATTTTATGATAAGACACTTATATTTATGTACATGTGCACATTTGTTGTGTTATAACGGTTGGGATTTCTGAACGCTGTACCTTGTGTTCTGACCTTGTCGTTTCTTTACGTCTATACACAAGTCTCGAGATTTGTGGCATGCTTGGCCATTTTATTGCCGTCTTTTACACATGGATATTCGCTTCATAGTGTTAAAGAAAAATTTTTTTTACCTCCCCCTTGTATGGAGGCAAAAAACCTCCTCCTCGAGAGAGGAGTGGTCTAGTGGTTAGGACAAGGTACTTCAGGCCGGAGGGCCGGGGGTTCAAGTCCCACCTGGGGATAGCAATCTCAGGCCGGAGGGACTGGGATTTCTAGTCCTACAGGCACTCCTTGTGGTCTTGGCAAGCCACTTAACCCTCCATTGCCCATGTTCCCTGTAAGTATTAACGTATGTGTCTCATATCCCCTCGTGTTAAATGTATCCCCCAATTGACCGCTTTGACCCGGTGAAAAGCGGGATATAAATACAGCTAAATAAAAATAAAAATAAATAAAAAATCATAATCCTATAAAACGCCTATATGACGACCCTACCCTTGTTTTTTTATCTTTGTTTTTTGTTTTTTGTTTTCCTTTTTATTCATCACGTCCGTTTTTTCCGCCAGCATGGCATTTGCATGACCATTGAAGTAGATTGATATTGTAGACATTCTGGTTTTAATATATTTTTTTCTGCAGTATTTGTGGTTTTTCTCTCATGTTTCATAGCAAGTTTTTCTTATGATTTCTTTGACAGAATCAACAGCTTCGTTTCAGTATGATTTAAATATCCCTTCAATGTGATTTAAATACCCTCTTTGCTTCTGCGCGTTTTTTTTTTCCCGCGCACAGCATCGATACTGGTAAGGTCTCAGCTTCTCTCCTAGCGTTCTTTTTCCTTATTTTGGTTTTAATCTTAGTATGATAAGGTAGTCTTTGTGTACCTCCTGCTCATACTTTCAGTATAATGACTTCCGTTCATCGTCCAACGTTCAACGGCATGTCCTTGGCTTCGCGGCAATTTTTTTATATTTCTTATACCGTTCAGTGATACACATTTCTATATTATGTGTGTTTCAACTATTTATTTATTTGTATTTTTGGACATAACGGTGAGCGATTCTTATTCGCGCATATGAGTGTTTTTTTCATATTCCTTTACTATTGCTGTAATGTTTTGAGCATAGAAAGGTTTTTTGCCTTGGTTGGCCAGCTTACTGTTATACTAGCCCTCTTTTTTATGATTTTATGATAAGCCACTTGTAATTATGTATATGTGCACATTTATTGTTTTGTTATAATGTTTGGGATTTCTGAACGTTGCACCCTGTGATCTGACCCTGTCAGTTCTTTATGTCTATACACAAGTCTCGAGGTTCGTGGCATGCTCGGCCATTTCTTTGCCATCTTTTTACATAAGGATATCTTTTTTCATCTATTTTTCTTAGTGTAAAAGATTTAAAAAAAATTTTGCCTCCCTCATGTTTGGCTCATATCATAATCCTATAAGATGCCTGTATGATGACACCTCCTCTAGTGTTTTACTCATAACCCTCTGACCTGTTGATCCACGTGTACAAATTTGCAATGCATACAATCTTGCACTGTTGGGGCTCTGGTTTATTTACCTTTGTCATCCTACTATTTTATTTTTTAGTTTTGCCCTTTATTTGTGACCTTGTTGAGTTGAGTCGTCGTTATTCTTATCCACATCATATGTATTGGATGCATGCTATAAGTGGACACATTAGACATTATGCTTTTATGCAATTTTGTTTTATCTGTACTATATGTAATGTTTTGAGTATTGTGGTATTTGATGCTAACATCAATATTCCTCTCCATTACCTTATATAGATTGAGGAGATTTCTCCGCTTTTTACATATTGTTGCTTCGCCTCTGTGGTAATGTATTTTTCTACTATCTGATATATTTTCGTTTTTGTAACTTTATGACTAATTTTAGAAGGGCAACTCCCTTTTGTCTCTATTTTTGGTTCTCTTTTTTATATGTGTGTAATTAAGTCTAATCCGCCCACTTATTTCAGAATAATTGAACAGCTTTTTAAGTTTTTTATATTTCATGTTTTTATGCCATAGCACCTGTATATGTTTTAATATGTATGTTTTACGTTATTTTGTTTTTAGACCCCTGAAGAAGGCCTCAGGCCGAAACTTTTTAGTTGGGTCCTTCAATAAACTTTGTCCTCACATCTATACACCTGCGTGTAGGCCTGTTTTTTGGGTTTCGCTCTCGGTTTGCATTGATCAAAAAGCAACAGTTTGAATGGAACAAGGAGAAACAGAATGGTTTAAAATAAGTAAAGGTGTACGACAAGGCTGCATACTTTCCCCCTACCTGTTTAATTTATATGCAGAACAAATCATCAGAAAAGCAGGATTGTATGAAGATAACAGAGGTGTGAAAATTGGTGGAAGACTCATCAACAACCTTTGCTATGCTGATGATACCACATTACTGGCTGAAAGTGAAGATGATCTGAAACATTTGCTTCTCACGATCAAACTTTGTCTTAAAATGGGCCCTCACCTTAATGCAAATTAGACAAAGATCATGACTACTGGAAAAATCAATAATTTCATTATTGAAGAAAAAGAAATTGAAATTGTGGACAACTTTAACCTACTTGGATCAATAAAGATGTAACAAGCAGTCAAGAAATCAGATGACGCATTGCTCTTGGCAGAATGACTATGAAAGACCTAGACAAGATTCTCAAGAGCAGAGATATCTCTCTCCATACAAAGATTCGACTCATTCAAGCCATGGTATTTTCAGTATCATATGGATGCAAAAGCTGGACAGTGAAAAAGATAGACAGGAAGAAAATTGATGCCTTTGAATTACGGTGCTGGCAGCAAATACTGCATATCCACGGTGCTGGCAGCGAATACTGCATATCCACAAACTTAGAGTCTTGCAGCCACTAAGGAGCATCATTGAAGCGAACGATTTCAGGACAGTAGCTCAAGCCCTCATTACACCTCATTTCGACTACTGCAACGCAATTCTACAGGGCCTTCCAAAGAAAACCCTAAACATACTCCAAATGGCACAAAACGTCGCGGCTAGAATCATCATGAAAAAAGGCTTTGCTGAACATATCACACCAGTGCTAATCGAACTACACTGGCTCCCCATCGTAGCTCGCATAAAATACAAAACCCTAAAAACCACTTTCAAACTCATCCACAACATAGCTCCAACCTTCCTCACAAACCTAATCGACATGCAACCTCCTAACAGAAACCAACTATTACTATCTGCAGAAACAAAATGTACCTATGTGTAAAAATGTATATATGTAAAAACCTCCTCTCTTTCCCTCCCTTACTGTGTGTTGTGCTTATCCTGTAAATCACTTTGTACATATTTTGAAAAGATCTTTGTCTTTGATCTGACAGCTACCGTCATATAATCCTGTAAATCACCTTGTACATATTTTGAAATTTCACTGTCCTGATCTGACAACTTCCTTCATTTAATCAAACCGCTCCTGATCGCTGGAAGAAGCGGTATATAAATGTATGCTAAATAAATAAATAAATATACCATGGACTGCCCGAAGAACAAACCAGTCAGAACTAGAGGAGATCAAACCTAAGCTTTCTTTAGAAGCTCAGATGACATGACTTTGACTTTTATACTTTGGACACATCATGCGAAGAGAGAGATCATTAGAAAAAGATATCATGCTTGGCAAGACAGAAGGTCAACGCAAAAGAGGAAGGCCAGCAATGAAATAGATCGATACAATAACAACATCTACAGGTACCAATCTGTCAACAATGAGCCACCTGACTGAAGACCGAACGCAATTTAGGACAACTATCCAGAGGGTCGCCATGAGTCGACAGCAACTCGACAACACTTAATAACAGTTACTTTAAGATTGTCAGACACAATCATGTCCATTTCACGCTCTTCTTTTGTGGACAGAAGAACTCCCCTCCCTCCCCCCCCTCCCCCCACTGTACCACTTCTTTGGATTTTTGCATCCCAAATGCATGACCCTGCATTATTTAGCATTAAATCTCAGCTGCGGGCTATTCTTCAAGCTTAGCTAGATCCCTCCTCATGTTATCTACTCCTTCCTGGGTGTCTACTCTATTGCAGATTTTGGTATCATCCGCAAAGACAAAGCAGAGGAAATAAAAACCACAGCCACACCAAAAGGTCTTCACAGAAACAATTTTATTGAGTGTGAGTCTGTATCGCCGGCTCTCCTATTGTCTGATACCCGCAACCGTTGTTGTTGCCGTCACCAGACTTCAAGAAGTCCGAGCCATAGCACCAGCGCCAGACCCCTGATGCAGGCCTGAGTGCCGAAACTTGACCATGTCGGGTCACTCAATAAAATCGTTGTATGAAAACCCTTTGATGTGGCTGTGGTTTTTGATGTCCTCTCCTTTGTGTTTGCATGGACTTTACTGCAGAGTACCCTTCACTTTTGTTTGTTGGATCATCCGCAAAGAGGCAAACCTTAACCGACAGCCCTTCCACAATATCACTAATAAAGATGTTAAAAAGAATCAGACAGATCCCTGCGGCACACCATTGGTAACCTGCTTCACCTCAGAGTGAGCTCCATTTACTTATACTCTTTGTCGCCTCCCCCTCAACCAATTTCTAACCCAATCAGTAACTTTAGGGAACATCCTTAGGGTGCTCAATTTGTTGATAAGTCGCCTATGCGAAACGGTGCCAAAGGCTTTACTGAAATCCAAGTACACCACATCTAGGGCTGTCCCTTGGTCCAACTCCCTGGTCACCCAGTCAAAGAAATTAATCCAATTTTCTGACAAGTCCTGCATCTGGTGAATCCATGCTGCATCCAGTTTTGTAATCCATTGGACTCCAGAAACCTCACTATTTTTTCTTTGAGCAGCATTTCCAATCATTTACTCACCACAGAGATTAGACTAACCAGCCTATAGTTTTCAACTACATGCTTACTTCCGCTTTTGTGTAAAGAGACCACATGTGCCTCTCTCTAGTCCTCTGGCACCACTCCTGACTTCAAAGAGGTACTGTAAAGTTCAGTCAGTAGAGCCGCTAGAACATCCCTAAGTTCTTTCAGTATTCTCTGATGTATCCCATCCGGTCCCATCACTTTGTCTACTTTTAGGTTAGCTAGTTCCTCCCGAATATAGTCTTCTGAAAATAATTCAAAATCCCAGTTGCTTCTGTTCCTATTTGTGGGTGTTTTCTAGGGTCCTGCTGATGGCCCTTCATCTGTGAACAGAACAGAAATATTTGTAAAGCAATTCCACTTTATCCTCATCAGCTTCTACATATTCCTCCCCTTTACCCTTGAGTCTGACAATACCACTTTTGCCTTTCCTCTTCTTACTAACACATCTGAAAAATGTCTTATTTCCCCCATTTCATTGCATTAGCTATTTCTTCTTCTTTTAGTATCTTTGCTTTTCTGACTACTTTGCTAGCTTCCCTATGTTTATCCAAATATAGATGCCTGTCTTCCGCTCTCTGTGATCCCTTGTATTTCATGAAGGCCTCCCTCTTTTTCTTCACTTTTTCAGCTACTTCTTTTAAGAACCATAGCAGCCTCCTTTGCCTTTTACCTTTATTTACCTTTCTAACAAAATGATTGGTTGCCCTTAAAATATTCCCTTTGAGTTTTGCCCACTGTTTTTCTACATCCCCCAGCTATTCCCATCCCACTAATGACTCCTTGAGGTATTGCTCCAGCTTGGCAAAGTTAGTTTTCCTAAAAATCCAAGACTCTCACATTTGAATGGATTTTATCAGCCTTAATCCTAACCTGGTGATCACTGGATGCGAGATGATTTCCCATTATAACATCAGAAACACTTTCACTATTGGTAAGCAGCAAGTCCAGTATGGCCCCTTCACATGTGGATTCTGTTACCAGTTGCCTGAATAGTTCTCTCTGTAGAGAATCCAGGATCTCCTTACTTCTAGATGACACTGCAGCAGGGATGTGCCAATCCACATTCGGCATACTGAAATCACCTATCCATAGCACTTCCACTTTCCTAGCAATCCTGTGTATGTCTTCTATTAAATCTCTGTCTACTTCTTCTTCCTATGAGGGGGTTTGTATATCATGCCAATACAAATTGATTTCTCTTTTCATATTTCTAATTTAACCCACAGTGCCTCCTCTTTCCCTTTTAAGCCCTGTAATTCTATAGCTTTAATGGTTTTTTTACATATAGTGCCCCTCCACCTCCCCTTCCTCCTACCCTATCCTACCTGAATAAAGTATAGCCTGTTATAATTACATCCCAGTCATGGTTGTCTGTGAACCATGTCTCTGTAACTGCCAATAAATCCAAGTCAGCCTGTTCCATTAAAGCCTCAACATCTGGGATCTTATTTCCCATACTGCGGGCATTTATATACACCGCTTTCCAGATGTTCCCCTTTTAACCATTTCTATAGAGATATTTAATGTTTCACTTACCTGGGGGCTTTCTCCACTCATCCCTAATGAATCTAGTTTAAATTCCTCTTCAGTAGTTTAGCCAGTCTGCTTCTGAAGACATGTCGACCCTTCCTGGACAGATGGATGCTATCTCTGCTCTGCAGCCCTTGGAACATCATCCCATGGGCCAGGAAACCAAAACGCTCTTGATGACACCAGGATGTGAGCTTCTCTGCCTCCACCTTTACCCTCAACAGGTAGAATTGAAGAGAACACCACCTGTGCATCTATCTGCTTCACCCTCTGACCCAGAGCCATTGTCACTTTTGATACACTCAGAGGGGTACCTGGCAGTATCATTAGTACCGACATGGATGAGCAACGTCGGGTAATAGTCAGTGGGCTTGATGAGTCTTGACAAACTCTCCATAACATCTCAGATTATGGCACCTGGCAGACAGCACACCTCTCTGGACTTCAAGTCTGGTCAGCAGATGGATGCCTCAGTACCCTCAGAAGGGAGTCACCAACCACCACTACCTTTCACTTCCTTGTTGTCACTGATTCTGCAACTTTGGGGTGCTCAAGCTCTGGTACTTCCCTTTCCTGGGATGCTTTCACCTCTTCCTTTTCTAGGGCTGCATAAGGGTTCTTCAATTCAAGGGCTGGAGGAGTTGGATTGGTGATTCTGCAGACCCTGGTGACTTGTGTCCAGCTTTTGTCATTCTGCAGGCTTCCATCTTTACCTCTGTTGGGGAGCTTGGATGTTTCAAGAAGCATCTCATCAATGTACTTCTCACCGTATTGAATGCTCCTCAGCCTCGCCATCTCTTCTCTCAGATCCTCCATTTCCTTTATGAGAACTTCAGCATACAGGCATCCTGCACATGGAACCTGTCCTTCAACTGGCATAAGAATTTCTGTCTGGACAGAGGTAGAGGCTGTAATGAGGGCAACAGCTCTGGCAATATGATTCTTCCCTGCCATGTGCCAGCTTGTGGAGGTTTGGTACCTTGCTTGCAACAGAGTTCTTGCTTGGAACTTTGCTTTGCAACTTTGTGCATTATTTTAAGGAAATTATGTTTTGTATTTTTGTAAGTTATTGCTGATATTTTATATGTTTTTGATTTGCCAGCCACAATGTTTATTTCTTATAATTATCAGTATATATACATAAATAAAAATAAATAAAATTTACATACTACAATAGCCTGAACTGTTTTTTCTGATTGTCTGAGTGAATATTTTTCTGCTGCTTAAGGTTTTCACAAAGGACTAATTTTCCTTGCTCTTCCAGCTTTCTTTTCTTGTGTGCTGACACAAACTGCAAATATCTGTTGAGTCTTTTCACTCAATTCACTCGTTTATGCCTGGAGATAATAAGATAAAAAATCAAAACCCTCCTCTTGGTCCGACAGGATGAAACCACCTCCATGCTATACTGTGTGTGGGTTGTGTTCATTGAAAAATCCCTCAACTGCACAAACGTGCCTTGCTTTAGGCTGCCTTGCACAGGAAAGGGATGGGAATGTGCCAGATTTAATAGGCTCAATGAATCTCAATTGCTATAAAAGGCAAAAATGCAACAGCAAAACCTTTTTTTTTAAATTTTGTAGGAGGATAACTTCTTTAAGGTCATTGAGGTGGAGAAATGGATGTCTATGTCTGCCCATTTAAAAGTATGCAGAGCCTTTTAAAAAATACGTAGCATGTCACTGAAAAAGTCAGAATATGCTTGGTGCCACTGAAAAGGCCATTTTACAAAGGAACACTTTCAAAAGGGCGGAATGTGATTTTAGAAGAGTATTTGGTGCCACATTTATATAAGAGGCAAATCTGGTTAGCATGTATTAGTTAAGTGCATTCTCTGGCACACCTTGTAAGATTTAGTATGCACAAAATCTATTTCAATGCACGTTAACCTATGAATTAGGCCCGAGAGCTGGAGCAGCATCTATGACAGGTCTGCCAGGTGTGGAGCCGGAGACCTCGTGCATATCAGGAGTTTGGCTATCTCCTGAGTTGTGCCCCCCCCCCCCCGTCCGCTGCAGCCCGAAGTGATGTGCTGGCTGGTGGTGTGCTTCCCCACAGCCAGGCAGTGAGTACTCCGGTGCGGGGGAGTGAAGAGGGCATGTCAGTCCTGTATTCACCGTCCCCAGTGTCTCGCGGGCCAGTGGAGGTATCATCGGTGGTGGAAGCCCTGATGGTAGAACTGGGGAGAGAGGGGCTTCCGGGAGCTGGGGAGTTGGTGAGACACTCACAGATAACTTTAGAATCGCTATGGGATGTTATTGCAGCCATGAATACCTCCCTGAAGTCTATTGTTGGAACTGTAAACACTGATTTTTTGGGTTTTAAGAGTCAATTATTGGAAGTATCCCAAATCCAGGAGGAACAGGGGATGAAGCAGGCAAAGTTGGAAGAAGAGCTTCAACAGCTGCGTGGCTTGGAGGAGGCCAGGATTAAAGATAGGAATGTGTTCTCCAAAAAGACTGAAAACTTGGAGAATCAAGTTTAGAACTATAACTTGAGATTGTTGAACTTTCCTCATTCTCCAGTTCAGTCACCTTTGGAGATGGTTCGCAGATAGTTTCAGAAGGTGCTATTGATTCCTCCAGGAGACCTGCCCCCTTGACGAGGGTCCAGTACCTCTTCCTGGGCTCTAATCCTACTGCAGCTTTAGGGGACTTCTCCAGTGTTGCTGGGGATCTTATGGGGTTTCTGGAGAGTTCACTGGAGGTAGTAACTGACCACTCCACCCTTCTCATTACACTGGATTTGGAATCTGATAAATCGTTAATTCTACATTCTTATTTTAGGAATTTTGGGAAGCAGTTTTTTGGCTCTTTTCTTTACATTTTTCCAGATTTAGCTTGAGATACCCAGGCCAGGAGGAGAGAGTTCCTGGCGTATAAATCCAGAACTCTTTCCCTTGGTGGGTCTTTTTTGTTAAAATTTCCTTCTAGATGTTATGTATCTTATCAGGGGAATAACTTTATGTTTTTTGAGCCCCAACAGCTCCTAGAATTCCTTGTAGCTAGGGAGGGTATAACAGATGCAGTTGAGTCCCATACAACTGATGCATAAGTCTCCAGTCAGCCAGAATATGTATATTACCCTTGGTGAGGGTGTTTCCTTGTTATTAATAATTTTCCTGTAGCCCCACAGTTTCCTGTTTTTGTTGTGGGCTAAATATAATGGCTTTGTTTTGTGTTTTTTGAATATGTTTATCTAGTAATTATGTTTCATTGCTATGATTTTTCTTTCACAAACGTACATATGCCTGGATGTTATTGTTAAACTGCAATAAATAAAAAAATAAATTTTAAAAAATTATAAATTAATGCAACTGCTATAAATCCGAGTGTGTTAAAAAGTTCTAATACATGTTAGACATCATCGTGGATAATATTTCAAAGCCCTCCGCCCAGTGTGCAGCAGCGGCCAAGAGAACAAATAGAATGCTAGGTATCATAAGGAAAGGAATGGAAAATAAAACAAAGGATATTATAATGCCTCTGTATCATTCCATGGTGCGACCACACCTTGAATATTGTGTGCAATTCTGGTCGCCGTATCTTAAAAAGGATATAGCGTTATTAGAAAAGGTATAGAGAAGAGCCACCAAAATGGTAAAGGGGATGGAAGGATACCCCTATGAAGAGAGGCTAAAAAGGTTAGGGCTCTTCAACCTGAAAATGTGAAGGCTGAGGGGAGACATGATAGAGGTCTATAAATTAATGAATGGAGTGGAACGGATAAACATTGATTGATTGTTTACATCATCAGAATATAGAAAGACTAGAGGACATGGAATGAAGCTACCGGGTAACCTATTTAAGACTAATAAGAGACTATATTTTTTTACTCAACGTGCAATCAAACTCTGGAATTTGTTGCCAGAGGATGTAGTCAAAGCTGTTAGTGTAGCTGGGTTTAAAAAAGGTTTGGACAAGTTCCTGGAGGAAAGGTCCATAAACCATTATTAAAAAGGACCCGTGATATCACTGTTTGACCCAAAACAAGCATTGTGCAACCTGTGTATTTTGGGGGAACTGCTAGGTACTTAAGACCTAGATTGGCCACTGTTGGAAACAGGATACTGGGCTTGATGGACCTTGGTCTGACCCAGTATGGCATATCTTATGATCTTATGTTCTTTTGTAAAACATTTTTATTAAAGCCAATGTATGAAACAAACCAAAACATAACACTTGAAATTTTGGGAAAAACCAGAAAAATCTGAAAACAAACTGAAATGATTTTGTCTGGAAACATGGCTAGCCTGGGGAGTAGAGCTCTGAAACTCCTTCACAAGGAGGTGGTTTTGAATGTCAGAGGTAACCACAATTCCCCCTTCCCCCAGCTCTCCTCTAAACACCAGGTCCAAATGAGAAGTTAGGCAGGAATTATGCATGGAGTGGAAGAGTAGCCTAGTGGTTCGAACACTGGCTTCGTAATCAAGCAACCAGGGTTTGATTCCCACTAGCACTCCTTGTGGCCCTCGGCAAGTCACTTAACCCTCCACTGCCTCGGAAGAAAGGCCTGGCAATCTACTTCCAGTGACACTGTCAAGAAAACCCAGGAGCTTCTGGGTTGCCAGGAGTCAGGACTGACTCGAAGGCACACATTACATTTTTGCATGCATGACTCCAAGCAGGTGTAAATGCCAATGGATACAAAGTCACATTGTATATATGCAGCACCATTATAAAGTAAAGGGTTCATTTTGGAAGTCTAATTCATGCTTTGGATGTCCAAAAACAGAGAGACATCTAAAACACATCCAAAGCCCAGTGTGAGGACATCCACATCTGAAAAAGGGCACGGTAGAGACTCAGCCGGGGCATTCCCAGGAATCTGGCCATCCCTGCCTGGTCTCGGAAATGTCATGGGCGTCCGGCTTCTCGTCTAACTTTAGACTTGATCCAGGTATGTACAGGCACGAGCAAAGTGCTTGTTCGGCTGAAAAACATCCAGAAGGTGTAGAAAAGAAAGCCCTCCATTCCCCAGTATTCAGCACAATGTCAGCAATAGCAGCACTGGGATTTGAACCCTACTCTAACCGTTAGGCTATTCTAGTTACCCAGGTTCTGAAATATGGTTCTGGGGATGTCTAGGTAGATACCGCCCCAGACATCCATATTGGGCACAACCATATTTGTGAAATCATGTCTGCACCTTGATGTACCTGGATTCGTTTCACACATTCTGGCTTAGATGTCCCAGATTGCTAAGGGTTAGTGCGGGATTTACGATACGCCAAATGCACCACAGTAACTGTTACCATGACCTAAAATGGCTGCCACACTAAATATTTCATGCCAACCACTCAGCACAGGTTGGGGAGGAGATTGGGCGGGTTAAGGGGGGTGTTGACTGTGCGTGGCAGTTACTGCAGACATCCTTATCACGTGCTCACCATCAGTGTCACAGTTGGCATGGATGCACTTACTGCCAGCTCAATGAATGGCGATATTGCACCTTCAGTAATTGCGCCATATGATTTTGCATGGGAGTGACGTTGGTTGTGTGCTGACTGCATGGGGACATTCTGTGTATTCCCTGACTCATTAGCACAGGTCCAGTGCCACCCCCATGCTAACCTTTAGGGCTGATCGTGCATTAAACTACTGCAGGTTAGTAAGCATGCTCCTAAAAATGTGTCCCTCTTTTAAGTTTATTTCTTCGTCAGGTTTTGGGCTTCAAAAATTACTGCTCTCAGGAAAGTAACAGAGCAGTGTGGTGCTATATTATAACATGCTCACGCACATCTAATAGTTCCATTTTAGATCCAAGTCCGGTAGGAACAAATTAAGTGTCTATAGCCTAGTGGAAGTTTTGGTTGGGAGGTTTGCCAAAGATGGAGCAAGACAGGGAGTGTCAGGTCTTTGTGCTACATTAAGCAACTCCCCCTGGAGGAAGGGAGGGGAAAACACCCACACTTTTTGAATGCAGACAAATGTGCCACAAGGCACGGCTAGTTTCATGTCTGGCTTTCTTGAAAAGATTAAATAAGTTAAACCTTACATCAACCCAGTTCTTTCAGATGGGAAACCACCTAAGGTGACAGCAGGTGGTTTTATTTTCAATCCTAAATATGTGAATTAGCAGTGGCACATATTTGTGCATTATATAACAATGTGTTCCATACTGTACATATTCTAGCTTTGTAAATATATACAGGATTGCTATGCATAAATATTACAACAGTGCAGCTTTTCTGCTATATGGTAAGTTTCCTGTCAAACAGAGCAGTGAAAATAACAATTACTATTTAAAGATTAGCTTTAAAAAAAGTGAAAAAGATGTAAGCATAATCTAAGCTTGACTATATCCCATCCTGCAGCCAGTCCTGTGAGGTTTTGCATTAATATTCACAACATTTAGCTGGCTGTCCAACAGACCACCACACAGACTACCCTGGCACCATTTGGTAACAGCTAGGGTAGTCTGGAGGCAGAGCAAGAGCAGTATGAGCGCTGTGGAGATAGTGCTGCTGAACGCCCCCCCAGACTGCCCTGCCGCTATCTAGTTAGTACAAGGGTGGTCTATGGGCAGTGCTCTCTGGATAAGGGCTGACACTTATTCACTTAGCGGATTTTGAGTCGGCAACTCTCTGAGTAATTTTGGCCTCATGAAAAGTGCTGGCTAAAAATCTGCTAACTGGATAAGTGTCAGCATTTAGCTCAACCCTGCTATTTATCAGCAGCTTCTATCCGGATACTTCCAATACATATCCCGCTGCTACTTAGGGGGTCTTTTACTCATGTAATGTGCCAATAGCACCAAAACTATGGCACATTTGGTGAAACATTGGCGTTAACTGTTGAGGCATGGAAAGCATTTCCCCAGCGGTTAACATGGAACAATTTTCCTATCACGTGGTGCATTAGTATGGGTGCACTTAATTCCAACCATTGAGGTGGCGTTAGGTTAACCCACGCTAATGCAGTTAGCAAGCAGTATGAACCCAGTGCTAACTATGCTAAGCTCACCGCACCCACTCTCTGCCCCTCTCACTCGCGATCCTAACGCAGATTTCAGAATTAGCATGGGAATCATCCCGCACTATCATGGCCCTGAGCAAGCTAGCAACACATGTCCCAGCATGAGCCCGAACATGCACTGCCAACTAGTGACTGTTAGTTAAAAGCTCCCTATGTCTCACCACTGTGACATTTAAATGTTGGCCTTTTGGAAAACCAGTCCTTATGTGTAATGCAACCAACTTCTAATCCAGATCATCACAACATTTCTTCATTTGTTTCCTGTTGCAATAAACTCTTTAAAACTGCATTTATGTATATAGTCAAGAGACAACTAAGCAAAGAGAGGCTAGTCTGTCAATACTGATGCTAAAATGTTTTCCTCCTGCGGCGGGGTGCATCAATACTATTGCTTCGCACCTATATGGAACGTGAGAGATGAGAGCAGCGCTACCACAGTATCCACAGAACAGCAATATATGTTGCAGAGCTTGAAACCACAGATTTCTGGCGGTTACCCGATGCAAGGTACCACATTAGAAACACCACCCAGGAAAAAGATTTAGGCGTCATCGTGGATAATACATTGAAACCTTCCACCAAGTGTGCAGCAGCGGCCAAGAAAGCAAACAGAATGCTAGGAATCAGAAGGAAAGGAATGGAGAATAAAAACAAAGATATTATAATGCCTCTGTATCGTTCCATGGTGTGACTGCACTTTGAATATTGTGTGCAATTCTAGTCGCCGTATCTTAAAGAGAATTTATTTATTTATTTATTTATTTACAGTTTTTATATACCGCGCTCTTTGGTATCAGTGCGGTTTACAGATAACAAATTTTCGCATTAGAACAATCTTTTGCTTACATTATAACAGGGTCACTAACTTGGAGATAACAGGGGAAACTATATACAAACTATATACAAAAAGATATTTCACCTCTGGATAATTTACAGTTCAAGTTGGGATCATGACTTTGGGTGTGCAGAGAGTCTGGTTCCTGTTCTGTTATGACTATGTTGTTGGAGTGTCAGAGGTTGTGTGAGTGATTTGCGAGATGGGGGGAGGAGGCGTAGAGTTAGGGCCTAAAAGGTGAAGACAGAATAGGTAGTGTTTAAGGACCTTTCTAAATTTAGAGAGGTCTTTTATTGATCGGATATGTGGAGGGAGATTGTTCCAGCAAGTTGGAGCGAATAAGGTAAAGGCCCTGTCTCTGGTTGCTTGGTTACATTTAGTGTACTCCTTTGGTACGACAAGGGTATTAGCGGCTGCGGATCTTCTCAGTCTGTTCGTGGGGGTGTTGATAATAAGTGAGGAGAGGGAAGGCAGGGCTATTTGATTGATTGCTTTAAAGGACAGCAGTAGTGCTTTGTAAGTTTTCCTGGCTTGTAGGGGTAGCAAGTGAAGCTCTGTTAGTATGGGGGTGATGTGGTCTTTTCTGGAGGTACAGCAGAGGATGCGGGCTGCTGAGTTCATCGCCAATTGGAGTGGGTTGAGTGTGCTCTTGGGCAGACCATGAAGGATGACGTTAGCGTAGTCGAAATGTGGTGTTACAAGGGCTTGGAAGATTGTTCGGAAGTCATTAGGGGCGAGTAGAGGTCTTAAGGGTTTCAGCGTTCTTATTTTGTAGTAAATGGATTTGACGGTCTGCTTTATGTGATCTTTGAAGGTCAGTTCTTGATCTATGGTGACTCCCAGGTAGCAGATTGATGATTTACACGGTAGTTCCGCATCTCTAACCTTCAATGTTGAGGGGGGGGGGGAGAATTTCTTATTCCTGGTTACGAATAGGACTTCCGTTTTCTTGAAGTTTATTCGCAGGTTCTGGGTTAAGAGCCAGTCTGTAATCGCGTTGAAGCAAGCGATTATTGGGGAGAAGTCAGGGGTATTGATTTTTATTGGAGTGAATATCATTACGTCATCTGCATAGATCAAGCTGGAAGCGTTGAATGTTCTGATGATTTCACAGATTGGTTGCATATATATGTTAAATAGTAGAGCTGATAATGAGGATCCTTGGGGTACACCCTGTTGTTGCTGGAAGGGATCAGAAGTTGAGGATCCTATCCGCACCTGTTGCCAGCGGTTAGTTAGGTAGGATCTACACCATTCCCAAGCTGATCCCTGAACTCCCTTTTCTTGAAGATGGTGAAGTAGTTGCACATGGTTAACCGAGTCGAAAGCTGCCGAGATATCGAGGAAGATGAGGATGAACCCATTTTCAATTTTGTCAATCCCTCTTGATAAGGTGTTGATAAGTAATGTGAGTAGGGTCTCTATGCCGTGGGATTCACGGAACCCGTGTTGGCAGGGATCAAGAGGGGCTGAAATATCTATGTGCTGCTGCAATTGGATTTGTACCACCTTCTCGATGATTTTGGCTAGAAGGGGTATACTTGAAATTGGACGATATGAGTCAGTTTTTGCTGGGTCGAGTTTATTGTTTTTCAGGAGAGGGAGTATTGAGGTTTGCTTGAGAGATGATGGGAATGATCCGGTTGTGAAGGAAAGTTGCATGATAAGGGCAAGTGTGGGGCTCAGTTCGGCATGCATTGCTCTGATCCAGTAGGCAGGGCATGGATCGTTTGGGGCTGTGGTAGTATTCAAGATAGCAATAAGGTCAGTGATGGATTTCGCCGTAGGAGCGACAAAATTTTTTAGAGGCTGTGTAATTGAGACGGGGTTGGGTATACAACTTGGTGTGGATTTCGTGTTAATGGTTTTAGATTGAAGGAAGTCGGCAAAAGACTGAGGCTGAATTGATATTGTTTGGTTGGAGGATGGTGCCTTGGTTAAGGATTTAGCAATATTAAAGAGGTCTCGTGGTTTGTTTAGTGATTGGAGAAGGGTTTCTGTATGGTGTTCTCTCATCTTTTCAGCTATTTTCTCCTGGTGTTTCTTTAGGGCATTTTCGTAGTCCATTTGGTCAATTGGAGATCGTGATCTGCGCCATTTTCTCTCCTGTTTTCTTAGATTCTGGAGGGATAGCCGTAGTTCAGTCGAGAACCATGGTTTTGGACTTCTACTTTTTGGTGATGTGCTGGATGCTGGTGGTCTACTCGAGGAAGGTAGCTGTGAAGAGGAGTTCAGGGTGGTGTACCAATTGTTGATCAGCTCATCAAGGTCATTGGCTGGTAGACGAAGAGTTGGAAGAGTACGGCTGATGAAGTCATCCTTGTTGAGCGTTTTGAAACGGGTTGTTGATCCTGCTGAGACCATATTTGTCTGTCTTGCTGGGATACTGTTTTGCTGATATGGGACTTGGAAGGATAACAAATTATGATCAGACCATGGAAAAGGGGTATGTGATAGGTTAAAGTTGGTGATTGCTGTAGACTGAGGCGCAAAAATGAGGTCAAGGGTGTTACCCTTGAGGTGTGTAGGGGAGCTAACTAATTGTGAGTAGTTGAGGTCAGCCATGGCATCAAGGAATGTGGTAGAATGGCTATGGTGAAGTGAGGAGAGGTTAAAGTCACCCATTAACCAGTTGGATTTGTGTGGGCTTTCTGG
Source organism: Ichthyophis bannanicus (assembly GCA_033557465.1). Lineage (NCBI taxonomy): Eukaryota > Metazoa > Chordata > Amphibia > Gymnophiona > Ichthyophiidae > Ichthyophis > Ichthyophis bannanicus. Next base: position 182,092,740 of record CM066041.1, on the reverse strand, counting down.
GTTGCATGCAAGCTCTATTATACTAGATAAATCTTCTGGTGGTGAGGATGGGGCTCTGTATATGAGATTTAGGATGGTATGTTTGTTAGCTATAGTAACTAGGTCCATGTGTGTGGTACTCCTAGAGGAAAGTAGACTAAATTGAAGGTTAGTTCTTGAAAGAATGAGGACTCCACCTCCTCTTCGGTCGGTTCTGTGACATGTGTGTAATGAGTATTCTGGGGGAATGAGTTGGTTTATGAGGACATTGTCTGTGTCTGCTAGCCATGATTCTGTGACCAGGAGGATGTCTAAATTCAGTTTTGTGATGAGATCTGTAACGGCTGGCCACTTTTTACGTACTGAGCGAGCGTTGATGAGTGCACAGTTTAAGTTAGTATGTGAGGGAACAGGATTGGATTTGGAACTACTAATAGTGTTAAGGGAGATATATAGTAGGTGAGAGTGCCTAATATGGTGTGGATGTGGAGCTGAGTGATGGTAGGAGGAATGATATCTTCTTCCTAGTCCATGCAATATGGGGATATTGTGTGAGGTGGGAGAGAATGCTGCTGTATTTTGAGTGGTGTTAGTTAACAGATAGAGGCTAACTAATGCAAGTAGAGAGATAGCCATGGTTACAACAATGGAAGGATACAATGTAGAGTAATATGGGTCAGTGGAAACAGTAAATGCAGATTATATCTGGTCAGGGTACAGAGCAGTGGTAGTAGGCAAACAATTGTATAATAGCAAGGCCTATCTAGGAGGAACAATGTACTCTGTTAACAAGATACAGTAGCAAATCTTAATTCAAGGGAGATCTGTTTGTAACAGAGTAACAAGGTGTGAAATACTATCGGGTATATTCAGGTCTACTGTTACCTTACAGATGTCGTAGCAGTGGATCAACTAGGCTAGTTGTTAGGGTAAATCAGAGTCTCAGGTTATCAATCTGATACTTTCGTGACGCGGGAGACTGCTTCTATTTCAGGTGAGAGTTCTGGCTTCGCTCGTGGAGTTGCTGACGTGCCACTGCCTAAGGGCCACGCCAAAGGGCCCTCTGGTGAGGCCCTCAGGCGCGGGCCCGCAAGGCGCGGGTGCGCTTGCCGGCGGTACCCTTTATAGAGGCCGCTGTGACCTCCCACAACCCCGATTGGGCTGGAGTGCAGGAGCGGGAAACCGATGCTCCCCCTGTGCTCTACCCCGACTGGGGAGCTTTGAAGATGGCTGCTGGATCTTTAAAAGGCTCTCTCCTATGGCGGAACTAGAAAAGGTACAAAGAAGAGTCACCAAAATGGTAAAGGGGATGGAAGGATACCTCTATGAGGAAAGACTTAAAAGGTTAGGACTCTTCAACTTGGAAAAGAGACAGCTGAGGGGTGATATGATAGAGGTCTATAAATTAATGAATGGAATGGGATAGGTCAACATAGATCAGTTGTTTACACCATCAAAAAGTAGAAAGACTAGAGGACATGCAATGAAGCTACAATGTAATCCATTTAAGACTAATAAGAGAAAATATTTTTTCACTCAATGCGTAAACAAACTCTGGAATTCATTACCGGAGGGTGTAGTAAAAGCTGTTAGTGTAGCTGGCTTTAAAAAAGGTTTGGACAAGTTCCTGGAGGAAAGGTCCATAAACCATTATTAAAAAGGACCCAGGTAATCCATTGCTTACTCCAGGACGAGCATTGTAGAACCTGTGCGGCTTTTGGGAAACTGCTAGGTACTTGTGACCCGGATTGGCCACTGTTGGAAACAAGATACTGGGCTTGATGGACGTTGGTCTGACACAGTATGGAATTTCTTACATTCTTATAAGTTTCAAGAGGGCAACCTTGGTGTTGGAAAAATAAAGAATGAGGGTAATAACATCATGTCTTAAAAATGGAGAGGAAGCTGTGTCAGTTATTACAACAGGAAAATATCTTTACAACATTCATGGTTATCCCATTGCTGAAATGTTGTACAAAACTGTAACTGCGCACTCATTCAATGATACCCGAAGTTATAGAAGAAAGGTTTATTGCTTTTCATATGACTTTAATATGCAAATCACGTTTAGGCAACCTTTATAAGAATATCTGAAGAAAGAAGCTGTTTACTTCATATGTTATATAGTTATAGCATGTATTTTTGTAAATTAAAAAATTGGGCAGGATAATTACTTAGGGTGGCATTTTTGAAGGCATTTACATGGGTAACTGCCTATGTTATCGGTGTAAATGCCTTAACCAGGATTTTCCAAATGCATCTACACAGGTAGTGCCTTTGCAGAATCCCAGTTACGTCACTAACGTGCCAAGATGCTATGCGGTTAGCATTGGGGCATGTTTGAGGTGTTCCGGGACAGAGCGGGAGCGGAGGAAAGGGCTAAGCGGGTAGCAGCAATTTTCGATGCTACCCACTTAGCCCTTCTGCGCCTTAAAATCAGGCAAGGTTTTTCCTCCCCAATATTTCAGGGGCAGGGGTAAGAGGGTAGCATCGAAAATCGCTGCTACCCGCTTAGCCTCGGTGGCTGCCGGCGTCTCCAACCAAACCGGAATTTTCACTTCCGTCACCGTGGAAGTGAAAATCCGGGTTAAGGGGGTCGGCAGGCAGGCTATGCACTGACGCAGCGCATAGCCTGCCCAAATGAAAATCAGGCCCTTAGGTTTTTGCTTTTTTATTATGAATTTAGCTTACACTGTTTCAGTAGTAGCTGAAGGTAGTCCCCGTGCAGTTAAACTATGAACAAAACAAAACTGAATTTGAACTAGTCATGTTTTGCTGGAAAAAAAAAAACATCACCATTATAAGGTGTGATTAATATACGTTATTTTACCAAGTTTCCTGTGGAATATATATGTGTGCTTTTTTCTCTCTGACTAATTTGCCAAGAAGTCCTGGTAGAGAAATTGTGTATGATTGTTTACATGCAAAGGATAGAGGATAGTTTTGTATAGGTTGTCTGGGTAAGGAATTGCTATGTTTAGATCAAGTGGGTTGAAAGTACATTAGTAGTTTATAAAAGGCTCAGCAAATGCAAACCTTTTGATAAAATACTGCATGTGTAACCTTACCAAGGATGCGTGTGTGTTTTGGTTCCATGCACAACAGGGAAAGTCACGTTGCAAAGGAGAGCCACACTGTCATGAGCAGCACCACATACATATATATATACAACGTGATTTTGCTATGTGTACGGCTGTCTTTATATCACAGTGTCTATGCTAAGGTTGGAAAAAGGAGCTTATTGTAAGCCTCTTTTACAAAGCAAAGATTGATGCCTATGTGCATTTATAAGACGGGCACCAGACCTATCCCCAGTAGTGCTCACAAATGCTCTCGCACAAATGTAGACCACATGCTCACACTGCAACTCTGCCCAACACCCCCCAGAAACATCTCGTATGTGCAGATGCATAAGAGTAAATCATTCTGTCTTTGCACTTTCTAAACATGGACAATTGCATATCAGCCATGTGTAAAACACACGTTGCACACAAAAAATGCTTTATAAAGGGCCACTTACACGCTTGGGAGATAATTATATAATGAGGTGCATAAGTCGTGTACTTTCCATGATTTACGCATGTGGATGAACACTTGTGTGTCTATTTAGGTGGCCACTGTTTTGAGAATATGCACATCAGGCCAATGGTGAGTATTTTGGCATGGTGGAGATGAAAGGCAGAGCTTAGGCAGGCCTAAATGTATGCATTTAAGTTATAAAATACTATGATTTACATGCGTTCTTTATAAATCTAGGCTTGCACATTCACACTAAGGGGTCTGTCTTCTAAGCATTTTCCCCATAGGCACAAAATTGGAAAAATCCTTTAGTCGACGGACCGCCAAGTCTAGGGCCTGCATAATTGCTCCTGCCTGGGTTTGGCGTGTGTATCGTACAACTTATGCCCCTATTTTATAAAGAAAAGTAGGCATGCGGTTTTCTTTAGAAAATAAGCGTGCTTTGGAACACACGTTAACCTAGGTGACCTTTATAAAATTATCCTCCATGAGGGTAATTTTATGAGAAGCCCCTAAGTATCAGGCGGCAACAATGTGGGTAAAGGTTAGTATTTGAATCATTTACGTATGTAAGTGGACACTGATGCATATAAATGACCTCTTGGAAAATACTGACTAGCGGGAAAATATGAGCATTGTTTGCATCATGCCTACTGTCACTGTTGGCTTGCACAAGGGGCAGAGATTGGAAGGAGTGTGGGTGCTGCAAGAAAGATCTCATATTGATCATAAAATACTAGAATTTAAGAATGTATTTGCAAAACAAGTAGGTGTAGTAATTCACACCAACTCTAGGGCTGATGGAAGTCATCGCACCTTAACTTGAGGCACACGTTCTGCCAATTACGCTAATATTTTACAACATCAAGTATGCACGGACTTGACTTTATAGAATACATATGTGAAAACCTTATATAGGCAGAAGTTTAAACGAATACCCTGATAGTGGTAGATTTTGTAAAGTTCCATATCCACAGAGAGATGATTAAGGAACCATCCTCCAAAATTCAAGCTCTTTTGCAAAGAGAGGTAGTTTTGAATGCCGAAGAGATAAGAACAATTTCTCCTTTCCCCCTCCAAAACCCTGTCCAAATGAGAAACAAACTGAAAACTGAATGAGCAGGTATAAACGCCAATGAGGAAATTTTCTGAGGTAAATGTTCATTGCTGTTCAATAAGATATGTATACTTTGAAGGGCTGCCAAAACCATGCCTAGGACATGCCTGCTTTACATTTTTCTCATGTTAGTACATCAGCCTCCAAGCATGTACACAGCTCAATGACTGGGCATTTGTTCTGCCCTCTTTTGGAAAACAGACTCCAGTGAATCTGAACGACCTTTGAGTCACTACTAACCTGGCAGGTAAGATCACTTTTCTGACTAGCAAAGACAAGCTCTGGCAACCTTCCATCAGCTTCTGAAGGGCCGAAGTGGAAGGGGGTATTCTGTAGGCTGGGGCTGATATGCACCCTCTGAATGACCTTGTCACGGAGTGCATTGGTTTTCTTTATTAAGAGTGGGGTGAAAACCGTTCTGCAGTGTATTTCATGCTTTGCTCTCTGCTCTGGGTGAAACTTTGAAACTACTCTCCGAGCTGTCTGAACTTCAGTTCATTTACAGAATCAGATTCTCTAGCTAGGAATTGGGTGTAAAAGAGATGACCCATCCAGATCCTGACAGACTTTACAAGGTTCCTTTTTTGGTAAATGCAGCTAGAGCTGAATTTGAAAGGACAGAAAATTTTCAGAACTAGAAGCAAAGCACCTGGAAATTTTATATCCTGATAAAGATAAATTAAATAGCCAGGTCTTAAGATAGGGAATGAGGTGAAGAAATGAAGTCTTGTAATGAGGCTTAAGGACAACTATCCAGAGGGTCGCCATGAGTCAACACCGACTCGATGGCACTTAACAACAACAACAATGGTCTTAAGAAGGCACATTAGCCAACTTCACTTATAACATTAAGCATTAAACTCCGCCCCATTTCATTGGACTCCCGCTTTTCAAACTTTCTCTAGGATTTCTGAGGCATGTTCTCCAGCACTGAAGTATTAGAATAGAAAATATTTGGAAAACTTAATCTGTTATCAGAATAGATTTTCACAATCAGTCTTTTAAAAATGTAAATAGCCCATATTAAAATCAGGGTCTCTGTGGTGCTAAATGTAAACTTTCCTGGCCCACGACACTTCCTTTTGACATTAGAATTTAACACCAGAGTGTTAGATTTATAGCTTTGGAGTACATAGCCCTTTGAAGGTAAATACAATCATTTTAGAAGCTCTTTTTGTGATTTGGACATCTAAAAATGGGCATTCAGAGGGGAAAAGCACAAAGATGTCCCCGATGCCATTTTAGAAAGCCCAAAGATACAGATGTTGACATGATCATGTCCAAGTTGGTTGGGGGCATGGCAGGGGTGGTTTGGTAGAGATAGACATACACACATGATTTCAGACCAACGCTGTGGTCTGAAATCGCCACTGAGGATGCCCATGACTATACCTGCTCCAAGGCATGAATAGGATCCATAAAGATGCTCGTTTCTCAAAACTAACAACAGTACAATGAAGAGGGCAATGCCTGTTCATGCCATTGATACTTTTCCTTCCTCAAAGATACCCACAACTATATAAGACATGTATTTTTCCAGGCACCCGCACTACGACACGTCCCCATTTGCAAAATGCCAGGCCTGAAATATGCAACGGGGATAAATCTTTTTATTCCCCCCTCCCCCCCCCCCCCCAGTTTTAACAATCCATTGAACTGTTACAAGGACACTATAAGCTAATCTTAACATATCCACATATTTTAAGAAAAAAGACATGATAAACAGTGCACATCATAGGGAGGCCTGGAACTATATAACAAAAGCAAAGCAACCCTTTTTAACTATTCCCATTCCAAAAAGTAAAGAAGTCAAAAGAAAACGCCCAAGAAATCAGAAAACAATAATAAGAAAACAAATCATTTGCTCTGCAAGTAAAGCTGCAGTTGAGTAGGATCCAGAAAAACAAAATGTTTACCCTGACGGAGCATCAGACACTTGAAGGGGAAGTTAAGAAAAAAAGAAGACCCCATATCTACAACCTTAGGCTTTAACTCCAAAAAGCCCATTGGGTAGCTCTAGCTACGTCAGGAAAGAAAATAAATTGCAATATAGCATTCTTCTCTACAACAGAATAAAAAATAGCTAACAGAGTAGCACACGTTGAGATCTCGTCCAGAGAAGATTTGATATATGCAGAAACATCTAAACTGTACCCCTGACACCCCTAGGCAGATAGTAAATGTTAGCCACTTTAAAAGTGTCTGCTCCAGGAAATAACAGAACCTCTTTTAAGTATTTCTTCAATAAGATTAAGGAGGCCAGATAACGGGTGTAAGGAAAATCCAAGAATCTTAGATTCCTAGATCTAAAAATGTTTTCCATGATTTCTAATTGTTGGTGAATTAGATAACTATCCTTAACAGCAGAAGCCATAGCTGAGAGGACACCCTCTGTACCTGATGATCCCACTCAGCAAATTTGAGCAGCAAACTTATCTACAGTTTCTTGGGAAAAACAGACAATTCTGACAGAGACTCTAGACCTGCAGCCTCAATTCTAGAGTCCAAATGTCCTTTAAAATAACTTCCAAGTCTTTTGGGGTGGCTGCAGACAAGGAGTGCACTGAAGGAGATGGCAAGCAAGTCAGTATCTAGGCATCTTCACCTCTCCTAATCCAACTCCAGAGACCCCACTAAAGTAGAACGAATCCTCTCGAGAGCTGCATTGGGGGATCGGGATAAACTCTTTCACAATCAGGAGGGAATCCAGAGCCACCTCCAAAGAAACAATAGAATGAGAGGGTAGGGTCTGTGAGCCCAGAATGAACAAGGAGTCACTCAGGGATGATGTACTCACAGGAGAAGAAGAGATAACCCTCTGGACATGCAAATCCCTTGGAACAACAGACTTAGCTGCCTTTTCCATATCAAACTGATGACCCTTCTTCTGTTTTCCCATAGAGGGATAGATAGAAAAAAAGCCCTATCACTCCTGCTCCGTGCTCCTCGTGACTCCAAAGGGGATTCTAAGGATCAGAACCTGCCCTTGGGACACGCCCCTTTGAATCACACCCTGGGGCTCATGCCCGCAGTCATGTACCACGGTGGGGCCTGGCTCTTTATAGGCCCTTTCCCAGGCAGCCAAATGCCCCAAATCCTGATCATTTTTGACCACATAATTTCAGCTTTAATTTAACAATTTGTATGTCCAGAATTATGCGTTCAATTACCCTGATTTATGTTCTTAATATTGATCCAAATAATGATAGAAACCACCAACCTTTCTTTTATTCTTAAACAAATTCTTTAAATGTGATGCATCATCATTATAGAATCTAACAATAAATGTCTATTTTAACCCCCACCCTCCCACTGATGCCTTCCGGTAGCTAGAATCATGGGAAGTCCCCATGTAAAAGCAACTAGCTATAGTGACCATTTTTTAACCCAAAAATGCAATACATTGGGGGGAAGGAGGGGGATGGCTATACTAAATCCAATTGAAAATGAGTTAGGCTGCCTTTACTTTGAATACAAATTTACAAGCAGATAAAATAAAATTATTATAGACGTTCCATACTGAACTAGCTCATCCATGGACTTGTATAAAGTCTTTGTAGTATTCATATATTATTCTTTAAGTAACCTTTCTGACTAAGAAAAGCCAATTATTTGTATAATTTAACAAGCAGGAAAAGTAGTTGACCTATTAGTTACATAGACAGAAATGCAATTGCTGACATAAGTTTGCACTGATTAATCTGAAGTAAACAGTAGGTTATTACTAGTTAACTTACACCAGTATGGGTAGCTGAGAATGGACTTGACTCACTGGGTATTCTGTTCCTTTTCTTATGGCTGGTGTGAAGATCACACTGGAGAGATTAACCAAAGCATGACTCGGGACACCTACTGCTTGGAATGCCATTATGCTTTCAGTAGAGCTGGAGAAAAATATCTCCCCGCCATCCCCGATCCTCGCTACAGAGCAATAAGATGGCAATAAAAATACTTTACTGTCAGCTGCAAGGAGGCAACGAGGGACAGCCATGGTAGTTTGTTGTCAAAATGAAAAATGGTTCAGTGCAAAAGGTCTCATTGTGGGATGCTAACAATCAAGGTTCACTAAGTCAAGCATTTGACAAGCAACTTTGGTCTCACTGTTAAACAGCACTTAATACTATCCCACCCCCATAATTCCCGCTGTTTAACAGTCATGCAATCAGGACCGAGCAGTGGCATGATGCTTTTTTGGAAGGAGGGGAAATGAGCCATATGTCATGCATTTCTTTAAAATGAAATGCCTCCCTTAGCATCCAAGCAAAATAAAAATATTTCAAAAGGAAGGATAATTGCAATCACTTTCTGGCTTGATTCACCATTAAGATTCATGTCTGGGATACAATAAGCAGTGCAGCATCTCCTGAGGAGGTGAATTAGTGGTGAAATTCCAAGACCCCAACTACCCTCCTTCCACTGGGGAAACATGATCAAAGTGAGGGGGGAGAACATGTGGAGAAGCAGGAGGAAGAGTCCAGGGCCAGCCCTAGAGTTGGCTCAAGGTGTTGGTGCCCTAGGCAAACCTTAAGTCTTACAAACCTCCCCTTTCAACTGTCAAACTCTATTGTTTAGCTTTGAATTTCCTGCTCTTTGCTGACCCCTGACCCCCAGAAATTGCCACCCTAGGCAACTGCCTGGTTTGGCTTCTGGTTGGCCCAACCCTGAAAGAGTCTTTTTTAACCTTGTATGTGGTTAGACTCCAATCCTGAGGCAAAGATGATAATACCTGTAGCTATTCAGCATTAAAAGTTTGGACTTTCTGCTTTAATGCGAGCAGCAAGGATGTTGGAAAAGTGCAAAAGTATTTAAGTATTCCAAAATAAAGCTGCCCTGTTCCTACCCCCTCCCCTTTATGATTCAACTCCAGCTTTTTATAGGCCCAAGTACAATCAAACAAGTAGCCAAATATCTATTACTGAATTGGGTCTCAGTATCAAGACAGTTCATTCATTACTGACTGCAAAAATTGCTTGAAGATACAACATCAAAAATCTAGAGAATAAAAGGGACTAACTTTCCAAATAATTCACTGAGGAATCATATTGTGTTTGTTTTAAAAAATGACATATTTTTCTACCCAAAAAACGAAGATGAAATATGCTTTAATAGTGAAATATGAAGAAGCCATCTTCATCACATTTTTTGGTGTGAATTTGATCTGAAATCCTTTAACAGGCTTGGCTAAGTAATATGAACATTATGGACGTTCCTTGGCTTGGACAGATTATGATGTGGCAGTCGATGTGATGCTGGTATTATTGCAATGTACAATGTACTTTGTTCATCAAATACATAGGAGGAAGCAGTATGCTTTGCTTTCACATGACATCCCAGATCAGTTAAAAAAATATAGCAGTTATTGCAGAATTAGAAAAGGTACAGAGAAGAGCGACAGAAATGGTAAAGGGGATAGAAGGATACCCCTAGGAGGAGAGGCTTAAAAGGTTGGGGCTCTTCAACTTGCAAAAGAGACCCCTGAGGGGAATATGATAGAGGTTTATAAATTAATGAGTGGAACGGGTAACATAGTATATGACGGCAGATAAAGACCATCATGGTCCATCTAGTCTTTCCAGCAAGGTGGCAAGAGTAGGTGCACCTGCCACTCCCCATGCCTTTGTTTAGGGTGTACCCACCACTCAACACAGGTCACCCCTATTTGTTGAGATAGCAGAGAGAGTTAAGGTTATTCTGATTTTATCCTGTTGCTATAAAGGGATCTACTGTGTCTGTCCCATGCCATTTTGAATTCTGTCACTGTATTTGCCCCCACCACTTCCATCCTGAGAGCATTCCAAGCATCCACCACCCTTTCAGTGAAAAAGTATTTTCTAATGTTGCCTTTCAGTTTACCCCCTTGCAGCCAGGGGTAGCCCAAGCAGGGTGTGGGGCCATGTGCGGAGACTTGGTGCAGGGCCTCTTTTGCATAAGGGGCCTCATTTGCATAAATATTTGCATAATGCTACCATACACTAACTTTTAGTAAACATGCCTCTTAATGAGTGTATGGATAAAGAAAGACTAAAAGATTTCTACATTACTATAATCCAGTGCCAACCGCCAGGCACATTAGAAACTACTACAAACACTGCCCACTTAAAACATATAGCAAACCTGCCGTATCGTAACAGCACTACCAGGACTCACAAAGCACCAGGCCCTACCTATCAAATGGCAACACTGCAAATATTAAACCAATACATTTCAGAGAATAACAATACATGACCTACTGGGGAAAGAGAACAAGTGGCAATGTCAAATAGGAATTACATAAACTCAGTTATACATGCAGAACATAGACCATCACCAAACAAGGAATCACAATTTAGAAACAGGAAGACAATAATAAAATTGGGAACCCCAAAAGCCAAACTTGGAATGTACAACAACACTGTAGAAATAAAACTATAAATTAATTTCCTCTTGTACTAAACAAAGCACAGACATTGGAGTGGAGGAGTGGCCTAGTGGTTGGGGCAAGGCACTTCGGGCCGGAAGGTCAGGGATTCAAATCCCACTAGAGGACAGCAATCTTGGGCCGGAAGGACTGGGGTTTCTAGTCCCACAGGTGCTCCTTGTGGTCTTGGGCAAGCCACTTAACCCTCCATAGCCCATGCTCCCTGTAAAATAGTTCTCTGTGTGCTGTGCTTTCCTGTCTAATCAATGTGTTTATACCTCAAAAATTTCCTGTCATGATTTGACAATTTCCAATCTGTAATCAAACCGCTGCTGATCGCTGGAAGTAGCGGTATACAAATGTATATACTAAATAAATAAATGATGCACATTTCCCAAAGCTGACATATTCCAGTTAATAAATTCAAAATAAAGAGATATCTTTCTACCTTTTGTGCATTTTTTTTCATTTGCAATTGCTCCAGCCACTTTCTTCTGGTTTCTTTGCGTCTTCTGCTAACTCTCCATCATCTGCTGTCCATTTCTCCTTTCTTCTCTCTTCTAGGTTTTTTTTTCCTTTCTCTCTGTACATCTGCTTTAACATACTAATCTTTCTTCTTTTGCTCTTTCCTTGTTCCTATTTCATCCACTCAAATTTTATCCCTCCATCCTCAATCCCCATTTACTCTCCCAATACCCGGCCAATTGTAGATTTTTCTTCCCTCCCACACAAAATATTTTTCCCCTCTCCATTTCACTCTCCCAGCTCCATCCCATTCTAATCCTCCCCCAACATCAGCTCCCTTCTAGTTCCAGCCCCACCCAGCACCCACTCCCTTCTAGTCCTCGCATCAGCCCATTTCCAGTCCTAGCCCCCCCATCAGCCCATTTCCAATCCTATCCTTCCCTCACCATCAGCCCATTTCCAGTCCTAGCTCCCCCATCCATTTCCAGTCCTATCCGAGTCCCTCCATCAGCTCATTTCCAATCCAAGCACCCCATCAGCCCATTTCTAGTCCTTTCCTAGCCCCACCATCAGCCCTTGTGAAATCCTAGCTCCCCTCCACTCAGTCCATTTCCAATCCAAGCCTCCAATGAGCCCATTTCAATCCAAGCCCCCAGCACAGCCCATTTCCTATCTTAGCACCCCCAACAGCCCATTTCCAGTCCTATCCTAGCCCCTCCATCAGCCCATTTCCTGTCCTAGCTCTCCCCCACCACTCAGCCCATTTCCAGTGCTAGCTCCCTCCCCTCACAGCCTATTTCCATTCAAAGCCCCCTCCCCATCAGCTATTTGCAGTTCAAGCCCCCCCTTCCACTCAGCCCCTTTTCTATTCCAAGCCCCCCTCCCCATCAGCTATCTGCAGTTCAAGCACCCCTTCTACTCAGCCCATTTCCATTCCAAGCCCCCGTCCCCATCAGCTATTTGCAGTTCAAGTCCCCCCTTCCACTCAGCCCATTTCCAGTACTAGCAACCGCCCCAGCCCATTACCTGTCCTAGCCCCCATAGCCCATTACCCGTCCTAAGCCCCCCCATCACCCCATTTTGTCATAGCCCCCCAAAGCCTATTACCAGTCCTAACCCCCCATCAGCCCACCTCCAGTCCTAACCCCCCAACACCCTATTTCCAATCCTAGCCCCCCCATAGCCCATTACCATTCCAAGCCCCTGTCCCCATCAGCTATTTTCAGTTCAAGTCCTCCCTTCCACGCAGCCCATTTCCAGCACTAGTAACGCCCAGCCCATTACCAGTCCTAGCTCCCGATAGCCCATTACCAGTCCTAAGCCTCCCATCACCCCATTTTCAGTTTTAGCCCCTCCCATAGCCCATTACCAGTCCTTACCCCCCATCACCCCATTACCAGTCCTAACCCCCCTCCCCCATCAGCCCAGGGAAACCTTAAAAGAAAAAAGAAACTTGCTGCTGCTGCCGCCGTGGCAGCAGCAGAATGAAGTGTCTCCTGCAGTCGTGTCTCCCGCGGGCCCCCCCCCCCCCCCAGCTGCCCGGCAGGGCCCGCCTCAATCACTCTCCTCAGTGCGGCTTTCAGAGGCGCGAAGGGAGAGTTTCTCTTGCGACTCTGTTAAGCTCACCGGGGCTAATGGGAAATTTCCCATCAGCCCCAGCAGGCTTAAGAGAGCTGCGAGAGGGACACTTTCCCTTTGCGGCTCTGAAAGCCACGCCAAGGAGAGTGATTGAGGCAGGCTCTGCCGGGCAGCCGGGGGGGGGGGGGGAGGGGGCCCTGCGGGAGACACTTGACTGCAGGAGACACTTCATTCTGCTGCTGTCACGGCGGCAGCAGCAGCAAGTTTCTTTATTCTTTTAAAGTGGCTGATGGGCAGAATATTGTTTGCGCGGAGCCCCCTGAAACGCGGGGCCCTGTGCAAACAACATTCTTGCTCAGTGGACAGGCCGGCCCTCCTTGCAGCTTCATGTTATGCCCTCTAGTTTTGCAGCTTCCCCGTCTTTAAAAAGATTTGTTTGTTCATTAATGCCCTTTAAGTATTTAATGGTCTGTATCATATCTCCTCTGTCCCTCCTCTCCTCTAGAGTATACATATTTAGGTCAACAAATCTCTTCTCATGTCTTCTAGCGCAGGCAGCAAATCATTTTGGTTGCCTTCCTCTGAACTGTTTCCAGTCTTTTTATATCCTTTGCAAGATATGGTCTCCAAAACTGAACACAATATTCCAAGTGAGGCCTCACCAGTGACTTGTATCGTGGCACTAGTACCTCCTCCTTTCTGCTGGTAATTCCTCTTCTGGCTTTGGCCATCGCATTGTTATACTGTTTCGCCACCTTGAGATCCTCAGAAACAATCACTCCGAGGACCTTCTCCTGGTCTGTGCACACCAACCTCTTGCCCCCTATCACATACAATTTCCTTGGATTTCTGCATCCCAAGAGCACGACACTGCACTTCTTCACATTAAATCTTAACTGCCAAGCATTAGATCATTCTTCCAACTTGATTAGATCTTTCCTCATGTTATCCACTCCTTCAGGAAAGTCAACTCTGTTGCAAATTTTCGTGTCATCTGCAAAAAGACAGACTTTTCCATTCAGTCCTTCAGCATTATCACTCAAAAATACATTGAAATAGTACCGGTCCCAGGACCGATCCCTGGGGCATGCTACTAATAACTTTCCTTTCATCCGAGTGAGTTCCACTTACCATCACCTTTTGTTGTCTGTCAGTCTCACCAATTTCTGATCCAGTTCACCACCTTGGAACCCATCCCCAGACTGTTCAGTTTATTGATAAGCCTCCTATGAGGAACAGTATCAAAGGTTTGCTGAAATCTAGGTAGATCACATCCATTGCATGCCCCTGGATCTAGTTCTCTGGTCACCCAGTCAAAGAACTCAATCAGATTGGTTTGGCATGATCGTTCTTTGGTAAAACCATGTTGCCTCAGAACGTGCTACCTGTTGGTTTTGAGAAAGCCCACTATTCATTCTTTCTTTCATGAGCACCTCCATTACTTTTTCTGCCACCAAGGTAAGGCTTACTGGCCTGTAGTTTGCCACTTCTTCCCTATTACCCCTTTTGTGAAGAAGTACAACATCAGCCCTTCTCCAGTCCTGTGGAACTTTTCCTGTCTCCAAGGATCTATTAAAAACATTCTTTAACGGACCTGCAAGAACCTCTCTGAGCTCTTTCAGTATCCTGGGATGTATCCCATCTGGTCCCATGGCCTTGTTCACTTTCAGTTTTGCAAGCTGTTCAAACACACCATCTTCTGTGAATGATGTGGTATCTACACCATTCCCATTTGTATATTTGTCAGTCACAGGTGGTCCTTCTCCAGGATTTTCTTTAGTAAAATCAGAACAGAAATATTTGTTTAGCATTTTTGCTTTTTCAATGTCACTTTCCATGAATCCATTCTCAGCACTTTTGAGTCTTGTAATTCTACCTCTGATCTTCCTCTTCTCCTGAATATACCTGAAAAAAGTTTTGTCATCACACTTTAGATCTTTAGCCATCTTTTCTTTTGCCTTTGATTTTGCTATCCTTATTTCTCTTTTTGTCTCTTTTAGCTTTATCCTGTATTCTTTTCTGTGTTCCTCTGTTTGCGAACTTCTGAATTTTGTGAAAGCTGTGTTTTTTGTATCTATTTGCACAGAGACTTCTTTGGAGAACCAAATAGGTTTCCTTTTCCTCTTGTTTTTATCTATTTTTCTTACATATCTGCTCCTTTTATTGCCTCCTTTAGTTTATCCCACTGCAGTTCCATTTCCCTTACCTCCTCGTACCCTGCCAATTCCTTCTTCAGGCATTTGGCTATTTTACTGAAGTTAGCATTTTTGACATCTAGGATTTGAGCTTGCTGTGTGATTGGACTCTGTCTTGGCTTTTATCTCAAACTACACTGTGTGATGATTGCTGCTGCTCACATGGGCAGTCACCCAGACATTTGACATGCTATCTCCGATGGTGAGTACTAAATCCAGCATCAAACTTTCCCTGGTCGGTTCCATCACCATTTGTCTAAGATGGGAGAGTTAGAATATATAGCACTAAATGAAAGGTTAGATATGATTGGAATATCAGAGACATGGTGGAAGGAGGACAACCAGTGGGACACTGTGATACCTGGGTACAAACTATATCGTAATGATAGAGCTGATCAAATTGGTGGAGGGGTTGCGCTCTATGTTAGAGAGGGCATTGATTCAGAAAGGATTAAAGTTTTGCAGGAAACAAAATCTGCTGTAGAATCTATATGGATTGAAATTCCATATAAAAGGGGGAAGGCGATGGCAGTGGGGGTGTACTATTGAGCACCTGGCCAGAATGACCAAATGGATGATGAAATGCTCAAAGAAATCAAGGAAGCTAACAAAAGTTACAGCGTAGTAATAATAATGGGTTTTTTTTTTTTTTTTTTTTTTTTTTTTTTAAACTTTTATTTTCATTTTGCAACAAACAAAAGAAACAACACACCAAAGGAGACAAAACAAGTATACAATAAGGAAAAGTAAACCCAAGTACCCCCCACCCCCACGCTTCTTCTCTAGCTGATTATGTCAGCATGTGGGCGCTTCCAAACAACAGTGATTATACATCAAAACAATCAAAAGAGTATCTACGATACAGAATAATCATGGGACAGAGATATATACAAATTTAGACAGTCAGATGAGAGCATTTAGCAGAATGTACATAGTCATTGAGCATCTTCCATTTAGACCGATGATGAGGAGTCTGAATGGGGGAAGCAAACATACGAGGTATTTGTTCATATTTACTGTAGAGACAGACATGATTCCACCATTCATTGGGGCTCAGATGGGAGCTATTTTTCCAGTATTTCGTAATTAGGGAAATAGCAATGCCAAGCATAAAGTCCAAAAGGAAGTAAGCCGTTTTTGGAAGAGAGGGGATCCCTGCAGCTGAGCGAAGTCCCACTATCCTCCAAGAAAGGGGCTCTTGAAAGTGTAAAATAGACTGGATACGACCCCAGACCCGACGCCAGTAATACTGTAGCGCGGGACATTCATACATAACATGAGGTAGTGAACCAATGGCCGCATGACATGTCCAACAACTATTGCCCTGAGTAGTGTTCCATTTGGCTAATCTGTCAGGAGTGTAAAAACACCGGTGGGCAAGAAAGAAGAGTGTCTGAGTGAGTGAGGCGGATCGGGAGACCCGTGTCACTCTACTCCAGACAAGGCTCCATTGCTCCGGGGTCAAAGTCACATGCAATTCTCTCTCCCATGCTTTCTGCGCTATAGGGGTATCTCTAGTTATAGCATTACATAAGGTTTTGTAAAAATTGGATGCCACACCCGATGAACAACCGATAGATCGGATAGTCTCCGACCAACCTTGTGTAGGGGAGGCCGATGGCGGGAGCACCTTAGCACTCCGAAGGCAATGCTGAAGTTGCACCAACTGAAAGTAGTGTTTCGCTGGGAGACCAAATTCAATTTGCAATTCACTAAAAGTTTTCCAGCGACCATCATGGAACAACTGACTAGGAATCCAAATGCCCCTAGTGTACCAGGGGCTCCACGCCATCGGCTTATTTTGTATTCGAAATCGAGTATTGTACCAAAGTGGGAGCTTGTCTAACGGACAGAGTCGGGAGTCTAAAGATTGCATAAGAGTATTAAAGGCACCTAAGGTGTCTAAAAGCATTGGTGGATAGTGGGAGTCTGATGGGAGAGTCATACCAGGGAGAAAAGTAAGAGGAATCGGTTTGCAAAGGTCCTCTTCTATGTCTAGCCACACAGGTCTACTCGGTACTGGATCTTCCAGCCAACGAGCGCCTTGTTTGAGAAGAAAAGATTGATGATACTTCAGGAAATCAGGGAATCTGACACCCCCATTTTCCTTATCTGCTTGCAGCTTATGTTTCGCTATCCTAGGTGTCTTGTTTTGCCACAAGTATCTAGTCAGAAGGCCCTCTATATCTTTATATATACGTCGAGGTAAGAGACAGGGCAACATTTCTAAAATATAATTCACTTTCGGAACAATCATCATTTTTATAGTTTCTAATCGACCCCACCAGGTAAGTGATAAAGGAGTCCAACGGTGAGTAAGCGCCCGGACTTTAGAGGTTAAGTCCTTGGCATTGAAGGAGATAGTGTCTTCCAAAGGAGAACAATAGTGAACCCCAAGGTATTTGACCATGCGAGGTTGCCATAAAAAGGGGAAGGGTTGCATATCGGCCTGATGAAGCAAAGGATTTAATGGAAAGGCTACCGACTTGGTCCAATTTATCTTATAACCGGACAGTTGTGAGTATTTATCAATTTGCTCTAGGACAGCCGGTACTGAGTCTATAGAGACAAAAAGCATAAGGTCATCAGCATACGCTGAAATTTTGATTTCCCTATGGGTGAAGGGGACTCCATGAATCTCCGCCGATTGCCGGATTAGTAAGGCCAAGGGTTCAAGTGCAAGATCGAAAAGAAGTGCCGCGTTGAAGGGGAAAAGGCTGAGACTTTAAAGCATTGGCACATATACTGGCTGTAGGCTGTGCGTACATGGTGCGAAGACAACGGAGAAAACCTTCCCCGAATCCGTACCAGCGGAGGACTGCAAACAGGAAGGGCCACTCTAAACGATCAAAGGCCTTCTCGGCATCAAGTGAGAGGCCAACAAATGGGCGATCAAGATTAACTGCGGTAGTCAGTACATGGCATAGAGTCCGAGCATTGTCAGCAGTTGATCTACCAGGAATGAAACCGCATTGATCTGGGTGTATTAAGGTAGACATCCTATCAGAGAGCCGGGTGGAGAGAATGGTGGCAAATATTTTATAGTCCGCGTTTAGGAGGGAAATGGGACGATAATTAGCTGTTAGTTGCGGGTCTCTCCCCTCTTTCTCAAAAACTACTACATTTGCCATTGAAAAGGACCCAGAAGGAGAACCCTCCTCGGCCAGAGCAGAAAAATAAAGTTTCAAAACTGGAGCTAAGTCAGCGTGAAAGGTTTTGTAGAATTCAGCAGGGAGACCGTCTGGGCCTGCGACTCGACCTGAGGCACATTTCTTGATAGCAGAATGAATTTCTGAGACAGTAAATGGTGTGTCCAAGGCCACTCTATCTTCGTCAGATAGGGTCGGTCTTTGTACCCCTGAAAGTAAGCGTTCAAATACTTCTGGCTCAAAATCACATTCAGATTGATAAAGCCGAGTATAAAAATCACGAAAGAGTTCTAAGATTTCGGTATCTTTAGTGACCAAGCCCCCCCCCGATGGATTACGGAGGGCGGTAACACGCTTGGCTTCTTTTTGACCTTTTAGGGCATTTGCTAATAATTTGCCAGCACGGTTATTTTCCCGATAATATAACCCTTGTTGTGATTCAATATTTTTAACAGCAGCAGTGTACAAAAGCTGATTATATTGAAAACGCAAGCGTTGTAAACGGAGTAAAATACATGGGTCAGTACGGGACGTGAGGAGACGCTCCCCAGCTTGTATCTGCTGCTCTAGAATCAGCAAATGCTGCTTTCTTTGTTTCCCCTGCCGAATTTGATAGCTAGTTATAGTTGCGCGGATAGATGCTTTAAAACCCTCCCACCAAGCCCAGCTCGCTGTGTCATGGGGTGAGTTAAAATGAAAATAATCTTGGATAGCGGCCTTTATATCAACCTGAAAATCCTTTTGACCTAGTAGGGATCTATCAAAAAACCAAGCTCGGGGAGAATCATCCCGCGCAGTGACATGTAATGATAAAGATATGGCAGCATGATCTGAAATATGAAGAGGATGAGTCCTAGCCGTGTCCACTTGAGAAATCAGTGCTTTGGAAATGAGAAAGAAATCTATTCTAGATTGAGAGTGATGGGGGGCAGAAAAGAAAGTAAACTCTAAGTCGGAGGGGTGAAGCAGCCTCCATATATCTACCAGCGCAAGATCTTGCATCAGAGCTGTAAGGGTAGCAAGACTCTTGGGTGGACTACTCGTTCTAGGCGGCTGTCTATCTATCAGAGGGTCTAACACTTGATTAAAATCACCACCAAGTATTAATGGAGTATTGGCAGAGGCCTGTGCCAACTGCGCAATACTTGCATAGTAAGCAGGGTTGTCCACATTCGGGGCATAAATGCAAATACACGTGAATTCACTATCTCCAACCTTAAGGTGCACACGGGCCCATCTACCCTCCTTGTCAGCGCTAGTATCAATTACAGTAGCTTGCAAAGATTTCTTAACCAGAATGGCTACCCCGCACCGTTTGGAAACGGCGGGAGAATAGGCAGCCACCATGTAAGGCTTAGCATTGAGTTTCAGTGTTTCAGCAGAGTTTAAGTGCGTTTCCTGAAGAAACGCTAAATCAGCATGCTCATGGCTAAGATAGCTAAGGATTTTCTTTCTTTTGATTG
This sequence comes from Ichthyophis bannanicus, assembly GCA_033557465.1. Classification (NCBI taxonomy): domain Eukaryota; kingdom Metazoa; phylum Chordata; class Amphibia; order Gymnophiona; family Ichthyophiidae; genus Ichthyophis; species Ichthyophis bannanicus. The sequence continues at coordinate 182,072,878 of CM066041.1, read as the reverse complement.
GACTATTAATGCCTTATACGTTGAGTGATAAGATTTTACATAAGGCCATTCAGAAGAGTTAAAAATTCTGAGCATGATAACGCACATAATTTCACAATGTCCCTCATAGTGACTGTAGCTGGCTGTACATATGGCATAAAAGAAAATAAGCTTAGATAATACAATGAAGCGCCCCACATTAAAAAAGAAAAACCGCTGCGCGGTAGAGAAGAAGCAGAACCCCAAAAATTACTGGCGACCATGTGTCTGCGGGGAGAAGCCCCAGAGAAGGCCGAAATTGAAATAACACATAACCTGTAGGACTGTGCGTGCTCCGAATCCGACCGAGGCACACATCATGGAGGAATAGGAGACCAAAAACAAAAAAGTCATAGAAAGAAAGAAAGAAAGTCCAGGTAGTCTCTGTGCTTGACTATGACCGCCGCATCGGGCCCCTCAAAATGGCGGACAGAGCCGGCAAATAAAAGTCCAAGTCTTTGGATTAGCGCATCTGCTCTGCTTCTTTGGAGTCTAAAAATGTTGATAGTAGATCAGGATCTTCGAATGTCCTGGTTTGGTTGTGGAGAGTCACTCGGAGCTTCGCTGGATACAACAGGCCAAAGCGAGCCTGTAGCTGTTGAAGTCGAGGGCGAAAAGCAAGGAGTTTCTTCCGACGGTCAACGGTAGGCTTTGCCAAATCAGGGAAGAAGGAGACTTTGTGACCTTCAAATTCCAAATGATGGTTCGCCCGGGCAGCATTTAAAATTTGTTCCACTTGTTGATATCGTAGCAAGCGAAAGATAATAGGCCGGGGGGTCGTTCGGTTGAGCGCCATGTGGGTAGGAACACGGTGTGCACGATCGATTTCCAGTTCTCTATGAAAAGTGATCTTCAGCAAGGAGGGAAGAGTTTTGAGCAGGAATTCTCTCATATCTCCCGCTTCCACCCCCTCCGGTATTCCAATGAGCCTCACATTGTTGCGACGGGCTCGATTATTGCTATCTTCTAACTCCTTTTGAAGATTCTGTATCTGGCGCTCAGCCTTGTCCAGTGTGCCCAAGCGCACCGCGTGCGAGTCGAGGACCCCCGCCATATTGTCCTGCCGTAATGAGAGACTTTCAAGTCGGTCCTGGAGCACTCCAAAGTCTTCTCGCATGGCTCGAAGCGCTTCTCCATTGGACTGCACCAATTCCTTCACGCCGCGTATTTCCTCTAAAATCTCCAGGTGCATTTCGGGGTTTTCCCGAAATGGAACCATCTTCTGTGGGGAGGACACCTCCGTTTTGGAGCGTTTTCCGTGAGAAGAAGAAGGAGACCCGAAGTCCAAGCGCGCTGGTTTATGGGCCGCCATCCCCCCCGAGGTACCCCGGTCAGCCCGGAGCGAAATAGTAAGTTTGTATAGGTATTAAGTCAGGATTCTAAGTAGGCCTCTCGGGAGCTTCAGCGCGAAGCGTCTTACCCGCTGGACATCAGGCTCCGCCCCCCAATAATGGGTGATTTCAATTACCACGGTATCGACTGGATCAGTGTCACGTCAGGACATGCTAGGGAGATAAAGTATCTAGATGAAATAAATGACTGCTTCTTGGAGCAGCTGGTTCATGAACCGACCAGAGGGGAAGCCATATTAGACCTAGTCCTTAGTGGAACACCAGATCTAGTGCAAGAGATAAGGGTGTTGGGGCCACTTGGCAATAGTTATCATAGCATGATCGCCTTTGATTTAATTAGTGGAGGAGGGATAGTAAGGAAATCCACAGTACTACCTTTTAACTTTCGAAAGGGAGACTATGATAAAATGAGGAAACAGTTAAGAAAAAACTAAAAGGAGCAGTTGTGAAGGTTAAAGACGTACATCAAGCTTGGGTGTTGTTGAAAAATACTATCTTGGAAGCCCAGACCAGCTGTATTCCACGCTTTAAGAAAAGTGGAAGGAAGTCCAAAAAACTGCCAGCATGGTTTAAAGGTGAGGTCAGAGAGGCTGTTGTTGCCAAAAAAGCATCTTTCAGGAAATGGAAAAAAGAGCCAAACAACGAAACCTGGGAACAGCACAAGCACTGGCAAGTCAAATGCAAGGCATTGATAAGGCAGGCAAAGAGAGAATTTGAAAAGAAGCTTGCTGCGGAAGCAAAAACTTGAAATAAAGACCTTTTCAAGTACATTCGTAGCAAAAAACCTGTGAGAGAGTCAGTTGGTCCATTAGATGATAAAGGGGTTAAAGGAGCACTAAGAGGCGACAAGGCGATAGCGGAGAGACTGAATGAATTCTTTGCTTTGGTCTTTACTGAGGAAGATGTAGGGATGTTACCCATGACTGAAGTGGTATTTAAAGGTGCGAAAGAATTGAAGGAAATATCGATACATCGGGAAGATGTCTTAGAACTATTAGATAAACTGAAGAGTAGCAAATCACCTGGGCCGGATGGTATACATACAAGGGTGTTGAAAGAACTGAAATATGAGATTACAGAACTGCTATCAGTAATCTGTGAACTATCATTAAAATCATCTCTAATACCTGAAGATTGGAGGAACGCCAATGTAACACCAATTTTTAAAAAGGGTTCCAGGGGTGATCCGGGAAACTACAGACCGGTGAGCCTGACGTCAGTACCGGGAAAAATGGTAGAAACCATCATAAAGAATAAAAATACTCAGCATGTAGATAGTCACAACCTAATGGGAGACAGCCAACATGGCTTTAGATAAGGAAGATCTTGTCTTACTAATCTGTTATGTTTTTTTGAAGGAGTGAATAAACAGGTGGACAAAGGTGAGTCGGTTGATATTGTGTATCTGGACTTTCAGAAAGCCTTTGACAAGGTCCCTCATCAGAGACTTTTGGCAAAACTAAAGAGTCATGGGATAGGAGGCAGTGTACTATTGTGGATCGGGAACTGGTTAAAAGATAGAAAGCAGAGGGTAGGGCTAAATGGCCAATTTTCCCAATGGAGAAAGGTGAATAGTGGTGTACCCCAGAGATCTGTGCTGGGTCCGCTGCTTTTTGACATATTCATAAATGACCTGGAAAGTGGAATAACGAGTGAGGTTATCAAATTTGCAGATGACACAAAACTATTTAAAGTTGTTAAAACCCAAGAGGATTGTGAAAAATTGCAAGAGGATCTTGATAAATCGGAAGACTGGGCATCAAAATGGCAGATGAAATTTAATGTGGACAAGTGCAAGGTTATGCACCTAGGGAAGAACAACCCAAACTATGTTACACGATGCAAGGTTCCACATTAAGAACCACCACCCAGGAAAAAGATTTAGGCGTCATTGTGGATACCATGTTAAAACCCTCGGCCCAGTGTGCAGCGGCGGCCAAGAGAGCAAATAGAATGCTAGGTATGATAAGGAAAGGAATGGAAAATAAAACAAAAGATATTATAATGCCTCTATATCGTTCCATGGTGAGACCGCACCTTGAATATTGTGTGCAATTCTGGTCGCCGTATCTTAAAAAGGATATAGCGATTTTAGAAAAGGTACAGAGAAGAGCCACCAAAATGGTAAAGGGGATGGAAGGATACTCCTATGAAGAAAGGCTAAAAGGGTTAGGGCTCTTTAACCTGGAAAAGAGACGGCTGAGGGGAGATATGATAGAAGTCTATAAATTAATGAACGGAGTGGAACGGGTAAACGTAGATCGATTGTTTACCTTATCAGAATATAGAAAGACTAGGGGACATGCAATGAAGCTACAGGGTAAACTATTTAAGACTAATAAAAGAAAATATTTTTTCACTCAACGTGTAATCAAACTCTGGAATTTGTTACCGGAGGATGTAGTAAAGGCTGTTAGTGTAGCTGGGTTTAAAAAAGGTTTGGACAAGTTCCTGGAGGAAAGGTCCATAAACCATTATTAAGAAGTGACCGAAGATATCAATGCTTGACCCAGTACAAGCATTGTGGAACTTGTGTCTCTTGGGGAAACTGATAGGTACATATGACCTAGATTGGCCACTGTTGGAAACAGAATACTGGGCTTGATGGACCTTGGTCTGACCCAGTATGGCATATCTTATGTTCTTATGTTCTTATGTCTAAGCAATGCATCTTGAAAGGCATCCATAATTTTTTTTTATTTCTTTCCAGATTTGCAGAAGGAATATGCCAATCCACATCGGGTAGATTAGTCACCCAAATATGATCACTTCCCCCTTCATGGCTACCTTTGTAATATCAATAATCACATCTCTATCAAATTCTTCGGTTTGAGTTGGAGGCCTGTAGACTAAAACAGTATGGATGATAGTGCCATCTCCTCTTTCCAACACAATCCACAGCACTTCTTTCATTCCCCATGTCCCCTGCATTTCAACAGCTTTAATATTGGTACTCCTCCTCCTTTTCTACCCTTTCTATCTCTCCTAAATAAATTACAGACAGCTATGGCTATATCCCATTCATGTGACTCGTTAAACCATGTTTCTGTAATGGCCACAATGTCCAAGTCCATTTCCACCATTAGGGTTTCCAGGTCAGGAATTGTGTTGGCTAGACTTTGAGCATTTGTGCTCAATGCTTTCCAGCATTTGTTGACTGGCTTGCCTGTATTTTGCATGGATTTTGTTCTAGATGCCTCTTCCCACTTGCCATTGATGTGTGGGTTAATAGTGTGGTCGTTTCCAATGTTGTTATGTTTTTGCTGGGAGTGACATCCTGAACTTGTTCTTCTACATCTATCACCCCCTTTCTCTAGTTTAAAAGCCTGTCCACATAAGTGCCGTCGAGTCAGTGTCGACTCCTGGATAGTTGACCTAAACTTTGTTCGGTCTTCTGCCAAACAGCTCATTGTTGATAGAGTGGTATCCATAGCTGCTGTTATTGTATCAATCCATCTCTTTTATATTTATATTTATTATCTCTTGATATACTGCCCTAGTCAGCAAGGCATCAGTGCGGTGTACATTTTTCAAAAAACACATCATAATGAGAAGAGAAGAAAAGAACGCCTTAATTGATAGGAAAGGTAACACAGAAAAGAGACAGAAAGGGTGGTGAGAAGTTATTAAGGAAGAGAGGGGGGCAAGTAGTAGGCAAGCTGGAATGGATGGGTTTTGAGTAGGGATTTGAACCAGAGGAATGAGGGCTTTGCACATAGGGAAGTAGGTAAAGAGTTCCATAAGGCAGGGGCACGGAAAAAGAAAGCAGAGTGTCATGTCTGTTCTAGGTGTGCTCGTGAAACTGAGGGGAGAGCTAAACAAGGGGTGTGTAGAGATCAGAGAAGATGCTGGGGTGTGGGAATGGAGAAGGTCGGCTAAATATTGTGGGGTACCTGTATGGATAGCCTAGTGCGCCAAGGTGAGAATTTTGTAGTCGATGTGGTATTTTATGGGGAGCCAATGAAGGCGAATGAGGGTGGGTGTAATGTATCATGGTGGAAGAAGTGTGTAAGGATCCAAGCTGCTGTGTTTTGGACAAGTTGAAGGCAGCGAAGTTGATAGTGAGGAAGACCTGTGAATGCACCGTTACAATAGACCAGCCTGGAAATCACCAGTGACAGCAGGAGGGTTGTAAGGGAGTGCGGGTTGAGGGAGGGGCAGAGGGCACAGATCCGGCACAGGAAGAAGAAAGACTGCTGAACTAAGGAGGACACGTTATCATGGAATGTTAGGGAGGAGTCTAATATGATACAAAAATAGCAGAGAGATTGAACTAGGGGAACAGGAGAGTGAGATAGGAGTGGGGCTAATGAGGGCCTGGGGATAGTGAAAGTAAACCAGATGGCAGAACATTTGGAAGAGTTGAGGTGTAGATAGTTAGTGAAGAGACATTCTGAGACTGCCGACAGGCAGGTGTTTAAAGGAGTCAGATCAGGGAAGTGTGAATGAGTGTGATATAGAAGACAGATGTCATCGGCATAAAGACAGGCAGAGATGTCAAATTGCTGGATCAGCAATGCAAGAGGAGCCAGAAAGATATTAAAAAGGAGAGGGGCCAACACCAACCCTTGGAAAACACCACAGATTAGAGGAAGAGGGGGGAGAAGAGGCTGTGCCGCAAACTACAAAGAAAGAATGGGAGGATAGAAAAGACCGGAACCAGTGAAGTACAAAATCCCAAAGCCCGCAGTCAGAGAGATGAGATAGCAGCAAAGTGTTATCCACCAGATCAAAGGCCGAAGAGAGATCTAGAGAGACTGCAAGAGAAATATTGCCCTGATCATGTGCCACATGGACCTCATTAAATAAGGATAGGACAATGGTCTCTATACTGTGACCAGGACAAAATCCGGATTGGCGAGTGTGTAGAAAGTGAACGGAGTTGAAGTGAGATGGGGCGCCAATTAGCTAGGATGTCAGGGGCGAGGGAGTGCTTCTTAAGGATGGGACGGATAAGGGCGTGCTTCGACAAGGAGAGGAAGACACCAGATGCGAGACTAGAGTTAAAGATGGTAAGCACATAGGGAAAAGGGATAGTGAAGGTTCTGTAATCCATGCTGAAGGTATGGAATCAGTGGGACACGTGGTTTTGTGAGATGTGTTGAGGACCTTTAGTAGGGCGGCAGCAGTGATGGGGGTGAACATATGCCAGGAATGGGAGAGGGAGAGGGTGGTGGAGGAGTTGTGGGAGGAGGATTGGGAATCTGGTGCAGAACTGGTGGGAAAAGTGGGGACACTAGCTGCCACTGTGAAAGGGCAGCTAGTGGGGAATGTGGAGCATAAGGCAGCGATCTTATCAGAGAAGTAATTAGAGAGATGGTTGGAGACAGGCAGGGGAGGGGAGGGGATATTTGCAGGGCTGGCGTAGGGATGGGAAAGAGAACGGAAGACAGAGTAAAGATGTCGAGAAGAGTTCGTGGCGGATGAAGTAGCAGAGGTATAGTATAGTCTCTTAGCTGTGCAAACCTGCACATTGTAATAGGGGTGACAGCGATGGAAATGTATCAGGCTGGCAGGGGTGGACTGAGGCCGCCAGAGGCATTCAGCTCTGTGCAGATGAGCCTGGAGAAGAAGGAGATCAGCTGTGAACCAGGGATGGTGGTGAGACGTGCGATGGGAAGGACGGGGTTGGAGGGGGGCCAGGAGATCGAGGTGACTGCTGAGAATGGAAAGCAAGGATTGCACCTGGGAGTCAGTAGAGGAGGAGTCAAAATCAGAGGGAAACAAGGTATCACCGGGGGAAATTGCAGAAGAGTGTTAAGGGTGATACAACGCGACAGGGATGAGGGCTGGGGGGAGGGATGATGCTTGGAGAATACCTACTAGGTGTGACAGGGAGAAGAGCACACAGTAGTGATCAGTCCAAGGGAGAGGCAGGCTTGAGATCTGAGAAGGGACCACGAGTAAGGTGGGGGAGGTAAGAAGGAGATCGAGAATATGGCCAGCGGCATGCATAGGAGAGCAAATGTGTTGATGGAGGGAGAGGTCAGAAAGAAGGAAGGTAACGGCCTTGTCCCTAGGCCGCACGGGTGAGTCAGCATGGATGTTCAGGTCACCCAGGATTGTGAGATGTGTATAGATGGAGGTGAGTTCCTAGAGGGTAAGAAGAAGGGAGTCCCAGAGGTTGTGGCGTACTGAAGAGGGAACATAAAGGAGGAGGTAATAGTTTGGTGGATTGAGATTTCGCTGTAGAAGCAATGCTTCCGGGTAGTGAAGAGCTGGGGTGGAGATTTCTTGAAAAGGCATGGAGGAACAGTAAAAGAAGGCAACCCCCTTTCCCACGCGCATGCATCCAGAGTGGGGAACAGATAAAGCTGAGAAGCCAGCAGGAAGACAACAGTTGAGGATGGGGTCCTCCCCAGGGTGATGCCATGTCTCTGAGAGGAATAAACCATCAATGGAATGATGCACCAAAATGTCTTGAATGAATTCGGGTTTGGAGCGGAGGGAGCAGCAATTGATTTGGGCAAGGCTCATGGTGAGAAAGGTCATTGTAGGGCGGGGGGAGGGAGCAGCCAACGAGCAGGAGCAGGCAGTCATTCAGTAAGGTTAGACATAACATGGGAGTAAACTGGTATAGTGGTTGGAAAAGGGGCAGGGCGCCATGTCCAGAGGACGAGGATGGGGGGCATGGTCTCTAGGATTGATGGAGGAGGAGACCCCACTGTTAGAAGGAGAAGAAGAAAGATATAAAGACTATCGGCAGAAAAAGGGGTAACAGAATACTTACCGTGAGGCAAGCCCCGAGGTGGTGAATGGTAAAGCGGGACGTGGTGTTTGAGCTGGAATGCTATAGAAGACGTCCCAGTGGTCTACGGGATCTTGCCCCAGCTGCCCCCAGACTCACCCCAAGGAATGCACCCAAGGAGCACTCCTTCAGCACGCACCCATGGCACATGATACCGCGGTGCAGGACGCCACAGTTGATTGACTTAAATATTCCACAATACCTGAGGGAACGTGGTCAAGTTCACGCAGCCGCATCACTTCCGGGACTGCGTGCACCAGGGGAGTTGAGGATTATGGTCTTAGTGTGAGGAGAGATACCCAAGATGAGCAAAAGGGTTGTAGTCTCTGCTGAATGATCTTGAGTAGAATCTTGCTGGCAAGTGGAATCAGAGCAATTGTGCAATAATTTCCACAGTCAATCAGGCCATCTTTCTTCAGTATTGGCATAAACACAGATCTTTTCCAGTCAGTCGGTCATGAATTTGTCTTCCAAATGTCCTGGCAGAGCCTTGTAAGTATGGTAACAGCTTTATCCGATTGCTGTAATACTTCAATGGGAATGTCATCAATACTCGGTGCTTTGTTCTTTAATAAGGCTTTCAATGCTGCTTCGATTTCTTCTTTCATCACCAATGGTTCCAGATCATAAGGTACAGGTTGAAACGGCTGTTGGTCCACTTGATCTTTATGGTATGATCACCTTGATGACCATGATACCCTAGACAAACAACAATACGGGTTCAGAAGAAACCATGGAGTTGAAACACTTTTTAGCTCTAATGAACAACCTCCTCAAAGGACTAGAAGACAGGAAGAAAATGTTTATACTCATTTTCATTGACATCTCTGCCGCCTTTGACAGTGTACATCATGGGATCCTCCTTAACAAACTGGAATCTATAGGAATTGTGGGAACCCCCCTCAAGTGGTTCTCCTCCTACATAACAAACAGAAGGCCACAAGTACAATTCAATGGTGAAAAAGCTGAAGCATTCTCACAAACACAGGGCATACCCCAGGGCTCGGCTCTCTCGGCACTACTGTTCAAAATTTACATGCAACCCCTCTGCGACATTTTCAAAAGGCATAACATTAACTACCACATTTATGCAGATGATATGCTTTACACACAATTGGATACCTCGGACCCTAATTATACACACCTCGAAACCTGCCTGGACGAGATGTTAAGGTGGCTACAGAGAAACAACATGACAATTAACCACAAGAAAACAGAAGTCATGTATATATCCAGTAAACCGAACTTCAAGCCCCCTCCTTCAATCACCCTGTGCAACAACATGTACAACACGAAAAATGAAATTAAATACCTAGGAGTCACACTCGACTGCAACCTAAAAATGGATACACACCTACGTAAAACAAACAAGCCATCTTCCATAAACTTAGGGTGATACAACCTCTAAGGAAAATACTAGAACCCTGTGATTTTCGGTCTGTTGCACAAGCACTCATTATGCCACACCTAGACTACTGTAATGCCATCTTACAAGGTCTGCCTAAAAAATCACTAAATATCCTTCAGTTGGCCCAAAATGTGACAGCCAGGATCATAATGGGTACAAGCATTGCTGAACACATTACCCCCATATTAATCGAGCTGCATTGGCTTCCAATTGCGGCCAGGATACAATACAAGATGCTGGTAACCACGTTCAAACTTATCAATAACATAGCCCCCTCATTCCTTTCCTCACTTATCAACACGCAACCTACAAATAGGGACAGGAGAATCACCAATTCTGGCACCCTGCAAGTCCCCACCAACATCAGAACTGTAAAAACAAGTACGAGTCGCAGAGCCTTCTCATTCTCTGCGCCAACTATCTGGAATCAACTCCCATTTGAGCTGCGTCTAATCAAGGACATTACCAATTTCAGGAAGGACCTAAAAACTCACCTATTCAAAAGTCACTACAAAAAACTATGACTCTCAAGTTTCGTTAGAGTCGTAGCAAAGCAATCAGATAATTATACGCATTCTGAAACCGCTATTTGTATAAATATGTAAATATGTATGTATAAATGTAAAAATGTGTAGGCCATTCCCCAATACACTAACCCTGTGTGCTGTGACATACCCTCAGATCTAATGTATATACTATCCCCCCTCCCAGTCTTGATTTGACAACCCCCAAAGATTTAATCGAACCGCTGCTGATCGCTGGAAGTAGCGGTATATAAGTGTGTATTAAAATAAATAAAATAAATAATGACTCTGTATATTCTTTCCACCTTTTCTTGATCTTGCATCATTCAACTTGGATCCTTGAGCATCTTATAGCATTCCAGTTCGAGGCTGGAAATTTTTCTTAACTTTGGTAGATTTAGAAAAACTGATCTTGTTCTTCCTCTAATTGTTTCTGATTTTATTTCCTTGCATGTGTCATTGTAGAACTTCTCCTTGTCTTGTCTTGCTGCACGTTTGAAATCTCTGTTGAGTTCTGTGATTGCCTCTCTTTCTCTTCTGACTTTAGCTTCTCTGCGCTTCTGGACAATTTTCAGTTTCTTCAGTCATCCATTTTGGCCATTTTTGATTTTCGCCTCATGTAGAGACTTCTCGCTTTCTTCCAATACAACCTTCTTGGTGTCATTCTATAACTCTTCTGGAACTCTGTCATTTGTATCTAAAGCAGCAAATCGATTTTTCAGGCAGTCTTTAAATTCCAATGGTATATTCTCAAGGTCATATTTTACTACATTCATGAGTGGCTTGCTCTTTTTCAAGTTTAACTTCAGTTTGCATACTAGTAGTTGGTGATCTGTACCACAGTCAGCTCCAGGTTTTGTCTTTGTTGATGTTATCAAGCTTTTCCATCATTATCTTCCACAGATGTAGTGAATTTGATTTCTGTACAATCCATTGGGTGAAGACCACGTGTATAGTCAGTGCTTGTGTTACTGGAAGAAGGTGCATGAGATGAATAGATCATTGGTCTTGTAGAATTTTATCAGTCTTTCTCCAGCTTTGTTTCTGTTGCCAAGTCATATTTTCCAACCACTTTGCCTTCTTCTTTGTTGACAACCTTTGCATTCCAGTCACTCATGACTATCAGGATATCCTGTTTGCATGTTCTGTCAATTTCAGCTTGTACTTGTTAACAGAACTCATCAATGTCTTCCTCTTCTGCAACTACTGCTGCGGCATATACTTGAATTATAGTTGTGTTGATGGGCTTTCCTCGTAGATGAATAGAAATTAAGAGTTCACTGACTGCAATGTATTTCATTACATTTCTTGAAAGTTTCTTCTTAATTATAAATGCAACACCATTTCTTCTTTGTCGTTCATTTCCAGCATAGTAGACCATATGATCATCAGATGCAAAGTGGCCAAAGCCAGTCCATTTCAGTTCACTGACACCCATAAGATCGAGTTGTACACATTTCAGTTCATTCTTGACCACCTCCAACTTCCCTTGGTTCATGCTTCGTATATTCCATATCCCAATATGTAAGCGCAGCTTTGTACATTCCACATCCCAATATGTTCATTTCATGAGCAGCTACATCAGCAAATCCAACCAGATCATAAATGCTGGCTTTACTCTGAGAAGTCTTCAGCTCATTCTCATTAGCCATTGGAGTGCCTTCCAACATGGGGGGGGGGGAGGGCGTCTCATTTTCCAGCATTATAGTGCAATTTGTTTTGTGACTAATGTCATGAGGCTGGTATCAATAAAGATGCAAAGTTGAAAAGAAACCTTGTTTCTCAGAGAAATCTAGATGTGCAATTACCGCAAGGCACAGCTAGAGGGGGCAGGAGTGATCATACAGGAGCTAATGAGGCTAAGAGAGCTAACCTGGGCGTGAGCCCGAGAGTTTCAAAGGAAAGATTCCTTTATAAGCAGAAGCTGAATGCTAGCAAAGGAGGAACAACTTTGGGAGGAACAGCTCCAGAAGAAAGACAGGAAGAAGGAACACCTCTGAGGAGAGGAACAGCTCCAGAAGAAGGACAGAAAGGAGGAACAGCTCTGAGAGAAGGAACAGCTCTGAGGGAAGGAGCAGCTCTAAGAGAAAGAGAAGGACTTGGAGAAGGAATCCTCCTTGAGCAAGCCCAAAGGAACAGAGTTCACAAAGGTGGAGTTCAGAGGGGCCAGGCTACGAAAGCAGCTGTTCAAAGGGAGTCTGCTGGAGAAAGCGGTCAGGCTAGAGAGTGTGCCACTCCCTGCTCATGCAAAGTTCCTGAGTCCAAAGCAGAGAGACGTAACCAGAGAACCAGAGAGATAGGTTTGGAGGAAAGCCTGCATTCACTGGGAAATGCTGGTCAAGTTTTACCAGGTACCAAAGGAAAAGCAGTTTCTGATAAAGCTAAGTTGTTACTGAAGCATAGAGGTGAATCCACACCAGATTTTACCAAGCTGCCAGAAAGCACAGCCCTGCCTAGAGGCTATCGGCAGAGAACCTGTTGCAGGAGAGACGTTCCTGGGAGATAAAGCTCTACGGATTCAATCTACAGAGGCTCCAGGTATGAAAGCTTTGTTCATGATACAGAATGCTTAACTCCTAGAGGCACTGCTAAAACAAATACTCAGTTTGTTAGAAGGAAGAAACCAGAGTGGTTTCAGAAGATTCCCAGAGAACTTAAAACACAATCTTATTGGAGGCAAGAGCCTAGAGACAGTCCACATAGAGCTGTAACAGACAGGGACAGTGATTACTCTGAGGAGGAATGTAGTGGAGCAGAATCCATGGAAATTGAATATATAAATGCTGTTCCCATTCCTCAACCAGAAGAGATGGATTGTGGTTTGTGCATGGCCACGAGCCTAGAATCTATAGCCACTGTATAAATGAGAAGAAGTTTGTTTAATTCTTATTGTGTTGGAATGAAGTGAATTCCTCAGGTTAACCCTTGCACTAATTGTGGAGATTAACAATTAGTCAGCCTGTTAATACTGGTACCTTTTTGAAACAAAGGACATTCTTTTGATTTTCCACTGTCTTATTTGAACCCTTGCACAGAGGGGAAATAAAGCCTTGTTTCCCCTACACTTGGTTGGATTATTGAGCTCTCATAGGAAGCTGGAAATAAATAAGACTATTCGCCATTGTGGACCTTACATTTCATCACGCTCCCTAAAATAATTCCATCGTGGAGCATGCCCATACCCCATATGGCCACCAGGGGATGCCCTCACGACACTAACCATTGGGTTTTCATGGCAATATACAGAAATAGATTTGCCAGGCCATTCTTTCATGCAGTGAATTCCAGTGTTATTGCATTTGTCACAGAAATGTGATCCTCTGCTTACAACACTGTCTCATTCTGCTGCATGTATTAAAGTTGGAGCCATGTATTAAAGTTGATTATGTGATGCAGCCTTTTTGCCCCCTTACCAAGAAGAGGTAGAACTTCTGAGAATGCTATAGTGTTAACAATGGGTTTGAGCTTCTCTCCCAGAATCTGCAAGGACCTTTGAATTGTAGAGGCACTGTTTCTAGCCAGGTCATTTGTACCCAAGTGGATGATAACATTTTGAAGTGCTCACTTTCTGCATTAACTATGCCAACAATTTGGTTTGTATTCTTTCTGGCCCAAAGAGCCTGGGAAGCATTTGACCATCTTCTCTCCTTTGAACTGTGTTCTCAAGTTGGTGGCTCTGATGATGGAATCTCCAAGTAGTAGCAACTTCCTGTTTTCTGATTTTTTCTTCATATTTGGTGCATGATCAGTAGATTCGGCATTAACCTTCTCATTTAAGGGTGCTTCAGTTTCCACTAATTGGGCATTCTCATTTTCCAGGGCAGAGAAGGCATTATGCAGGTATACCTCTTGATGTAGAGGGTATATCTCCATGTTACAAGTTGCAGCCTACCAGAGCTCACTGTGATCCATTTGTTACTGGGCTGTTTGATTCTTTGTGGGAGCAGTGGTAACATAAATTGATTGTTTATGCCATCAAAAAGTAGAAAGACTAAGTGACATGCAATGAAGCCATTTAAGAGTAATAAGAGAAAATATTTTTCACTCAATGCATAATCAAACTCTGGAATTCATTACTGGAGGATGTAGTAAAAGCTTTTAGTGTAACTGGGTTTAAAAAAGGTTTGGACAAGTTCTTGGAGGAAAGGTTCATAAACCTTAAAGAGGACCTGGGAAATTCACTGCTTCGGGAGACGAGCATTGTGGAACCCCTTTGCCTTTTTGGGAACCTGCCAGGTACTTGTAACCTGGATTGGCCAATGTTGGAAACAGAATACTGGGCTTGATGGACCTTGGTCTGACCCGGTATGGCATGTCTTATGTTCTTAAATAAAACTAATTTGATGTGACCATTCTAGTCTAATATAATCTGTTTTCACTGTAGAGACTATGGTTATTAGATAAAGAGGATAATATGAAACTTGCTGTTCATTTAGGGAAAATATGGGAACTTAAAGGCTTGGCTAAACCTAAGGTATGCCATAACCTTTCCTTATGGCATGACAGGGTTTGGTGGGAAAGAAGATGAGGGCGTCACCGATGTTTCTCCCAACTGGGTGAAATACAGATCTGTCAGTTTGTGGCTTAAAGGTGACCAAGTAGCTTCAGGACATTTGGAAAGAGTTCACCTGTCTGTTTTTCTTGGACATCATTCCGAAGTATTTCAGGTTGTGTCAGTCTTCTTTATCAGGAATAATAGGCCTATGGTCACATTCTCAGAATAAGTAACCAAGTTTTCTCATGCTTTTTTTCTTAAAGAAAAGCAACTTCAATGTTTATCTTCACATATCAGTGTAAAATACGCTATTTCTCACAATAACAAAAATTTAAGGGGAAAACCCCTAAATCAGCAAATCCCTGTTGTCACACTTCAAATTAAGCGACTAAAATAGGTGATGATGCCATTATGTAAATGGATGAAATATTATGGTGTGGGGGGGGGTTAATTTTAATTAAGCCTAGGTAACATGTGGGTGGCTGCACGTCTATCATGTCTATTTTATAAAGTGAAAGGTGTATGTATTTAACATTATAAAATAAGGGCATGAGTGATGGGATATGTGCAGCTAAATTTTTACGGAACATGGAAGTCATAGTATTTTATCAGTTACTGTACACGCCTAGTTTTGTGCTCTAAGCTCCACCCCGTGCATGCCCACAGTGAGTGTGCACCATCGGCCAGGTACATGTACTTACAGAATAGCTACCAGATAAAGTACGCACGTAAAGTCCCATCCACGCACGTAAGTCTCTGAAGATAGGTGATTTATGTGCATTGATGGTATGTAACTTTACGCAGTTCCTTAGAAAATTAGCCCCTTAAAGCCCCAGTTTGCAGAGGATGCCTTGGCCAGAAAAAGGATGTCTAGGATTTCATGGATATTTTACCAAAAGCTCACCGAATGCAGTCTTTTGTAAAATGCAGATCAGGATGTGCAAGAGAACAGATGCATTTTGCAAAAAACACAGGGCTGGTGCTACCGCTAGGTGAACTAGGTGGTCACCAAGGGCACAGGCCCTCCAAAGGCACCCATTGCCACTGCTGCAACCCCTCTCCAGGGCCAGCAGCAATAGCCCTCAAATCACAACAAAGCACTTATTAACATTCGGACTGCGTTGCGGCTTCCTCCAGTTCAGAATGTACTGTTTCCGTCCCCCTCCGAAACCAGAAGTGGTGCCAGAGTGGGGCGGAAATGACACACTTTGAACTGGAGGAAACTGCGATGCAGCGCTCAAGTGTTAGAAAGATAAAAACATAGAAACACGATGGCAGAAAAAGAACATATGGCCTATCTAGTCTGCTCTTTCATATCAACTACAATAGTCCCCTTTATTCCTTTAGAGATCTTCTGTGTTTGTCCCATGCTTTCTTGAATTCAGATACTGTCCAAGTCTCTACTACCTCACTGGGAGACTATTCCATGCATCTTACCACTCTTTCCGTAAAGAAATATTTCCGAATATCACTAGTAAGCACTGTGCCATGGTTTGGTGCTTATTGCTGCTGTTGCAGGTCCCGGTGATGGACGGCAGCAGTGGCAGGATGGCAATGGGGGGGACCATGGGGGCGAGGATCATGGGGGATGGTGGGTCTTCATGTGTGGCATATCATAGCCAATGTTGATTGGATTTAACTCTATTAATTTGGGCCCTACCCAGTATCGGCAGAGAATATCTGCTGTGCCAAGTAGAGTAGTCTTCTGCAAAACTGAAGGGGTTATTTCTTTAAATTTTAAAGTTTCCAAGTATTATGGAAGTTCAGTGGGTGTCACTCCAAGAGCTCCAATCATTATTGGTATTACCATCAATTCTTTCTTCCAATAAAGCACGTTATTTTGTTAGTTTTCCCAGCTGTTTTTCATCAGTTTGACTAGCACTGGGCATTGCCACATCTATAAACCATTAAAAGTTTTTCACACATATGTGCCTCTTCTTCCCGGCACACCTGCCTCTGAACCGGTGTATTTGTGACTACTTCCCCTGCGATCATTTTATAATGCACAAAGATTCATGATAACCTTTAGGAATATTAAAGGACAGGCTGATTTGGGCATTGTTTACCTTTTTTTTTTTTTTTAGGAATAATGAAGCTTAAAGGGTTTTATTTGGAAGGTGGAAGGTTGTAGGAGGCACACATCTGCTATTTTAATTTTAGTAATTTGTTTGATTCCTATGGAATTATTCACAAATGTTATGCTCTATCAACTCTGGTTTTATATGTGTTGTTACTAACTAGACTCTTCTTATTTACTGTAAAATGTTTCACTGTGCACTTCTGGATTGGTCTAGGCCAACCACTCCTATAGATGGTAATTTTATAAGGGGGCATCTTGTGAGGGCATATCTTATTTAGACAAGTAAGCATCTGCTTATCATTATAAAACACTAGTGTAAGTGGCCTAAAGAGTTCCTATATTTCAGGTGCAGACATTTACATCAATACTATTTTATCGTCTCTGCACATACTTGTGTGCTCCGCCTAAAATCCACCCATCTGCATGTCCACCGGCAAAGTACATGCCTTGTTGCCAAAGAGCATACTTTTATGCTGATCGGTGCTTTATATGAGGCTATTAATGAAAATTTCTCTTCTAGCTCAGTAGAGTGATACTGGAATCTTGAGCTGTCGCTCACAACTTCCTGGGGATTTTTCTCATGTTTAAATAGACACTCCCTCCCACTGCCCTGAGTCTAGTCATTGCAATGATGGTTTTTAACAATAGCAACTCCTCCCCCATTCTGACTCCACAGCATCTCCATCCCCAGGCCTAGCCAAACCAGGATGTGGAAGCACCAACCTGAGAACCAAACTAGGAATCCTACTAGCTGTAGGTGCGCAACTCTGCCACCAAGCCACTGGGTCAGCCTTGCTTCTAAGTTCTCATTAGAAGAGATGTATGCTATTGCATTGGTTCACACCAGTTTAGTGACCACCAAGTTCGTCCTCCAGCAAGGCTAGGCATCAAGGCACGATAAACTTTGAGACTGATCTGCTTAAAATCTTCCTGTTTTTTGCAAATAAAATTTAACACTTCCAATTGAAATTTTCTTCTTTATGTAAAGGCACATTTTAGAAAGGCTGTTCCTGTGGTTGCAGGGATGTCCAAGTAAAAATATCTGCAAATCTATGTTAATCTTAGAAGAGAGGGTGGGAGGATGTAAGTCTGATATAAAATCTGCGTACCTCTGCTCCTCACCATGGAAGTGTGTTGTTTTTGTTTTTTTTTATATATATACAAGTCTCACTATTGTATTCAAAGTGTAAATCAGAGAAGGAAGTGCTGGAATGCATAGGGATGGATGACCAGGTGCAACAAAAGATGCTATTTCTCAAACATACAGTTGGGAAACCTCAGCAACTTATACGTCTAAGTCCCGGCATTTCAGAACACATGCGTATATATGTCAGCACTTACATATGTATGCTGGCCATTTTGCAAACCTAGACATGCAGCCACTTTTAACCACTTACAGAGGGCTCGTTTACCTCATTTCACTTTGAAGGGGGAAATAAATATTAACAGGGTCATTCTGAACCACGAATAGCGAGGCATCCCTGCTATTTGTGGTGGCCGCTGGCCTCGACTAACTGAATCGCAGTCCCAGCCTGCATGTACATGCCTGTTTGTGATTCTGATCCTGCGGGGCTAGATGTGCCCCGCAGGATGAGAATCACGATCTCCTTTGTATGTCCAGCTCAGCCCAGACGTACAAAGGAGATCTACGTCCAGGACAGAATCGGGCCCTAAGGGATTAAGGAGGATACCCTCTTTAATTACTCCTGTAAAGGGCTTGTGGAACCACCCATTTGTGCCAAGCAGTAAGTATAAATTTAGACATGGACAATTTTCATCTTACAGGTGCATCTCCTATATGAGATGGGGGATTAACGTATAATTTTTTGCTCCTCCCAGACCATGCCTCCAGCATGCTTCTGGGTAACTTGGCTGGGGCAGCCATCTGTATATCATGGTGGGCTTGCTATTCAGTGGCAGCGGCTAGTACAATTACAGTGGCTAGCCATCACTGCTAAACCCTAAACCTAGATCTTCAATGCCTGGGCCATATACGGTCACTGGCATTGAATATGTAGGTTAGCCACTCATCGCAAACTAGTCAGCAGCGATATCAAGCCGCTGCCTGGATAGCGGTATGCGATGGAAATTAGGCCAGTGCTTCCTGTACCTAGCTTTTACTGCATATCGCTAGCTGGACAGCAGCTGTGCCTTTACTCTATCCCGGAGTGCCCCTGACACAACCCAATGCCAACTGCTTAGCATCGGGGCATGTATCAGCGGTACCCATGGATAGTCAGGGGCACTAACTGTGGTGGTTCCACTGGATATCACGCTTAGGGGCATTTACACAGTTTACAGGACTGTAGACTGTGTGAATGCCTTTGAATATCGGACTCTGTCTTTCTAAAATCACATTTTACATGTGGATGCGACTTGCACATTTTTCTGCCACCACATCCATGTGTAAAAGGCAAATAGGGCTTCTAAAATAACCCCCGACATAGATATATGTGTGAATGTATTAGGCTATCTCTGTACCTGTTTTACTAGTCCTTGCTTTAACTTTAAGACACCTTTCAGTATGATAGTGAAGGAACGGAAATGAAAAAATATCCAGCAGTTAAACTAGCTAACGATCTAACCAAAAATATGTATATATGAATAGTTTCAACATGGCTATTATTCTGCTGGAGTTTCGTTACAATAAGCCTATAGTTTCACTGTGGTAGTTTCCCATGGGAACATTCTAATTCGTTATTAATTACATCGTAGCAACAAATGTTGAGTGGGCAGTTTTTCCACTTCTGCCTCCCTTGCAAAATGACATTCTTGCAGCCTGGACCCTGAACCACAGACTTAAATGCTAGCTGTCCCCTGGGGCTCAGTGCCCCAGCATGGCTGAGAGCAACAGAAGTCAAGTTTCTCTTAGGCAATGGCAGCTTGGCACTTGGCATGAGGTTGGCATCAATTCCACTGGATGCTAGTTTTGCTTACAGTAGAAAATGTGTTGTTAGATCTTAATGTTCTTGCCAAGTCTGAATCGCCTGTAACTCATCATGTTTTTCAGATGCCAAGATTAGCATCTCCAGAATGGTTTACAGAGCCCATTCCAAAGCTGGAGATATTAGATGGGTAGAGCCCACAAGATCTCAAAAATCCTTATTCTCTCTGTGATGTTTCCCAACGTTTGGTGACATGGCATCTAGTTTGATCTGTGATACCCTTGCCTCCAGCATTTCAGTAACATTTAATAGTTTATGCCAAGATTCTGTATAGCTCGCCGCACCCATGTAATTCAAATCAATAGCATGGCTTTAAAGGATCTTGTAGACTCTTTAAGGGACTCAGAACATTGATTGTAATGGTCTTCTGTTATAATTAGGGATCCGCTGTCATTTTAAAATGACATGAAAAGGTCAATGATATTTGTTATGCCATTGTATGTCATTTCTCATTGAAGAAGACATAAAAACTAACAAAGCATCATTTTCTTGTCATTCTAAAGAGTTACAGCATGGGCCAAATGCAAAATCAAGTCAAGTATGTGTGTTCTAAAAATCTAAGCACCCACTGAAAAGACGCATCATTCAGTAAATACCCTGGGAGGGTAAAAAGCTTAACATCCAAGAACAAGTTGGCCAGTGCAGTGGAGAGAGAAAAACTGTTTTGAAGATGGTAGAATAACATAGTCTGCCAAGCTCCTGGACCTGTCCTGTCCTTTCATTGTTTTCTTTGTAAATGTGTGCTCCAAATAGTTTGATCGAAAGCTTTCTAACTTTTTAGAGTGTACATGCAAACTGCCAATTCATGTAACCGGGTAAGGCGGACCGGGTGCTCCTGTCCCCGCCCCCCCCATTGCACCCCCACCCCACCTTACAAATAACCACAACACACTCATTGGGAATCAAACTGGTCGCAGCTTTATTAACCGTACAACATTTTCCTTAAACCACAACCAACAGCAAACCTTCATTAACTGAATTCCGGCCGCGGAACGAATCCTCACCAGCCGTGTGAGTAGCAAAGTGAGTTCCGCCTGCTTCCGCTGTGAACCGGCCACAGGCCATTCCGTTGCCCCTCTTCCGGCTTCGCCATATTATTAGCAAAAGCCCCAAGGGTTTCACCGGGCCGGGGGTACCCCACCCCCGCATCTTGCCACCGGCTCCGGACCCCGGACACCTCCGGGATCCCGCCTACCCCCCTCCAGCTGCAACACCCCTCCCCCAATCACGCCCACCCTTAGGGATGGGAGGGTGGGACGCCAGCCACCTTCAAATGCTCCCCCGGTGACTGACGCTCCTGCCGGCTCGCTCGGCCTTGGCCCCACCTCCCCCCAGGCCTAGACGATCCCCCATTGGCTCCCGCGCCCCCACTCACATTCGGGAGCCAATGGGGTCCAGCAAAAGCCACGCCGACGCGGACCTCCTCCCGACACCTCGTGGGGGCTGTGGCCACGCACCCGCCGCCTCCCCGGTTAACGGCGGCTAGCGGGCACGAGGCCCGCGGCCTTTCTGTTCTTCCAGCAAAGGCACTGGGCAGACAGTAAACATCACTGCTGTATGAGCAGTTGAGGCTGGTCATATTAAAGGTCAATGCATGGAAGTGTGCTCACTTAAAAATGTGAGCCGGCATAGAAAAAGCTCTTTTAGCATGTGCAAGCTTGGTGTCCTCACTCTAGCAGCAGTTGCATATTTCAGCTTTTAAGTACAAAACCATTCTAATGAGGTAATACACAACATCTCATTGCATGTTAGCGGCTGGTGCTGCTGAAAACCCAACAGACCGCCTTGACACTGAGCAGATAGTGCCAGAGCACTCCCTGGATGGTTTGGGGCAGTCTTGGAACCCATCTGGTTAGCAGTGATTTTCAGCCCGCTAACAGGCTAGGTAACAATATAAGGTTAGGCAGTTCCAACTTTGTTCAGTTTTGCTATGTGGTTAGTGGATGAATATATTTGCTGAGTGGATAGCAAATACTGTCAGCAGAAAGCTGGGTATTCAGCACTGGATGCCGGATAGGCTTTGGTGCTGAATATACAGTTTCACTTTTGCCCACTATGGTCAGGTGCTTTAGAAATGCTGACTGCAACGGGCTCAATATTGGGCCCTGAAATTTTGGATTTCTTTCCACTAGTGGATTTCTTCCAGCTGTTGATGACATTGGCCCCAAAATGAAAAAAAAAATCACCTAAATCTAAGAAAAATCTAGACCAAATTCAATTTTGTTAGTAAGATCCTATAATAAGAGTACATTCACCAGCTTGTATGACTATAGGCTATAGAGGAACATCGCTTCAATCCAGGTATTTTCCAACATCGGTAGGCTTATTCTGGACCAGGGGAACAGTGTGCTTACTGAAAATAAGCGCTGGCCAAAAACAGGACATTTCTCCCACATTATATTCAAAACCAAACAGAGCTTCAGTACTGCTATCTGAGCCGTTGTTGCAAACCTAATCTTAGTGCCTGCATTTTTCAATCCAAATACTTGTTACTAATTAAACTAAACACTGGATTCCTGAGGTTTAGGGAACCTTCAATTTAAAAAAAAAAAGACAAAATTTAATTAATAGAATTTGGCCTCTTGCCAAAGTACACTCGCAGCTTCAGGTATTTTGTATTAGGAAAGAGACACAGTATGGTGTCTGGTATGTAAAAAACCCATCTCAAGATGAGTCTTGTAGTGAATGAGTCTCACGGCTTAATGAAAGAAGTCAGGTGTTTGGCCTCTTGGAAGGAAGCAGGTGCTCCCTTTTGTTTCAGCTAAACCTCAGCATTTCTGTTAGGGATGGGTTAACTGCTTAACCTGAATCAGAGTCTCCTGCCCATGTTGCCTTACTACATCTTCTCATATTTCACTCCCTCCTCAACCTTCTCTCCTTTGCAACTAATGATTAATGCAGAAAGACAAGGGCCTTTTCGACATGTACTCGATCTTTAAGCATAACCTTTGAAGCTTGTTTTAAATAAGCAAAAAGAGAACGACAAGCAAAAGAAAAAACAATCAGGAAAAGAAACTCAAATTAAAAAATGAATCAAAATAAAAAAAGATTTCTTGACAAAACCCCTGCCCCATACTATCAACTCTTCACAAACGTTGATGGCATTTTAATAATATAGATGTAATTTCAAACTTCTCCCTGCATAGTTCCACAGGACTTCATAAATATTACTGAGGAGATTAACTGATAGTACTGAGGTAGCGCAAATCCATCTCTGAAAAATTAGATCTGGTCAGGACAGCTGTGGCATGGAATCCATTGCCACCAGCATGCAAGCATGCAGACAGCTTGCCATTCCCTTGTGCACAGGCAGGGAAAATTCACTTAGATCTAGGGGGTGCAGTTCCCACAAAATGTCCTGATGTTTATCTTCCTCTTTGATTAGTTTCCGACATTTGTTTTGATATGGAATTATTAGTGTGCACTAAATTGACATAGCACGCACTAACCAATGCATGAAAGCACACCAAAGGGTATGTTTACTAAACAGCGGTAGCGATATTGCACAGAAGCCACTACAGCTGTTTAGTAAACCTACCCCTAAGTTAGTGTGTTTTAAATCGATTTAGCATGCACTAAATCTTTTAAGGAACACTAACAAACTGAACACGTACTAACAAATGCAGTGCCCAATAAAGTGTGTTCAGTATGAGCACAGGGAATTACATCATCAATCACACCTACGTGAAAATGTTATAGCAATTCTCCCAAGAATAAAAGAATATTTGCGAAAAGCAAATAATTTATTTGGTTTCTGTTGTGTATTAATCCATTAAACCCCAACAATGTTTCCTTCAGGGTAATGTCACCAAATGGTCTTCTTTTGCACATACCATGACAGGAATGAATCTCCCTTGTAATCTATGGTATGTTGGGTATGTTCTCACTATCTCAGATTTACTGCTAGTGCTCATCTTGCTATGCGCATTGTCTCAAATGACTTGCATTGTGTCAGTAATTCATGTACAGAGCACCTAGTGCAACCATTTTTCTTTTTAACTTGCATTTTTCTAAAATGGCTATTTCCATTGCATTTGTAACCAAATTAGCATTTTGCCTTGCAGCCTAATACATACAAAAGGCTCTGCATTGAGTGAGACTTTTGTAAAACTAATGCTGCAAATTGTGAACATTCCAATTTGGATGTTCCCTTTCCAACTTGAACAACCTATTCAATATTATTGGGCTTCACGGTGGTATTTTTTTAAAACTTAGGAGCTGGATATACATGTAAAAAGGACATTTAGAAATAAAACCAGCAAACGTACGCACAGTCAGTGATTTACTAAAAGGTGCAAGTTACATGTGTACTCTGCAAAAACACAGAGATTCACATGTTTGGAAAACAGGCATAGTCTAGGTGTGTTCTGCGTAGTCCTTCCAAGTATACATGTAAGCCATATCTTAGAACAGCAGCAATGTATACTTTGGCACTTTTTCGTGACAACATTTACAGCTGCTCATAGCCCCAAATAGTCTTTTAAGTCTATTGATGTCTGACCAGACTTGATGTCCAGAGAGGTATGCTGTCTGCCAGGTGCCAAAATCCAAGATGTTACGGAGAGTTTGCCGAGACTCATCAAGCCCACTGACTATTACCCAATGTTGCTAATCCATGTCGGCACAAATTATACTGCCAGGTATCCCTCTGAACGTATCAAAAGTGACTTCATGGCTCTGCAACAGAGGGTGAAGCAGATAAGGGCGCAGGTGGTGTTCTCTTCAATCCTCCCTGTTGAGGGTAAAGGCCAAGGCAGAGAAGCTTGCATCCTGGAGATGAATGCATGGCTGCCTGGATGGTGTCATCAAGAGCGTTTTGGTTTCCTGGACCATGGGATGCTGTTGCAAGGGTTGCAGAGCAGAGATGGCATTCAACTGTCAAAAAAATGTCGACGTGTCTTTAGTAGCAGACTGGCTAATCTACTGAAGAGGGCTTTAAAATAGATTCATTGGGGATGGGTGAAGAAAGCTCCCAGATAAGTGAAATATTAAATATCTTTATGGAAATGGGTAAAAGGGGCAACACATGGAAAGCAGTGTGTATAAATGCCCGTAGCATGGGAAATAAGATCCCAGATGTTGAAGCTTTAATGGGAGAGGCTGACTTGGATTTAGTGGCAGTTACAGAAACATGGTTCACAGAAAACCATGACTGGGATGTAACTATACCAGGCTATACTTTAGTCAGAAAGGACAGGGTAGGAAAAAGGGGAGCAAGAGTGCACTATATGTAAAAAATAATATTAAAGCTTTGGAACTACAGAGCTTAAAAGGGAGAAAGGAGGCACTGTGGGTTAAACTAGACATAGGGAAAGAGAAATATATTTGTATTGGCGTGATATACAGACCTCCCTCACAGAAGGAAAAGGTGGACGGAGAGTTAATTGAAGACATACTGTCACCACCTGCGCCCCTACTGGCATAGTAAAGTAAGGGCGTCCGGGGACATTTGATTTGTATCAGAGAGTGTTCAAGCTGAAGGACCAAAAGGATTATGGTCCTTGTAGTATAGAACTCCCTGAAAAGAATAACTACGCCAAGTGTAGGGTAAATAAGGCTTTATTTCCCCGATTAACGCTCTAGGTTCAATGGGACATCAACATAAAGTGTAGGTAATGATTTCCTCAAACAATAAAGTCCCACCATGGACTAAACAGTTAAAGGTTCTAAGCTCTACAATTGACTGTTTAGCTGGGTTAGGGGATTTTCCAAAACAATAGAAAACAATATCAGAACAAAATGGTTATCAGCTTCACCATATGCAGACTTAGTTCTTCGCTATACAATTAGCATGGCAAGCAAACTACTTCTTAAGCAAAAGTTACATTCCATAGGTTTGTTGTGAGGCATGGGAACACTGGAGCTAAAATCCAAGTCCATTGATTCTGGATCGCTACCCTCTTCAGAGTTCAGAATATCTTCAGTGTCTTTTAATTCCTCACAGAAGTTCCTTGGCTGCTCATATAACTTTCTTAAAACACTTTTAGGAAGTGGCTTTAAATAGTTAGAAGAAGTAAAGCTATGATATTGAGGTTTATCTACCTGCATAAGACTTTCCTCATTTAAAGTTTCCTTTTAGAATGAAAGGCTTTTCATACCTTAGCTTCCTAGGAGTGCCACGCCCAGGATTCAGTTTACAACGTAGCTTTTCCTGCTGACCAACTGTCTTGTGCACTGCTCCACAATCCAGGCTGCTAGGAAAACCAGACGTGGATTTCCCCTCTCTATCTTTCAGGGTAAGAGGATCAATATAAAAGGCATCTCCTTTCCTTGTGCCTTTATGGTTTGGCTCAAAGGACTTACTTGGAGTTGGAGAACTTCTTTCAACAGGCAGTCTGCTTCTCTGGGCTTTATCCCATAGAGTATGCCCCTTTTGGCTCCTGCCACCTAGAGCTGGCCGCAGCTGGAAACTATCCTGTTCCAGGCCTCTCAGAGCTTGTGCTGCCGGTCCTTCTGACCTTGTCGGTTATTCTGTCGGCTACCCTCCTTGATGCCTCTCTTCCGTGCCTTCCCGCGTCCCGGTGCTTTTCCCGGTCCTGGTCCTTTTGCTGGAGCCTTTGCTGGACTCCCTGGTCTCTTTGCTGGACTCCTTGCCCTTGGACTCCCTGGGGCTGGTCTCCTTGCTGGAGCCTTTGCTCTTGGATTCTGTGCTGGTCTCTTTGCTGAACTCCTTCTCTGCTCATCTGATTTCCCTTATAAAGGGATTTATGGCTTGCACGCTGTGAGTTTGAGGACAGGTGAAAGCACTTATCATTAAGGTGCTCAGTGCTTGAGCACGTTGCTTCAGGTACTGTGTAACTGTTCATGCGCCCTCTGGCTGAGCTACACTGGAACTGCGCTCTCTGCCTTTTCTGAGATTCATGCAAATCAGGAGTTTTTTCCAAGGCTGTTTCTTCCCTAGCTCCAGCCTCATGACAATACGCAGCATTGCTAGGAAAGGGGACGTGATAGTGATAGTGATAGTGATAGGGGATTTCAATATGCCAGATGTTGAATGGCACATTCCGGCTGCAGTATCATTTAGACGTAAGGAGACCCTGGATTCTCTACAGGGAGAACTATTCAGGCAATTGGTAAGAGAACCCATAAGTGAAGGGGCTTACCAATGGGGAAAGTGTTTCTGATGTTATAGTGGGAGATCATTTCTGGTGTTATAGTGGGAGATCATTTTGCATCCAGTGATCACTAGATGGTATGTTTCAGTATTACGGCTAGGGTTGTTAAAATCCATTCAAAAGCAAGGGTCTTAGACTTTAGGAACACTAACTTTGCCAAGATGGGCCGATACCTCAGGGAGTAATTAGCGGGATGGGAACAGCAGAGGGATGTAGAAAAACAGTGGGCAAAACTGAAAGGGGATATTTTAAGGGCAACCAATCTTTTTGTTAAAATGGTAAATAAAGGTAAAAGGAAAAGGAGACCGATATGGTTTTTGAAAGAAGTAGCTGAAAAGGTAAAGAAAAAGAGGGAGGTCTTCATGAAATACAAGAGATCACAGAGAGAGGAAGACAGGTATCTATATTTGGAAAAACCTAGAGAAGCCAGCAAAGTAGTCAGGAAAGCAAAGATTCAAAAAGAGGAGAAAATAGCCAGTGCAATAAAATGGGAGGATAAGACATTTTTTCAGATATGTTAGTGAGAAGAGGAAGGACAAAAGTGGTATTGTCAAACTCAAGGGTGAAAGGGAGGAATATGTAGAAGCTGATGAGGATAAAGCGGAATTGCTTAACAAATATTTCTGTTCTGTTTTCACAGAAGAACCAGGAGCAGGACCTCAGAAAACACCCACAAACAGGAACAGAAGCAAGGGGCATCTTGAACAATTTTCAGAAGACTGTGTTCGTGAGAAACTACCTAAACTTAAAGTAAACAAAGCGATGGGACACACTCTAGAATACTGAGGGAACTTCACAGTTGCTTAAAAGGGTACTTTATTGAAGTCCCCACATTTGGGCTGCAGCAATCCAAGGGAGTGTTATAGAATAGGGGGTGAAGTACTTTTGTCCACTAAAGAAGAGCGAGACCTAGGTGTGGTTGTGTCTGATTAACTTAAAGTAGCTAAACAGGTAGAAAAGGTGACAGCAAAAGCTAAAAGGATGCTTGGGTGCATAGGGAGAGGGGTGGCCAGCATAAGAAAGGAAGTGATAGTGCCTATGTTTAAGTCTTTGGTGTGACCTCATTTGGAGTAGTGTGCAATTCTGGAGACCGCACCTTCAAAAAGATGTGAAGAGGCTGGAGTCAGTACAGAGGGTAGCTACTAAAATGGTTAGTGGTCTTCATTATAAAGCATATGAGAACAGACTTAAGGATCTTAATATGTACACCTTAGAGGAAAGGTGGGATAGAGGTGATATGATTGAGATGTTTAAATACCTCCATGGCATAAATTCATAGGAGGAGAGCCTCTTTCGATTGAAAGCAAGCTCTGCTATAAGGGTACATGGGATGAGGGTGAGAGGGGATAGATTCAGGAGTGATATGAGGAAATATTTCTTTACGGAAAGAGTGGTGGACACGTGGAATAGTCTCCCAGTGGAGGTGGTAGAGATGAGGACAGTATCTGAATTCAAAGAATCATGGGACAAACACAGAGGATCTCTAAAGGAAAAAAGGGAACTGTTGTAGTGGTTGATATGGAAGGACGACTAGATGGGCCATGTGGTCTTTTTCTGTCATCATGTTTCTATGAAGCTTGATGGAGAAGATTTGTGCACTGTTCAGATTAGCAAATCCACCTTCCCTGTGACACAGTTTGCCTTTCTGAGAGAGACTCCCTTCTTCGGTACTATTTCTTGTACATATTTACAAAAGTCACTGTATACACATGCATAGATAATGTCCCCGATCTGGAAATGCAGATTATTTGGGCTAGTTTGCTTATAAAATCACAGGAACCTTTGTGCACTTGCCACCATGTGTATTGTTGGCCAGCAGTATATGCAATGAGCATTAACGAACATTGATAAGTGTTAAAGAAAATTATTGAAGACAGCTCCCATTATTTGCAATAAGGCAATTTACGAATATTCATGTTATCATGTGTAATGGGTTAATCAATAGACTAAGAATGTGCTTTCCTTCTGTGTTAGTTTGTAAATGAAATGAAAGAAAAATGAGAAAAATTGTATTTGTTTTCTTTTCATTTTGTTAACTTCGGGCCCAATTTTAATTTAGGCAGGCTATGCACCATGTCAGCACATAGCCTGCCTGCCGACCCCCTTAACCCTGATTTTCATTTCCGCGGTGACGGAAATGAAAATCCGAGTCAAGGTGCACAGGCCGGCAGCCGCCGAGGCTAAGCGGGTAGCAGCGATTTTCACTGCTGCCAGTTTAGCCCCAGCGCCTTTAAGACAGGCGACGGTTTGCCCACGATGGTTAGGTGCTTTAGAAATGCTGACCGCAGCGGGCTCAATATTGGGCCCTGAAATTTGGGATTTTTTTCCACTACTGGGCTCTGCCCCAGAATGCCCGAAACACACCCCGATGCTAAGCAGATGGCATTTGGGCACATTAGGGACTTAACCAGGATTTTCCAAAGGCGCTATCCATGTAGATGCCTTTGGAAAATTCCAGTTAAGGCATTTACATGGCTAACACGGGCTGTTACCCGTGTAACCACCTTCGAAAATCAGGCCCTTCCTGCTTAGTCCCCTCTGGGACTACACCTGCTTCTTATACTTGAAGAAAAGCACCCTCAGGCTTGCCTCTATTTCTTGGGGGTCCATATGGGGCAGACGTAACCCTCAGTTGCTCCTGTCTCACCAGCGCCATGTTAAATTTGGTGCTCGCCAAGGTTCCTGCCAAGATGCATGGGATTCCTGCAGCTGTGATACTGGGCTTTTAGTCACGATATCATAGCACCATCGCCTACCAGCAGCAGCAGCATGGCCAGAGGATGTCTGTGCAGCTCGCCAGGAACACTGATGCTGACTGGCGCCGTTCTAGAATATGGTACTAGGGGGACAGAGGTGAATGCAAGTTGCTGATGCCCATTTGGAGCTCAGGGGGTAAAAACAAGATGCTAAGGATCTTGATAGGGTTGTGGGGTAAGGGATACACCTTGGGAGACATTTTTTGACACTTTGGAAGCAAGTTTAGTTGGTGGATGCTCTGCAACTAATGTGCCGTAAACATTTTATTGCAGGCTATTGAGTAATGATGCACAAACCAAAAACAGAAATGAAAAAAAAAGTCACCAACAAAACAAAACCTCTCCCCATAAAATGGATCCTATTACTGATGGCTGTTCTTTGCCAGATCTGCACTGTCACATTCTACTTTAATAGCTTTTGAAATCTGAAGAGACATTTTATAAAGGAAAATAAACAGCTTCTCTTGTATTGTTCTACAGATGTAGCCCAGTTCTCAACTGTCATATGAATGGCAAAATATTATCCTACATCGGAAACCTAAATATTTTTATAGGATAGCGGTTGCTTTAGCAATCGAGTTTGGCAGTGGGTGGGCGTGGCTGCAAGCAATAATCACTTTCCCAAGGAATAGCAAGGCCTGACATTGCCAGGTGTTTAAGTCCCCAGGGAGCTGACTTAACCTGGGATAACCACATCCTCTGCTCTTCTTTCTTGCACTTTTATCCCCGCTTCACAGGACAAAGAAATTATTAAGATCAGCCAAATCAGCTAGTGAAAGTCATCAGTCAGATATAGTCACAGATATCCTGGTGCTGCTTTTCCCCATTTAAACTGCAAAGGAGTCCATCAAAAGGCTCCCATGGGCTGTAATTACCACTGCTGATCTCCTATCAGGTGTGCTTCTTCTTTGCACCAACATGCTTCTGATGGATTGAGAACAATTTTTTCCAGTGTTCTTGATTTTATTTTGAAGGTTTTGGATGATTCACCATTGCTTTGGCTCACTCTCTACAACCTCAGAGCGTCATTATAATTTCCCCATCCCTCACGTAGAAGATAACATTGTGAAGGTCATGTTGGCAGCAAATGAATGTTTGGGTCAGTGTGTATGAAACACATAGGGTTATGTTTACTAAGGAGTGTTAAGGTAGCAAAAGTGCCTTAAAAGGCATTATTGGTACCTGTGCGCAGTTAACGCCACGGAAAGTGCCAATAATGCTGGATTAGCATGCAGAAGCTGGGCCTGTAGCATAAAGGTAAAAGGAGGTGTATTTGTGGCAACACTGTCAGCCCACCTGGTGCAACTGCAACCTAGAGGGAACTACACTCAACTGGAGGCCTGGCATCTGTGAATGCCCAATTCAATCATTTAGTTGGTGATCCTGAACGATTCTGTGATTTATCTGCATGCACGTTGCTCTTGTCTTTTGCTGCACTTGTAGAGTGCAATCTAGGGGACTCTTTGCTCCATGTACAGTATGCACATAAAGGCAGGTCATACCATGCCAATGTGCACATAATATATGCCATCTCAAAACCGCCTACTGATCATTGACCAAAGCATTCAGCAGTACATTACCTATTACTCCAAAAGAGAGTCAAAATGCACTTTTTTGCCCGATTGTGACTGTGGGACACTGACCTCTGAATGGTGTAAGCACAATTCCAGCTGCAGAAATGTGGCACAGGATGTCATGTTGGTCTCTGCATCGCCTGCCACCATATGCGAAGGCAGTGCCTGGAGGTGAATGTTGGGGTGGGGGAGCAGTACCATACATGTTTAGAATGTGCCCTTCATAGTTGGCATTGCTGAACAAAGCCTATGCACATTTCTATCACTGAGAATGTCATCTGCAGCTATGTAGGTATAAATTCAAACAGCACAAGGTGTGACTGTTGTGCCTGTCACTTACATTGACATCCGCCCCAATGTTCTGTTCACTGATGGCACATCAATGTATATGAACTGTAACATACATAGATGCTGTGCTGCAAGGACAGCAAGTATGTGCTGCAAGGACAGCAAGTATGTGCAAGCAATTGCAGAGTGGATCCTAGGAAGTGTATTGCTAGGAAAGGGGAAGTGCTACTGATAGGGGATTTCAATATGCCAGATGTTGATTGGCACATTCCTGCTGCAGTATCATC
The DNA here is from genome assembly GCA_033557465.1 of Ichthyophis bannanicus. NCBI lineage: Eukaryota > Metazoa > Chordata > Amphibia > Gymnophiona > Ichthyophiidae > Ichthyophis > Ichthyophis bannanicus. Next base: position 182,041,288 of record CM066041.1, on the reverse strand, counting down.
TAAAAGTAAAGAGATCCTGGATTCTCTACAAGGAGAAGTATTCAGGCAATTGGTAACAGAGCCCACACGTGAAGGGGCCATACTGGACTTGGTGCTTACCAATGGTGAAAGTGTTTCTGATGTTGTAGTGGGAGATCATTTTGCATCCAGTGATCACCAGATGGTGTAGTTCAGTATTAGGACTAGGGCTGTTAGAATCCATTCAAAGTTGAGGGTCTTAAACTTTAGGAAGACTAATTTTGCTAAGATGGGCCAATACCTCAGGGAGTTTTTAGCAGGATGGGAGCAGCTGGGGGATGTAGAAAAACAGTGGGCAAAACTGAAAGGGGATATTTTAAGGGCAACCGAACTTTCTGTTAAAATGGTAAATAAAGGTAAAAGGAAAAGGAGACAGGTATGGCTTTCGAAAGAAGTAGCTGAAAAGGTGAAGAAAAAGAGGGAGGCCTTCATGAAATACAAGAGATCACAGAGAGAGGAAGACAGGCATCTATATTTGGAAAAACTTAGAGAAGCTAGCAAAGTAGTCAGGAAAGCAAAGATTCAAAAAGAGGAGGAAATAGTCAATGCAATAAAATGGGGGGATAAGACATTTTTCAGATATGTTAGTGAGAAGAGGAAGGGCAAAAGTGGTATTGTCAGACTCAAGGGTGAAGGGGAAGAATATGGAAAAGCTGATAAGGATAAAGCGGAATTGCTTAACAAATATTTCTGTTCTGTGTTCACAGATGAAGAACCAGGAGCAGGACCTCAGAAAACACCCACAAACAGGAAGAGAAGTGAAGGACATCTTGAACAATTTTCAGAAGACTGTGTTCATGAGAATCTAGTTGAACTTAAAGTAGACAAAGCGATGGGACCGGATGGGATACACCCTAGAATACTGAGGGAAATTGGGAGCGTTCTAGCAGCTCCACTGATTGACCTTTTCAATGCCTCATTGGAGTCGGGAGTGGTGCCAAAGGACTGGAGAGAAGCTCATGTGGTGCCTTTACACAAAAGCGGAAGTAAGGATATGGTTGAAAACTACAAGCCGGTGAGTAAATTATTGGAAACACTGCTGAAAGAGAAAATAGTGAGGTTTCTGGAGTCCAGCGGATTACAGGATCCGAGGCAGCATGGATTCACCAGAGGCAGGTCTTGTCAGACAAATTTGATTGATTTCTTTGACTGGGTGACCAGGGAGTTGGAGTGAGAGAGAGCCCAAGATGTGGTGTATTTAGATTTCAGTAAAGCCTTTGACACTGTTCCTCACAGGCGACTTATAAACAAACTGAGCACCCTAGGGATGGACCTTAAAGTTACTGCTTGGGTTATAAATTGCTTGGGTGTGAGGCGACAAAGAGTACAGATAAATGGAGCTCACTCTGAGGAGAAGGATGTTACCAGTGGTGTGCCCCAGGGATCTGTCCTTGGTCCGATTCTTTTTAACATCTTTGTTAGTGACATAGCGGAAGGGCTGCCGGGTAAGGTTTGCCTCTTTGCGGATGATACCAAAATCTGCAATAGAGTAGACACCCAGGAAGGTGTAGATAACATGAGGAGGGATCTAGCTAAGCTTGAAATATGGTCTAGAATTTGGCAGCTGGGATTTAATGTTTAAAAATGTAAGGTCATGCATTTGGGCTGCAGCAATCCAAGGGAGCAATATAGTATAGCGGGTGAAGTACTTTTGTCCACTAAAGAAGAGCGGGACCTAGGCGTGGTTGTGTCTGATGATCTTAAAGTAGCTAAACAGGTAGAAAAGGCGATGGCAAAAGCTAGAAGGATGCTTGGGTGCATATGGAGAGGAATATCTAGCAGAAAAAAGGAGGTGATAGTGCCTCTGTATAAGTCTTTGGTGCGACCTCATTTGGAGTATAGTGTGCAATTCTGGAGACCACACCTTCAAAAGGATGTGAACAGGATGGAGTCGGTGCAGAGGGTGGCTACTAAAATTGTTAGTGGTCTTCATTATAAAGCATATGAGGACAGATTTAAGGATCTTATTATGTACACCTTAGAGGAAAGGCAGGATAGAGGTGATATGATTGAGATGTTTAAATACCTCTGTGGCATTAATGTACAGGGGGAGAGCCTCTTTCAATTGAAAGCAAGTTCTGCTACGAGGGGGCATGGGATGAGGGTGAAGGGGGATAGATTCAGGAGTGATATGCGGAAATATTTCTTTACTGAAAGAGTGGCAGATCCATGGAATAGTCTCCCAGTGGAGGTGGTAGAGATAGGCCATGTGGTCTTTTTCTGTCGTCATATTTCTGTGTTTCTATCCTAATGGGAATGGTGGTGAAACAGCACTTACTGGAATGAGCACTGGAAAATCCGCACAGATTGAACCCCTGCAATATCATCTGTGTCTTAGCACAGCTGTGTGCTACTCTTAGGGAAGGCAAGAGAAGTGGCCTATTGATAATTTAAATTTGTAACAGTGTGCCATCCTGAATGGAGGGAACAGCACCCATCATAACAGTACATTCACACTGGATGTATAGTCTGTCATTATTGGCCCATGAGAATGGAAAATTTCTAAGACAGAGAGAAAGCTCAAGACTTCCATCCTCAGCAGTTGGAAGGCAGTACTGTAAACAGGTTCTCTTTGGTCAGGTTACCCATTAGCTGCCTGGGGAGTTTCTGCAGACATGTTGCCTGAAATAACCTCTCTTGGCACCATGCCGTTTGGACATAATAATAGCACAATGGTTCCATTTTAGGCCTATGTTGTTTGTGAGACTGCACGTCACATGCATTGAGCCAATGGCCAGTGGGCACATGTTCATATAGGCCTTGTCTATCTACCAATGCAACATATCTTACAATATCACATGTTCTCTATGCAGATGATGCTGGATATGGAAGCAGAACCTGGTTGCTGACCCCAGTACATTTCCCACAGTTACATGCACAGACCAGGTACAATGAGTCCAATGCTGCTACCTGCTCTATCATTGAGCACACCTTTGGTGTATTGAAAAGTTGCTTCAGGTATCTGGATAAAACAGGTGAGGCCTTACAATACCAACCTCTGTCTGTGGCTAAGATCATTCTGGCCTGCTGCATTCTGCACAACATTGCAATCAGGCATCGCATCCCAGTCAAAATGAACCCAGATCCACTGTGCTGTTCTGCACATGACCGTGAGAACACGTGGGTTGGCTCAGAGATCAGGCAACTCCTGATACAGCAGCTGTTTTCATGCAAGTGCTGTGTAGGTAAAGCTATGGAAATGTGTAATAATTGCATTAACGACATTCACGTTTAATGTCAGCAATCTTGCAAAGCCCTCTGCATTCTGTCTCTTGCTTTACAGGACCTCAGGAGAAATGACAGCTCCACAGATCATGCAACAGTACACTGCGCCACTCTGGTGGCCTGAGAGACATATTGCCGATCACAAAGACCAAGGAAGTAAAAAAGTGAGCCCAACCTGTTATGGGTCCTCATTTTACAGCATTATGCTTTGTGTTGTACAGGACTGACATCCCCAAATCTGCCCTGAATCTTGGTTCCACTAAGACATCTTCTTGTGTTGTCTGTGAGGGAAGTGAGAAGGGCAGCATTGTCAAGAGATGTGAAACACATCATAAATGTAACAAATTGCATGCTAAACATTTATAGTGCAGTTTGAAGGGATCTCATCCGAAAACATTATCTCTCATGTTCCAATGCAGTGTCAGCAACACCTATCTGGCTTGTGTGCAATGCATGATGCTACCGGCCAGTGTGCACTGTGAGGTAAGCTGCAAGTCCAGAGATGAATCATCACTGCACAAGAGAACCTGAAGATCTTATGAGGGCACTAGACTGGGATAACATAGCTCATTGGGGTAGGTCATCTGTTGCATGTAGTCGATCACACCAGAGTCAATGAGGCTCTAATGTTGTACACTATGGTCCAGTGTGCTGGACTACACTGTCCATCCCAAGTTAGGAAGATATGTCTGTAGGCATATCACCACACAAAGACATCAAGTGCTCACTTATTGTAACATTTGTTTGGACAAGCACTTTGCCCAATGACAGCAATGTGGAAGGTTCTGATGCAGTGGCTAATATGATGTTACTATGCAGATTATCTTTATCTTTATTTGGAAATTTGATATACCGCTTAGCCAAAGCAACAAGCGGTATACAATAAAAAACAAAGGCTACTCGGAAAAAGAAAGGAACACCAATAAATGATAAGAAAGAGGAGAACTGCAGGATAAGAGGAAGAAAAAGGTAGAATAAGAGTCGAAGGGAAGAGTCAGAGGGCAGTAGCAGGAGGTTCAAAGGCCAGGTGGAAAAGGTGAGTCTTTAAAGCAGTTTTGAACCTAGTGTAGGAAGGCTCAGCATGCAGGGAAAGAGGCAGGGAATTCCATAGGGAGGGACCAAGGAAGAAGAAAGCAGAGGAGCGAATGTGCTCGAGATCAGGGGTGGGCAATTCCAGCTCTCGTGCACCGCAATCCAGCCTAGTTTTCATGATGCCCCTAATGAATATTCATGAGATCCATTTGCATCCACTGCCTTCCATTGTTTGGAAATAGGGCCATGAATATTCATTAGGGACATCATGAAAACCAGGCTGGATTGTGGTGCACGAGGGCCGGAATTGTCCACCCCTGCTCTAGATGAGCTTGGGTGGGGGAGGGAAGGACCAGGCAAAAATTGTGAATAGAGCAGAGGAGGCAGTGGGGGTTGTGATAATGGAGGAGATTGGCCAGATACTGAGGTGTGACTGAATGAATTACACAATGAACAAACATAAATATTTTGAACTGAATCTGAAAGTGTACAGGTAACCAATGGAGGCCAGCCTGGAGAGGAGAAACATGGTCATAATGGGATGAAAAGATGAGGAGACGAGCGGCAGTATTTTGAAGGAGCTGAAGCCTGTGAAGTTGGTATTATGGGAGCCCGGCCAAGGAAATGTTGCAATAGTCCAGTCTGGAAATAATGAAAGAGAGAAGGAGGGTAGTCAGTGAGGTGGGGGACAAAAAGGGGCGGACTGTGCGAACCTGCCGAAGATGTTAAACGCCTGATGGGAAACTGAGGAGATGTGGTCAGAGAACGAGAGGTCAGAGTCAAGTGTAACTCCGAGGTATTTGAAGGAGGACACCATGGGAATAGGGGTGGAGGCACAAGAAGGGGTCAAAGGAGGGGGAGGTGCCCCAAAAGTGCTCTGCAAACTGATCAAGTGCGTCAATCTGTAGAACCCATGTGCTGATGCACTTTCTAGCAGCTGCCCCAGCAGAGAGTTTAATGTGTCTTTCTACAGCATTTGAATTTGAATTTTCATGACATGGCACATCTTCTGGCAATTTTTGCACTGTAGGATGTGAATGGCGTTTGACAGCTCTGTTTTACTCTCAGATGTCTCCTTGATATGGCACTGAAATGACAAGACATTCAACAACTGTGATGCATCTCAGAAAGTGGTGAACTCCATGAGGCTATATCACTGTCATGTCAAATAGCAGGTGAGGTGTATAGTGCTCTATGATAAAGTGCTCATCACTAACTACTTTGATAGCAAACACTGCTGTGTAGCTGTATGTATACCCGGTTTCTAAGCAGTACAAGTGGCAAATCATGGACACAATGCAATATATCTTGGTACGGGCCCACACAGACTGTGATTTATTTTATTTATTTATTTAACTGGTTTTATATACCGTTTTTCTGCAAGGCAAAACGGTTTACATTGAACAAGTAGTAACATTTACATGGAACAGTTAGAACTATGTACAGTTAACTGGTAGAAATTTTACATTGAAACAAGTAGTAACTTTTGTATGAAATAGTTGGAACTATGTATAGATAACTGGTATAAAAATTATATTGTTACAATTGAACAATAGAACAAAGTGATTATTTACAAATGGCATAGCTGCTATACAGTGAGGCATTGTGTTCACCTGCTTATGGGGGTTGAGTGGTGAGGGTGGTGGGGTGTGCTCTTGTGTGTTGTTTGTGGCAGTGGCTGTGTTGAAGTGTTCTTCGAAAAGAAAGATCTTAAGATGTTTTTTTGAAGAGGGTGTGGGATTGGAGGGCCCGTAAGGTGGGGGGTAGTTTCTTCCAGTTGGTGGAGGCATAGAATTGGAAGGCTCTTGTGCAGGTGCGTTGTGATTTCTTGGAGCTCTGTGCAGGTAGAAGGAGGAGATTTGCTGTGTTTTGGCGCCGGAGTCTGCTATTGTTGGGGCACTCAATTAGTAGTTGTAGCTGTTCCGCTGTAGTGTTGAGGAGGGCTCTATGCATGAGGACAATGGTCTTAAACCTGATACGGGATGAGATTGGTAGCCAGTGTAGGGATTTCAATAAGGGTGTGATGTGGGTGTGCCTGGTTGCTCCGACGATGAGTCGTGCAGCTGTGTTTTGAGCCATCTGGAGGGGGGCAAGGGTGGTCTTAGGTAATCCTTGTAAGATGGAGTTGCAGTAGTCGAGGAGAGGGGTGATTGATGCTTGACAGAATGTGCAGAAGCTATCATGGGGTAGAAGAGGGCATAGGTTGCGGAGAATTCTGATTTTGTAGTAGATACTCCTGGTGGTGTTTAGGATGTGAGGCTGGAAGTTCAAGAGATGGTCCAAGGTTACACCAAGGTATTTGATCTGGGGTTTGACCTGGTGATGTAGGAAAATATCCATAAATATGTGATATGCCAAATAGCTGTGAATGTGGCCAGAGTCACCAGATGGAGATGCTCAGAATCTTTGTGGAACAATGTCAAAGTATCTCATTGGCACAGATATGCTTCCCTGATTTATTTGAGCATTTCATAATCCTTTTGTTCATTCTGGCCAGGCAGTCGATAGTACATCCCCATTGTCATCGCCTTCCTCTTTTTACATAGAATTTCAATCCATAGAGATTCTACAGTGTATTTTCTTTCCTGCAAAAAACTTTAATCCTGTGTGGACTAGGTCCAATATGGCTTCCTCTCTGGTAATTTATTTCATCTAGGAACCTTATCTCCCTAGCATTTCCTGCCGTGACACTGACCCTGTTGATACCAGGGTAATTGAAACCACCCATTATTATTACTGTGCTGTAACTTTTGTTAGCTTCCTTGATTTCTTTGAGCATTTCATCATCCATTTGTTCATTCTGGCCAGGTGGTCGATAGTACACCCCCACTGCCATCGCTTTCCCCTTTTATACATGGAATTTCAATCCATAGAGATTCTACAACAAATTTTGTTTCCTGCAAAACTTTAATCCTTTCTGACTTAATGCCCTCTCTAACATAGAGCGCAACCCCTCCACAAACATGATCAGCTCAATCATTACAATATAGTTTGTACCCAGGTATCACAGTGTCCCACTTGTTGTTCTCCTTCCGCCATGTCTCTGAGATACCAATCATATCTAACCTCTCATTTAGTGCTATATATTCTAACTCTCCCATCTTATTTTTTAGACTTCTAGCATTTGCATACAAGCATTTTAGAAACTGTATTTTATTCATATTAATCTGGTTACTGGTAGGCAGGGGTAATTTGGAATCTTTAAGTTCTGTATGCTCTGTACTTGAGGGTATTTGGGTTACTTTTGTCTTTATTTGAACCACTCTGTCGATATACACTAACTTCAGTCTTTTGGTAGTATCCTTCAAGGATACATCCTTCTGAATCATGCACTCTTGAGCGACTGTCTGCTTTCAGTGTCAGTGCTTTTAATGTGACCATTCCAAAGTTAATGATTAAAACTCATATACTCTGTTTGGTCTGTAGATGTGAAGCCAGACAGTCTCAGAACAGAGACATCATGACAAAAGAGTGGCAAGCAGTGATGAAATATCTGTCTGTACAAGAGAACTTGGCCAAAACAATTGACAATGATGTGGATGTCATTGTAGGTGATAAGTGTCCCTCCTACTCCACAGTCAATAGCTATGTTGTCAAGCTGGGGACAGGACATTGCAGGTATGAATATGAATAACATCATGGGAGGTCAAGTGAGGTGGTAATCACAGAACACGTGGATATTAGTCATCACATGGTCCTGGAGGATCTCTGAATATCATCTAACAACATAGCAGAGACACTACAGAGATCACCAGAATGTGTGGCCTATATCATCCATGACATTGTAGATATTATGGCACTCTCAGCCAAATGGATTCCCAAATGTCTCAATGCTGGCCTGAAGTATGAACAATTGCCTGCTTCACATGTCATCTTGGACAGATGCCATTTGAATGCTGTGAGATACCTTGATTGGATTGCCACTAGAGATGCAAGTTGGATCCATATGTATCAACCAGACACCAAATAACAATGCAAAGAGTGTAGATGCAGTGGTTATCCAAGTCATCAGAGGTTCCAGACTGACATCAGCAAGCAAACTGATAGCATCTATCTGTTGGGGCATTGTGCTTGTTGATCACCTGCAAAAGGGAGAACCCACATGGCAAACTACTAAATTTCCCTTCTGGGCAAACTGAAGAGGGAACTGGTTTCCACATGTCTATGAACCCTTGCAAGATGCATCTGGAGTCTGCAGGACAATGTCTCTCCTCACACTGCAGCCAGCATGCAGCAAACACTGGCTGATCAATGCTTTGAATTGGTGTAACACCAGGCATACTCACCTGACCTGGTCCCTACTATCACCTTTACCCGAACCTCCAAAACGACTTGAAGGGAGGAACGTCTTCAAGCATTGGCGAGGCTGTACCAGCTACTGAAGAGTGATTGCAGAGCAACCAACAGAGTTGTATTTGGAGGGCCTGAATAGGTTGGAGCAAGAAAGTTACACGTGTGTGGAGGTCAGGGGTGAACATGTTGACTAAACATATATGTTCAAGTATGTAGACTTGCTTTTATCATCACGAAGCCAAAGATTTATTAGCTTGTATGCTATGGACAAATGCAAAAATGTAAAAGGCAGAGAAGGGGAGAGTGGACTCACATACTGCATTCCACAACACATCACTCCAGTGATGTGTAACAGCTGCAATGTCTGTAATCAGATTGTTGATATCAAAATTGTTAAGCTATATTATATTATATTGATCCTAACAACCCAGTGCTGGGGCATGCATCTTTCAGAGGTAGGGCTTGTTGCCCCAGCTGAAATGGTACATGTGGAGTCACATATATTCTGGGTTTCCCATAACATATGTCAACTAGATACCAATGCAATATGTAGCATTGATATATGTGCAACAGATGCAGCCTAATTAACTCATCAACAATGGACACTACCACAAATTGTGTATGGCCCAGTGGTAGCCCATATGATTGTCATATGTATAGACAATGAAATTCTGCATTCTATCTCCAACAGAACATTGTGTATCAAGATATAACAGAATGCAGTGATATCAGACAGTGAGGCTACAAATCACACCCAATAAGAATCAGTACAGTACAGTACATGGACAAATATTCTATAAGTTATCACATCAGTGAGATTAATGGATGGTGGTTGTGCACATTACTTGCCAGTATGATTGTCCATTTGCATATACTGTACATTGTTTCCTGAAATCAATTCAACTGTGACCCCCATATGTTATCATTATGGGAAATCATGGGCACCAGAGCACTGCATGGGACAACCTTCAGACAAAGAACTGCTATGACTGTGTCCACAATCCAAGTATTAGCAAGGAACACAAATATATGTCAGAAGCCGAAAAGTATCCCACGCTGTTCTGCATTAGCAAACAGGTGACCATGCATGTCAATGTATTGCACATATCTCTTGTGCCAATGCAATAGGTTGTTCCTTGTAGAGGGCTAGGTACCAGCCAGGATGTCCTTTATTGATATGCACTCTGTTAGGTAATGGTGAAATATATGCCATCCCTTTGCTTGTTCTTATCAATAGAGATCTCTTGATTGTGAGTCTTGTGAACCTTCTGGCCCCAAAATAACCTACAGCACAGCAATGGCCACATGGAAGGGTGAGGTGCTACAACATGTTAGGGCATAAAGGTGAATGACACATTACTCCCCATGTAGCTAGTGGATGCAGGAACTCCACATAATATCAACTATGATGGTTGCAGATGTATCAACCCCTCACTGTCCAGGTAGGGTATATGGCCCCTGTGTAGATCCATGCTCCAGATGCAGTACTATGTGGACAGTGTCTTATGGACATTTAGAAAATGATTGTGACGATGTGCCTTTAAAGTGCGTATGACTGTGTACAGGGCTGGTATCTATATATGGGGGCTCACTCATGATTATAGCATTCTAAATACGTTTGAATAAAGTGCTACAGATAATGTGAAAATGTCTCTGTCCAACATGTCTACAAATGGAAAGGGGCAACACAATAGGAGACTTCAGGATGCTTGTTGTACCAATGGAAAAACATGATGTATGACATAGACAGAGCCCACCTTCTCTTACCTTTTCTTCCATGCAGTCAGGGACAGCCCTACAGTTGGTTCAGTGTATGTGCCCTAGATGAACATCAAGTTTTACACCCCCTCTTGCTGTCAGACGCCATTATTTAGCTTGGATTATTTAGCTTGGATTACCCTGCTTTCGCCCTTCGGCAGTTACTGACATAGGTGATGGTGGTTGGGATGACCCTGCATGCAGCCCCTGATAGGTCACTTTCAGACAGGCTCCCTTATCCTGCGTTAAGATGACTGCCTTTTTTGGGCAGTAAGATACACAATTGCCACCTTAACACCCGGTATCCTCTTAGCACCTGATAATTAGTGGTGCCTTGTTCCCTTAACGCCACTATACCTACTCCCCGCCCCATCCTTTAGCACACGCAAACACCCTTAATGTTGCCGCTTATACTCATAATCCAGTGCTCCCTTAACACTCCTTAGTAAACATACCCCATAGAGTAGTACTGAAGATATATATAGAAGTGTCACCATAGACAATAGGAAAAGCCATTTTCGGCATGCACTCTTTCAAAAAAGGAGCAGTGTCACAAGGGGATGGAGTCATATAGAGATGTATTTACTTACACCACTTCACTGATCAAAAATTGCTTTTCATACGAAAACAATGTAAAAGCATTACAGCAAATTAAACTACAATAGAATTGTTTAAAATTGAGTAGGCAGCAATTTGCAAGATACATAGATGTGTATATATCATCATTCAGACCTGTCTATGTTGGGTTTTGTCAACCTGCATTCCAAAGAGCCAGCAATTAAGGAACTTTCCTCTAAAAGTCAGTATTTGACTATATTCAGATTCCTTTATGTCACAGTCATCAGTCAGAGATGTCTTCAGTTTTGCTTAACTTTCCTCAAGGGAAGAATGTCAGTTCTGTTTATGAATTTTCCAGTAACCTTCTATGTAGTCTATTGGGAAATTATGCTGCCTACTGTTATCATATTTCTGCAAGAATAAACCTAGGATGCTTCTTAATGCGTGGGGACTTGATTGATTTGATGCTTATTTTAAGTACTCTTGCCTTCTGATGGCAAATTCCAGTGATGATTATTTAGCAGTAGCAAAGAAAAGGGATTTTCCAGTTAACTTGGCTTTTATTGGCATGTTTAAAATGGTAAATACAAGCATATGCCAAAACCTCAGTCATATTTGACATGAAGTCGGAAAAGCTTGTATGACTGGCCACAGGCTCAACAAAATCTGAGTGATTTACATCTGCTGACCTCCAATAAATCTTCCAAAAAAAAGGAGAAATGAATGGAAAGACTTATGGACTAGCACCTTGCCATGGAGAGACAGCAATAAGGTGGTATTGCCCAGGCCATAATCATAAAAACAAATCTTGTTTAAAGGTTGCAATCATGAGAGCTTTGAGTTGGACGTATTTCGAACTTCAAAGTATGGCAAGGACGTCGGGGTAGATTTGAGGAGCAATCTTACACTGTGCACCTCTGGATGTGGTGCCATCACAGTCCAAAGGTAAAAACAAGAAACTAAACTGAAATGATGATGTGTACTAACAACAGGGACATGGTCAGACCACGTTTTCAGATTGGCATTGGAGGTCATAATGGGGCAAGGCAATGCTCAGAAAATCACAGTCCCCCAATATGGTTATGAGCCATGCTCCACAATATTTGAATTTTTAGCTGCATTTAGAGGCGCTCTCAAGGGTGTGTTTAAGTGGGGAGAGGAGAATAGCACATGTGGATTACATTTACTAATCATCCAACAGTTTACTATTCAGGTAATGCAGAGAAAGTGTCATTGCACTGCTACCAGTAGGTTGCAGTTAGCATTACCTGCTGAGGTGGAACTAACTGCAAAAGATAAGGTGTAGTAAATGCGTGGGCATGTCCAGCATCTGCCTGCATTTACCTTGCAGGGCAGACACTTACCACACGAGTCCCATGTTACATGCCATCCACAGATGCCTTTAATGCGGGACCCATTGCTGCCCCAAACACCTCCTAAAACAAAACATGGCAGCAGGCACATAGGAGAACTACTCCCTCCACCCCCCCCCCCAACTCCCACTGCAGCATCCCAAAAACCCCATCCCCCAGCATACCATCGCAAAGAGTCAAACACCTCTCTGATCCCCCAGTGCATCATCCCAAAAAGGCAACCCCTCAATCCAATCACCCCTCTTCTTGATATCTCTGTTCAGCATTACTACTCCCTCAACATATGCAAACCCTTCGAACATCAACACCCTCTCCCTCCCTCCATCTCTGTGGTCACTTACTCAGAGGGTGTCCCTGAAATCTAGTGAAAGGCAAAACAGGAGATAGCATAGAAGTGTGATTTTTATATTGCCCACAAAGCTTCAAAATCCTGGGGCACTTTCACTTTGAAATGTTCCTAGGAAAAAGTACCTACAGACACAAATTCATTGATATACATTTTATTCATTAGTGGGCCTTAAAACTGTAGTACAAAATAAATTGCTTCAACATGCATTAGCCCAGGAATTAACATGTTAAAAATTTGTTATCAATAAAAATGACTGAAAGCAAGTGAAAACAAAGTCCAAAGATCAGGACAAAAGTCCAAAACTGACCTAAAAACTAAAAGGGTTGTTGTTTTTTTTCATGGACATTCCTAGTATTTACTTTGTAAATGACATTTGCAAATTATTCTCTCCAAGATCACACAGGTCTTTTTTTCAATATATCCCTGAAAAATATCAGCATGGCACCCGAAGGAAAGAAGTTACTGAATGTAATATATTTTATATGTGCTGCCCCAAAAGATGCAGAAATACAGATGACTAAAATATTTCCTTTTATGATGAAACAACAATGGACGATTAAAGTGTCAGCAGCTCACATTCTCCATGTGCTCTACCAACACTAGATATTTCCCATGGCAATAAAAGCTTATTTACAGAACAGAATGCTTTACAGAAATACGTTTATATACCATGATACTGCGGTTGTTATAGTTTTACTTTTTTTTAACTTTTCAATAGGATTTGCATAAATTATGTTTTGTATTCCATGAATAGCAAATCTATGGATTTTCTTTTTTTAATTTTTAACTTGGCAGTATTTATTTTTTCCCTTGCCCGAGAAACAAGGGAAACTAGGAACTCAGTTGTTGTTTTAAAATGCAGTATGACCCTAACGCTTAAATGATCTCTTCCTGGTTTTTAGTCTCTGCCCGATAAGATCTAAAGAGCAACATAGCTGTATATACAATGCATTAACCTGTCATCCCTGATTTCCAGCTGACACAAAGTTCATCTCATATAATATGGGAATACTGATCACTTCAGTTCCTTTTATACAGAAGTACGTAACGAAGGCTGGAAATTAGGGATGTGGTGTCATTTTAAAATGACATGAACACACCAATCATATTTCCTGTTTCATTTTGTGTTATTTGTTATCTGAAAAACACACAATACAAAAAAAATAATGAAATAATATTCATGTTACTTTTGCAAACAGCATGCATTAAAATATGTGGGGGTCATTTTAGAAGCTCTGTTCATGATTTCCCCATCTGAAAACGCCCATTCAAATGTGGTAAACGCAGATGTCACCAGAGCTATTTTAGAAAGCTCTGAATTTACACATGTCAGGCGTGATCATGTCCATGTCACATAGGGGCAAGATGGAGATATGCTTGGGGTATTTTTGAAAAGATACACATGCATGTCTCTACTCACCAGCAGGGAAGTCCATATCTATTCGTGCTCCAGGGCATGAATAGCATCATCGAAGTGTCCATTCCAGCACCAAAATACCTGGAGAGAATAGAGAAGGTGGCACTCTAATTTCCCCAATATTTTTTGCATCTATAAAAAAAAAAATTTAGGGAAATGAAGAAACTTGTTTTGTGGCTGCTGCACATCTCTGCTTGTGAAATGGCAGGCCAGGACATGTATGTAGCATCGGATAAACATCCCTTTCCTGAAATACCTTTGTGGGCATGTCTATGTACCCATGCCTCCCACTGTGTATTTCGGGCACTTCTTCTTTTCTAAAATTGTTTTAAACAGTTGTGAAATAGTGGATCTTTCAGAGTAGAGACAGACTGCCGCCACCCCCATGGTATTTGGGACATTTTGGCCTAGACATTCCAGTTTGCACCTAGATGGCCTTTCAAAAATGTGCCTTCACATGTGCTGAAAAGCCTAATCAAGATCCTTGTTAATCATCACTTGGACAATCAGGATCTGGATTAGGCATAGTAAATGTCTCTGACAGTATACTTAGAGATGATTTCACAAGATTTCTGGCAAAAGAATATGGCAAAAGAAAAATCTTTGGAGTAAATCTCTACAACAGGAGTCAATAGAGTCACAAGGCAAAAGTCTAGTTAGCATTTTTCATAGAGCTCCAGACCTGACAAACTTTGGGCCAATTGGAAAAAGGAAAGGAAGATCATCAGCAGAGTTAAGAACAGGCTGGCTAATGGTTCCCACTGAACCGTGATGGCTCTTCTACCAGATGCCTGCCTTCAGAGTCCATCATTACCAGTTTGAGGCCAGTCTGTGACAAAACTAGTAGGGAAAATGAATTTTAGATTTTTCAGTGATGTTTTTGGTTAAAAATGTTATGAAAGGAAATAGGAAATTTGTTGTTATTTCCCATGTTGTTTCAAACACATACACATCCTTACTTCTTGAGGAATCCACATCAAATTTTTAGTTTTCTATAAAATGTTTAAGAAACTAACAATGCTCCCTTGTATGTTAAATACTGGAGTTGTTCTATATTTTCAAGTGAAAGAGGACCTCAGAAACACCTGTCAGGCTTTAAAATGTCATTAGCCAGTGGAGGTCAAATTCGGCGTTCAGCCTTTTATCATTCCTTGGACCGAAAACCTTCATTTTACAAATATCTTTAACTTTTTAAAAATATTTTATAACTTTGTTGTGTTCATTTACAAAATTATTTCGAAAGACCGGTGTCTGAACTTATCTTTGCTCTTCAGCCTGACGGATAAACTGATTCACCGGACCCACAAACTTGCTAGCTTACAGAACTTGTTCATGATTTTTAAAAAGAAATTCGCACCTCCACTCACCATTGACAGGAACAGTTGAGTGTTTTTGATGGACAAAGCAAAAGCAATGGTCATGTTCATCTGGTTGAAAGTTTTGTGATAAAAGAGACTCTTGGCAGCCCTGGCAAAATACACAACTGAAGGACATTTGGAGGCCAGATTGCAATAAATAAGCTTTGTATCTTGTTTCTCTTATTGGGAGGTGAGTTCCTGGCATTTCATCCAGGAAGGAAGAGACACGATTGCTTTAGGCAAAGTTCTGCCATGAAAAGCCTTCATTGCTATTTTATAAACATGACTGGATATTAACTTGACCTGAAAGAAAGGTGAAAAGCAAATATCTTAAGATTAACAAAGGATTGGGCCTCTCTCCTCCCCTGAAAATAAGTCATATAAGTAAGAGCTATTAATCAGTCCTAGGAAGCTCATATTTCTACCTTAGGAAAGTGATTTCCAAACTTGGGGTCACAGAAACATGGCCATTTCCCCAACTCTCTGGACTTTCACTGTGACTTATGCCAAGTCACCAGACAGCATGTGGCCTGTGAACATTCACAGGCCCTTGTCCCCTCCTGGGTAAACTTCCTGTTAGGCTGGAAAGCCCTGCTGAGTACTGGGGTCTGTAAGCGCACACTGCCACCTGGGACCCTGGGCTGACTGCTGCTGCCTTACATGAGTGGAGAGAGGTGAAGAAAGCTGGAGACTTGCTGTCTTGATTTCATCATCATCTGGGGGGTAACGTGAATTTTCACTTGTTCAAATGGGGTCATAGGAGATTAAAGTTTGAAAAGCACTGCCTTAGGATGTTAGTTTAGGAGTGGAAAGCTACCACCTTTCTCCTTCCTGAATATCCCACTCCCTGCTTTATTATAATAATTGCTTGTAGGTCAGAGGACAAAGGTTGTACACCCTTGCTTAATTAACAGTATTCCCTGTCCTCAATTAAACCAAATCTCTTAATCCAACTTTGAGAATTGTATCTTGAATTTTGCTTCTCCCCAACCCCTTTCATTTGTTTTTTCTGTCTGTCTTGATTAGTTTGTAAGCTCCAGGAGGCAGGAACCGTCTCTTATGTGTATCTCTACAGTGCATTCATCTGGTAGTGTTGTAAAACTGACAAATCGTAATACTATGTTAGGTGCTATAATGATTTCCAATTTTTTGTTTCACCATTAGTCACAGAGGTGTTCCTGATGGACTGATGAACAACGTAGAGGAACGACTTCATTAGTTCAAGGAAGTTAAACCAAAGACAAGGTCAAGACATCCAAGTTATCAGTAAATAAACTTTATTAGTGACCTGGACATCTTGGCCCGTTCTGTCCTCCACTCTGCTTTAACATTCTTTATGAAATAACAATGTATCTCTGACTAACTTTTGGAATTATACTCCCTTCATCAGATATGTGCCAGGAATTGTATTTACGTGATGAAAGCTTTGACTGAATATTTAGGGTTAGATTTATTAAAGTGCAGTACTGTGTTGCAGGTGCTAACACCGTTAGAGGATAATTTTATAACAGGTTAAATGGGCAGGAAGGTGCCTATTTTTCATTTGTTTTAGAAAGATACATACCGGTAGATGCTTATGTGTCCTGATAAAATACTAGCACAAATCTACAGCAACTGTGCATACATGGAAGACACTGCCAATAATTCTTGCTCATGTGTACTTGCATAGTTTATACAATTGTGACTCCACCCATGCTCCCCCCAAATTCCTCCCTGAGCATGTTCACTCTAAAAATATGTTCCCATTTGTACAGCGTGTACGTTTAAGCATGACCTAAGAGGCCTTTTAGCCACGTAAATCTTCATTTTATGTACAGAAATATTTATAAAATTGCACCCTAATGAACAGTTTGCATTTCATAAAATGGGACCTACTGTAAATAATGCACGGTAACCCTAATTTGTGCATGATGTAATTTAGCAAATTAACTTCATAATACTAAGAAAACTCATGCATCATAGTATCCAAGTTTCACTGCTGTGACTTACTAAGCATCTGTTTTGTTGACTGCCATGGATATGCACCCTATACCTCCTCCCATCTTCACCACAAGAAAAATAAACACACACACAAAACATATTGAGCAAGAAAACCAAGACCACCAATAGCTAACGACAATTTATTTCTTTTAAAACTATTTTTCGCTCATGCTCTTTCTCAGCAGATTTTCTCACTGTTGAAAGGGAACCCCCTAGTCAAGAAACGCAGCAGGCAGAATGTAGAAAGCTTTGATAGTCAGTGAGGTGAAACATTACAGCACATGGCAATAGCACGCACGAGTACAGTCTCCATGCTGGAAGGACCTCCCTCTAAGAAGAACCTCCAAAGCTTTTTCCAAAGACCTTCACTTGCTTCACGACCAATAACTCTTTTGACCTCGCAAGTAGAGTCCCTGTCTTGAATTCTCAGGAATTAAAAAGCAAATATTTCAGTATTTACTAGTCACGATCTTTCAAACTATAGACGGCTATCCAGTAAAGTATTACCAATAAGCATTCCCAGTTGGCTTACACACAATATGTAGCAGGGAGCCATGGAAGGAAAACAAAACCACATTCTTTCAGTTGAATTTGTTTATTATTTGGGAAACAAAAAAAATCTTATGATGCAGAATTTTTCTGATTACAGCCATTTGATAAATATGAACTCAGGATGCAGATTCAGAAATAATGAGTTCATGAAAAAAAATCCTAAAGACTCACCTAAACCAAAAAAGATGCTTTCAAGGTTAAAGTTTATTGTTTAGAACTCATTTATTAAACTTTTTCCCCATAGGCATGAAATGAGAGAAAAACCGGAGTAAATCAGGTCCAAGCTTGTCTGTGCAATTTTGAATTAGAGTAGCATATTTCTTGACTTAGCCTTCTGCCTTTATCATTCCATGCCCAACTCTTAGTGCTGCGGGTGATATGATGCTACAAATGATGAAGTCAGCAGGAAGTTCCAGGAGAGATGGGACACAAGCGGTGCATGTGTGGTATGTGTGCTGAGGTCCCATCTTATTTAATGCAACTTTGACACACACTGCTAGCGCCTCTTAGTAAACCTACCCCTAAGAGTTGTACCTGAAGGAAATTGTAGAGGGAATAGGAAGGGGGAATGGGTTTGAGGGTTCTTTGGCCCTCTGGGGTAACTAGGGAACATATACAATGTAAAAACATGCAGTACCTATGTACCTTGATGTGGCCCTTTGAGTGCTCATACACTCTGCATATCATTTCCATTCTATATTCAGTGCTAAGCAGAGTTTAGTGCATGCACTTAAAAATAAGATGCACTTGGATCACCAATGTTAGCACTCAAGACTCTTGGGGGCCTGTCTGCTAAGCATTTTCCCCATAGGCACAAAATGGGGACAAGCCCCTTGATGTTCCCAAGACCACATTCTGCTCTTTTCTCAACATGCTTCTTAGAGATGTGCATGCCTGTTTTTATCATTTCATTTTGGGGGATTTTGTGTTTCCGTTTTGATGTCAACACATGCTATTTGCAAATAGCATATGCCAAGAAAGTAACCAGAACCACCGAAACAAAACCCTGTTTCTTTTTATTTTTCATTCACTTAATCCCTCCTATAAAGGGTTAGCTATAATGAGCACTATAGAAAGACCTAAATGTGCCAGGGGGCAGCAGTAAAACCCAGTGCAGACAACTGCAGTCATACACATGCATTCCCTAAATGAAATGGGAGCTACACGTGTAGATTGTTGACCTGTCTAGGCCACTCCATAACCACGCCTTCTGGCAATTTCTACATAGGAATTTCATCCATACGTAAATTCAGCCCTTTCTACTTTGCCATTTACACGTGGATGACCTTAGGGACACGTTTACCAAAGCTATGCTAAGGTTTTGCAGGTATCACTTGTCAGGGGCGGCCCAAGGGGGGTGCGGGGCCATGTGCGGAGACTCGGTGCGGGGCCTCATTTGCATAAGGTTCCTCATTTGCATAAATATTTGCATAATGTTACCATACACTAACTTTCAGTAAACATGCCTCTTAATGAGTATATGGATAAAGAAAGACTAAAAGATTTCTACATTACTATAATCCAGTGCCAACCGCCAGGCACATTAGGAACTACTACAAACACTGCCCATTTAGAACCCATAGCAAACCCGCCGTATCCTAACAGCACTACCAGGACTCACAAAGCACCATACTCTACCTATCAAAAGGCAATACTGCAAATATTAAACCAATACATTTCAGAGAATAACAATACATGACCTACTGGGGAAAGAGAACAAGTGGCAATGTCAAATAGGAATTATATAAACAGAATACCTCAGCTCAGTTACACATGCAGAACATAGACCATCACCAAACAAGGAATCACAATTTAGAAACAGGAAGACAATAATTAAACTGGGAACCCCAAAAGCCAAACTTGGAATGTACAACACTGTAGAAATAAAACCAGAAATTAATTTCCTCTAGTACTAAACAAAGCACAGACGTTAATGATGCACATTTCCAAGAGCTGACATATTCCAGTTAAAAAATTCAAAATAAAGAGATATTTTTCTACCTTTTGTGCATTTTTTTCCCAGTGGCAATTTCTCCAGCCACTTTCTTCAGGTTTCTTTGTGTCTTCTGCTAACTCTCCATCGTCTGCTGTCCATTTGTCCTTTCTTCTCTCTTCTAGTTTTTTTCCATTCTCTCTCTACATCTGCTTTAACATACTAATCTTTCTCCTTTTGCTCTTTCCTCATTTCTATTTCAACCACTCAAATTTTACCCCTCCATCCTCAATCCCCACTTACTCTCCCAATATCTGGCCAATTGTAGATTTGTCTTCCCTCCCACACAAAATATTTTTCCCTCTCCATTTCACTCTCCCAGCTCCATCCCATTCTAATCCTCCCCCAACATCAGCTCCCTTCTAGTTCCAGCCCCACCCAGCATCCGCTCCCTTCTAGTCCCTGCGTCAGCCCATTTCCAGTCTTAGCCCCCCATCAGCCCATTTCCAATCCTATCCTAGCCCCACCATCAGCCCATTTCCAGTCCTAGCTCCCCCATCCATTTCCAGTCCTATCTGAGTCCCTCCATCGGCTCATTTCCAATCCCAGCCCCCCATCAGCTCATTTCTAGTCCTTTCCTAGCCCCACCATCAGCCCATGTCAAATCCTAGCTCCCCTCCACTCAGCCCATTTCCAATCCAAGCCTCCCATGAGCCTACTTCCAGTTCTAGCCCCTCCATGAGTCCATTTCAATTCAAGCCCCCACCACAGCCCATTTCCAATCTTAGCACCCCCCAACAGCCCATTTCCAGTCCTATCCTAGCCCCTCCATCAGCCCATTTCTTGTCCTAGCCCCCCGCCCACTCAGCCCATTTCCAGTCCTAACTCCCTCCCCTCACAGCCCATTTCCATTCCAAGCCCCCCTCCCCATCAGCTATTTGCAGTTCAAGCCCCCCTTCCACTCAGCCCATTTCCATTCCAAGCCCCTGTCCCCATCAGCTATTTGCAGTTCAAGCTCCTCTTCCACTCAGCCCATTTCCAGTCCTAGCACCGCCCCTCCCATTACCAGTCCTAGCCCCCCGTAGCCCATTACCAGTCCTAAGCCCCCCATCAGCCCACTTCCAATCTCACCCCCCATCATCCAATTTTAAGTCTTTGCCCCCCATCACCCCATTAACAGTCCTAACCCCCCCATCAGCCCATTTCCAGTCCTAGCCCCCCCTATAACCCATTACCAGTCCTAAGCCCCCCATCAGCCCACTTCCAGTCCTAATCCCCCATAACCCCATTTTCAGTCTTAGGACCCCCATAGCCCATTACCAGTCCTAACGCCCCCATCAGCCCACTTCCAGTCTTAGCCCCCCCATAGCCCATTACCTGTCCTAACCCCCTCCCCCATCAGCCCACTTCGTTAGCCCCCCCCCCATAGCCTATTACCAGTCCTAACCCCCCCTATCAGCCCACTTGTAGCCTTGGCCCCCCCATAGCCCATTACCAGTCCTAACCTCCCCATCAGCCCACTTGTAGTCTTAGCCCCCCATAGCCCATTACATGTCCTAACGCCCCCATCAGCCCACTTCCAGTCTTAGCCCCCCATAGCCCATTACCTGTCCTATCCCCCTCCCCCCAACAGCCCACTTCCATTCTTAGCCCCCCATAGCCCATTACCAGTCCTAACCCCCCCATCAGCCCACTTGTAGCCTTAGCCCCCCATAGCCCATTACCTGCCCTAACCCCCCCATCAGCCCACTTCCAGTCTTAGCCCTCCCATAGCCCATTACCTGTCCTAACCCCCTCCCCCCATCAGCCCACTTCCAGTCTTAGCCCCCCCCCATAGCCCATTACCAGTCCTAACCCCCCCATCAGCCCAGCTAGGTTTAAAAAAAAAAAACGGCTGCTGCTGCTGCTGCCGTGGCAGCAGCAGAATCAAGCATCCCGCGGGGCCCCCCCTGCTCTGCAGTGTCCTCCACGCAGCTTCAGCGCAGGCTTTTCAGAGCTGCGTGAAGGGAGAGTTTCCCTTTCTCGCGGCTCTGTTAATCCCGCCGCAGGGCTGATGGGATTAACAGAGCCGCGAGAGGAGAAGCTCTCTCTCTTCACGCAGCTCTGACAGCCAACACTGAGGCTGCATGGAGGACACTGTAGAGCAGGGGGGGGGGAGGGGCCTGCGGGATGCTCGATTCTGCCGCTGCCACGGCAGCAGCAGCAGCAGCAGCCAGTTTGTATTTTTTAAACCTAGCTGGGCTGATGCAAGATGTTTTTTGCGCGGGGCTCTCTGAAACGCGTGGCCCTGTGCAAAAAACATTCTTGCTCAATGGACGGGCCAGCCCTGTCGCTTGTTGAGAGTAGAAGTCAATTCGCGGTACATGGGTGTGTGTGCAACTTGGCCTCAGCAGATGCGGCACTAATTTGGATCCTAACATGTGCTGGCACCAATTGCACAATGCCACTTATTGAGATGGCATTAAGTACATCCATGCTAGCTGCAATATTAATAGTGAAAATGCTTTGCCAACACCAGCACTAATCAAGATATGCAATCATGCCCACTCTCCGCCCCATCCTGCCCATTTCCTTCCCTGTCATGCGCTAAGCAGATAGCATGGAATTAACTACATAGTTAACATTAATGGTTAGCATGGCCTTGCACATGCTGGTTAGCACATACTCAGGTCCACGTGAATAGCTAAGCACAGCTTAGTAAACATGCCCCTTAGTACACGCAAATCAATGTAGCCTGCCTTAATTCCTCAGTTAATGTGCATTAAATCAATTTAGTGCTTACTAAAAATTCCACATTATAGTAAATATTTGAAGCAAGCCAAAAAAGAACCAAAAATCAGGAAAAATTTATGAAAAAAAAATGAAAACTAACCAAAATGTTCTTACTTGTGCAGATTCCTATGGAACATTCCTGTGCCCTGCAATTTATTGAATGTAGTGGGAACTAATTGCAGTAATCCTCCATGTTTAACATGGATCAGTAATTAGGCTCCATAGACTCTACACATAGATAAAGCAAGTCCAGATGTCTGTGGGTGCAACAAGCTTCAAAAGAAGGGAATTGAAAAGTGTGCGCATACATTTCCTTTAAAAGATGGAACGACATCCATGGATGAAAAGCTTCCGTGAATTTTGTCCTAAAATGCACTACTTGAAAATTACCCCCACAATATGCCAATAAAAACCGCTTAAATGACGAACACCAAAGGCTATGTGCAGCTGTCCCCTTGCCGTTAGCGAGTGTTAACGTGTCACTCTGCACTAACTGGTGCACTCACGCTAATAGGTACCACATACCTAAAATGCATGCACTAAGAGCAGAGTGCCATTCTGCCCCTGTTGCCGTTTAACACACATTAGTAATCATGCCCCTAAATGTGCAAAAGGCAAACAGCAAATATTAGATGTGTGAATAGAACACTTACCATGGAGGACTGAAATCAGTCTACTCAGTTGTGAGTTATGAGAACTCTATAGATATATATTTCAGGGGACACCTTTAATCCAATACATTTGCAATTCTAAGAAATAAATTTACAATATCTGCCTCATTTTCAAGAGAAGTCTGTCGAAAGGTAGCAATAAATTATGAAAGAAAATCACATATTTCATAGAACACCTCAACCATTAATGCCTAAATACAAGCGTTGGAATACATGTACCAGATGAAATGGGTCTCTTGGGTGCGTTCACTGAAACACTGAGGGTCCCTAATGGTTTCTTAATGAAGGCTCTCACACCTTGAAGGTCTGTTTGCACAGTATTTATTTTACAGGGAAACAAGCCCAGGGTTTGGAAGATAGTTTAAGTTGCTACAAAGGTAGCCAAAGGATAATAAAAATAATGCTAAGCTCGTTTTTAATGGTACATTAATTTAATGGTTTAGCACCCTTTGAATGGGCAAAGATACATGAATCTCCCAGGGAGTACCTGATTTAAACTAATGACCTAGAGATAAAGGAGAACACATTCTCCTGGATATCTGCAGCCAATAAGCATAATAACCATTCCAAACTGGTACAAGTTAAAATTTTCAAAGCATGGGAGTAGGAATGTGCGTGCAGTTTCTATCTTTGCTAAAAGACAGTGGAAACTGTAGGGGGCTTGCACAAACTTTCAATTTGGAGCAAAAGCAAATGTCATTAGACACTCTCAAAGCACAAGAATGGGTTTTGCACTTTTTTAACTGTCCAGTCATTGCATATAGTTCCGTTAGGCCTATTTGCTAAGATGCTCTATGATGTTGCACCTCATTTTGTTAACGGCTAATGTTAAGATGGGTTAAGCACAAAACGCCCCTGTACTGCCCCCGACCTGCTCCATCTCCACCCATCTGTGTGCTAATCTACTAAAGTGGGATTTTCAGCATGGGGACCCATGCTAACTATTAGCATGGCACACTTTCCACATGCTGAGCCTTGTGCTAGCAGTTAGCATGGTTTAGTAAGCATTCCCCTAAGTGTTGGAGACATTTCTGGTATTGTTGGAAATGCATTACCATGGTATTAACTGCACGGCACATATGTGATGTAACTAGTTAATCTCTTGAGATAGCATCAACTACTCTGAATTATCTGCTGCATTAAATGCACAGTCCCTGCCATTTATCGCCCATTACATGCCCCAAAATGTTTTTTGTCTTAGCTGTTTAACAAGTAGGTCCCCAGTTAAAGTTTGCAAAACTAATTGTGTAAGTTCTAGCACTATATTTGAGACTGATACTGTACAAGCTATGATTAAATAAGTATGATCAATGTTGATTCATTCATTCATTCATTCATAGAATTTGATATTCTGCCTACACCCAATATAATCCAGCAATAAAAATAAATGTCATAGAAACATAGAAAGCAGAAAAAGACCATATGGGCTATCTAGTCTGCCATTCCATATCAACTACTAGAGTCCACTTTTTTCCTTTAGAGATCATGGGGTATGTTTACTAAACCTTCTTAATGTGCGCGCCGCGTTAGTCTGCAGGATGCCATAAAAGGAGTGGGCGGTCCAGTCAAAAATAGCAAAACGGGATTAGCGCGCGCTGTGCGCTCTTGTGCGCCGCGCACATTAGCGCACGAGTAACGCGCGCAGGAAGCATAAGCAGGCACGCTGATGTGCAAACAGAGGAACAGGGCTGCAGTACAATGGTAAAGACACTGACAGATGGTGCAGGGGTCATGGGTTCAATCCCCCACTGTGCCCAATGAATAAGGCTGGCTGAGGCACTACCATTTATGTGTAATATTGCATTATGAGGCTTTTTAATTTTATTTTAATTACTGCTGCTAGCAAACGCACTCTCAAAGCGCTGTAACATAAGGTGCTGCATAAGGCACCCCATAAGGTACCCCAGAGGGCACATTTTAAAGTGCACTGTCTGCCATGGCACCCTACAATGTTGCTTAAAGGGTGGCCTATAGGGCGTCATATAGGGTGCCCTATGAGGCACAGCAAGGTCATAGCACTGTTTTTGATGGCAGCACTGTGCATTTAATCGCATGGAAATCTTAAGTAGGTGCGCTGACATGCAAGGAGGAACAGCAGTGTAGCACAATGGTTAAGGCACTGACTGATGATACAGGGCTCATGAGTTCGATCCCCAGTGTGCCTAATACATAAGGCTGGCTGAGGCATCAGCTTTGACATGTAAGTATTGTTTCCTGTGGCACTTTATTTGTATTTTATTAATTGCTGCCAGCAAACACACCCTCAAGTGCCGTAACCTAAGGTGCCGCATAAGGCACCCTATAAGGCACTCCATAGGGCACATTATAAAGTGCACTATCCACCACGGCACCCTATAATGTCCCCTATAGGGCACCTTATCAGTCGCGCCATAGGATACTGTATAGTGCACCTTATATGGACGGTAACCATAAGGTGCCCTATAGGGCGCCCTCTGAGGCACCTTATGGGTACAGTACGCTGAGGGTGTTTTTGCTGGCAGCACTAATGTACATTAAAAATAGATAATGCTTTGGACAGCCCTATCAAATAACCCCACTGTGGGTTTGAACCCATGACCTCTGGCTCCACTGGCAGTGAAGTAACCAGTGGGCTACAGCTCTATAGCTGCTAGCAAATCCCTGGCTGGCTGCAGAAGGACTGCAAGTCACCAGACAAACAGTCTGCTGTGGTCACCAGGATAGGGTTAACCCACCCATACCCATGATGCACTGCACATGCAAATCAGCAGTCTACAGATGATCACAAGATGGAGTATGCACCCCCACAGCACCTCGGCCTGGTAGGGGGAACTGACCGTGTGTGGTACTGGCACAGAGTAGCTACACACCATCACATTGTGCAGGTACTGCACTCATCCTGAGCGTGAGGTTGGGCGCCCAGCGCCAGGTCCACAGCAGAGATAGGCCATGCTGCAGGTCCCCAGCAGTGCTAATTTGTGAGATAGGTAGTTTCTGCAGACACACCTTGGATATATCTGTATGTCTCAGTCAGGTGTAGCCCCTATGGACCCCTAGGAGGATTATGTACCACCACCCTCCTCCTCCTCCAGGGCTGAGGGTGGTAAACAGGGTCTCCCACCAACAGATCCACATTCTACCTCCCTGCAATGGTGGCAGTAGAGGGGACCATCAACCCCAGTCCTGCTGGGGAACAGACACCCTACAGGGCAGTCAATGCAGCTCTGTACACATCCATAACGCAATAGCAGACAGATATTAGGCCTGGATATGCTAAGCTGCACACCACCACTATCTGATATTCTCCTGCAGCAAGCCTTCAGCCGCTGCACCCTGCAAGGCGCTCCATCAAGACACATACCAGCTGCAGACAGTCTGCTAGCTAGTCCATAGTGCATGTTCCTGGTGGAAATGCGTGCACCCAGAACTGGGATGTCAGCATACACAACAAGCAGATAAGTCAGTGACTGGGCCCCAAAAGGAAACCCATAAATATCACATGACAAAAATACTATATAGCACTATGGGGGTGCCTAGCCATGCTGTGGTCACTGCACAGTCAGGGTGAGAGTGATCTCCCAGCAGGACATGCTGTGGCCACCCTGTCTGTGCAGGTGGTGGCCGGGCACTACAATGTCCCAGCCAGTGCCCTATGCCCTGTGCAGATGCATCCTGGCCAGGCCACCCTGTCCGGGCTATACCCATGGTACCTTGCTCCTCATTATGCACATTGGCAGGCCAATACTGGCAACAGTGCTGGCAGTGTGGGCTGTGGAGGGTGTTTGCAGCCACCACACACTGGATAGACAGACACACACTCCCACACCTATGCCAGCATTGTGCTACTATAGAGGAGTTTAGCAGCCCTGGCCACCACACCAGTGCACAGTGCAGGCATGGATATGGTACGCAATACTGTTAGGGGTCACTCCCCAGGGTGGTAAACACTGGGCACAGGGTGGTAAATACTGGGCACAGTGCAGGCATGGATATGGTACGCAATACTGTGAGGGGTCACTCCCCAGGGTGGTAAACACTGTCAGAGAACAGACCTGAAGCACACTTCACAGACATCAGAAAGGTTGCTATGATGGAGCTCAATCAGCAAACTGTGCTTAACGTAGGAATTGCTATCTGCCAGTAATCATAGCAAACTTTTGATAGCTGTGTACCGTATTCCCAGGTGTAGGGTGGCATTGCTAAGATATGCAAGTGCTAGTATTGGGAGATGCATGCAGGGCCCAATGTCCTGCCTCTCCAGGAGGCATTGGCTAATGGAGCCTGTGGGTGTGGGTGTGTCTGCCCCTGTTGGCTGCTGCTTTACGGCAGAGGTTCCGAACTCCAGTCCTGGTGTGCCAAACACTGTTTGGGTTTTCATGCTGTCCCTCATGAATATGCATGAGATACATCTGCATACCATGGGGGTGGTGCATAGATATGCAGCACAGGCATCTTTATTAGAGGCAGCATGGAACCTGAATGGTGTTTGGCCCTCCAGGACTGCATTTGGGAGACTCTGCTCTAGGTAATGCGCCTGTTTATGGTGTCTTTGCTCTGTAGGGTAAAATGTAGGTGTTTTGGGCATGTTTACGTCATCTGCAATAAACGTTCTGTCTGTATTAGCACGTTGTAGTAGTGGGTAAAATATGAGGACTGGGTTGGCAGGCACCATAGCTGGGACTTGAACCTGTGACCTTCTGCCTCCAAACACACTGGTTGTGTGCACTGCACCACCGTGTTGCCACAGAGACAGTGCATTCCCTGGTGATACCATGACTGTTTGTCCGGCAGGGCCTGTCTGTTGCAGTGCATGGCACCCACCTACACAGGGCTAGGCCATGGTCTGCTCTGGGCAGCTGCCACTGCACCCTCCACCACCAGTACCCCTCCGCCACCATGCTGACATGGCCTTATATTGGAGACAGCATAAAACCTGAATGATTTGTGGCCCTCCAGGACTGAATTTGGGGGACTCTGCTCTAGGTAATGCGCATGTTTCTGGTGTCTGTGCTCGGTGGGGTAAAATATAGGCGTTTGAACCATGCGTATGTTCTCTGCAATAAAGGTTTGTCCTTACTATCATGGTTTAGTAGCGGGTAAAATATGGGGACTGGACTGGCAGTAGCCCCAGCTGGGACTTGAACTTGTGACCTTCTGCTCCTGAACACACTGGCTGTGTTCACAGAGACAGTGCAGTCCCTTGAGATACCATGGTTGTTTGTCAGACAGAGCCTGTCTGTTGCAGTGCATGGCACCCACCTACACAGGGCTAGGCCATGGTCTGCTCTGGGCAGCTGCCACTGCCCCCCTCCACCACCAGTACCCCTCTGCCACCATGCTGACATGCCCTTCTGCTGGTGGTGCTGGTGCTGTGCAGTCTCAAGCCATCCAGTGTGCAGGTAGGCGGCTGCCTATGGTGCGTGTTCTGGGGTAGGGGTGCCTTCATAGGCGTCCATGCTTCCCCCCAACACCGCCTGCCAATGTTCTGTGCCCTTGGGGGTACCTGCTGGGTACTATCCCCTGTGACACTGTGATAAACACTCTTGTGCCCATGTTGGGCCCTCATCAATTGCTGTCTGGCTGCTGTTCAGTTTCAGCATTCTAAGTGCCACCTAGGCATCTGCCTAGTCCGCACTGTGCCCCAGCTGCACCACAGCATGTGCCGCCTGCAGCCCTCTGTATCCCCTTTCCCAGCATCTGTCCAGTTGCCCATTCCGACATGCCCGCCCTGCTGTTGTGGAACATGTGCATGCCATAGGTAACATGTCCAATGGAGAGGGAAACCCTGATCAGTGCTATTTCACTGTGGGATCATTCACCTTGTATGGGGACGGAGCTTAGACCCTTCCAAAATTCATATTTATTTTTTGGGGCTTTCTTGGGAGTGTTTTTTGATGTTTCCCATTACTATCACTATTGACCAGCTTGATTATGATTTTTTTTTAATTTGTTGGGGTCATTTTCAATGTTTATTTGCACTTTTGTTCCGTGCACATGTATCACACTTATCACTTTTTTGTAGGTTTCCCTGGTTTTGCTGTACATTGCTGACAGAAATGGTTTCTTTTCCCTTTAAATCAGCTCTAACGCGAGGTTTTCACTTGCGTTATTTTTGGCCTCGAATTTCACATCGTTAGTGTGCGGGGAGCCTCTCCCCTCCCACTCTCCACCCATTGACCCCTTCTCTCTGCCCTCTGGGAGCCTTTCCACGCCTTCAGCGCTCGTTTGCGCCGCTGCGCACGCGAGCGCGCACTAAAGCGCATTTTTGCCCCGTAAAGCATCATTAGCATGCGCTAAGGTACCTTAGCGTGCGCTAATTGCACAGCGCGCACGTTAAGAAGGTTTAGTAAACAGACCCCCATTAGTGTTTATCCCATGCTTTTTTGAAATCAGATACTGTCCTTCCCTCTACTACCTCCACTGGGAGACTTTTACATGCATCTACCATTCTTTCTGTAAAGAAATATTTCTGCATATTTATGTATTTATTTATTTAATTGGACTTATATACCCACCTTTCGAGAATCAAAGCGGTTTACATTAAAACCAGTCTATCCCCTTTCACCCTCATCCTATGCCCCCTCATTGCAGAGCTTACTTTCAATTGAAAGAGGCTCTCCTCTTGTGCATTTATGCCACAAAAGTATTTAAAAGCCTCTATCATATCTCCTCTATCCTGCCTTTCATCTAACGTATACATATTAAAATCTTTAAGTCTGTCCCCATATGGTTTATCAAAAAACGGGAGAAGGAGGCCTTCCGCAAAATGTTTGGTGAAAGGTAGCAGAGGACAAAAACCATGGCCAGCACAAGGGATATCCGAAGAAACCTTTATTGGAGATCCAACTAAACTAGTTTCGGCCCTAGGCCTTCATCAGGGGTCTAAAACAACACATAAACACACAATTAAAATATGTAAAATACAATACTCATATAGAAACAAAAATATTGAAAAATGAACAAAATAAAAATCAATATATTAGCAAAAGGTACAAAGGACTGAACATAGAAACCATCCAAAAGGACGGAACAGTAACAATCGTTCCCAATCTAAAGCAGACAGATAAATTAGTATATAAGGGCCATGCAAGAATAATACCAAATAAACAAAATCATATCAAAAAACAATATGTGGAAAACTGCATATAAACATACAATTAAAAATATATAATAGTAATGTGACAAATGTCATATTTTATAGATAAGAAAACAAAAAAACGCTATTCAAAACAAATTACAATATAATACAGACAAAAATTAAAACAATAAATATAATATACACACATATACATTACAGTTATGTCAGGCATATATATATATAATTATAACAAATAAAATTAATATAAAATGTGACCATCTATATATAGTGGCTGCAATAAGAACTAGAAATAGTAATTAAATGCAACCATATATTAAAAACAATAAATATGATAAATATGTATATGAGTAACAAAAACAAATAAAACCCAGCATATAAAAGAGAAACATGTCTGTATTAATCATAAAAGCAAATAATAGTAGTTGAAACAGCTACCCTGCTAAGGAACAGAGACCAGAGAATTTGGTTCAAGATGGAAACATGCATATGCAGAGAGAACCATAATGTTGGTGTATAAAACATTTTACCAAAAGAAAGAAAAATGAAATGTGCTGAAGAAACATACTAAAAAATATACAGTGTATAGAAGAGAATGTTAAACCAAACACTAGAAGATATAGTCTAAAATGGCTATAGCTGAAATTTATGCAGCTAAAATGAAAGACATTATCGTAGTTGCAGGGCAAAATGTCATGAGACGCCACTATTATGCAAATAACCAATGCAGTATGGATTTTTTAGTGTGTGAAATCATGTAATTGTTTTCTTGAAAAAACGATTGTATCCAAAAATAAACATAACATGGCAACAGTAAGTATTAAGATATAAGATAAAAGGTGTGAAAATCAAAGAGAATTGCCTTTGGTGAGTCACCATGAACGGGCTGTCAAGAGTGGGAAAAAACGGCGCTAAAACAAAAGGGGCATTGAAGAGCGAATTCAACTTCTCCCGCCATTGAATCTACATAAATCTAAAAAATACTGAAAGACAACTGCAGCCAGTATATAAAAAATAATATAACAACACATTGTAAAACGCGCAAAATAAAAATGAAGAAAGTGAACAGGCTAGCAACCACGGGAGAGTGAATTGGGCTTCTTCTGCCATTGGAGCGTCCTAACTTTAAAAGCTACTGTAATGAAAAATAATTGTAAGGCTGCGGGGCAGGGTCCCTGATGGCCGATGGTAAACGGGTGCGCGGCCCTGTGTGGGGACCCTGCGTGCGGCCGGTGGCGTCGGCGGAGCAACGTGGGGGCATTTTTTTAAACCCATTGGCTCTCCTATGAGTGATGGTCTGGAGAGCCAATGGGCAGAAG
This sequence comes from Ichthyophis bannanicus, assembly GCA_033557465.1. NCBI lineage: Eukaryota > Metazoa > Chordata > Amphibia > Gymnophiona > Ichthyophiidae > Ichthyophis > Ichthyophis bannanicus. The sequence goes on along the minus strand of CM066041.1, from coordinate 182,009,605 downwards.
GGAGGCCGGGGCAGCGTGAAGAGGCGCACGTGGTGCCCTGGTCTTTCGGCCTTTGGGCAGCAAGCGAGGAAGAGGTGTCATGCCTCTGGCTTGGGCTTCTGGCCTCTACTGGTGGGGATTGCGTCGGTTTTGGTGGCAGCTGATTGAGGCTTGGTTGGCAGAGCTGAGGGATCCGCAGCGGCGGGAAAGAGTTCCTGATCTGCAGCAGTCAGCACGGAAGGGCAAGTACCAGTTGGTTGGTGGTGGTGGGGGCATATTCTGCCAAATAGATTAAGTGAAAGGGGGCTAATTGCATGCTGGGTGATGCCTGCTCGTTGGGGCCGGCAGGGTCGGGGGTGGGGGCTGGCAGGGGTGTGAGGACTGCGGATAATAGGGAGGTGCCATCACTGCTGGTGTTGGGAGCGGCCAACAGTGAATTTGGAGGGTCTGGTGGAGGCAGGGGGGTCAAGATGGCCGCGGGACTTTGGGTGGGGGCGCTGCATGCACAAGGAGGACTGGAAGAGGAAGAGGAAGAGGGAGGGCTCCAGACTTTCCTGGGGCAGGTAGAGGGAGACCCTCGCATAAGGGAGCTGGGGAGCAGGGGGTGGGTGTGGCAGGGCCTCAGACCAGTGAGTTGGGGCTTCCAGACAGGGATTTGGAGCCCAGCGCTGTGTCAGTCTGCACTGAGGCAGTTCTTAGACGAGAGACAGGTGGGAATGGGGCAGAAGGGGGTGCGGGAGGCTCGGTGGGAGGTGTGGCTGGGCAAGGTATGTGCGGGATGGGGTTTTATGGGTGGGGTGGGGGATGAGGGGGGCAGCTGTGTGGCGCCATGGCTGGGAGCCCAGGGCGGGGGGCAAGGATTTACTGTCCCCATGGGGCTCTCGGGCATGCAGGGAGTCTCGGGGACACCTGTGGCCCCTGCGGCCTGGGAGCACTGGGTTGGCAGAGGGCAAGGTTCATCCAGAGGGGAATGGTTGGGTGCTTGGCAACCTGCTTGGCATACCTCTGTTCCCCCACACTGCGTTTTCTTTTCTACCTTCGCAGGATCTGGCAACACTTCAAACTACAGGACACAGAATAAGCGGACAACAGAGATCGTGGAGCATGGACGCAGGAGCATTCGCAAGGCACCTTACGCAGCCTGAGGCCGATAATGTGTATGATGGAGGGATCCAGCAGCGAGGTGCGGAGATCTTGGAGCCAACGACTGGTCCGAGGGCAGTGCAGGCCCTGGATGCGGCGGCAGTAGGTGAGCTACTGGTGCAGTTGGGGGATGGGACGGTACAGGTCAGTGCACTGGAAGGCGTGGGGTCCAAGGCTAAGAGGAAGAAGAAGCATTCTTACAGGTGGCGGCACGGCTCAGGGTCATCCTCTTCTTCAGCGTATGACTCCTCATCCTCCTCATCAGGAGCGGAGAGTTCAGGGGGAGGGGCAATCAGGGGGCAGCCGGTGCCTGCAGGAGGAAGGGGCAAGCCTACGTTGGTGTCCTTTTCTGAGCTATGGGAGGGGGTACCAAGGAATCTGTGTAGGAAAATCAGGAAGAGGAGGTACATAGATATTTTCCGACTACTGGAGGGCAGGAAGAGGTCGGGGGAGGTTAGGAAGACGCGTAAGGAGGACGATGAGGTGGGTCAGATCAGGAAGGTTTCGCGGACAGTGGTGAATTGGACAAAAGCCTTCTTGCGGTTGGCGAGTGTTTGGGGTCAGCATTCAGGGACAAAATGGAGGAGAGCAAAGTGCTGTCATGGGGTACGTTGAACATTAGTCTGTGGCTGACACAGATGTCGGCTAGGGACGGTGCAGGTGGGGGAGGGGGTGCATGGGATGGGTCGATGAATGCGGCCGGGTCAGGTCATTCCTTTCATGCAGGGGGGTGGGCCTCAGCAGAGAGTGGGGGGAGGGACTGCGGGGGATGTCTGTTGGCGTTTCAATAAGTCCTTGTGTCTGTTCCCCGACTGTAAGTTCCAACACGCCTGTTCAGCTTGTGGGGGTGGACACTCCACAATTAAATGTATTAAAAAGGGGATCGCAGGGGTGCCCTCGCCGGTGCCCAAGTAATGATGATGTGTCAGGATTGGCGCCGACACTCATATGTTGGGATGCGATGAAGGCCTGGTTGCGATGTTATCCAAGAAGGAAAGACAGGGAGGCGCTGGAATTAGGGTTTTGGTTTGGTTTTGTTATACCAGTACAGGGGACGGTATTAGGAAAGAGTGCACGCAATTTCCCCTTGGTACAGCATTTTTCAACCATGGTACGGGATAAGTTGGCGGTGGAATTGAACTTAGGGAGAATTGCAGGCCCTTTCACAAAGCAGCCAATCGCGAATTTGATAGTTTCTTCACTGGGGGTAGTGCCTAAGAAGGCGCTGGGGAAGTTTTGTTTGATCCACAACTTGTCTTTCCCATTGGGATCATCTGTGAATGATCACATTCCGAGGGATTTGTGCACTGTTCGCTATGCTTCTTTCGATGAGGCTTCGGATTTAGTTAGGAAATGTGGTCCGGGTGCTTGGATGGCAAAGGTTGACATCGAGTCCGCATTTCGTTTGCTGCCTGTGCATCCGTCAGCGTTTCACTTGTTAGGCTTTTGCTTTGAGGAGGAGTTTTATGTAGACAAATGCATGCCTATGGGGTTCTCTGTTTCTTGCGCCTATTTTGAGAAGTTTAGTTCGTTTTTGCATTGGGCGCTGGTTCAGAAGGTGGGTTGTGCGCACGTGGTCCATTATTTGGATGATTTCTTCTTCATCGGCGCGGCACAGTCTGACAAGTGTCAGCAGTTGTTGCGCGGCTTCGTGGACATGTCCAGCGCATGCGGGCTACCGTTGGCTACGAGCAAGACCAAAGGCCTAGCAACGAGAATCACCTTTCTTGGAGTGGAGCTGGATTCCATGGAAATGGTTGCGCATCTCCTGTTGGAAAAGGTGGTGAAGTTACGAGTGCTGGTGGCTAGCGGGTTGTCTTTGGCGAAGTTGACTTTGCGAGAGATCCAAGTTTTACTGGGCTCCTTGAATTTTGCGTGCAGAGTCATCCCAATGAGCCGGGTGTTTTTGCGATGGTTGGCGGCAGCTACGGCGGGGGTGCGGAAGCCACATCATTGCATTAGGATGTCAAGGGTTATGAAGGCGGACTTGAGAGCTTGAGACGAGTTTTTGGGAGGCTTTAATGGGACATCGGTCATGATGGAGCCGGAGACGTCTAGCGTAGATTTACAGCTGTACACGGACACAGCCGGTAGTGCAGGGCTGGGCATTTATTTTGTGGGAGCGTGGTGTGCTGATAGCTGTCCGAAGGCATGGCGGGCATCTGGTTTGACTAGCAATATTACCTTTTTGGAACTGTTTCCTATTTTGGTACTGTTGCATTTGTGGCCTGATAGGCTCCGGAATCACAGAACAGTGTAGTGGTATGATAATGAGGCAGTGGTCAGTGTGGTGAATCATTATACTCCGCGTTGTCTGCAAGTAGCTGCTCTGATGAGGGAAGTGGTGTTAGCCTGCTTACAGTTGAATGTGTGGGTCAGGGCCAGACATATACCAGAATGTACTAACAGAATTGCAGATGCACTTTCTCGTTTCAAGTGGGAGCTGTTCCGGACCCTGGCACCAGAGGCAGACGCCGTGGGATTGGTGGTTCCTGAGCGATTATGGCAGGTTGGCCTGCAGAGATGGTGAATCTGCTACGTAGTTCGGTGTCTGCTGGGACATGGTGGCCTATCAGAGGGGCTGCGACAAAGTAGTCAAATTTCTGGAGTCCCGAGGTTGGCAGCCAGGCTTCACCTCTGACAGACTAATGGGACAGTACGTAGTTTATGCCAAGGGAAACGGGGTGTCCCGTGCTTCGGTGCATAGCCATCTAGCTGGCTTCAGCTTTTTTGCGAGAGCAGCGGGATGGGGCTACTCAGCACCGGGAGTTTTGGCTCGGAGGTTGCTACAGGGGTGGGAGCGAGCTCGGCCGACTCCTGGCAATCACAGGCGGCCAATTACGCATGATTTTCTCATCAGACTTTGCGCGGCATTACCCAAGGTTGCAGTGTCCTGTTATGAAGCCACACTTTTCAGGGCAGTTTTTTGCCTAGCATTTTTTGGTGCGTTTCGGATGAGGGAGTTAGTAGGTAGTGGTGGCCTGGGGAGCAGCCACGTGCTGGTCTGGGAGGGGCAGCTTAGGGTGAGGCTGGCCAGATCGAAAACAGACCAGCGGGGTAAAGGTTTGCAGGTTGTGCTGAGGGAGGTCTTTGTGGGAGTACTCGCGTGTACGCCCGGCAGTGGGTGGTTTGTTTTTCTTGCACGAGGATGCTCGCAGGTTGATGCGCTTCCAGGTAGCTGCAGTCCTACGGATGGTCTTACAGAATGTGGGTGAGGATCCTCGCCAGTTTGCTCCGCATTCCTTCTGCATTGGAGCGGCAACCAGTGAAGTGGCAGCGGGACTGCCAGATGTGGAGATACAGCATATTGGCAGATGGCATTCGCAGGCCTTTCTGGGTTATGTGCGATTGTGAAAGGGGGGTATCGGTTCTCCTGTAGCTAACTGCTTATTTCTCTTTCAGATCTTTGTCGGTGTCCTCTCGGCTGTTGGATGATCGGCCACTCATTTGTTCATTGGGCGGGACAGCAGGCAGCAATGCGGCCGTTGTGGCTTAATTTGGGTCTTGACCCGGGTGTGGTGTCCGTCCTATGGCTGGGCGAGTGCGGGCTTCGATGGCCACAGTTATTGCCTTTGCTTCGGCACCACCGGCGGGTGAGGAACGAGCCTGCAGCGATACACTTGCACATGGGTGGTAATGACCTGGTCTCCTGGACATGTAAGCAGTTGATCAGAGCGGTGAAGAAGGACTTGGCTGAGGTTCTTCGGATGTTTCAAGAAGTTGTACTGTTATGGTCCGATATCATTCCAAAGCCTGCCTGCCGATATTAGCGGCATTGGTCTCGCGGCCTGACGAAGATTAATTGTCAGATTGGTCGTTGTGTCTGCGAGCATGGGGGCTATCAGATTCTGCACTCTTGGGTGGAAGTGGATTGCAGGGGATTGTATCGGCAGGATGGGGTGCATTTGTCCCCAGTGGGTGTTGACTTGCTGCTCAATGATTTGCAGGAGGCTTTGGAATGCATTGTGCAGTGGGAAGCTCGCTGGTCGCAGCTTAGTTTAGGGGGGGGGGGGGGGCACAGGGATGTTAAAGTCTACTGTGCCTGGTTGCGGGATCCCGGAGGTTTCCAGGGTCCGGAGCCTTAAACGATAATTGAGGCGGGGTCGGTGGCCCCCAATCCAGATAACTCCTGGCCAGCTTTTGCTAATAATATGGCGAGGCCGGGGAAACAGGGGGACAGAGGTTTGCAGCTGGCTCAACTGCGGCGGAAGTGGAATGGGGTTACCTTGCTAGTAGCACGGCTGGTGAAGGCCCGTTTCGCTGGTTGGGTTATTACAAAGGTTATGTTAAACAGAAATGTTCTGAAACTTTATGTAAGTTAATAAAGCTGCGACCAGTTAATTCCCAATTTGTGTCTGTTGTATTCTGTGGTGAAGAAAGGGGGGAGGGGCAGTTAAGGGGGTGCTGGTGAGGCTGGGAGGGGGCAGGGGGAGGTGGTGAGGGGGAGAAAGAGTGGGAACAGGGGGAGCACCGGGTCCGAGCTGCCTTGGTTACTAAGAACAGTATGTAGATGAACAGTATAAAAAACAGACACAACAAAAGGAAACTAAACTAATTAAACACCTTGTTAAAAAACATTTTGATGAAGGCACGAAAAAGTCAGTATTGTCGGAGAATGCCGACTTATCATATGTGAAACAACGTATTTCTACAAAACGGTTTAAAAGGCTAACTATGGCCAGCATTTAGATAATATAAATGTAAAAAACAAAAAACAGGAATAAACTGAATGAGCACATAAATAAAAACTGGGTTAAACAGCAATGCTAATAAATGACAAAAAAGAGCCTTATAGGCAGAAATTACCAAAATATCATGTATAAAATGAAGGAAAGAAATTGAAAAAGCCCATAAAGGGAACAATATAAAAAGTGTAGACACCAGATTGCCTAACCTGCAAATACTGTCAAGAGAGGGAGAGAACCGCGCATGGGCAGATTGGACATAAAAGGGGGAGCTCAGACTCCTCCCACCAAAAACGTCATATTGATTGACACCAGAAAAAAACACCACCTCAAAATCGGACACAGAAAAAAAGCTAGACAACATATATCAGTCATATATTCAGTATGATTAAAATAGAAGGTCCTTATAAAAAAAGCATTATATTCAATTTCTCTGTTCCAGCCACCAGGGGTCACTGTATTAAATTGAAAAATGAACCTTTGTTCTTCTTGTACTAGTAAACGGCCCAAATCCCCTCCCCGAGGGGAAGGAGTAACTTTTTTAATGACAAAAAGCTTTAAGTCATCAAGGTTGTGTTGGAATTGGATCCAATGTTTCACAAGGGGAGCTGTGGCTATTTTCCTTTTTATACAGCTCTTATGTTCTTGAATGCGTATTTTAATAGCTCAAATAGTTTTACCAACATATAGAAGAGAACAAGGGCAAATGATAATATACACTACATGTGTGGAGAGACAGTTTGTTCTAGTGTGTAATTTATATTGTTTTTTAGTATATGGGTGTATGAACATATCATTCAACACGATGGCATGTTTGCAAACTGAGCAATTGTTGCATTTATAATGCCCCTTTATTGATGGTAAAGAATTAGGGACTGAGGGCATGTAGGAAGAAACTAAGGAATCAGCTAAGTTGCGTTCTCTATTGTAAGCAATGGTCAGTCACTGGTTACAAAAACAAGAATGTGTCTTAAATAGGTTACCCTGTAGCTTCATTGGATGTCCCCTAGTCTTTCTATATTTTGATGGCGTAATCAATCAATCTACGTTTACCAGTTCCATTCCATTCATTAATTTAGAGACCTCTATCATATCTCTCCTTAGCCGTCTCTTTTCCAGGTTGAAGAGCCCTAATCTTTTTAGCCTCTATTCATAGGGGTATCCTTTACCATTTTGGTGGCTCTTCTCTGTATCTTTGCTAATAACACTATATCCTTTTTAAGATACGGTGACCAGAACTGCACACAATATTCAAGGTGAGGTCACACCATGGAACGATACAGAAGCATTATAATATCCTTTGTATTATTCTCCATTCCTTTCTTTATGATACCTAGTATTCTATTTGCTCTCTTGGCCGCCGCTGCACACTGAGCAAAGGGTTTCAACATGTTATCCACGATGATGCTTAAATCTTTTTCCTGGGTGGTAGTTCCTAATGTGGAACTTTGCATCGTGTAACCTTAGTTTGGTTTGTTCTTTCCTATGTATATAACTTTGCACTTGTCCACATTAAATTTCATCTGCTATTTGGATGCCCAGTCTTCCAGTTTATCAAAGTCCTCTTGCAATTTTTCACAGTCCTCATGGGTTTGTACTCTATTGCAGCTTTTGGTATCATCCACAAAGAGGCAAACCTTACCCGACACCCCTTCTGCAATATCATTAACAAAGACATTAAAAAGAATCAGACCAATGACAGATAAACATCCTTCTCCACAGGATGAGGATTTACCCATCATGTACCCATATACACCACATCGCCTCCCACACAACCAGTCTCCAACCCAGTCAGTCACCCTAGGGTCCTTGCCTAGGGCACTCAACCCACTTATAAGTCACCTTTATGGAATGATGTCAAAGGCCCCACTGAAATCAAAGCACACCACATCTAGGGCTCTCTCTCAGTCCAACTTTCTGGTCACCCAGTCAAAGAAGTCAATCAGACCTGTCTGACAAGACCTACCTCTGCCATGCTGCCTTGGATCCTGCAATTCACTGGATTCCAGAACCCTACCATCCTCCATTCCAGCAGCACCTCTACCAATCCACAGAGGTCAGAATTTTATAGAATTTTATATTCAGAATGGAGTAAAACTACTTTTCAAAGTTATGCTTGAGGCCGCAGGGCTGGGTCCCGGGGCCGCCAGTAACCGGGTTCCCAGCACCCGGTCCTCGGTCTCGTGCTGTTGTAGGGTAAGGGTGAGCGGGCAGCATCTTCGCTGGTGCGTTGTGCAGAACTGTGGGAGGGCGTTCCGCGAAAGCTGAGACATAGGATCAGGAAGCGTAGGTACATTGATATATTTCGGCTGTTGGACGGGAGGAAGTGCTCGGACGAGAGCCGGAAGAAGCGCAAAGAGGATGAGAAGGCGGGTAGGGTGCGGAAGATTTCCTGCAATACGTTGAATTGGACTCAGGCTTTTTTGAGATTAGCGAGTGTCTGTGGGTATTATGACCTGAGCCAGTATGGTGCGTTGTTGGCCTATGCCGCTGCCGGGCCATTACCACCTCCCCTCCCCTGCTCCTGCCCTATCGGGGCAATGGGAGCACGTTCCAGCTCCTGCCCAATCGGGGCAGTGGGAGCCCGTTCCAGCCGCCAGCAGAGGAGAATAAAAGCGGCGCCCCTGCACTAGGAGCGCCGCTGCCGGGCCATTACCACCTCCCCTCCCCTGCTCCTGCCCTATCGGGGCAGTGGGAGCACGTTCCAGCCGCCAGCAGAGGAGGATAAAAGTGGCGCCCCTGCACTAGGAGCGCCGCTGCCGGGCCATTACCACCTCCCCTCCCCTGCTCCTGCCCTATCGGGGCAGTGGGAGCACGTTCCAGCCGCCAGCAGAGGAGGATAAAAGCGGCGCCCCTGCACTAGGAGCGCCGCTGCCGGGCCATTACCACCTCCCCTCCCCTGCTCCTGCCCTATCGGGGCAGTGGGAGCACATTCCAGCCGCCAGCAGAGGAGGATAAAAGCGGCGCCCCTGCACTAGGAGCGCCGCTGCCGGGCCATTACCACCTCCCCTCCCCTGCTCCTTCCCTATCGGGGCAGTGGGAGCACGTTCCAGCCGCCAGCAGAGGAGGATAAAAGCGGCACCCCTGCAGGGCACGCCCGCACCTGGCGGGCCCGCGCCTGAGGGCCTCGCCAGAGGACCCTTTGGCGTGGCCCTTAGGCGCGGCACAAAGGCGAGCAGAAGGAAACAACAAAAGAAACAGCAGCGCCGACAGCATCACCGCAGAACCCAACAAGGAGCAGACCGAGGCGAAGGACGTCAGAACCGCAAGTAGAATTCTCACAGAACATCACACATTTCCCACCACCAAACTCTCACTTCCACTACCCACACCCTAATAGATCCGGCTCTCCCTCCACGGGACAGGCTCCCGCACCAAGGCACCCTACTCAGATCCGGCTCTCCCTCCATGGGACAGGCTCCCGCACCAAGGCACCCTACGCAGATCCGGCTCTTCCTCCACGGGACAGGCTCCCTCCATGGGACAGGCTCCCGCACCAAGGCACCCTACGCAGATCCGGCTCTCCCTCCATGGGACAGGCTCCCTCCACGGGACAGGCTCCCACACCAAGGCACCCTATGCAGATCCGGCTCTTCCTCCAAGGGACAGGCTCCCTTCACGGGACAGGCTCCTGCACCAAGGCACCCTACGCAGATCCGGCTCTCCCTCCACGGGACAGGCTCCCTCCACGGGACAGGCTCCCGCACCAAGGCACCCTACGCAGATCCGGCTCTTCCTCCAAGGGACAGGCTCCCTCCATGGGACAGGCTCCCGCACCAAGGCACCCTACGCAGATCCGGCTCTCCCTCCACGGGACAGGCTCCCGCACCAAGGCACCCTACACAGATCCGGCTCTCCCTCCACAGGACAGGCTCCCGCACCAAGGCACCCTACGCAGATCCGGCTCTCCCTCCACGGGAAAGGCTCCCTCCACGGGACAGGCTCCCGCACCAAGACACCCTACGCCGATCCGGCTCTCCCTCCAAGGGACAGGCTCCCTCCACGGGACAGACTCACGTACCAAGTTCAGCTCTCCCCAGGCGGACAACAGCCGAAGACTCAAGAAAACAGACATCACCCTAACAGAACATCACAAAAAAACCAACATGCACGCCACATACTTCCTACCACTCTACCTACTCGTCACACAACTCCTCTCACCAACCACACACCTCCACTACCCACAAGCAAACACAACATGGCACCCTCCAACTGCATTGCCATATTTAGAACCACAGCACACACAAAGAGACACTCAGAACTCACCAGGCAAAGCGACCAAACAGACACAAACCAAACCCCCACACCTGCACAAAGGAAGCACATGTAACAGCAACCTCATCAACAAGGACAACAACGATTGAGCTCATAAACGCCAGATCCGTCTGCAACAAGATACACACTATTGTAGACCACATAGAAGAGCGCCAGCCCGACATAATATGCATCACAGAGACATGGCTCAACCCTACCGACAACGTACTACTCAACCAACTAGTACCGGACAACTACTCAGCGTACAACTGCCCACGCACCCACAAGCGTGGAGGAGGAGTCCTGATAATAGCGAAAACAAAACTAAAGTTCAAGACACTGAGCTTCACCGATACACAGCAATGTAACACAATTAGCATCAAGAACAAGAACATTGCAATCTGCCTAACCTACAGAGCACCCAGAGCTCCACCCGACGAACTAGCCCTCACACTCGAAGAAGCCTGTGCCATAACAACAAACAACAAACCAGCGCTACTGATTGGAGACTTCAACCTCAAGTCCACCAATGCCAAAGACGCAGAGGCCTTCCTTCAAGCAATGACCTCACTTCAATTCACACAGATAATCAATGCTCCAACGCACAGACATGGATCATCCCCAGACCTCATCTTCGCATCCAATTACCTAACATCAAGAGACCTAATTTCGCCACCCACCATTACCCCAGTGCCATGGTCTGACCATTACTTAATCGAGACAAAGCTGCAATCTCAAGAGGACCAGACAAACGAAAGAGCTAGCATCTCACACACACAAAGACGATTCAAGCATTTCGACAGGGACGAATTCATACAAGACACAATACAACACTTGAACATTACTACAGACGACCTGGAGGAACAAGTTTCCAGCTGGAACAGCATTTTAGCTAACGCCACCAAACCATCTGGCGGCGGGACCGAGAAACAACACCACAACAAGAGACAAAACAAACCATGGTACTCAGCAAAAATACGACAGGAAAAGAGGGAGCTCAGGAAGACTGAACGGAGATGGAGAAAAAACAAAGCAATTGCCGACCAGCATCTTTACCTAACAAAGCAAAAACAATACAACGAACACATCAACCAATCAAAGAGGGAATTCCACACAAACATGATAAATACTTCCATCAACAAACCCAGAGAGCTTTTCGAAATAGTAAAGATCCTCACAAAAGAGCAAACAACAGAAGGGGAAGTACAAGTTGATCCACAGGAATTCGCCGACCACATCAAAAACAAATTTCACTCCACAAAGTGAACAACACCTAGTGGGACCACCAGGACGGACATACACCCCAGAACCTGGGGCACATTCTACTCACCCTCAACAGAACAGATATCCCACATCATCTCTACAATCAATACAAGCACTGCTCCTACAGACCCGTGCCCAGTGTCATGGGTCAAAGCCACCAAATCCAGCCTCATCCCCACCATACATAAAATGGTACACAACTCGCTCACTCAAGGAATCATGCCAAAGCAACTAAAGCTTGCCTCAGTAAGACCAATCACAAAGAAAACAACTCTCGACAAAAAAGATCCAGCAGCATACCGACCAATCTCCAGCATACCCTTCCTCGCAAAAATCATCGAAAAAACGGTTCAACTACAACTTCAGGAACACATCGACAAACACGAAACACTCGATGACAACCAACACGGATTTCGTCCCAACCATGGAGTCAAAACGCTACTGATCTACCTCTTTGACAGCATCCTAAGAATAATTGACAACACCAGGAATGGAATCATAATGATCTTCATTGACATCTCCTCAGCCTTCGACACAGTAGACCACAACACGCTCCTGGAAAGACTAAAGAACACTGGTATACACGGTATCACATTGAAATGGTTCCACTCATACCTAACCGAAAGACAACTACAGGTCAAGTTGGGACACAACACCTCCCGACCCATAAACGTCCAACAAGGAGTACCTCAAGGATCCGCACTCTCAGCACTCCTATTTAACATCTACATCCAACCAATATGCAACATCATGAAAGAGAACAACATTCAATACACAATATATGCAGACGACATCATGATATACACCCTGATATCAATCGACAACCCGGACTTCTCCAAGATAACAGACTGCCTCACCCAAATGGCGAGTTGGTGTCAAAACAACCACCTCGCAATAAACTACAACAAGACCGAAGCTTTAATCATCACTCGGAACCAAAGCTTCATACACCCACCAAATATAAAGATACAAAGCACTACTATACCAATAAGATCAGAAGTGAGATACCTCGGAGTTACTCTGGACAATAAACTCAATCTCAAGCCACACATAAACAAAACAATCCAAAAAGCCTACTACAAGATGCGAATCATCAGGAGACTGAAACCGCTCCTCGCCCCAGAACACTTCCGTACCGTCTGTCAAGCACTGATAACCCCACTACTGGACTTCTGCAATCCGATATACCTTGGACTACCGAAACAAGCCCTCAAACCACTCCAACTGGCACAAAACACTGCAGCACGAATCATATCAGGAACCGCAAGACAGGAGCACATCACACCCACCTTAAAGGACTTACACTGGCTTCCAATCCGTGCACGCATCAGATACAAAACAATCATAAACCTATTTAAGATAAAACAGCACACATCAGCCAACAGCCTGCACACCCTCATACAACCAGACACCAGCACACGTCCCAGAAGAAAACATACACACAACCGAGTCAGCACCCCAAGTGAATACAAACACAACCGCAAGGACACAACAGACAGAGCACTCTCCATGGCTGCTCCAACAATATGGAACAAACTACCGGACGATCTGAGGGCTACTACAGACCTCAAGGACTTTAGAAAACAGCTGAAAACCATGCTGTTCATAGAACACTATGGACACATCACATAACCTCAGAGAATGTATAACAGCACATGATACCGCCTAAACAATGTATGTATGGAATATGTTTTTTGCACCACTGTATATAGCCCACTCTGTACATAGCTCATACCAATCTAGCACACAATACAACACACACTCAACTTCACCCTCACTGCATGTATAACACACTCACTTTACTCAATTGTTTGCTGTGATACCACCTTGATTATTAAGATAAGGCGGTTTAGAAATACTGTTAAATAAAATAAAAATAAATAAAATGCGGATGCTATATTGGCTGCGTCGAAGGTGCATGAGGGTTGGGCGTGGCTCAACTATGACGAGGAGTTCCGCGATATGATGGAAGAAAATATGCAGTTGTCATGGGGAATGAAGGATGTTAATTTGTGGCTGACCCAAATGTCCGCCAAAAAAGGGAGTGCGAGCGGAGCAGTGGGGCAGGTTAGATCGGCAGGGCAAACATCATCAGGGGGCCTTAGGTCCTTTTGCATGCAGGGTGGACTCCCCATGTCGCTAAAAGGTGGGCCAGGGGGGGGGGGGGACCTCTGCTGGCATTTCAATAAATCGTCCAGACTGTAAATTCCGGCATGCCTGCTCTCTCTGCGGGAGGGGGGAGGGGGGGGGAGGAGGAAACACCCCGCTACAAAGTGTAGTCAGAAAGGAGTGTCCGGGTCTGCGGCTGGGGGCAAATGAGGAGGTGAGTTCGGACTTGGCACCTACTCCGATCCAGATCAAGGCTTTGCGGCCTTGGTTGGTATGTTTTGGGGGGAGTCGGCAGGGCAGGGCTTGGAGGGTGTTGTTGTTGGGGTTTTTGAGGGGGTTCCACATACCTTTTAAGGGCAAGGTGTTGGATTTGATGGCCAAAAAATACCAGCTCCGTTAAGTTGTTCGGCGAGGTGGTCCATAGTAAGATCGCATCGGAATGTGGTTTGGGTAGAATAGCTGGTCCTTTTGGCACACTGCCCTTTTCACCGTTTATTGTCTCAGCATTGGGGGTCATCCCTAAAAAAGAGCTAGGGCGTTTTATTTTAGATTGATACACAATTTGTCTTTTCCGCCGGGGGAATCGGTTAATGACCATATCCCTCGGGAGTTGTGCACGGTAAAGTATGCGTCGTTTGATGCAGCAGTTGAGCTGGTGCGCCAGTGTGATGAGGGTGCTCTCATGGCAAAGGTGGATATTGAATCTGCCTTACGGCTTTTGCCAGTTCACCTGTCGGCATTCCCATTGCTGGGTTTTAAGTCTGATTCGCAGTTTTATTTTGACAAGTGTTTGCCGATGGGCTGTGCGATGATATGTGCTTATTTTGAGACTTTCAGTTCCTTTTTGCATTGGGTTCTGGTTCAGCGGTCGGGGTATTGATCCATTGTTCATTACTTGGATGATTTTTTGTTTGTGGGTCCGGCCCAGGTTGTGAGAAGAAGCTGAGAAGACGGTGGGGCCTGTGCCATGCCTGTCTTTTCTGGGAATTGAGAGAGACTCAGCAGGATTTGTGGTCCGCCTACCGGTGGATAAGGTAGAACGGCTTCAGGTGTTGGTGGCGGGGGTGGGATCGGCTTTGAAGGTAACGCTCAGGGACTTGCAGTCCTTAGTGGGGCACCTCAATTTTGCATGCCGGGTAATCCCCATGGGGCGTCCTTTCGTGCGGCGTTTGTCACTGGCCATGGCTGGAGTCCGACGCCCGTATCATCACATTAGAGTATCGGGTTTGGGATTCTTTCCTGTCGGATTTTAATGGGTGCTCAGTAGTACAATTACCAGAATTCTCGAATGTGGACTTGCAATTGTTTTCTGATGCGGCAAGTAGTTCTGGTTTTGGTATATACTTTCAAGGAGCTTGGTGTGTGGAGCCTTGGCCGCCTTCATGGAAAGTGTCAGGGTTGACGCGTAACGTGGCTTTTTTGGAGTTGTTCCCCATTGTCGTGGCCTTATGGGTCTGGCCTGAGAAGTTGCAAAATAGGTGGGTTGTGTTCTGGTGCGACAATGCGGCGGTAGTACAGATTATTAATAGGCACTCGCCCAAGTGTCCTCAGGTGGCAGCGCTGATGAGGGTTTTTGTGCTAGCTTGTTTGCGGCTCAACATGACCGCCAGGGCACGCCATGTGCCGGGCATATGGAACTCAATTACGGATGCTTTGTCACGTTTTCAGTGATCGCAGTTCCTGGTGTTGGCCCCCCTGGCAGAGGAGGCAGCGTTGATGGTCCCGGAGCATCTTTGGCAGATTGGAACCCGGGAGTGATGACGTTATTGCGTTCCTCAGTGGCTCCTGGTATGTGGTCATCATACCTGCGAGGATACTACAAGGTGTGTGAGGTTTTGGTGCGAAAGGGCTGGAGAGGGGGTGAGTGGCTGATCAGTTGCTGGGTTCGTTCATAGTTTGGGCGAAAGCCGATGGTTGGGCCAGGTTGGCGATTACTGCGGTGTTGGCAGGGTTCGTCTTTTTTAGCAAAGCGGCAGGTTGGGGTATCCTTTTTGTTGCAGCCGATGTTGGTAGGGTGTGGGAAAGAAGTCCCAAGTTGCAGGATTGGCGCGCCCAGTTTCGCACGAATTGCTCTTGCGAATATGGGAGGTGCTGCCGGTGGTGGCTGCGTCCGATTTTGAGGCGGTGTTGTTTTGGGTTCGGTTCATCACTGCTTTTTTCGGTGCGTTTCGAGTCAGTGAGCTAGTTCTGCAGTCAGCAAAGCGAGGGGCGTTCGGAGGGTTGGAGGTCAGGCATGTCATTTTGGAAGCGACCCAAGTGCAAATTTTTCTCTCGTACTCCAAGACTGACCAGCATGGGGCAGGAGGGTGGGTGTTGCTGAAAGCGATTCCAGCGGTGTGCTCCTGTCCGGTGGGGTATTTGTTGGGGTATGTGCGCCGGCGGCTGAAGGTGACAGGCTATTTTTTTTGCCATGAGGATGGTAAGTCTGTCATGCAGTTTCAATTTATGGCAGTACTTCACCTGGCCTTACGGCGGTTGGGGTGTGACAAGATGCAGTTAGCGTCGCATTCATTCTGGATTGTGGCTGCTACTAGTGCGGCGGCTGCTGGGCTTGAAGGGGACATCATTCAGAGGATTGGCAGGTGGCGGTCGGGGGCATATGCGAGTTATATACGACTGGAGAAGATGTGAAATGGGCGGGAGGGGGGCAGGGGGGAGCATTGGGTGGGGGTGTGGGGGGGCGTTAATGTTGTTATTCCTTTTGCAGGGTCCATGGTTGCAGACGGTGTACCGGTGGAAGAGTGGTGGCTCATTGGACACTCATTTATGTATTGGGCGGAGCGAAGGGCGATGTCGCGCCCTCTAGGAGTGCACTTGGGCCTGGCCACCTGCAACACTCGGTTGATCTGGATGGGTGAGCGTGGCATGAGATGGTGGCAACTTCTTCCATTGGTGCGGCGGCAGGCCGACCAGCGATGGCGACCTGCTGGACTAGTGCTTCAATTGGGGGGGCAATGATCTCTCCAACTGGACTTGTCGGCAGCTTATTTGGGCTGTCCAGCAGGACATTCGCTTGCTCAGGGAGTGGTGGCCAGGTGTGGGGATTGTATGGTCGGATATTCTCCCGCGGCCTGCTTACCAGGCTCAATGTCGGTGGTCTCGGGGCCTGGTGAAGATCAACCGTCAGATCGGGAGTTGGGTGCAGCAGACTGGTGGTTGGCAGGTGCAGCACCCTTGGGCGTAGGTGAAGTGTAAGGAGCTTTATCGTACGGATGGTGTGCACCTTTCACCAGTAGGGCAGGATTTATTATTAAATGATTGGCAAGAAGCCCTGGAGGGGTTGGTTGGTTGCAGCTTTATGGTGGGGGTGGTGCAAGGATAGGTAGGCTACCTTGCGCCGGTGGCAGGGTAGAGAGACCTAGCGCTGGCCGATGCAGCGGGGCGTTAACAGATTAAGGTGCATTGGGGGGAGCGAGGTGCTCCCCGGGGTGGGGCGAGACATCCCGGTTGGGGGTCTCGGCCCAGTATAGGGGACTGGGGCCGGTCTTTGCTACTAGCATGGTGAGGCAGGCGGCGGGGCTTGGGGGAGGATGATGCTCCACCTTGCTAATAATACGGCTGGTGAGGGCATCGTCCGTAGTTGCGGCAGGACCGTGTTAGGATGTTCACATATGTTGGGCCCATGTTTGGGCCGGTGTATATATAGAGTAAATAAAGCTGCGACCAAAAGTTCTGCTATAATTGGTGTGCGGGTGTTTTGTTATGGTGGGATGGTGGGGGAAAAGGGGCAGGGTATGTTGGATGGATGGGGGGGTGGAGGGGGCCTGTGACATGAAGGAAGCGAGGAGAAGGGCCTCCGGGATACCCTGGTTAATGCTTGAGGTCGCAGGGCCGGGTCCCAGGGCTGCCAGTAACTGGGTTCCCAGCGCCCGGTCCTCAGTCTCGTGCTGTTGGTGGTAAAGGGGGGGCTGGAGGGGGTTAGAATGGGCATCGTTTGAAATTGCCCCACGTCAAAGGTGTGGGGCAATTTCATTGGAGCTGGGAGGGGAGGTGGGGCTGAAGAGCCAGTGTGAGGGGCTGCGTGGTGGGAGTTACCGCGCTTTCGGCTCCTGTGCATGGTGGTGAGTCCCGCCCACTCTCCCTTTTTTGTTGGAGGAATCGTTGCAGCTGGGGGGGTAGAGAGAGCTAGCGCTCGCCGAGGCGGTGGGGCATTAACAAATTAAGGCGCATTGGGGGGAGCGAGGTGCTCCCCGGGGTGGGGTGAGACATCCCAGTTGGGGGTCTCGGCCCGGTATAGGAGACTGGGGCCGGCCTTTGCTACTAGCATGGCGAGACAGGCGGTGGGGCTTGGGGGAGGATGATGCTCCACCTTGCTAATAATATGGCTGGTGAGGGCGTCATCCGGAGTTGGGGCGGGATTGTGTTAGGATGTTCACATATGTTGGGCCCATGTTTGGGCCGGTGTATATATACAGTAAATAAAGCTGCGACCAAAAGTTCTTCCATAATTGGTGTGCAGATCTTTTGTTATGGTGGGCTGGCGGGGGAAAAAGGGCAGGGTATGTTGGATGGATGAGGGGGGGTGGAGAGGGCCTGTGACATGAAGGGGGTGAGGAGAAGGGCCTCCGGGATACCCTGGTTACTGGGATAGAGAAATGATGCTATGGAATCTAAGCAAGCAATGATGATTTTAAAAATAGCACCTTTTTTTTTTTTTTTACCTGTGGAGAGAACAATATTTATTTTTATCTCATTCTCATTCATCTTTATAATTAAGTAAAAATTGTGTTGAGAATTGATCTTCTTTGCATATTTTGAATGAAAGGTTTATGTTTTTTGAGTTTGTGATAAAAATGTTTTGAAACTTTTTTTTATAAGGTTCTTTAAGCAAAATATAATGTAGTCAGATTTGAGATAGATTTATAAGAGTAACGTTTTCTTATATATTTTAAGATGAGAAAATTGAAAAGATTTGTCCTATAAACTGCATTGAAGGGATGGGGTTCACAAATTGGCAGACAGTCACATTGAATTTGTATAAAATAAATTTGCAAAGCTAATTTCACAAGCAAGCCTGTATAATTTTTGAATTTTTATTGAATTAGATTGCAAATATTGTTTTATTATTTTAAGGCTTGGCATTTCTAGCATTGAACTGTTTTTGAGTGTATATGCATTGGGTATTAATAGTTTGAATACATCAGCCATACTGTAATACAGAGCTAAACAGTTCTCACTCTGCTTCTCTATAAAGACACTGTTGGGACTAGTATTTTATGACTTAAGTTGAATAAATGATAGTATGGTTAGAAACTGAAAGGTCATTATTAAATATGATTTTTTAAGTTGCTTTTATAATGTTTTATGATGCATTTGATTGAATTCTTATTTTAGTATGCATATTATGTTAAATTTGATTCTATGTTGAAAGTAATCTACCTTGAACTCCTTGAGGTTAAGCAATTTACTAAGTTAACCTGCACTAACAAAATTTGTACATGCTTTTAGTAAATGGCCCCTAAAATAATCTATCAGTTTACTTCGCACCTTAACATACACATTTGGGGGTCTTCATGGAAACATCTAGAGAAAATACAACAATAAGGACTTATGGGACAACAAGGGTTCTAAAACTGAATAAAGGATATGTATTCATTAGTGCACATTCGATTCATCAATGCAGCCTAAAACAATGTGGAGGGGAATTTTAGAAAGGATGTCCAAGTGCAATCTGGGATGTTCAGGGTGTAACATGCAGAAAAACGCTAGGGACGATTATGTCTCCAGCCAGTTTCAAGAACACAGACATCCCCAATGTGGACGTCCACAGCTCCACCCACATAGACAGCCAGGCTAAAGAACAGTGGGGTGGAGAAGGAATGAGTGAAAATCCACAAGCACACACCGGGAAGGCAGTAGCAGAATTTGCAAAACAAGAGAAAAAACTCTTCAAGGAATTAGATCAACAAACAAGGAAAGACAAATGGCAGATGTACAAATACAGTGGGAAATACAGAGTGTTACTCCAGGAACCTTTTGGCGATCAAGAATGAACTCATGAATGGTTAAGGAGGGGTGAACTGAAACCTAAGGATGAAAGGTTGATAGTTGCAGCCCAGGATAGCAGCTTATGGATGAGATGGTTTACAGCGAGCACTGAAAAAACTGGCAACACAGACATATGTTGATTCTGTAAGAAAGACCTGGAAACGTGACTCACCTCATAGCTGGCTGTGAAGTTCTGATGGCAGAAAATTTCTATACAGAGAGACATAATAAAGTAGCATGCCTCACCCATTGGAAACTCTGTAAGCACTACATCATTGTGCCCAAAAAGCACTGAGATCACGACCCTTAGAGAATTACAGAGAATGAGGAGGTTATGATCACCTGGGATACTCCCATTCCAACTGAAAGCTGGATATAGTGGTTAAGGAGAAAAACACCAGAATGGTAGAGGTGTCAGTTCCAACTGAATACTCTGAATCGCGTGGAGAGGCAGAGATCCTGAAATTCCAGGAAATGCAGTCAGAGACAAAGGAAATGTGGCAGAAAGATACAGAAATATTTCCCATCATGTTGGGTGCCACAGGCTTGATAAAGAAGAATTTCCAAGCACATCTTGTCAAACTACTCATACATGTTGCATCTTATGAACTCCAGCAGGAGACTCTCTCTAGCATGATGCAAGTACCACACCGAGCCTTAATAGTAAATTTGAGAGACTGAGATCATACTCACCATGCCCAGGCTTAGAAGTGAGGTTCATGACTGTCATGGTATGCGTAAAACTAACCCATTTGGAAAAACTGCCCCGGGACTGGAAATATGTGCTCCCATTCCCCAGTAGAGTTCATTGTCAACAAGGGAAACATATGGGATAAGAGTTTACCTCCTTCTCCACACCCTCTAGATCAGGGGTTCTCAACCCTGTCCTTGGGACCCACCTAGCCAGTCTGGTTTTCAGGATAACCACAATGAATATGCATGGAAGAGATTTGCATATAATGGAGGCAGTGTATGCAAATCTCTCTCATACATATTCATTGTGGTTATCCTGAAAACCCGACTGGCTAGGTGGGTCCCGAGGACAGGGTTGAGAACCCCTGCTCTAGATGTTTGGAAGGCAAAAAGAAGCACTTTTCTGCTGCCAATTCATGCCTGGAGCAGGTATAAACTTGGATGTGGCATGGGATATACAGGGCATTTCTGCAATTGGGTGATGACGTCCAGATTCCTGGTAATGCCTCCACTACACCCATTTAGATTTGGACATCCTCACACTGGGAACATCCACAGAACCAGCTTCTAAAATGGCTCCGGGGATGTCCCCATACTTTGTATGTCTCTATATCCATTTTCAGATATCCAGAGCATGAATAGGGCTTCTAAAATAACTCCCTAGTGTCCTTGATGAAAGGCAATATAAACATAATCCATTTAATGCATGTTAACCTATGAATTAACACACGTTATATCATTTTGCATGGGTTAAAAAGTTTTAATGTGCAATACAATTTTTTATTAAAATAAATGTATGAAATAAATTTTTAAAAATGTCCAAAAATCAAGAGAAAAGCACAATAAAACAGAAAATGAACCTAAAATGCTTGCCTTGTGGGCATCCCTATTGTAGGATTCTACACTTGACTCTAGGTGTTGTTCCCTCGACCTTCTAATAAATGTAGCCATAATGACTCCCAGTTCAAAGTCAATATTGGGAATCAAGTTACCAGGGGCAGACTAGGCAAGTGGGAACATTCTAACTGGGGCAAGGGCAACAATTTGCCATTTCAGGAAGTTCAATTAATGTTGTAACATATTTGTGTGGTTGTTCCATATAACCACACCACCCAGAGAATTAGAACAGAAATGTTTATCTTTATCCCTTTCCAAAGACATGATGTGCCCTGCCCTGTGGTTTCCAACCATTCTTCCAAGTCTGGGAACCTTTGTCTAATTGACTGTATGGGTAATAATTATAACAAAAGTTGTGTAGCAACGCATATACTTTGTCGTCATTGGAATGGTGAGGAAGGTAATTACATGGCAAGCCTACAGTATTCATAGTAATTGCTGCACCTGTAGGAAAGTCTTTAAGTTACCAGGCCAAGAAAAATTGCTATTGTAGCAAAATCCTCTGGTCCTGAAAATCTTACCAGTGTTAGAAATTATACACTGGTTGTTAGAATGAAAAAACAGAAAGAGATCATTAAGAAATACATTTGCAAATAATCATATCGTATTAAAATAAATTTGCATGCAAACAGAAACAGAGAAAATGACGGCAGATAAAGACCATACAAACTATCCAGTCTGACCATCTACATCAGCTATTAAGCTCTCCAATTCTTTCCTCTCCCTTGGAGATCAACTGTACTTGTCCTAAGTGCTCTTGAATTCTGATACAGTTCTTTTCTCCACCACTTCCTTTGTGAGGCTGCTCCATGCATCCACCACCCTTTCCATAAAGAAATAGTTCCTTAGAATAATCCAGTCTGTTCCTTTTCACCTTCATTCCAGAGCTTCATTTCAATTTAAAGAGGCTCTCCTCCTGTGTATTTATGGCATAGAATGCATTATGACATTTTCCTAATTTTCCTATGGTATATGTGCTAGATAGGACATTGTTAAATAGAGTATTACTCAGATTACTGCATATTTTCACTTTCTTGTGCATTATATAGACTCTGTTTACATGCTGTGATACCATATACAGAGAATGAAGAGTCCCCTTGAAAACAAGAGTCCCATATAGCATTTAATAAGAAAATAAATTAAAATAAGTGGAAAAGAGGGTGCTATAATTTTCAAAAGAACTACCTGAAAATATAATGAGAAAATGTTTAGGATACATTACCTGTGATTCAGAAAAAAAGAGGCAGACATAGTAACATAGTATGTGATGGCAGATAAAGGCCACTATGCTCTATCTAGTCTGCCCAGCAAGGCGGCAAGAGTAGGTGCACTTGAGGCTCCGTGCAAATCACACCTCCCCATGCCTTTTTTTAGGGGTGTACACATCACTCCATGTAAGTCACCCCTGCTTGTTGAGATATAAGAGATAGTTATGTTTATTTTGATTTTATCCTGTTGCTGTAAAGGGATCCACTGTGTCTGTCCCATGCCATTTTGAATTCTGTCACTGTATTTGCCCACACCACTGTGGAAAATTGCAAAAGGATCTTGATAAATTGGAAGACTGGGCATCCAAATGGAAGATGAAATTTAATGTGCACAAGTGCAAAGTTATGCACCTAGGGAAGAACAACCCAAACTATGGTTACACGATGCAAGGTTCCACATTAGGAACCACCACCCAAGAAAAAGATTTAGGCGTCATTGTGGATAACATGTTAAAATCCTCGGCCCAGTGTGCAGCGGCAGCCAAGAGAGCAAATAGAATGCTAGGTATCATAAGGAAAGGAATGGAAAATAAAACAAAAGATATTATAATGCCTCTATATCGTTCCATGGTGAGACCGCACCTTAAATACTGTGTGCAATTCTGGTCGCAATATCTTAAAAAGGATATAGCGTTATTAGAAAAGGTTCAGAGAAGAGCCACCAAAATGGTAAAGGGGATGGAAGGATACTCCTATGAAGAAAGGCTAAAAAGGTTAGGGCTCTTTAATCTGGAAAGAGACAACTGAGGGGAGATATGATAGAAGTCTATAAATTAATGAACGGAGTGGAACGGGTAAACATAGATTGATTGTTTACGTTATCAGAATATAGAAAGACTAGGGGACATGCAATGAAGCTACAGGGTAAACTATTTAAGACTAATAAAAGAAAATATTTTTTCACTCAACGTGTAATCAAACTCCGGAATTTGTTACCGGAGGATGTAGTAAAGGCTGTTAGTGTAGCTGGGTTTAAAAAAGGTTTGGACAAGTTCCTGGAGGAAAGGTCCATAAACCATTATTAAGAAGGGATTGAGGATATCAATGCTTGACCCAATACAAGCATTGTGGAACCTGTGTCTTTTGGGGAAACTGCTAGGTACGTATGACCTAGATTGGCCACTGTTGGAAACAGGATACTGGGCTTGATGGACCTTGGTCTGACCCAATATGGCATATCTTATGTTCTTATGTTCATCAGGAGGACATTCCAAGCAACCACCACTCTTTCAGTGAAAAAGTATTTCCTGATGTTGCCTTTCAGTTTACCCCCTTGCAGCTTCATGTTATGCCCTCTAGCTTTACAGCTTCCCTGTCTTTGGAAGAAGTCTATTTGTTCATTAATACTCTAAAGGTCTGAATCATATATCCCCTTGTCCCTCCTCTCCTCCAGAGTGTACATATTTAGGTCTTCAAGTCTCTTCTCATAAGTCTACTGATGCAGGCTACAAATCATTTTGGTCGCATTCCTCTGAACCTTTCCAGTCTTTTTATATCCTTTGCGAGATACGGTCTCCAAAACTGAACACAATATTCTAAGTGAAGCCTCAACAGAGACTTGTACAGTGGCATTAGTACCTCTTCCTTCCTGCTGGTAATTCCTCTTTTTATGCAACCCATCATCCTTCTGACTTTGGCCACCGCCTTGTCACACTGTTTCGCCACCTTGAGATCCTCAGAAACAATCACTCTGAGGTCCTTCTCCTGGTCCATGCGCACCAACCTCTCGCCCCCTATTGCATACAATTCCCTTGGATTTCTGCTTCCCATGTGCATCATACTGCACTTCTTCACATTAAATCTTATCTCCCAAGCATTAGACACTTCTTCCAGCTTTTGTAGATCTTTCCTCATGTTATTCACTCCCTGAATAGAGTTCACTCTGTTGCAAATTTTTGTGTCACCTGCAAAAAGACAGACTTTTCCATTCAGTCCTTCAGCAATATCACTCACAAATACATTGAACAGTACCAGTCACAGGACCAAACCCTGGGGCACACAGCTAATCACCTTCCTTTCATCCAAGTGAGTTCCGTTTACCATCACCTTCTGTCGTCTGTTAGTCAACCAATTTCTGATCCAGTTCACCACCTTGGGACCCATCCCCAAGCTGTTGAGTTAATTGATAAGCCTCCTATGAGGAACAGTATCAAAGGCTTTGCTGAAGTCGAGGTAGATCACATCCATTGCATGCCCTTGATCTAATTCTCTGGCCACCCAGTCAAAGAACTCAATCAGATTTGTTTGGCAAGATTGGCCTTTGGTAAAACCATGTTGCCTCGGATCATGCAACCTGTTGGTTTCGAGAAAGTCAACTATTCGCTCTTTCAGGAGCACCTCCATTACTTTTCCTGCCATCGAGGTAAGGCTTACTGGCCTGTAGTTTGTCACTTATTCCCTATTACCACGTTTGTGAAGAGGCATGACATCAGTCCTTCTCTAGTCCTGTGAAACCTCCTGTCTCCAAGGATCTATTAAAAACATCCTTTAACGGCCCTGCAAGAACCTCTGAGCTCTTTCAGGATCCTGGGCACTGTTCCCTCTAAGCTGTGCGCGTGTGCGCGCGCACACACCTCGCTGAGAGAATGCACATACTTTACAACAGAGCGCACAAAAAGTTTGGTTCTGATTCTGGTAGAAAACAACACAGATGTCTTAAAATTTAAAAGTTGTTGTGTATTTATGGTTTTCACAAGTTCTACAATATTTTCTAATGCAATCAATGTGGTATACATACTGTATTCTGACGTGTAGTCAAATTTTAAAGTATATAACTCCGTGTGTCATTATGTGGTGCACAAAAATTTAACCTTCCTTCAAAAGCTGCACAGCTGATATTTTATGCGCACACAGCCTACAGAAAATTAGAGAGGGAACATTGATCCTGGGATATATCCCATCCGGTCCCATGGCCTTGTCCACTTTCAGTTTTGCAAGCTGTTCCAACACATCATCCTCTGTGAATGGTGTGGTATCCACTCCATTCACATTTGTATATTTCTGAATCACAGGTGGTCCTTCTCCAGGATTTTCTTTAGTAAAAACAGAAAAAAAGTATTTGTTTCGCTTTTTCAATGTCATTTTCCACAAATCCATTCCCTGCAATTTCACCTCTGAATTTTCTCCTCTCTTGAATATACCTGAAAAACGTTTTGTCGCTACACTTCACATCTTTAGCCAACTTTTCTTCTGCCTTTGATTTTGCTATCCTTATTTCTTTTTTTTGTCTCTTTTAGTTTGATCCTGTATTCTTTTCTGTCTTCCTCTGTTTGCTAACTTCTGAATTTTGTGAAAGCTGTGTTTATGGTCTTTATTTGTGCAGTCACTTCTTTGGAGAACCAAATAGGTTTCCTTTTCCTCTTGTTTTTATTTACTTTCCTTACATATTTATCTGTTGCCCCTTTTATTGCCTCCTTTAGTTTAGCCCATTGCAATTCCACTTCCCTTATCCCCTCCCACCCTGCCAACTCCTCCTTCAGGTACTTGGCCATTTTACTGAAGCCAGTGTTTTTAAAGTCTAGGACATTGGACTCCACCTTGGCTTTCATTTCAAACCACACCGTGTGATGATCGCTGCTGCTCACATGGACACCCACCTGGGTGCACATGTGAGCAAAAATGGTAAAGAGACACTGGAAAATAAATCAAAAAAGCGAAGATGTAAGACTATAAAATCAAAATAAACATAACTATTTTTTTATACTTCTACAGATAGGGGTGACCTATATGGTGCGGTGCGGTGCGTAGAACCCTAAACAAAGGCATAAAGGGGGGGGGGGGGAGTGACCTGCATGGAGCAGCAGGTACACCTACTCTAGCCACCTTACTGAGCAGACTAGATGGACCATATTCATATTTATCTGATATCATATACTATATTACCATGCAAAAGAAAAAACAGCTAATATTGTGAAATGCGGGGACAACATTTTTTAGATAGTTGGAGACAGGAGGAAGTGTAAAACTGGTCTCATAAGACTCTAAGGTAAAAGCGAGAAATACATAGAGGCTAAAGAGGAAAATGCAGAACTAACAATATTTGTGTAGGTTTTTGCAGAGGAAGGGCTAGGAGTAGGACCACAGAAAACAGACATAGATAGGAATGGAAGTGAAGTCGATTTTGGAACAATTTTTAGAAGTATGTGGTCACGAAGAACAATCAAAACCAAAAGTAGACAAAAAGATGGAGGCGGAGAAGATGCATTCTATATTATTGAAGAAGTTCAGGGAAACTCCACTGTCTGGCCTTTTCAATGCTTCTTTAGAGTCAGGAGTGGTCTTGAAAGACTGGAGATGGGCAGATACAGTATAATTACCATCCACAAAAACAGTAGGAGGAGATTAGGAACTACAGGTCATGGATAGTCTGACCTTGGCGGAGAGTAAATTAATAGAATCACAACTAAAACAGAAGATAGTACAGTTTCTGGAAGTCATCCAATAAATTAGAGTATGGCTTTAATAGAGATAGGTCTTGTCAGATGAATCTGATCAATTTCTTTGACTGGGTGACCAAAGAATTGGATCAAAGGAAAGAGTTAAATGTAGCATACTTGTACTTTAGTAGGGTTTTTTATATGTTTCCGAACAGGGAATTTATGAATAAATTGAGTGTGCTTGATATAGACTTTAAAATGATTGAATAAGTTAGAAATTCATTGAGAGGAAGGTGACAGATGTTAAGGTTAATGGAGTTCACTGTGAGAAAATGGATGTTACCAGTAATCAGTCCTTTGCCTGGTTAATTTCAACATTTTTGTAAGCAATATTGTGGAAAAACTGTTGGAAAGGTTTGCTTCTTTGAGGATGATTCTAAAATCTGAAAAAGGGTAGACACCGTGGAAGGTATGGTTAACATGAGGAGGGACCTAGCAACATGCGAGGAGTAGTCTAACATCTGGCAGCTAAGATTTAATACAAAAAAACAAAGGCTCATGCATTTGGAAAACTAAAACTCAAGGGAGTGATTAAGTATAGGCGTGAAGTTCTTCTGTGCACAAAAGACAAGTGGGATCTAAAAGTGATCATATGTGATGATCGTAAAGTAGATAAACTAAAGACAAAAGCCATAAAGATGTTTGTGTGCATAAGAAGAGGAATGGCCGGCAAGAAAAGGAGGTTATAGATGCCTGCACCTATATGTGGAAGTGGAAATTTTGTGAATTCTGTCTATAAATGATGACACTTAGGGTGTCGTTTACTAAAGGATGCTACCAGTAGAGCAGGGGTCTCAAACTCCAGTCCTGGAGGGCCACAAACCAGTCAGGTTTTCAGGGTATCCCTAATGAATATGCATGAGATATATTTACATACAATGGGCCAGTGCATGCAAATATATCTCATGCATATTCATTAGGGATTCCCTAAAAACCTGACTGGTTTGTGGCCCTCCAGGACTGGAGTTTGAGACCCCTGCAGTAGAGCATGTTCTAGTTGCGCTGAAGACAAGCTGGGACACACATTGCCAACTAATGTGGGCCATGACAGCACGGGACAATTCCCTTGCTAACTGTGCACCCCGCGTTAGGGTCGTGAGTGGGCGGATTAGGGGAGGAGAGTGGGCGTGGTCATACTGTGCACTAGTTGCATTAGCATGGGTTCACCTACCACCACCTCAATAGGTAGAATTGCGTGCACCCATACTAATGTGGTGTGCGTTACGTGCAACACCCTAGCACCCTGTATACAAGTGGTAAAAATGAAAGTCACAAAAAGTTTTTTTGTTTACTTTTAAGGCAAAGATAAGAAACGAGGAATTGAGGAAAACAACTCCGTTAATCCTCCACATTATGCTCCAGCCCAAGCAAACATTTTTAGTTAACTGATGTGTGCTTTGCTGATGCAGAAGCCGATGGGGCGCTTTCATCACATGGATGAGTATTCCCATTTTAAATTGGGAAATACACAGATAAATATTTAACCTACCCTAAGTATACCCATGCCATGCCTCCTTGAAATCTCCGAGTCCCAACCATCTCCACGTGTAAATAATGGCTTTTGGGAATCACCATTTATATCTGTAGCCAATCGGCACATGCAAATGCTGCAGTTTACACATGAAGACACTTTTAAAATTACCTTATAATTATATTTAAAAACTTCTCAGAGGTTGCAATAAGAGAATATAAACTAGAACCAAGTCCATGTTGGTGGGGAGGGGGAGGGAGGCAGAATGCTTGCTGTAACTACTTAACTGACTTTTGCACAGCCTTGATGCAGATTAGCTGCTATTAAGCTACTGCTGTGGCAGAAAAACCCTCATCTGTGTAAAAAAAAAAAAAAAATGAAGGAAATGACACAGACGTTGTCCACCCCCAGACCTAATGTTCCTTTCCATGTGGTTTGGGGATGCATGTGGGATTTGTTCTTGGAAAGCACATCTATTCACACATCTGGAAGTAGCAGGACTATGCTGGCGGTTGCTGATCCAATTCTGCTGCATTTACATCTTAAATAAAGTGCTGTGGTTTGCCAGCTTAGCCCACTTAGATACATAGAAATTAGGCTCAAGATTTTCTGCTGAGCTGATGATGCAGGGAGTTTAGTTCTTTGTGACCGTCTCAGACAAGATCTTGCTGAAACAGAAGGTTGGTAAAGAACACAGGGCATTGTATACCATACTGAGCTTTTGTTCACATAAGTGCATTTGTGAAGATGTGCCAGCTGGTACAATCTAAAGATCGGGGGGGGGGGGGGGGGAAGGGGAGGGACGACCAGTTTTCTTCATACTTCTTCATGTCTTCACTTCCACTTGTGCTAGCCCCATTTGCAACTCTCCTCTCTTGGCCAAGAACCACAAACCAGGGTCACGTCTAGAATATGGCTAACATTGACCTGAAATCTGGTCACCGAGGAGGGGGGAGGGGATTTTATGAACATTATTTACACATAATGTGGAGGAGTGGCCTAGAGGTTAGGGCAACCACCTAGTGCCAGAAAGACCAGGGTTCAGATCCCACTGGCACTCCTAGTGGCCTTGAGCAAGCCACTTAACCCCCCATTGCCTCAGGTACAAATTTATATTGTGAGCCCTTTGGGGACAGGGAAATGCATACTATACCTGAAAGTAACTTACCTTGATCTCCCTCTGGAGAGACATGAGCTAACTACTAAAAATAAATAAATTAATTCAAAAAAATGGACCCCAGCAGTTGCACATGTAAAACACCATCATAACCTTAGTTTTTGATGTAACACTGAACATGCCTCCTGGAAACCTGTGTATGCTGCAAATATACACTTGCAAGTCACAGCTCCTTTTTGCTTGCAAATGCAACTTAACCCTTCTAAAATGACCTCCAGTGTATGTTATTCATCTGTTGAACCAGGACTGCTTGAATCAGAAACATAGACCCCATAAAACTATGGGAGTAGCCGCCTAGTGGTTGGGGCAAGGTACTTCAGGCCAGAAGGTCGGGGGTTCAAATCCCACTAGAGGACAGCAACCTTGGGCCAGAAGGACTGGGGTTTCTAGTCCCACAGATGCTCCTTGTGGTCTTGGGCAAGCCACTTAACCCTCCACTGCCCATGTTCCCTGTAAGTATTAGTGTATGTGTCTCATATCCCCGTGTGCTAAATGTACCCCCAATTGTGTTGTGACCGCTTTGATTGAAGGATAAGGCGGTATACAAAACTGTCTAAATAAATAAATAAAAATAAATAAATAAAGCATGCATTTAAATGAAAGAATCTCTAATTAAATAAATCTGTTTACAAAGAATAGCATTGCATCATTTTGGCTAGGCTCCATCCTAAACACCCTTGCAACTTGGGGATTGGGAGTTATGAAATTTCTGTCCTGATGAACAACAACTAACTCTCAGAACTCAGGATCCTGTACCGAGCATCTCTGAGACAACCTCTGCCCTCACCTGCCCCCACTGCAGTCTACCTCATGACACACTACCACAAGTTGTAATTGCAAGATGATTTGCAGGGAAACAGCAGCAGCAGCATCTTTAGCCATGGTTGCAGCTTAAACAAAACAGGTCAGCAGGTACTGTGCCAGAGCCGACATGAAGCAGGACTGGATATTTCTATTGATTTATAGCCATAAACATCACAATTATTTTCATTTCATGTAGGTTTTATGTGTGATTTGTTATTTTTTCTTTGGTTTCATTTATTGTTTATTTTGTTTCATTTTTCACTTTAGAACGTGTTGACATTTTTTAGCAACTGCTATTTCAATTTAGTGCACACCAAAGATGTCATTTTATAAGCGATATCAGAAAACAAGCAAAAGCAAAATAAAGAATGTCCACAGCCTCAAAACATACATGCAAAAGAAAGTGAAATCGGAGAGTGCGGAAGCAGGAACGGCACTGCAGTGTCAGAACTGAAGTAACTCCGGCACCTCGGTGCAGTTTTAAAAGCATTGCCGTCACTGCATGTCCTAGTGAGGGGTGGCAGGGGCACAATGGGTAGCCCTGGAGGGCCGGCATTCTAGGTGACAGCCTAGTTCACCTGATAGTGATACTAGCCCTGCCCTTGACTGAAGATGACATATTTCCTAGAAGGCATGACACCAACCCAAACTGTCTTTACCTTTCTTAATACAGTAGTGAATCCCTCACTATATTGTCTATCCTAAAAAATGTTTCCCCAAGGCTAAGTTAAAGAATGCAGTAGGTAAAAGCGGAAGCCAAAGACCACGGCCAAACACAGTAGGGGTGTTCAAATGACTTTATTAGCAGGGTCTGCTAATAAAGTCTTTTGAACACCCCTACTGTGTTTGGCCGAGGTCTTTGGCTTCCGCTTTTACCTACTGTATTCTCTGCGGAAGACCCCCTTCTCCAATTGTTAAGTTAAAGAATGTATCAATACATCCAGAGTTCACAAACTGATGACTGTATTGACTCCTGGGTAAATACTGTGGATTTATTTGTTAAAACTGTTACATTCTCCTGGTAGCAAATTGAAATCATATTGCCTTTGAACGAATATCGAAGATTATGTACAGCTAACTATGATACACAGTGTTGTATATGCTGCTTATAAAATGTGAATTAGAATGCAGGAATCCATTTCAATGTTATCCCTGTTCATCCAGTTCCTGGCAGCCGGTTCTACTTTCCTGGGGCCATGACTTCAATGCTGTTTGCTCAGCAAACTTTATTCAGCCATTGCTTTTGACAATCTCGAATTCACAAATTAAAATTACAAATACAGTACTTTGACAATGGAGAGCCAGAGGGGTTATTTTTCCTTGCAGGCTGTTAGACGCTTCTTTTTCTATCTGCAATTTGTTTTAACATATATTGATTCACCGCTTCTAATAAGGAAAAGAGGCTGAGAGACAGATGAATCAGACACAATCCTGTCTAGGACACG
Organism: Ichthyophis bannanicus; assembly: GCA_033557465.1. Taxonomy (NCBI): domain Eukaryota; kingdom Metazoa; phylum Chordata; class Amphibia; order Gymnophiona; family Ichthyophiidae; genus Ichthyophis; species Ichthyophis bannanicus. Next base: position 181,977,993 of record CM066041.1, on the reverse strand, counting down.
AAAATAATTTAAAAGGCAGAATCTGGATGATGCTAGGCTTGCAGAAAGAAATGCCAGTTGAGTATCAATTCATAGGTATCATTAATAAGGCAGAGTTCATGAGATTTCTAAGAACTGCACGCTGCAAGACTCTTCTTCATGAATAAATGTAAGTCAGTGTTCCTAATGAAAAAAAAAAGAGGTAAAAATGTAACCCTTTCCATGGGACATTTATATTTTACCATTCCGATCATCTGTCCAACCCTGTGGGACATATGAATAACATGCTAGTTTATGGCCCAAAATACAACATGACTGATTATTGTAGAATGTCCATGTCATATGGGTTGTAATTTGGCCAGTCTGTTCAAATTTATTACAATCTGGCATTAGCGACAGAAAATTTATCCGAGTGAAAAGGGTTAAATAAATTACATGTAGGAACTCCCTGAGATAGAACAAATTGATAGTGATAGTGGGCTGAAAGTATATTCAAATATTACTGAACAAACTCTTTAATTGGCTACGAAACAGGAAGGGAGCCACCTGGATACAGAGGATGATAAACAGAACTTGTCATTATATGCAGAGTGGAGGAGTAGCCTAGTGGTTCAAACACTGGCTTGGTAACCAATCAACCAGGGTTTGATTCCCACTAGTACTCCTTGTGGCCTTGGGCAAGTCACTTAATCCTCCATTGCCTCGGAAGAAAAGCCTGGCAATCTACTTCTGGTGACACTGCCAAGAAAACCCAGGAGCTTCTGGGTCGCCAGGAGTCAGGACTGACTCAAAGGCACACATTGCAGTCATTATATGCAAATGAGGAGAATGCCAGTAAATAAAAGCAAAATGAAACCCTCCAATGCTGACTTTTAAAATACACGTATCCTTAAAAATAGCTACACGATAAATACACCTTTTTCTTTCTATAGAGTGTAAAAACGGAACATTATTTTGTATCCAAACCTCTCTCAACTAACGGGACTTATTTACTGGATTAGCCCGGACCCGGAAGGATCCCCCTGCCCTATCTTACTCCATTAAACCCACAACCCCCTCCCGACTCCTAGACCCCACTGTGACCCTTCCCTCCACCCCCCTCCAAACAAAACAGAATGGACACATTGGTGGCAATAAACTGGTTGCAGCTTTCTTAACAAAAACCAGGGGTGGCTCAAGGCAATCTGCTGCCTGAGGCCAGGGATGAGATGGCATCTCCCTCCCCCCCCCATAGTGTGGGGAGTGGGGCTTTCTCAAAACTCCAATCAGGGACTGAACCAAATCAAAAAGCCAATTAGATTATATGGAGGAAATGCATGATGTCTGCACACCAAGAAACTAAAAGAGAGAGCGAGAACCACAGCACAGTTTATAAAACTAAATTATAACTCTTTTTTATTTTGTTGTTATAAACTGTGTTATGGTCTTGCTTTTTCTTTTTGAACACATATTTTACATCCACAGAACCTCCTTCCTCAACAATGGGTGCAGAGCAGAACAAGGACATTCACCCACAGAACTGAATAGCTCAAAAAATTTGATTCTGATCATCTCACTAACAACAACAAACATTCTCCAGTAACAGGCATATTGTGAACTACAACAAAATCTACAACAAAGTCACTAATATCTATAGAGCAAATCTACCATACCATATCACCACCAACTTCCAATATTACATAAGCAGCCCATCCAAAAAAAAACATTGCTGTAAATATTACAGTGGACCCTGGAACATCCAAACACCTATTTGAAAAGTTGAACAGTTCAGATTACTACAGTACAGATCCCTACATACAAACTCCATGTTAACAGAACACCGGGTCTTGATCACACACTCAAAACACAGACCCTTACCAAGTACAGAATAAGTGACCATAGCCTAAAATAAACATATGTGGATAAAAATTAAACGGCAACCCCAAGAAGCCAGATTCCGCATACAGTGCAATACCAGAGAAATAGAAACTCACCACATGCTCCTCTGATCCGATCCCACCCGTCTCCTAAGCCCCATCTCCTCCAACGGTGTCCCATCCATCTCTCATATTCTCAACCTATCGCTCTCCACTGCAACAGTCCCTGCAGACTTCAAGCATGCTGTAGTTACACCTCTCCTCAAGAAACCCTCACTTGATCCCACCTGTCCTTCTAATTATCGACCCATCTCTCTCCTTCCCTTCATTTCTAAACTACTTGAATGTGCGGTTCACCGCTGCTGTCTCGACTTCCTCTCCTCTCATGCCCTCCTGGATCCCTTACAGTCTGGCTTTCGTCCTTTACACTCTACTGAAACGGCTCTTGCCAAAGTCTCCAGTGACTTGTTCCTGGCAAAATCCAAGGGCCTTTACTCTGTCCTCATCATTCTTGACCTCTCTGCTGCTTTTGACACTGTTGACCACAACCTTCTGCTCAATACCCTGTCCTCGCTTGGTTTTAGGGGCTCTGTACTATCCTGGTTCTCCTCCTATCTCTCCCATTGCTCTTTTAGTGTGTGTTCTGGTGGCTCCTCCTCCTCTGCTACCCCGCTCCCAGTTGGTGTACCCAAAGGATCTGTCTTGGGTCTGCTCCTTTTCTCTCTCTACACCCAGTCCCTTGGTGCGCTTATCTCTTCCCATGGCTTTCAGTACCATCTGTATGCTGATGACTCCCAGATCTACCTCTTTATGCCTAAAATCTCTCCGGCAATCCAGACTCCAATCTCTGCCTGCCTTTCTGACATTGCTGCCTGGATGTCTCAGCGCCGCTTGAAATTGAACATGGCCAAGACTGCACTTCTTATTTTTCCCCCTAAAACCTCCCCTCCTCTTCCTCCTTTCTCAGTCTCTGTGGATAACTCTGTACTCCTTCCTGTTTCCTCAGCCCGTAATCTGGGGGTTGTCTTTGACTCCTCTCTCTCTTTCTCCTCACATATCCTGCCTTTCTCTATAACATCAGCAAAATCTGCCCTTTCCTTTCTGAACACACTACTAAAACGCTTATCCACTCCTTAATCACCTCCCGTCTTGACTACTGTAACCTACTCCTTGCTGGTCTCCCTCTGAATTATCTCTCTCCCCTCCAATCTGTTCAACACTCTGCTGCGCGGCTAATCTTCCGCCAGCCTAGTCATGCCCATATTACTCCTCTTCTCAAATCACTTCATTGGCTCCCTATCTGTTTCCGCATCCAGTACAAACTTCTCCTGCTGACCTATAAATGTATTCACTCTGCGGCTCCTCACTACCTTTCTTCTCTTATCTCTCCTTACAACCCCCCTCGGGAACTCCGCTCTTCTAGCAAACTGCTTCTATCTGTGTCCTTCTCTTCTACTGCTAACTCCAGACTTCGCTCCTTTCACGTTGCTGCGCCTTACGCCTGGAACAAACTACTTGTGTCTGTACGCCAGGCACCTTCTCTAACCCTCTTCAAATCCAGGCTGAAAACTCACCTCTTCGCTGCTGCTTTTGGATCTTGACTCACCTGATCTCCTTTTCTTTCCCCTTGCTTTATCCCTGCCTACACCTTGTTTGTCTTGACTACATTGTAAGCTCTGATGAGCAGGAACTGTCTCGTACATGTCTGTGCAGCGCTGCGTATGACTTGTAGCGCTATATAAATGCTCAGTAGTAGTAGTAGTAGATGCATTTCCATGTACTGCATAAAATATAAAGATAGCACCTAATCCGATCATTAAATTGAAAATAAAATTCTCTTCTAAATTTGTTGTCAGACCATTTTATTCTCTGATCAGTAGGTCCCAATCGGAGGTTTCTGCTTTCCTCTATCTCCCAGTGCACCCTCCTCTCTATTTTCCCCCAGGGACGGCATGAGGGTGATGCAGGGCCATGTGCGGAGACTCACTGTGGTATCATTTGCATAAATTTAGTATACTTTATTTTAAAATGTATATGCCACCCATCTAAAATCCTATGTAACTTCTAAATATATACAATTTAGTAAAACAAGTTACAATAAAATAAACATAATAAAACAAACATAAAAATAAGCCATTACATTTGATTAATTAAAAGCCACTTACGCAGCCCCCCCCCCATCAAACCATTATGAGTATCTGTACATCAAATTTATTTTGCTATGACCAGATTATTGATGAGGAGGGAAGATATAAAATGAAAAACTAATCTTTGTAGCTATCAATTCAAACTCTGAATTGGATTGTGCTAGGACTGGAAAAGTCCGGAACTCAGCAGCGGTGAAGCTATCAGGATACTAAACAAAATTAAACTGAGATGTTCCCTTAAAATTTGAAAATTCCTTGAATCTGAACTGACAAAACATTTAAAATTTCAGTTTTGCAGCATAAAGAACGCAAAACTACAAATCGCAAAACAATACATATTCAGTACCTCCCCAACAAACACCCTATAGTTGATCTCACCAAGAACCCAGAGTACTATTCCATAACAGCACTAACTTCCAAAACTCACACAACATGGAGCATGCCCAAAAGAGGGCAGCACCATAAATATTGCAGTGGACCCTAGAACAACCACATTCCTATTCAGAAAACTGAACAAGCCAGATTACTACAGTTCCCTACATAGAAACTCCATGCTAACAGAACATGTAGCCTCAGTCACACATATGCAGAACAGAGATAGATCTTCACCAAGTAGGGAATATATTAGTACAAACTAAAAATAGACATATGTAGTCAAAAAAATGTTTTTACCCATTACTGTTAGGTTTACAGGATTTCTTTCCCAAAATTATACTTTACTGCAGAAAGAAATCACACACAGGCATCTACATTGTCAGCAGAAACTAACATAATGGGCTCAGTGCAAGTAGCATGAGTGCAATTAATGCCACCTCAGTGGGTGGCCTTAGTTGCACCGGCAGCTGTTTTACCACGCTGAAATGCGGTAAGTACAGGGGGATGTAACTGCCTCCCTGCAGTTAGCCTATGGCCCTGCATAATGAAACTCTGGAATTAGTTACCAGAGGATGCAGTAAAAGCTGTTAGCATAGCTGGGTTTAAAAAATGTTTGGATAGAGATCACGTGGTGTGGTGAGCTGGGGAAGACGTGAGTCACCTTAGCTCCGGGCCCCCTCGTCCCTGACCGTTGATTTGGACCGTAATCCACGGCAAATTTATTGGCTGTGAGTCCCAAGGGTGAGGTCGACAGTGTTTCTACCCCCTTCTGGAGCCGAATTGGTGAATGGCAGCGGCGGCGAAGGCGGGAAGGAGGGAGAGGGACCGCACTACGGGCCTGCCGAAAATGGCGGAATCCCCCCCAAAAGTGAGCGTCGCGACCTCCCTCACCCTGAGTGAGGAAATCTCCGCGGCAGTCACAGCTGCAATTACCGCACAGCTGGAAGCCCTTAGTGGCAAAATAGACACGCTGCAAGGTTCCTTGTCGGCGCTGGGCGCCCGGATGCACGAGGCAGAGGGTCGCGTTCTGCATACCGAGGAGGCGGTGGAGCAGTTACAACGGGATCTGAGTGCGGTACAAAAATTAACTAAAGCACAAGACCTGAAAATTGACGACTTAGAAAATAGATCCCGGCGCAATAATTTGCGCTTTTTGGGGATAGCCGAGAAAGTGCCCGATAAGGATCTGCGAGTTCTGGTGGAAAGGATGGCTGCCTCTCTGCTTGGCCGGGACAGTGAGAACACCCCTATAATCGTGGACAGAGCCCATAGAGTAGGGCCACGGCCGCAAGGAGAGAATACGCGGCCCAGGGTGGTTCTTGCCAGATTTCTCTACTATGTGCAGAAAGATGATCTTTTGCGGGCGGCGCGGCAACAAGGAGTGCTGGAATTTGAAAATATGAGGCTTCGTATTACCCCCGACTACTCCACTGCGCTGAGCCACCGCCGCAAGGCCTACGCACCAGTCTGTCAGCGCCTCCTCTCGGCGAACATTCGCTTCTATGTCCAATATCCAGCCCGATTACACATTCTACACCAGGGAACCCACCGGGTCTTGGAATCGGCGGCGGAGGCTGCTACTTTTGTGGAACAGCTGCTGGCATCCTCGGAAAACTTGCAGGGAGACCGTAGGCCGTGAGCCCTCCAGGCCTGAATCCTTCTGCTACGGCAAGATGGCGACATGCGTTCATGGAGGGACCCGGTGGCTGGATGCTGGTGGCCTCACTGATGGCTTTCTTCCACTTTTTGGCTCGGGACATTGGCCCCCCTTAGCGGAGTGGTCCTGCCGGTGAACAATGCTGGTTTGCTGCTGACTGGTCGGACTGGAATGATCTGGACTGACCAATACTAATGGTGGTGGTATTGGCCCGGTCAGCTAGGCCTGCCATGTTTTCCGTTGCTATCCCCCCTTGTTCCCTTTCCTCCTGTGGGTCCTCTCCTCCTCCCCCCCCCCTTGCCTCCCTTCCCTGTATCCCTGTTATTGTTTGTATATTTATTTTACTTGTTTGTTTCACAGTATTTCTAAACCGCCTTCTCTTGACTATCAAGGTGGTATCATAGCTAACAATCAGGTCCAATGATTCTGGTATACTTGTAATGGGGGAAATTGAGTGTGTGTTGTGTTGTGTGCTGGATGGGGACGATCTCTGTACAGAGTGGGCTATATACCGTGGTGCAAAATCATGTTCCATGCTTACATTGGTTGGGCGGGACCATGGGCTGTGATCCATTCACTGAAGTTGTATGCTGTGTCCATAGTGTACTATGTATAGCATGGTTTTCAGCTGTCTTCTAAAATCTTTTAGGTCGATAGTGGTCCTCAGTTCGCCCCGGGGTTTGTTCTATATTGTTGGAGTGGCCATTGAGAGTGTTCCGTCTGTTGTGTCTTTGCGAGTGTGCTTGTGCTCACTTAGGGTGCTGACTCGGTTGTGGGTTTGTTTTTTTTTTGGGACGCGTGATGGTGTTTTATTGTATGGGGGTGTGCAGGCTGTTGGCTGATGTGTGGTGTTTTATCTTGAGTGTGTTTATGATGGTTTTGTGTTTGATGCGTGCACCGCTTGGGGAACCAGTGTAAGTCCTTTAGGGTGGGTGTGATGTGCTCCTGTCTTGCAGTTCCTGTTATGCTTCGTGTAACAGGGTTTTGTGCCAGTTGTAGCGGTTTGAGGGCTTGTTTAGGTAGGCTACGGTATATTGGATTGCAGAGGTCCAGTAGTGGGGTTATCAGTATTGACAGATGGTGTGGCAGTGTTCCGGGGCGAGGAGCGGCTTTCGTCTCCTGATGTCTCTATATAGGGGCCATTAGCCTTTTCTGGTTCTCTGCCTTACTATGCTGGGCTGGGGGGGTTGGGGGTGGTGGGGGGGAGGGGAAGCGGGCGGGGGGCGCCCCACTTCGGCGGGGGGGGGGGGGGTGCTTTAGGCCACTGGCCGGGGCTAGGGACATTAAATAAGATTCAGGGAGGAAGGGGGACCCGTTCACATCGTATGTGATCGCGATGGGAGTGTGGTGGAGACTGGGGATGAGGTTTGGGGTGGAGGGCGGGGGGGAGGTGAGGTATGGGAGGGTAGGGGTAGGGGTTGGGGAGGGGTGGTTTTGGGGGGAGGGGGGGTGTACTCCGTGGAGAGCACAGCAGCACTACGGTGGGACTGATGAAGACCTGTATAGGGGCGCTTTAATGGTAATGGGGGGGCTCCAGGCTGGGGGGGACCCACCCTTTCGCCTTTCTTTGGTAGCCGAGATTCTTTACTTGCTCTTTTATGACCCGCCCTGAAGGTTATCTCTTGGAATATCTGTGGCATAGGTAGCCCTATTAAGCGATATAAGGTGTTGCAGACCTTGGCCCGGATGAAATGTGATATAGCCATGTTACAAGAAACCCACCAGACAGCGGAAGAGCACGCTAAATTGCAGAAGATGTGGGTGGGGCAGTGTTGGGGAGCACCGGCTGTGGGGAAAAAAGGTGGAGTGGTCATACTGATCAGTAAACACACCCGGTTTGAGCTGTTGCAGGAGTATTCTGACCCCGAGGGCCGTTATATTTTGGTCCACGGCCACCTGGAAGGACGGCCGGTGATATTGGGATGCGTGTACAGTCCTAATGTCCTGAATCGGGCGTTCTATGATCGTCTGGCGTCTCGAGTAGAACAAATGTCAGATGTCCCCCTAGTCCTCGCTGGAGACTTAAATGGGGTCCTGGATGCCGGACTCGATGTGTCGGGTGTGGGTGGGGTACACTCGCGTGTCCAAACGATGAAGGTCTTACGCGGCTTCTGCCGACGATTGGGCCTGGTGGACCCGTGGCGCTTGCTCCACCCTGCGGACCGGGATTTTACCCACCAGTCGAGAGCCCATGGTACCAGTGCTCGATTGGATTATGTTTTAGTATCAGAGCGGCTGTTTGCACAGGTGGAGGAGGCGTGCATTGGCCCTTCGATGGTGTCTGATCATGCACCGGTTTGGATTGACCTTGGTGTGGGGGGTCCCGCCGCGTCGACTAGGATCTGGCGGTTTCCCTTGGGCTTGTATCAGGATGCGGAATTTCGGCCTTACCTTGTTAAGTGCTGGCAAGAATTTTTCCGTCATAATGAGCAGCATCAGGCAGACCCGGAGTTGTTTTGGGAGACGGCTAAAGTTGTGTTGAGGGGGGATATCATTGCGTATGTGGCCAGGAAACGGCGGTTAATGGCGTGGCAAATTGTACAATTGGAAAAGCAGGTGGTGCGGGCACGGCGGCGATGTGCAGGTGCTCCTGGTGTAGCGCACCGACGGCGACTCTGGGAGTTGCAGGTGTCCCTTAATGAGCTACTCCACCAACGAGCCAAGAAATCGCATATGTATTACCGTTACCAGCTTTTTTCGCTTTGGTGATAGGCCTGGGAACCTTTTAGCGCGTTGCGTGCGGGGACACCAAGGCTATCGTTTAGTGGCGGCGTTGCGCGATGACCAGGGCAACCTGCATAGAGATAACGCAGGTATCGCCCGAGTGTTCCGCTCCTTTTTCCAGAAATTATATGCCCAGAGGGGGGGGGCTCCGGAGGCTATGCAGCAGTATTTGCGGGAGTTGTCTTTGCCGCAGCTGACTGAAGCGCAGAACACCTGTTTGGACGAGCCGGTGTCAGTTGAGGAAGTCCAGCGTGTTATTCAACGGGCCGCTTGCTGCAAGGCCCCGGGTCCGGATGGCTTCGGGGCTGAGTTCTATAAGCTATTGAGTGAATGCACACCCCCAACCTTAGTGGCGGTATACCACCGGCGGGTAGCTCAGGGGCGTTTTACATGGGGCACTAATCACGCGTATATCTCCGTAATCCCCAAACCTGGGAAGGACCATACCCAGGCAGCTTCGTACCGGCCAATCTCCTTATTGAATTTTGATTTGAAAATTTTAGCGAAGGTGTTGGCCGATCGGCTGGCGTCCGTGTTAGGGGACTTGATACATGAGTCTCAGGTTGGGTTCGTCAAAGGGCGCTATGCTGTACGGAATCTCCGAAAGCTGCTCGCATCCTTAGAATGGGCTCGGGAACACGATCTTCAGTCCTTGATCATTAGTTTCGATGCTGAGAAGGCCTTTGACCAGGTTCCCTGGGACTACCTAAGGGCTCTGTTGCCTTATTATGGGCTTGGGGCCCCTTTTTGCCAGATGGTGGACCTGCTTTATGCTGACCCGACCGCGGGGGTCCTATGTAATGGGGTTATGTCAGATTCCTTTAGGTTGGAGCGTGGTACGCGGCAGGGCTGCCCGCTCTCTCCCTTGCTCTTCGTATTATCTTTGGACCCGCTGATACGGAAGATTGAGGCTTCTCCCACCATTGGTGGGATTCGTATCGGCTCCCATGGCTTCAAGGTGGCTGCCTTTGCCGATGATCTCCTGGTTCACCTCTCTTCTCCTCAGCAGTCCCTTCCGCGATTACTTGCGGAGCTCTCGCTTTATGGACAATTCGCGGGCTTGCGTATAAACATGGCCAAATCGGAAGCCTTAGATGTAGGGGGGACGTTACGGGAATACTGGTCGGGGCCCTTTCCGCTTCGTTGGGCCGAGGACTCGATTATTTATTTAGGTATCGTGTTGACCCGAAAACCGACATTGTTATATGTGACTAATTTTGAACGGATCTTAGCTAAGGTTCGATTGCAGTTGCGGGCTTGGGTCCACCTCCCGTTGTCTTTGCTTGGTAGAGTGGCCGCCTTAGGAATGGTGATCTTTCCGCGTGTGCTTTATTGGTTGCAGACGCTACCGGTGTGGCTTCTGAAGCGCGATTTGGCGCGCCTAGAGCGGGAGATTCGGGGATTTCTCTGGAAAGGCTATAAGGCCCGCATTCCGATGGCGCGCTTGCGGGGGGGTTGGCGGTCCGGCGGAGTGGGGGTCCCCGACATATGGAAATATGCGCTGGCCTGTCAGGCCCGCCATTTAAGTGACTGGTTGGGGGACACAGAGACCTATACCCCGCGGGGTCTCGAGGCGGCTTTCGCAGCACCCCATTCTTTGGAAGCGGTCTTGCACTTGCCCAGTGCGGACTTGCCGCCGCGCCTCTTAAACAGTCTGCTACTGCGGACGTCCCGCCGAACTTGGCAGCAGTTGAATAAGTGCTGGGGCAGTGATGCTGGGGTCTCCTGCTGGCTGCCCATACAGGGTAATGCTTGTTTCTTGCCCGGTTCGGATACGGCTCCCTTTCGCGCGTGGTGGCGTGCGGGAGTCCGCAGGTTGGGGCAGGTTGTGGACACTGCTGGCTGCTGTAAGGCGTTGGGAGTATTATGTAAAGAATACGGGTGGCCTGCGGGGTCTTTGACGTTTGCGCATGCACAAATTTCTCACTATATTGGCTCTTTGCCGCGGCAAGAGCTTACGGTGGAACATTCGAGCCGTATTCTGGAGTTTCTTGCGCTGGGGGCGGACTCCCCACCGACGATTGCCGATTTGAAAAAGCGACTGGATCGGCTGGATTTGCCCCCTGATTACACTAGGGTGGAAAGCCTTTGGGCGGAAGAGTTGGGTGGAGGGGTTGCCCCCGGGTCTGTCCGGATGGCCTTGGGTAGGATCGCGCAGCTCGTGGTCGGGGCTCGTTGGCGTGAGGTCCAATTTAAGTGTATACTCCGGGCCCATTTTTCCCCGCGGCGGGCCTTTCGGAGCCATCTTGCTCTTCATGGCGGTTGCCCAAAATGCCCATGTGCCTTGGCGGACCTGGGACATATGTGGTGGGGTTGCCCTGCTATTCGGAGGTATTGGCACTCCATTGAAACCTATATGAGTGGGTTGTTGGGTCAGCAGCTGTGTTGGTCAGGGACTATGGTAGTATTGGATCAGCTGGGACCACTCCACCCGAAAGGTAGATGGGATAGGGTATTGGTGCGAAAAGCTTGTCTGGTGGGTAAGGGCCCTATCCTCAGTCATTGGAGAGAATCTGCGGCCCCTACTTTCTGCGAATGGCGGAACAGCTTGCATCAACTCCTGCTTTTGGAGCGGAGAGTGGCATTGCGGCACCCCCGGGCCTGGACCACCTTTTTATTGATCTGGATGCCTTATGTTCAACGCTTGGGCCCCAGGGCGCGTAGTGAAGTACTTAAGCTGGGTTAGGGGGTTGGGGACTTGCGTCCCCCATGCGATATACGCAGTTGGAGCTGCTGGTGTTGCTGTGCTCTCCGCGGAGGGGGGGTGGGGGGTGGGGGGGAGGGGGATGTTTGTACTGGTTGACCTTGGGATTCTGTGTGCTCTGTTTCTGTTGGGTTCCCGGGTGGTGGACAAGATTCAGCCCTACCTGGGATACGTTTATTTTTGTGAAACTAAGAAAGATACATGTTGTTGGCTGTGTGTTATTGGTGCCTTGTTGTATTCAATAAACAGAGTTTTGAAAAAAAAAAAAAAAAATGTTTGGATATGTTCCTCCTGGCTGAACAACAACTTTCTCCATCGTAACCCCTCCAAGTCCATGGCCCTCTGGTTCTCCTTCAGAACCCCTTCTCCTACTCTATCCCCAACTGTCTACCACCACAATATCTCTCGTATCAACCCTTTGATACCTTGGGGTCACGCTGGACTCCTCACTCACCTTCCACCAGCATATTTCTCCGCCGTTCATTCATTTCCCTATGCCAAATTCGCGCCATTCATTCTTTTCTCTCTCCATCTTCCCTCATCACCCTTGTACTATCACTTATCATCTCCAGACATCATTCTCGCAGGTCTCCCCCAATATCAACTCCATCACCTACAACTCATCCAGAACACTCCTCCCCATCTGACCACATCACTCCCCTGCTTATGCACCTCCATTGATTCCCAATCTAATCCAGGTTCACTTATAAGATACTCACCATCACCCATAAAGTATTATACACCAGTGTCCCTCAGTACCTATCAGATCTCATCCATCTTCAGCCTTTCCCTCATCCTCTCCAGTCTGCTCACGGGAATAGTCTTTTCCTCTCTTCCCCTCCCCTGCACAGGCCTATCTCGAATTCACCCACCACTCTGCATTCTTTTTCCTAGGCCCTGCACTCTGGAACTCCCCTCCTTCCCTTGGTCACGATCCCATTTACCCCCTCCCATATGTGACTGGTGCATCTGTCTCTCTTTCTTCTGTCTGTCTCTCCATCTGCTGCTGTCCTGTCTAGACAATGGCATTCTTTTCTCTCTTTATTTTCTCCTGCAGCCCATATTGATTGTACACCACCCTGACACTTCGCTTGGGCAGTATATCAAGCATTGCAATAAAGATAAAGATAATAGATATGCTTAAGCAATGTGCTCATAGAGTGGGTCCATAGTATTCCATAAAGAGATAGGTCTTTATAGCTTTCCTGTAGTCTGATAGGTCCTTGATGGCTCGTATGAGGCAGGTAGCTCGTTCCATAATGGGGGGAGTGTATATGGAGAAAGCTCTTTTGCAAGTTGTTTGTTTGGCTTTCATCTTGCTTGTAGGGATACCCAAGGTGTTATTGGATGTTCTTCTTATTCTATTCTGCGATGTTTTCCTGATCATTGGTTGAAGGATGGGAGGTGATAGGTTGCGGATTATCCTGAAGATTATTATTAAGGTCTTGTATTTGGATTGTATGGTGACTGGGAGTAAGTGCAGCTGTTGTAGTGTGGGGATTATGTGTTCTAGTAATTATTCGGACTGCAGTGTTTTGCACCAGTTGGAGAAGGAGTATTGTTTTCTTGGGAAGGCCCTGGTAGATTATGTTGCAATAGACCAATATGGGTATTGCTATGGCTTGACATACTGTTCGGAAGTCACTATCACTGAGTAGAGGCTTGAGTTTGTGCACTGTTCTTAATTTGTGGTAGGCTGTCTTGGTTGTTCTCTTTATGTGTGGTTGGAAGCTGAGTTGTTGGTCGAACACAGGGCCGACGCTACCCGGTAAGCTGGGTAAGCATGGCAGGAGGGCACCAGCGGCAGGGGGGTGCCATCGCTAGCCGCCCGCCACCCACCGCTTCAAAAAAGAAAGCAACCGCGGGAACATTTCTCTGTTCCCACAGCTCTGCTAACTTTTAAACTGCTGGACGGCAGAGTTTCTAATAGCAAGAATAAGCATTTCCTGTTTCTTACGAAAAACAAAACCTCTCTTTAAACTTCAAAAAATCAGAACTGCTACACATCATCAGGAATGCCATATTCTCACCACAAACTTCAATACATATTTTAGACTATACCCTAACAACCAAGCAAGAAATCAGATACCTCGGAGTTATGTTCGACCAGTACCAGTGCTAGGTTTTCTAGGGCCCTCCTGCAATCTATAAATCAGCGCTCCTCCCTCTTTATTATTAATGTTGGCTGCACCCTACCCTCCTTTTCCCAAAACCGTTTTGTGAACTCTTTTCAAGCAATATTAGTATTTCTCTTTCAAATCCAGTGTTGTAAGAAAATTGCAGCAAAAGAGCAAACGCATAACCAAAATAAAAATACTTAGCAGGTTGTGATAATCCAAAAAATAAAATAAAATAAAATCTGATTCTGGTCATCTCATTAACAACAACATAAACATTCTACAATGCCAGGCATATTGCAGTAAAACACTGCAAGTCACTGAAAATCTACAAAGTCAAATCTACCATACCATACCAGCATACACTTCCAAACTCATACAATAAGGGGCCAACCCAGAAAAAAGCAGCACTACAAATACTGCAATGGGCCCCAAAACCTCCATACACCTATTTGAAAAGCTGTACAAGTCAAATTACTACAATACGGATCCCTACGTACAAACTCCATGTTAACAGAACATCTGGTCTTGGTCACACACTCAGAACACAGACCCTCACCAAGTACACAATAAGTGACCACAACCTAAAGTAAAAATAAAAATATGTAGACAAAAATTAAAATAAAACCCCAAGAAGCCAGACTCCACATGCGGTGCCACACCAGATAAGAGATGCAGTTCCCCATACGTGTAAAATATAAAGATAGAGCAAAGTCCAGTCACTAACTTGAAAATAAAATTATTTTTTCTACCTTTGTTGTCTGATGATTTTTGATCATGTTGGTCCCGATCTGAGGTTTCTGTTTTTTTCCGTCTTCTCTTAGCTCTTTTTCTATGGTCTAAAGTCCATCTGCCATTTCTTGTCTCTCCTTTTGCTTTCTTCATTTTCTTCCATCAGCCTTTTTCCAGTCACGGTAACCCTCCCCAGTATCAGCCTCCTTTACAGCCTCCCCTCCCAGTGACCTTCCAGTGTCAACCCCCTTGCATTCCCAGCACCGCCACTGGTGTCTATTCCCTTTTAGTCCCCCTCTTTCTCCATTGTCCAGCCCCTTCCAGTCCAAATACCATCCCAGGTATCAGCAAACTTCCAGTCCCAGTGCCCCCTTCCGTGTCAGTTCCCTTCAAGTCACCCTCTCCTATGTCCATCTGCCTTCCAGTGCCATCCCTAGGTGTCAGCTACATTCAAGCCCCCACCTTCTCTCCAGCCTCCTCCTTCCCCTCTTTCCCACTCCCTTCCAAGCCCCCATGTGAGCTCCCTTCTAGCCCCCACCTTTCCCCGTCAGTTCTCTTCCAACCCCCCTCCTATTACCCAGCCACCTTTGAGCTCCATCCCCAAGCGTCTGCTCACTTCCAGCTCCCCCCCCCCGTGTCTACTCCCTTCCAGCTCCCCAATGTAGCTCCTACATGTCTGCTCCCTTCCAGCTCCCCCCTATGTTTGCTCCCTTGTAGCACCCCCCCCCCCACCGTATCTGCTCCCTTCCAGCTCCCACCATGTTTGCTCCCTTTCAGCCCCACCGCATGTCTGCTCCGATTCGTCCTTCAAAAAAGAAAGCAGCCACGGGAACATTTCTCTGTTCTCGCGGCTCTTAACTTTTAAACTGCTGGGTCACGGAGTTTCTAAAGGTAAGAATAAGCATTTCCTGTCATTGTTTCGAGGCATGTGGTGATTTTAATGCATATTACCTGTTAACATGGAGCTCAAATAATTAGAGGCATGTTTACTAAACCACATTAGCTCTTAATGCAGCAGATAGAGCCAGCCAATCTGGCTGCGTGATCAGCTAATGCATGCAAAATGCAAATAATGCAGAAGTTTTCTGTGCTTTCTGCAGAACACATTTTATCTGCATGAGTGGGCGAGATTAGGGTGAAAGTGGGTATGTCTGCAATGCACAGTTACCATAGCCCTCAACAGCATGTGGTAACTATCAGATTTGCAGACAGTATGGGTGCTACTAACGCCACCTCAGTGGGTGGCGTCAGCTGCTTCCAGGCTGCTATCTGGACATGCTTTCTGCATTTTCCGCGCATTTGCTTTTGTGGAAATGCTGTGCACATCCCCAGCAGATAACACATGGCTTTTGTAGCTAACGCTGCACTATTTGCGTTTTTTTGCTGCGTTAGCTGCAAAGGTTTAACATACTTTAGCAAACAGACTCCTAATGCAGAAAGAAAAGACGATAAAAATAAATTGGAATTTGGGAGTGAATGTACTCCAATGAGGTGAATTCCACATAGTAACATAGTATATGATGGCAGATAAAGACCATCATGGTCCATCTAGTCTACCCCCTCCCCATACCTTTTTTTAGAAGTGTACCCCTATTTGTTGAGATAGCAGAGACAGTTAAGGTTATTTTGATTTTATCCTGTTGCTATACAGGGATCCACTATGTCTGTCCCATGCCATTTTGAATTCTGCCACTGTGTTTGCCCCCACCACTTCCATCGGGGGGGGGGGGGGGCATTCCAAGCGTCTACCACCCTTTCAGTGAAAAAGTATTTCCGATATTGCCTTTCAGTTTACCCCCTTGCAGCTTCATGTTATGCCCTCTAGTTTTACAGCTTCCCCATCTTTGAAAAAGGTTTGTCCATTAATACTCTTTAAATATTTAAAGGTCTGTATCATATCTCCCCTGTCCCTCGTCTTCTCTAGAGTATAAAAGCAGTCTTCTCACAGCTATCCCATCACTTTGACTCCACTTCCTTCCTTCATCCTGACATTCAGGCTTTTGTCCGGGCCACAGTGTTGAAACTGTTCTCCTTGCTTTTCTCAATGAATTACACATTGCTCACGACCGTGGTGACTTTTCAGTGGTATCTCTAGACCTATCTGCAGCTTTTGATCTGGTTGATCACTCCCTTCTTTCCTGCTTGCATGAGGCTGGTCTCTGTAGCACGGTCTACCGTTGGTTTCACTCCTATCTTTCCTCCCGGTCTTGCTCTGTTCTCTCTCATTTCAACCCAATGGTTTCTTCTGATCCTTTCCCTTTGCTCTGTGGGGTGCCTCAAAACTCCGTACTGGCACCTCTCCTTTTCAATATCTTCCTGGCACCTCTCGCTCTTCTGGTACAACAATTTGGGATCTCTGCTTTTTATTATGCTGATGACCTTGTTCTTCTACACCACTTTTCCTCTCTTCACCCGGATCTCTCTCTCCCCCCCCCCCCCCTTAATTCTTGTCTTCTCGCTGTTGCTGACTGGCTAACCACTAATTGTCTGCATTTAAACTTAACTAAGGCACTTGCTATCTGGTTCACTTATGGTAGTCCTTCTCTGGCAGCCCCATCTTTCTCTGGTTCACCCATCCCTTTGGTCTCCTGCTTTCACTATCTTGGTGTTCTCTTTGACTCTGATCTTTCTTTTTAGGACCATATTTCTCATATCACTAAAACCTCCTTTTTCTTTCTTCGTCAGATCCGCGCTGTCTGACCCTTTCTTACTCCACAAGCCCTTACCACTCTTATGCTGTCCCTTGTTATGTCACGTATTGATTTTTGCAACTCTGTTCTCGTCGGTCTTCCCCAGCCGCAGTTACACAGATTACAATGTATTCAAAACACAGCTGCATGCATCATCTCAAACTCTACATGTCAGGAACATGTCACCCCCTTTTATATTCGCCTTCACTGGCTCCCCATAGATTTCCGTATTTGCTTCAAAATCATCAGTTTGGTTCACCAGGTCCTTTACACTCACACCCCACAGTACCTGGCGGATCTCATCCAGTTTCATACTCCCAGTCATTCTCTCTGGTCACTTCACATAAATCGCCTTCACCTCCCCTCTCCCTCTCGTGCCCACTTGCAATCAACTCGCACTTCTGCCTTTTTCTTTGTCGGTCCTGCACTCTGGAACTCCCTACCCACCTCCCTCAGACTGGAGCAACACTACAGTACCTTTCAGAAACACTTGAAACCCCATCTGTTCTCCTCTGCATTCAACCTCCCTTCCCCTTTCATTTGATCTTGTCCTTTCCCACTCCCTCAATCGTCATCTTTCTCTTTTGTCTAGTGTGCTTGATTATGCTATCCCCTGTCCTGTCATTTATTGCAACTTCCTTTCATTTTCTTGGCCAATGGCCTTCTTTGTAAACTTTTGAATATCGTACACCGCTTTGATTTTTATTGAATGGCGGTATATCAAATAAATAAACATAAACATATACTTATTTAGGTCTTCAAGTCTCTTCTCATATGTCTTCTGGCGCAGGCTCCAAATCATTTTGGTCGGCTTCCTCTGAATCATTTCCAGTCTTTCTATATCCTTTGGAAGATATGGTCTCCAAAACTGAACACAATATTCCAAGTGAAGCCTTACCAGCCACTTGTACAGTGGCATTAGTACCTCTTCCTTTCTGCTGGTAATTCCTCTCTGTTTGCAACCCAGCATCCTTTTGACTTTGGCCACTGCCTTGTCACACTGTTTCACCACCTTGAGATCCTCAGAAACAATTACTCCAAAGTTCCTTCTCCTGGTCTGTGTATACCAACATCTCGCCCCCTGTGGCATACAATTCCTTGGATTTCTGCATCCCAATTACATGACACTGCACTTCTTCACATTAAATCTTAACTGTCAAGCATTAGACCATTCTTCCAGCTTTTGTAGATTTCCTCATGTTATCCACTCCCTCCATGCCATCTGCAAAAAGACAGACTTTTCCATTCAGTCCTTCAGCAATATCACTCACAAATATATTGAACAGTACCGGTCTCAGGTCCGATCCCTGGGGCATGCAATTAATCACCTTCCTTTCATCCGCGTGAGCTCCGTTTACCATCACCTTCTGTTGTCTTTCAGTCAACCAATTTCTGATCCATTTCACCACCTTGGGACCCATCTTCAGGTTGTCAAGTTTATTGATAAGCCTCCTATGTGGAACAGTATCAAAGACTTTTCTAAAATCTAGATAGGTTACATCTATTGCATGCCCTTCATCTGGTTCTCTGGTCGTCCAGTCAAAGAACTCAATCAGATTTGTTTGGAATGAAAGTCCTTTGGTAAAACCATGTTACTTCGGATCATGCAACCTATTGGTTTTGAGAAAGTCCACTATTCTCTCTTTCAGGAGCGCCTCCATTACTTTTCCTGCCACTAAGATAAGGCTTACTGGCCTGAGGTTTGCCACTTCTTCCCTATTACCACTTTTGTGAAGAGGTACCACATCAGTCCTTCTCCACTCCTGTGGAACTTCTCCTGTCTCCAGGGCTCTATTAAAAATATACTTTAAAGGTCCTACAAGAACCTCTCTTTCAGTATCCTGGGATGTATCCCATTCGGTCCCATGGCCTTGTCCACTTTCAGTTTTGCAAGCTGTACAAATTCATGATCTTCTGTGAATGGTGTAGTATCTACTCCATTCCCATTTGTATATTTGTCAATCACAGGTGGTCCTTCTTCAGGACTTTCTTTAGTAAAAACAGAACAAAAGGTAAGAGACCCTGAGCTCCCGAGCAGGCCCACCATCCGCTACTTGGATATCACACTAGACCAGCAGCTCGACATGAAAGCGCATATAAGCAACACCATCAAGGCAATCTATCACAAGATACGAACAATTCATCACCTACGACCCCTACTGAAACCAGATGATTTACGGACTATTTTTCAAGCATTGGTAATCCCCCACTTCGACTACGTCAACGCTATCCTGCATGGACTCCCTAAGAACACTCTGAACCCACTACAACTAGCAATGAACGCCGCCGCCCGCATCCTGCACGGAGCCTCCAGAAGAGACCACATAACCCCAATCTTGAAACACCTCCACTGGCTTCCGATCCACTGCAGGCTCACCTTCAAAGTATTACTGCTAACCTTCAAAAGCCATCAGCAAAGAATCCTCTACCTCCCTCATGGACCTCGTCCTCCCCACCCCTCCAAACAGGTCCAGAAGGACATTCACTACAAACACACTGGTAATCCCCAACGCAATAACAAAATGCTCTCTAGCAACAAAGAACAGAGCACTGTTGAGGCATTCCTAACAGGGGCTATACATTTCAAACAAAGGTAAGAGTTTGTGGCTTTTTAACACTAGAAGCCCCAAAGTGCATCAATTGACGCAAATGCATCTTTGAGGTTGTATACCAGCGCCACTGCTAGAACCATGTCAGTCATGTTCCATAACTTTGTTAGCAAGGTCAAGATGTTCAAATATGTGCATCGAAAATGAATGACAGATGCACCACCTAGCAGGAAAATGAATTTATACCTAGAAGCCCCAAAGTACGTCAATTGACACACTCAATTGTCTTGGATGCGTCAATTGACGTACTTTGGGGCTTCTAGGTATAAATTCATGTTACCACTAGGTGGCGCATCACAATCACTGTTTACAGTTTTACTCCGACATTACAAACAATAAACACACGTATTTAACGAATAAGTAACTTCACATTAATTCACATCTGCATTTCATGCTAAAGCAGTCATCGTGATAATGCGTCAATTGACACACTTTGGGGTATCTAGGTAAAATTCCTTTTGGGGCTTCTAGTGTTAAATTACAGCTCTCTGCCTGGGAGCTCTTAAAAGG
This sequence comes from Ichthyophis bannanicus, assembly GCA_033557465.1. NCBI lineage: Eukaryota > Metazoa > Chordata > Amphibia > Gymnophiona > Ichthyophiidae > Ichthyophis > Ichthyophis bannanicus. The sequence goes on along the minus strand of CM066041.1, from coordinate 181,957,893 downwards.
GGGTCGGTACATTTTTAAAACAAAGTTACATTCTTTTTTGGTGCTTTAGTTTAAAAGGAGAAATATTTTCTTTAGTGGGGTAGGTTTAAAACTCTGCTTTAGTATTTTCTTAGCTCTTTGAAGCTACTGACACCTAATCAGTTGTTACGGCCCTGCCTACCCCACCCCAACTCCCACCCACCCCTAGTGAGCAGTCTTGCTTTATAGGGTGCCTCCCCAATTAACTACACACAGAGACTTGAAACAGCACATTTTGAACATAAAGAGATTTAACTGCTTTTTCTCTGAAAGGACAGCAGGGAAACCGGATGGTACTTTGGTAGATCTCTCTCTTTTATTTTAACAGATACCTAAGCTCCACGAACTAAACAATGGCTGTGAAAAATCGTATCACTAAAGCTGTTGCCCCCATTACAGCTTCTGCCTCTGTCCAGATAGAGGTCCCAATGCCAGCTGAAGGACTGGTTCCATGTGCAGGGTGCCTGCATGCTGAAGCTCTCAAGTGGAGGAACTCAGAGAGGAGGTGGCAAGGCTGAGAAGCATTCAAGACAGTGAGAAGTACATTGATGAGCTGCTTCTTGCAACATCCAAGCTCTCCAGTGGAGGAGAAGATGGGTGCCTACAGAATGACGAAGGTTGGACACAAGTCACCAGGGCCTGCAGAATCACCAATCCAACTTCTTCTGCCCTTGAATTGAAGAACCATTATGCAGCCCTGGACGTGGAGGAGGTGAAAGCATCCCTGGAAAGGGAAGAACCAGAGTTCAAGTACCCCAAAGTTGCAGAATCAGCGACCACAAGGAAGTGAAGGGTAGTGGTGGTTGGTGACTCTCTTCTGAGGGGTACTGAGGCATCCATCTGCCGACCAGACTTGATGTCCAGAGAGGTGTGCTGTCTGCCAGGTGCCAAAATCTGAGATGTTACAGAGAGTTTGCCGAGACTCTTCAAGCTCACTGACTATTACCCACTGTTGCTAATCCATGTCGGCACAAATGATACTGCCGGGTATCTCTCTGAGCATATCAGAAGTGACTTCATGGCTCTGGGACAGAGGGTGAAGCAGATAGGTGCACAGATGGTGTTTTCTTCAATCCTCCCTGATGAGGGTAAAGGCCAAGGCAAAGCAGCTCACATCCTGGAGATAAATGCATGGCTGATCATCTAAGGAGAAGATTATCTAGGCATCTTGAAAAGCACCCGGTGCCATCAAAATACTGGCAGGGGCACGCGTTAGAATTTTACTTCTACTCAGATCCTGCAGTAAAAATTTTGGCACTATGGCTGGTTGCAAAATCCTCTAAGCCTGTCTTTTGATCGGGCATAGCCATGATTTGCATACCAGCCCAGCCAATTAAAATACATTTAAATAATTAGGATTCATTTATATAGATTTAAATACGCGTGGCATTAATTGGGCGTTAGTTTTTCAGTCGATGTTTACGTCTATTTCCTGCATTTAAGGGATCATAAAATGTGCTTAAACAAGGCATTATGGGCTCGTAAAGCCTGCGCTAGCTTGCTGCATTGGCCTGTTAGATTGTAAGCTCTTCAGGAAGAGGGAAACATCTACTGTATCTAAAAGTAATTCACCTCGAATTACTACTGAAAAGGCCCGAGTTAAATGCAAATCTCCCCTCCCCTCAACTGCTACCTCAGATTAACGTCTGCAGAACATGCATTAACAGCAAAACCTTAAAGTGATTTAATAAAAAGGGAAAGACGATATACTTAGAACAGCTTTAGCCACAGATTAAATTATTGGGCAGAAAGAGCTCAGCTCACATTTGTTAAACTTATAACACACTTACTAGAGTCTTCTTTCAACACAAAGTGAAGTCTGGAAGCAGGGTCCTGATGGAATATCATTAAAGAAAGGTGAGTTGTACCAACATTACTTTTCATTAGCGATTGGGCAATATCGTTTTCCAAAACATACATGTAAGTATCTTAGGTTTGGATGGATTCGCTCTTACTTCATTGAAACAACTCCTATGACAAATGAGATCATGGAGAGGCATGTATGAGGAAGCTGAACTTCTAGAATAAATTTGGTAGGATTTCTAATAGTGCTAAAAGTCTTGGAATTTACACACAGAGCCAGATTTAAGAATCAATGAAAAAAACGAGCAAGTCATATAACATGTCTACAGGTGAGTTTGCACAATTTTGAAATTGTGTATCTTGGATGTACAGTTTTAATCTACTGAACCATCAAGAAAAGGAAAACGTTTGCAGAAAAAATAATGCAATGCAAAATTCCCCTTGGCTGAATCTTTCAATTAACCCTTTCAAACACAAAACACTGGAGTCTTCGCTTGCATATTCATTTTGAAAAGCTTTTTCTTTTGTTTCCTCTGTTTTTCAGACCTTGAGGAAGCTAAAACCTTAGGCAAATGTTTCATAATTAACTGTGCTAGCAAACAAATGGTTTTGCAGGCCATTTGCACTTGCATGCATCGTTGTAGCGCTTCTCCTTGTCGCATCTTGCTGCACATTGGAAACCTCTGTTAAGTTCTGTAGATGTCCTTGTTACATAGAAATTGAAAGGCTGCAGGAGTGGAGGAGTAGTCTAGTGGTTAGAGCACTGGCTTGGTAATTAAGAGACCCGGGTTTGCTTCCCACTAGCAATCTTTGTGGCCTTGGGCAAGTCACTTAACCCTCTATTGCCTTGGAAGAAAGGCCTGGCAATCTACTTCCAGTTATACTGCCAAGAAAACCAAGGGGTTGCCAGCAGTCAGCCTTGACTTGAAGGCACACATTGCATTTCTTTTGCAAGAGGGTATGGTTACAGAGTGGCCTGTATAGGATTACATGGGCATGACTGCAATTATCCACATCGGGACTTACAGCTGGCACATTTAGGTTTATAAAGCCAACTCTTTATAGGAGTGATCAAGGGGGCTTATCCTCCTTAAACCCCAGTTCTTTATTTTCAGTCCAAACTGATATTAGATAAAGATAGTGACATCTGTAGTTAATTGGCAGTATTTATACATGTAAATTTGCAAAATGACCAACATACACATGTAAGTAACAGCACTTGCACATGTATTTCCATGTGTAAGTGCCGGTATCTACCCATGGAAGTTGCCGAGTTTCCGCCATTGATTTATTTCCCACATGTAGATTTGCAAAATCTATATATCAGCAAATACAATTGTGCTCCTGCATTTTTTTATAGAAGGCTCTACAATTAGCAGAGTCTTTTCTAAAATATTGCTGGAACTGAACATAAAAACATAAGATATGCCATACTGGGTCAGGGTCCATCTAGAGTTGCCAACCAGCTAGTTTTCAGCCGGCCTGGCCGGTTTTTACATGGCGAGGCCTGCTGCCAGCAGAGATCTAAGGCCGGCCCCTGAAAAGCCAGTTTTTTGCTCTGGCCACTCCGTAGCCAGAGTAGAAAACCAGCTTTTAATCTGGGGTCCTGTCCCCACCAGCACAGCCTCACCATTTCCTCCGCTGTCAGTCCCTTCCTGCCATCTCCTTCCCCTTGCAGCCACAACTCCTGCTTCTTATAGAGAACGGCTGCAATAATGCTAATTTAAAAACAAAACAAAACCAGTGCAGGGGCCTCCAGTCCTATGAAACACCTGCTGCAGCATCCTGCCCCCTGTAGCATCACTTCCTTTTGAGCGCGGAATGCTGTAGCAGGGGTTCCATAGGGCCGGAGGGCTCTGCACCGGTTTCATTTGGTTTTTAAATTAGCATTACTGCAGACACCACTCTGTAAGAAGCAGGAGCTGCAGCTGCTAGGGGAAGGAGGTGGCAGGAAGGGACTGATATGGGGGGAAGGTGGAGGCAGGAAGGCAGCTGAAAGAGGGGGGAAGGAGGTGGCTGGAAGGGAGCTGAAAGAGGAGGGAAGGTGAGGGCTGGAAGGGAGCTGATACAGAGGGGAGGAAGGAGGTGGCAGGAAGGGAGCTGACAGAAGGAGGAAGAAGGGGGCTGGAAGGGAGCTGACAAGTGGGAATGATACTGGAGAGGGACTGGAAGGGGGATGACACTAGGGAAGGGAGGAAGGGGACGGAAGAGAGCTGACACCAGGGGATGGTACTGGAGGGAGACTGGAAGGGAGCTGACACCTGAAGATGGTACTGGAGAGGGATTGGAAGGGAGATGACAGTTGGGGATGAGACTGGTAGGTGGCTGGGTAATGGGGGATTGGAAGGGAGGAGGCACATGAGGATGGCACCGGAAGGGGAATGGATAGAGGGTAGGGTGACTGAAAGGGAGCTGACACTTGAAGATGGGATTGATAGGTGGCTGAGTAATGGGGAAGAGGCTGGAAGGGAGGGGGCACTAGGACTGGAAGGGAGCAGATACATGGGGATGGCACTGGAAGGGGGATGGACAGAGGGTAGGGAGACAGGAAGGGAGCTGACATGAAGGATGGCATTGGGAGTGGATGTGAGCTGATACTTGAGATGGAATTTGGACTAGAAGGGTCTGGACAGTGGGGAAGGAAGAGGTCTGTAAACCACCAAACAGTCTCCTTTTTCTTGCAACACTCTTCATGTAAATAGTTTCCCCTGTTATCCAGGTTCTACTTCCTGTTAATTGTAGGACCAGACATATGTAATTTTGTCGGATGTTTCTGTTCCATGTAAACCGCGCTGATGTCAAATAGTGCGGTATATAAGAAATGTTAATAAATAAAAATAAATAAATGGCAGTCCTGGGAACACAAGGAGGTTGACATTTGAAGGTAATGGGAGGGGAGGACTGGAAAGGGGGCTGATACTGGGGAGGGTTACTGGGCCTGAAATAGGCTGATGGAATGAAGTGAAGAAAACAAAAGAAGAGACATGAAATGGCAGATGGACTATAGACCATAGAAAGAGAGCTAAGATAAGACAGGAAAGCAGAAGCCTCAGATCAGGACCAGCATGGTCAGAGAATAAAATGGTCAGACAACAAAGGTAGAAAAAATATTTTATTTTCAATTTAGTGACTGAACTTTGTGTTATCTTGATATTTTACACAGTATGGGGAATTGCATCTTTTATTTATCTGATATTGCACTGCATGCGGAGTCTGGCTTCTTGGGGTTTCAGTAAAATTTTTGTCTATATATTTCTCTTTTTGTTTTGTGCTCATTTATTGATGAAGGTGTGTGTGTGTGTGTGTGTGTGTGTACAACAAATGTTGGGTATGCTGTCAGTATGGAATTTCTGTTTAAGAATGTGTAGAAATCTTGCTCGTCGAGTTTGAACATTGCACATTGTCCTTTCTGCAATTATATTTTGGGGACAGGGGGTGGGGTGGGGTGCGGTGGGGGTGGTGTGTGGGTGGGACAGGGAAAAGGTAGGGCAGGGTTGGGCATGGAGGAGCATGACTAGCCACAGGTAGCGGGTTTTTCTCTTTCAAAAAGTTGGTAAACCTAGGTCCATCAAGCCCAGTATCCGTTTCCAACAGTGGCCAATCTAGGTCACAAGTACCTGTCAGGGTCCCAAAAGGTATACAGATTCCATGCTGCTTGTCCCAGGAGTAAGCAGTGGATTTCCCCAGTCCCCTTCAATAATAGTTTATGGACTTTTCCTCCAGAAACTCATCCAAACCTCTTTTAAACTCAGCTATACTAACAGCTTTTACTCTGTCAGGCACGTACATCCTCCTCATCCAGAGCCAAAAAGCACAGGATAGACTGGAGATTGTTTTATCCCTAATAAAAATGGGACATTCTGAGTCCTGGGTTGGCTCATAACCCGCAATGCAGTCTGACCATCCCAAAATCTTATTTTTGTTCCTGTAGCTAAAATAAAATAAAAGGGACTGTTTACCTTAGAACTGTCTGTACTGGGAACATCATCAAAGTTTGCAGAACCCCTTGGATTTCTTCTGCTAATGTTTCGGACGTGAAATTTCAAAATATGACTTTCTGTCAGAGCAAACATTAGAAGTAGGTAGGAGTTTTGGCAAATTCCTGCTAAACTAGGTCTTCCCTGGCTTTGACTTGGTGCAGGGGGTTATATGGACTGAAATCCAAGGATCTGAGCCAAGATGCATCTTTTTCATTCATCCCTACTTTTATCATCATAAGAGTACCAATTATTAATTCAAGTATATACACAAACACACACACAAAGTTGGGTCTGACATCATTGCATCATTCTTTCTCTGTGATGGCATATTTTATAGAAACTGCTCTAATTAAATCTGGGAGATTCGTCAGCACTGTTTATTTATTTCTGCATGGTTTGTTTTAGTCTGACTATATCCTATGACTTTTATTTGCTGTAGGTTTGCTTGTGCATAAAGGCTGGATGTAACGTTTATTTAGTAAACCTTGCATCCAGCATTTAGCCCATAACCTCCATTAGCGTCCAAAAATAACCCATCTTAAAAATGTGCTACCAGGAGCTGTAGCGCAGGGCTGAGGAGAAGACTAGGGGAGATTCCTTCCCTGTTAAACTGAAATCCTTTGGGCTCTTCTGGTGGTTCAGGTGGATCTTCATAGGTCACTTGGGTAGAGGATGCTTCAGAGAGAAATCACAATTCCTGGCACAGAGAGTCTTGGTCATTGCTCAAGGGTGACACCTAGAGATCAGACTTTGTGCCCATGAATACCAAGTTTCAGAAAAAGCCCTGGTGCATGGCTCCTTCCCAGAACGTTGCACTTTGCCCACAACATTTCAGTAGGTAGCTCAAGATGAGTTACATTCAGATACAGAAGGGATTTCATTTTAATGACCAAATTAGGTATGCTGGGGGCAGGAATAGCGTAGTTACTCACCTGTAACAGGGGTTCTCCAGGAGCAGCAGGAATCAGTCCTCACTTATGGGTGACGTCGGCGCCGACGGAGCCCTCGCGGAGCAATTTTCCCCAGCTTTCAAAGAAAGCCTTTGGGAATTGCAGCGCGCATGCGCGGTCCTCTTCCCACCCAAGGGTGCCATCTTAGCCAGTCAGATGACATAGCTAAAAAGACAAGTCAAGCAGATAAGGGTTTTCAGAGCAAAATAACCAACTATATATAAAATTGCCCTACTAATTATAAATATTTTAATTTTATATTGTTTTAATTCTTTAATTATTTAAACAATTTTTTTTAATATTTGGATAAAGGTCTCAGAATGAATGGGGAGGATAGCTACAGGCCACAGTTAGAAATCCTGAGAAAGTCCTTACCCCTTCCTTACATCAAGGACCTCATATATCCAATATTTATTAAGGAAGCCTAAAATTTATTCTCTTACTTTAAGATACATATGAAAAAAATTTGAAAAAATTCCAGATTTGAAAATTTTTTTTTTTTTTTTTTTTTGGTTTTGAAAAATTTTTTTTTTTTTTTTTTTTTTGAAAAAATTCCAGATTTGAAAAAATTTTTTAAAGCTCAATTTTTCAAATCTGGAATTTTTTCAAATTTTTTTCATATGTATCTTAAAGTAAGAGAATAAATTTTAGGCTTCCTTAATAAATATTGGATATATGAGGTCCTTGATGTAAGGAAGGGGTAAGGACTTTCTCAGGTTTTCTAACTGTGGCCTGTAGCTATCCTCCCCATTCATTCTGAGACCTTTATCCAAATATTAAAAAAAATTGTTTAAATAATTAAAGAATTAAAACAATATAAAATTAAAATATTTATAATTAGTAGGGCAATTTTATATATAGATAGCTAAAAAGACAGCATAAAAATTTGCAAAAAAGTAAAGCAGACGATTGCAACTCCAAGGGGAGGAGGGAGGGTTGTGAGGACTGATTCCTGCTGCTCCTGGAGAACACCTGTTACAGGTGAGTAACTACGCTTTCTCCAGGACCAAGCAGGAAGTCAGTCCTCACTTATGGGACTCCCAAGCTTAAGGCTACCGGAGACCCTAAGCACAAAATTGAGCTCCCTCTAGCTCAGCAGCACAGAAGGAAGGATCTTCGCTGAATTATTACCCACCGGTAGCCCACATCCGGGATGGAGGGTAGGAGTTGCTCAGACCTCAAAGAGATTACGGAGGACTGCCTGTCCGAAAGCACTGTCCCTGCGGGACTCCCTCTCGAGACAGTAATGGACCGCAAAAGTCTGGCTTGAAGACCAAGTAGCGGCCCGGCAGATGTCTGCCAGCGGAACAGAGCGGAGGTAAGCCACTGACGTGGCCTTTGCCCGAACGCAATGAGCCGTGACTCGACCGTCCAAGGAGAGTCCGGCTGCCCCATAAGCCCAAGAGATACAGTCCGCAACCCAGATGGACAGAGTACGCTTGGAGACCGGGAGCCCCAATTTATTGGGGTCAAAAGACACAAAAAGCTGAGCAGCTTTACGGTGCTCCCGCGTACGGTCAAGGTAGAAGTTCAATGCCCTTCTACAGTCCAGGGTATGGAGGACCGTTTCAGCTCGGCTGGAGTGTGGTCTGGGAAAGAAGGTTGGAAGTACCACCTCCTGATTGATATGAAAAGGGGAGACCACTTTTGGAAGAAATTTTGGGTGAGTCCGTAGGACTACCCTATTTTTGTAGAACCGAGTGTAAGGGGGATCAGACACGAGGGCCTGCAATTCACTTACGCGTCTAGCGGAAGTGAGGGCTATCAAGAACAATGTTTTCCAAGAAAGAAAACGGAGAGAACAGGTAGCCATAGGTTCAAAAGGCGGACAGGTGATCCGCTGTAAAACCACATTCAGGTCCCAGTCAGGCGCTGGCGGGCGCAGAGGTGGTTTAAGTAGGAGGAGACCTCGGAGAAACCTCGCCACGAGAGGGTCGCTGGAAAGAGGTCTGCCGTCCACCGGCACATGATGTGCTGAAAGAGCACTGAGGTGAACTTTGACGGAGTTGGACTTAAGTCCCAGATTAGAGAGGTAGAGCAAGTACTGCAAGACCACCGACACCGGGCAGGAGAAGGGATCCTGAGACTGTTGGGCACACCAAACGGAGAAACGACGCCATTTAAGGGCGTAGCATTTTCGGGTAGAAGGTCGTCGCGAAGCTAGGACGACCTCCTCCACCTCTGTCGGCAGGAGAAGGGGAGCAAGGACTACCCTCTCAGCAGCCAGGCCATAAGGTTGAGAGACCTGAGGTTGGGGTGTAGCAGAGACCCCTGATCCTGAGTGAGGAGATCCGGTTGAAACCCCAGAGGGAATGGATCCCCCACCGCTAATTGCAGCAGGAGTGGAAACCACGGCTGTCTGGGCCAGCGAGGGGCCACCAGGATCATGAAGGCTTTGTCTCGGAGAACCTTGAAAAGAGTCCGGGAGACTAGCGGGATGGGAGGGAAAGCGTACAGAAGGCTCCCCGACCATGAGAGCAGGAAAAGCGTCCGCCGCAACCCGAAGGGGGTGTGGCTGACGAGAGCAGAAGCGAGGAAGTTGCCGGTTGTGAGGACTGGCAAAGAGATCCAACGTGGGGAGGCCCCACTTTAGAAAGAGCTTCTGAACTACCAAGGGATCCAGGCGCCACTCGTGCGGCTGGAGAATCCTGCTGAGTTTGTCCGCCAGGTAATTCTCTTGGCCTGGTAGATAAACTGCCTTGAGGAGAATGCCGTGACTGACGGCCCAAGAGCAGAGCTTCTGTGCCTCCCGGCAGAGGAGGAAGGAGCCCGTGCCCCCCTGCTTGTTCACGTAGAACATGGCAACTTGATTGTCCGTCTGGACAAGGACGGACTGGTGAGAAGTCAGGTGGGAGAAGGCCTTGAGAGCCAGGCGGATCGCCCTGAGCTCCAGGAAGTTGATCTGCTGAGCAGACTCCCACGTGGTCCAGAGGCCCTGAGTACGCGCCCCTTGGCAATGCGCTCCCCAGCCCAGGAGGGATGCATCTGTTGTCAGCACCCGGGCCGGCTGAGGTGACTGGAAAGGCATTCCGAATATCAGGTTCGGCTGCTGAAGCCACCACCGGAGAGACGAGATCAGCGGCTCGGAGACGCGCACTAGGTCTGCTAGGCCGCCTGTGGCTTGTCGCCACTGCTGGCGGAGACACCATTGAGCAGGCCGCATATTCAGGCGGGCATTGGGGGTCACATGGACGGTGGAAGCCATATGGCCGAGTAGTCTCAGGAAGCGCCTGGCGGAGACCAGGGGCTGGCTGCGAAAACGGTCGGCTAGGTCCATGAGCCGTTGAGCCCTGTCGAGCGGTAGGTACGCTCGTGCCTGAGGAGTGTGCAGCCTTGCGCCGATGAACTCGAGATCCTGTGAGGGGAGCAAAGTGGACTTTGCGAAGTTTATAACAAAGCCCAAGTACTGCAGAAGAGTCACCGTGCGGCGCGTGGCGTTGGTGACCTCCAGAGCGGACGCTGCTCTGATGAGCCAGTCGTCGAGGTACGGAAAGACATAGAAGCCGTGAAGCCTGAGATGGGCCGCCACCACCGCGAGACATTTTGTGAAGACCCGCGGTGCGGAGGACAGGCCAAAGGGCAGTACCCTGTACTGGTAATGATTCCCTGCCACCACAAATCTTAGGTACTGGCGGTGGCTTGGGTGGATGAGGATGTGCGTGTAGGCATCCTTTAGATCCAAGGAGCATAGCCAATCTCCCCGCTAGAGGTAGGGCAGAAGGATTCCAAGGGTAAGCATCTTGAACTTCTCCCGCACGAGGAACTTGTTGAGGTTGCGCAAGTCCAGGATGGGTCTGAGGCCTCCTGTTCTCTTTGGTATTAGAAAATACCTGGAATAAAAGCCTTGACCTTTCAGGTGGTGGGGCACCGGTTCCACCGCCTGTTCCTGTAGAAGACCTGCTAACTCCTGAAGGAGTAATTCCCTGTGCAGAGGGGGTCGTGGAGGTTCTCCCGGAAAATAGGAGGGAGGGACCTGGTGGAAGTGGAGAAGATAGCCTTCTCGCACGACTTGAAGCACCCAGGCATCTGCGGTGATGCTGGACCACCTGTGGGCGAAGTGAACCAGCCGGCCTCCGGTGCTGGGAGGAACCAGCGGGGGGGGGAGAGGCTATGCTTAAGGAGTCAAAAACCCCCACCCTGCTGAGCAGGGGCTGGTGGTGCAGGCTTGGGGGCTTGCTGCCTACGGGACCCGTTACCCCGTCCCTTGGCCTGCTGGCCCTGTTGGGGAGCTGCAGGGGCCTGATAAGTGGGGTATTGTTTGTAGGCAGCCGCCTTCCTCGGGTAAAAGGACTTTTTTCCCGAGCCCTTCTTTTTCTGGGAAGGGGCGGAGGTCTTCCTAGAAAGCCTGGTCCTGGTGAGAGTCTCCGTCTCAATTTGTGCAGCCTTTTCAGCCATGGGCTTGCCAAAGAGGTTTTCGCCTCGGCAGGGGACATCGACCAACTTGTCCTGCACCCAGGGCTCAAGGTCAGACGACTGAAGCCAAGCCTGTCGGCGGGCACCGATGCCGGCTGCGGCCACTCGAGCCGATGCTTCAAAGCCATCATAGGCTGCTCGGGACATGAACTGGGAGCATTCCCGAATGCCAGTGGACAAGGCCAGGAACCTCCGCAAGGGTTCCTCGGACAAACCAGCGGAGAATCCGGCTAGCTCTTTAGCCAGGTCTCGGAGATACATGCCCATGTATAGCTGGTAGGTCTGGACACGACACGCAAGCATAGAGCCCTGGAAACACTTCTTACCAAGGCCATCCAGGTTACGGGCCTCCCTGCCAGGAGGCACCAATGAGTGCATCTTCTGGCTCTTAAGACGATGCATGGCCGATTCCACTACCATGGAATGGTGTGGTAGCTGTGCTTTTTGGAAGCCAGGGCTCTTGCGGACTCGATAGATAGAATCGACCCGCTTGCTCAGGACCGGCGAGGTGGCCGGACTCTCCCACATGCGGAAGAGTAGTCGTTCCAGCATAGGAGGAACCGGTACAGTAAAGTGTTCCCTTGCGGGAGAGTCATACTGGAGGGCGTCGAGCTCTTCGGCTCGAGGCTCCTCCTCGGGGTCCGCAGGGAAGGCCAAAGCCTTGGCCATATCCCTGACGAAGTCCGAGAACCGGGCATCCTCCGGGGGGGACTGCTTCCGAGGTTCGGACTCCGGTGAGTCCGAGGGGACACACCGAGTCCGGAAAGAATCAGGCGACTCTTCCTCTTCAGACTCCCAGACCGACTCTGACGAGGACTCGGTGGGGTCGGCCTGGGCAGGGCGCGGCGCCTGCCGCCCCGACGCCGAGGGAGTTGGCGTCGGCGACCTCGGTCCCGAACGGGAGGCCGAGGGTGACCTCGACCGAGGATCGACTCGAGTTCGCATCGACTCGAGGATCGGCTCGGTCTCCGGGGTCGACTTGGACGTCGACGTCCCGGCGGTCGGGGCAGCGACGCCAGCGAAGCCAGCGAGCAGTGCCCGCTGCTGGTCCATGAAGGCAGACAGTCTGCTCTCCAAGGCCGTCAACCTGAGTCCGAGCTCAGGTGACCCAGCAGCCCCCAACTCGGGCCCCGACGGCGTCGGGCCCGACGTCGGCTGTCGCGGAGGCGAGTCCAGGAGGACCACAGGACTTACCCGAGCAGGCAGCTCCGACTCCAGGCGAGGTCGCTTCGTGAGGTGCTCCTTTTCCAAGGACCCGGGGTGGCTATCGGGGCTATGCGACCTGGCCCTCGCGGAGCCAGGAGCGTCCACCGACGCCGCCCTCGCGGGTTTCACCTTACGTCGATGATCCCCGGAGGGAGAACCCCTGTCGGAGGAACTCCGGCGACGGTCCGAGCTGGAACCTTTGGACGCAGAGGCCTCCGACGAGGTCCGGGTACGGCTGGGGTCAGCGAAGATCCTATCCCGCTGATGCCGCCGACTTCTCAACGCTTTGGAGGACATTTTGCCGCAGGGCCCACAGATCATTTCTTCATGATCCGGGCCCAGGCAGCGGAGGCAAAAGTCGTGTGTGTCAGTTAGTGACATATTTCGGTCACACTGACCACACCGCTTGAAACCACTGGCAGACATCGGGGGAAAAAGGGCCCCGGCGAGGTCAAAGGACCGGGCTGCCAGGGAAAAATCGAAAACGAAAACTGACTAAGTCAGAAAAACCGAAAAAGAAGAAGAGGACTCGTGACCGGCGTCGCGAGTCCGGGCGGGAAAAAGACCGGCGTCGAACCGAAGGAAAAAGAATAAAATTATGAAGAAATATCAACTTTTTCGCGGGGACACGACGGGGACGTCTGTAGGGCTCCGCGGAAAAAAGAAGACTGGCTAAGATGGCACCCTTGGGCGGGAAGAGGACCGCGCATGCGCGCTGCAATTCCCAAAGGCTTTCTTTGAAAGCTGGGGAAAATTGCTCCGCGAGGGCTCCGTCGGCGCCGACGTCACCCATAAGTGAGGACTGACTTCCTGCTTGGTCCTGGAGAAATATTAAATAGGGGGAAAATCCCTGGGTAGATGTGAATGAAGGCTCATAGCATCGGATTCTAGTGTTGGTTCTGAATGAGCTGGAAATACAAAAGGGTAAAAAGAAAACCAACCTCACACTAGGCAGATTGAAAAATCTCTACCTATCATTTGACACTGTTAGCTTCAAATGCCTAGATATCATAGGAATGCCACAGCTAAAAATATAAAATAAAATTAAATCATCCTTTACGTTTCAAATGAGGTAATAAACCATAACCAGAAGGTAATTTTAGTGAAACTCGATCCTTTCTTTTGTAAGATATTATTGCCATAATGGGACCACTTAACATGACTTCAGTGGGATTCTTTTAGCTGTGATCATATATTGTATAGTCATAAAATACAACAATGTCAGAAGATCAGACACTTTTGTTCTTGGCTGTGAAAGCCCAGTTCCCCCAAGCTATTGATGCACTCTCAGGGCTAACCTGGGGATAGCCGTATTATTAATTCCTTCAGTGTTCAGCTCACCATGGATTCCCTTTTTGTTAAATGTCTTCCACCCAAGAAGTTCTAAAATGTTGTGTCTCTTTTGTCAAGACAAATGAGTCGTGACTCACAGGCTGGAAAGGCCAAAGGTGAATGAGAAGGGCTCTGATACATATTAGTCTTCAGCATGGCAGAGATATCACATAATATGAGAGCTCAGAAAGGGGCAGCTCCAGAGTTTAGAAAGTTGGCTGCAATGGACGTCCAAAGAACTTAAGTCTTACTGTTGATTGTGCTTGCAAATTGGACAACATACATGTCATTCCTTATCTTTTCTCAGGTTTCTTTTTTCTCGTCTCATCTTTGATTTCAATCATTCGCTTTTGAGTTAATATTTTTGGCTTGCTCCTAATGGCAGCTCTGTCTTCTCACCATCGGGGTTATATGCAAGTTTTTTTGACATTTGTATACCTCTGTTTTTTTCTTTATAAAATGATATTCTGATGAACTCATGTTAGTCTGGGGGGAGAACTCTATCACCAGGGCCAGAGCAGAAACTTTGGGCACAACTAGAACCAGATGTCCTGAAGTTCTGCCTCAATGACATAACTCAATTTGGCTAAGGAAGCCCTGGGCAACTGCCCTTCTTTCCCATGCTCCCCCTAAAATTGACAGCAAACAGTAGGGACAAATGTTCAGAAGGATCTAGCTGTCTGAACTCATAAAGCTGGATTAGGGATGTGCATTCGGCAAACATGTTCGGTTCACCAGATTCTATGTGCATAAAGAAAGCACATTAACTCAAATTTACAAGCATAAAACCTCCAAATTAATGGATATAGTTGATTTATGCATGTTAAAACAATTTTGCATGCTTTAATCAGGTATTACATGCATTCATTTCTGATATAACCTAAAATAATTTCCAAAACTGAGTCATAAAATGATCTGAAAATTATTTTTTTTTTCATTTTTTCTAGGCTTGATCTTTTGTGGTAAATATTTCATTCTGCAAAGTGTCTAAATATGGAACAGATATTCCCGTAAGTTAAGTTTATTTATAAAGGGAACTTAGGGGCAGATCTCCCTTTATAAATTTCCCATCAGGAAGCTTCCACACAAAATTATATCTGCTCTGAGCCACTCAACTTTCACATGTTATTTACTTATGTATGTATTGCATAAAATACTTTAATAAGTATAACTCCCCCTCCCCTCAAAATCCCATTCGTCAAAAACCCTCAAGATAGAGAAGGGTATGCATGCACAGACCCTAGGCAATTCTGTAAGCTGCCATTTCTGGTTCCACAGGTAGACATGCTTTTTAGAAGTAGCCCGAAGTGGTTGGGTTTAGCCGCTCTAAATCGGAGAGGTTCAAGGTGAGGGTCAGGTTGCACAATGAAACATAAAGCAGCATCACAGCTATCGCAGGCCCAAATCTAGACAGCTGGATCCTGGGCAGCTGGTGCAATTTTCAGCTGCAATCAACAGGACATGTTGCAGCTGAAAATTAGCTTAATGTAGCTCAGCCAAAAATTTGGCTAAGTTAATCATGCAGAGGGTAATTTTAAAAGTCCTGCATAGTTAAAACTTGCGTTTAACCTATGCTTATTTCTACCTATTTTATAAAGTCAAGTACACGCATACTTCACTTTATAAAACAGGAGCATAAGTGGCCAAAAACATGCGTCAAATCTAGACTATGGCTGGTGTAAATGCTTGCGCCTAGATTTGTCAAGAACATGCGCGATTTATAGCATTTTTATAATTTATGCACATACTTACATACTCTGCCCATGCACACACCCACAGCGAAAGTACATGCCATTGGCCTTACGCTTGCTCTTACATAGCATGCAGCCCATCGGTGTGCGAAGGCCATTGAAAATACACGATGTACACACGTAAATGCTACAGAACTTTCCACAGATCCTTATAAAATTATCCCCTATATGTTAAGGAGACCACCAGAGTAGAACAGCTGCCCCGAATACTCGTCGGCGAATGATTGCTGACGCCTTTCAAAACCATGCAACACTGCTGCTGCTTAGGAGTATTTTGGGAAGAATTGTTAATTCACCTTGAAGACGTTCAAGCCCCATATCACTATAATATGTGTAAGTTTTAGAGATATTGTAACCCATAGTGGTGCTTCAAAAATACAAATGGGAACCTCAAAGCTGCTAAAACATTTTCTGAGCTCAGATTCCTATAAACAGCTACGCAAGTCCACAGAAAATAATTCTGGCTCATTCTAAGAAGTTCTGCTGATTTTCAAAATTTTTTTTAACGTGCATACAATTATTTTTACATGTGCAAATCAACTTTATGCCCATTAATTTGGAGGCTAATAATGTTAAATCAATTCTTTTAGCACACATTAAATGAATGAACTGATTGCAAATCCCTGTTCTCAAACTTGGCAAAGACCGGGATGGGAGGAATATTTCTTTTTCAAGAGCCTTTTGTGGATACATATCTATAATCTAAATTTTAAGGAAGATTAAAGCCACTCCGGTATCTTTCTTTCCGTCTATAGCAGCAGTTCTTTAATTTCTGTATCCTTCCAGCTAACATTTAAGAATCTTCTCCCTTTTCCCTTCGACGTCCTTTCCTTCCCCTATCCTTGACAGCTCTTGTTAGTTGTAAAATAATAGACCATCAGCCAGTAATAATTTACAATCCAAACAGACCTGACGTGCTCTGACATTTATTGAAACCTCAGACCCTGTTCACTGGTTTCAGCTTTCCTCCCTTCTCTGTGTTTTCACAGACAGACAAGTGCTTAGATTTGGCGTTAATAATGAAGATATTTTGTCTTGGCCCTACTTTGCTTGTATTGGCTACAATGGGGGGTTTTATAACAGATGGGCAGTGGGACTTAATTACACTAAACGGTGAAAACATTAGTTGACCTCCCTCTCCTGGGATTCAGGACCACATGGCACACGACACTTTCAAGAAAACATTTAACACCTCTTAAAAGATAACTGATATTAAGTTTTGTGTTCTATGCAAATGGAGACTTTGATAAGCTGCCAACTAGGGTCAAAACAGGAAAGACCAGCCCTGGATTTACCCCCATTCCACGTAGGGTCCTGTAGTCCTGCTTTTCTTAAGGAATGAAGTTAAACCAGAGCTGGATTTAATTGTTTTGAGAAAAGATCACTAACCGATAACTATGACATCATCAAATCAATTGCAGAACGTTAAGTACCAAACACATTTTATAGCACTATGCTATCTGCATTTCTGATTCTCCTGTTTGCAACTGGGCCTACAGTAACCAATGAGAAATGATGTCCAAAAGTCTGGATGGGACAGAACTCTCCTTTAAGAAATCGAAACATCCAATCCCTTCTCCACTGCACTGTACTGTAATGCACTGGGTAGCGCTGCCCCCGGCTGGAAACACCCCTCCCCCAAACGTTATACAGTAGTTTTGCAGTTACCATGTGTTAATTTTGGTTCTTACCATGTATTAAATGTAAAACCTTAGCACAGCTTATTAAATAAGGGTCTTGGTATAGCAACTCTCCAGTAACACCTAGAAAGAATATTGTTGTGAATCTGCACAAAATTTTAATGAAGGCGTGCAACAACATTCGCAAAATAAAATATGTCAACATTTTACACATCCTTTCTCCATAGCAATGAATGAGCCAGTTATAAGCCTGCCTGGTTTCATAACTCAGTATCTAAAGAGGAACTGAAAAATATGAGCTGGCTCAATGTTTTGATGGGTCGAGGGATGGACTAACCTGGCTGCAAAGGTGGTAGTAACCAAAACAGTGCCAGAATTCAAGATAGAGAAGTTGCGGTACCTCAGTATTTACAATTAAGCAGACCACAAGGGCCGTATCTGACATCTGGTAAAGGTATGAGAAGGAAATGACCAGGTACTGAGTAGAGCCTGGGATAACACAATAGACAGGGACAAATGGATATACAAACTGCTTCCAGTGCTCTCCATCTGCTGACAACGGCTACTCACGTGAGCTAGACCAGTCAACTGGATCTGAGTCACCTAGGAACAGGAATCAGATTTGGGCTCTGAGCCTCACTGACCCCTACCCAGTTGGCAGTGACTCAAATAAAATCCAAACCTTCATTACAATTCAGCATTCTGTGTCAAATGGCCTTGTTCCCCAAAACGTCTTTCTTTCCTGACATATTTCTGTTTTGAAAAGGAAATTTTGATTCATCACCCAATATTTTGAGATGGGCTGTAATTAACCATGAAGAATGAGAAACATTAGCTCAGGTAGTCAGAAGCAGTTTAGGGCAAAAAGATTTATGACACTATTTAGAAACATTTGTCATAAGACTGCAGACCACAGCATGGCAAAATAGCATGTAATAACAGATCTCATTAAAGGCTGTTTATTTAAATTGGAAATTATCGTTTTGGAGATGTTTTCATGGCTGTGAAAGCTTCATTTTTGTCCAAATTAAATTAGACTGCTCTATAGGGTACCCGGAGTAACATAGCCACAGACTTGTCTAAATTAAACTATATTTCCTATAGGCTGAAAGAACGAACCTTTCCAAAAGGGTTTGTTGTTTCAAGAGTGCATATAAACGATGGACCTCAGATTTAAAAGCATTTATCCAGTTGGGAGCATATGTCAACTGGATACATACCACTGACCAGGGCCAGTCACACCTTCTAGTGGCACTATCCAGATAACAATACTGGAAATCATTGCAAACCACCCTGCCACTATCTGGATCATGCCAGGGTAGTCCAGGGGCGGAGTCAGGGCAGAGCAACAACCTATTGGAAGAGCAGCAAATTTCAGCACCGCTGATTGGATAGCTATTCAGATAACCTGGAGCAGCAAAATAGTTGTCTTGTTATACAAATGGCTATTCGGATAACTGCTGTTCAGCGCTGCTATCTGGATAGCAGCCAGCAGTAAATATTTGGGTAGATCATTAAATACCGTGGCTGGCATTTAAAAGGAACACCAACCACAGAGTTTAAATATATTTTTACCAAATTACAGCATCTATAATTATATTACACATGTGGTGTTTATTTATATGTGGTATTAAAATAAATGGAAAAATAAATCTTCGTTGCATGAAAAGTCTTATTCTTGTCCTGGTCAGGATAGACTATGGAATCCATATCAGTGCTGTTCAAGAACACAGATCTCCCTATGGTATATGGTGGTCATTTGAAGAGGGTCCCATGGTAACACCAACTTATTAAGTACACTGCCACTTTATTCACTTAACAGAATGAAAAGTAAATACTGTTAACTTATGCCAGCAATAATTCTTTCTATTGCCTCTTTAATAAAGCACCTTAAGCAGTTAAGGCAGGACAGCATGCTAACCGTTAATACGGCAGATTACCACCTTGCACGTGCTAATTCTCACGCACACTGAGAAACAGGAAATGGTGAACAGAATGGGCAGGGACTAGGCAGGAACCACGCCTTACACTTAATGTGTGATATAGTACAGCTCATTAACTGTTACTGGAGTAGAAAGCGCAGAACATTAACAGCACTTCAGTAGGTGGTGTTAACGGCATTGACATTATCTGCAGCACATTTAATGCCTGGCAAGTGTATGGTCATTATGTGAATGATATAGGGAAAATTCTGAGCAGGCCTTCAACAGCTCACACAGAGGTTTTGCAGTTATTGAACATGAATTTGGCAGTTAATGCATGGGAACTACACAGGTTATTAAAAGAAGGCACTAACAGGAAAATGCAAAAACCTAATGTACTACAATGCAAAACCATTAACTCTCAATTTTTCTAATTGACTGTGTGGTGTATGATCTAGAAGAGGTTTATGTGAGTATAAGAATATAATATATGCCATAAGGGGTCATACCAAGGGTCCATCAAGCCCAATATCCTGTTTCCAACAGCGGCCAATCCAAGTCACAAGTAGCTATCAGGTTCCCAGTAAGGTAGACAGAATCCATGCTGCTTGTCCTAAGTAGTGGATTTCTCTGGTCTTCTTTAATAATGGTTTATGGACTTTTGTCCAGAAACTTGTCCATATCTCTCTAAAACCCAGCTACAGCTACACTAACAGCTTTAACTGCATCCACTAGTGAATAATTCCAGAGTTTGATTACATATTGAGTGAAAAAAATATTTCTACGATTAGTCTTAAATGTGCTACATTGTAGCCAGATTGTGTGTCCCCCTAGTCTTCTACTTTTTGAAGGAGTTAACAACTGATCTACCCGTTCCACTTCACTCATTATTTTATAGACCTCTATTATAGCTCTACTCAGCTGTCTTTTTTCCAAGTTGAAGAGTTCTAACCTTATAAGTCTTTCCTCGCAGTGGTATCCTTCCACATTGGGGGCAATTCCAATGTGTAAATAGCGGGGAAGTATGTCCATTTTGGATGTACAACCCCCGTTATTCACTGGGGCCCTATTGTGAAGGCAGAGCTCCCGTATAGCGGCTTTGTGTGGGAAGCTCTGGACGGAGGTGGGAGGGGGAGGGCTGGAGGAGGAGCCTGGGTGGAGTTGGGGCGGGCTGCATAACCCAGACGTACAGGGCCGATACAGGACCCAGCCCTGTATGTTCTCGGAGATGGAATAAGTTCTCCCAACAATGGTGTACAGCATCAGAGGACCCCCCCCTCCCCCTCAAAGAGGTGAGTTGCAGCAGGAGGCTGCCCAATCCCAGCCCTGGCAGGGGAAAGCAATTTTATTGTGTTGTGGAGAATTGGGGCTCCTGCATGGTGTCCCCATACCATAGCGATGGGATGCCAGGGCACCAGGGCTCTAGCAGGAGCATGGGGATGGTTAGTCAGGGAGAATGCTGCACGTCCCTGCCTGCTGAATTGGGGCCCATCCAGCCCATCCAAGTGACCCGATTCTGCTTCCACAGGGATGTCTAGCTCCCATGGGTGCAGAATTGGGACCAAATCCAGCCTGCCTAGAATTTTGACGTCTGGATAGGCCACACGTGCCCCAATCAGAATAAGCCTCATTGTGAATATTTTCATTAGATCATGGAATGAGCTAATTCACTTAACAGAAATAAAACCTAATCAAATTCTATATCAGGTAGGAAGCTGTAACTTGTACACAAGTGGGACAATTTTGCTGGTTCCCCAAAGATGATATAGAAAAAACTTCAATGAACATAACTTAAAGATAATTTCATAATGAATTTTCTACATATAAAGTTGCTTCTGACTTTCCGACTGACTAACGTTTTTCATGGACTGGATTAACATTCCTTTGCTCCTTCACTGTAATGGACCTTCTCTTGTGGTAAGAGATAATAATGGCAGCTGGGGAAAGATAATAGATCTGCTCTAGCTTACCCAAAAGTGGTACTTCCTTTCCACTGATCCAGAAAGTTCCTGTCTTTAAACCAGAAGACTGTTGGTGCTAGATATGGCTCAGACATTTCCTCATACCATATGGCTTATGCATAAGATCACGTTGTGAAGAGTTGCAATCTGAGTTTTCTGTCAGTCGTCCCTTTCATTTCTAGAGGTGGACTGAAGAAATGCCAATGACAATCTTGGTCATAAATAGCACCCATGCTGGTCCTATGACCACAGATACACTGAATAAAAGATGATTTATCCTTCCCAAGGAGTGGCTTCAGGGGACACTCAATGAAGCTACAATGTAGCCCTTTTAGGACTAATAAGAGAAAATATTTTTTCATTCAACAAATAATTAAACTCTGGAATTGGTTACCGGAGGATGTAGCAAAAGCTGTTAGTGTAGCAGGGCTTAAAAAATGTTTAGAGAAGTTCCTGGAGGAAATGTCCATAAACCATTATTAAAGAGAACCAGGAAAATCCACTGCATATCCTGGGATAAGTATTATGGAATCTGACAGGTACTTGTGACCTGGATTGGCCACTATTGGAAACAGAATACTGGGCTTGACGGACCTTGGTCTGACCCAGTATGGCATTTCTTAGGTTCTTACATAACATATGTTTTGCATGAGCTGGTAGCTCAAACACAGTTCACTTTGGGTGACTTGCACCATACAGTGGTTCTGTGTTGGCTGTAAATGTGATTCTGTCGAAAATAGGATGACTGATGATTTGCGATGCAGGAATGATGATCAATGAACATCCTGATTTTGGGATTCATTATCTTGGACCAAGGTTGGTGACTTGCAAATCAATTTTAAGTGTTTTTAGTCATTGATCTACTGAGTGACTGACCTCTTGGAATAATCTATTATATACATATGGTGAGAATAAGGTGGTGAGTTATAATAGCATTCATGTTGCATCTTTACGAGTACTTCTTTGGCCCTACGGGAAACAGGAACCCAAATTTATATGCGAAGACTGAATATAGTTATTACTGTGTCACAAATGGTAGAAAATTGCTGGGGGAGGTAGGGGTGGGGGTAGAAGGTAGGATTTGAATGATGTCCAGTGAATCACAGATCATAGATTGAAAGAGGAATCTGATTAATATGCAGTGATTTAGACTACTTCCCGATCAAAAGAAAGAACTTTAAAGTCAATGTTATTGCAAGAAAACACTGCATTTTTAATCAATTTAAACATTTCCACATGATTAGCTATACAAGTAAAGTCACTGGTTTCCATTGTTTGAAATAGTCACGCAGATCTCAGGCTGCTTAAAGTAACAATGCTTCAGGAAATTAAAGTGGACTGACTTGTAAGGGAAATATGTTAAATATTTCAGGAAAAAATTCACATCATCATACCTCTTGAGTTCTAATTGAGTGTACTTAGCTAATTGCAGCTCTATCAGTTCACATTATAGTACTGAACTAATGACATATCTCAAAACCTTAACAAGCAAAAATATAAACTAGGTTCTTTCTTCCCTTTTATTTAGAATGGGATGTTTATGTACTTTGGCTATTGAAGAAAATCACTTTCTAGATGAAAATGAATACTTTGGATTAAACAACCAAATGATTGATTTGGTTTTCCTGGAATTTTTGTTTTTTAACAAATTATTCAAAGAAAAGCCTGTGTCTTATGCTCAAATGTTTGGCAATACACTCAGAAGAAATCTTAAATGGTAATGCTACTGGCATACCGGGCTAGCCCATCCACTAGGTGAGCTAGGCAGCTGCCTAAGGCAGCCAGCCTGGGTGGATGGCTGCAGCAGCACACATAACCGGCTATGCCGCCCCCTACCCCACTGTCACAGATACCTTCTGGGGGGAAGGCAGGCAGCAGCAGTATTTCCAAAAGCAGCTGGGGGAGGGGGGCGGCGGCAGCTTGAGGGGGCAGCAAGGTCGGGGTTTCTGTCTAGGGCGGCAGAAACCCTTATGCCGGCCCTGCTGGCATATAGCCACCATGATGGCTTTATGGTCTGGCCATTTTCCCTTCACAAAGCCTACTTAATCTCTAGCTTTACACATTGCTGACGATCCTTTCTGCCACTTATACCATCCTCTCTGCCACGTAACTATTTCATATACCTTAACAAATAGAGAGGAGTGACCTGCACGGAGCAGTGGGTACAACCCTAAACAAAGGCATAGAGGGGGGTGACCAGCACAGAGTGGCAGGTACACCTACCTAACCATCTTACTGGGCAGACTAGATGGTCCATGCTAGTCTTTATCTGCCATCATATACTGTTACTATGTACAGTATGTGCTCTAGCCATGCGTGTCTGCCTCATCACAAGTTCACCACTACCATGGTAGTGACACGACTAGCATGGCAGTATGTCCCTATAGCAGCCGCGCCCCCTACATCTATTGTGGCTGCTATGCCCCAGGCATGTTAAATTTGCTCCATCGGCTTTCAGAGCGCGAAAGGAGAGTTTCTCACACGCGGCTCTGTTAAACCCGCAGGGGCTGATGGGAAAGTCCCATCAGCCCCTGTGGGCTTAACAGAGCCACAGAAGGGAAACTAGTCTCCCTTCGAGCTCTGAAAGCCGACGGAGCTGATGCAGGGAGAGCAGGCTCTGTTGGGGGGGGCCCCGTGGGATATGCGATTCTGCCGTTGCCGTCGCGGTGGCAGCGGCAGCAGCAGCAGACAGCTTTTTTTTAAATTTTAAAATTTACTTTGCAAGCAGAATGTACTTTGTGCGGGGCCCCCAGAAACACGGGGCCCTGTGCAAAAAACATTCTTGCTCAATGGACGGGCCGGCCCTGCCTCTAACAGTCAAAGCTCTGCATTCCTTCAAGCAATGAACAACCTTCACTACACACAACTCATCACCACCCCAACCCACTCCAAAGGTGCAGTCCTCGACTTAATCTTCTTCCCCAACATAGTCCTCACCACTTCAAGGCACACCCCACCCTTGATAATCCCTGCCCCTGGTCCGACCATCACCTTATAACATTCACGCTACCCCAGCCCCACATCAGCTATCCTCCATGAGACTCGACCCACTCAATGAGAAGGTTCCTTACCTTCGACGAGCACTCCTTCCTCCAAAAAACTCTGCCAGCCCTGAAGGACACCCCATCCAATGCTGACCTGGAAACAATGATCAACATGTGGGACTCTCTGTCATCTCTACGGCTGCCACTGCACCCCCACAAGCTCTATCTGCAAACAGTGGCATCGCGCACCCTGGTACTCTACAGAACTAAGGGAGCAAAAGCACTCTCTCCATCGTAATAAATGCCAATCGAGGAAATCTAAGGGCCCCCAGATCTGGAACAATTACCTGGACAAGCTCAAAACATACTGCAACACCACCATCAAATCCAAGAAGGAATACTTGGTTAGAGCACTGGCTTGGGAACCAAGAGACCAGGGTTTGATTCCCACTAGCACTCCTTGTGGCCTTGGGCAAGTCACTTAAACCTCCATTGCTCAGAAAAATCCAAGTTATCAACGTCCCTGTTTAATGTACATTTATCAAGTTTAAGTTACAATGTAAACCGCTTTGATTGAAATGATAAAGCGGTATAAAAAAACTGTTAAATAAACAGGGAGCTCTTTGATCTAGTGAACTCTTTCACCAGAGATTCCACCCAGCTTTGATAAGACAACACCCTGAACCCCCAAGTCATGGCAGCTTACCTACAAGTCAAGCACAGCTCCATCAAAACCACCTCACTCATCCTACCCTCAATGGATACAACAAACACACTAACACAGCCCTGGACTGCCTTCAGAGCCATACCCCCTGAAGAACTTGATGAGATGATCACATATATCAACACAACCACCCCTCCCCCCCCCACTCGACCTCTGTCCAATATCCTGGATAAAAGCCAAAAGAACACACTTCCTATCATTCATATCAACTATTCTGCAATCATCCCCCCCCACTTAAACAAGCCTCCATAAGACCCCTCCTAAAGAAGCCCAACCTAGAGCCCAGTCTACCCACCTCTTACAGACCCATAGCAAGCATACCCTTCCTAGCGAAAATCACAGAAAAGGCTGTCCAAACCCAGCTTCAAGAACACATTAACCAACATGCGCCTCTAGATCAGCATCAACATGGCTTCTGCCCTACCACAGCGCTGAAACCCTGATGACCTCCTTATTATCCACACTCATCACAGGGACCAAATGAAGCCACTGGAGATCCTTTCTGATTTTCCTGGGCATCTCAGCAGCATTCAACACAGTGTCTCACCAAATTCTACTAAACTAACTTTATAACATCGGAGTACAAGGCAAGCAGCTCAAATGCACTGTAGCCAACGGATAAAAATTGGAACCCACATCCCCCTTCACTTTAGCACAATGAGTACCTCACAGATCCATACTCTCCTCACTGCTCTTCAATATCTACTTTCGACCCCTGTGCTCAGTCATCCAGAACTTCAACATCAGCTACCAAATCTATGCTGATGACATAATGATTTATACTCCATTTTCTACAGCCACTCCCAACTACTCAAGAATCATGACCCGCTTCAGTGAAATAGTCAAATGGCTCCATCTCCACAACCTATCAGTCAACCTCAGCAACACTGAAATTCTCCATGTCACCAGGGACCCCAATTTTACACCCTTCCCCCCCCCCCCGCCCCCAGTCTATCAGGATCGACAACACAGATCTTCAAGTCAAAACACAAGTCAGATACCTTGGAATCATTCTAGATCAGCAACTCAACTTCAAGCCCAAGTCTGGAACACCATCAAAATGGTCTACTACAAACTCAGAACTCTGCAAAACCTAGTCCCCTCCTCTCCACTGAGAACTTCCATGCAGCATGCCAAGCAACCATCACCCCCCTATTCGACTACTGCATCTCTATATACCAAGGATTACCTAAACACACAGTCCTGCTATAACAGCTCGCCCAAAACATCACAGCACGTACCATCTTTGAAGCCTCCAGACACACCCACATCACACCCATAATAAAATCCCTCCACTGGCTCCCTATTGCTGCATGAATAAAGCACAAAGTCCTCACCACAATCCACAAAGCTCAGGACAACCTCACCTCCAAACATTAATTAGCACCCCTAGCACCAATAGACCATGGCAACACAGCACCCAAAATCAATTTACCACCAGATCCACAGGAGCAGCCAATACGCATGCTTAAGAGCCTTCACGCTCTATGCACCCATCCTCTGGAATGCATTGCCCCCTGTATTATAGAACATCCAGTCAACCCAGGACTTTTATAAAACACCTGAAGATGCACCTCTTCCAGGAGCATTATGGCACCAAATCGACAGAACAGCTCATTACAAGAGCACCCCCCTTCAGCACACAGTACCTTTCTCCCTCCATAGACCCCTGCTTAGAGCCTTCCCTCCCCTAATGCCCAATGTTTATCACCTAAAATGTAGTCCCTATGCTATATTACATTGTCTGCTCTAAGCTCTACTCTAATTAATGTGTGTTGTAACCTAAATAATGCGTGATGTTACCTAAATGCACTTCCTTCTGTCTTTGTCATAGTATGCTCACCTTATTACCTGTAAACCATTTTGACTGGTAGAAAAATGGTATAGCAAAACCAGTTAAATAAATAAATCTCAGTGCACTCTAAGATATAATAAGATCAAGTAGATATTTCTTTATTTTATTTTATTTTATTTAACATTTTTTATATATCGCCTTTCAGTTATATCAAAGCGGTTTACATTGAAACAGAACATGTATTACATGGAACAGTTTAAAGAACTATATACATCTAACTAGTTACAACGTTTCAACTATATACAGTAGATTGGTTCTTGGTTTTGTCATCTTCTTGTTAGGAAGGGACAGTTTTGCGGAGATTTAAGAGCTGTAGTGCGTACTTCATAAGCCGTTGTAGTGCTCAGTGAAAATGGATATTAACATGTTTGTTATGATATACCTTGCATCAAAATATACATGGCAGTATAACAACTCCTCAGTTATTCTTGCATTGGCCATCTCTAAAAACACTCTTTAAAATGCTAAGTAGGGACCTTTACCAACATCACAAAAACCTAAACTAACTTTGCAATTCCCCAAAGGATGCATTGTCTTGCTGAGCAACATAACTATGCTCTTCTAATGCCTATGGCTGTCTGGCTATGGCATCTTTTCTCACATTCTGGGTACTGGCATTTCTCAAAGCAGCTCCCTTCATGTGGTACACCTGTCCCATACAATGTCCACTCTCTGTCCTGGCTTATGTTGGTCTGCATACATCTGCTATCCATGGAGCAACCCTGCCTGCCTTCCCACAGTCTGCCTTGTGGCACTGCTCCCCTGATCAAGGCTGTGAGGGCATGGGAGGGAGGATCCCTGTGCCATCATACTAAGCCTCCAGATATATCACTACTCTCAAAGCTTGTATAGCTCCTGGACTAAGTAAAGATGTAGGCCACATCGCACAATCTCGGAAATATTGGCACAACAGCTGTCAGGTCTGCCAGTGCTCTATGTCTGTCAGCCATCTGCTGTATGGCTGTCTTATCACAGTGGCACCTGGTTTCACTGTGGTCATCCGTAAGGTCCAGATACAAGCCAGGCATTCATGCAGGGGCGGCACTATAATGAGGTGAAGTGAGGTGTCTGCCTCAGGTGGCAAAGTTTTGAAGATGGCAAAAAATGCCCCCAAAACAGCTGCCTCACTTCGCCTTCAAAAGTTTAAAAAGAAAGACACAAGTTGCTGCCGCTGCCGAGTCCGCTTCTCGGCAGCGGCAAACTCATCGCCTCCTTTTCCTGCAGCCGTGGTTCACTGCCTCTTAGAGAACCATGGTTGTGCTAGTAATCTGCAGTTTAAATAAAAAAGAAGCTGGTGCAGAGCCTTACCACCTCTTGAAGGAGCTTTGTCCCACCCCCAAAGGAAGTTACATGTTACCGGCTTCCTTTTTATTTAAACTGAAGATTACCAGCACAGTTGCAGTTCTCTAAGAGACAGCTGCAGGAAAAGGAGGCGGTGAGTCTGCAGTAGAGGAACTAGCATGGGGGAAGGTGGGGGCTGGTAGCAGGCTGATACGGGGAGAGGTGAGGAGGGGACTGGAAGGGAATTGACAAGGGAAAGGTGGGGTCTGCAACAGGGCTGACGCTGGGTGGATGGAAGGGAATTGACATGAGGGGAAGGTGAGATTTGCAACAGGGCTGACATGGGGGGGGGAGGAGGGGCTGGAAAAGAATTGACAAGGTGGGGTCTGCAACTGGGCTGCCAGGGGGGGCCTGGAAGGGAACTGACATGAGGGGAAGGTGAGATCTGCAACGGGGCTGACATGGGGGGGGGGAGGAGGGGGCTGGAAGAGAATTGACAAGGGAAAGGTGGGGTCTGCAACTGGGTTGACACTGGGGGAGGAGGGGGGCTGACACTGAGGGAGCAGGAGGCTGGAAGGGAACTGACAAGGTAAGGTGGAGTGTGCAATGGGGCTGACCCAGGGGAGAAGGGGGCTCAAAGGGAACTGATGTGAGGGGAAGGTAGGGTCTGCAATGGGGATGACACAGGGAGAGGAGGGGGCTGGAAGGGAATTGACATGATGGCAAGGAGGGGTCTGCAACTGGGTTAACACTGGGGGAGGAGGGGGCTGACACTGGGGAGGGAGGAGGCTGGAAGGAAATTGACATGAGGGGAAGATGGGGTCTGTAATGGGGATGACACAGGGGGAGGAGGGAGCTGGAAGCACTGTTCCCTCTAAGCTGTGCGCGTGTGCGCGCGCACACACCTCGCCAAGCGAGGGCCCATACTTTATAAAACAGCGCACAAAAATTACGGTTGTGATTCTGATAGAAAAAAACACAGATGTCTTAAAATTTAAAAGTTGTGATTGTAATTACTAGAAATTTTCCACTTCATTTAGTAATCGTCTATTTTCATTTAATTTGATTAAAATCAATGTGGTGTACATACTGTATTCTGATGTGTAGTCAAATTTTAAAGTATATAACTCTGAGTGTCGTTATGTGGCACACAAAAATTTAACCTTCCTTCAAAAGCTGCACAACTGATATTTTATGCGCACACAGCCTACAGAAAATTAGAGGGAACATTGGCTGGAAGGGAATTGACATGATGGGAAGGTGAGGTCTGCAACTGGGTTGACACTGGAGGAGGAGGGGGCTGGAAAAGAACTGACAAGAGAAGGTGGGATCTGCAAAGGAGCTGACATGGGGGAAGGTGGGAACTGGAAGGGGCTGACACAGGGGAAGGTGGGGCCTGAAAGAGGGCTGACATGGGAGGAGGAGGGGGCTGGAAAGAAGCTGATACCTGGGATGATACTGGAGGGGGACTGGAAGGTTGATGATACTAGGGAAGGGAGGAGAGGGATAGAACTGAGTTGACACTTGTGTTGGGATTGGTAGGTAGCTGGGTGGGAGCTGGAAGGGAGGGAACACTGGCACTGGGATGGTATTTGGACTAGACAGGACTGGACACCAGTGGAAGTCCTGGGAATGCAAGGGGGTTGAAATTGGAAGGTACTGGGAGGGGAGGACTGGAAAAGGGGGCTGATACTGGGGAGGGTTACTGGGCTGGAAATTGGCTGATGGAAGGAAGTGAAGAAAAGAAAAGAAGAGACAAGAAATGGCAGATGGATATAGACCATAGAAAGAGAGTTAAGTGAAGACAGGAAAGCAGAAGCCTCAGATCAGGACCACCATGATCAGAGAATAAAATGATTATACAACAAAGGTAGAAAAAATAATTTTATTTTCAATTTAGTGATTGGACTTTGCACAACCTTCATGGGGAACTGCATCTCTTATTTATCTGGTGTTGCATTTCATGCAAAGTCTGGCTTCTTGGGGATTCAATTTAATTTTTGTCTACGTATTTTTATTTTTAACTTTAGGTTGTAGTCAGTTATTCTGTACTTGGTGAGAGTCTGTGTTCTGAGTGTGTGACTGAGGCCATGTGTTCTATTAACATGGCGTTTGTACATAGGGATCTATACAGTACTGTAGTAATTTGACTTGTTCAGCTTTTCAAATAGGTGTATGGATGTTCTAGGGATTACAGCAGTATTTATAGTGCATTGTTTTTCTGAGTAGGTTCCTTATATGAGTTTTGGAAGTTTATCCTGGTATGGTATGGTATGGTATGGTAGACTTGGCCTTGTAGATCTTCAGTGACTTTTGTAGGGTTTTATATTGGTTCCCAATATGACTGGTACTGGAGAATGTTTGTTGTTGCTGTTGAGATGACCAGAATCAGATTTTTCTTTTTAATATATATTGAGTTTTGTGGATAAATGTCCTACTTCTGCTCTGCACCCGTTATTGAGGGAGAGGTTTCTGTGGATGCAAAATATATATTCAAAAAGAAAAAGCGAGAACCATAACACAGTATATAACAAAATAAAATGAGTTATAATTTGGGTTTGACTCCCACTAGCACTCCTTGTGGTCTTGGGCAAGTCACTTAACCCTCCATTGCCTCAGAAGAAAGGCCTGGCAATCTACTTCCGGTCACACTGCCAAGAAAACCCAGGAGCTTCTGGGGCGCCAGGAGTCATGATTGACTCAAAGACATACATTGCATTGCATTATAAACTGTGCCATGGTTCTTACTTTTTCTTTTAGCTCCTTGGTGTGCAAGCATCTTGCATTTGCTTTGTTCTTTTGCAGAATATATATTTACATTAACACCATACTGGTCCAGTGTGCAGTTTCAGGAGTTATGTTGGGGTTGCCAAGCCCTTCTTGGTTACAAAGTCTCTTGTTTTTCAGAGGGTGGGAAGTGCTGTGTTGGGGCGCCAAGTTGCTCCTATTTTTATGGAAATGGAGGTGCTTTAGGGTGTTGGTTGGGGGGGGGGGGAGGGGACTGGAATATGTATTGTCTTTGAGATTTGCAGTTTTGTGTTCTTTATGCTGCCAGACTGAAATTTAAAATATTTTGTCATGTCAGATTAAAGGAACTTTCAAATTTTAAGGGAATGTCTCAGTTTAATTTTGTTTAGTAGCCTGATAGCTTCACCGCTGCTAATTTCCGGACTTTTCCAGCTCTAGCACAATACAATCCAACGTTTATATGTTTGGAAGCCACCTAGGATTTTAGATTGATAACATATATATTTTAAAATAAAGCAAGCTAAATTTATGCAAATAATGCTGCAATGAATCTCCATACATGGTTCTGCATCACCATCATGCTGCCCCTGGGAGGAAGTAAACAGCGGGGGTGCACTAGGAAGTGGAGGAAAGCAGAAACCTCAGATTGGGACAAGCATGATCAAGAATAAAATGGTCAGACGATAAAGGTAGAGGAGAATTTTATTTTCAGTTTAATGAACAGTCTTGGTGCTATCTTCATATTTTATAAAGTATAGGGAAATGCATCTCTTTCTATTTCTCTGGCATTGATTTGTATGCAGAATCCGACTTTTTGCGGTTTCAGTTTAATTTTTATCTATATATGTTTGTTATTAGGTTATGGTCACTTATTCTGTACTTTGGTGAGGGTCTGTATTCTGAGTTTGTGGCCAAGGCCAGGTCTTCTGTTAACATGGAGTTTGTATATAGGGATCTGTTTTGTATTAATCTGAATTGTTCAGCTTTTCAAATATGTGTTTGGATGTTCCAGTGCCCGCTGAAGTATTTACAGTTATGCTTTTATTGGGTAGGCTTCTTATGTGAGTTTTGGAAGTTGAGCTGGTATGGTATAGTAGGTTTGCTCTACAGATCCTCAGTGACTTTGTTGTAGGGTTTTGCATTAGCTCACAATATGCCTGGATAATGTTTGTTGTTGTTAGTGAGATAGTCTGAATCAGATTTATTTTTGTTAAGAAATTGAGTTCTGTGGGTGAATATCCTACTTCTGTTCTGCACCCATTGTTGAGGGGGAGGGGGTTCTGTGGATGCAAAATATATGTTCAAAACAGAAAAAAAGCAAGAACTATAACGCAGTTTATAGCAACAAAACAAAAATGAGTTATTTGGTGTTATAAAAAGTGCTGCGGTTCTTGCTCTTTCTTTTAGTTCCTTGGTGTGTAAACATCTTGCATTTCCTCCACATTATCCAATCTGCTTTTTGATTTGGTTCAGTCCCTGACTGGAGTTTTGAGAAAGACCCCCCCCACCTCCGGGGGGCACCATCTCATCTCTCACCTCAGGCAGCAGATTGCCTTGAGTCGCCTCTGCATTCATGCCCCCCAACCCTGAATTGCAGAACTGAAAACTAGGTCCACCCATGCAACTCTCAAACTACACACACACACTCTCACTTGCAGAGACAAATTTTCTAAGTACTGGCCTTATTTCATGTCTCTGGCAGGAATAATGGGCATGTCTGTGGAAAGGTTGGAAAACGTACACGAGCCTTTCCTGAATACGTTATATGCATCTCTGCAGAAAATTACTCCCCTGTGCCATCCCTCCTGAGCACGTTCCGACATCCCCATGCAAGTGAGATAAACATATGCAGGCGCCATGTATCGGAATATGCCCATAGACATTTTCGGCGAACGTACAGACCTTATTCAGGTTCTGGAATGACCACCATAGTGATTAAAGAATTGTACATTTCCAATTGAACAGAAATTAAAAGGAAAAACACAAGACAGAAATATTGCAATGCTAGAAGTCTTCATATTATTAGAAAACACTTGTTTGAGTCATCAAATTTCATGTTTTGCTAAGAGATAGCAAATAGGGTGATGAGCAGTTATAATAATGCAGCTTCTGTGCCCTGACCATGTTTTGCATTTGCTTTATAGAGCACCTGGCACTTTTTACCTTCTTTAAGCCAAGGATCAGTCGGATACTTCAAAATGGCAGGACTTCAGGAGCTAAACATATTTAAGTTACCATCATCACAAGCTCTGAATCCAAAAACTGTGTCCTGTGTCCCTTGGGGAAACTGCTAGGTACATATGACCTAGATTGACCACTGTTGGAAACAGAATACTGGGCTTGATGGACCTTGGTCTGACCCAGTATGGCATATCTTATGTTCTTAATATGAGAGATCTGTTATATTGCAGATAATCTGAAGCAATTTGTTTTCCATCTACAGTAATGGATTTGTTACCAGCAGGGAAGGAGAATTTGACAAGTACAGGCTCTTGTCCTCTAAGTCACAATTGGCCTGTTCAAATGGCCAGTCAGTCTCCATCCATAAACTTGGTCAAGCATTCTGATCAATAGAAGGAATGTGTGAGAGTCCACCAGCACATGTAGAAAAAGAAATAAGAAGTGTGAAAAACAAGAGAAAGATCTGTTTCAAGCTAATTTTCAGTGGCATCGGCCACCACATTATTTTAAACATTGGCACTAGCATTTAAGTTAATAAGTGTGCTGAATTGTCCATGCAGACCCTGATTACCAAAGGGGTTTGGCTTATGGACAGCTGAAACTGGTGCATCAATTTTGCCCATTTGTGGATGAGGTGGCGATGCACATGGTAACGTAGGCACTGGTAATTTCGGTTTTGGGCTACAGCAACCTCCTTTATGTGGGACTGCTTGATTATCAGGCTCATTCTGAGCCACGAATAGCAGGGATGGACATCCCAATGGGACGTCCATTCCCGCTATTCGTGCTCCCTCTCGCCAGCATCTAGCTTCCCCCCTCTCCTCCCTGGTTATACAGGGAAGCTAGATGGGGGTGGGAAAGGGAGGATCGGGGGCGGCGTTAGGGCAGGCTGTGGGTGGTCGCTGGCCCTGGATATACAGGGCCAATTCTAATGTCGGCCCTGTATGTCCAGGACTTGAATGGGGAAGTTATTCCACCTTTGAGGTGGAATAACTTCCCTGGACATTAGGCATCGGCGGGCCCAGGGCTGAGAAAGAGCAGCAGGGGGCAAAGAGCATTCCCCGCAGTCTGACCTTGGCCCTGGGAGGCCAAATTAGGGGTAGGGCTGCAGGGAATAAACTGTTTGTTCCAATGGCCAGGATCGCGGCTTTTAAATGGAGCCGTGGTGCCATGGCTACCGGACGCCATGGCGCCACGGCTCCATTTAAAAGCCTTGACTGAGTCGGGCAGTGCCTGTACATGGAGGCCAGGCTGAATCGCAGTCCCAGCCTGCATGTACATGCCTGATCGCGATTCTGATCCAGCGGGGCTAGATGTGCCCCACAGGATTAGAATTGCGACGCTCTCTGTACTTCTGGTTCAGACCGGACGTACAGAGGGTTTGATGTCCAGGACAGAATTGGGCTGTATTTGTTTAGGAGGTTCCAGGTGGTCCAAAATGCGGCCACATAGATGTTATCCGGTGAGAGTCAGACGGAAAGAATCCATTGAAGATGTACTAAGGCAATTACATTGGCTCCCAATTCAAGAATGCTGTCTGTTTAAAATGGTAATGTTGACCTTTAAAACCGAGAGAGAGAGAGGGGCCCAGATGTTTGCTGGGAATGTTAGAGTGGCATCAGCCAGGGGAGTTTACTGGCGGTTCCCGATAGTCGAGAGGTGCGGCAACAGAAACATTTTATTTCATTTCGTCACCAGGTACTGGTGGCTACAATCATTGTTCCTGATCTCGCCCGATCAGCGACCTTGACACAGACCTCAACTCAGCTGCACAAGGTGAGCACAGCAACAAGAACCGGCCCACAGCATGAAAGCCAACTCTAGCCGACTCACACTCCTTGATCACGTATTCTCCAGACCTTTTACCGGCAAACAAGACATACGTAAACACCAAGCTCCACCTACCTGAGCATCATCATTGCTCAGCGATAGAGTGACTGAGCCCCTTTAAAGCCAGGCTACTGTAGGCATACCTGTACCTGATGGGCCCATGCCAAAGGGCCTTTAGGTGTGGCCCTTGTGTGCGGCCATTGTAAAAACTGTGTAGACGATTCCCAGGACCGGCACAGTGGCAAACCTAGATTCCAAACCCCATGTTCACTTCGTGGGCCACTGTACCTCTCAGAGTACAGCTGATATAATAACGTAAGACTGTCCATACCCACTCCTGTGTCATTTGAAAGTTACATATCCAAACAATCCTGAATCCATAGGTCGAGGATTCTACAGCATCTACCCAACACATTTCTCCCAGCTCCAGCTGCCACACCCTCATCCTAAACTCTGAAGACTAGCCCAGCCCAAAATGCACATACATACCAAGCAAATGAAAATGACGTAGCTTTCCACTGGAATACTTTTATTACTCTTACTCACATTTCTACGATATTCCAACACCATAACCATCCAGAGTAGATTGATACCAATCAGATTCAAAGGGACCTTTTACCTGTGCCCCCTGCAGATGCACAAATTCATAGAAGACCTCACCGACCCATCAGAATCAAGCAGACACCCCTTGACAAACCTCACAGTTGCACACACAGCATATTTAATTCATTAAATGTGTGTTACGCCCCCTTGGGAGTACTTCTGGGTCCAGGATTGGCCTGGCTGGAGTCCCCTTGAGGGCGGGTTCTGTTGGCCTTGTCCATTTGGCAAAACAAAATATGGTCACTTCCCAGAGCGAATTATTCTGTCAATTTTTCAGTATCACACTCTCAAAATATCTTTGAGATGTAATGTTATTCACGCATTGCAAAACATATCCATCAAAAATTATTCATCAGAACTTATTATCTTACTTATAAGCAACAGGTCTCAGACTTATCCGGGTGACTTGACATTCAGACTTCAACAAGTTTACTGAATATACACCCTAATTGCATCAATGACCTTGCAACATTGCTTAATTGAAATAACTTTTAATTCCTTAGATAATCCAAAACAGTGCTTAACTTTCAACGCTTGTCCATTTGGCGCCTGGTGCCTCCACCTGGGGAAGAAAGGTATTATACATAATGACTTAAGTAAACCTTATAAATGGATCTAACTTTAATAACCTGTCTCCTAACTCCCCTCCCTTTCCCTGTGCCCACCAGCCCCAAGTCTCACCCACTGCTGGAGCTCTGGTCAGGTGAAAGGAGAGGTTTTGTAGATCTGTCCAATTGCTGAAGCTGTAGCTTTTGCTCCGCCTCCTCCAAGCTCTCCTCCAATCCGGAGGGGGTTTTGCACTTCTGCCCTATCCAGAAAAACTGTTGCAGCTCTCCAATGAGCTGATCTGCTGCTGGACCTCCTTGGGTCTTGTGGCTCCTAATCTGGAATGGACTCTCTGCCATTGCAGCTCTCTCTGGAGCTGATTCTGCTGCTGCTACTGCAGCTCCCCTGGAGCTGATTCTCCACTGCAGCTCCTCCTGGATGGAGATGATTCTCTGCTGCAGCTCCCTCTGAAGCTTATTCTCCACCGCTGCAATGCTTTCTTGAACTGATCTGCCGTTGGGCCCTTCCTGGGCCTTGTGGGTCCTGGATTTTCTGCCACTGCAGCTCTCTCTTGAACTGATCTGCTGCTGGACTCCCAAGCCTAGCTTAGGCTTTCCAGAGTTTCTCTAATCCGTGGGATGGGAGGAGATCGTCCAGCCCTATCTTCATTCCTATCCCCGATTGGGTCTGTAGGAGGCTCTCTGCTGGCACCATCACTCGAAGCCTGCCTAGGCTCCCAGGAGACTTTCTAGCACCATCTTCAGGAGGGGAAGAAAAGGTTTAACAACCTCTAAATCCTTAACTCCATCTCTCCTCTTTCTTTCTTTCCAGGGATTTTTAGTACCAGCACCTGTTTATCTGATATCAGTTCTCTTGGGGTGAGCAATTTCCAGCAGTCCCACTATTTGCTTTTCCACCCTATATCTGATGTGTGTATTTTATTCCCCTACACTATTCCCTATAGATTTAACGTTAAATAAGAAGATAATAACATAAGATATGCCATACTGGGTCAGACCAAGGTCCATCAAGCCCAGTATCCTGTTTCCAACAGTGGCCAATCTAGGTCATACGTACCTAGCAGTTTCCCAAAAAGACACAGGTTCCACAATGCTTGTACTGGGTCAAGCATTGATATCCTGGGTCCCTTCTTAATAATGGTTTATGGACCTTTCCTCCAGGAACTTGTCCAAACCTTTTTTAAACACAGCTACACTAACAGCCTTTACTACATCCTCCGGTAACAAATCCCGGAGTTTGATTACACGTTGAGTGAAAAAATATTTTCTTTTATTAGTCTTAAATAGTTTACCCTGTAGCTTCATTGCATGTCCCCTAGTCTTTCTATATTCTGATAACGTAAACAATCAATCTATGTTTACCCGTTCCACTCCGTTCATTAATTTATAGACTTCTATCATATCTCCCCTCAGCTGTCTCTTTCCAGGTTAAAGAGCCCTAACTTTTTTAGCCTTTCTTCATAGGAGTATCCTTCCATCCCCTTTACCATTTTGGTGGCTCTTCTCTGAACCTTTTCTAATAACGCTATATCCTTTTTAAGATATTGCGACCAGAATTGCACACAATATTTAAGGTGCGGTCTCACCATGGAACGATATAGAGGCATTATAATATCTTTTGTTTTATTTTCCATTCCTTTCCTTATGATACCTAGCATTCTATTTGCTCTCTTGGCTGCCGCTGCAAACTGGGCCGAGGGTTTTAACATGTTATCCACAATGACGCCTAAATCTTTTTCTTGGGTGGTGGTTCCTAATGTGGAACCTTGCATCGTGTAACCATAGTTTGGGTTGTTCTTCCCTAGGTGCATAACTTTGCACTTGTCCACATTAAATTTCATCTGCCATTTGAATGCCCAGTCTTCCAATTTATCAAGATCCTCTTGCAATTTTCCACAATCCTCTTGGGTTTTAACAACTTTAAATAGTTTTGTGTCATCTGCAAATTTGATAACCTCACTCTTTATTCCCTTTTCCAGGTAATTTATGAATATGTCAGAAAGCAGCGGAACCAGAACAGATCCCTGGGGTACACCACTATTCACCTTTTTCCATTGGGAAAATTGGCCATTTAGCCCTACCCTCTTTTTTTCTATCTTTTAACCAGTAACTGATCCACAATAGTACACTGCCTCCTAAACCATGACTTTTTAGTTTTGCCAAAAGTTTGATGAGGGACCTTGTCAAAGGCTTTCTAAAAGTCCAGATACTGTCACGCCACCACCACTCGCCTCTAGCTTAGAGGGGCGTGGTTATTAGAGGAACTTTCTGCTATCCGCTTTTTCAAACTATTTCCCCGCAGTGCCCTCTGGGAAATGTAGTCTTTGTTTAGCTGTATGGGTTGTCGTCAGCACTCCCTGGTGGCCAGTGGCTGTAAGGGTAGGCTGAGCATTTTTATTGTTTCAAGGAGGAAAGGGCTCTTTAAGGCCAAATGCAGGTTGGTCTTTGTAGTCCGGCTCCTTGTATGAACAAATTGTATAAGCCAAATAGAGGGTATTAAGGCTTTTATTTCCCCTTTAACGCAAAGGCTCAGTAAGGCACAGAAATAAAGAAAGTCCTTTCTTTCAAGGTTTCACCAAACATAAGCAAGAAGAAAAACTGTTACAAGTTTCACAGTTGATTGGAGAGATTAACTAAAAAGATTCTCTTACTTCAGAGCAACTTAAATAAGCAAAACAGTTCTCTGGCACTTAGCACAAAAGATGAGCATTCTTAAAGCAAAAAGGTCTGTTCAATTCACAGTTCTGCTAATGACTCAAGGCTGCTAGCAATACACAAGGTACAATCCATAAATTCATCTGGAGGCATGGGAATAGGATTCTCTAGGTCTATTTCCATGGACTCTGGGTCACTGGCCTCGCCCTCTGAATTGGATGTCTCCCTGGCTGCTATACTTTCCCAGACTCTGTCTCTGTTTGCTTGTTTCCAATAGGGCTGTTCTAAGGCTACCAAACAAACCTGGCCTGTTCTTCTGCCCTTCAATACTGGTTTGTAAAGCTCTGACTTGTTTCCTTTTCTCCTGCACTGAGCATCTGTTTCACCAGAGCATGTAGGAGATAAACTTTCCTTTATAAATGAAGTGGCACCATACCTGG
This sequence comes from Ichthyophis bannanicus, assembly GCA_033557465.1. Taxonomy (NCBI): domain Eukaryota; kingdom Metazoa; phylum Chordata; class Amphibia; order Gymnophiona; family Ichthyophiidae; genus Ichthyophis; species Ichthyophis bannanicus. Next base: position 181,919,050 of record CM066041.1, on the reverse strand, counting down.
GCTTCCTCCTGTAGCCGGTATAAATGGAGCTTTCTCTCGGAGGCACCTCTCTCTGGAGATAGGCTTTCCCTTGGAACCTTCTGAGCAGTGCTTGCCCCTTTTGTAGTTTAGGAAAACCTGGTGAGGAATCCGGATTTCCTTGCTTCTGGGTAAAGGTAGCTCTGCTATCAGAACCTTTCCTTCTTGTACCTCTTAATCCTGATTCAGACTCCTCCGGTGAGCGTAGGCCTCTCTCAAAGCATGGCTTTCTTCTCTCAAGCTCTTTGCCTCTGTGGTCCTTTGCTACCGAGTCTCTCTCCAGACTGACTCTCCTCGAGCTGTCTTTCTTTCTGACTTTCTCTGCTCCTTTTCCAGCACTTACTGTTCTGGGCGTTCTGCTTTATCCAGCTACGCTGCTTGGGCTGAAGGTGTCACTCCTTCCATCTGAAGTGCTTCTCCTGGCAGTCTCTTTCTGGACTGTCCCTCTCTGGACTGCTTTCCTCCAGACTGCTTCCCTCTGGACCGGTTCCTTCAGCTGGCCTGCTTTCCTCTGGACTGTATCGTCCTACTGGCCTGTTTTCCTCTGGACTGGTTCCTCCTGCTGGCCTGCTTTCCTCTGAACAGCCTTTCTCTTATAAAGGCATTCTACCTTTGAGTTTCCCGGGCTTGTCGTCAGGTGCAGCTGATTAGCTCTTACATAATCAGTGGCTGGATCCCCTGCACATCAACAGCTCTATGAAAGACAGGGTTTTTTTCTAAGTCTGCACTCTCAGTAGCTTCAGCTTCATGACAGGGTGCATCAGGCAGAAAGGTGTAGTCAGGCTCAAGGAGGTAAGGCAAATGACAGAAATTTCTTTTGTATACAATGGTTCGATCATACCACATACAAGATTATTTGTTCAGGACTCTTGGAAGTAGAGCATTGTCCAAAAACAAACCCTAACACCAAAAATGTTGTTTAAAGGTTCTCTATAGTTCAGGATACACAGTCTAACAGCAAGGATATTGCATTCCTTTTTAGCCTTGCTGGATAAAGCACAAAAACAAAATCACATTCAATGTCTGTGGTAGTTTAGCTTCAATTCAGCTTCAAACCTTTCTTGGTTACCTTCCAAGTAACAAATATAATCCAGGGGCAACAGAAAGCTTTGTTCCAATAGCTACGTTAGCTTACCTCAGTGTAAGCCTTCCAGCAGCAGGTGATTAACAAGCTTATCACAGAACCAGGCTTGCTCCTTAGTCCCCGTAAACTTCCCCTTTTCAAACACATGGGAATCACGTGGAATATGGGTACCTTTTTCTTGGAAGACTTTCTTTCAGGACGGGCTTGCTTTCTCTACGTTCCCAGGTTTAAAGCTTGGCACAAGGAACAGTCCATGGGAGTGTCCTCCTCATTCAGCTTCACCTCAGGTTCTCCCAGCTGCATAGGTTCTAACTCCCCGTCTTGCTCACAGTGCTCAGCTAACAGCCTCCCAGGGGATCTTGGAGTCTCTCTTGTTCCTGGCTCCAAACTCTCCTGCAGATGTGCTATATGCCAATTAGCACTCTCTTCTCCTGGAAGCTCAGCTCCTCTGCTCTGCTCAGCACTAGTCAAGCTTCCCTTGCTTGCATCTGTGCCTCTGCTCGTGGCAGCCTGGCTTCCTGCTTCTCCTCCATTTCTCTCATACTCTGGCCTTCGTTTATACTTCCAGGGCTCTAGCTCCAACCCCTCCCTACTCAGGTGACAGCAATCAGCCTGACTTCGGGCACCTGAGAGCTTGGAGAATTCCCTGCCATAGGGGTTCTGGGCCCTGTATCCTCTCCCCTTCATTCCACTAGGGGGAGCAGGAAATGGGGGCCAGGTGGAAGTTTTCTGATTTCTGGAGGTGTTTATGGCTTTCCTACCCTGACTTGGTGAAAGGGGGCCCTTTACTAGGGTGAATTCCCTGTCTCTTTGTCCTCCCCCAGACTCCGGATAGGCCTCCTTGCCACAATACACTATATCAACCGACTCACCTTTGTCTACCTGTTTATTCACACCTTCAAAAAAACATAACAGATTAGTAAGACAAGATCTTCCTTGTCTAAAGCCATGTTGGCTGTCTCACATTAAGCCATGACTATCTACATGTTCAGTAATTTTGTTCTTTATGATGGTTTCTACCATTTTTCCCAGTATTGACGTTAGGCTCACCGGTCTGTAGTTTTACGGATCACCCCTGGAACCCTTTTTAAAAATTGGCGTTACGTTGGCCATCCTCCAATCTTCAGGTATTACAGATGATTTTAATGATAGTTCACAGATTACTAATAGCAGGTCTACAATCTCATATTTCAGTTCTTCAACACCCTTGGATGTATACCATCTGGTCCAGGTGATTTGCTACTCTTCAGTTTATCAAATAGTTGTAATAAATTTTCACAGTGTATCAATATTTCTTTCAATTCTTCCGCAGTATCACCTTTAAATACCACTTCAGTCATAGATAACAGCCCTACATCTTCCTCAGTAAAGACCGAAGCAAAGAATTCACTCAGTCTCTCCGCTATAGCCTTGTCCCCTCTTACTGCCCTTTTTACCCCTCTAATGGTCCAACTGACTCTCTCACAGGTTTTTTTGCTAAGAATGTACTTGAAAAAGTCTTTATTATGCGTTTTTGCTTCCACAGCAAGTTTCATCTCTAATTTTCTCTTTGTCTGCCTTATCAATGCCATGCATTTAACTTGCCAGTGCTTGTGCTGTTTCCAGTTTTAGTCATTTGGCTCTTTTTTCCATTCCCTGAAAACACTTTTTTGGCAACAGCAGCCTCTCTGACCTCATCTTTAAACCATGCTGGCAGTTCTTTGGACTTCCTTCCACTTTTCTTAAAGCATGGAATACAGCTGGTCTGGGCTTCCAAGATAGTATTTTTAAGCAACACCCAAGCTTGATGTAAGTCTTTGACCTTTGCAACTGCTCCTTTTAGTTTTTTCTTAACTATTTTCCTCATTTTATCATAGTCTCCCTTTCGAAAGTTAAAAGGTAGTACTGTAGATTTCCTTACCATTCCTCCTCCATTAATTAAATCAAACACAATCATGCTATGATCACTATTTCCAAGTGGCCCCAACACCCTTATCTCTTGCACCAGATCTGGTGTTCCTCTAAGGACTAAGTCCAAAATGGCTTCCCCTCTGGTCGGTTCATGAACCAGCTGCTCCAAGAAGCAGTCATTTATTTCATCTAGAAACTTTATCTTCCTAGCATGTCTTGCCGTGATATTGACCCAATCAATACCGGGGTAATTGAAATCACCCATTATATTACTGTTCTGTAACTTTTGTTAGCTTCCCTGATTTCTTTGAGCATTGCATCATCCATTTGTTTATTCTGGCCAGGCGGTCGATAGTACAACCCCACTGCCTTCACCTTCCCCTTTTTACATGGAATTTCAATCCATAGAGATTCTATAGCGAATTTTGTTTCCTGCAAAACTTTAATCCTTTGTGACTCAATGCCCTCTCTGACAGAGCGCAACCCCTCCACCAATTTGATTAGCTCTATCATTACGATATAGTTTGTACCCAGGTATCACAGTGTCCCACTGGTTGTCCTCCTTCCACCATGTCTTTGAGATACCAATCATATCTAACTTCTCATTTAGTGCTATATATTCTAACTCTTTATTTTTTAGACTTCTAGCATTTGCATACAAGCATTTTAGAGACTATTTTATTTATATTAATCTGGTTATCAGTAGGCAGGGGCAATTTGGAATCTTTAAGCTCTATCTGCTCTGTACTCAAGGGCATTTGGGCTACCTTTGCTTTTATTGGAACCTCTCTGCCGATGTGCCCTAACTTCATTTTTTTGGTAGTATCCTTCAAGGATACATTGTTCCAAACCATGCGCTCTTGGGCGACTGTCGACTCTCCCCTATTATCTAGTTTAAAAGCTGTTCTATCTCCTTTTTAAATCTTAATAATAGAAATAAATGTGAGCAAATATTATCTTTGCTCCTTCAGCACAGGCAGTGATTTGTATATCCCCCCTAAATGTTTACTTTCTAGCTCTGCTAATCCAGTGAATGTTATTGCAGGCTGCTATTTTAATGTTGCCCCTCATCTGACCTCTTCAGTGACCATTTACCTTTAATTCTACATTATTCAACAAACACTCACCTTTAAGGGAGAGAGGATTCATGTGTTCTGATCGATGCTTGCTCAGCATGCAACAAAACCCACATCATCTCAGACAACAAGAAGGAGCACAACATTGATATAGTGTTCGTAACCATATCGTGGCTTACCAAACTAATTATGTGCTAGCAAACCAGCTCCTTATGCCTGCGTTGACTCTCCACAAAAGCTCAAGACATAGAAGAAGAGGCATTGGAGTCTTCATCTTTGTGGGCAAACACCTCAATACCAAGCTTGTTACATCCAGCACAACTAACACAACAAACATTCTGGTAGTGGAAAACAAGCAATTATCCATGTGTCTTGCATACAGGACTCCTAATGCAGACAGAGGACCTCTCAGCACTTCTTGACATAGCATGCACTCATACCACCAAAGACAAGCCCTTTATAATGCTGGGTGACTTGAACCTCAACTCAGCATCAGTTCATTCTTCGAGGCCATAGATGCTATGGAACTTTCACAAATCATTTTTGTACCCACACACAAGAGAGGTAATGCATTGGATCTATTGTTCGCATCTGACAAGATCCAATCTGTCACATCTGCTATCGCTTGCCAGGTAAGACCACCATGCAATTACCTTTAACCTACTTCTGCTCAACTATAACATCTCAAAACAATCTCAAACCCAAACACCACACAGATAGCGTAGTTACTTGCCTGTAACAGGTGTTCTCCAGGGACAACAGGAATCAGTCCTCACATATGGGTGATGTTGGCACTGACGGAGCCTGTGTAGAGCATTTCCCCAGCTTTCAAAGAAAGCCTTTGGAAATGCTACCACACATGCGTGGTCCCCTTCGCACCCAAGGGTGCCATCTTGCTCAGTTAAATGACCTAGCTTAGGCAAAAGACAAAAAGGTAAAGGAGGCAACTTCAAGGGAAGGAAGAAAGGTTGTGAGGACTGATTCCTGTTGTCCCTGGAGAACACCTGCTACAGGTGAGTAACTACGCTTTCTCCAGGAACAAGCAGGAAGTCAGTCCTCACATATGGGACTCCCTAGCTCCAGGCTGCCAGTGCCCAAACCACAACAACAGCAGCAGCAGTGACCCAAGGGAGGTCGTGTGTTGCAGAAGATGAGTCCCTACCAAGAGACTCTGCAGACCCAAGCATCCACATCACCAAAACTCCAATAGCCTGAACACTGAAGGGTTTATTTATTTATTTATTTATGTTATTTATTTAACTGTATTTATATTCCGCTTTTCACCGGGTCAAAGCGGTCAATTGGGGGATACATTTAACACAAGGGGATATGACACACATACGTTAATACTTACAGGGAACATGGGCAATGGAGGGTTAAGTGGCTTGCCCAAGACCACAAGGAGTGCCTATAGGACTAGAAATCCCAGTCCCTCCGGCCTGAGATTGCTGTCCCCAGGTGGGACTTGAACCCCCGGCCCTCCGGCCTGAAGTACCTTCTCCTAACCACTAGACCACTCCTCCCTCATCTTTGGAAGGCAGGAGTTGCCTGTACACCAAGAATGCTTCTGATCACTGCTTGGCCAAAAGCACTGTCCCTGCAGGACTCGCTCTCAAGGCAGTAGTGGGCTGCGAACGTATGGACTGAAGACCATGTGGCAGCCTTACAGATTTCTTGCACTGTCACTGCGTGTAGGTTGGCACTGATGTGGCCATAGCCCTCATGTGTTGAGCAGTGATCTGGCGATCCAGAGAGAGGCCAGCTCGCTCATAATTGAGGGCAATGTAGTCCTCCACCATCCAGATGGATAGCGTTCGCTTGGTCACAGGTAGCCCCAGTCTGCTTTGGTCATAGGAATTAAAAAGCTGAGGAGCTTTTCGATGGGCCTTGGTCCTCTGTAAATAAAAGGGCAGGACCCTCTTGCAATCCATGGTATACAAGACGACCTCCTCCCTGTTGGTGTGCGGCTGTGGGAAGAAGGTGGTGAGAACTACCTCCTGATTGAGGTGAAAAGCAGACACCACATTTGGGAGGAATTTGGGGGGTGTGTGAAGCACCACCCTGTTCGTATATAACCTGGTATAGGGCACGTCCACCACCAGGGCCTGCAGCTCGCATATTCTGCGAGCGGATGTCAACGCCACCAAGAAGGCAACCTTCCAGGGGAGGTGTCTCAGGTGGCAGGTGGCCAAAGGCTTGAGTGGCGGCCTAGTGAGCTGGGAGAGCACCACATTGAGGTCCCGTTCTGATGCCTGAGGGTGGAGAGGGGGCTTGGATAGCAGGAGGCCCTTTCTCTCAAAACTCCTCGAAAAACTGGTCTTCTCTCAACTCTCCTCCCATCTTGAACTTTCTCTCACTCTTCATCCCCGTCAATCAGGTTTCCGCCCTGGCCATAGTACTGAATCTGTTCTCCTCTCCCTCCTCAACGATCTTCACATTGCTCATGATCGCGGTCTCATCACCTTGGCTGTTTCTCTTGATCTATCTGCGGCTTTTGACCTAGTGGATCATCACACCCTTCTCTCCCGTCTTCAGGAAGCTGGTCTCTCAGGTATGGTTCTACGTTGGTTTCATTCCTTCCTATCCTGCCGCTCTTTCTCTGTCATCTCCGCATCTTCCTCTTCTGCCCCCACCCCTCTCCTGTGGTGTTCCCCAGGGGTCTGTTCTTGCCCCACTTCTCTTCAATATTTTCTTAGCCCCTCTTGCCCTTCTAGTCCAACAGTTCAGCATCTCTGCATACTATTATGCAGACGACATCATTCTCCTCCACCATACTGACCCGCTCTCTCCTGATATCACCCCTCTTAACCGCTGTCTCACTGCTGTGGTTTCCTGGTTCTCCTCTAATTTTCTTCATATCAATCCGGCAAAATCCTTTGCAATCTGGTTCACCTTTGGCAGCCCTTCCCCCACCTGTGCTCCTTCCCTATCCTCCCAGCCTATCCCCCTGGTCTCAACACTCCGCTACTTAGGCGTTATTCTCGACTCCAATCTTACCTTCAAAGACCATATCTCCGCGATTGTACAGCGCTCCTTTTTCTCTCTCCGTCAACTCAGGGCAGTCCGTCCCTTTCTCTCTGCTTCTGCCCTTACCACTCTCCTGCTCACCCTTGTGCTGTCTCGTCTCGATTATTGTAATGTCTCTTTTGCCGGCCTATCCCAGTCCCAATTGTCCCGTCTCCAACGTGTCCAGAACGCCGCTATCCGTCTGTTGACCCATGCATCACGTTTCGATCACGTCACTCCCCTTCTCTACCAGCATCACTGGTTACCTATCTCCTTCCGCACTCAGTATAAACTTCTAATCCTTACATTCAAAGTTATCCACACTGGCACCCCCCTTTACCTGGCAAATCAGATCCAATTTCGTACCTCTCCCCGTCTCCTCCGTTCTATACACGTAAATCGCATGGTACTCCCCTCCCCTGCACATGCTCGACTACAACAAACCCGCTCCTCTGCTTTCTATTTCCTGGCTCCGAGCCTCTGGAACTCGCTCCCCCCCTCCCTCCGTGCAGAAGACTCATACCCCTCATTCAAATCCCAGCTCAAAACCCACCTTTTTCATCTTGCGTTTGATCCTCTCCCCTAGCCTACCCTCCCACCTCCTTTTTCCTCCATGTCTCTCATGAAACCCTGCTCCCCCTCCCTCCCCTCCTTGATAGTATGTATGAAACTGCTCCTCCTTGTCTTAAACTTCCACTCTGTTCTCTGCTTTCCTTCTCTTTCTCTCCTCATCTTTTTCTCACAACTAATGGCGTTCTTCTTCCTCTTCTTTTTCTACAGCCAAAGCGCTTGTTTTAATTAACTTGCCTGATTTTATCTATTGTAAACCGCTCAGATGCCTACGGTATTGAGCGGTATAACAAGTTTTAATAAACATAAACATAAACATAAACATTGAGGAATCTGGAGACCAAAGGCTGGCCTGAGAGGGGCTTCCCCTCTATAGGGTGATGGTTAGCCTCTATGGCACTTAGATGCACCCTCACCAAGTTAGATTTCAAGCCTGAGTGTGAGAGGAGCAGCAGATACTGCAACATGAGCTTTACCTGACAGGAGAATGGGTTCTCATTCTTTTCTGCACACCAGACGGAGAACCTCCTCCACTTGAAGGTGTAAGCCCTTCTGGTGGATGGCTTCTGAGAGGCCAGGAGAATCTCCTTGACTTCACCTGGGATGTTGAAAGGGGCCAGTGCTACCCTTTCAGCAGCCACACTTTCAGCATTAGGGACCCCAAGGTTGGGGTGTAGCAGGGAGCCGCCCTCCTGGGATAGGAGGTCCAGGTCCCAACCCAGTGGTACTGGGGTTGCCACCAACAGGGAGAGCAGCAGGGAGAACCAGGGCTGCCTGGGCCACCTGGGCACAATCAGGATTACTGAGGCGTGCTCGCTCTGGATCTTGAAAAGGCACTTGGCTATCAGAAGTATCAGTGGGAATGCATAAAGCAGGCCCAGTGACTAGGAGATAAGGAAGGCGTCCATGCTACCCTCCTGCGGTGTGGCCAAGGAGAACAGAATTTTGGCAGCTGTGAATTGTCTGGGGAGGTAAACAGGTCCAGCCAGGGTCTTCCCCAAAGGCGGAAAAGCCTCCGGGTCACTTTTGGGTCCAGGCGCCACTCGTGAGGCCGAAGGACCCGGCTGAGGTTGTCCACCAGGCAGTTGTCCTGGTCCGATAAGTACATCGCCCTCAGAAGGATATGACTGCGCACTGCAAAGGAGTGGAGGGCCACTTCCTTTTGACAGAGGGAGTAGGAGCCCATACCCCCCTACTTGTTCACATAGAACATGACAACCTGATTGTCTGTCTGTATGAGGACCAGGAGGTCGCATCAGGAGGTGGTGGAAGGCCTGAAGGGCCAGGAAAATGGCCCTGAGCTTGAGGAGTTTGATTTACAGAAGGGATTTCTCTGGGGACCAGGTGCCCTGGGTGCACTGGCCCTTGCAATGTGCTCCCTAGCCTACAAGGGCGTCTGTCATCAGGACCCTCTGAGGGGCTTCAAACATTTCTGAAAGCGGCTTCAAACATTTCTGAAAGCAGCTCCTGTATAATTCCTGCCACACTGTAATGGGAAGCTTATTCCACCACACCGGCACAGCCACCTTAAAATCACCCAGGTTCATAAGACTCTTCATACTGGTTCACCACACTGTCTTTCTAGCCTCATAATACCACACACTCCCCATCGCTCCCTCTGTGATGTTAACATAGTAACATAGTATATGATGGCAGATAACCACCAATATGGTCCTCTGAGGGGTCGGTGCCTCGAAGGGCATCCCTGCCCTGAGGTGATGTAGGGACTGCTACCAGATGAGGAAGGCCACCAGCTGGTGGGTGATCTTCAATCTGTTCCTCAGCCTGCCCATTGCCTGCATCCACTGGGAACAGAGGCACCACTGGGCGGCCTGCATATGCAGGCAGGCCAGAGGCATAACATGAACTGTCAAGGCCATATGGCCTAGCAAGCAGAGGAATAGGCGAGCTGGCACTGAACTGGAACTCTGTACATCCCTTGCCAGCTGCATCAGGTGGTGGACTCTCTCCACAGGGAGGAAGGCCCTGACCTGCAGAGTGTCCAGCTGGGCCCCTATGAATTACAAGTCTTGGGCTGGGGAGAGGCTGGACTTGGGGTAGTTGATGATGAACCCCAACTGCTGCAGGGTGTGGATAGTGAGCCTTGTGGCCCGCCTGGCCTCAAGAGGTGTGCTGCCTCTGATGAGCCAGTCGTCCAGGTAAGGGAAGAAGTGGACCTCTTGGAGGCACACATGGGCAGTTACGACCACCAGGCATTTTGTAAAGGACAGGAGGCAAGGCCTTGGAGAGGAGGCAAAGCCGAACGGCAGCACCCTGTACTGGTAGTGCTGCCCCCCCTCCACAAATCTCAGGTGATGCCTGTGGAAGGGGTGGATCAGGATGTGAGTGTAAGCATCCTTGAGAACCAAGGATCAGAACCAGTCTCCCTGGCGGAGGTAGGGCAGCAATGTCCCAAGGGAGAGCATCTTGAACGTTTCTCTCACCAGGAACCTGTTCAAGTTGCACAGGTCCAGGATGGGCTGGAGTCCCCCTGTTCTTTTTGGGACAAAGAAATACCTTGAGTAGAACCCCTTTCCCCAGAAGTGATGGGGTACCGGTTCCATCGCCCTGTCCCTGAGCAAGCCTGTGAGTTCTATGGCGAGCAAGACCTGGTGAAGGAGAGGCTGTGGTGGCTCTCCTAGGAAGAAGTCTGGAGGGTTCTGCTGCAGATGGAGGAAATACATCTCTTGCACCACCTGCATAACCCACTGGCCAGTCGACCCCCTGTGGGCTGAGGTAGGCCTCCCAGGGGAGGGGAGAGGAGGCCCAGTCCAGGGAGTCTATAGCTTCCCCCCAGTTAGGTGGGAGCTGGTGGATGAGGCTTGGGAGCCTTGGGCTTCCTAGGCTCATGTCCCTGGCCTTTTGGCTGTGAGGCCTGGCGAGGCTGCCCCAAGTAAGGCTAGTAGTGACCAGTCTGGGAGTAGTCCTTTTTCCTCTGATTTTTTTCTTGGGAGAGCAGAGATCTTTTCTGGACAGCCTCTGTTATCCACTGCTCCAGGTCCGAGGTCTGTAGCCATGCCTGGCACCGGGCACCCATGCTGGCTGCTGCAACTCTGGCCGCAGACTCGAACCCGTCGTAGGTGGCCCGGGAGAGGAATTTGGAACAGTCCCGGATGCCTGCTGCTAGAGACTGGAACCTTTGCAGAGGTTTCCCGGCAAGGCCCACTGAGAACCCCAAGAGTTCCTGTATCAGGCAGTTAAAGTACATTCCAATGTACAATTTGTATGCCTGTATTCAGCACCCGAGCATGGCACCCTGGTAGCACTTGCACCCCATGGCGTCGAGGGCCCAGTCTTCCCTGCCAGGGGGGAACTGAAGAGTATGTCTTTTTACTCTTCAATTTTGCATGGAGGACTCAACCACCATTGAGTTGTGGAGGAGTTGTGTCTTATGTTGCATATGAAAGAAGTGCAAGACACCACAAGCAAGTGAAGGGTGGCAACGATGCATATTGGAAAGAGAAGGAGGAAACATAGAGGGGGGGAAATAAAAAAGCTCGGACCATAGAGACTGGGAAAGAAAGGCAGATGTGAAAACAGACAAGACATTAAGCTTTAGATTGAGTTTTAAATATGAAAGTGTGGACTAGTCAGGAGGGGAGGTCAAATGCAACAGAAAATAAATGAGTCTTAAGTTGTGATTTGAATTTTGAATATGAGGACTCTAAGCGGAGGGAATGGGGAGGTTATTCCAGAGGAAAGGGCCAAGGAAAAAAATGTGGAATGTCAAGTTGATTCTAAATGTGCTTGGGAAGGGGATAGAAAGATGAGTCAATTCAAAGATATAAAAAGACTGGAAACGGTTTAGAGGAAGGCAACCAAAATGATTTGGCCCCTGCATCAGAAGAAGTACATAAGAACATAAGATATGCCATACTGGGTCAGACCAAGGTCCATCAAGCCCAGTATCCTATTTCCAACAGTGGCCAATCTAGGTCATACGTACCTAGCAGTTTCCCCAAGTATGAGAAGAAGACCTAAATATTTACAGTCTGGGGGAGAGGAGGGACAGGGGAGATATGATTCAGACCTTTAAATACTTAAAGAGTATTAATGAACAAACAAACCTCTTCCAAAGATGGGGAAGCTGTAAAACTAGAGGGCATAATATGAACCCTCAAGGGGGTAAACTGAAAGGCAATGTCAGGAAATACTTTTTCACTGAAAGAGTGGTGGTGGATGCTTGGAATGTCCTCCTGATGGAAGTGGTGGGGGCACATACAGTGACAGAATTCAAAACGGCTTGGGACAGACACAGTGGATCCCTTTACAGCAACAGGATAAAATCAAAATAACCATAAATATCTCTTATATCTCAACAAATAGGGGTGACCTTCATGGAGTGGTGGGTACACCCCTAAACAAAGGCATGGGAAGGGGTGACGTGCATGGAGCAGCAGGTGCACCTGCTCTTGCCGCCTTGCTGGACAGACTAGATGGACCATATTGGTGGTTATCTGCCATCATATACTATGTTACTATGTTAACATCACAGAGGGAGCGATGGGGAGTGTGTGGTATTATGAGGCTAGAAAGACAGTGTGGTGAACCAGTATGAAGAGTCTTATGAACAAATCAAGCACCCAACACATCCCTCACACAACTAAGTTTTATCCTCACTGCATGTACAACACACACACTTTACCTGATTGCTTGCTGTGATACCACCTTGATTATTAAGATAAGGTGGTTTAGAAATACTGTTAAATAAATAAATAAATAAAATAAATAAAAGGTGGCTGTGCCGGTGTGGTGGAATAAGCTTCCCATTACAGTGTGGCAGGAATTAGACAGGAGCTGCTTTCAGAAATGTTTGAAGCCTTTTTGTTCCCCAGTTAGGTTGTAGCAGAGCGAGGGGGTGATTGGATAGGTGGGGCCACAGTCTGTTTTGTTATTTTTGTATTTAAACTGTATTATGTTTTATTTAGCATGTTCTTATTGTAAACCATTTAGAATGTTGTACATGGTAGTTGTATATAAATGTTTTTATATAAATAAAATGTATATTCAGAGCTGCTACACATAGAGGGGCATATTTACTACAATAAGAGAGTGTACTCTACAAAACTGAGTGCAGGGACAGCGTCAGACATATGCTAACATATGGAGGCATAGCCAGCATGTCCCCATGTAATTAGCGCGGGTTCTGTGCCACTCCCATGTTAAGCAGTTTGCTGCAATTATCACGAGGGCATTTAATACCATACTGAGCATGCTTCCATTTTTTAGGGATCTTTGAGCGCCACCCCTGCACTCATTTTCCGGGGCAGAACATGCAGTCGACACCCACATTTTAGTAAACAAGACCCATGATGTATGTTGACCATCTTATCAGGGAGGAGTAGCCTAGTGGTTGGGGCAAGGTACCTCAGGCCAGAAGGTCAGGGGTTCAAATCCCACTAGAGGACAGCAACCTTGGGCCGGAAGGACTGGGGTTTCTAGTCCCACAGATGCTCCTTGTGGTCTTGGGCAAGACACTTAACCCTCCATTGCCCATGTTCCCTGTAAGTATTAGTGTATGTGTCTCATATCCCCACATGTTAAATGTATCCCCCAATTGTGTTGTGACCGCTTTGATTGAAGGATAAAGCGGGATACAAAACTGTCTAAATAAATAAATAAAATAAATCTTTGAGGTCTATCTTAATTGCATGCATTGACCAATGGCTACCCTCAACCATCAATAGGAAGTTGCCTGATATTTTGACCAAAGAGGTATAATTTATGTTCTCAAGACTCCTTGCGTGGACATAAAGTGAATCTAATTTATTTATTTTATTTAGACAGATTTGTATACCACCTTATCCTACAATCAAAGTGGTCACATCAAAATTGGAGGGTTACATTTAACATGAGGGTATTTAACAACATTTAACATGAGGGTATTTAACAACATTTAGATAGCACAATTGGAGGGTTACATTTAACATGAGGGTATTTAACAACATTTAACATGAGGGTATTTAACAACATTTAGATAGCACAATTGGAGGGTTACATTTAACATGAGTGTACTTAACATTTAACATGAGGGTATTTAACAACATTTAGATAGCACAATTGGAGGGTTACATTTAACATGAGGGTACTAAACAACATTATACAATTAACTCGTATGTCTATTTGGGATGAGTGGGTATCGAGTTGGCGAAGGTAGTTGCATTACCGTTATTAACTTCAAAATCTGCTTTGAAGATTGCATTTCCATAGGATTTATGAGATATATTTATAAACCATTTTATTCAGAAATTCTGGCTCTCATGCCAGTAGTATCATGACCAGAATGAGGCAGATAATGCTCTGCAACTTCCTTCCTTGTGATATTCTCCAAAGGAATTGTCAAATGTTGGCAACCATATTAATTAGTTAGTGGCTTGGCAGGCATTATGGAGCCTACAGCAAAATTGTCCAGATGTCATCAGGTTTTTTCTTCCTCTACATTTATCCAACACACTTCATTTAGGCAACACTCCCCCGAATATAATTAAATAGTTTGCACTGCAAAGTATTTATCCAAATGTCTGCCTCCTGAAACTTTTCTTCTCTCCTTTACTGCAGTATATATTGCTGATGTGTTGATGAAAGGAAGGCTAGAATTGATTGTCTAGATAGATTTTGGCTGAAGGATTAACTACATAGATTGGATTGTTATTGAGGTGTCTCCCTGAATGACAGCTGGAATGTAAAAAGAGCGATGGAAACTGATTTTAATAGATTTTAATACTTCTCTGGCTTAACCTCCTTCATAAAAAGATGGAGGCACCAAGGGATCTACCCAAGTAAAGCTCGCTTCAATATTCATGCACAGCTTCAAGAAAAACCTTTCTACTCTATGGTTTTATTTATTTATTTTGCTCTTACATACTTATTATTTTATTTATTTATTACATTCTCTTATATACCGCGCTATTCTGCATCAGTGCGGTTTACATTGAACAAACTGAAATTACATTGAACAGGGCATGATAACTTGGAGATAACTATTTTACAGGGGACATGGGCTATGGAGGGTTAAGTGGCTTGCCCAAGACCACAAGGAGCACCTGTGGGACTAGAAACCCCAGTCCTTCCGGCCCAAGGTTGCTGTCCTCTAGTGGGATTTGAACCCCCGACCTTCCGGCCTGAAGTACCTTGCCCCAACCACTAGGCCACAACTCAACATTACATAAAACAATTTGCATGGAACAGTGAACAGTTTTACATGGAACAGATATACGAGATTATTTATAACACAGAACAGTGTAACTATATACATTTAGAGAGTTGCTTTCATCTGAGGGTTTATTGAGGGGGGGAAGGGAAAGGGAGGAATAAGGAGATAAAAGACGGGTCATGTGATGCCATCAAAATGTTCCTTAAATAGATGAGTCTTAAGCAGAATGTAGCAAGGTCATGGATATCTTTATATGGTGTGGTAAAGCATTCCAAAGATGAGGGACATGCAGGGAGAATGCCCTACCCTAGCGTACGGCACCTGGTTGCATTTGGTTAATGCTGGAGGGAGGATTAGAAGGTTTGATGTGTTGCTTCTCCTTTGGCAATTTTCTTGAGTGTTTATTATAATTGACTCCATGTGTATAGGGAATAATTGATGGATTACTTTGAAGGTTGTCATGAATGTTTTGTAGTTAATTCGGCTCAGGAGAGGTAGCCGGGACAACTCCTTTAGAATTGGTGTGTTGTGGTTTGTTTGAGGTGAGTGTGTCAGAATTCGCGCAGCAGTGTGCTGAGCAAGATGTAGAGGGTGTAGGGAGCTTTTCAAAAGGCCTTGGAGGATGGCATTACAGAAATCGAAGTGTGGTAGAATCATTGCTTGGAAGACTGTCCAAAAATCATGTGGTTCGAGTAGGGGTCTTAAATGGTGGAGAGATCTCAGCTTATTGTATATGCATTGGGTGATTTTGTTTGTATGTTGTTGGAATGTGAGATGTTGGTCAATGGCGATGCCGAGGTATCTCACTTCGGACGACATCTAGGTTAGCATTGTCAATCTTTAGAGACTTTGGGGGGAGAAATGAGTGATTTTTGGTGAGAAATAGGACCTCTGTCCTCTTGAAGTTGATGCTTATTTTATGTTCTGATAGCCATTGATCTATGGGATTGAAGCAGTTTGTAACAGACAAGTAGTTGTCACACATGGTGATAAATACAGCATTAATCATAATATCGTTTGCATTTAGGTGGTAGTAGACATTGCATGACTTTATGATGTCACAGACCTGGTTATATATATATGTTAAATAATAACACAGAAAGGGCAGAGCCCTGAGGGACTCCTTGTGTCTGAAAAAATGGATTGGATGTTTTTTGGGCATTTCGCACATACTGGCTGTGATTTGTATGGAATAGGTGAAGCCATTTGAGGCCAGTGTCATGAATTCCTAAATGATTACAGACTTCGGTATCTAGCACAGTATTTTTTACTGAATAAGAAGACACCAAGCGCAGTAGAGTCTTTCTTGGTTAAGTTTGCCTGGAAATATCTTATGCATGGCTCCCTATCTGTTTCCGCATCCAGTTCAAATTTCTCCTGCTGACCTATAAATGCATTCACTCTGCGACTCCTCACTACCTTTCTTCTCTTATTTCTCCTTACAACCCCCCTCGGGAACTCCGCTCTTCTAGCAAACTGCTTTTACCTGTGCCCTTCTCTTCTACTGCTAAGTCCAGACTTCGCTCCTTTCACCTTGCTGTGCCTTACGCCTGGAACAAACTACCTGTGTCTGTATGCCAGGCACCTTCTCTAACGCTCTTCAAATCCAGGCTGAAAACTCACATCTTCGCTGCTGCTTTTGGATCTTGACCCTCCTGATCTCCTTTTTCTTTCCCCTTGCTTTATCCCTCCCCTTGCTTTATCCTTGCCTATACCTTCTGTGTTTGTCTTGACTAGACTGTAAGCTCTGATGAGTAGGGACTGTCTCTTACATGTCTGTGCAGCGCTGCGTACAACTTGTAGTGCTATATAAATGCTCAGTATTAGTAGTAGTAGTAGTAGAGTAGCATTGCATTAATACAAGTTAACTAAGCTGCCCCCCGGAGACACCCCAAGGAGCAGGACCTACTAAAAATACCCAACATTTCACACAGCAGTAGACCGATTCTCTATTTATCTGTTCAGCAAGTGTTTCATGCTGGAGGACTCTTGTGAATCTGGCACTGAAGTGACAACCTGCCCTCTTACTTTAAGAAGCATGGACTTCTCATGGGTATACCAGAGCGTATATCCATCAACAACTTAGCTTCCAGACCTTTTATCTGTAACAAATGTAATATACATACCAAGGTTTCTGATAGCAGTGAGCTGGATACATTTACAGAAGACTAAAGACAACAATGACCTTGGAAGTGATAACCTATATTAAAGCAGAAACTGTAGACATTGTTAAAATTTTCAGTGTGCTTTAGAAGAGATTTTTTTTTCTTACTAACCTCAGACTTTCCATGGGTTATTTATTCCATTAATCGTAAATCTTCAATATTGTTTAATTTGTCTTTCATTTGCAATATGCAGGCTATTCACTATTGTTTCATTTCTAGGGGGGTTGTCATTTATTGCATCTATTTTTATATTTCATTTGTTTGGGGGGGGGGTCAGTACATGCTGTTCACAAATAGTGCATACTAAAAGATGGCAGCCAGTCCTTTTATCTGCCTAATAATCTTGAGCAATAAACTTTAAACAAAGCCCCCCCACACCCCCAGGGTGGCCCACTCTCCCCAGACTTTTTGCATCGTACTCCTTAGTTGTGTATCCAAAAGGTACAACTGGTGCACATTCAACTCCCAAAATTAGAGCTGAGGCTGTACTACCTTTTGGAGGTGTGTCCCATGTCCCCCTGCCATTAGCACACTGGAGCTGTGTTTCACAGCGTTTAACAGCACATGAAGAGGTGGTAAGTGCACCCACAAACTACACCATTCATGGTTAGCATGTGCCAATGATGCCCACACTAACTACGATGTGCCGTCATCACTTGTGTTTCATCCTTAATCTGCTCAGTCCCTGCCCATCATGTGGAGGTAACTGGTTAGCACTGGATTCTTACTCGGGTGCCCGGACTAATGCTAGGGTGTGCTTAGTATGTGGCAAACCCCACACTAATGGGGTTTGGAATAAGTTAGAGAGTGTTCTTCTATCTTTGCTATATAGGTAGCATCAAGCTGGTCTGTACCACATGAAGACCAATCAGTTCACATTTGCTATCATAAAATCTATAGTTCTATTCTGGAGTTTTCTTTAGGGCAAATATAATTTCCTGACTTCCTCCCTCACGATTTAGGGAAATTTACTGACTATTGGCTGAAAATGTGCCAATACTCATATTGTTTACTGTTTAAAAATCGCTGACAACCAAGTTTGGGACCCTACTGCACATGCTGATGCAGAAAATAAATTAGACCTATTCATTTAACCATTGAGTCGATTCCAGAGTGCCACAGGAAAATATCCAAAGGAGCTGTCTTGTACATTAATTCTTTAAACATGCTAAAACGGGAAAGCGGCCCCTATCTAAATCTATAAATACATGTGTTAAGTTAAGCAGTTTCTCGCCAGACATGCAAAAATTAAGCAGTCTCCAGAGGAAAATGTGATCTTTTTTCCATGTTCTGGTTGTCATTTGTGACAGGAAAGATACTTCTAATTAAATTTTTGTTAATTTATTTTGTCTGATTTCATGACTGCCTGCCACACAAATCCCTCGGTAAGTAAGATTTCCCTTGCTATAAACTTTCAGCTCTTTCTGAAACTCTATTAGATAAGTGTAGGAAAAACAGGCCTGGTGTACTCAAATAAACAGTTGAAGCACTTTAAACTCAATTTATTCTGAACAGCTCAGCTTCATATATCTGCCCTGCAGAGGGGTTCTCTTTCTAACTTATAAATCACCACAATTCCTTTCAGTCGCTTTCTTAAAGCAAATATTTTAGATAGAATTCAGAGATGAAATTAAGGGCAGCATTTAAAGATAAAATAGAGCTCAAGACTGCAGATAAACAATTGCTTTCGGTTTTGCTCTGTTTATTTGCTCTTGCAAAGATCCTCTTCTTTATCTTTATTTGAGGAGTCCTTATTCTTAGATATTCACACTTTTTACACCCCACTCCATTAGTGTCATCAAGTGACTCAAGGTCCTGTTTGAGTTCTTTAGCGTCTGTTCAACCATGTTTTCAGACATTCACATTTTAAAAACATAGGGGGAGGGGGCATTTTCAGTAGCCACAACTAGACTATTTAATGTGCCTAGCCGCCACTGCTTTAATAAAACCTACAGTAGATATATCCAGTGGCAGAGTAAATTTTGTTTCTGCCCTGAATATTCAGGCTTGATAGACAGAAGTACCACTATCCCATTAGCAGTAATATACACCTGCTGGCTGAATAGCATTAACTGGTTAAAGTTAGGATAGCCCAGTTAATGGCTGAACATCACTGCTAACCACATCGCCACCATCAGCACCCCCAATCCACCCAAAGACCGCCCCAGTTTTAACCAAGTGCTTTTTTATGCTCTGTGAGGATAATCAATGGCACTAGTCAGTTAGGGTCCGATTCTGTCCTGCATGTAGATCCCCTCTGTGCATCCCGGTCTGAACCAGACGCCCAGAGGGGATCACAATTCTGATCCCACGGAGCACGTCTAGCCCCGCGATATCAGAATCGCGAACAGTCCTGCACATGCAGGCCGGGAATGCGATTCAGTCCAGCCTGCACGTGAAGGACTGCCCCCGGCTAACTCAGTCAAGGATCCTCAACAGAGCCATGGCGCCATGTTGCCATGGCACCGCGGCTTCATTGAAGAGCCGCGATGCTGGCCGCCAAATAAAAGTGTTTATTCCCTGCAGCCCGACCCCCAATCTGGCCTCATAAGGCCAGGGTTGGGCTGTGGGGAATAAATCCTGGCCCCCTGCTGTCCCATCCACACCCTGGGCTGTTCGAAAAATCATGTCCAGGGAAGTTGTTGCACATCCCCGGACATTTCGCTGGCCCTGGATGTACAAGGACCAACATTAGAATCGTCCCTGTACATCCAGGGTCAGTGACCGCCCACTGCCTGCCCAGATTCCACCCCCGGGCCGCTCATTTCCTGCCCCCGCTAACTTCCCCGCACAACTGGCAGCGAAGTTAGTAGGAAGCAAAAGCCAGCACGAATAGCGGGGATGGATGTCCTGTCGGGCCGTCCATCCCTGCTATTCATAGCACAGAATAACCCCATTAGTGTTGCTGAATATTGGATTGAGCACATTTTAGCTGATTAGCAGGTCTGCTCTACGTATGTACACGTGTCTACATGAGTACATGACAGCTCCGTCACTGGTCCTCTGAAACTATGCCTCTGGGAATGCCTATATGCAGAGCGTGTACAGTGAGTGCACTTATATGCAGGGAAATTGTATAAAAGATCATCCCTTGTTAAAAAAAAATACTCTTTTTAAGTATGGAAAAACCCTTTATAAGATGACTGCCCAAAGTTGCTTCTTTTCAAAGGCTGTGAATGCTATCTCAGTAGTAGTAAGGTCTACCATCTAAGGAGCTTTCTACATGTTCAAGACTTTTTCTCAGTTTATCTGTGGACTTTGGTAGCAATTTGGATGCATCAAGGGACATATTTACTACACAATATCTCTATGGTTGTTGCTACGTGAACCCGCCTTACCAAAGCACAGGTTTGGGTGGCCTATGGTGTTCACAGCCAGGAACCTACTGGTCATGCCCCCACAGCTACATCAGAAGTTTTGGGTGTTGGTAAGGCAAATTAGGTACAAAACCTTAGCCAATCTTAGTAAAAGGCTCCAAAAGTTAGAGATTGCAGTGTTCTGTCTCTCTCAAAATATATACACATGTGTGTGTGTGTGTTTATATATAAAGAGATGTTACAAATTTTGTTATAACTATTGACTCTTATCCAAAAAAACAGAAATATGAGTGACCTCACAACATTGGATATTATGATGCAAGGGACCTATTTACTAAAGCATGGTAAAGTTGTACCTGCAAAAAACAGCAAAATCTAACCACCGCGATAATGTTTTTAGGTAAAAGAAAGCATGTCCAGCACGTGAAAAGAAACATCTGCCCGGTTAACACACTTTACCATAGGATAACACAGTGACTGCTACCATGGAAGCAATTAACTACACCCCCGCAGCTGTGGTCTCTTTACCGTATGTGTGGTCTCTTGTAAAATTGTCTCAGAAAAGGGGCTCCAGCACATTGCTCCCTCTATATAAGACCACACGGGATCATGCTGGTATAAAACTAACCTAGTGGCTTCAACCCCTTTGTTCTCCATCCTGATATTTCTTTATCCTACGGGTCACATCTTGCCGTGGAATGGAAGATGTTCAGTACTATACATGAAATACTGCTCCCCACTTTCCATGGCCCTGTCTGCTGAAACAATGTCTCAATAATTGTCTTGGGCACTTCAAGAAACCCATGTTGAACCTGCACCAGTGGACAAATCACCAAGTTTACATGATTGCCTCTAGCAACCCAGCTTGCAGTCCAACTTAACCCTGCTATTGCTGAAGCAATTAATGCATGACTGTGGCTAAGGAGAGCTCTGTGATATTACCCATGGCATGAAGAGCCTTTGTTTGAGTCTTATGCTCCTGGATTTACTGTATATTACTTGAGGTGAAGTGTGGGAGGCATCATGGGTAAATTCCTTTAAGACAATGTGTTAAACTGCCAGTGCTTTAGTAAGGGGAGAGTCACGTACAACAGGTTCTCCTTGCCAAGGTGAACTCAAAGATTTCCTTTAAACCCTGGATCCTTGGAAACAAAACTTACAAAATGTAATTAAATGCAACATGGTACTGAAGGAAGAGGCACGATTCCTGGAATTAGCATTTTGCCAAATGGATTCACACTTTAGCAAAGGGGCATTTCTGGGTTAACCTGTTGCATGTTCAGACAGAGTTATCTATTGTTCTTTCTCCTTTTGAGTGTGTGTTGCCTCGAAATTCACTTCTTAACATTTCTGGAAGCATATTTCATTATAGAAAATTATGTCTTCACTGTATTACTATTTCCCTTCAGCAAATTATCTTTACAGTGCCTTCTTACAACTCTTCCAGGCCGAATCAACTTCATAATGCTAGAGCACACACAGACACACAAAACAGAAAGGGATCAATATTCACATCCTCTGGTCAGCATTTTTTAACCCTAGCCACGGAATTTAATCACTCTGTATATTCAGCATTCCTCTCCATAGAAGCCTTTGTGCTGTTCTAACTTCACTGTGGCTACAGTGAACTGAATAGCTGAGGCATGGTCTACGGAAGGTGTGGGCAGAGTTCACACATGCTTGCATAGATTATAAAATACCTTGATCAACATGCAGACCTTTACATAGAAACATGATGGCAGGAAGAGACTTTATGGTCTATCTCATGGAGGGCCAAACATTCAGGCTTTCAGGCTGTTCCTAATAAATATGCATGAGATGTATTTGCATGCACTGCCCCCATTGTATTCAAATGTATCTCATGTATATTCATTAGGGACAGCCTGAAAACCTGAATGGTGTTTGGCCCTCCAGGACTGGAGTTGGGAACCACTGGTCTATCTAGTCTGCCCTTCCATATCAAGTACTATAGTCCCTTTTTTCCCTTTAGAGATCTTCTGTTTCTCCCAGGCTTTCTTGAATTCAGATACTGTCCTCGTCTCAACCTCCACTGGAAGACTATTCCACAGATCTACCACCCTTTCATAAAGAAATATTTTTGCTTATTACTCCTGAGTCTATCCCCTTTCATCCTTATCCTATGTCCCCTTGTTGCAGAGCTTTCTTTCAAATGAAAGAGGCTCTCCTTCAGGGCATTTATACCACTGAGGTATTTAAACGTCTTTATCATATCTCCTCTCTCACACCTTTCCTCTAAAATGTATACATATTGATATCTTTAAGTCTGTCCCCATATGGCTTATAACAAACCACTGACCATTTTGGTAGCTACCCTCTGCACCGACTCCATTCTGTTTATATCCTTTTGAAGATGTGATCTCCAGAACTACATACAATACTCCAAATAAGGTCTCATCAAAGACCTACACACTATCACCTCCTTTTTTCTGCTGACCATTCCTCTCCCTATATACCCATGCATCCTTCTGGCTTTCGCCATCACCATTTCTGCCTGTTTAGCCACTTTAAGATCATCGAAAAATATCAAACCCAGGTCCCGCACTTCTTTCATAGGCAAGAGTACTTCACCCCCTATATTGTTCTGCTCCCTTGGATTTTTGCAGCCCAAATGTATGACCCTGCATTTTTTTAGCATTAAATCTCAGCTACCAAATTCTCGGCCATTCTTCAAGTTCAGCTAGATCCCTCCTCATGTTATCTACTCCTTCCTGGGTGTCTAATCTATTGCAGATTTTGGTATCATCTGCAAAGCGACAAACCTTACTCGACAGCCCTTCCACAACATCACTAACAAAAATGTTAAAAAGAATCGGACCAAGGACAGATCCCTGTGGAACACCACTGATAACATCTTTCTCCTCAGAGTGAGCTCCATTTACCTTTACCCTTTGTTGCCTCCCACTCAACCAATTTCTAACCCATTCAGTCACTTTAGGGTACATCCCTAGGGTGTTCAATTTATTTACAAGTCACCTGTGTGGAACAGTGTCCAAGGCTTTACTAAAATCTAAGTATAGCACACCTAGGCCTCTCCCTCAGTCCAACTCTCTGATCAATCAATCAGATTTGCCTGACAAAACCTGCCTCTAGTAAATCCATGCTACCTCAGATCCTGCACTCCATTGGATTCCAGAAACTTCGCTATCCTCTTTTTAGCAGTGCTTCCATTAATTTACTCACCACAGAGATCAGACTAACCGGCCTGTAGTACTCAACCACATCCTTACTTCTGTTTTGGGGTAAAGGGAACCCATGTGCCTTTCTCCTGTCATCTGGGACCACCCCTAACTTTATAGAAGCATTGAAAAAGTCAGACACTGGAGTTGCTAGAACATCCCCAAGTTCCTTCAACACTCTCAGATGTATCCCATCTGGCCCCATCATTTTGTCCATTTTTAGTTTAGCTAGTTCCTCACAAACACAGTCTTCTGAAAACTGTTCAAGATCCTCTTCACTTCTGTTCCTATTTGTGAGTGTTTTCTTAGGTCCTGATCCAGGCCCTTCATCTGTGAATGCAGAACAAAAATGTTTGTTAAGCAATTCCCTTTTATTCTCATCAGCTTTAACATATTCCTCCCCTTCACCCTTCAGTCTGAAAATAACACTTTTGTACTGCCTCATCTCACTAACATATCTGAAAAATGTCTTGCCCCCCCATTTTATTGCATTGGCTATTTCTTCTTTTTGTATCTTTGCTGTTGTGACTACTTTCCTATCTCCTCTAAATTTTTCCAAATATTGATGCCTGTCTTCCTCTTTCTGTGATCTCTTGTATTTTGTGGTCACCCTCTTTTTCATCACCTTTTCAACTACTTTTTTTGAGAACCATAGTGACCTTCTTTTCTTTTACATTTATTTACAATTCTAACAAAAAGATTTGTTGCCCTTAAAATATTTTTATCTATATATATATTTTTTATATTTTTTTTATTTTCTATTTACGGTTTTATCCCTTTACATTGTGATTTTTATGTCATTTATCACAATTTTTAATTACTGTAACTGTATATTAATGTATGGTTTATTTTTAAGATGTGTGCCCCCTGAGGAAGGCATCCTGCCGAAACGCGTTGGAGTAATTTGAATAAATTAGCACCAGTGACCTCATACACCCTCATCTCTTGTGTTTGCCTGTTCTTCAGTGCGAGGGCCCTGTGCGCTCCTTGTGTTTCCTTCTGTTACAAGTTGCCAGAATAGTTCTCCCTGTAGAGAATCTAGGATCTCTTTACTTCTAGATGACACCGCAGCAGGGATGTGACAATCAGCATCAGGCATATTGAAATCACCTATAAGTAGCACGTCTCCTTTCATGGCAGTAGTGTGTATGTCTTCTATTAAATCTCTTCTTCTCCCTGTGAAGGAGAGCTGTATATCACACCAATGCAAATGGATTTCCTATTCCATCTTTCTAGTTTAATCCTTTTTAAGCCCTGTAATTCTATAGCTTTAATATTACTTTTAACATATAGTACCACTCCTCACCTTCCTCTTACCCTATCCTTCCTAAATAAATTATAACCCGGCATAATTATATCTCAGTTGTGATTGTCCATGAACCATGTTTCTGTAACTGCCACTAAATCCAAGTCAGCCTCTTTCATTACAGCATCAACATTTGGGATCTTATTTCCCATACTACGGGCCTTTATACACACTGCTTTTCAGATGTTGCTCCTTTTACCCATTTTTGCAGAGGTATTTAATGTTTTATTTACCTGAGGGTTTTTACTTACCTGGAGCTTTCTTTACCCATCCCCAACAAATCTAATTTAGAGCCCTGTTTCGTAGGTTAGCCAGTCTGCCGTAGAAAACACTTTGACCCTTCTTTGATAGATGGACACCCCTTTAGAGATCTTCCGTGTTTGTCCCAGGCAGCCCTTGGAGAATCATCCCATGGTCCAGGAAATCAAAACACTCTCAATGATATTATCCATGCAATCATGCATTCATCTCCAGGCTGCACGCTTCTCTGACTCAGCCTTTATCCTCAACAGGGAGGGTTGATGAGAACACAATCTGCACACCTATCTGCTTCACCCTCTGTCCCAGAGCCATGAAGTCACTCTTGATATGCTTAGAGGGATACCTAGCAGTATTTGTGCCAACATGGATGAGCAACATTGGATAATAGTCAGGCTTGTTGAGTATCGACAAACTCTCTATAACATCTTGGATTTGGACATCTAGCAGACCCCAACCTCCCTGGACATCAAGTCCAGTCAGCAGATGGACGCCTCAGTACCCCCACAGAACAGTCATCACTACCTTTTGCTTCCTTGTGGTCACATATTCTGCAACACTGGGGTGCTTGAGCTCTGGTTCTTCCCTTTCCTGGGATGCTTTCACCTCCTCCACTTCCAGGACTGCATACTGGTTCTTCAAATCGAGGGCTGGAGGAGTTGGATTTTCAATTCTGCAGGCTCTGGTGACTCCTGTCCAACTCTCTTCATTCTGTAGCATACCATCGTCACCTCTGTCAGAGAGCTTCGGTGCTTCAAGAAGCATCTCATTAATGTACTTCTTGCTGTCTTGAATGCTTCTGAGCCTCACCACCTCTTCTCTGAGCTCCTCCAGTTGTTTCATGAGGGCTTCAGCTTTCAGGCATCTTGTACATGGAACCAGTCCCATCATGCCTGCGCAGTGTAAGTGATCATATTTATGTTCAAGGCACATTCTCTGCCACCGACACCAGCATTTTATAAAAACAAGAAGGTGGCTACTTGTTTTTGTAAAGCTGTTTCTATCTTGGCGCCTATGAAGATGCCTACCCATGACAGACTGTTATAAAATTATCCTCTACATGTATGCTGCCACTGAGCATCCATGGACAGAGAGCTTATACATTAACATCCATTACTATACATGACCATCAAAACCCACTGAATACTTGCCATACACTGACCCACAAGACAAGCATGAGACAGAGGGATAATGATGCCAGTTTTCTACAGACATATTTTAGGGGTGTGCATGGAAAAGGCTTTTGGTTTATGTCCACATGGGGGTAATCTTATAAATGTACCTTTGGCTAAAATATACATGCATATTTTTTTCTGTGCAGATTGTGCTCAATTTACAAAGTGAAAAAACTTGAGTTGTCCAATCAGTGATCATCACTAATTGGACAACCAGGATCTGGATTAGGCTTGGTAAATAAATGTCTCTGATAGTGTATTTAGACATGGGGGAATGTTCACAAAAAGGGCTCAGCTCAGAGGGTGTGTGTATCCATTCCGCTGTCATTGGTATGTTGCTAAGGTATGGAACTGTAATAACCCAACATATGGGTGCACCTAATGACACCCACTGAAGTAGTGTTAAGTGCACCAGCACTAACGGCGACAATCACGGTTAGCACATCCCATCATGCCCGCACTAACCACTATGCACCATCAATACCCAGATTCTGCCCATATGCTAACTTGCTAGCACAGGATTTTTAGTGTGGTGCTTCCTGCTAACTTTCAACATGGTGTGCTTGATATGTGGTGAACCCCATGCTAGCAGTTAGTGGAGCTTAGTAAACATGCCCCATGGTTTCAGAGAATTTTGGTCCAAGAATAAGGTAAAAAGAGTCTTTTGAGTAAGTTTCTAAAGCAGAAGACAATAGAATCAGAAGGCAAAAAGTCCAGGAAGGGTTTTCCACAGAGCTCTAGATCAGATAAACTTTGGGCCAATCGGGAAACAGGAAGGAAGATCACCAGAAATATAAGACAGTTAAGAGTAGGCTGGCTAGAATCAACCCCATGGAGATGCAAGACACCAGCCTTCTAACTCAAAGTTCCTTTGGAAAAAATTAGTTTTTTTAAGCTCTATATTTATTGAAAGTTAAAAGGGTCTTTTTTGTTTAATTGGTCTGAATCCTCTAATCACTTTTCAGCTATCTTTGGGCAGCAGTCAGACACCTCTAACAAAACTGCCCTGAAATGAAAGTAAATTTAAAAAGACACAAAATGAAAATGTATTAAACCAAAACAAACAAAAAAAGCCTGCCAATGACACACAAAACTAAACAAATGATTTTTTCTTCCTGCACACCCCTAGAATATTCTTAATGTAAGAACTAGAAATATACAAGGAAATATTTTTTCATTCATTTTGAGCTCTTTTCCAAAACCTCTATTGAGGTACTAGTTTGTTTTACACTTCCATGTTAATACATTCTTTAATACATATTAGAACTTTTTATGTTTGTAAATTGGCTATACACACATTAATTAATAGGTTAACATACTTCAAATCAACTGTTTGTACTTTATTTAAAATGTCTTAACTAACTGAATATGTGCTAATGAATGAACATCCCTAGTAAAGATTTCTAAGTCATTTTCAAGAGAAATTTAGCATTATTCTGTACTGCTACTAATTTGTACAGTGCTACAATTAGAAATAAGACTAGATTGATATGTTGTCTATGCCTATACAATAAAAATAAATATGTCTTTGACTGATGTACTTCTATATTGGAGCCTCTTTAATAAACTGAAGGGTGGCCATTAGATTGTTAAAAAGAGGATTTAATATGCCCATATTTGAAGGATGTAATGAACACTAAACAAAATTTACTTATCTGGATAAATCTTCTATTATTTTCAGCAATGGTTTATTGGAGATATATATATATATATATATATATATATATATTTAATTATGTTTTTAAAAATCTCTCTCCTATATATATATATAAATAGGAGAGAGATTTTTAAAACATAATTAAATAGAATTGATTAAAAACAAGAATGATGTAACACAAAAAGTTCTCAATAAGTTTTCATTCAAGCAAAAAAAGAAAAAGCTCCCTCACTCATTTACAGGGCTATACAGTATGGGGTCTATTCTGAGCCATGAAGAGTGGGGGATGTGCACCCTGCCTGGACGTACATCCCCATTGTTCGTCCCCCTTGCAAGGCTCCCTGTACGAACAGCGGAGTTGTACAGGGAGCCTTAGACAGGTGTGGGAGGGGGCGGGCAGAAGATGGAGCAAGGGCGATGCGTGGGCGGGCAGTCACCCTGGATGTACAGAGCCGATTCTGAGGTCAGCCCTGTACGTCCAGAGTAGGCCAGTTAGTGGAAAAAGTCCCTTGGACGCAGCGCAGTAGCGGCGCAAAGCGGGGACAAGACTGTGAGGCATGCAGAAGGTTCCCTGCAGCCGGACCCTGGCCATGGGAGGCTGGATCAAGGGTCTGGCTGTGGGAAAAGGACAATCTCGGTGGCGGCTGGCATTCGCGGCTCCATAATGGTCAGACCGGTAGGCCTAATTCTGATCCTGTGGAGCATCAGAATTTGGTCTACCACTGTACGCCCTGATTCTGACCAGTCACACAAGGTGCTGGATGTCCAGAAGGGAATAGACCTCCAATGTATTATGTAAAGAATAAGAGAAAGAGAGAATTTTTGTTTCATTTTGAGGTTTCTTTTATTTAAAATGGTGTGTTGCTTGGCTATTTTAAACTAGCAGTGGAAAGAGGCACAGGTTCGGTCAGGTTTTTTATTATCATGTTAACAATAAGGGGATGCATGACAATGCTAGAATTTTCACAGATTATCTTAAGGGGTATGTTTACTAAAGAGTGGTAAGGGAGCAGTGGATAGCAAACGGTAACGGCAGCGGTAAGGGTGTTTGCATTTGGTAAAGGCTAAGATGGGCAGTACTGTTCCGGAGGTAAGGGTACTTGGCTCCACTTATCGGGTGTTAACAGGACATTGGGTGTTAAAGTGACAAGCATACTCCTTAAGGCCCAAAAATGGCAGCCACCC
Source organism: Ichthyophis bannanicus (assembly GCA_033557465.1). Lineage (NCBI taxonomy): Eukaryota > Metazoa > Chordata > Amphibia > Gymnophiona > Ichthyophiidae > Ichthyophis > Ichthyophis bannanicus. The sequence continues at coordinate 181,889,993 of CM066041.1, read as the reverse complement.
TAATGTGAGATAAGGGAGCCCTGTAAAAGTCACATTTTAACTGATGGATGGAAGAAAACGTAGGAGCAGATGGACCTGTCAGATCCATGGGCATCCTACCTATTAGTCAGTAGGTGAGATGAGCATGTGGGAGGCAGCTATCTTGAATCAGTAAGGAGTGCTCACATAATATGCTGTAATGCCTGTGTGTGGCATAGGAGTGTGAAGAAATGTGTCCTGGTGCAGCCAGAATCGCCATGATCTGGGCATCAAAAGGATGACCAAGCAGGAGTGGTGATGCTACATGCGATGGAGCAACAAGTGAGGCATGAGTGCTATATCCAAATGATGAAAATGTCCCTGTGTAGGCCATGGTGCAGCAGCTGGCAGGAGAATACATGACTGTACACAACGGGCATATGCTGATGGATGGATGGCGGTAGATAAGAGTGTGGTATGGCTTCGCTGCCCCAATTTACTTGATGTGAATGGCCAAAAGCAGTTGGCATGTGTGTGAGAAATGTGTTGCTGTGCCATGGGGAAGTTCCAATACCAGCTATGTGGGTATCACGGTTGTGTCAGCTTTCCAAACCACCATACAATCCTCCTGACACATGTGCAGATAACAACTGGACAAGTGTCTCGCTTATTGTCCATATGGAGCAAGTAGGGACTTGTGATGATCTCTGCAGGTGCCTATCCCAGGAGTGGGATGTGTCTGCATATACTGCAGAAATGCGATGGAGCCAAAGATGTTCAGTCACAGTACTGATGAAATATACCCATCACGCACAGCTCATATATCCGACAACTGCAGGGTAGGCATGTCTGACCCTTAGCAATCAGCCACAGCAGAGCCAATAAAGTCAAACTGCCAGATGGGCATGGTAGCAATGTGCATGTGCTATTGTAACAGAAAGAAAAATTAGAATGTGTGTCCCCCAATCAATGCAGACCTCAGACTGCTTCTGGCAGCATACTGAAGTGAGTTTCCCTCTGCCACAATGAGAACAAATGGGAATCAAATCCAGGTCTGTCATTTACCAAGCCAGTGCTCTAACCATTAGGCTACACCTTCACAACTTTTCTCCATAGCACTGACGAGAATCAAAGGTACAGCAGGTCCCTGCCTGCAAGGTGCGAAACCCAGGACATGAAACATCATGGCTGGCATAGTCTGAGATAGTGGCACACCACACCTAGAGCCTGCCAACAATGGCACACATGCAGTACACATTGCACTGCACATGCAGTACAGTAGCTACATAACAGACACACAGCTGCAGAATACATCCCTTGTCCTAAGGCCAAGCCACATGCGAGGTCAAGATGCACGTCCATCCACTGTACCTCTAAAACCGCAGTTGCATGCAGAGGTCCGCTGCGCCACAGTGTGGCACTAACTCCTGAGGCAGCACATGTGCAGGGCATGCAGCCCCTTATCACCTGCTGTACACTGCACATACTCTTAACTCAAACCACATTCATAACCCTTGGGGTCCATCACTGACCATCCTGTCCTCCTCGGGGGGCCATGCACACGTCTCCCACCATCATAGAAGATAAGCAGGTACTGGGCAATGCTCCAGTGATCACAGTCACCAGTATGGCTGCAAGTGGGGCCCTGGGTGCTGGTATCAGTTAGCCACCCAATTACCTATGTTGCACCACACAATCTGAGCACATATATGCAACTAATGTCTATATAGTGAATGCTGCGATCCATCACAGCAGCACTGTAATATGCAGGGGCAATGGGTGCTTCCTGCACATGACAGCAGCAATATATGCAAATGACTTGTCTCTGCAGTCACTCTCAGTGAGGGAGGGTACACATAATTTGGTACTCAAAGCAAGCCTTGCAAAGTTCAGGACGCCACTACCAGCAAAATCATAACAATATTGGAAACAGCCACACTTTTAAATCACACATCAATGGCAAGTAGGAAGAGGCGTGTAGAACAAAATCCATGCAAAATACAGGCAAGCTAGTCAACAAATGCTGGAAAGCAAGAAGCACAAACGTTTAAAACGTAGCCAACAATGTTCCTGGCCTGGAAGCCCTAATGGTGGAAATGGACTTGGACATTGTGGCCATTACAGAAACATGGTTTAACAAGTCGCATGAATGGGATATAGCCATAGCTGGCTATAGTCTATTTAGAAGAGATAGGGAGGGTAGAAAAGGAGGAGGAGTAGCGCTATATGTCAAAAGCAATATTAAAGCTACTGAAATATAGGGGACGTGGGGGAAAAGAAGCAGCGTTGTGGATTGTGTTGGAAAGAGGAGATGGCATTGTCTTCCATGCTGGTGTAGTCTACAGGCCTCCAATTCAAACCGAAGAAATGAATAGCAAATTCATATTGATATTGCAAAGATAGCCATGAAGAGGGAAGTGATCATATTGGGTGACTTTAATCTACCCAATGTGGATTGGAGTATTACTTCTGCAAATCTGGAAAGAAGTACAAAAATTGTGGATGCCTTCCAAGATGTGTTATTTAGAAAAATGGTGATGGAACTAAGCAGGGAAAGCTTGATGCTGGATTTAATGCTCACCAATGGAGATAGCATGTTGAATATCCGGGTGGGTGTCCATGTGAGCAGCAGCTATCATCACACGGTGTGGTTTGAGATAAAAGCCAAGGCAAAGTCCAATCACCGCAAGCTCAAAGTCCTAGACTTCAAAAACATTGACTTCAGTAAAATGGCCAAGTACCTGAAGGAGGAGTTGGCAGTGTGGGAGGGGATAAGGGAAGTGGAATTGCAGTGGGCTAAACTAAAGGTGGCAATAAAAGGGGCAACAGATACATATGTAAGGAAAATAAATAAAAACAAGAGGAAAAGGAAACCTATTTGGTTCTCCAAAGAAGTGGTTGCACTAATAAAGGCAAAAAACACAGCTTTCATAAAATTCAGAAGTTCACAAACAGAGGAACACAGAAAAGAATACAGGATCAAACTAAAAGAGAAATAAGGATAGCAAAATCAAAGGTAGAAGAAAAGATGGCTAAAGATGTGAGGTTTGGCAACAAAATTTTTCAGGTATATTTGGGAGAGGAGGAAAATCAGAGGTGGAATTGCAGGACTCAAAAGTGCTGGGAACAGATTTGTAGAAAGTGACATTGAAAAAGTGAAAATGCTAAACAAATACTTCTCCTCTGTTTTTACTAACGAAAATCCTGGAGAAGGACCACCTGTGATTCCCAAATATACAAATGGGAATGGAGTAGATACCACATCATTCACAGAAGATGTGGTGTTTGAACAGCTTGCAAAACTGAAAGTGGACAAGGCCATGGGACTGGATGGGATACATCCCAGGATACTGAAAGAGCTCAGAGAGCTTCTTGCAGGGCCGTTAAAGGATGTTTTTAAAAGATCCTTGGAGACAGGAGAAATTTCACAGGACTAGAGAAGGGCCGATGTGGTACCTCTTCACAAAAGTGGTAACAGAGAAGAAGTGACAAACCTCAGGACAGTAAGCCTAACCTCGGTGGCGGGAAAAGTAATGGAGGCGTTCCTGAAAGAGCGAATAGTGGACTTCCTTGAAACCAACAGTTTGCATGATACAAGGCAACATGGTTTTACCAAAGAACGATCTTTGCCAAACAAATCTGATTGAGTTCTTTGATTGGGTGACCAGTGAATTAGATCAAGGGCATGCAATGGATGTTACCTACCTAGATTTTAGCAAAGCCTTTGACACTGTTCATCATAGGAGGCTTATCAATAAACTCAGCAGTTTGGGAATGGGTCCCAAGATGGTGAACTGGATCAGAAATTGATTGACTGAAAGACGACAGAAGATGGTGGTAAATGGAACTCACATGGATGAAAGGAAGGTGATTAGCGGTTTGCTTCAGGGTTCGGTCCTGGGATAGGTACTGTTCAATGTATTTGTGGGTTATATTGCTGAAGGATTGAATGGAAAAATCTGTCTTTTTGTAGATGACACAAAAATTTGCAACAGTGTGGACTCCCCTGAAGGAGTGGAGAGCATGAGGAAAGATCTACAAAAGCTGGAACAATGGTCTAATGCTTGGCAGTTAAGATTTAATGTGAAGAAGTGTAGCATCATGCACTTGGGAAGCAGAAATCTAAGGGAATTGTACGCGATCTAAGATCTAAGATCATGGCCTTGAGCATTAGGCTGCATGTTTTTGCCTTGGAATAATACAATTTGCAATGATTACTACAAGCTGTTATTCCATTACTGCGGGAATAATTGCACAGATTAGTGATTCCTGCTGTAGACTAAGCTGCACTAAATTTACTGAAGCTTAGTAACTACCCCCCTTTTGTATTAAATAAAACTGCCATCAGAGACTTAGGGTTATGTTTATTGAAGGGCGATAAGGGAGCAAGTGAGCCATTAATGCGCGTTATCGCCGCCGGTGAGCAGTTAATAGCACGGAAAGCACTGAGAACGCTGGATTAATGCTCGGAAGAGGGGTCCGCAGCGTTAAGGAAGATGGGGATGGAGAGTGAGCGTTGAAGAGGTGGAGAGTGGGAGAGGGATAGCATGTGCTCCCCTACCACAGGACTGTGTTACTGTGCATTAGAGATCCCAGCACTGGGAACCATAACACCAGCTGAAAGCTCACGAAAAGGGGTATTTCTGAGGGGAGAGACTTATTTAAACATATGCAATGTGCCCCACTCACCGGAAATCCCAAAGTCATGATAGTAGTGCTCCATTGGCAGCAACAGCATGGTGCCCTATTAAGAAAGGCCACTCTATTTAATTAACATCTTTTCTGTAGCACTTTGTCTACTAGTCACTGCAGTTTACAGGGATTGTTGGTGTTGCCAAATTGGCAAAGGGGGTGACATGTTGGTGATGTGGTGGGACTGGCAGGTCCACTAGGCTGAAAAGACTGATGCCTCGGGCATGCATCTGTGATGCTTTGTATGACTTCACTATGACAGTGGCAGCACACATACATGCAGCCGCAGCCAAATAGTAGTTGCACCACCCCACTGAAACCATGCTGCCATATCAGCATTGTGTGAGGGTAAGCGTGGTGGGCGTAGAGGATGCAAACTTTTGTAGATGAAACATTGTCCCAGCCATGTGTGTCCAGTGCAACACTGCAGTTGCCACTGTGAGTGGGATAAACTTTCTACTGAATCGTTCAATTTAAAATATGTAGCAAGTCAGAATAATGCTTCAGCACACTTTTAACGGGTCTTCAAAACAATTTCCATTCTAATTTTTCTAACTTTTTAATCTTCTTTTTCTTCTTTTTCTATATATATAAAATCTTCTCTTTTAATAATTCTTCATCTTCTAAAAAATTCTCAGTATCATATCTATGACCCAGTGCTTAAAACATCATTATGTTTTAAGAATCACAACTTTATTAGAGGACTTTCTTTTAACATCTTCACCCCTATATTCCTTTTAATCAAGCGGATCTCGACGCTCTCATGGGGCGCCTTCACGGCGTTTCAATAACTAGTTTTTCTTCAGGAGATCCTTACTTTTACGACGGATGCTGCCCACGTCCTAGCGTTACTCATTCTTGAAAAGTCCCCCTCTCCCTCACAGGCCCCCTCATTGAGCACTACCATCCCTGGTATTAACGCTATCTGTACTCCCGTGATAGCCCCATATAACCGTCCCACTTTACTCCAATAATCCTGCACCTTTGGACACTTCCATACCATGCGCATTAAGTCTCCCTTTGCCCACATTTCTTCCAGCAGTCACTGGAACTATCTGGAAATATGGCTTGTAACTTCACTGGCGTCCAATACATCCTATATCGCAGCTTCAAACTATTTTCTAACATTGGGGTTCCCCTTGCTAGCTTATCTGCCTTCTCATATATTGCCGCCCACCTCCCTTCATCCTACTGACCCGGTATATCTTCTTCCCATCTCTGCTGCCACCTCCCCTTCTCCTTCCCCTTCTGGAGAAGCAGTTTGTACAGTCTCGATATTACCCCCTGTGTCCATTGCTTCCCCATCATTTCTTCAAACGGTGAGGGTCTTCTTTCAAGATCTGAGTTCACCACTTTTTTATGCAAAAAGTACCACAATTGTACATGTGCATATTGATCCTTTCTATCCAAGTTATATTCCTGCTGAAGATCCTCAAAGGTTCTAACTCCCCTCTTTCCTTAATAATTGCCCCAACCTCTCCAACCCTTTCCTTCTCCACCCCTTATACATCTGATCTGTCTCCTCCCCTCCCCCCCCCCACCTCTTATCTCCCACTGTTCTAATAAAGGTATATCTCGAGTACACTTTCCCCTCCATAAGATACCCCCTCCATTTCCTCCATATCTAGAACATCAGTTCCCTAAATGAGTTGCCCTTCTCTTCCTTGTCTTGCCACCCTCCCGGATCCCATATTCTCCCCTCTTTAACTTCCTCTCCCCCTGATTCTATTTGTACCCAACTCAAGGTTTCTGCCCCCTCTCTCCACTCCAGAAGCACCCTCAATTGCACAGCTTCATAATACTTTATAAAACATGGTACCCCAAACCCCCTTTCGACCACACTTGATACATAGCCCCTCTGGCCAGTTTCGTCCTTTTTCCCTCCCAGATAAATTGCATAATCAGATTCTGCATTTTCCCTATCTCCTTCTTGGTCACCGGACAAACCAAAGACGTGAACAAAAACAGCAATCTGGGCAGTACATTCATCTTTACCACCGCTATCCTCCCCACCCATGACATTTTAATCGTCCTCCACTTTGACAAATCATTCCTAATATTTTCCGCTATTATTTCATAATTCCACTGTTTAATTTTCTCGATGGGCTTCCCTAATTGTATCCCCAAATACCAAAACTGCTGTTGTACCCATTTAAAATTAAAGTGCACCTTCAATCGCTCCTCTAACCCCCCTTCCAGATTGAACCCCAAGACCTCGGTGTTACTTGCATTTATTTTGTACCCTGCAACAATACTAAATTCCTTTATAATTTTCATCAATACTGGCAAAGTAGTTAATGGCTGCCTCAATGTGAATATTACATCATCTGTGAACAGTGCTATTTTCTCCTCCCTTCCTCCCACTACTACTCTTTTAACATCTGCCTCCCTCCTAACCGCTTCAGCCAATGGTTCTATTGCCAGTGCAAATAGAAGCGGCGACAGTGGGCAGCCTTGCCGTGTAACCCTCCCCAATGTAAACTGCTCAGAGTACCCCCCATTTACTCTAATCCGCGCACACGGATTCTCATACAGAGCTTTTATCCAGGCTATATTCTTGTCCCCAAATCCCATCTGTTCCAACACTTGGAACATATACGGCCATTCAACTCGGTCAAATGCTTTCTGTACATCCACCTTAACTAATATCGCCAGTTTCCCCGAAACCTGGAGATGCCAAGCAATGTTCATCACTTTCCTGATGTTATCACTCCCTTGCTGCCCCTTGACAAACCCGGTTTGATCTCTATGTATTATTATCTTAGGCAAAATCCCTTGAATCCGATTAGCCAGTATCTTAGCTAATATCTTAGCATCTAAATTAATCAATGATATGGGTCTATAAGAGCCACATATCCCTTTATCCTTGCCAGGTTTCGGTATCACAGTGATACCCACCTCCCCCATGGTCTGTGGAATCCCTTCCCCTTCTATCACCTTATTAAAAACCCTAGTCAATATGGGCACAACTTGCTCCACCATCATCTTATAGAATTGCACTGTATACCCATCCAATCCCCGTAACTTCCCTGTTGAGTATCAATGAAGGATGTGTGTGTTTAGGGTAGGATGTGTATAAAGTTGTTGTTGTATTGATGTCATTTGTGGTGAACGTATCAGATGTTCTTATCTCCCTTAAATAAAGATGATGTCAGACGCCGCTGTTACAAGCAATGGGGAGACATTTGTAGGTGTCCGTTTTTGAAGTTTGGAACTTGTGGCGAATATCAACTTCTGGTTTCTATAGTAGTTTGAACATAAGAACATAAGAACATAAGATATGCCATACTGGGTCAGACCAAGGTCCATCAAGCCCAGTATTCTGTTTCCAACAGTGGCCAATCTACGTCATATGTACCTAGCAGTTTCCCCAAGGGACACAGGTTCCACAATGCTTGTATTGGTTCAAGCATTGATATCCTGGGTCCCTTCTTAATAATGGCTTATGGACCTTTCCTCCAGGAACTTGTCCAAACCTTTTTTAAACCCAGCTACACTAACAGCCTTTACTACATCCTCCGGTAACAAATTCCAGAGTTTGATTACACGTTGAGTGAAAAATATTTTCTTTTATTAGTCTTAAATAGTTTACCCTGTAGTTTCATTGCATGTCCCCTAGTCTTTCTATATTCTGATAAGGTAAACAATCGATCTACGTTTACCCGTTCCACTCCGCTCATTAATTTATAGACTTCTATCATATCTCCCCTCAGCCGTCTCTTTTCCAGGTTAAAGAGCCCTAACCTTTTTAGCCTTTCTTCATAGGAATATCCTTCCATCACCTTTACCATTTTGGTGGCTCTTCTCTGAACCTTTTCTAATAACTCTATATCCTTTTTAAGATACGGCGACCAGAATTGCACACAATATTCAAGGTGCGGTCTCACCATGGAACGATATAGAGGCATTATCATATCCTTTGTTTTATTTTCCATTCCTTTCCTTATCATACCTAGCATTCTATTTGCTCTCTTGGCCGCCGCTGCACACTGGGCCGAGGGTTTTAACATGGTATCCACAATGATGCCTAAATCTTTTTCCTGGGTGGTGGTTCCTAATGTGGAACCTTGCATCGTGTAACCATAGTTTGGGTTGTTCTTCCCTAGGTGCATAACCTTGCACTTGTCCACATTAAATTTCATCTGCCATTTTGATGCCCAGTCTTCCAATTTATCAAGATCCTCTTGCAATTTTCCACAATCCTCTTCGGTTTTAACAACTTTAAATAGTTTTGTGTCATCTGCAAATTTGATAACCTCACTCGTTGTTCCACTTTCCAGGTCATTTATGAATATGTCAAAAAGCAGCGGACCCAGCACAGATCCCTGGGGTACACCACTATTCACCTTTCTCCATTGGAAAAATTGGCCATTTAGCCCTACCCTCTGCTTTCTATCTTTTAACCAGTTCCTGATCCACAATAGTACACTGCCTCCTATCCCATGACTCTTTAGTTTTGCCAAAAGTCTCTCATGAGGGACCTTGTCAAAGGCTTTCTGAAAGTCCAGATACACAATATCAACCGACTCACCTTTGTCCACCTGATTATTCACTCCTTCAAAAAAACATAACAGATTAGTAAGACAAGGTCTTCCTTGTCTAAAGCCATGTTGGCTGTCTCTCATTAGTTCATGACTATCTACATGCTGAGTAATTTTATTCTTTATGATGGTTTCTATCATTTTTCCCGGTATTGACGTCAGGCTCACCGGTCTGTAGATTCCCGGATCACCCCTGGAACCCTTTTTAAAAATTGGTGTTACATTGGCGATCCTCCAATCTTCAGGTATTAGAGATGATTTTAATGATAGTTCACAGATTACCAATAGCAGGTCTGCAATCTCATATTTCAATTCTTTCAATACCCTTGGATGTATACCATCCGGCCCAGGTGATTTGCTACTCTTCAGCTTATCTAATAGTTGTAATACATCTTCTCGATGTATCGATATTTCCTTCAATTCTTCTTCACCTTTAAATACCACTTCAGTCATGGGTAACATCCCTACATCTTCCTCAGTAAAGACTGAAGCAAAGAATTCGTTCAGTCTCTCCGCTATCGCCTTGTCGCCTCTTAGTGCTCCTTTAACCCCTTTATCATCTAATGGACCAACTGACTCTCTCACAGGTTTTTTGCTACGAATGTACTTGAAAAGGTCTTTACTTCGCGTTTTTGCTTCTGCAGCAAGCTTCTTCTCAAATTCTCCCTTTGCCTGCCTTATCAATGCCTTGCATTTGACTTGCCAGTGCTTGTGCTGTTTCCAGGTTTCGTCGTTTGGCTCTTTTTTCCATTTCCTGAAAGATGCTTTTTTGGCAACAACAGCCTCTCTGACCTCAACTTTAAACCATGCTGGCAGTTTTTTGGACTTCTTTCCACTTTTCTTAAAGCGTGGAATACAGCTGGTCTGGGCTTCCAAGATAGTATTTTTCAACAACAGCCAAGCCTGATGTACGTCTTTAACCTTTGCAACTGCTCCTTTTGGTTTTTTCTTGACTGTTTTCCTCATTTTATCATAGTCTCCCTTTCGAAAGTTAAAAGGTAGTACTGTGGATTTCCTTACTATCCCTCCTCCACTAATTAAATCAAAGGCGATCATGCTATGATCACTATTGCCAAGTGGCCCCAACAACCTTATCTCTTGCACTAGATCTGGTGTTCCACTAAGGATTAGGTCTAATATGGCTTCCCCTCTGGTCGGTTCATGAACCAGCTGCTCCAAGAAGCAGTCATTTATTTCATCTAGGAACTTTATCTCCCTAGCATGTCCTGACGTGACACTGACCCAGTCGATACCGGGGTAGTTGAAATCACCCATTATTATTACTGTGCTGTAACTTTTGTTAGCTTCCTTGATTTCTTTGAGCATTTCATCATCCATTTGGTCATTCTGGCCAGGCGCTCGATAGTACACCCCCACTGCCATTGCCTTCCCCCTTTTACATGGAATTTCAATCCATATAGATTCTACAGCAGATTTTGTTTCCTGCAAAACTTTAATCCTTTCTGACTCAATGCCCTCTCTAACATAGAGAGCAACCCCTCCACCAATTTGATCAGCTCTATCATTACGATATAGTTTGTACCCAGGTATCACAGTGTCCCACTGGTTGTCGTCCTTCCACCATGTCTCTGATATTCCAATCATATCTAACCTTTCATTTAGTGCTATATATTCTAACTTTCCCATCTTATTTTTTAGACTTCTAGCATTTGCATACAAGCATTTTAGAGAATGTATTTTATCCATATTAATTTGTCTGTTAGACATGAGTAATTTGGGATCTTTAAGCTCTGTCTGCTCCATACTTGAGGGCATTTGGGCTACTTTACTCTTTTGTGGAACCTCTCTGCTTTTGGTAGTATCCTTCAAAGATACATTCTTCCGAACCATCTGCTCTTGGGTGACTGTCGGCTTTCCCCTAATATCTAGTTTAAAAGCTGCTCTATCTCCTTTTTAAAGGTTAATGCCAGCAGCCTGGTTCCATCCCGGTTAAGGTGAAGCCCATCCCTTCGGAAGAGCCCCTCCTTTCCCCAGAATGTTCCCCAGTTCCTAACAAATCCAAAACCCTCATCTCTGCACCATTGTCTCATCCACGCATTGAGACTCCGGAGCTCTGTCTGCCTTTTGGGTCCTGCGCGTGGAACAGGAAGCATTTCGGAGAATGCTACCCTGGAAGTTCTGGATTTCAACTTCCTACCTAAAAGCCTAAATTTAGCCTCCAGAACCTCCCTACCACATTTTCCTATGTCATTGGTACCAACATGTACCAAGACAGCAGACTCCTCCCCAGCACTATCTAAGACTTTATCTAGGTGGCGCGTGAGGTCCGCTACCTTCGTACCAGGCAGGCATGTTACCAGGCGATCCTCACGTCCAAAAACCACCCAGCTATCTACATGCCTAATGATCGAATCACCAACTATAACGGCTGTCCTAACCCTTCCCTCATTGGCACATGGCCCTGGAGAAACATCCTCGGTGCGAGAGGGTTTTACATCACCTGGAGGACAGGTCCTAGTTACAGGATCACTTCCTGCCACACCAGGGTGATGCTCTCCTGTCACGTGACCGCTCTCCTCCATGGCAACAGGGATGCTGCCAGACTGGAGGTGGGACTTCAGGACTATATCCCTGTAGGTCTCATCTATGTACCTCTCTGTCTGTCTTATGCTTTCCAAGTCTGTTACTTTAGAGTCTAGAGAACGGACTCGTTCCCTGAGAGCAAAGAGCTCCTTGCACCTAGTGCACACGTAAGACCTCTCACCAACTGGGAGAAAATCATACATGTGACACTCAATGCAAAAGACTGGAAAGCCCCCATCCCGCTGCTGGACTGTTGTCTGCATCTTAGTTTTAAGTTTTTGTTTAGATCTAAGTTCTTTACTTACTAAGGGTTGCTATGGATATTTATACTAATAAAACTGAACCTAATACGTGTAATATACCTTGTTCACCTGAAGCTTAACTAATCTCAGGTCCTTAGTGTATGACTGATTTGGGTAATGAGCTTCACCTGAGAGCACCTCCTGTCTTTTAAGATGTGTAAGTACCTATAAAGCTACGATTATCCCAGGGGTGGGTGGGTGGGAATTAACACTTATTAAAAGAGGGCTGCTACACAGTACCCTGTCTTGTGCTGCTGAGGTAAGCTATATTCTGATTTGATTTAAATTATAGCTCTTAGCTGCTGCTAGGCTCTAACTTCTTATGAAATTTAAAGTACAAGCTCTCTGCTGGGTTCTAAATTTAACCAGAAAGCTCTTTTCTGTGTTGTAAATTTAAGCTAAAAGAACTTTGCTGATGATAGGCCCTGAGTGACTATTAAATGTAAACTACAAGCTCTCTGCTGGGTTCCAAATGTAACCAGAAAGCTCTCTTCTGTGTTTTAAATTTAAACTAAAAGTACTTTGCTGTTACTAGGCCCTGAGTGACTATTAAATTTAAAGTACAAGCTCTCTGCTGGGTATGAAATGTAACCAGAGAGTTCTCCTCTGTGTTTTAAATGTAAACTTAAACTGCTGCTACTAGGCCCTGACTGATTTAACAAAAATAGTGGATCACAGATTAATTAGCTTTAATACAAAGAATTCCTTTTAGAAAATTACCAGAAGTAAATACTCACAGTTGCAGATCTCCCTCCAGAAGCAACAGTCCCCCTTACCAGTCTTTCAAGACAGAGGATCACAGAGCTCTGGTTGAGCTATTTATGCCTGTGTTGCTGAAGTAAGCTGTGACCAACTTCCTGGGTAATTAACAGTCCTTGCTTGGATAGGAGGAGTCTTTCAAAATGGCCTTTTGATCTGCCACCTGGTGTTAACACCTATTGAAAAAGTTTCACAGGTTTCTTGCCCCCTAGGTAGCAGGCCTCTTTGTAAAGGTCTCTAGAAACTTTATTTGTTGCTCAAAAAGTACAGACCCTGCTTTGCTTTTTGTGCTAAGCTAAATTCTGATTTGATTTAAATTATAGCTCTTAGCTGCTGCTAGGCTCTAACTTCTTATGAAATTTAAAGTACAAGCTCTCTGCTGGGTTCTAAATTTAACCAGAAAGCTCTTTTCTGTATTGTAAATTTAAGCTAAAAGAACTTTGCTGATGCTAGGCCCTGAGTGACTATTAAATGTAAACTACAAGCTCTCTGCTGGGTTCCAAATGTAACCAGAAAGCTCTCTTGACTTTCTTGAATCCCTGAAGAAGCCAAATAGGCGAAACAGAAGCTTTTGTTGGACATTCAGAAGTGATTGCGTATGAAATTTTTCAGAAAAGTTACAATTTGTTCGCCGCTCCTTTGGTACCTTACTGATACATTGCAAGAATTGGCGTCTCGCTGGTGGCGTGGATTGGAGTCCCTACAATGCTCAGATAAGTGAATAAATGCTATAAGTGTGGTGGATTGTGTTATTGACTAAAAAATAATCTGTTTCTCTTGTAGGAACTATGGGCGGTTGGGGGCTTTAGCTCTTTGCTACGGCGTGACGATTGGAATTTTATAATGAAGTATAATACGAATTAAAAATTAATAATAAAGAATTATATTGAGAGAATCCCTAAAAAGTACTTTTTATGTGAAGGTATTTATTTAATTTTCAGTAGTTTTATGAAAATTTAAATTAAAATGGAAAGGTTATGACCCATGATGTGAGATTTGTCGCTAAACCCTATGGTGATTTGTTTCGCCAAATGTAGGGGACATGATACCCTGAGGTCATTTATGCCTTTTTGAGTTAGTGAAATTTTAAAAGCATTGGTTAGAGATTATTTATTAGTGTAGTGGTTTGGTGATTGTAAGGGTTTTGCAGTTATTATATTTTTCTAATATGATTTTACCATGACGATTTGATAATTTATATATATATTTTTTATATAATTTTTAAATATCTATGTTTTTATGTTTTTTATGTTATGTTTGGTTCTTATTATATTACGTATTGTTTTTATTTTATGAACTGCATTACCCCTGAAGGTGGCATTGCCAAAATGCGTTGGGGTTTATTAATAAAGGCACCCTTGACCAACATACGCATCTCGCTTCGTGTGTTCCTGCAACTTTGATCCCTTCATCCATCAACGCCGCTGTCGCCTTCTCAAGCATCTGCACTCTCTGGGTTTTTCCATTTATTGTGAATGCCAGCCCAAACAGATGTAGCCAGCGGTATTTAATGTCTCTACTGCGCAAAGCCTGTGTGGCAGACTTCAAAGCTCTCTATCTCTGTAAAGTTCCAAGGAACAAATCCTCTTAGATGGTTATTGGATAGCCTTGCCAAGTTAGTGTCCCTAGGCTCTTTATTTTATTTATTTTATTTATTTATTTAGCTGTATTTATATTCCGCTTTTCACCGGGTCAAAGCGGTCAATTGGGGGATACATTTAACACGAGGGGATATGAGACACATACGCTAATACTTACAGGGAACATGGGCAATGGAGGCTTAAGTGGCTTGCCCAAGACCACAAGGAGTGCTTACAGGACTAGAAATCCCAGTCTCTCCGGCCTGAGATTGCTGTCCCCAGGTGGGACTTGAACCCCCGGCCCTCCGGCCTGAAGTACCTTGTCCTAACCACTAGACCACTCCTCCCTGCCATTTTTGTTTCAATCTTTTCTTTCATTTTATATCCAGTGAAACAGATGATGATATCTCTAGGTCTATTCATTCTTGCTATTCCAAGTGCTCTGTGTGCTCTATCCAACTCAATCTCCGCAGGACTTACTTCTTCCCCTAATTTCCTGAGTACCTCTGAGCATATTGAAGCCGCCACTTTCGCAATGTCTTGGAATTCCCTTTCCTCTGGAACTCCGCAGATTCGCAAATTATTTCTGCGTGATCTATTTTCCAAGTCCTCCAATTTATATTGCATATCCGTCTGCCATTTCTGGCTTGCCTGGTATTCCTGTTGCTGCTCTTCTTGCTGCTGCTCCAGACTTTGCAACCGATTCTCGTGGTTTCCTGCCGTGTGTGTCAATTCAGCTATATCACCTTTCAAATTCCCATAAGTTCACTAAGTTCTATTTTAACTGCTTGCACTTCCTTCTTTATTTCCATGAACCATTCCTTTAACTCCGCTCTAGTGATCTCTTGCATAATTTCCCTTCCTTGCTCCATAGTATGACGGTGCGCAGTCCCCTCAGCAGGTTCACTGCTTTTGTTTTTATTGTCCAACACAGCATTCTCACTGGTGCCTGCCCCCGCACCCTGCTAAGCATACTCCCTCAGATCCATGGTTTTCCTTCTCGTGGCCATTTTCAACTCCTTTCCTTACATCTCTCAGTTGTCGTCTGCCTCTTATCACTGTGCATTCAACAATATTTTGACGTTAACCCAGCTCCTTTAAAGTCTTATCGCACAGCCAATCTCACAGGCCTTTTAAATTGAAATTCTTTTGTTCTCCTCCTTCCCTACACACTTTACTCTAATCTGGCTGCCATGCTTCCATCATCTCTCTTCTTTAAATAGTGGAATTCTCCCTCCCTCCGTTCATTCCTGGAGCTTGTTACCTCCACCTGTTGTCCTGCACGCCTCTTGTCTGCCTCCTCTGCACTGTTTGCCTTCCCTTCACTCACTGCCCCGCTCCTTGCCGGCACATGCTGCCATCTTGCTCACCACGTGGTCTGCGATCGCCATTTTCTTTTCCTTTCTCTTTTCCTCCGCTTCTTTTCCTCGCCCTCTCTCCGCTCCTCTGCCATCCGCTCACCTCTAATTGAGCTGCTCTCCTTCCGGCAGGGCTGCGGATGCCTCCTCCACTTCAGCGCTCACTTTCACCGCCTCTCCAGCTCCTGCACTTTCCAGCTCACCAGCAAACTCCTTTCCCGCTCTCAGGCTTTGCCACCGCTGCAACCACCGCTGCAGCCCGGTCAGACCCCGCTCTACTCCTCCTGCATCGGCTGCTCTCCGCTCCGGCGTCTCACTCTCCCAGCTCTCCAGAGAGCCTCAGCCGCCATTTCGGCTGTTTTTTTGGATTTTCAGAGGGTTTATTTTATGTATATTTGGTAGGGTTGGCCCGGAGCGATGCCCTCACACTGCCATCGGGATCGGTGACGTCACTTCCTCCCCCATATGAAAGCTTTTTAAGACGTGCTAATTAACATTCATTAATTTGTAAGCTAACACGCAGTAAATTTTTTAAGACACACCAACAAAACAAATGACCACTACACTAACAAATACACGTCCCCACTGTGCAGTTGCTCTATTGATTGCAGAGGGCATGAGTGCTACTGTTGCACTGAAAGGCAGAGAAGGAAAAACTACAGTGCTAATGCAGGGTCTACCAGCATGCAATCGTACAAAATCAGGACTGCTTGCTTTTATTATTTTAATTTTTAGAAAGCGCATGAGAAAATGAAGAAATAACATGATCGACAAATTATGCCTGGCATGTCTAATTATCTTTAGCGCTTTCAGAGGCAGGCTGAAATGACACCCAGACTGGACTGACAAGTTAAATACAAAATCTACCACTCCTGTTAGTCATTTAAACAATTACATAATCTGTCTTCAGACAGCAGTTGTAAAATACGTTAAATGCTTCGAGGCAATTGTACTTTTGAGGAACATCAAGAAGATAATTATCTTTCAAATACAAAATAAATTAAATCATTTTCTACTAAGCACTGAAGAAGTTTAATCTAATAGTCTGGCTGGAATTTAGACAGCAATATTTAGATTTAAAAGAGTCTGTTTCTCTTTGTGTTGCTTCTACCACTGAATAAATCCGTAATGAATGATGTCTCGTTAAACCCCACTCCTGAGCTTTTATAAACTAGAGGGAATAGTTTCTGCTCTAAAAAATACAAACTGCTCAGCTGTAGCACCATCCAGGGAGACCCGTGTATCTGGTAGCGTAATTCTGAAATTGTTCGGACATTCTACTTCAGTGCAGCTTAAGTTTAAGAAAAGAGATGAATGGATTTCTTTTGTGAACTTTGAGGAAAAAAATTTAATGAGCCTGTAAAAATGTAGTCGATTTATGGGGTATGTGTACTAAACGGCATTAAGCGTTAGTGTAAATGGCGCTAAAGTAGCTGCAACAGTCGTGCAATCTCTGTTGGGAATGCACCCAAAATTTCCTCAGCAGATAATGTGGCGAAAATACAGGGATTGTGACATGGCAGCATCACTGATGCAGCTACAGCCACCCATAGAGGTAGAGTTGGCTGCATCCAGGATGTCTGCAAAACCTGCAGCTACCGTGCATTGTCAATGGCTGCGGTAACCACATGGCACAGGCACAGGCACACCCACTCTCCACCGACACCCCGCCCACTCTTGCTCCTAATGCACAGTATACAGCTATCGCCGGAAATTACCTGCAGTAGCTGCATTTGTCCCGCTTTAGTTGTCACTGTGGTACAATTTTCCCACATTAGCATCGTGATGACAGCTAACACCCTTTAGTACACATACCCCTATAAGTCACTTTAATGGACTTTTCCTAAAGGAACCTACACTGGTAGGAAAATCCACTTTCGATCTAAAAGGGCAGATTTCTTCAAAAAGGTAGGTCAGCTTCAGATTTTAGCCAGATCCACTGAGAAAAAAATCTGACGACCCTTCCCAGCAGATCGGGAAGGGAAAATCGAGACGGAGTTCTGCAGAAACAGGTTGCCTGACTGATTTTTTCCCATGGTCTTATTTAAGGTACTCACTTTTCTCAGACATGAAAAGATTCTCCCTCAAATACATCCAAAACAGATGAAAATTCTTTAAAGTTGCAGTGTTCCATGGGCATGACATGGGTTTGCTATACGATTACACCCCACAGATTCCAAAGGAACCACATGGGGCTTCTGTGGTCACCAATGACATAACTAGAACACTAATGCATGTTGCCATGAACCGTTTATCTGCCAGTCTTAAAGATGCCTATCACACAGAGTAAAGAACATACTCTGGTATTTATAGAAATCTGTCTTGCTTTATTTTGGCTCATAAAGTTGTAATTATGGTCATTTTGGGAAATAGATGACATAGCTATTTTAAAATAACCTCTAATGTCCATCTGTTATTTATTGGACTTGCAGACCATTATAACAGGGTTTTTTTTCCCCACTAAAATTATTGAAGGGAAAGAGGGCTTTAGAAAATGTTCACCATGGTATAATAGGAAATATACTTAATCTGTAAAACGGACAATTATAAGAAAAGGACATTTCCTGTGTTTTAGTTCTTCTTATGTTAACATCTGTCCCAATATGAATTTAGTATTTAGTTGCATGCCTTAGCTGCAAAGGTGTAATGAATTAACGCTTTCATGAACGTTCTTCTAGAGGAATTTCCATTTCTGATTCGTGGATATAATGAAATAGTGGTCAACATGCAAGTTGTACATCATAGGGGATGTACAACTTGCATGTACATGCTCATTTCAAGACTTTCTCAAATAGGCATCAAAGATAAAACCCTTGAATGGTTCATATCCTATTTTACTAACCGGACCCAATATGTGCAAATAGATCGAAATGCCTCATCTCCATTTCCACAAGAACAGGGCATCCCTCAAGGCTCTGCCCTTTCGGCTCTTTTGTTTAATCTCTATCTTCAACCCATCTGTTCCATATTTAAACGCTTCAAAATCAACTACCACATCTACGCGGACGACATCATGTTATACTCGCCATTTCATGTGTCCAACCCGGATTATAGCAACATCTGTCGTTGCCTCACTGAAGCTGAGCTGTGGCTGAAATCAATGAATATGAATATTCATTTTAAAAAAAACAGAAGTTTTATTCATAACAAGAAACACAAGCTTCACTCCCCCACTTGAAATCAACATTGGAAAAAACTCTCTCCCAGTCAAAGATGAGATCAAATATTTGGGAGTCACTCTGGATAAGACCCTCAGCCTCACCAAACATATAAAACAATCTGTAAAAACAATATATTTCAAATTAAGGACAATCCAACAACTTAGACCATTGCTAGATAACACTGATTTCAGAACCATAGTACAAACACTTATTACACCACATTTAGACTACTGTAATGGTATTCTTCAAGGGACCTCTAAGAAAAATATTCACACACTTCAATTAGCCCAAAATGTCACCGCAAGGATTATCTATAAAGCGAAACTTTCAGATCATATATCTCCGATTCTCTACGCTCTCCATTGGTTACCCGTCTCATGCAGAATCATCTACAAGTCCTTAGTCAATACATTTAAGATCTTTAATAATATAGCTCCATCCTTCTTATCTACGCTCATCAACATCCCACATGAAAATAGATCAAGACGAAGAATAAACCTTCACACGTTACAAGTCCCTGATTCTATTCGAATGACAAGTCAGAAGACAAGCAACACAGCTTTCTCATACTTCGCCCCTACGTTATGGAACAACCTCCCGTCTGAAATCAGAGAAATCTAGGACCTTCAATTATTTAGAAAAATTCTAAAAACCCATCTATTTACTCTGCACTACAATAACCTCCACATTGAAGATAATCCTAACACAGAGAAAACCACCGATCATCAGTCACTCACTGACCCTACCTAGACAAGGCATAAAATCTTTCCCACACATTCACATTGCTCTCCTAGTTAAGCTTACTCTTTGAAAGCAATTACTTGTCGCTAATGTGAATAACTGTAATTTAATGTAAATATATCCCATTACTGTTGATATACTGTTGGTAGCCTGTTATCTCATTGTATTTTTTGAGTTACATTTAATAGTTGAATGTTCATTGTTCTAAATCTGTTCTATGTAAAATAATAGTACTCTATTATTAAAGTTTATGTTACCTGTAAACCGCCACTGATCGCTGGAAGTGGCGGTATAGAAAAGATGTATAAATAAATAAATAAATAAAAATATTCAACGTGATTAATCGTGGCCACCAGGATATTCAGAGGCACTAATGCAGTTTATGCTGCTGTATATTCTCGGGTGCTGCCACTGCATCCCCCCCCCCTTCCCTGATGCTAGATGGCTAGCACCGGGGTGGAACGGGAATGGGCAAAGCCATAACCGGGCAGCGGTGATATTCAGCTGCTGCCAGTCACCCTAACTGGCTAAAGTCAGGACAGCTAAATGGCTATCCTAACTTTAGCTGATTTTGCAATTCAACCAGCAACTAAATATCGTCGCTGAATGGACTGCACAATTTCAATCTGGGCAATCTGGATATTCAGGCAAAATTAAAGCCCCAAAGGCCAGCTGCTTTAACTGTGCTGGCCGTCACCACTACTGAAAATCCCCCCTGCCTGTGATGTTTTTATTGGATAAATAGCTTTGGCCAGCTAGTAGGCTACCCTGAACTTTGACTGGCTGAGACCCAACTCACTTTTGAATAATTCTTCAATATGAGTAACATTTATAATTGGTTAATAATTTGGAATCAGTGCATACCGGCATGGTTTTATATATAAAACAAAGTGATTTTTAAAAAGAGGAAAAAAATATGGAGGATTGATATTTTGTGGCACTGTATGGATAGTGCCATTGAATATCCTGACAAAATGTCTCAGCGGTATCCGGATAATATGGAAAGAGCGGAAGTGGGATCGGCAATTACTTTCTGCATAGTGGCAATATTCAGCAGCACTATATAGGAACATGGCCACAAATAAAGACCATACAGCCTATCCAGTCTGCCCTTCTATACCAACCACTAAGCTCTACAGTCCCTTTTTTTCCTTTAGAGATCGTCTGTGTTTGTCCCATGCTTTCTGAAATTCAGATATAATTTTTGTCTCTACTATCTCCAGTGTGAAACCATGCATCTACCATTCTTTCCATAAAGAAATAGTTCCACAAATTACTCCTGAATCTATCTCCTTTCACTTTCATCCAATGCCCCCTGATTACAGAGCTTTCTTTCGATTGAAAAGGGCTCTTCTTGTCTCTATTATATCTCCACTCTCCCGTCTTTCTTCCAAAGAATACATATTGAGACCTTTAAGTCTGTCACTATATGGCATATGGTGAAGTCTGCTGACCATTTTGGTAGCATCCCTCTTCACCGACTCTATTCTGTCCATATCCTTTTGAAGACGTGGTCTCCAGAATTGCACACCATATTTTAAATTAGGCTCACCAAAGACTTATACCGAGGCACTATCACCTCCTTGAAGGCTACAAAATGGGACTGCTACTTCTGGAGAGAGATCTGCAACTTTAAGTATTTACTTCTGGGAATTTTTCTAAATATTGGGGGAAAAAGGAATTCTTAGATTAAAGCTGATTAATCTGTGAACCCAGTGTATTTGTTAAATCAGTAAGGGCCTAGTAGCAGCAAAGAGCTTTCAGTTTAAATGTAAAACACAGCAGAGAGCTTTCTGGTTAAATTTAGAACCCATGACTCCCTCTATCCAAGCAAGGGCTGTGGGACTCCCCCTGGAAATTAGTCACAGATTACCTTAGAAGCATAGGACAGGGTACTGTGTAGCAGTCAGCTTTTAATGTCTTTTTCCCTCCCTCCCTCCCTCACACCCACCCACCCCTGAGATAATTGTAGCTTTATAGGTGCATAAACCTCTCAAAGGAAAGGAGGTGCCATATTCACTCTCAGGTGCAGCTGTTTGTCCTCATCAGGCATACATTAAGGACCTGAGATTAATTAAGCTTCAGATGAACAAAGTACACTAAACGTATTAGGTGTAGTTTTATTAGTATTTAATTTAATAATTTAATTTAATTTAATTAACAGGTTTTTCTATACCGCTTCTTCCATTGATCAGATGCGGTTTACATATAACAACAATTAACAGAGCAGGCTGTTTTACATATAACAGTAGTAACTTGAAGGCTACATTTACAAATTAACAGTTAACAATTAACAATTAGAGAACTATTTACATTTGTACAGGATTAAACTATATACAGGGTTATTTGTTGTTCAGTTTTCAATATCTTATTTTATTGCCACAGTACCTTTTCCCTTATCTTAATATGTATCAGCTATGGTAGAGTTATCCTTTATCAAGCTGGGAGGTGCTGGGTGAGTTTGCTTCGGAACCATAGTGCAGTGTGAATAGATGAGTTTTGAGTCTTTTTCTAAACTCCATGATTTCAGGTAATTGTCGTAGTTCTATTGGAATTGCGTTCCACAATGTGGGGGCTGCGTGGGAGAATGCTTTTTTGTTAGTGGATTTTTTAGCCTTAATGAATTCTTTTGGTATTGTTAGTTTATTTAGCTGGTCTCTCCTTTGGGGATTATGGGTGGGTTCTGTCTTGATGAGGTTGTTTATTGTCCATGGTGCGGTTTTATTTATGCCTTTGTAGGTGGTTAAGAGAGTTTTGTATTCTATTCTGCTTTGAATTGGGAGCCAGTGTAAATATTCTAAAATCGGGGTAATGTGTTGGAAAGGTGGGGCCTTCGTAATGGTCCTTGCTGCCGCGTTTTGTGCTAATTGTAGTTTTTTTACGGTTTGCTTAGTTACACCAAGTAGGATTTGATTTGCGAAGTCGAAATGGGGGGTTATGATAGCTTGTATTACTCGTTGAAAATCCTGTAAGAGCATTAGGGGGCGGAGTTGCTTTAATATTTTCAGTTTAAAGTGGACTTTTTTTGTTATATTTCTTACGTGTGTATCCATGTTAAGGTGTCTGTCCAGAATAACTCCCAGATATCGTATTTCATCTTTCAGTATGATGTTGTTATTCTGCAATGTTATATGTGCTGGGGGAGTGAAAGTTGTGCTTTTTGTTACTATTAAAGCTTCTGTTTTTGCGTGGTTAATGTAGAGGTTTTTTTCACTTAGCCAGTATAAATATCCTACCAACCCTTAGTGGGTAAAGAACTTAAATACCTAAACACAACCTTAAAACTAAGTTGCTGACAGCAGTCCAGCAGCAAGATGGGGGCTTTCCAGTCTTTTGCATTGAGTGTCACATGTATGATTTTCTCCCATTTGGTGAGGGGTCTTACATGTGCACTAGCTGCAAGGAGCTCTTTGTTCTCAGGGAATGAGTCTGATCTCTGGAGGCTGGAGTAGCAGACTTGGAGGACATAAGGAAGATAGACAGGTACATAGACGAGACCTACAGGGAAATAGTATTGAAGTCCCACCTCCAGTCTGGCAGCATCCCTGTTGCCATGGAGTAAAGAGATCATCACCCTGGTGTGGCAGGAAGTGATCCTGTAGCTAGGACCTATCCTCCAGGTGATGTAAAACTGTCTTGCACAAAGGAGGTTTCTCTAGGCTATGTGCCCATGAGGGAAGGGTTAGGACAGCCATTATAGTTGGTGATTTGATCATTAGGCATGTAGATAGCTGGGTGGCTGCAGGACATGAGGATCACCTGGTGCGAAGGTAGCAGACCTCATGCACCACCTAGACAAGGTCTTAGATAGTGCTGGGGAGGAGTCTGCTGTCCTGGTACATGTTGGTACCAATAACATAAGAAAATGTGGTAGGGAGGTTCTGCAGGCTAAATTTAGACTTTTAGGTAGGAAGTTGAAATCCAGAACTTCCAGGGTAGTATTCTCCGAAATGCTTCCCGTTCCACGCTCAGGACCCAAAAGGCAGGCAGAGCTCCAGAGTCTCAATGCGTGGATGAGACGATGATACAAGAATGAGGGTTTTAGATTTGTTAGGAACTGGAGAACATTCTGTGGAAAGGAGGGGCTCTTCCAAAGGGAACCGGTTAGGCTGCTGGTGAGCCTGATGTCAGTACCAGGAAAAATGGTAGAAACCATCATAAAGAACAAACTTACTGAACATGTAGATAGTGTCGTGACCCCCTGCCTAGGCCAATGGCCGGTAGGCAAAAGGGCTGCCTTATTTGCCCTTTGAGTACTGTCCCAAGGCTTTGGCTGCCAGCACTGAATGCTGGGATTTGTAGTTTCAGATACTCTCCAAGCAAAGTAGTGTGACCACACAGTTTGTCAGGCAAAACAAAGAAATTTATTCCGGGGTTTCTCCCTCACATCAAAATTCATAGCGCAAAAACAAGGCAAGGATAAGTTCTCCAAATTAAATGATGAAGATGAACAAAACAGGCTTAAACATCAAAGTCAGGAATATTCTTTCCACAGCAGCGTCACTCAGCTTCCTTCAGACAAATGCCTTTCACTGCTATGGCTGCTAATCACATCAGGCAGACTTTAAAACTTCTTAGTCAGAGTTTTCTTTCTCACTCAGCTTGACAAAACCAGGGTAAATAAACGTCTTCTCCTGGCCTAAGCCTAGCACATGTTTAGTTTGTTTGACTTACAGAATGAGCATTCCATTTCTACTGCGTCCTTATCACAAGGAGTTTCATACATTTCTATCTGCATATCTTCCACAGCTTCATTTGAATCATCTTCTGGGGAGCTTATATCAGAAGGTTTAAACTTTACACTCTGCAGAAACTCTTTCACTTTCCCCAAAAAGTGTTCCTTCTGCTCTGTATCAGCATAGTTTAAAGAAGGAGTTTCTCTCTCATAGAATAGCTTTTGAACAGCCTCTAGAGCTGACTCATGGCACTTACTTGAACTGTTCCTGTTCCTGCCTGGAGCTGCTCTCCTTGTCTTTTGGCTAGCACAGCGTTCAGAGCTTTTCCTCAGCTCTCTGACCACTTCTTCAGAAAAGCCTCTGTTAGGAACTGTAGCAAACTTGTCTGCCCCACCTCTATTACTTGGCTGGCTCTCTGAGCTGTTTCCCCACGTGGAAACAAACCTTTCCAGCTTCTCTTCTCTGGAGTGTTTTAGGACAGGTTCCAACCTTGGTTCCACTGCTTTCTGAGAGTAAGAATCAGTTGTCTTTTCTCCTCCTCTCCTTTGCTCCTTGAGCTCCCTTTTCTCGTGGCCTCTTTCCTCCCGACTACTTTTACCAAACTCTGAAGCAGTTTTAAAATGGTGCTTCTTTTCAGCCACACCCTCCTCTCTGCACATGTGAGAGCTGTTAGGGCTCAATCTAGCTCTTACGTCACTGCTTGGGCAGGGCTTAGCTCTAGCTACTGCATACTCCGGTGGCTTGTGGTTTCTATGGGAACCCTGTTCACATCTGTCTTTAAAGGCACATTCCTCACTTCTCTCCCATTCCATCTCATCCTCACAGCTCACCTTATCACAATAGTCATGGCTTAATGGGAGACAGCCAACATGGCTTTAGATAAGGAAGATCTTTATTTATTTATTTGGTTTTATATACCACGCTTTTGTAATCAGCGCAGTTTACATTAGAATAACTCTTTACAATGAACAGTATAAGTTAAATACTTGTTATAAATAACAAGGATGCAAGGTTCCACTAGAAACCACTACCCAGGAAAAAGATTTAATTGTCATTGTGGATAACATGTTAAAGCCCTCCGCCCAGTGTGCAGCAATGGCGGCCAAGAGAGCAAATAGAATGCTAGGTATCATAAGGAAAGGAATGGAAAATAAAATAAAGGATATGATAATGCCTCTGTATCATTCCATGGTGGGACTGCACCTTGAATATTGTGTGTAGTTCTGGTCGTCGTATCTTAAAAAGCATTTAGCGTTATTAGAAAAGGTACAGAGAAAAGCCACCAAAATGATAAAGGGGATAGAAGGATACCCCTATGAAGAGAGGCTAAAAAGGTTAGGACTCTTCAACCTGGAAAAGAGACGGCTGAGGGGAGTCTATGAATTTATGAATGGAATGGAACGGGTAAACGTACATGGACTGTTTACGTCATCAGAATATAGAAAGACTATGGGACATGCAATGAAGATACAGGGTAACCTATTTAAGACTAATAAGAGAAAATATTTTTTCTCTCAACATGTAATCAAACACTGGAATTTGTTACCGGAGGATTTAGTAAAAGCTGTTAGTGTAGCTGGGTTTAAAAAAGGTTTGGACAAGTTCCTGGAGGAAAGGTCCATAAACCATTATTAAAAGGGACCCAGGATATCGCTGCTTGACCCAATACAAGCATTGTGGAACATGTGTCTTTTGGGGAAACTGCTAGGTACTTATGACTTAGATTGGCCACTGTTGGAAACAGGATACTGGGCTTGATGAACCTTGGTCTGACCCAGAATGGCATATCTTATGTTCTTATATTCTTCTTCCTGCTGGCCATTCCTTTCCCTTGGCACCCAAGCATCCTTTTGTCTTTCACCATCACCTTTTATACCTGTTTATCCACATTAAGATCATCAGAAACAATCACCCCTAGATTCCGCTCTTCTTTCATGGACAGAAACACTTCACCCCCCTACACTAAACTGCTCCCTTGGATTTTTGCAGCCCAAGTACATGATCCTGCATTTTTCAGCATTAAATCTCAGTTTGCCAAATTCTCAACCATTCTTCAAGCTTCTCTACATCCCTCCTCATGTTAGCTACAACTTCTAGGTGTCTACTCTATCTCAGATTTTGGTATCATCCGCAAAGTGGCAAACCTTATCCGAGAGCCCTTCAGCAATATCACTTACAGATCCTTGTGGCACACAGCTGGAAACATCCTTCTCCTCAGAGTGCGTGCCATTTATCTGTACTCTTTGTCACCTGCAACTCAACTAATTTCTAACCCAGTCAGTCACGTTAGGGTCCATTCCTAGTGTGCTCAATTTCTTTATAAGTTGCCTCTGTGGAATGTGTCAAAGGCTTTACTGAAATCTAATTGCACCACATCTAGGGCTCTCCCCCATCCAACTCTCTGGTTGCCCATTTAAAGAAATTAACTAGATTTGTCTGACAAGGCCTGCCTCTAGTAAAAACATGCTGCATCAGATCTTGCAATCCATTGGACTCCAGAAACCTCACTTTCCTCTGTTTTAGTAGAGTTTCTATTAATTTACTAACAACTTCAGAATTACATTGATGACCATGCCCCTCCTTGATCCCTTCCAACATGGATTTAAAAGGAACCATGGTGTGCAAACTCTGGTTACGTCCCTTTTAGACTCAGTGATCAAATACATCCAATCTCCTTTCCAAGGTTGTCTTCTAATATTCCTCAATATATCATCTGCTTTTGACTCCCTTCCACATGAGCAGCTACTTGACAGACTGTACGACATTGGCCTCAGAGACACTACACTAAACTGGTTCCACTCCTACATGGAACACAGGACTCAACAGGTACGAAATGGTGACAAAACATCTTAACAGTTCACACTAACACAAGGAGTTACTCAAGGGTCCAGCCTATCTGTCCTCCTCTTCAATATCTTCCTCCAAGCCATATGCAAAATCTTTCAAGACCACAATATCCACTACCAATTATATGTAGACGATATTATGTTTTTCACTCTCTTCAACATAACAATGCCAAACCTTACCAATGTCAGCAACTCTTTTACCAAGATAAGACACTGGCTCCACCAACACAACCTTTTTATTAACCAAGGAAAAACAGAATCTCTCCATATATTTACCAACCCTTCCTTTACTCTCCCAACATCTATTGTCTTAGGTGATTACACTGTCTCAGTAAAGAATGAAATCAAATACTTGGGCTTAATACTCGAACAGAACCTCTCATTCAAGGAACAAATAAGAAGATCAATGAAAGCAATCTACACCAAAATAATAACCCTATGAAACCTTCGACCCTTACTAAACCCAGAATCCTTCCACACTGAGTGTCAAGCCCTAACCACCCCTAATCTTGACTACTGTAATCTCATATATCATGGCCTCCCTCAAAATAGCATCCATCCTCTCCAATTGGCCCAGAATACAGTAGCAGGCCTAATCACCAACACATCCAGATGAGCACACATCACCCCTGTCCTCCAGAACCTCCACTGGCTCCTCATACTGTCCAGAATAAAATTCAAAACCATCACGCTGACTGATACACAAAGTCATACATAATGAATCAGCCCCCTGTCTACTGTCACTAATCTCTAAACCAAACAAAAACAGATCACGCAGACCCAGCACTGTAAATACCCTAATATACCATCACTGAGGAAAAACAGCAAACAATCCACCTGAAAACGAGCCTTTTCCTACTATGCCCCCTCTGTATGGAATGCTCTCCCACCGGACTTATGAAGTTGCTCTGACCACTCTGAATTCCGCAAAAGGCTCAAAACATTCCTCTTCCAAGAATATTTTGCCCTGCCCCCTTAAACCCACAAGTATCCTTATCCAACTTAATCTCCCCTCCCCTCAGCCTATTTCCCCCTTCCCTTTCCCCCCCAGGTGCCCCCAGAATCCCATGGCCCCCCTCTACTGTAAATATGTAAAAAGGTTAACTGTTGAAGATGCCTGTTCACTTTTTAATAAGTTACTGTTCTAAGGAAAACAGCTGTGTTTACATTGTTATTTGAGTTCCATGTAAACTGTCTTGAATCGTAGAAAGACGGTATATAAAAAAAAACTAAATAAATAAATGAGGTCAAAGTAATTGGCCTGTAGCTCTCAATCTCATCTTTACTTCCGTTTTTGTGTAAAGGGTCCACATGTGCCTTTCTCCAGCCCTCTGCGACCATGCCAGCAGCGCCGTATCTAGCCCTGTGCAAGTGGTGCAGCCGCACAGGGTGCAAAGGTTTAGGGGCGCATTTGGGGTTGCCAACCTCGGCTCCCCCAAACCTGCCTGCCCTTGCCCTGCCACCACCACTATTTATATTCCCTCATCGGCGGTGCCGCCAGCAGCAGCAATGAAGTGGATCTGACCTATGGAAAAAGAAAACGTGCAGGTCTTTACAACTCCATGCTTGCACAGAAGTCTGATCCCTCCCTCCTCTGACGTGGTTTTGCATCAGAGGGAGGGACCAGACCTGCGTGGAAGCATGGAGTCAAAAAGAAATGTGTTTGTTTTTTTTCAATTAGAAGGCAGGTCCACTCCGCTGCTGCTGCCGAGGGAACACAAAATGTGGAAGCAGGGCAAGGGCAGGCAGTGTGGGTGGGGAGCCAGCTGGACATAGAGGTGTGGGGTAAGATGGGGAGATGTTGGGCATGGGCAAAATTTGATGGGGGTGTGATTTCTTGTATTTTATGAAGGCCACCCTCTTTTTCTTCATCTTTTCAGTTACTTCTTTCGAGAACCACAGTGATCTCCTTTTCCTTTTACATGTACTTACTTTCTTAATAAAAAGGTTTGTTGCCCTTAAAATATCCTCTTTCACTTTCACCCACTGCTTTTCTACATCTTCCAGCTGTTCACATCCCGCTAATATAGAAAGACTAGGAGACATGCAATGAAGCTACAGGGTAAACTATTTAAGACTAAGAGAATATTTTTTTATTCAACGTATAATCAAACTCTGGAATTTCTTACCGGAGGATGTAGTAAAAGCTGTTAGTGTAGCTGGGTTTAAAAAAGGTTTCGACAGGTTCCTGGAGGAAAGATCCATAAACCATTATTAAAAGGGACCCAGGATATCACTGTTTGACCCAATACAAGCATTGTGGAACCTGTGTCTTTTGGGGAAACTGCTAGGTACTTGTGACCTAGATTGGCCACTGTTGGAAACAGGATACTGGGCTTTGATGGACCTTGATCTTACACAGTATGGTATATCTTACTTATGTTTACTTAAGTTTATGATGAAACCCAGGTGTTACAGCACTGTGATAGTGCGATGAAGGGAGAGTGTTACCTCTTGGGGGGAGTCTCCCAATCAGCCAGTTGTCCAAATAAAGACAAATACCCCTTGGGTGCCTAGTTAGGCAGAGATGACTGCCATGCATTTTGGAAGACCCTTGGGGCAGACGCTAGACCAAAGGGGAGAACCCAGTATTGATAATGGTCTCCTTGAAACATGAAGCGCAGATACTGGCTGTGCAAGGGATGTATCGGTAAATGCACGTACGCCTCTTTTAAGTGTAGAGAACAGAGTAAATTGTGTCTCTGGAGGTATGGCAGAAGAGTTCCTAAGGAAATAATTTTGAATTTTTCTCGGACCAAGAACTTGTTTAGGTCTCTGAAATCTAAGATGGGCTTGAAGCCTCTTGTTTTCTTTGGAATGAGAAAGTATGGGAGTAGAAGCCCAATCTTTCTTGAAGAGGAGGAACTCTTTCTGTGGCACCCTGGGACCACAGGATGACCACCTCTTGTTGTAAGAGGGTCTATGAAGGTGTCGTATGGGACAATCCACTGTGAAGCAGGTGGGGGATAAGGTTTTAAAGTGAAGCCGATAACCCCTTTGGATCATCTGAAGTGTCCACTGCTCTGATGTTATGAAATGCCACCTGTAGGCATAGTGAAAAAGTCTGCCTGCACTGTGGAGATGCTGGGGGCCCTGTGGGGCACATTGGCAATGTTCTCTAGGAAGGAGTAAAAAAAACATGTGCAGGCTGTGCCTGTGCGGCTGGTTGAGGTTTAGGAGTTTTGGCTTTTTTAGGTTGATGAGGGCCCTGCTGCTTCTGCTGAGGTTAATAGGCAGCATAAGGCAGGTGGAATAAATCCTGAGGACCGAGGCAATCGGGGCATGCAGAACCCGCAAAGTGGCAGAGGAGCTGCAGTGAAGGCCCCACTACACAATCCCGGCCCTGGCTGCCCCCGTTGAGAGTCGGGCGGTGGGGAAAGAAGAGCAGGACCGGTGTCGGGCTGCCTGTGATCCTGCTGGGTGTCCCGGTGCCATGGCGACAGGACACCATGGCACCGACACTCCAGCAGGACCATAAGGCGGGCTGGCGGGCAGGGGGAAGGACATCTCCCATGGCAGTCGGGGCACATCCAGGATGTCCAAGTGCCTGATTCTGTAACTGCGGGAACATATAGCTCCTGCTGTTGCAGAATCAGGTGTCTTTAGGGCATGTCCAATTTTTGGATGTCTGGACAGCCCGGACATCCCCCGATCTGAATTGGTCTCCACATGGATACTGGTGCTGAATATTGGGAATAATATGATTCATGTTCATAATATCATTCTTAGCAAATATAAATTGTCTAAAGTGCTCACCAAGATTTTTACCCCTTTGAGTCTCACTGAAAATTGGATGAAGAGTATTTAAATAGAACAGTCACTAGTTTATGTGTGAGACTGATATAAGGTAAAACACAAATCAATTTATCCATAGAATCACAAATTCTGTAATTTAACAAAAGGTCGCATAAAGTATATTTTGTGTAAGTAGTGCCAGGAGTATCCTCTTTCTTCAAATCTAAAACTTAGGAGTGTGTGTACTAAAGCACTCCACTGGGTAGCACAAGGTTCAGCATGCACCAAGCGTGCCACGATAAAAGTACCGTAAGCTAAAAATGCAACACTACCCAAATAACATAGGTAAGATCAGAGACTGGGCATTCTGGGGCGGAGCCTGCACATCATGGGTAGAGCGGGTATTTTAGGCACACACTTTCTGGTGATATTTCTCTTAGCACAGATGCACTTACCATCACCTGGAGTTGTGCCAAACAGTAGGAGCATAGGGGTGGTGCAAACCCCAAACTAGTAATATGGGAAAATTCCAGGCACCCCTCCATTTTATAAAGTGGGTCGAACACCACCTCTGCATTCATTTTTGGGATTGATTGCATGCTGCCGGTGTGAATCTTAGTAAAAATACCTCTTGGTTCTTTAGTCACCTCCCTAAAAGTGTCCATAGAGGGGCATAGTCTTCTAAATGGCAGGAATTCACAGACTGATGGACTTAATTTTAACTTATATAGATGATAACTTGAAAATCACAAAAAATTATTATGCTCTGCTGGTTTTCAAAATATAGTAGTAGTATATAGCACAGGGATAGCATACTTCAGTCCTAGAGTGCCAAATCCAGCCTGGTATTCAGGATGTCCCCAATGAATATTCATGAGATATATTTGCATCCAATTGGAGGCAGTAGGTGCAAATATATCTCATGAATATTCATTAGGGACATCCTGAAATCAGACTGGATTGTGGCTCTCCAAAACTGGAGTTCACCATCCCTGATATAGCATAGTGTTGGGGGTTTTTTGTTTTGTTTTTTAATTAAGGCATCTAAATATGTAATTTCAATCTCATGGCAGTTCATACTGAACTCCAGATTTCCATCTAATCAATTCAGCCTTAGAATAGATGAGTCCAGTTTTTCTCTGTACCCTTTCCACAACTAAAAATGTCACCTAAAAACCTTCTTCATGTGATCATATCTTTGAAAATTCAATAGTAAATATCATGCATGTACTATTCTTGCTTTGAGGGAAATTTTATGAAGAAATACATGGGATTGCGATGGGCGCCACTTTAGCCCCTGTGATTGCTAAACTCTCTACTGAGGATAGGATTATATGGAGGTGGTTTTTCGATGATATTTTTATTTTGTGGTAAGGGTCTAGAGATAAAATAGATTTATTTGTTCTATGGCTGAATTCATTAGATGAAAAGTCTGGTTGACGGATAGAAAGAATGGGATTTAAATGCCACTTGCTCCGTAACCATTCCACTGTCCATGCATTTTTATGGAGCTATTTGCAAACAGCAAAAGAGAAATGAATAGTCACATGATGCATATGGGACTGGCTTCCTCATGCTGCTGCTGGTGGTGCTGAGCAGTATCAACACATGCTGTGAGTCACATACTGTATGACATCATCAAGTCCAACACTGTTAGAAGGCATCATGCCATGACCTTCACTAGAATGGCCTGGAATATCCCGTTGGCTCTAAATGCATCTTCTGGGTTGTACAATAAGGTTTTCTACGGTGGCAGCGCAAAACCCCTGCGAGTCAGTGGTTACGTTGCAGATAGTGAGCTTGGTGAAGCCTTTTCTTCAACTGAGCTGAGGAGACTGTGAGCTTCAAAGCAGTCTGGACATGAGGTGCAAAGAGGTTCCATGCAGAACTAATGGAGCCCTTATTTCTAGGATGCCCCTACCAGCTCCCCTTGAATAAAAGCACAATATCACACCACCACCCCCCTACCAGCAGCAACGCAGGCAGAGGACTTCTGCACAACTTTGTGGGAGTTTGCCCTGGTCCCTGGGAGAGCCCTCATTGAAACAAAGAAAGTACAGTAAAATTTATTTTGCTACCACCTACTAATGTAAA
Source organism: Ichthyophis bannanicus (assembly GCA_033557465.1). Lineage (NCBI taxonomy): Eukaryota > Metazoa > Chordata > Amphibia > Gymnophiona > Ichthyophiidae > Ichthyophis > Ichthyophis bannanicus. Next base: position 181,857,006 of record CM066041.1, on the reverse strand, counting down.
GACACTACTATGTAAACAAATTTTGGTCCCGCAGGATCATTAAAATTTTTAGTCAACATCCTATAATGGACAACACAAATGGATTATTACTATCCTCATTACCTTCTGTAATTTCAGTTTGATCAATGTAAACCGCCTTGATATCATGAAAGGCGGTATATAAGAAATGTTAAATAAATAAATAATATTTCCTACGCCACAGTGTAATTAAATCTTGTGTTGCAAATCATGTTATGCTGTGCTTGGTCTCATGTTAGTTCCCCTGTTGTTATCGGCGCTTACTCTATCTAACCAGAAGTGTACTCTGTCTCTCACTGCCATGATCAAGGCCTCCTAGATTGCTGAAGGCTGGTCTCAGATGGAAAGTGTGAAGATTAACAGCTAGGAAGATGCATTTGATAAACAGAAGCAGGCTGGTAGTGACCAATGCCACCCTTCATAGCTTTCATTAGCTATACTAGCTAATTCCCTTTTATTTTTGTTTGCACTGTGACCACTGACAAGATTTACAAGTCAATACCCCCGCCTCCAGGTCATCAATTAAAACTCCCTTTCTGACAAGAATCTCTCTTGTGCAGCAACAGTCAGTTCTGTGTGTTAAAGGCCATTTCTGATTTTCACTTTATTGATAAGAAATCATTATTTTACATGTTTCCATGTTCAGTCATGACTCTGGGTGATCATTTCAAGAGCTCACATCTTTAGGCAATCACACCATGCCATTCTCTGAAAGATTCATCCTGAATGTTGTATTCTCTTATAATTACATTTTTTTATTGATAGGGTTACCAAGAGGCTTCAGATAGCCAGGACTAAGCTGAGTCAGTCCTAAAAACTTTCCTTTTTACATGAAAGTAGGTTCAGTTTTCTCAAGAAAAAAGCAGGAAATTCTTGGTCTGCGCTCTGATGGAAAAGGAAAAGGCCTACGCAGATGCAGCAGCTTCTCTACCAGCCCAACTACTATATTTTCATGCAAATAATGTGTCCACATATATAACACGCACATGGTTATGGTTTATTCAGTTTGATTGACCGCCCTTCGATAAAAGCACAGCAGGGCAGTTTACAATTTTAAAGCAAGATAAAAGCAATAGTTAAGAAAAGAACTACAATGGTTGGACAGGATAGGTACTCGTTCATACACACAGAAGGGGGGGGGGGGTAAGTATAGACAAGGAAAAAAGGAAGACTAGGGACTTTATATTAAAGCACTGAGATGTATACCTTGTTAAATAAATGGGTTTTAATAGGGTCTTAAAACTTGCAAATGATAATTCCAATCTTACGGCTTGGGGTAGCATGTTCCATGAAGCAGGAGCGGAAAAATAGAAGGCAGCAGAACTGGTGGGCATGAGGTGGGCCTGGTTTGCAGATGGAAGATGAAGCCTGTTGGCATGAATGTCAGAGAGGCAATAATGAATAGAATGCGGGGTACTTGAGTGTAGGGCACAGAAGACTATGGTCAGAAGTTTAAATTGTAATCGGGATGCAAAGGGAAACTGGTGGTGATGGATCAGGAGGGGAGTGACTTGATCGAACTGGGATGCGTGTGATAGAATGTGAACTGCTGTATTTCATAAAAGTTGTAAGCGGCGGAGCTGAGATTGTGGGAGACCAAGATAAATGACATTGCAATAGTCCAATTTGGATATTACAAGAGAGAGAAGCAAGCGTATAACGCATGGAAATGACACCATTGTTTGAGAATCCTCGGATAACGCACCCATGCATATCGCACACTGGCGCACACCCTTTTTGCTGCTGACCATGCTAGGAATGAAACACAAGTCTTACACTACTGACTCAAAACTTAAAGTCGATGTGAAAGTGGAAGAAACAAGCAACAGAGCAGCAGCGAGAGAGTTTGAGGTTGGAGAGACATCCATTAGCGAACGAAGAAAGTAGAAAAAGGGGCTCGAGAATATGAACCCCCGAAAACACGCACATCGTGGGGCCAAAGCAAAATAGCCTAAACTGGAGAATGACTTGAGAGACTGGGTTTTTTCTTGGAGGGAACAAATCAAGCTATCTCTACTGTCACAATTCAGATCAAAGCGAAGCTTCTGGCAAATGAAAGAGGAATCACTGATTTCCAAGCAGGTTTCACCTGGATTTCTAGATTCATGAGAAGAAATGGTTTTCAGTGAGAATGAGAACTACTATAGGCCAGTGAGTTCCGGACGACTGGAAGCAAAAGATGAACGATTTCTGTGAAGGTTCCAATGCCTTTTGACATCCCTGCCACTAGGACTGTAGCTGCTTCAGGTACAAAAACTGTAGCCATTACAACCACTGGGCATGAGAGGGCTTGCTTCATTGTAGTCCTTGGATGCACTGTGAATGGAGTGAAATTAAAGCTAATGGTAGTTTTCAAGAGAGTTACCATGCCCCGTGAAAAACTGCCCACTGGTGTGGTTGTCCATTGCAATAGGAAGGGATGAATGGTCTGTGACCTTATGAAAGTATGGGTTGATAAATGTTATAGGACCAGGCAGGGGGGATTCTTCTCCAAGAAGACCTTACTAATTTCGACGCCATGGCTGCCACCAAAGGAAAACATGTTCAAAATTATATAAACTCTGCTGGTGCCCATATAGCTGTAATGCCTGACAGTCTTACCTGCAAGCTACAGCTGATAGATATAGCAGTTAACTACCCATTCAAGATGTTTGTGACAAGAGAGCGGGGCAAAGGAATGCAGTCTTGGATTCACAAATTCACACCATCAGGAAGACTGAAGCAGGTGTGGTTTTTGGAAGTCTGCAAGTGGGTGTCTTCTGCTTGGAGTAAAATAATGCCCCAAACCATCTGCAACGGCTTCAGAAAGGTTGGGATTGTCTACCAGCAGAATAAGACACATTTGGATACCAATGATGAAGGTGAAGATGCCAATAGCAATGACGATGACATCACTTCAGAAAACACAGAAGAGCGTCTGCAGTTGGCTCTTAGTTATTTCAACGATGACAGTGAGGAGGAAAAGGACTTTGAAGGGTTCGAGGAGTCAGATGATGACGACGTTGATTGAACTGGAATTGGTCTAGTCTAATTTAGTCTCAATTAGTTTCATTTACTCGCATTGAAATTCAGCACTTCAGAAATAAAGAAGTTATAAAAAAAGTTAAAAACGACTCTGAATTTCTTTTTATGTTGTGTTGATAATTACGTATATAATGAGCACATGTGTAGAACGCAGGGGGGAGGTGTAGTTTCTGCAAAAACACGTATAATGTGCACATTATTTGCATTAAAAGAACAGTAATCCCATCCCTGTGATATCACTTTGAAAGGGGGTGGAGGTGGAGTTTATCCTGTCTGCTCTTACTGCCTCTAGTTCCTTGGTGGGGCCTTCTATAGCCTGACTTGCTTCTTATGTTCAAGCCTGACTAGTCTCGCTGCTATGACATAACTTTTGGGTCCCTCTACTGTTTCAAGACAGGTATAGCTAACTACTTGCCTCAGCACGAGGTTGTGGAGCTTGTCTTGCTCACCCTTGCTAGTCAACAGCCTGACATTCCCTGGAAAGCAGGAATGTGCATTCATGAGTCCACATTCAGCTCTTTTGGGCACCAAAAATTTAGTGTATGCAAATTGCTTGTATGCACATATGCCTATAAATTAACATGCATACAATGGATTTGTGCATTTAAAAATGTTCTATTGTGCATACACTATGCACACAAAGAACAAACAGGTGCAATGAACATGAAAAAACACGCAAAAATCAGAAAAAAAAAGTTTAAAATGAGCACATCCTACTAGAAGCTTTCTTATAGTCTGAATTGCTCTGCTTTCCCTGCTCAACAAATCCTGCCCCAGGGCACAACTTCCAGGTACCATTCATATTTTGGAGCAGGTCTTTTAAAAAAAAGTACACCTCTTTAGAATCTTGAGGGACCAAGGACACTTCTTTTACATTTTTTTTTAAATTCAACTTACAGTATATACTGGATCGTTATCATTAGTGTGAGTTCCTGTGCTGAACTGGTTTGCCTGATGTGAGAGATCATACCGTTTATTCTGAGGGTGACTGTATAATAGAGTACCTTTGTAGGGAAGGTATATGCGTTGCTCTTATTTTATCAAGGCAACGTATATACCTAAGGGCTTTTATAACATGACAAAGTTATACCTAGTACTACATTTTCCTCTTTTGGGATAATTTTATAAGCAATCTGAGAGGGTAGCAAAGAAACAAAATAGATGCATTCGAGTAGGTGTTTACATGATTCCCTGGAGATACACATGAATAAAAAGGTACTCAGAAAACAGCAATATTTGCATAGGCATTCCCAAAGCTGGAGGATGGGTGGAGCTAGGACAGCATTGGTATTTATCCAAGTGGTTCATAAAATACAGTCATATCTGCTGATTCTTCCTGGCATGATATTCACTAAAGGGCATGTTTGCTAAAGTTCAGCAAGTGCTAACGTTTGTTAGTGTGTGTTAAGTGCCCAACCCTACTGCTGACACTGAAGACTGGAGATGACAGAAAATGTAGGAGAAAATATTGGCATAAATATGCTTCAAATATAGGCAAGTAATAAGAAAAATACTATAACCCCCAGAAGAAGATATGATTGAAAACAAACTCTGGATAGCTAAACCAGCAGCTGGAATGAAACATTGCACTTTGCTTTCTTCCAATGCCAAACAGGACAGCTTTGCTGAAAGAGGAGAAACAGATAACACAGAAGAGGAACCAAAAAGAGTGGATGTTAAAACAGCTGGAAATTAATCCCTTTCTTACTGTACTTTGAGTTTACTCCATGTTATAGTAACTTTGGCATTGAAGGAGGATCCCTTTAATTTGCATGTCCTTGACTTTCATGGGGAGGCAAGAATTAGACTTTACGTTATCAGTTGCCATGTTGTTGGGAGGAGGAGGGGCTCTCAAAATGTTATAAAGTGCTGAATTCTGACTAGTGTAAAAGAATAGACACAGCCATGTTTCCAAATATTTTAGAGTGCTTAACATTGGCAGACTTTAGTTACCCTTGACCTATAATTGATTTTTCTACTTAGAGGTTGGTTGTGATGCCGCTTTGTCAGATAACAACATGAGTTTAGGTTTCAATGGAATAAAAACTAAGGGTGTGCCGGCAAGAAAAAAATAATTTCATTTCATTTGCAGTTTTTTTGTTTTATTCTAAATAATTTTCATTTCAGGGCTTCCCAAACAAAAAGCATAGCTGAAGGGGTTTTTTTTATTTGCCTGAAACCTAACTGGCTTTTTTTTTTTTTTTACAGTCAGATGCTGATTTTGAACCAGTTACCTTTGGGTTAAAAGGCAGGCAACTTGCCAAAGAGTTATCATATTTCCATGCGAATTGGTTCTAGCCAGCCTGCTGTACTGCTAGTGATCTTTCTTCCTGTTTCCTGACTGGTCCAAAGTTTGCCTGGTCTGGATCTCTATGTAAAATGCTAACAGGATTTTTTGCCTTCTTAATCTATTGGCTACTGCTGTAGAGATTTACTTCAAAGATGTTTTTTGCCATGTCCTTGTGCCAGACGTTCTGTGAAACCAATTCTACGTATAGTATCAGAGATCCAGATCCTTGTTGATCATAGAAACAGAAAACTGACGACAGAAAAAGACCACATGGCCTATCTAGTCTGTCCTTCCATATCAACAACTTCAACAGTCCCCTTTTTTTCTTTGGAGATCCTCTGTGTTTGTCCCATGCTTTTTTAAATTCAGATATTAACTGAACAACCAGGATCTGGACTGGGCTTTGTTATATTTGTTTCTTTAGATAAACTCAAGCGAGGCCAATGTTTTTATTAATATTGGTTAGTTTTTAGAAGAATGGGGATTGGGACTTTCAGGTAGGGAATTGATGTTTTTTAACTTGTCATTTCTTCTGTAATTTTCTATTTCATATCATATGTTTTTATTCTTTGTTAACCATCTTGATTGGTTTGTCTAAGAAGAGGGCATATAAAGTTGAATGAATGAATAAATAAATAAATAGATAGGAATCTGATAGAAGCTGTAGTGAATTTATCAATCCCTCGGCTGTTCCTAGCAGTAGAACCAGCACACCCAGAGCAGAGGCAGACTATGAACTGTATAAGAAATATTCTTTATTCAGAAAAGACCCCTGCCCACTCCTGTACTCCAATCCCTTTGAAAAACTTGTTTCATGCCTTCAATGGTTGTTATAATTGTTAGAATGTGACCAAGGGGTTGGGGAGGGGGCTTTTCTAAATAAAGAATATTTCTTATACAGTTTGTGGTCTGCCTCCGCTCCGGGAGTGCTGGTTGTTCTTATCTGCGGAGAATCACCTTCCTGTTTCTTCTTTGGATTATCCAAGCAGCCCCCCCCCCCCTCCTTCTCATCTGGTAGGGCAGCTTCTCAAGTAAAATCTGTAGGTGTTGGGACTTAATTGATTCAGGTAGGCAGAATCCCCTCTTTCAACCATGCTTCAGAAATTGCAAGATCCCAGACCATAGAGGCTTTGTTTTGATACTTCTTGCATTAATTAATCCTTCTTGAAAGAACCAAAGTGAAGCATGTTTAGGTATCTTGCCTGTGTGACTGTCAAGTAACCAACAGTGAGGTTCTTGTCTGAAGCGGGGCAGGCCGAGATGTGGCAAGCTCTGTGAAAGGTGTTCGTTCATTATGGACGGGAATCGGGCAAGGATCCAGAAGCGCTGTGGTGACGAATAGCAGAAGTAATAAAAGGAACAAAAAAATTGGCAGCCGTGTCAATGATTCCGTTTATTCTATGGTGTGTGGATGGGAATGGCTATGGAGCGATTCTTTACAGCCTTCTGTAGAGACCATGCAGTACTTTAAGCATTGAATGTTCCTGTTCGTTCCTTTCCATGGCTGACTACTCCAGGAGTGCATAGAGGACACAATGAGTAATTCTATAGCAGGCTGCCTAGGAGGCAAGTAGGCACCTATTTCTAGCTAGCCTATTTTATAAATACACCTAGGGACCTATGGAACATATTAAGCCTGTGCTGGTAGGTAACATACATATGGGCCTCGTTATCAGCGTAGGGCTTCAGGCTAACTCTGCACTACACTTTAGTAAACAGGACCCTATGGGCAAATTCTGGGACAAGGGTTGCGGGGCTGCATGCCCCAGCAGGACGTGCAGCCCCGCAAGCCGCCCGGGCCTGATTCCCTAAGCAGCAGGACGGGGAGAGGTGGCGGGGGGCTCAGGTCATGGCCCTGTACATCCTGCCAGGTTAAAAGGGGACATGCTGCTTATTCCACCTCAAAGGTGGAATAAGCAGCACTAATTCGGTGATTGGGCCTGGGGATCACCCCCCCCCCTGGGGTCGGGTGCGGGTAGAGATCCCCACTGCCCAATCCAGGCCCTGGCAGGCCAGCCGTGGGTTGGGAGGCAGAGAAGAGGGGGAACCGAGCCGTGGGAGTCAGGGATGTCTGTGGAGAGGATGTGCCTGCAAGCAGTAATGGCACGCCGGGCCGTCCATGGGCCCTATTCTGTGCACCGCGGAAATGTTTAGTTCCCATGGTCCAGCATCGAGTCCTAACTAGCCCGGATGTCCCCCTCCCTGAATCGGGCTCCACGTGTCTTTCAAAAAACATAAGAGGCAAATAGGCAAAAATCGCAACTAGATTCAAGCCACAGATGTTTAAGCCTGCTTGGGAGCTGTTTGATAAGCTAACAGGTCACGTATTTTATAAAATATGCACCTAGTTCACAACTCTGCCTGCACTCTACCCAAATTTGGCCCAGAACATGCCTACACCCACACTGCATAAAAGCACACACCTTCTTGTGACCGCGCATACTTTTACATGCACAAACCCTGGGGAAATTTTATAAAAGTCCTTGTATATATGTACAGTAGGGTTTTATGCATGGCAAAAGTTTATACAATTACCTCCAGTCAGTTCCACATCGCATTAAAAATACCAGCTGGCAGGAACAGCGAAATGCCTAGTTGTTGTTTTTTTTGGTGGTGGGGGGGGGCCCAAGCTCCGCCTTAACTCTGCCTTAAATCTACCCTAACTCCATTCCTAGCCCCCCCCCCCCCACACACACACACACACTTCCTTTCCTCCTGTTTTGCCCATGGGGATCCCATCTCCCACAGGCAGACAGAAGGAGTCTTTGCCATGATCATGGTTGCTCTCTTCTGCCTGCTGGAGATGGGATCTCCATGGACAGAAGGGGAAGGTTCTCTGCCTGTGGAGATCCTGTCACGTAACGTTTTGGTGGTGCCGATGCCATCCAGACCATTTATATGATAACAAACAGACCTTTCTTTCCTGGGTTCCCTTCAGCTGACAGAAATATAAGCCTAGGTTATCAAGGAGCTGTTCTAATTCTGTGCTTCTACTGGGAAACCCTTTCATAAATCAGGCCCATAAACCAGCCTGAAAAAGACATAGGAGCATTGTGCGCTACCCTGGTAGCGCGCTGTTAGCATGCAGTATCCCCCATGGTAGCGTGTATCTGGCAGGTGACTGGGCGGGACAGGGACATTCTCGCCACAGCACTACTAGCATGAGAGATTGAATTCCATGTTACCTGCACTTGGTGCAGTAAGTTTACTGCAGCGATCCGCAATAACTGTAGTGATTTACAGTGGTTGCAGAGAGACGGGCTATACCCGTTTCCCTGCAGTTAACATGAAGTAGCTAGTAGCGTGGACCAAACCCATGTTACCACTGCAGGGTTTAGAAAGTATACCCTTTATAATTGAAGGACGTATTTAATGAATTTGTCTTCTAGAATTTGAGTTCATGCCCCATCATATTGCAGGATGGGTTAAATGCACCAAGAACTTGAATTCTAAAAAAAATAAATTAATTTCTGAATCTGGAGGATTTACTGGGTAAAAGAATGTTCTTTTGGGATTAAAGTATTATATTTACATTTGGTTTGGAATTATTTGCAGTCAGGAATTTCAAACATAAATATTTTAAAAGCGTGGTGTGCTGAAGAGCTACTGAAGGCGCAGTACTTATGATTGCCCTTCAGCTGCTGTTCACAACTTCATCCTAGGAATCTTAATTAGACCATAATTACGTGAGGGAAGGGTAAATGTTAACTTGAAAATCTTGCTGAACAACGATGTAGTCTGTTGACTTAAAAATATCTATATATTTTCAAAAATGGTGGAAGGAAAATATCTTGTGTTTGCAAATTATTGTAATTCCTGTCCAGTTTTAATTTGTGTGTCATATTCTAGCAAATGTAGAGTTTGAAAAAAGGTAGGTCTATTTCCCTTGTTTGTGGTTATTTTAGATTGCAAATTAACAAAGTGATAGGGAAAATATGTATAGTTTCTCTTCTGTATGTTCATTATTCTGGAGCATGTTTACTAAATCACGTTAGGCTTTTGCAACTAATGTGCCAAAAAGGTTCAGAAAATGCATGGCTTTTGCAGCTAACTTGGTGCTATGTGTCGGGGACATACACAGCAGTTAACACACCAAAAGTGCAGAGAAAGCACAGTGACTTACCTGTAACAGGTGATCTCTGGGAACAGCAGGAATAAGTCTTCACATATGGGTATGTTGGTACCGATGGAGTCTGCGCGGGAATGCTCACCAGCGTCCAATCAGAACACTTTTGGAAGCATCCCAACATGCCTGCGTGCTGCCTTCCCGCCTTTCCCAACTGTCTCTCCTCAGTTAAGTTTTAAAGCTGAGACAAAGAGAGAGAGAGAAAAGGGAAAGATAGAGATAGAAAAATGCAACTCCTAGGGGAGGTGGGTGGGTTGTGAAGACTTATTCCTGCTGTTCCCAGAGATCACCCGTTACAGGTAAGTAACTGTGCTATCTCCAGGAACAAGCAGGAAAGAGTAGTTACTCACCTGTAAGAGGTGTTCTCCAGGAGCAGCAGGAATCAGTCCTCACATATGGGTGACGTCGGTGCCGACGGAGCCCTCGTGCGGAGCATTTCCCCAGCTTTCAAAGAAAGCCTTTGGGAATTGCAGCGCGCATGCGCGGTCCTCTTCCCGCCCAAGGGTGCCATCTTGCTCAGTCTAATGACATAGCTAAAAGACAGCAAAAAATTAGCAAAAACAAATCATAGGACTGCAACTCCAAAGAGAGGAGGGAGGGTTGTGAGGACTGATTCCTGCTGCTCCTGGAGAACACCTGTTACAGGTGAGTAACTACTCTTTCTCCAGGACCAAGCAGGAAGTCCGTCCTCACATATGGGACTCCCTAGCTTAAGGCTACCGGAGACTTCAAGCGGAAAAATGAGCTCCCTCTAGCTCGTCAGCACAGAAGGAAGGAATCTTCTCTGAGAACGCCCCCGACCGGTAGCCCAACACCAGGGCCGGAGGGTAGGAGTTGCCTAAACCGCAAAGAGATTATGGAGTACTGCCTATCCTAAAGCACTGTCCCTGCGGGATTCCCTCTCAAGGCAGTAATGGGTCTGGCTTGAAGACCAAGTAGCGGCCCGGCAGATGTCTGCCAATGGAACAGAGCGGAGATGAGCCACTGACGCAGCCTTCGCCCTGACACGATGAGCCGTGACTCGACCCTCCAACTAGAGGCCGGCTGCTCCATAAGCCCAGGCGATACAGTCAGCGACCCAGATGGACAACGTATGCTTGGAGACAGGAAGCCCCAACTTATTGGGGTCAAAAAAACCGAAAAGCTGAACAGCCTTCCGATGCTCCCGCATACGGTCAAGGTAGAAGGATAACGCCCTCCTACAGTCCAGGGTATGCAAGACCATCTCAGCCCGGTTGGCATGTGGCCTGGGAAAGAAGGTCGGAAGAACCACCTCCTGATTGAGGTGAAAAGGTGAGACAACTTTAGGAAGAAACTTAGGGTGAGTCCGGAGGACCACCCTATTCCTGTAGAACCTAGTGTAAGGAGGATCAGACACTAGTGCCTGCAGTTCACTCACTCGCCTAGCAGAGGTGAGAGCTACCAGAAATAAAGTTTTCCAGGAGAGAAAACGGAGAGGGCAGGTAGCCATAGGTTCAAAAGGCGGACAAGTAAGCCGCTGTAAGACCACATTCAGATCCCACTCAGGGGCCGGTGGACGCAAAGGAGGCTTAAGCAGAAGGAGGCCTCTGAGGAAACGAGCCACCAAAGGGTGGTTGGAAAGAGGCCTACCGTCCACCGGCGAGTGGTGTGCTGAGAGAGCACTAAGGTGAACTCTGACAGAGTTAGACTTAAGGCCCAGATTGGAGAGGTAAAGCAAATATTGCAATACTACCGCTACCAAGCACGAGAAGGGATTCTCGCTGTGCTGAACACACCACGCGGAGAATCTACGCCACTTAAGAGCGTAGGATTTCCTGGTGGATTGACACCGAGAGGCCAAGACTACATCTTCCACCTCTCGAGGTAGTAGTAGGGGAGCTAGGACTACCCTTTCAGCAGCCAGGCCATCAGATGAAGGGACTGGAGGTTGGGGTCCAAGAGAGTCCCCTGATCCTGAGACAGGAGATTGTGTTGAAACCCCAGAGGAATAGGTGTGTCCACCGCCAGCTGTAGCAGAAGCGGGAACCACGGTTGCCTCGGCCACCTGGGGGCTATGAGAATCAAGGAAGCCCTGTCCCTGAGGACTTTGAACAGCGTTCTGGACACTAGTGGTGTGGGAGGAAACGCATACAGCAGGCCTGTGGACCACGAGATCAGAAACGCATCCGCTGCCACTCTGAGAGGATGCGGTTGTCTGGAGCAAAATCTCGGGAGTTGCCGGTTCAGAGGACTGGCGAAAAGATCCATGGTGGGGAGTCCCCACTTGAGAAAGACCTGCTGAACCACCAATGGGTTCAATCTCCATTCGTGTGGTTGCAGGATCCTGCTTAGTCTGTCTGCCAGGCAATTTTCCTGACCTGGAAGGTAGACAGCCTTGAGAAGGATTCCATGATTGACAGCCCAAGAGCACAGTCGTTGTGCCTCCTGACAAAGAAGGAAGGAGTCTGTGCCTCCTCGTTTGTTCACATAGAACATGGCAACTTGATTGTCCGTCTGGACCAGTACAGACTGGTGAGAGGCGAGGTGGGAGAAGGCTCTCAGAGCTAGGCGTATCGTCCATAGCTCCAGGAAGTTTATCTGTTGAGTAGCCTCCCAAGGGGTCCAGAGACCCTGAGTAAATGTCCCTTGGCAATGTGCTCCCCAACCGAGAAGAGAGGCATCTGTTGTCAGCACCTGAGTATGCGGAGGGGATTGAAAAACCACTCCGAGCACCAGATTCGGAAGATGAAGCCACCATTGCAGAGAGGAGACCAGGAGGTCGGATATCTTCACTGAGTCCGCTAGACCCCCTGTGGCTTGATGCCACCGAGTGCGAAGGCTCCACTGAGCAGGTCGCATGTGCAGGCGGGCATTGGGGGTGACATGAACCGTGGAAGCCATATGGCCGAGTAGTCTCAGGAATTGCCTGGCAGAGACCAGGGAATTGCTGTGAAACTGGCTAGCCAGATCCATTAGCCTGTGGGCCCTGTCCAGAGACAGAAAAGCCTTTGCTTGAAGAGTGTCTAGTCTGGCCCCTATGAACTCTAAGTTCTGGGACGGGAGCAAAGTGGACTTTGCGAAGTTTATGACAAAACCCCAAGTGCTGAAGCAGAGCCACAGTGCGAAGGGTGGCCTGGTTGGCCTCTTGGGAAGATTGGCCCCTTATGAGCCAGTCGTCCAGGTACGGAAACACAAAGAGACCCTGAAGCCTCAGGTAGGCCGCCACCACTGCCAGGCACTTGGTGAACACCCTGGGAGCTGAGGACAGGCCAAAGGGTAGTACTCTGTACTGATAGTGGTTTCCTCCCACAACAAACCTGAGATATTGTCTGTGGTCTGGATGGATAAGGATGTGAGTATACGCATCCTTTAGATCTAAGGAACATAGCCAGTCTCCCTGCTGGAGGTAGGGCAGCAGGATTCCAAGGGTAAGCATCTTGAACTTTTCCCTCTCCAGGAACTTGTTGAGGTTTCGCAAGTCTAGGATGGGTCTGAGGCCTCCTGTTCTTTTTGGTACCAGAAAGTACCTTGAATAAAAGCCGTGACCTCTCAGGTGGTGGGGCACCGGTTCCACAGCCTGATCCTTTAGCAGACTTGCTAACTCCTGAAGGAGTAGGTCCCTGTGCAGAGGGGGTCTTGGAGGCTCCCCTGGAAAATAGGAGGGAGGTACCTGGTGAAAATGGAGAAGATAGCCCTTTTGGACTATATGAAGAACCCAGGTATCCGATGTGATGGCTGACCACCTGTGGGCAAACTGGGCCAGCCGGCCTCCTGTGCTGAGAGAAGCCAGCTGAGGAGAAGAGGCTATGCTGTTTGAGTCAAAACCCCCCACCCTGCTGAGCAGGGGCCGGTGTTGGTGGCTTGGGGGCCTTCTGCCTACGGGGCCCTTGACCCTGCCCCTTGGCCTGCTGACCCTGTTGGGGAGCTGCAGAGGTCTGATAATGAGGGTATTGTTTGTAGGCAGATGACTTCCTCGGGTAAAAGGTCTTTTTTCCTGAGCCCTTCTTCTTCTGAGAAGGGGCAGAGGTTTTCCTGGAAAGCCTAGTCCTGGTCAGAGTCTCGGTCTCGAGTTCTGCAGCCTTTTCAGCCATGGGCTTGCCAAAGAGGTTTTCACCTCGGCAGGGGACATCGACCAACTTGTCCTGGACCCATGGCTCGAGGTCGGATGACTGTAGCCAAGCCTGTCGGCGGGCACCGATGCCGGCCCCGGCTACTCGGGCCGAAGACTCGAAGCCATCATAGGCTGCTCGAGAGATAAACTTCGAGCACTCCCGAATACCGGTGGACAAGGCCTGGAACCTCTGCAAAGGTTCCTCGGAGAGACCAGCAGAGAACCCGGCAATCTCCTTTGCCAGGTCTCGGAGGTACATGCCCATGTATAGCTGGTAAGTCTGGACACGGCAAGCAAGCATAGAGCCCTGGAAGCACTTCTTACCGAGGGCATCCAGGTTCCGGGCCTCCTAGCCGGGAGGCACCAAGGAGTGCATCTTCTGACTTTTCAGTCGATGCATGGCCGATTCCACAACCATGGAGTGGTGTGGTAATTGCGCCTTTTGGAACCCGGGGCTCTTGCGGACTCGATAGATGGAATCGACCCGCTTGCTTAACACTGGCGTCGAGGCCGGGGTCGCCCACATGCGGAAGAGGAGCCGCTCCAGCATCGGAGGAACCGGAACAGTAAAGACCTCCTTCGGGGGAGAGTCATACTGGAGGGCCTCGAGCTCCTCGGCTCGAGGCTCCTCCTCGGGATCCGCGGGGAAGGCCAAGGCCTTGGCCATATCCCGCACGAAGTCCGAGAACCGGGTATCCTCCGGTGGGGATCGTCTCCGAGGTTCGGACTCGGGCGAGTCCAATGGGACACACTGAGTCTGATGAGTGTCGGGTGACTCTTCGTCCTCCGTCTCCCAGCCTGACTCCTCGGAGGAGGAATCGAGCAGCTCCGGTCAGGCGGGCACCGATGCCCTCCGCCCCGACGCCGAGGGTATTGGCGTCGATGACCTCGGCCCCGAACGGGAGGTCGAGGGAGACCATGGCCGAGGATCGACTCGAGCCCGCATGGACTCGAGGATCGGCTTGGCCTCCAGGGTCGACTTGGACGTCGAGGTCCCGATGGTCGGGGCAGATGCACCAGTGAGACCGGCGATCAATGCCCGCTGCTGTTCCATGAAGGCAGCGAAGCTGCTCTCCAAGGCCGTCAACCTGAGTCTGAGCTCAGGAGAACCAGCAGCCCCCGACTCGGGCCCCGACGGCATCGGGCCCGATGTCGGCTCCCTCGGAGGAGATTCCACGAGGACAACAGCACTTATGTGTCCAGGAGACTCCATCTCGACACGAGGATGCTTGGCAGGCCTCTCCGACTCCGAAGACCCGGGACGGCTATCGGGGCTATGCGACCTGGCCCTCGAGGAACCAGGAGCGTCCACCGACACCGCCCTCGTGGGTTTATTCTTCCTGCGATGTTCCCGCAAAGGAGACCCCCGCTCAGAGGAACCCCGATGCTGCTCGGGGCCGGAGTCCCGAGATGTTGAGGCCTCTGACGAGGTCCGGGCCTGGCCGGACGCGGAGTCAGAAAAAATTCGATCCTTCTGGTGCTGCCGACTCCTCAAGGCCTTCGAGGACATTTTGCCACACGGACCACAGATCATCGGGTCATGATCGGGTCCGAGGCAACGGAGGCAGCAGTCATGTGTGTCAGTAAGAGACATAAGTTTCTTACACCGATCACATTTCTTAAACCCGCTGGTAGCCATCGGAGGAAAAAGGGCCCCTGCTAGGTCAAAAGACCGGGCTGCCAGGGAAAAAAGAAAAAAGGCGCGAACGCCAGTCACAAAGGACAAAAACCGAAAAATAGAGAAAAGGACTCGATACCGGTGTATCGGTCTGAGCGGGAAAAGGATCCGGCGTCGAACCGGAGAAAAAAGAGAAAAATAGGGAAAATCAACTTTTTCCTCGGGGAAAAATGAACTACGTCCGTCGGGCTCCGCGGAAAAAAGAAGACTGAGCAAGATGGCACCCTTGGGCGGGATGAGGACCATGCATGCGTGCTGCAATTCCCAAAGGCTTTCTTTGAAAGCTGGGGAAATGCTCCGCACGAGGGCTCCGTCGGCGCCGACATCACCCATATGTGAGGACTGATTCCTGCTTGGTCCTGGAGAATGAGTCTTCACATATGGGGACTCCCAAGCTGAGATGCCTGGAGGAGTCCCAGCATGTTGCGAATTTGAGAGCCATGCTATTTTACCAAAACCCCAGGTATCCTAGGGATGGAGGGTAGGAGTTGAACTAAAAAGATGTGTTGTGGAACAGCAGGACCAAACAGGATGCCTAGATAGGAGTCTCTGTGCAGGTGATACTTAGTGGTAATATTGGGAGCAATAAACCAACCCGGACCTCACCTGGTGATATTGTAAAGGGGTATATGGAGGTTCATGTGGATTTGTGGATATGAACCAACAGAATATCCCCAGGGAGTACCTCAATGTAAGGAGAGGTAGATAACTGTACAAAAAAACAGGTTGAGGTCAGAACCCTTAGGGTGAGAAGAAACAAACCCAGTGGAATTGGGGTAGTTTAATGAGGTAGGACTTTGCGGAAAACGCAGAAGTCCCTATTAGATAACAACTGAAGCTCTTTTGACTTTAAAGGGACAAAGTTCTTATAGGAGAAGGGAGCTTTAAAGATCCCTATATCCGATAACAAAGAGGAGTGATGAGGCAGTGTAGCCTCTCATCTTCTGAAGAGTCAGAAAGTCCCTCCTAATTGGAAAGGAAGTATATGGAGGGCTTCAAGTGTACCTAAACTGAAAGGCATGGTACAAAAAACTCCTCAACTACTAAAGGAAGTAGTTGATTATGGAGAACCCTAAGTATGCTGGGACAGCATGGAAAGGGATAGAGAGTATCTGTCGAGTCCGTAGGGGAATATATATATATGTATAAGTATATATATTGTGATGGTGAAAGCATAGTAGAAAGCATGGATATGGATGAAAATCCTGAAAGCCCCATGGAAGTCAATGACAGTGCACAGATGCAAGGGGATTACAGCCTACGTCAGAGAAAAGCTCAGCCCCCTGCAAGGGGTGGAACACGCCCTAGCTCAGGGGTGGAGACAAGCCACCCTCCTGATTGGTCAGAGGAGGGTGGAGCACAGGGAAGGCCCAGCAGGAAGCAGTGGTTAAAAACCACGTGTAGCAGACAAGGAAGAGACAAGGAAGGAGCCAAGGAGAGAGCCAAGGAAAGAGACAAGCACAGAGTCAAGCTCAAGGACAGAGACGGAGAGACGAAGGGAGACTCCAGGGAGTGAGAGGCAGCGGGAGACCTGCTGGAGAGAATGCCAGAGGAGAGGGGCTGAAGCCAGACAGAGAGAGAGAAGTCTGGGTGAGAGAAGGAGCCAGAGAGAAGGCTCAAACTCAGGCAGCAGCAGCTCACCGAGAGGCAGTGGCAGTCTCAGGCCAAAGCCCGTCTACTGTTTCAGACCAGGAAGAAAGAGATATTGAGCCAGCATTTAAAAGCAGAAGTACAAGTAACTGGAGGAGAAGTGCACGTCAGGCCAGCAACCGGGACAACGGTGATAGCTGGAGAGGTGGAAAAGGTATCAGTGCTGACATACAGAAACAGCCTCAAGGTAAAGCCGATAATTTCTTTCCTGATAATGTGGAAAGAGGGCTAAGGGCTGGTTTAAAAGGGCAGGAACTGAAACCTTCACCTCCCACCGTTAACCAGTGGATTGAAGCTTAGCCAGTGTTGGAATCCCCAGTGCAGATAACAGAGAAGCTTTTGAATCCTCTAAATTAGGGGTTTTGCAAGGGATACACTCTAATGAGAGGAATTCTATCTCCAATGCAAAAATACCTACGAGGGCTGACTTGCTGTGGGACCAGTTTCAGCAGTTTCTAAGAGAGGGGAAACTTAAAGAAACTCCACAATATGAGAGAGACTCTGTTGGTACAAATGATTTTGAAGAAATGCAAATAGAGACATCTGTGCCTAATGAGGTCTGTTGCCCAATTCCTATGGATTGTTCTCTGGCTCAAAGGAAAGCTACAGTTGTGAGATAAGAAAGGAAGAAATGTAAAAACCCTATAGTAAGGGTAGTGCTTACCACGAGAGTTGTAAGAAGCATTCAATGTTTGTTCACTGACTGAGAGCAACGGAGCTGTGAGGGAACGTTGCATTACAAAGTGAGAACAGCTGTGATAGAGTTCTGCTGTAGTTCACTGTGTGACCACACGGAGCAGTGCAGAGTGTGAGGACACAGAGCAGCAGTAAGTCTGAGAAAAGAAAAGTTTATTTGATTTATTTCTCCTGGTTTTCCTGAGTTCATCTTTTCTGTTTGGAGATGTTCTCCTTCTGCCTTGGTTGTAATTGAACACCAGCGTACTTTTGGAAATCCCCATAAAATAAAAATAAAAATCTTGCAAAGCCTTACCACCGACTCAACTACAAATGTATTGCCTGAGGAGTGAAAGAACTTTATTCCAAGGGACCCTAAGGCCGCCTACCAGCTGTCAGCCTCTTGGCCCAGTCGGTGGGTGTCGCAATATATATCTAGGCAGACAGATGGAAAAAGTATATAGAGACATATCTACCCACTATCATATATTGCGAAGCATATATATATATAGATAGGGAAATAGAGATACATCCCTCATATATGTATATAAAAAATATATATAGATATATATGAGCAGAGACATGCAGATGTCCATATACATGCAAATATATATATATATGTATACATACCCATGTCCGAACATAGGGTATCTGGAGAGAGAAAGATTTATCTAACCACAAGAAGGGAGGTACCTGCTTGGGAAGATAGTTAGAGAATCTGTACTTCCTGGGTAAGGATAGGAAGCCCAGGGAGTTCTCTCACTGGCAAGAGAAGTCTAAAGTCCTCTAAGAACTGTAGTTCAGGGACAACCAGGAATGGAGACCTACCCGATGTTGGAAATCTGCAGATAGTAAGTCTGAATCCTTCCATAACTCCAGCAGGTAGCTGGAGAAAAGATGCAATAAAAATACCATATGTACCCCTGATGAAGGTAAAAAGGGTATGGTGCATTCTTGTGCTCAACATGGATTACGCCATGAAGAGTTGAGGATGGAAGGAAAAGACAAGACAAGGATTGTCTATACTGATAGAAAAACCCATCCCTGTTGAAGGGGTCCCCTGGAGATGTGAAGCAACCCAGGGAATTGGATAATTCTTTAGGTATTCTCTTAATTAAAGGCTTGTGTTTATTTAAGAAGCCTTTAATGGAAAAATGGTAAGGGCAGGGAGAACCCAGCAGGCATGACTAGGTAAAGTCCTTCCTAACCATCTGACATCATGTGCTCTCTAACAAGGCCCCATAGTGTAGAGCTGCTCCGAAGAGATGCAGAGAGCATGTTGCAGGTTAATTAGAAGACAAACTGGTGTTTAAGAGCCAGTAGGTATCATGAACCATTCCGCCAAGCACAAGGATTGGGGAAGGCTAAGGATAGAAGATAAGGTAATGTGTCTGCAACAATAGCCAGAAAAAGTTTTAAAACCTTCTGGGACCTAGAAGTAAGGCCAGAACCATTGAAATTGGAGAACAAGCCCTGGTGGCTTGGTCAGCAAGTCAGTGGTCTAGCCAGTAAGAACCCTTGCAGTTCTACCATTGATAGGGCATCAGTAGAAATCTTATGTCCCAACATTGGGAAAGAAATACAGACATAAGTAGGAGTGGTAAGACTCCACTAGTGTCTGAGAGCTGCCAGAAAAATTAAGAATGCATGGGGGAGACAACTCTGAAAGAAAACCTAGGGCTTAAGGAGAAGCCCTCAGTCAAGTGGTATCACTCTTACAGACGAAATGTCTTAGTAAGAGTGGCAGAGTTGAAAAGAAGACTTAACGGTGGAGTAAATCTTTGAAGTAATATGAGATATGCGGATACAGGAGAAAAAGTCAAAGGTAAAGGCAACCTTATTGACAGTTGCTACTCCTCTGAGTAGTCCAGAGGATGAGGAGTAACTGTATAACCTGTAGAGCATAATCAACTTAAGAAGCTCATGGAGCTGATAGTTAGGATGTCCCCCTAAGAGGGACATATATAAAGTTAGGATGGAATTGATGTAGATACTACGTGGATGATATCTTTCTTCTTTATCACACTGATCCTGCTGCACCCGATATCACTGCTTTTAATACCCGTCTTTCTTCTGTAGCTTCCTGGCTCTCCACTAACTTTCTTCATATTAATCTCTCGAAAACTTCGGCCATATGGTTCACTTTTGGTAATCCCACACCTACCCTCACTCCCCTATTTTCTTCTTCACCCATCCCCACCGTCTCCTCTTTGCGGTACTTGGGTGTGATTCTTGATTCCTCCCTCTCCTTTAAAGACCATATCTCCTCAGTTGTCCAACGTTCCTTCCTTTCCCTTAAACAACTTCGTGCTGTACGACCTTTTCTTACTATCTCCTCCATGACTACTCTCATTATATCCCTTGTTATGTCTCGTCTCGACTACTGTAATGTTTGTCTTGCTGGTCTTCCCCAATCCCAACTTTGTCGTCTTCAACGTGTTCAAAATGCCGCTGTTCGTGTCCTTTCCCATGCTTCACGGTTCGATCACGTCACCCCTCTGTTAATACATTTTCATTGGCTTCCTGCTGTCTTTCGTGTCCAATTCAAAATTCTTATTTTCGTTCACAGGGTGATCCATTCAGGTATCCCCCTATATCTTTCTGACCTGGTTCACCTTCATACCCCTCATCGTTCACTCCGTTCCATTCACGCTAACTGTATGTTTCTACCCCCTCCCTCCCATGCGCACCTCGAATCTACTCGGTCTTCTGCTTTCTTTTTTCTTGGTCCAAGGCTATGGAACTCCCTTCCCCCCTCCCTACGTCTGGAAACCTCCTACCCGTCCTTTAAAACTAACCTTAAAACCCACCTTTTCTGTTCTGCCTTTAATCTTCCTCTCCCGGTCCCATCTCCCCCCCCCCCCCACCCCCCTTTAGGCCTTTGACAGCACACCCCCTTTCCCCTGTCTTATATTTCTTTTTTGTTGTTGTCATCCCTTTCTCTCTCCCTCTTGTTACCCATCTTTACCCCCCAATCTATTTCTCTGTATCTATCCCTTTTCTTTAATTTTATGGCGTTCCTTTTCTGGCTCTTTTTCGCAGTTCTCTCTCTTTTTAACATTTTTTTTATTTGATTTTATGTATTGTGAACCGCCCAGATGCTAATTGTATTGGGCGGTATATAAAGTTTTAATAAACATAAACATAGTGGTAGGAAGCAAACTACAGGATCCAAACCTCAAACAGGAAAAAGGATTCAGGGAACCCAGCAAACCCTGCTGCTGCTGGGTTTGCTGAACCCGTTGAGGTTGTGATTTCCTGAGCCTGGTTGATTGTTTCCCTTGCCTGGGAGGATCTGCATGATGGGTAGAAGATGGATAAAACCTTCTCCCATTGAGGGAACAAAGATTATTAGCAGACTTTCTGCAAACTGGGATAGAGGAAGGCATAGACAAGCCTCTGAAAGCAATAGTGTCAGTGGTTAACTGAGCAGCCTGGAGTAAAGTCTCTTTATTAAAGAGATTCTCTCCAGTGCAAGGAGCATTTCCCAGTTTATCTTGTACAGATTTGTCCAAGTCTGAAGCTTGGAGCCAGGCTCTACGTTGTGCTCCTATGACTATAACAGAAGTTCTGCTAACAGACTCGAAAGAGTCTAAGGAAGTACAAGTAAGCATGATTGACTAACATAGAAAAATCTGCTCTTTTAGGCTCTTGGAGGAAAGGGGTCAAAAGCAATAAATCTTTTGTGACCTCCTCAAGAGATAATCCCATATAGAAAATATATGAAAGGATTCTTGCTGAAAGCATAGATGCCTGGAAAGTTTGACGTCCAAAGGCATCTAGTGTCTTAGCCTCACGACCTGGTGGATAAGAAGAGTGCTTCTTAGTACTCTTAACACGCCTCATTGCTGATTCTACAACAAGAGAACGATGAGGGAGCTGAGGCTTTTGAAAACCTGGAGAAGGGGGCACCCTGTATAGGAGATCAGTTGCCCTAGAAGGTGGGGATACCATTAGAGGAGTTTCCCACGTTCTAAATAAAAGATCCTGCAAGGTTTGATGCAAAGGAAACATAATGACTTCCTGCGGATTACAGGGGATCTGTGTAGGTTGTGGATCCCCTGGTGCAAGGTCTTGACCAGGTATGGAAATGGCCAGAGACTTGGCCATATCAAGCAGGAAAGCTTGAAAAGAAATCTCCCCAGAGGGGAGTTCTAGAGGAAGAGGAGGAAGAACTAGATCTGTTGAAGAACTAGTTCTAGCATCCACCGGTTTATTCAGATTCTGTAGAATAGAAGATCTGGAGGGGTGGAGCATCGGATTATCTTTGAAAGACAGTTGTCGGTACCGCTGAAAAGCGGTACCGCAACTGGTCGGTAGCAAATCATCCATGCTAGGGATCGATTCCAAACTCGGTATGGAGGGAAGCGAGTCGGCTGAAAGGAGCATGGGAGGTACCGACACTGATGTTGATCAGTCTGTAATGGCACTATTGGTACCGTGGAAACCGAATGTGGCAGATATTGATCATCGGTGGAATGTCTACAGTACCGTCTGCAGTCGGTACCGAGACGGGTCGGTACCCAGTCATCCAGACTAGAGATCGATTTTAGACTCGGCATCGAAAGAAGCGAGTCTATCAATGCATACCTGGAGGGTACCGACGTGGATACCAGCATCGGTACCAGGACTGATGTGGGAAGACCGGTCGGTAGCGGCTCTAACGGCACCGAGGATACCGAGAGCACTCGATTGCGATCATCGGTGTGGAATGTTTCATCCAGCACCATTGCCGATGCCGGGGTACCGGCACCGCTCAAAGCGGATACCACCACCGGGCATGGCTCAGGCATGTTCACCGAGGTGAAAACCCCGGGAACAGCCTGAAACCCCATTAGTGCTTTGGAGGTAGAAGCCTCCTGCCGGGGTTTTAAAGTCAAAATGTCCTCGGGGGCAAGCCCAAAGGCATCTCTATGAAGTACATGAGATCTACCACCCGAGGACTGGCTAGTCTGTACAGACTTTTGTTTGGTTACCTGATCCTGCGAAAAAGAAGACATAGCTGGTACCCTCAGGTCTGAGGGGAACTGCGTATCGAGTTGAGCTCGATGCTGAAAACTTCTTGTAGAAATAAAAGTGCAGGAGGGACACTCCAGCGGATGGTGTTCAGGTCCCAAACATTGAAGGCACCAATTATGGGTGTCCAAAACTAATTTGTAAGTGCCACAATTAAAACACATTCTGGTGGCTAGCATTTCCTTGAGGGAAAGTGAAGAGGCCTAGCAGGCCGAAACCTGTCAGGCACTAACAGGAACAAAAGTTCCCACAAGGGGAAAAATTTGCAGAAAAAAAGAAAAAGAAACACCGGCGGTACTGGTGCGTCGAAGGAAGGTAGACGCGACCACAAGAAAAAACAAAAATAAAGGAAGAATTTTCTGCGGTGACAGGAGGACGTCCTGCCGGCTCCGCGGAAAAACGAAAACTGAGGAGAAATCGAGGAGAGACAGTTGGGAAAGGCGGGAAGGCAGCATGCAGGCATGTTGGGATGCTTCCAAAAGCGTTCTGATTGGACGCTGGGGAGTGTTGCCGCGCAGACTCCGTCGGTACCGACATACCCATATGTGAAGACTCATTCCTGCTTGTTCCTGGAGATCATGGTGAGGCAGCATCGTGGATACAGCTAATGTCGCCCATTCAGGAAGCATTAGCTGCACCCACACTGTCTGCAAATCTGATGGTTACTGCATGCTGCTGAAGCCCGGGGTAACCACGCATTGCAGACACGCCTGTTCTCTGCCCTAATCCTGCCCACTCCTGCAGATAACACTCTTTCTGTAAATAGCACAGAAAATTGCCTGTTATCAGCAGTCGGCCTGCATTAACTGCTACTGTGGGCCACGTAGTGTGCGCTATCTGCCATGTTAGCAACTAACGCAGTTTAGTAAACATGCCCCTCTGGGATTGGGTGAAAGGCAGGATCTTGGTTTGAAAGCTCACTTCCACTCTTCATCATTCTCCTTGGTTTGGAGGGTCACAATTGAAGATCAGAATAAAATGATCTAGAAAAATGGGAAGTAAATAGTTCCTCAATTATATCATGTACAAACAGAACTAAAGCAACTTCGAAAATCAGCATATAAATATGTTTTCTGTATAGTTGTATCAATGGCATTTTTTTTAGAGGGCCACAATGCACATAAATATCTTACACATTGTCTCCCCAAAATGTAAGGGACACTTTCAGTGTACCAATCAATTTACTTTGTATTTCCAGCTTATACTTTTCACATTCAACATTGTTTTTATAATTGATAAAAAATACAGGGGCATGTGTACTAAGGAAAAA
The DNA here is from genome assembly GCA_033557465.1 of Ichthyophis bannanicus. Lineage (NCBI taxonomy): Eukaryota > Metazoa > Chordata > Amphibia > Gymnophiona > Ichthyophiidae > Ichthyophis > Ichthyophis bannanicus. Next base: position 181,833,187 of record CM066041.1, on the reverse strand, counting down.
TTAGATCTTACCTGCTAATTGTCTTTCCTAGAGTTGCTCCAGGCCAGTCCAGGAACTCTTGGGAGGGACCAGTAATACCCTCTTGTAGCACTGCGGCACCAAAACTTGTGTCTCCCACCGCCTGAACATCCAACCGATAGTGCCTGATGAACATGTACAAGGACAATTTGCTGCCCTTCAGATTTCCACTGGGAGAACCAAACATGACTCCACCCAGGAAGTTTCAAGCACCCTTGTCGAGAGCACTTTAAGTCCAGGAGACAGACCTATGCCGCTCTTCTCGTAGACAGTGGCTATGGTCTGCTTCACCCACTGAGCAATGGTGGCCTTGGAAGCCACCTGCTCACCCTGTGGACCGCCGAACAATATGAACAACCTGTCAGTCCTGCGCAGGGATTCCATCCTCCTGAGATATCTGCTCAGGATCCTGCGGAAGTCCAGTAGGTGCAGTTGCCTTCTCTCTGGCGAATCCCCCGGAACAAGGAACGCCGGCGACATGCGACATGACCTTAGGCAAAAAGAAAGGGACTGGTCTCAGCACCTCCTTTTCCCTGGAGATAACCAGGAACGGTTCTCTGCAGGATAGTGCCTGCAGTTCCGATACAAGCCGCGCTGAACAAATCGCTCCCAAGAAGACCGTTTTCAGAGTAAGGTATTTTAGAGATGCACCCGTCAGAGGCTCAAATGGATCCTCTGCCAAGCCCAACAGAACCAAGTTAAGGTCCCAGGCTGGCACCACCCCTCAGATGGGCAGACGCACATGCTTGACTACCTTCAGGAATTGAACCACATCTGGATGAGCCGCAATCGAGCATCCCCGAATCCTGCCCCTGAAGCAGGACAGGGTTGCTATTTGGATCCTTAGGGATCCTAGCGACAATCCCTTCTCCAGTCCCTGCTACAGGAAGAGAAGGATCTCCGGTATCGTGCCCTCAAGCACCCTGAGGCCCCGCTCCTGTCACCAGGCCTCGAATATTCACCATACTCGCACTTATGCTAGATTGGTGGAATGTTTCCTGGCCTGTAAATTAGTCAAAATAACTGACAGAGTCAGTTCTCACCCTCAGCTGCGCCTGTTCAAGAACCATGCCATAAGCAAGAATTGACTCATCTGAGACATCAGGACCGGCCTTTGCAATAAGAGGTTGCTCCTGTCTGCAACTGCCATGGACAATCTGCCAGCAAATGCTGAAGATCTGCATACCACAGTCGCCGGGGTCAATCTGGAGCTATGAGGATCACCTGTCCTCTGTGCCTTTCAATTCTCCGAATCAGCCCACCGAACAGTGGCCACGAGGGAAATGTGTAGAGCAGACCCTCCATTGGCCAATCTTGGGTGAGGGTGTCCAGGCCCTCCGACATAGGCTCCTTGTGACGGCTGTAGAAGTGGGACATCTTGGCATTGTTGTACGTTGCCATCAGGTCCACGATAGGCTGACCCCAATGCACTACGAGATCATGGAAGACCGCCACATTGAGCTCCCACTCTCCTGGATCCAATCTGTTCCAGCTGAGGAAGTTTGCTTGTACATTGTCCTTGTCTGCAACGTGAGCTGCTGACAGAGCCGCGAGATTCTCCTCTGCCCAGGACATGATCGCCTGGCTTTCCTCCAGCAGGACTGCAATGCCAGTGCCCCCTTGCTGATTGATGTAGGCCACTGTGGTCGCATTGTCTGAGGACACTCAAACTGCTTTCTGCTCTATCCAAGGATGGAAGTGCTGAAGGTCGAGGAATACTGCCCTCATTTCCAGGCGGTTGATTGACCACAAGCTCTGCTCTGCTGTCCAAGATCCTTGCATCACCTGTGACAAACAATGAGCCCCCCAGCCTGAGAGACTAAAAATCCATTGTTACCGTGACCTATTGTGGGCACTCCTGCTGTGAGGTGCCCTCCCTGACTGTGACCACCACTGCAGGCTGTGCCACAAAGACTCCAGGAGAACCAAACTTGTGATCCAGCGACTGAGACTGTGTTGACCACTGTAACAGCAGGGCCTGCTGCAAAGGACACATGTGGGCCTTCGCCCAGGGCACCAGATCCAGAGCATCTGCCATGAACCCCAGGAGCTGCATGTAAAACCAAGCTGTGGGTGCTTTTCTGTTCAGGAAGTTACTCAGCTGCAGCTGCAACTGCAACTTGTGAATGCGTCCTTCTGAGAATGACGAGACCCGTCTGAGTGTTGAAATGTGCTCCTAAGTAAACCAAGTCCTGGATTGAATACAGCTGGCTTTTTGCCAGATTGATCACCCATCCGAGGCCCTGTAGGACCGCTATCACCCTCTGTGTTGCAGCTATGGAAACTGTTTCTGACTTCCCATAATAACCAGTCGTCTAAATACGGGTGTGCCAGGATACCTTCCTTCCCTTAAGGCCGCCACCGCCACCACTACCAACACCATCCCTTTCGTGAAGGTGCAGGGAGCCGAGGTGAGGCCAAAGGAAAGAGCTTGACATTGAAAATGCCACATTGGCACTGCAAAGTGGAGATAACAGTGATGCTTGGCCTGAATTGGAATGTGTAGATAGGCCTCGGTCAGGTCCAGGGAAGTTAGAAACTCCCCTTGCCGTACCACCAGGATAATTGACCGCAAGGTCTCCATGCAGAAGTGGGGCACCCAAAGTGCCCGATTCACGCACTTGAGGTTGAGGATGGGGCGGAACCCCCCTTCCTTTTTTGGTATCACAAAGTAAATGGAGTATCGATCGGATCTGCACTGGTCTGCCGGAACTGGGACTACAGCTCCTAGGCGCAAAAGCTTGATGAGGATGAGCCGAAAGGCTTCCATCTTTTCCGGGCCAAACAGGGAGAACGATCAAAAGCATCCTGGAGTGATGTGGAAAACTTGAGAGCGTAACCCTGCTGAACCACCTCCAAGACCCACTGGTCATCAGTAATCATGGCCCAGGCGGACGCAAACTTCTGCAATCACCCCCCGATTGCGACATTCACCTGGCCCGCCCTGGCTTCATTGGGGCTTGTTGCTCTGTCCTGGGAAGGAGGACTAGAACCCCTGCCCAGAACCCCGAAATCCATGAAAAGGATGCTCTCGTGCTCTGTAGTGGTCTCTCTGATAGGGCGTAAATCGCGCTCCTTAGAACATGCGAAATTCCTGCATTTGTCCCCTCTGGGGAGTCCCCTGTTTCGGCCCTTTGGGACGATCCTCTGGTAGTCTCCCACCTTGAGAGTCCTCCAAGTCCTTAACAATCTTTTCCAGAGTTTCCCCAAAGGGGAGCCTACCCTTGAATGGCAGTTGCTGAGCCTAGACTTGGAAGAGGCATCCGTTGCCCAGTTACGAAGCCAGAGGAACCAATGAGCTCCAATGACTGATGCCATGGTCTTGGAGGCTACCCGGATAAGATCATAAAAGGCATCTACTAAATAAGCGGCCGCGGATTCCAGCCTGCGGCTCTCCGACATCTCTGAACCATCACCCTCTGGGGATGCAAGTCCCTGAATCCATCTAATGGAAGCTCTGGAGACGTAGGCTCCATACATGGATGCCTGCAGTGCCAAGGCACTGGAGTCTAGGACTGCTTCAAGAGAGACTCCAACCTTCGGTCCTGAAGATCCTTGAGTGCCACATTGCCTTCCACTGGAATGGTAGTCTTTTTGGTGATGGCTGCTATCAAGGCATCCACCTTAGGCATCCATAGGAGATCCCTCTCCTCCTAAGGAATTGGGAATAGCTGCCCCAGAGCATGTGCTCCCCATAAGGTGGCTTCTGGGTATTCCCACTCTGCCTCAATGATCGTCTTGATGATCCTGTGCACTGGGAAGCAAGCCTGCATACCTTTAAACCTCTGTAACAAGGGATCTTCAAGGGGTTCCTCATTCTGAGGTGCGGGCGCCCCTATAATGAGTGCCGCCAAGTCCTGTGTGATGAACGGTGCCAGCACCTCCCGATGAAAGACACTGAACACAGAGTTTTCTCCTGGAGGGATTTCCCCCTCTTCCATCTCTTGCTCCTCCGAATTTCCCCAGAGGTTTGAAGGACCCTCCCCTAGATCCTCCGATGCCTGGGACTGCGGGGAGTCCTGAGCAAACCATGCCCTGGGATCCTCCTTTCCCTTTTCAGCTGGTGGGCTCCCAGGATGGGATCCTCCTGCAGTGGGCCATTCTCCTTTGCCTCTCTTTGCTGCCCTGCTGAGACCTCCCCAGCTGGACCTGCCTCTGCTTTAAGCAGTATGCCATATGGAGAGCCAATATGAAATCGGGAGAAAAAATGTGTTCCATGTCTTGCAGGACGAGTTCTGAATCTAAATTGAGTTCTGTGACAGCCGCACTGCTTGCTTTGCCCTTTTTCTTTTTGCCATGATTAACTGTTGCCTCAGAGGAAATGGCCACTCTTGCTGAAACAGCTGCACTTCCCGCCAAAAACTGTGCGTTGGTTAAGGTCTCCCCTGCCTCATTGAACCACTCCCCCTCGACAGGATCAGGTTCCATTGCTGCCCTGAAGAATTCCCCGTCGCTGCGGCAAAAACAGAGCCGGCAGACACCTGATGCCGTCAACCCTTGGCTGCCTACACAGATTGCGCAACCCAGACGCTCTGACCACATGCACTATTTCCCCCGGAGCCTGCACACGCGCCGGTGGAGACAAAGGGATGAGAAAGGAGCCCAACAGGGGAATTTAGGCCCACAGAATTCCACTCTTACAGTACCCGCCAACCTCAACACTGTCTGATGCTCTGGGGAGAAGACTTCAGCAAGAGCCCCCATTATCATTTGCACCCCGAAGAGCAGGCTAGTCAATGGGAACCCTAGCCACCTGTAGCTAACAGACACTGGGATAATCCCAGGTAGTTTAACCCATCAGACCTGAGCCCCCTCGGAGCTCCAGTAAGAAAGTCAGGCTGTGCCCCCTTGTCTGCCGAACAGGCAGCAGGACACTCAGCCACTTTTTACCACTCAATCCTTGCCTTCTTTTCCTTTTTATTTTCTCTTTTATGGGTTTGTTTGTTTGTTTTGCAAGATGTTAATCGTGAACTAAATTTGATTTGAACTAAGACTTAACATCTCTACAGGTAGCCTAGTGAGGAGAGCTCTTCTTCCAGCTGCTGAGAACTGAGAGACTGGAGGCTGAGGAACAAGGAGGAGCTTTTCTACTGGGCTTTCAGAATCCTGACATGCTCATTTCTCAGCTGCTGGAAGATGGAGACTACCCAAGAATTCCTGGACTGACCTGAAGAAATGAATAGGAAATCGCTCTATCCCTTAATGCAAGGCATAACGCACAGTAAGTGCACCATGCTAAAAGCACAGGGCTCACCCTAACTGGGTAGTTCACAATTGGGAGTAGATTGGGTAGGATGGGGTGGAATATTGTCATTGACAGTGCATTATGGTTAGCATGGGCATTATGGGCCAGATTGTACTGTGCCGTGCATTGGGAATGCATCAACAGTAGGGGTACAATGATCACATCCTCGAAATTTATTTTTTATTTATTTTTTATTTTATTTACATTTCTTATATACCGCACTATTTGCGATCAGCGCGGTTTACATAAAAACAAACAGTATCCGACAATAAACAAGAGTCAGGTCATTACAATGAACAGGAGCAATCAACTTGGATCACAGGGGAAACTATCTACATGTGCGGAACATTGAAATAGGTAACTATATACATGTGAGATGGAGTTATTGTGCGTTGATCATACATGGTGGCTGGGGTTCGGGGGAGTCTGTGAGGTATTTAATAAAGAGGAGGTGTTTTAAGGCCTTCCTGAACTGGCTCAGGTTGGGGATGGCTCTGATGTATGGTGGTAGGGAGTTCCAGAGACTTGGGGCACTTAGACTAAAGGCTCTGTTTGATGTTACTTTGGAGCATTTTGTCATGTCTCTCGGTATCGCTAGCATGTTGGCTACTGCGGTTCTTCTTAGCCTGTTGGTTGTGGGTGGTTGGATGAGGTCACATAGTGAAGAGGAGGAGAGTCCCTTGATGGCCTTGAATGTCATCACTAAGGTCTTGAAGCTAATCCTGGCTTGAATGGGGAGCCAGTACAGCTGCTTCAGGAGGGGTGTGATATGTTCTCTCCTTGGTGCTCCGAAGAGGATTCGCGCTGCACTGTTCATGGCGAGTTGTAAGGGATGTAAGGTTGCCTGAGGGAGTCCTTGTAGGATGGCGTTTGAATAATCAAAATGAGGGATGATGAGGGCTTGATAAATGGTGCGGAAGTCGCTCAGTTCGAGTAGGGGGCGTATGTGTCTGAGGGATCTGATCTTGAAGTAGATCGCTCTTACTGTTTTGGCTATGTGCTGCTTCATGTTGAGGTTCTGATCCAATGTGACTCCGAGATACCGTATAGCTGATTTTACTTGCAACTCGGCGTTGTCCACTTCCAAGTGGCTAGGTGGTGTAAACTCAGGATTTCTGGAGATGAACAGGACCTCCGTTTTCTTATGTTGGATACGCAGAAATTGACATGGGCCTCTGTGCTAGATTCACAGCCCAAATGCATGCTGCCAGCACATTCTTTAGTAAACAGGCCCCATGGTTTCCAATGACAAACATCATTTTAAAATAATTTGTATTCTTCCATCGCAGTGCAAAAATCCTCTGTTCAAGTTGTTTGCAAAAGTTTAGAAGGGATAATAATTAAGTGGAGAGATGCTATTTCCTGTGGCCCACAGATAGGCTATTTAGCAGCCAATGATTACTAAGCATGTGTTACATTTATATTGGAAACCAAATACAGTAAGGGTCTGAATCATGAAGGACTTTGCCCATAGATAAAGAATGAGAGGAAAACCTTGAATGAATCCTAATTGCATTTTTCCCGCTTGTTTTCTTTATGGTTCTCAGAAATATCAGTGAACTAAGATGACCACCATTGTATGCAAATAAATCTCTCAATCATGTTTATAACTGTCAAATATATTTGTTTCGGTGCAATCATGGCAAGATAATTTTATAATTTTCATAATTTATAAAGAGCTTGACAAAACTCCAGCGACAGGAGCCACTCTCAGTCTTTCTGCCACGGCTCTGAAGGTCGTGTAGTAGGCTTATAAATTGAAATATGGTGAGTTCTGCTTACATTTTGATTTCTTCTGGAAATTAGATGAAGCTATTTATTATCCTTAACATTGCAGTGGATTCATCTTGTACATAGATTACAAATAAGCTGATTACTCTGCAGCTAGTATGGCGTGCAGGCAATGTACCTGTTACGCTGCGTAGGAATCCTCTTGCCACATTGCTACCAGTAGGGGAGGTGCTGAGGTATTGCATTTTTAGTAGCAAGAGGTAGGCAAAAGCACAGTATCGCAGCACTTCTCCCAGCTATAACATGGTCAGAGGACTCCTATGCAGCTTGCTAGAAACACTGCATGCAAGTAGAGCAGGGGTGCACAGCTCCAGTCCTGGGAGGCCTTCAATGGGTCTAGTTTCCAGGATAAGCAATCTCTGCCAGTGCCTAGAGACTGTGCATTGAAAAGCAGCCAAAGGATATTGAGAAGGCAGGTTGTAAACTATGCAAAACGTATGGTAAGGGGAGCATGGCTTTAAAACAGAGGCTTCAAGGAATCAAAGTCTATAATCAGTTCAGGACTCCACCCAGCCTGCGACAGAGATCGAGGTGCACTTGACCTGCCAAGGTGAAAGGCGGCTCTGCAAGGAAGAAAAGGCATGGCAGAAAGGAAGTTATGTCACAGTAGATAGTAGGACTTAGCACAGGAAACATTTTTGGTTCATTCAGGAACCTGATTTTCAAAGCAAAAGAAGGAACTTGTTATACAGTCAGATATTAACCAGATAATAATGGGCAACTTATTGGAAGATGAGAATCAGCACATATCTGCATGGCAGCAATATTCAGACACTAAATGGATAAAGTATCCCTTTAATTTTCGACTAGCTATAGAGCAGCTGCTAGGTCATCTTCAATGGTGCCAATTAAACAGAGAGTCCATTGAATATATGGACCAACACTTAAACTTTACACAGTGTAACAGAATAATATATTTAAAACATATACGAGACAATATTTTCTTTCAATACATAGTTAAGCTTTGGAATTCCTTGTTGGAGAATATGATAAAAGCAATTAATATAGCTAGGTTTAGAAAAGGTTTGGATATGTTTCTGGAGGAAAAGTCCATAAACAATTAAGTAGAATGTATTCAGTCTACTTTTTAGAATCCTACCAGGAATGTGGGACCTGGATTGACCACTTTTGAAAACAGGATACTAAGCTCACAGGACCTTTGGTATGACCCAGTACAACATTTCTTATGTTCTTATACTGTATTCTGAATATCCGACCCTAGGAAAATTAATTGCAGGCCTCTATTTAGGGGTCTCAGTTTAACATCTAAAATTAGGTAAATTTTCAGCCCAAAACTTAAGCTCCTACATTTGGCTGAAAGTTCTTAGATAAGAAATTTGACTTTCTTTGAATATAGGTCTCTACGTGCTCCAAAGTGTCTTTCCAGGTTGTGCAGGTTTTTTGTAGGTGAACTATTCCTCTCTTCCACCTCAGCCCCAGCTCTGACCCTAACAGCTATCTCCACTAATGCTTTTCTATTTCCAGATAACTCAGATCTGCACCATGGTATTCTTTTATTAAAGAACAGAGAAATTTCTAAACCTGGTGAATAGCATTTTGCATAATATAAAAAGTCTCCCTTTGTCACTGGGACATGGCCCAGTTAAAACAAAACGTGATGCTGCCTTCTGCCCTGTTAAGTAAAAACTTGACTTCCAGTCGTAATGTGTATTATACTAGCAAAAGAATCAGCTGAAAGAGAGGTCAATAAACATATTTTTCTCTTCACAATTGCTGACAAAATTAGAACATGTATGATTAATTGCTGCCATCATTCAAACAGCTTCATTTCACGATCATAGTGTTATTATTGTGAGCCCCTGTTTAACTTAAGCCAATTATTGTAGGCCTAGAAAGGGTACCAAAACATAGCCAAGCATAACTAAATACATATAAGAGAGAAATTAACTTGCAAAAATATATTTTTCCAGTCTGTCATATTTTAAGGTCCTTGTAGTCTGACACTCCACCTTCAGTAAGTTAAGATGTTATTAATGCTTTTTGAGGAGAACCCCTACTAGGACAAAAAAATCCATATAGGAAGGTTTTGTTCTTGAATGTAGTCTGTTGGGAATAATTATCAGTTCTCAGACACTGGAAGGGTAGGAAACCTTAGGGTTACTGGGGGTGATGGGGAGAGTGGACCAATCTCTTGGCAATACGCTGTGGCAAGGCAAATCAAACTTGTTGCCGTTGGCAGGGATTTCTGCACTTGGAGACCTCAAGACTAAAGCTGCAGCTACTGCACAATAAATACACAGGAATAACTCGACAGTAATAATGCCCTCTGGCAGGCTGCCTTGCTGAGAATCACTGAAAACCAGGCCTGCGAAAACCCCCAAGTTGCTACAAAATGGGTCAAGCAGTGGTAGACAGTGTTAAATGGTTTCTAAAACCTTTTAGTGCATGTTTGATCCATGTAACATCCATTAAATTGGGAAAACAAGATGAAAAGGAAAAATAAAATAGAACAGAATAAAAAAGTACATAAATAAAAAAAAATTAAAAAAAAATGCCAGGTATGTCCAGCTGATCCAGACTGCTCAGTGTCAGAAAGAGGATGATGGGCTTGATGGCTCCTTGGTCTAATCCTTCAGTCATTATGGTTTGTGCACAGTCTCAGTCTCATATGATGCTGAATGAATAGTAGTTTACCTTTCTACCTGCATAAGCAATTATATTCTGGTTTTGTTGTTTTTTTCTGAATGCAAACCTCCTCATGTAGGATAACTGAGTGAAGCAGCATAAAATGCCGTATTAAATGACATGAAACTATTCTTTCAGCGAGCAGACCTGTGCCGAACTGTACCAAGGGCTGCGCGAGCGTGCAGTTGCAGAGCGCACAAGCACAGAAAGGACACACATATCATCGCTGGGCTTCCAGGAAGCGTTACTGCGCACGGCTGAGGCGAAGCGGGGTGCCAGATTTGTTAGTTGCACAGGATGCATTCCTAGTTTGGCATGGTCCTGTACCTGCATCTGTACATTAGTTTACAGATCAGACTATCATTTAGATAGTTTAGTGCAGTGGATCAGAAAGGCATGAGTCAGACAGGAGCTCTATAAGCTAGTGACATGTCCCTTATTCACAGTGCATTAAAAAGAAACACATAAATGTCTTCATTTCTAAAACTGGCACCTTATTGCCAAAGCAAAGCAACTAATGGCATGCCCCGACTCATTTTCTAGGTCTATCAGGGGAGAAGGGGGCATAAGAGGGAGGCCAGAGGTGGTTCCAGCCCCTTATGAGTACTTTCGAAATCCACCTCACTTCTTCTGACATTCTTGCCATTTAGCACCTTATCTTTAGGGAACAAGTTTGAAGAAATATTACAGCCAGTAAACGAAAAAAGAAGGACAAAAAGATGAGATAACTTTATATAATTCCTTAAAAAGTTCTTCCGTACAGAAGATTTATATAGGGTTTTTGTAAGGTTCGGGTGACAAGTTGAATTCATCATGTCTTGCTTAAGACTTTAGGGAAGCATCCTTAACTCTCTTGTCAACCAAGATATTAAACGGACTGTCTTAAGAAATGAGTCAACTTTTACCATGTCAAGAATAAATTGGAGGAATTCTTAATCACTGCAACTCCAAATGGCTATATGGAACATAGAAGCACAATGTTATCTCCGAGTCTTTTCCTTTCCTAGAACCTCACCATTGACTATAGAGTGGCACTTCATGGAAGACTTACAAGAGGTGGGCTGCTGTGCCCCTTTTAGCTTATACCTAGTTAAACAACCTCACTGTCTGGCACCATCATAAACCAAGAGTCCAAAGTGTTTGGAGATGTGTGGAGCTAACGGAGAGTTTCAGAGATTCTAAGCCTCTAGAAATAGGCTTATTTGAGCAAGATGTGAAGAAGACCATCAAAGAAATGCATATAACTAGAAAAGCTGCTACTTACACGGATATATCCATAGCATGCATAGTTCTGAAAGGGGTGCGCTGTGGGTTTGGTATGGACAAGCCTGAAAAGTAGTTTGCACTAGCAATACAGTTGCCATCAGCATTTACACCTGCTTCAAATCATACGTGTCAACCAACAATGTGTGCTTAGCCTTTGTTAGAGGCTAGTTTAGTTTAGTTGGATTTTTGTTATACTGCTTATAAGGCTTTTTAGGGCCTAGTGAAGCAGTTTACATAATAATTTGAAAAGGAAAAGGAAAAAGTAATACAATATTCATAATAAAAGTAAAGTAGTAAGGTACAGGGCTAGGAAAAGAGAGAGAAAATTGGACAGTTGGGAACTAATTCCCTAAAAGCTTCAGACAAAAGATAGGTCTTGAGTTTACTGTTAAAGTAACTTATGCAAAGGAGTGTCTTTAGCTGCTTTAAAGTAACTTATGAAAAGGAGTGTCTTTAGCTGCTTTCTAAAAGTCAGCAAGTCATTAGAGGTACGAAGGATGTGAGCTATTGCGTTCCATAAGGTTGGAGCAAAGAGGGAGAAAGCCCTCTTTGAAGCTGAAACAGTGGTCTTGACGTTTAGTGTGGGCATGCACAATGTGATGGCAGAGTTAGATCTTCTGATTCTGTTAGGTGTCTTTTGAATAAGAGTCTCATAGTGAACAGCTAGAGCAGGGGTCTCAAACTCAAATTGCTTTGAGGGCCGAATGAGGACTTGTAAAGTAACCCGGGGGCCGCATAAGACACGGGCCTCATTTGCATAAGGGGCCTCATCTGCATAAATATTTGCATAATGTTGCATAATGAGTGCATGGATAAAGAAAGACTAGAAAATTGCTATATTACTATAATCCAGTGCCAACCGCCAGGCACATTAGGAACTACTACTAACACTGCCCATTTGGAACCCATAGCAAACCCCCCGTATCATAACAGCACTACCAGGACTCACAAAGCACCAGACCCTACCTATCAAAAGGCAACACTGCAAATATTAAATCAATACATTTCAGAGAACAATACATGACCTACTGGGAAAAGAGAACAAGTAGCAATGTCAAATAGGAATTACACAGAATACCTCAGCACTGTAGAAATAAAACTATAAATAATTTCTTGTACCAAAGCACAGACATTAATGATGCACATTTCCCAGAGCTGACATATTCCAGTTAATAAATTCAAAATAAAGAGATATTTTTCTACCTTTTGTGCATTTTTTTTCAGTTGCAATTGCTCCAGCCACTTCTGGTTTCTTCGTGTCTTCTGCTATCTCCATCGTCTGCTGTCCATTTGTCCTTTCTTCTCTCTTCTAGTTTTTTTCCATTCTCTCTCTCTACATCTGCTTTAACATACTAATCTTTCTCCTTTTGCTCTTTCCTCATTCCTATTTCATCCACTCAAATTTTACCCCTCCATCCTCAATCCCCACTTACTCTCCCAATACCTGGCCAATTGTAGATTTGTCTTCTCTTCCAGACAAAATATTTTTCCCCTCTCCATTTCACTTTCCCAGCTCCATCCCATTCTAATCCTCCCCCAACATCAGCTCCCTTCTAGTTCCAGCCCCACCCAGCATCTGCTCCTTTCTAGTCCCTGCATCAGTCCATTTCCAGTCCTATCCTAGCCTCACCATCAGCCCATTTCCAATCCTAGCCCCCCATCAGCCCATTTCCAATCCTAGCTCCCTCCCCTCACAGCCCATTTCCATTCCAAGCCCCCCTCCCCATCAGCCATTTGCAGTTCAAGCCCCCTTCCACTCAGCCCATTTCCAGTCCTAGCAACCCCCCCAGCCCATTACCAGTCCTAGACCCCCCATAGCCCATAACCAGTCCTAACCTCCCCATAGCGCACTTCCAGTCTTACCCCCCCATCACCCCATTTTCAGTCTTACCCCCCCATAGCCCATTACCAGTCCTAGTCCCCCCCATAGCCCACTTGCAGTCGTATCCCCCATCACCCCATTTTCAGTCCTAGCCCCCACCATAGCCCATTACCAGTCATAACCCCCCCTGCCAATAGCCCACTTCCAGTCCTAACCCCCATCTGCCCATTTCCAGTCCTAGCCCCCACCATAGCCCATTACTAGTTATAACCCCCCCCCCAGCCCATTACCAGTCATAACCCCCCCCTGCCAATAACCCACTTCCAGTCCTAACCCCCAGCTGCCCATTTCCAGTCCTCGCCCCCACCAACGCCCATTACTAGTTATAACCCCCCCCAGCCCATTACCAGTCATAACCCCCCCTGCCAATAGCCCACTTCCAGTCCTAACCCCCATCTGCCCATTTCCAGTCCTAGCCCCCACCATAGCCCATTACTAGTTATAACCCCCCCCAGCCCATTACCAGTCATAACCCCCCCTGCCAATAGCCCACTTCCAGTCCTAACCCCCATCTGCCCATTTCCAGTCCTAGCCCCCACCATAGCCCATTACCAGTTATAACCCCCCCCCAGCCCATTACCAGTCATAACCCCCACCCCCCCTCACCCCTCTGCCAATAGCCCACTTCCAGTTCAGTCAGCCCCTCCATAGCTCATTACCGGCCAACAAAAAAAACCCCAAAACCCTGGCTTCTGCTGCTGCCGTTGCCGTCGTGGCAGCAGCAGAATCAATTGTTAAATTAAAAAAAAAAACTGACTTCTGCTGCTCAAGCAGCTGTCCTGCGGCCCCTTTCCCTCTGCCCGGAGATCCGACTCTGCTCTTAGCGGCGTGCTTTTCAAGCCGCGACGAGAGTATTCCCCTCTCGCGCGGTTTTTCAAGCCGCGCGAGAGGGGAATACTCTCTTCGCGGCTTGAAAAGCACGCCGCTGAGAGCAGAGTCGGATCTCCGGGCAGAGGGAAAGGGGCCGCAGGACAGCTGCTTGAGCAGCAGAAGTCAGTTTTTTTTTAAATTTAACAATTGATTCTGCTGCTGCCACGGCGGCAACGGCAGCAGCAGAAGCCAGGGTTTTGGGGGATTTTTGGTTTTCCGCCGTCGCGGGCCGCACAAAGTTGTCTCGCGGGCCGCGTGTTTGAGACCCCTGAGCTAGAGGTTGTGAAGCACACTGAATATATCAGTAGAGATTTGAATTTAACCTTTTCTTGAATTGGAAGCCAATGCAGTTCCTTGAGAATGGGTGATATGTGATCAGCTTTTGATTTGTCACAGAGGATACGTGCAGCTGTGTTTAAAGCTAGCTGTAATGGGTAGGTTGTGGATGTTAGGAGGCCTTGCAAAACAATGTTGCAGTAATCAATAGAAGGAAGGGTAAGGGCCTGTAATACAGTACAAAAATCATTATAATCCAGAAGAGGGTTAAGATGAGAAACGGTCCTGGGTTTGTAATACAGGTTCTTAGCAATATTACTGACATGGGTGGAGAGCGAAAAGTGTTGGTCAAAAGTAACTCCCAGGTAATGAACTTGATGCTTGACCTGCAGCTTGGATTCAGCAATGGTTATGAATTTTGGGGGAGTGAAGTTAGGATTCCCAGAGTCAAAAAGCACATCCATCTTGTTGCGATTTATCATGAGGTTATGCACAGATAACCAATTGGAGACATCTGCAAAGCAGCTTTCATGCTGGTGAATTCACTTCTAAGGTCTGGAGGTAACGTATTCCACTGAGCTAAGGTTATCAGATCTCCCTGAATTTTGGGGATTGTCCCTGAATTTAGAGCGGTATCCCTGACACCCACCTTTTTGGCAACTTTCTATATAGTGATTTGAATATGTCAGTTTTTAGAATTTATCTTTATCTTTATTTAGTGCTTGATATACCACCAAGCTTATGTGTCAGGGTTGTGTACAATAAAATCAATTAGAAAAAGAAAAGAACGCCATTATTTGTATAGGAAAGCGAGGGATAGGAAGAGACAGAAAAGGACAGTTATTTATTAAGCTGTATTTATATCCTGCTTTTCACCGGGTCAAAGTGGTCAATTGGGAGATACATTTAACATGAGGGGATATGACACACATATGCTAATACTTACAGGGAACATGGGCAATGGAGGGTTAAGTGGCTTGCCCAAGACCACAAGGAGTGCCTATAGGACTAGAAATCCCAGTCCCTCCGGCCTGAGATTGCTGTCCCCGGGTGGGACTTGAACCCCCGGCCCTCCGGCCTGAAGTACCTTGTCCTAACCACTAGGCCAATCCTCCCACAGGGAAGGGGGGAAGAGAAGAAATAGCCTGATGGAGAGGAGAGCTGATGGAACGAGATAATCTTAGGGATCAGGGAGGTTGAATGCCTGCTGAAAGAGGTGAGTTTTGAGTGAGCTTTTGAAGCGGTGATAGGACAGTTCTGTACGGAGAGTAAGGGGAAGGGAGTTGTGTGCTTCCCAGCTGTACCGCGCATGTCACATAAGCTTAGAGAAAAGCAGATGAACAAGAGGCTGACAGCGTTCACAGCACAAGTATAACGGAGAGCTTTTAAAAAAAGAAACCCCCCCTGAAGAAACTCAACACAGTGAAACGCAGAGGAGGCACTGAGGCATGGTGTTGGGAAAATAAAAAAAAAGCTAAGCACTGTTTTATGCTTTGAAAAATAAGAAAAAAAGAAAAAGGCATTTGGAAAAAGAGAGGAGAATTTTGGATAAAAAAAGCGGTGGTATAAGGACAAAGGTCATTGATGTGAAATGACGCACAGCCACTAGACATGTTATAAGTCTGAAAGTTGGCGTCTTGAAGAGTCTGAGACCTTGTGTTCATAAATAATTAAAACTCATTATCCTAATAGTGAAAAGGTTAGAACATGTATTGAGTAGCATGAAGATTAATGATTGAAGTTAAATAATATCACGATCTAGGAGATACAAGTAGAGCGTGTTTTATCAAGATTTAAACAGTGAATTCCGCTCTGAAAGAAGACCATATAAATTGCAATGATGAATTTGGGAACATTTCTATAAACCATGCAGCAGTAGTTGTGCCCTACCTAATGCCATGCTATAGACTCCTAAATGCACAGGATGGTCTCTTTCAATTGAAGACAAGCTCTGCTATGAGGGGACATAGCATGAGAGTGAAAGGGGAGTACTATGCGGAAATATTTCTTTACAGAAAGCATGGTAGATGTGTGGAATAGTCTCCCAGTGGAGGTGGTGGACATGAGGACAGTATCTGAATTCAAAAAAGCATGGGACAAACACAGATCTCTTAAGGGAAAAAAGAGACTATTGTAGTTGATATGGATGGGCAGACTAGATAGGCCATGCAGTCTTTTTCTGCTGTCATGTTTCTATATTTCTATGAAAAACTGTATCTGAAACCCCTTTTCTCCACTTCTGATACATCCATTGAGCAGTTAGTATTTTATGGGAATATTTTCAAACTCTTTGCATAGACGTGGAATCTGCAGGTCCTTTATATGCAGGGATCTTCTGCTTTATTTTCACAGGGAAAGTGCACCCATCCCTTCCCCTTAAAGACTGCCATGGGTACAAAGTACCTGCAGAGCTTGGCACCTGCTTTTCCAGGAGGTAAGGTTTCTATGGAAATCGATGCACACAGACTTGAAAGTGGAAACTTCCTGCTATTTTCTTTTCCTGCCCTAATCATGTGCTCAGGAATGCCTCCACTTAATTTGGTTTACAGGACTCATGCTATGGAACCTGCACTCACTTTTAGGCAGACTGTGGAAAGGTGGTTTTCAAACCACCAGTTTATCTGGGTAAACTGTTTGAAAATTTCCCTCTGTGAAAATAAGCAGCTGTCTGGATATGATAAAATCTTGCATACATCTTAAAACACTCCCGTGTCATTTTCTACGCCCCTTCACCTTATCTCTAGGGCTATAATAAACTGCCATCTGCCCAGTTCCTGAGGGGCCCCAATACCTTTCATCTGCCTTCAATATAAGCTGTAAAATAAGATGATACATAATTTACATATTACAGGTGTTTGCAGTAATATTTCACCTTTTGGGTTTCGTACTCAGCAATGAGGCTACCACCGATATTAGCAGAGATACAGTGGAACGGTCCTGATAAATATATAACAGGATAGCTTCTTTCTTTTTTTTTTTTTTTTTTTAAGTTCTGTCAAGTCAATGCTGACCCAGCAGTTCCTGGATGTTCTTGGCAAAGTGTGACTGGACGTAGATTACCAGGCCTTTTCTTTCAAGGCAATGGAGAGTAAAGTGACTTGCTCAAGGTCACAAGGAGTGCCAGTGGGAACGAAACCCAGATCTCTTGGGTACTAAAGCTGTTGCTCTAACCACTAGGCTACTCCTCCACTCCAATGGCATACTTAGGGGGTCCATAAAATAACTGGCAGGTAAAAACTGCATAGCTGAACTCATCTGACTAGTGATCGAGGGTGACCAAGAACATGGGGAAAAAAGAATCAAATATCTGAATCTGCTGAGTCAGCCTAAGCAGTGTCCAAGGATCTAAAAAAACAAACTATAAGGTCTGGATTCATTAGGAGGGCTCTACTGCAAAATGAGATGGTGTGTGTTGCTTGGCTATGTTCAGTACTGTCTATTGCTCCTATTAGGAGTTTTTTCTGGCGTTCTCTGTAATTAGTTGGCGAGGTTATTCATGATGGGTGTGGTGGGGAATTTTTTAAGGAAGCATGTGAAGATGTACGCTATTTACCCATGCAAGTCACCTATTTTCAAGGGCTTATGCATGTGAATGAACCCTTAATAAACATGTTTTACTTGGTTGCTATTGTGTAAGCAATCTAATCAAAACAAAACACATAGAGGATTATTCTTAAAGGTTTAGTCGTGGTTTGGATGTCTGCAGACATGCACATGGACGTCAAAAACACAGACACGTCTCTGTAACCATTCCACAAATGCAGCTGCAGATGTCTCCAGTATGAGTATGTTCAAGTAGGCACAGGGGTGTGGTGGAGGTATCTGGGGAGGGGGCAGTCCCAGAAGCAGTTGGGTCATCTGCAGGCACGTGCATATTCCTGCTCCAGGCATGAATAGGTAGCAGGAACTTGTTTGTTTTCACCTTAAAATGTTCAGAGAGTATAGATAATTAAGTGACTAGCTTTAGATTACAAAGTCCCACACTGAGATTTGAACCCTGAGCCATCCAGCTTTTAAACCACTACTCTAACCATTATGCTATTAGACATTTTGGTTCTGACATACTCTCCTGGGGACATCTATATAGACATTTGATACACATGCATCTAGGGCATGTCCACATTTCTGGAATTGTGTCTGAACTTGCACATACCTGCCTTTCTTTTCAGAGGTTCTGGTTTTGATGTCTCAGATTGCACTTGGACATCCCATTTGGAATATGCCTCATAGTGAAACTGGAGACTAGAGTATGGTAAGATACACATAAATAATGGACAAGAGAGTGAGGAGCATCAGGATCCAAAAGTGGCTTCAAAGAGGTGGGTTTTTAGCCTGGATTTGAATAGGACTAGAGAAGGGACCTGGCACACAGACTCAGATAGCTTGATTCAGGAATATGAAGCACTTATGTCATAGGACAAGCATAAGTGCTTGCAATTAGTTTGATGTACATTTTTATACCACGTATGTCCCTATTATATAAAGCAAAGCCTAATGCTGATCTTGGTTGTCTGATGATCAATCAGGATCTGCATTAGACTTGGTAAATTTCTCAGACAGTAAAATTAGGCATGGTTTCACAGAATTTCTGGCATAAGAGCATGGCAAAAGAAAATCTTTGGAGTAAATCAATACAGCAGGATTTAATAGATTCAGAAGGCAAAAAAAAATCCAGTTTGCATTTTACATAGTGCTGCAGATTAGACAAACTTTGGACCAATCAGGAAACAGGAAGAAAAATCACCAGCAATATAGCTATGCTAGTTCTAACCAGCCCCTCCCCCTCCCCTGTGGCTGACTATTCTGAAACATGCATATCTTGTAACTGGAACATCACAGGTTTGAGACCAGTCTCTGACTGTGACAAAAAAAGGTTGGTTAGATTTTTTATTTGCTTGAAACTGTAATAACCCTTTAGCTAGGTTTCTTGTTTGGGAAGCAGCCACAATCACCTCTTTAATTAACAAAATTGCAGTGAAATGAACATTTATAAAAGCAAAATGAAACAAAACAAAATGTTATTAAAACTAAGCAAAACAAAATTAAAAGCTTACAACTGAAACAGGAAATTAAACATTTGTTTGCCTGCACAGCTTCTAATCTGTAATATTGTCCCCATAAAAATATAAGAACATAAGCTAAGCCATGCTGAGTCAGGCCAAAGTCCATCAAGCCCAGAATCCTGTCTCTGATAAACCAGATCACAAAGAGTAGATCAGTAACTCTGGTAACCCGGAAGCCCTCCTCGCCTCCGTCCACATCATTAACACAGCCCCACAAGTACCTCGCCCCCCCCCCCCCCCAACAAAATCACAAACAACTGTATTTGGTACAAACATTTTGGTCGCAGCTTTATTTACAACTTGTAAACCGCCCAAAGGGCCTGAATAACAATTAACATAACCCAGCCCCGCACCCCTTTACCGGAGGATGCCCCCCCCACCCGCCATCTTAGTAGCAAGGCGGAGCATCCTCCTCCCCCCCAAACCCCGCCGCCTGCCTCGCCATCCTAGTAGCAAAGGCCGGCTCCCACCCCCCCGCTACCGGGTCGAGACCCCCAATTGGGCTGTCTCGCCCCACCCCAAGGAGCATTTCGCCCCCACTGCTCATAACCAGGTCAAGCCCGCGCCGCTCCTGCGAGCGCAGGCACTGTACCCCCACCCCCACCAGCTGCGACACCCACACCCCCCCCCATCACACAGGGGCAGGTGGGCGGGAACACGACCGGTTTCCCGAGGAGCCGCGGCCAGAAGAAGACGGCCACGCGGCTCCTCGCCGACACAGCGCCGCCCCCCCCGCCGACCGCCGGCCAATGAAATCGCTCCGACGTTGTGACGGAGCGATTTCAAACGCCGCGCTCGCCGTTCCCTCTCACCCCTCCCCCTCCCCCACCCCCCCACCCCCTCCCCCCCCCCCCCCAGCAACCAGCACGCTGGAGGCCGAGGCCGGGCCCGGACCCAGGTTACTGACGGCCGCGGGACCCGGCCCGCAGCCTCGAGCATTAACTCTGGTAACCCGGAAGCCCTCCTCGCCTCCGTCCACATCATTAACACAGCCCCACAAGTACCTCGCCCCCCCCCCCCAACAAAATCACAAACAACTGTATTTGGTACAAACATTTTGGTCGCAGCTTTATTTACAACTTGTAAACCGCCCAAAGGGCCTGAATAACAATTAACATAACCCAGCCCCGCACCCCTTTACCGGAGGATGCCCCCCCCCACCCGCCATCTTAGTAGCAAGGCGGAGCATCCTCCTTGCCCCCAAACCCCGCCGCCTGCCTCGCCATCCTAGTAGCAAAGGCCGGCTCCCACCCCCCCGCTACCGGGTCGAGACCCCCAACCGGGCTGTCTCGCCCCACCCCAAGGAGCATTTCGCCCCCACTGCTCATAACCAGGTCAAGCCCGCGCCGCTCCTGCGAGCGCAGGCTCTGTACCCCGCCACCGGTGCGAGGTATGAACTATCCTCGCACCGCCCCCCCCATAAAGCTGCGACCAATCAGTTCCAAAGCTTCTTGCCAATCATTGAGCAATAAGTCCTGGCCAACCGGGGACAAGTGTACCCCGTCGGTACGGTACAGTCCAGCGCACCGGGGGTCCGCCCAAGGGTGCTGGACCTGCCACCCGCCAGCCTGCTGCAACCACCGGCCGATCTGCCTGTTGATCTTGGCTAGCCCTCTCGACCACCGCCGCTGCGACAAGCAGGCCGGCCGCGGGATGATGTCCGACCACACAATCGCCAAGTCCGGCCACTGCTCCTGCAGCGCCCGCAGATCCCGTTGTACAGCACGAATAAGTTGCCGGCACGTCCAACCGGAAAGATCATTGCCTCCCAGGTGTATCAGAAGTCCCAACGGCAGCTGCCGCCTCTCCGCGTGCTCTCGAACCACTGGAAGTAGCTGCCACCAACGCATGCCCCGCCGGCCGAGCCACACCAGCCGGAAATTACAGGACACCAAGCCCAGGTGTAGACCCAGCGGACGAGTTGATGCTCTGCGTTCCGCCCAATAGACGAAGGAATGTCCCAGAAGCCCCCATAAGCCTGGCGGGCCCCGTGCAGCACTCCATGTCGGCACGCTTGGCTGAACACCTGGAAAAGAAACACAGCATTAATACCCCCCCACACCTCCCCCCCCGACACCCCTGCAGTTCACAACTGTTCTGGGCGCACATAGCCCGTGTAGGCCCTGGAGCTCCAACGCCCGATGCGTTGAATCACCTCACCCCCGAGGCCCGCAGCCGCAGCACTGGTCGCCGCACCTATCCGAAAGGAATGAGAAGCATACCCGCGCTCGTCCACGCCCAACCGCCTCAAGGCCAGGCGGAAGACCGCCGTGAATTGAAACTGGGTGACGGCCGAACCGTCCTCATGACAAAAGAAACAGCCAGCCCCAACCCGACGCTGACGCCGGTACATCAACAAGTTCTGCACCGGACAAGATTCCAGACCAGGGATGGCCCGCAACAGCACCCACCGACCCCGCCCCTGCGGGTCAGTTTTCGAGCGATCCAGAAATATCCGAACCAACTGCTCCTGCAGGTCCACCTGATGCTCCTGCAACCCTCCCCGACCCCCCCGCCCGCCCGCCTGGGGGACCAGTTCACTAACTCGAAAGGCCCCAAAGAATGCTGTGACAACCAACGCCCGGAACAGGACGGCCTCCAACGAGGAAGCCGCGACCTCGGGCAGGACACCCCAAATACGCAGCAGCAAGTCATGCGACACGGGACGGCGCCAATCTGAGGCAGGGGGCTGCACTCGAGCCCAACCGGCTAGGAGCCGCTTCACTACGTACGAAGTGCCCGGATTGCCCCAACCCGCCACCCTGCAAAAGAAGGAGAAACCGACCAAAGCCGCCCGTGCCGCTGACCGGGACCAACCAGACTCCTTCGCCCAGACTATGAAAGACCCTGCCAAGAGGTCCCCAACGCTGCCACCCCTCCAGCCCCTTCCCCACAGAAACTCACGAACCCGTGTATACCCCCGCCGATAGGCTTTCCACGTACCTGGAGCCAGGGAAGAATGCAGCAACGAGATCATTCCGGCGTCCCAAGCTGCCAAAGGTGCTCCGGCACTACCGCCGCGGTCTCGTCCGCCCCCGGTGCCAATTCCCGAAACCGCTCCCACTGGAAACGAGACAAAGCATCAGCAATCCCATTCTGAACGCCCGGCACATGACGGGCCCGAGCCGTGATATTAAGACGAAGACAAGCCAGCACAAACACCCGCATCAACGCTGCTACCCGTGGACACTTGGGAGAATGGCGATTAATGACTTGCACCACCGCAGCGTTATCACACCAGAAAACAACCCGCCTATCCCGTAACCTCTCCGGCCACAACCATAAGGCCACCACAATCGGAAATAATTCGAGGAACGTCACGTTGCGCGTCAAACCACCTGAACACCACGATGCGGGCCACGGCACCGCACACCACGCGCCCTGGAAGTATAATCCCATGCCCGAACCACCGGCTGCATCTGAAAACAATTCCAGATCCCGGTTGGAAATCTCCCTGGACTGTAACAACGAGCAACCATTGTAGTCCGCCAGGAACGCATCCCACACGCGCAGATCGGCTCGCATCCCCGCACTGACTCGGATGCGATGATGCCCACATCGGACCCCGGCCATCGCCAACGATAATCTTCGCGCAAAGGGCCGCCCCATAGCAATGACCCGACATGCAAAATTCAGGTGACCAACTAAACTTTGAAGCTCGGTCAAAGTCACCTTCGCAGCGGAACCAACCGCCGCCACCAAGAGCCGCAGCCGCTCTACCTTATCTGCAGGCAACCGGACCACAAACTCAATCGAATCAATCTCTATCCCCAGAAAGGAGATACGAGTCACCGGTCCGACCGTCTTGCCCTCTGCCAACGGGATGCCAAAATCCGCCGCCAAGCCCAGGAAAAGCCCCAGCAAAGATCCGCACACGGCGGACTGGGCTGGCCCGACGAACAAGAAGTCATCAAGATAATGCACTATAGTCCGCCGCCCAGACATCCGCACCAGCACCCAGTGCAAGAAAGAGCTAAAGGCTTCAAAGTAGGCGCACGAAATCGCACAGCCCATGGGCATGCATTTGTCATAGTAGTACTGATTGTCAAAACGAAATCCCAGCAAGGGGAAGGCGGACGGGTGTACCGGCAGGAGACGAAAGGCTGACTCAATGTCCACCTTCGCCAACAGAGCCCCTTTCCCACATTGTCGCACCAGCTCCAATGCCTCATCAAAGGACGCATATCGCACAGAGCACAGCTCACGCGGGATATGGTCGTTCACCGAAGCACCGAGGGGGCAAGAAAGATTATGGATCAGCCGATACCGCCCCGGCTCCTTCTTCGGGATGACCCCCAGCGGCGATACGATAAAAGGCGAGAAGGGGGGCCGTTCCAACGGCCCAGTCACTCTGCCCAGAGCACGCTCCGCCGCAATCTTTCCCCGGGCCACCTCCCCCAACCGCATCACCGATACCGCATTCCCCCTTTCCAACCCCTGAACCGCCCCCCGCACTGGGATACGAAAGCCCTCGGAAAACCCTGCCCATAACATCGTCCCCGCCTTGCCATGTCTGGTAGCCGCATAAAGCTCCAGCCACGGCTGCAGCGCCAGCCTCTTAATGGGGGTAGGCGCTAGCCCCTCTGCATTCCCGTCACTTACTGGCAGCCGCCGCCCCAGGCACCGCTCTGCGGCTGCACTTGACGGCCGAGTGACCGGCGCCGCAAAGCGAACAGGCGTGCCGGAACTTACAGTCCGGGAAGGGGCAGGACGTTTTATTGAAGCGCCAGCACAGGTCCCCGCCGGGACCGCTCGCCCCCGTTCTGCTCGTCTCGGGCCCCGGGCCCGCTGACCGAAAGGGCCGCAGGCCGACCGGAGCCGCCGTACCCGCCGCCTTACCCGGACCTGTACCCCCCCCCCCATACCGCCCCTTTTTGCCGACATTTGCGTGAGCCAAAGGTTGATATCCTTCATTCCCCCCACGACCAACTGCATGTTCTCCTCCATCCTGTCGCGGAACTCCTCATCATAATTGAGCCAGGCCCAACCTTCGTGCACCTGGGAAGCCGACAAGATGGCATCGGCGTAAGCTAGAAGCTCGCCGTAACAACTCGGGTCCTCATGGCCCCATACACTCGCCAGCCGCAAGAAAGCCCGTGTCCAATTCAACGTGTTCCGTGACACCTTCCGTACCCTCCCCGCTTTCTCGTCCTCTTTACGCTTCTTGCGACTCTCCCCTGAACGTTTTCTCCCCTCCAAAAACCGGAAAATATCCAGGTAACGCCGCTTCACGATCCGCCTCCGCAACTTGCGCGGAACACTCTCCCACAATTCCGCGCAACGGACCACCGCGGACCCCGCCCCCTCGGACCCCGCCCCCGCTTGCGGGACGACCGTGGAGTCAGCCGAGGAAGTGGCTGAGGACCCGGACGACGAGGAGGAAGACGACGCGCTCCTCCGCCGACGCCGTCGGTGCTTCCGCTTCGCCTTGGCTTTCCGTGCCGGCGGAGCACACTCGCTCGGCACCACCACCACCCACGCCCACCTCCCCCCGCCGCGACCCCCGAGAACTCACCTGCTGTCAACTGCGCCGCCGTCGTCTGCGCCTCCGAAGTGGACTCCGTCTGCTCCACCGAAGACTGGCCCAGCTGGCTAGCAGTCGAAGACATCACAGTGGATCCCACAGCCGCCGCTGAGGACCCACTCGGAGGAATCGGAGCAGACCCCGACACCTGCAACGGGAGAGGAGAGCCAACACACGGGGAGCCAACACCCGGGGAAGGCGGAAAGCCCGTCCCCGGAGGCGCCCACCCATACGGCCCCATCCCCCACCCAACACCCCGTCCCTGCGCCCCTCCAGAGGACCCTAACCCCCCGGCCGCCCAGTCTGCCGCCCCCCAGGGGGGCTGCCCAACAGCCGGAAGCCCGGCACCCCAATGGTTCCCACCCCACCCCACCCCCCAGGCCGGAGCTTGCCCAGGTACCGGGGACCAAGCCGGCCACCCTCCCCCATGCAATCCGGCCCCCCCCAACCCATAGATAGGGGCCCATAAGCCCCAGCCGCTGCCTGCCCCCACCCAGGCCCCCCCCTCCTGTACCATCCACCCCAACCCCCCCGTGAGACAAGCTCGCAGCAACCACCCCCCCTTCAGTCACTCCCCCCCCCAACAACCCATCAACCTCCACCATTCCTGGCCCAGCGCCCACCACCAGGGGGCTCCGCACCTCCCCAGGACCATTGAGACCACCTGCAGGGGCAGGGAGAGCTCCCCGCTTCCCGGCCCCGACCCGCCGCTTAGCCGCCTTCCTACTACCCCCCCCGCACTACTCCTCGACCAGCTCCGGCGCCTGGTGCTGCCCCTGCCCCGCGGGATCCCCGTGGAGTACCCCCAGCCCGTGCCCCCGACGTCCTCCTGGCTCTGCTGGAGCCAGCCATGTTAGGGCTGCCCTACTCAGTGCCACCCCCCAACTGGTATTCTTCCTTTTCCTCTTATTTTATATTTCTGAGGTTTTTTTTGTTTTTTTTTTTAAAAGCCCCCTTCCTCGATGCACCCCCCCTCACCGAAGGCACCCACCCCGCGACCCCAAAATCCCCCCCACCGAACCCAACTCACCGGGACCCTCACCAGCCCGAAGAACACGACCGGTTTCCCGAGGAGCCGCGGCCAGAAGAAGACGGCCACGCAGCTCCTCGCCGACACAGCGCCGCCCCCCCGCCGGCCAATGAAATCGCTCCGACGTTGTGACGGAGCGATTTCAAACGCCGCGCTCGCCGTTCCCCCCCAACCCCCCCCCCCCCCCCCCCCCCCCGCAACCCGCACGCTGGAGGCAGAGGCCGAGGCCGGGCCCGGGCCCAGGTTACTGACGGCCGCGGGACCCGGCCCGCGGCCTCGAGCATTTTCTCATAGTTCATTTCAGGGAATAACCTAAGGCTTTCATAAATCTACCTGGCTAATCATTTTTTATCGCCAATCTTCTTTTGAGTCCTGCTGGGATAGTCACATTGACAACATAAGAACATAAGAACATAAGATATGCCATACTGGGTCAGACCAAGGTCCATCAAGCCCAGTATTCTGTTTCCAACAGTGGCCAATCTAGGTCATATGTACCTAGCAGTTTCCCCAAGAGACACAAGTTCCACAATGCTTGTACTGGGTCAAGCATTGATATCTTCGGTCACTTCTTAATAATGGTTTATGGACCTTTCCTCCAGGAACTTGTCCAAACCTTTTTTAAACCCAGCTACACTAACAGCCTTTACTACATCCTCCGGTAACAAATTCCAGAGTTTGATTACACGTTGAGTGAAAAAATATTTTCTTTTATTAGTCTTAAATAGTTTACCCTGTAGCTTCATTGCATGTCCCCTAGTCTTTCTATATTCTGATAAGGTAAACAATCAATCTACGTTTACCCGTTCCACTCCGTTCATTAATTTATAGACTTCTATCATATCTCCCCTCAGCCGTCTATTTTCCAGGTTAAAGAGCCCTAACCTTTTTAGCCTTTCTTCATAGGAGTATCCTTCCATCCTCTTTACCATTTTGGTGGCTCTTCTCTGTACCTTTCCTAAAATCTCTATATCCTTTTTAAGATACAGCGACCAGAATTGCACACAATATTCAAGGTGCGGTCTCACCATGGAACGATATAGAGGCATTATAATATCTTTTGTTTTATTTTCCATTCCTTTCCTTATCATACCTAGCATTCTATTTGCTCTCTTGGTCACCGCTGCACACTGGGCCGAGGGTTTTAACATGGTATCCACAATGACGCCTAAATCTTTTTCCTGGGTGGTGGTTCCTAATGTGGAACCTTGCATCGTGTAACCATAGTTTGGGTTGTTCTTCCCTAGGTGCATAACCTTGCACTTCTCCACATTAAATTTCATCTGCCATTTTGATGCCCAGTCTTCCAATTTATGAAGATCCTCTTGCAATTTTTCACAATCCTCTTGGGTTTTAACAACTTTAAATAGTTTGGTGTCATCTGCAAATTTGATAACCTCACTCGTTATTCCACTTTCCAGTTCATTTATGAATATGTCAAAAAGCAGCGGACCCAGCACAGATCCCTGGGGTACACCACTATTCACCTTTCTCCATTGGGAAATTGGCCATTTAGCGCTACCCTCTGCTTTCTATCTTTTAACCAGTTCCTGATCCACAATAGTACACTGCCTCCTATCCCATGACTCTTTAGTTTTGCCAAAAGTCTCTGATGAGGGACCTTGTCAAAGGCTTTCTGAAAGTCCAGATACACAATATCAACCGACTCACCTTTGTCCACCTATTTATTCACTCCTTCAAAAAAACATAACAGATTAGTAAGACAAGATCTTCCTTGTCTAAAGCCATGTTGGCTGTCTCCCATTAGGTTGTGACTATCTACATGCTGAGTAATTTTATTCTTTATGATGGTTTCTACCATTTTCCCGGTACTGACGTCAGGCTCATCGGTCTGTAGTTTCCCGGATCACCCCTGGAACCCTTTTTAAAAATTGGTGTTACATTGGCGATCCTCCAATCTTCAGGTATTAGAGATGATTTTAATGATAGTTCACAGATTACTGATAGTAGTTCTGCAATCTCATATTTCAGTTCTTTCAACACCCTTGGATGTATACCATCCGGCCCAGGTGATTTGCTACTCTTCAGTTTATCTAATAGTTGTAAGACATCTTCCCGATGTATCGATATTTCCTTCAATTCTTCCGCACCTTAAAATACCACTTCAGTCATGGGTAACATCCCTAAATCTTCCTCAGTAAAGACCGAAGCAAAGAATTCATTCAGTCTCTCCGCTATCGCCTTGTCGCCTCTTAGTGCTCCTTTAACCCTTTATCATCTAATGGACCAACTGACTCTCTCACAGGTTTTTTGCTACGAATGTACTTGAAAAGGTCTTTATTTCACGTTTTTGCTTCCGCAGCAAGCTTCTTCTCAAATTCCTCTCTTTGCCTGCCTTATCAATGCCTTGCATTTGACTTGCCAGTGCTTGTGCTGTTTCCAGGTTTCGTCATTTGGCTCTTTTTTCCATTTCCTGAAAGATGCTTTTTTGGCAACAACAGCCTCTCTGACCTCACCTTTAAACCATGCTGGCAGTTTTTTGGACTTCCTTCCACTTTTCTTAAAGCGTGGAATACAGCTGGTCTGGGCTTCCAAGATAGTATTTTTCAACAACACCCAAGCTTGATGTACGTCTTTAACCTTTGCAACTGCTCCTTTTTGTTTTTTCTTAACTGTTTTCCTCATTTTATCAAAGTCTCCCTTTCGAAAGTTAAAAGGTAGTACTGTGGATTTCCTTACTATCCCTCCTCCACTAATTAAATCAAAGGCGATCATGCTATGATCACTATTGCCAAGTGGCCCCAACACCCTTATCTCTTGCACTAGAATTGGTGTTCCACTAAGGACTAGGTCTAATATGGCTTCCCCTCTGGTCGGTTTATGAACCAGCTGCTCCAAGAAGCAGTCATTTATTTCATCTAGGAACTTTATCTCCCTAGCATGTCCTGACATGACACTGACCCAGTCGATACCGGGGTAATTGAAATCACCCATTATTATTACTGCGCTGTAACTTTTGTTAGCTTCCTTGATTTCTTTGAGCATTTCATCATCCATTTGGTCATTCTGGCCAGGTGCTCGATAGTACACCCCCACTGCCATCGCCTTCCCCCTTTTATATGGAATTTCAATCCATATAGATTCTACAGCAGATTTTGTTTCCTGCAAAACTTTAATCCTTTCTGAGTCAATGCCCTCTCTAACATAGAGCGCAACCCCTCCACCAATTTGATCAGCTCTATCATTACGATATAGTTTGTACCCATGTATCACAGTGTCCCACTGGTTGTCCTCCTTCCACCATGTCTCTGATATTCCAATCATATCTAACCTTTCATTTAGTGCTATATATTCTAACTCTCCCATCTTATTCTTTAGACTTCTAGCATTTGCATACAAGCATTTTAGAGAATGTATTTTATTCATGTTAATTTGGCTATTGTTAGACATGGGTAAATTGGGATCTTTAAGCTCTGTCTGCTCCATACTTGAGGGCATTTGGGCTACTTTACCCTTTTGTGGAACCTCTCTGCTTTTGGTAGTATCCTTCAAGGATACATTCTTCTGAACCATCCGCTCTTGGGCGACTGTCGGCTTTCCCGTAATATCTAGTTTAAAAGCTGCTCTATCTCCTTTTTAAAGGTTAATGCCAGCAGCCTGGTTCCATCCCGGTTAAGGTGAAGCCCACCCCTTCGGAAGAGCCCCTCCTTTTCCCCCCCAGAATGTTCCCCAGTTCCTAACAAATCCAAAACCCTCATCTCTGCACCATTGTCTCATCCACGCATTGAGACTCCGGAGCTCTGCCTGCCTTTTGGGTCCTGCGCGTGGAACAGGAAGCATTTCGGAGAACGCTACCCTGGAAGTTCTGGATTTCAACTTCCTATGTAAAAGCCTAAATTTTGCCTCCAGAACCTCCCTACCACATTTTCCTATGTCATTGGTACCGACATGTACCAAGACAGCAGACTCCTCCCCAGCACTATCTAAGACCTTATCTAGGTGGCGCGTGAGGTCCGCTACCTTCGCACCAGGCAGGCACGTTACCAGGCGATCCTCACGTCCACCAGCCACAGATTCTACAGCTTAATTGTACGCATCATGGAAAAATAGTTTCTACAATTTGTTAGGTTCATAGAATGCCTCTTGTTTTAGTATTGCTTGAAATGTTAAACAGTTTTTTTCTTACTATTCTTCTCTACTCATAACTTTATGAGCTTCTATCATATTCTTTCTAGGTCATCTTTTCCCAAGCTGAAGAGTACAAGCCTGTTCAGTCTTTATTCATAATGGACGTGTTCCATCCACTTTATCATGTTTGTCTACTTCTGTGAACCTTTTCTAGTTCCGCTATATCCATTTTGAGACAGGATGATCAGATCTGCAGACAACTTGCAAGATACAGTTGTACCATGGACTGATACAGAGGTATTAATTACATTCTCACTTTTGTTCTCCGTTCCTTTTTGAATAAATCCCTAACATTCTATTTACTTTTTTGGCAGCCACAGCATATTGAGTTGAAAATTTCAATATATTCTCTGTAATGATTCCAAGATCTTTTTCTTGGGTGGTGTCTCCAAATTCAGAACCCATCAGTTTGTACCCGTGTTTGGAATTATTTTTCTCTGTGGCTCACAAGATCCTTTTGCGATGCTTCACAATCTTCTCGTTTCAATAACTGAATACTTTTGTATCATCTTCAGATTGGATCACCTCACTCATATCTCCTTTTTCCAGGTCATTTATGAATCTGTTAAATAACAAAGGCCCCAGCACAGGCCCTTGGGACACTCTTCTACTGAAACATTTCCATGTGGATAAATGATCATGTAGTTCTTTTATATTTTAGACAGTTCCTAGTCCACAATCGGGCATAGCCTCCAATCTCATCACTTGTCTCTTGAAAAGACCCTACTTCCCAATGATTTTCTCACTGTTATTTTCAAGAAATACAAGACCCTTACATTCACTGATGGCTTTGCCGTGCTCTAAAGCTATATAAATTGGAAAATTATTTGGTAAACTCAAAGAAAAACAAGATCCTGCTCCTGAAATAGCTTCCCGGAATTGGATGCAATTAAGGCCAATAAACCTGACATTGCTCTGTGGATATCAATATATCAAAGACTTGTAAATTGATTAAGAAGTAGAACTGAGATGCCCTATAAATGCTCTACACAATAACATAAAAATAAGATGCTGCAATAAACTGGCAATCAACCATGTGCACCTGTGAACACCTGCAAGATCAAAGCAGTAGGTAGCCGCTTATCAGAACAATAAATCATAGTCATTCGTTACAATGCTTTTCACCTTCACGGCAGGAAGATGTCATTCCTACATCCAAACCAAGCATAGTACCTTGAAGGAAAGATGGTTTGATGGACATTGGTAATCCAGCTCGTAAGAATGCACAGACTGGAGAATACTACTGCCAGCGTTAGACGTTTTGTGTACCATTGCCTCTCCTGTGAATTTTCTGTCATTTGGCGTCACACTAGAAGAACTGAGCAGATTGGTTAAGCTGGCAGGTCCTTATTTGCTGTCTTGTGTGTGTAACTATATTATAACACCAAAAAAGTTATTTGTTCCTAGAATATACCAGGACTAAGAAAGACAGAAGTGGTCTCTGGGAATTATCAGTTTCTATCACACCTCTCTTATATTTTCAGGACAGATAAAGGGGAAACCTATAAGTGCTCTTAGGTTAGAAATCAAGCATTAGAGCACTTACACTAGCATTTTTATGAAGACAAGTAGGCACATAGTTGTGCTTATAAAACTGACATAGCTATCTTAAAATGTGCTTTAACGAGGCTCCCACTTATAAAATTACTCCCATGTTTATAACAGTTCGCCTATATGTGAAGGTCACATAGGTGCCCTTTTTCAGCCTATTTTATAAAAGGCACATAGACACCTATGGAGCCCTTTTACTACAGTCTGGCAACTGGTTAACAAGGTAACTGGCAGCCAGGAATGCTAATGGGGGGGGGGGGGGGCATGCCAGCAACCACATGATAAAGTACATGCTAATCAGCCATCACACGATAAGGAATGGGTGGAGTATGGGCGTGGAGAGTAAATTGCTGCTAGAGGAAGGGCAATTGCTGTGCATTCAAAAGCAATGTGGCAATTAGAAGGAATGCACATAATGACATCTCTATGGGTATTGTTGGGTGCAGCTGCATTAATTGTGCTGCATATTAAGGTACTCAGTTGTGCGTAACTGTAGGGAACATGCTGGTCATGCCCTTGACAGCACAAATTCCGAAGAAATGGAGACTATATTGAAGCCTTAAACATATGTGCTTGCTCAGGAACATGCATAAATGTTAGCACGTCAAGTATGTGGGTATGCATGTATTTTATAAAATATGCTTCTAAATCGTGACTCTGCCTGGGCTCAACCCAAACTGTTCCCCAGAACATGCCTACTCTAACATGGTATACATGTACGCACTCAACTGCACCAACAAACCTTTATGCATGAGGTAATATTACAAGAAGCCTTACATGTACATGCAGAAAACCTTTTACAAAATTACCTCCATAGTGCCAACATTGACAAATAACTGTCGGAATGTGATTTTGCCATGGATGCTGACGCTAACTAGAAATTCACCGTTGATGTTAGTGATTAGCGTCTGGCTTGACATGGTTTTATCAGGGATTCCCAAAAGGTTTAACGAGCCAAGACAGCAGCCTTTTGGCAGTCCCAAAACCCTACTACTGTGATGATTATGCTATCCTAGGCTATTCCAACTCCAGAAATGTACTGCTTTGAACAGTGTCACTCAGCAATATTATTCATAACAGATTCAGGTTGTTTTATCTGTTTAATCTGTGCAGCCCCATAAACTTAGCTGATCATAAAAAATGCTTTTTTTTATTCCTATTCATCAATAACTCAAGTATAGTTAAAAATATGAATCTTTTATTGTGCCCATTATCCAAATAATATTCTAATAAATGTATGTTATAATTTAGCATGTCAGAAACATTGAGCCATCTCTAGGGTAGGTGATCTAGCAGCACGCTTGTGGTGTCTAAATTGCAAGAAAGCTCACAGAGGACTGTAACTCATCTTGAGCACAAATTTGTAAAAGGTAAGTAATTGAATCCAAACCAATCCATTTACTGCCACGTAAGTTGAGAAACGGATTTGCTCAATATCACACAATGAGTCAATGATAGAGAGGATTTGTATGAGTGTTCCACAATTTCTTTGGACCCTCCAGCCAAACCACTAATCCCCCTTCCCTGAACAGACTATGAGCCTGTAAGAGTGATTTGCACTTCATTTTTCAGCAAAATTTCATTATGTTCAGTTAGAAGTCATTGAACACGCTAACCAAACAAGTTTCACAGCAGGAAATCCCAAATGTTCCCATAATCCAAAGCAGTTCTTTTGATAGGGTCTGTTTTCTTGCTGTAAAATCCACTTAAGTCTTCTATATAATAATTCTATGCTCTTGTCGACCTGGACTATTTCTGCCAATAGGGTCTTTAAAGGCAATGTCAGGAAATACTTATTCACTGAAAGGGTGGTGGATGCTTGGAATGCCCTCCTGATGGAAGAGGTGGGGGCAAACACAGTGACAGAATTCAAAATGGCATGGGACAGACACAGTGGATCCCTTTATAGCAACAGAATGAAATCAAAATAAGCATAACTATCTCATATCTGAACAAATAGGGGTGACCTACATGGAGCGGTGGTTACACCCCTAAACAAAGGCATAGGGAGAGGTGACCTGCACGGAGTGGTCTTTATCTGCCGTCATATACTATGTTACTATGTTAAATAAAACTCCTTAAAACTTTTACTCAATATCAAAAAAATTAAATACATATGGTTTTATGTTGGCTAGAGAGCTTAAAGATGCCCAATATGAAATGGACATGCCCATTATAAATATAAATATTTTATTTATCAATAAAATCTTATCAAGCATACTGTTGTGCACGTTATTAAAGACCGTTTACATCAATTAAGATTTGGTGGGGGGGGGTCTGTAATATGGAAATTCCAAACCAGCTAGGCTCCATGAAACAATGGGGGCCTTTTACTAAAGGGCTCTAGCTAGCGGCACGTGTTCTGGTGTGCCTTGAAGGCGCACTAGGACATGTGTTGCTATTTAGCACAGCGCCATAACAGCGCAGGACAATTCCCATGCTAACTGTACAACCCACATTAGAGTGGCAAGTGGGTAGGTTCCGGGCAGAGAGTGGGTGTGATCTCGGAGCAGTGAGCGCTGGGTTCACACCGCATGCTAATTGCATAAACTAATCTGGCTCTTGTTAAGGGAAAGTGTTCCGCATTAACTGGGGACTAAGACAAAAGTGAAGGAGTTGGCCCAGCCGTTACCAGGCAATCTCAAGCTCTGCCGCAGTGAAATCACTCAGCCTTTTCACAGAGGCCTCCTGGTGGCTCAGGCCATAGCAACTGTCTTGCTTGACCCCATCCCCTGAAAACTAGCCCTGCCCACAAGAGACATTTATTTCTAACAACAGCTTTAAACATAACAATACAAATGAATTACACAGAGAAATCTAGTGGCTTATGAAGATTTATAAACTAAAAGAGTGGTGAATAAAGGCTTAAACCTGAGTGCCTTCACACCAAACCCTTAATATAGCTGGTATTTCACAAGGAAGAATGGTGGTTTTAGAGGATTGGACTGTTTACAGAATACCTTAAACTGGTTACAAGCCTGTAACATTTCCTTGACAATATTTTCTAGTTAGCTGATTAGAATTATTATCGCCTTCGCATGACTGAGGTTGCTTAGAATTCAGAGGTGTGGCTCTGATACCTCATTGATGATTGGCTGCTGGAAATCTGGCCACATACAGCCACACATCAATCAATGTGTGTGCTTAGCGGCCACGGCTATTTGCTCTTGACTGAAGTACTGAGAAAATGGAAGAGAGATTAAGGCGGCTCCCTGCTCTTTTCATGCGCTGTCAGCATGTTTCCTCTGCTGGGCTTTGTTGCTGCAAATTACAGTGTGAACTTAACAAACATTAAATAATAACGAATAGCTTTGCTTCCGCACTTGGAAAAACTGCAGGCTTAGCAAAGCTATTTAAATTCCACAGGTATGTTTACCTTCTATAGCCATGGCCTGATAACTGTAGGCATGTGTCTATTAAGACCTGGTTCCTGTACTGTTTACTTCTCAGGGAAACATTTCACAAGCGCAGATTCTCCATCGCCTATGCAGACATATATCCAGGGTACAAAGGGCCAAATCATGCTTAAAAACATTCTTTCATCCAAAAGCAGAAAAGGATGAAAGATTTTAATATTCTTTAAGTGGTGGAGAGATAAGGGCCACAACTAGGACACAAAGCCACTTGGGGGTGGAAAAATGCCTTAAAATGCAAACATGGACAGCTTCCCTCCTACCATATCCACTGCAGTTAGAAGGCGAGAGAGGAAAAGAGGACTAAAAGTCAGAGCGTAGGGAAAAAAGAATCAAGATAAGGGCGGGGGCTCTCATCAGGCGCTCAAGAATGGTCTAGTATTAGCTGTATCTTTGCAGATAGAGACATATTAAAATAATGACTTATATATGAATAAAAAGAGAAAAAGAGAGAGAGAGTAAACCACAGACCAACATATTCTGCACAAGCTAAACTCCTTTTCTGAATTACCCTGATTAATGCATTTCCTGTTAAAAGAAAGTGTAAAGGTGTATTGGCTTTCAAAATCCTATTAATTGTTACTGTTTGATTGTTTGCTCTTCATTACTCATTTATTCTTTCTGTGGTCTGCTTGAACAGAAGAGATTTTTCTTCCCTATCAGATGAGCATTCCCCTTTACAGCAGTGCATGGTACCTAATGCTTGATATTCTCCACCCACCGATTATTCTCTCTAAACATATTTACACAAACATCTTTTCGGTCTGAAAATAAATCAGATTTTATCTGTGCTATTTTTGTTTTCTTTCATGTAAAACAGAGCATGCATAAATTATACAGAGTACTGCTAAGGGTTAAATTCCCTACCCCATGCATTCCTCAGTGCATCGCATGTCTATCTACCTTGCATCAATCTTTTCCTCTCACCAAAACTCTTGTGTGACCACATTTATTAAAATTATATTCATGCAATCACATATCTCTGATGTCTAGGGGCCATTCTGCTAAATCCTTATAGTTTACTTCAACCGCTACACTTTCCCTGGCAGAGTTTAATAGCAGAGATGGTTACTGTTGCTTTTTGGGTCATTAGCAATCAAACTATTGGTTTTTGGGAGTAAGTAGTTAAAAGACTCCAAAATATAAAATACAGCACTCAACTCTGATCACAGGAAGTATACCACAGTTCTTATATATCTGAAATTTCCTTGAGCAAAATTTATGTATTTTATTCATTAGAGTTCTTTGTATTTTGCTGGTCCTAGTAGCTCTTAGCAGATTAGCAGTAAACAAACATAATAATCTCATAAAATCATGACTCACAAAGGCATAAATCATACACAGGAAGTATTTCAGCTAAAAAAATGAATCTAAAACAAAGCACGCTCACTAATAATGTGCTAAGGTTTTTTATTTAAAAAAAAAATAAATGCCTTAACTTTCTTTCCATAACATAAGCATGCCCACACCTTCTTCACAACAGTCATACTCAATAACCCCCCCCCCCCCCCAACACATTGCATGGAAGGAAAAATGGCCACAGTTTTATTTCCTACATTAACCACATTTTACAACAATAATAGCCCCCTGAACATTTCCCACTCAGCCAATTTTACGGCACCATTACATTTTCTTTACACAATGACATTCCTTTAGGCCAGGACCACACCCACACTTGGCCTCCAGGCTAGTCAGTGTTTATCTAGCCATGGAAATGTTCACATGAATCCTGTGGACCACCCCCTCCCCCCTCCCCCTTCCCATCTATCCACATTCATAGCCTGCAGTAACATTAATCCAAGCATCCTTAAACTTGACACACACAAGCCACCATTTACCCCCCTCCATATGCATCCCATTCTTTTTTCACAGAATGATTAGGAGCCCCTTCCTCCACTCACAGCTGTGGCCACCCACCCCCACCCCACCCCCTTTTCACTCATGCCCTCCTCACTCATGCATCCTCCAGTCCTTCACAAACCACCCATCGCAGAAAGGGCAGGAAGAGCAACTTCCCATTGCTTGTCCTCATTCGAGACGGCCAAAACCAACCACCACTAACCTTCTTCCTCACTCTATGCTCCATAACTACCTACTTGTTCAAGTCCCTCTTAGCTTTTCTCGATTCCCCTACTCCCCCCAGCCTGTCATTCCTTGGAAAGGCTCGGCTATGATACACACCAAATACAATAAATCAGTCATTAAGTAACTGGACCAACCAATGAGAAGGGCACAAAATGTGTTCAAATGTGACATCTTAGTATTAATGATAGAACTGGAAATTTTTATTTATTTATTTATTTAATGCTTTTATATACTGCGCTCTTTAAAATCAGTGCAGTTTACAGATAACATTTTGTACAGAGTAGGAAGAGCCTGCTCTGCAATTGCATCGAACGGGTAATACAACTTGGATTTAGAACAGGGGTAACTATATACAGACTATAAACTGTCTAGGCAGGAAGTCGCTATGCAGTTGTAGCGACATGGCTTGCCCTGAGAGCTATGCACAGGAATGTAATTTATTTACTGGGTTGTCTGTTTTTTATGGTTAGGTTGTAGGGTTGTGTCAGGTGAGGACGTATTGTTGGCCTGGGCATAGTGTAGGAGAAAAAGGTGGTGTTTTAGTGCCTTTCTGAATTCGGTAAGGTCAGTGATCGCGCGGATGGTCACTGGGAGCTCATTCCAGCAGGTAGGTGCGTAGAACATGAAGGCTCTGTTTTTTGTTGCCTGAGTGCATTTTGTTACTTCGCTGGGGGTTATTAGTGTGTTGGTGGCAAAGGACCTTCTTGCTCTGGTTGCAGGTGTGGGGTGGATAAGGTTCGTCAAGGAGCTAGAAGTTGTTTTGTTGATGGCCTTGAATGTTAACAGTACTACTTTGTAGGTGAGCCGGCAGTAGATTGGTAGCCAGTGCAGGTTTTTTAGGATTGGATTAATGTGGTACCTTCTAGAGGCCCCGTGTAGGAAGCGGGCAGCAGCGTTCATTGCTAACTGTAGTGGGTTTAGTGTGTTCTTAGGGAGTCCATGAAGGATCACATTGGCGTAGTCAAAGTGGGGGGGTTACTAGTGCCTGGAAAACTGTTCGGAAGTTGTCTGGTTGCAGCAAGGGTCGAAGATGTCGAATTGTCCTCATCTTATGGTAGATTTTCTTGACAGTGTTGCCTATGTGCGCTTTCAAGTCGAGGTGCTGGTCCAGCATGACTCCTAGGTAGCGGATGGTGGATCAACTCGGGAGCTCGGAGTCTCTCATCTTTAATGTTACCGGTGGGGAGGTGGTTTGGTTTCTCGTGATGAACAACACTTCTGTCTTACTGAAGTTTATCTTGAGACTCTGTAAGTGGAGCCAGTCAGTGACGGCATCAAAGCATTTTACTAGTGAAGAGAAGTCTGGTTGGTCGATAGTGAATGGGGTGAAGAGTAGAACGTCATCTGCATAAATCAGGCAGGAGATGTTGAAGGAGCGGATGATTGCACATATGGGCTGCATATATATATTGAATAATAGGGCAGATAGCGAGGAACCCTGGGGAACTCCATGCTTTTCTTAAAAGGCTCGGAGGTCACAGAGTCTGTTCATACCTGCTGCCATCTATCTGTTAGGTACGATTTGCACCAGCTCCAGGCTGAGCCCTGGATTCCCTTTTCTTGGAGACGTATCAGGAGCTGCTCGTGGTTGATGGAGTAGAAAGCCGCGGAGATGTCCAAGAAGATCAGGGCATATCCTCATCTGTTGTTGTTAATCCCTGTGATTAATGTGCTGAGAAGCGTGGCAAAAAGCGTTTCGATGCCATGTGTTCCCTGAAGCCATGTTGGCATGGATCGAGGGGGGCAGTGGAGTTGATGTGTTCTTGGATTTGCCGTTGGACGACCTTCTCAATAATCTTGGCTAGAAGCGGGATGCTTGAGATTGGTCAATAGGATTCTACCTTCTGGGAGTTCAGCTTGTTGTTCTTCAGAAGGGGCCGGATTGATGTCTGTTTGAGGCATGCTGGGAATGTTCCTGTGGAGAAGGATCGCTCCATGATCTTAGCTAGAGTTAGACTGAGTTCACTGCGCAAAGATCTTATCCAATATGCTGGACAGGGGTTGTTTGGAGCAGTGG
This sequence comes from Ichthyophis bannanicus, assembly GCA_033557465.1. Taxonomy (NCBI): domain Eukaryota; kingdom Metazoa; phylum Chordata; class Amphibia; order Gymnophiona; family Ichthyophiidae; genus Ichthyophis; species Ichthyophis bannanicus. Next base: position 181,794,361 of record CM066041.1, on the reverse strand, counting down.
TGGAGTTGATGGTTGCAATGATGTCCTCGATGCCTCAGGCTGATGGTGTTGTGAGCGAGTTGAGCGGCAGTGGTTGGTATGGGTTGTGACTAGGAGTGGATTTCGTGGCTACGCTGATGTTGCTGGATTTGGTTAGTATGTAGTCTGCATATTCCTGCGGGTGTAACACTGTAGTTTGGGTGGATAAAGGTTTTTTCGTCAGGATCTTCACTAAGTTGAAGAGGTCGTGAGGTTTGTTTAGTGAGCTGCGCAGGAGTTCGGAGTGGTATTCTTTCATTTTCACTGATATAGAGTCTCGGTGTGCATTCAGGTGGGTGGTGTAGGCTGCCTGGTCAGTTAGGGACCGGGAGTGCCGCCATCTTCTTTCTAGTTTCCTAAGGAGAAGCAGTGAGGACCGTAGATTTGCTTCTGTAGTAAATCTTGTTCTTGGAAAGAGTCCAAGCAGGCTGATGAAATACCAATGGGAATTTCAAACAAAGAGGAACAAACATCCACAGGGCTTTGAAAATCTGCTGGATGGCTTTAAAGAGTAGTCCCATAATTCCACCAGAAGCAACGAACTACAATTCTAAACCCAGAATCAGTTAAGAGGTGTGTGGCCACCTTCTGCATAAGCTGCAAAGTCCCGAGAAACATTGATGGGTATTACAATGACCCATGGGAGTTAATGCAAGTTTCTGCATCCTTTTGTGAAAATTGGCACAATCAAGATAAGACTTTAATCTGTACAATATTCTCATTTTACGGAATGCACATTTTATTACTTGCTTTATACAGGATTTAAGGAACAAGGAGGAGACCAAAAGGATTTCCAGGCATCAAACCTCATCCTGAATCAGTGTTTGTTGATTATCAATCATAATATCCTTGGGAATAACCAAGGCCAAATTCCTATGAATAATGAGCATGTCTGTTTTCTTTAAATTGGGGCTCAGACCATTTATTTTAATCCAACAGGATGGTCTCAAGGGCAGTCTCAGTCTGTATACTATTCTCATCCCTAGTAAATGTTTTGCTACTGAACTGGAATAAATACAGAAGTTCAGAATCTTGATCAGCCAAGCTCAACAAAGTAAATATTTAGCTCCACATTTGCTTATATACATTACTGCCAAGAAGATGACCCCTGAGTTCTTTAGGTCTGAGGAACACGGGATCGCAAAAGCAAAGATGATTGTTTATCATCCACCTGAATAGTGAATGAAGTCTCTGGTTACATGACAGTATCAACATAAATAGAGAATATAATAGCAGATGAAGACCATCCGGTCTGTTTCTACATGTGGACTGTTTCAAAGCCCTCTCTAGTGTCACATGCTGTAGAATGGACCTACCATTGGAGACATGTTCAGCTAGTGGAATGCTTTGCTTGGTTACTCCATGCCTAAAAATGAGAATAAAGCCAACTAAAGCAGGCTTGCTTTAAAAATGGAAATAATTCCTGTTCCTTACAGCCATGGAAAATCATTTTCCCTGATGCAGGTTTTCTGAAACCTGAGATGCCAGGTCGGGATGTGATTATGGCAGCTTTGGATAGAAAGTGACACTGTTCTAACAGAGATGATGGTGTCAGCATGCAGGAGTGAACAAGAAATGATCCCTCAAATTACCTAGGTGGAATTTATTTGCTTGCCATTCTTCTATAAAACATCTGAGTGAAGTATCATGAGATTCATATCACAAAAGGCAGCATATTGTTTTCCTAAGCAATGATAGAGACATAAAAGAGGGAACAAGAAAAGAAAAGCTTAGAGTAATAGCATCAATAGTTCAGGAAATATGGATGAAATAAAGAGATGACCGTTGTACCATAGTTACTAACCTTCCTACTGAAAATGACATGAGAATGATGGATGTGCTATTGAGACCCTTCTGAAATATAAGATATTTCATTAGATGACTGCACAATCATGTACCTGTTAAGTCAGTCCCAAATGAATGGCCTACCAATTACTCTGAGTCAAACAACGGCTCAAGATTTTCTGAAGTCAACAGTTGTGGCGAACAGACAAAACTCTACTACACAATAACCCTGAGCGCCCCTGATCATTGCATTTCCTTTTCCCCAGTGGCTTGACAGAGGGAGCTACTAGACTGAAGAACAGGGAAAGGAAACCACAGATTACCAAACTGAAGGAAAGCAGTTATGGGATTTTAGGAGCCCTTTGTTCTCAATGCCTCCTGACAGGTCGTTCTTCAGCGCAGTATACCTTAAATTCTTCTGAAATAACTCTCAGCAGAAGAGGCTTAGTAGGGTTGATTGGTAATCATCCCAGTCATTATCTGTCATTTATCTAACATTAAAAAATAAGCCTAGACACAATTTGAAGGACAGACAGAAAATATGCATCATATTTTTGCCAAAATAAATTTTTTTCATGATGAGCTAAGCAATAATAAGACTTCAGGAAAATAAAGTGAATCTGTATCCCATTACCTGTTATGGTAGGGTACAGGGATCAGAAAATTTCCCCTGAATAAAGAATATCATGGACATTCTTCTATATCTACGTCTTGGGTCTCACCATGAAATCTGCATTTGGAAGATATGATTATCCTTACTGCATAGAGACCCAACTTTAGATTTGCTAAACCAGTAACCATCTCTTCTGTCCATGGAGTAACATGCACCAAGCTCCCATAACATCGAGGAAATCAGCAGAAGCCACTAAGAAGTGAAGGAAAATATTTTGTATGGCAGAAATCATTACTGGAACATGGAGTGTAAATGCATACATTTGTTTGTGTGCATTTGGTTCACTAAGGTGCCTTAAAAAATTATCTGTTTTCTAAATTAATTGACTATATGCCTTAATTAGCTGACTTAACATGCCTCAATTCATTAGCTAGTGCACGTTAAATCAATTTAGCATGCCCTAAAACTTCCCTATTAAAATAAATGTGTGAAACTAGCCAAAATCAAAATGATCACGAAAATTGGGAAAAAATTTATGAAAAAGACAAAAAACAAACACAAGTCAAAATTTTTCTTGCCTATGCACCTCTCTAATGGATTTCTTGGTGGGATTTGTTTTCTTATATCATGTTGCTTAAGAAAATGGAGGTTGTAGCCAGAAACGAGCACAGAGCCCCCAAGTCTCTGGATAATTTACAAACAATCAAAGCCCAGTAAGAACGCACAGAGCTCTTAGTACAATAGCAACATATCCAGAAAACTCGCTTTGCGTCACTCAGCTGTTCCCTTTCAGGGGTTCTCAACCCTGTCCTCGGGACCCAGCTAGCCAGTCGGGTTTTCAGGATAACCACAATGAATATGCATGGAGAGATTTGCATATAATGGAGGCAGTGTATGCAAATCTCTCTCATACATATTCATTGTGGTTATCCTGAAAACCCGACTGGCTAGGTGGGTCCCGAGGACAGGGTTGAGAACCCCTGTATGTTGTATATAGAAGTTCAGCTTTCCTGAGTCAGTCTGAATTACATAAGGAAAGACCTTAGCATGCTTAACAACTCTTCCAGCATGTTTACAAGTTATGAAAAATTGTAGTCTGAAAATGTTAGAAAAGATTAGCTTAAAGCATGTCTCAGGCCAAGACAAAACTAAGACTGGAAGTTAATTGGTAAACAGACCTCTCTTTTTATTCCCTTTGCCAGTGTACTTGGCTCCTCTGATCGTGATTTTCCAAGCTACATTAAAATATTAGAAAAGGTCACAATAATTAATTCAACCAGCTAGAAACAAAATTCACTGGAGCTTTTTTTAATCTTTATATCAACCTATCACATACAGATGTCATAAATATATAAGCTGTTTCCAAACCAGTTTGAAAAACATTCCACAATGATTCAAGGCCATTCATTATGCAGTTTAAAATTGGTTTCAAATTTTAAAGTCTTTGAAGAAGGAGGATCAATTAGTAAAAAAATTCATCAAGGCAAAAGATAAACGCTGTGTTTTAAGGAGTCCCCACTAAACGACCTGTTGTCAGACGACATTATAATAATGTAATCAGATTCCCAATTTGCTGATTGAAATCATTTCATATACCTGGCAAAGCTCAACGTTATTATTATTATTACTGAGCATTTATAAAGCGCTACCAGGCGTACGTAGCGCTGTACAGACACAGAAAAGACAGTCCCTGCTCATCGAGCTTACAATCTAAAAGGACAGAAAGGAGAAGGACAAAATTGGTAATAAGGACCTGAAACATAAGGATGGGGATTATGAGCCAAAGGCGGTCTCAAAGAGGTGCGTCTTGAGCCTAGACCTGAAGAGTGTGAGGGAAGGGATTGGACGCAGGGAAAGGAGTAGGTTATTCCAAGCAAAAGGGGCAGTAAGGTCAAAGGAGCGAAGCCGAGAGTTAGCAGAAGTAGAATGCAGCATGGAAAGAAGAAAAGCAGAAGATAAATCAAGATCACGGGAGGGGGTTTAGAGAGAGAGGAGAGAGGCGAGAGGAGCAGTAGAGTGAATGCACTTATGTGTGCAGGTAAGTAGTTTGAATTGAATACAGCAAAGGATAGGGAGCCAGTGAAGGGACGTTAAAAGAGTAGTAATGTGACAAGTTTGGTGGGATATTAAATGCGCAGCAGAGTTTTGAATAGATTGAAGTGAGAAAAGATAAGAGTGTGGGAGACCAGCGAGGAAGAGGTTGCAAAAATCAAGACGGGGGTAATAAGGGAATGTATCAGAATCTTAGACGCACACAAAGAGATGAAAGGACTAATCTTGTTAATATTATAGAGAAAAAAATGATAGGATTTAGCAATTTGTTGGATATGGGAAGAGAAGGTGGAATCAAAAACAATCCTGAGATTGTGAGCTGAGGAAACAGGACAAACAGGTGTGTTATCAACCGTGATGGAGAAAGGCGGGGGAGGGGGGGGGAGAAAGGAGGAGGGGTTGGGGGAAAAAAAAAATCAGAAGCTCAGTTTTGGCCACGTTCAATTTCAGACGGTGCCGAAACATCCGGACAGCAATATCAGATAAGCAGGAGGAGATACAGGCCTGAAGAGAAGGAGAATATGAGTTTCCCTGTATGGGACCGATTCACTCTAGATGTGATGTACCTAGATTTCAGTAAAATCTTTGACACTGTTCCGCACAGGAAACTTATAAATAAATTGAGTGCCCTAGGGTTAGGAGGGGAGGAGTAGCCTAGTGGTTAGAGCAACTGCCTAGTACCCAAAAGATCAAGGGTTCAATTCCCACTGGCACTCCTTGTGACTTTGGGCAAGTCACTTTACCCTCCATTGCCTTGGAAGAAAAGGCTGGCAATCTACTTCCAGTGATACATTGCCAAGAAAATCCAGACATAGCTGGGTCTCTATGAGTCAACACTGACTTGATGGCACTAAAAAAAAAGGGCTAGACCCTAAAGTGACTGACAGGGATAGAAATTGATTGAGTGGGAGGCAACAAAGGCAGGGCTATACCAAACCATAATTATGCCCTATGCAACTTGCATACATTAAATACTTTTATGGGAATGGGTAATAGGGGTAACATATGGAAAGCAGTGTGTATAAATGCCCGTAGCATGGGAAATAAGATCCCTGAGGTTGAAGATTTGGTGGGAGTGGATGACTTGGATTTAGTGGCAGTTACAGAAACATGGTTCACAGAAAACCATGACTGGGATGTAACTATATCTGGCTATACTTTATTCAGAAAGGACAGGGTAGGAACAAGGGGAGGAGGAGTGGCACTATATGTAAAAAATACTATTAAAGCTTTGGAATTATAGAGCTTAAAAAGGAGAGAGGAGGCATTGTGGGTTAAACTAGAAAGAGGGAAAGAGAAATCTATTTGCATTGGCGTGATAAGCACAGTTACTTACCTGTAACAGGTGATCTCTGGGAACAGCAGGAATAAGTCTTCACATATGGGTACATCGGTACCGACGGAGCCTGCGCGGGAACACTCCCCAGCTTCCCAAAAAGGAAAGCTTTTGGGAGCATCCCACAGCGCCTGCGCGCTGCCTTCCCGCCTTTCCTAAACGCCTCTCCTCAGTTCGAGTTTTAAAGCTGAGACAAAAGAGAGAGAGAGGAAAGGAAAGACAGATAGAGAGATACAACTCCTAGGGGAGGTGGGAGGGTTGTGAAGACTTATTCCTGCTGTTCCCAGAGATCACCTGTTACAGGTAAGTAACTGTGCTATCTCCAGGAACAAGCAGGAATGAGTCTTCACATATGGGGACTCCCTAGCTAAGATGCCTGGGAGATCCCCAAGGATATGAGACCCTGGGAAGGGTTCTAACCTCCTCCTATGGATCTCAGGCATCTATCCAGGAATGGAGGGTAGGAGTTGATTAAGAATGGAACAGGTGTTTGAGAACAGCCTGACCAAACAAGGCATCCCGGCGGGAGTCCTTGTCCAAGCAGTAATGGGCTGTGAAGGTATGAACCGAGGCCCAGCTGGCTGCTCGAAAGATGTGGTCGATGGACACAGAATTTAGATGAGCCATAGAGGCGGCCATGGCCCTCACATTATGAGCTGTGACATGGCTCTCCAGAGAAAGGTTCTTACTCTGGTAGGAGAAAGAAATACACTGAGCAATCCAATTGGACAGCGTCCTCTTAGAGACTGTAAGTCCCAAATGAGAGGGATCAAAAGCAACAAAGAGCTGGGAAGACTTCCTATGTTGCTATGTCCTTTGTAAGTAAAAGGCAAGAGCTCTTTTACAATCCAGAGTATGAAGATTCTTCTCTGCACTTGATGCATGAGGAGCTGGAAAAAAGACAGGTAAATATACCTCTTGATTAAGATGAAAAGGTGAGACCACTTTAGGCATAAAGTGTGGATTGGTCCTAAGGACTACCTTATCATGATGGAACCTTGTATAAGGTGGATTAGCCACTAAGGCCTGCAGCTCACTGATGCGGCGAGCTGAGGTGACTGCAATAAGAAAAATAACCTTCCAGGAAAGAAATTTCAAGGAGGTGGTGGCTAAGGGTTCAAAAGGAGGCTTTATAAGCTGACCAAGAACCAGATTTAAATCCCATGCCACCGGAGGAGGCCTAATGGGAGGTTTAGTTAAAGTTAGGCCTCTCATGAATCTTGCAATAAGAGGATGAGAGGAAATAGGTTGTCCATTGATAGGCTTAAGGGATGCTGCAATAGCACTCAAATGGACCCTTACTGAATTCGTCTTAAGGCCTGCATTGAAAAGATGCAGGAGGTATTCCAATAGAGAATTCAAAGGTAGTGCTAGAGGGTCGAGACCCCTTTCAGCACACCAAATGGAAAATCTTTTCCATTTAAAAGCATAGGAATGCCTAGTGGAAGGTTTTCTGGAAGCATGGAGGATATCCTTCACTTGTTGAGAAAGATTCCAGCCTTGAAGGTCTAGGCCTTCAGTAACCAAGCTCTGAGGTGAAGGGACTTGGGGTTTGGGTGCCACAAAGTCCCCTCCTCCTGGGACAGAAGGTCTGGAGCAGCTCCCAAGTCCAGGGAGGGGGCTTGGGAGAGATGCAGAAGTAGAGGGTACCACACTTGGCGTGGCCAGCGTGGAGCTATGAGGATCATAGACCCTTGATCCCTCTGGAGTTTGAACAGAGTCTTGGGAATCAAGGGAATGGGTGGAAAGGCATACAGGAAGCCCTGACCCCAGTGAAGGAGGAAGGCATCCTTGGCCTGAACTCCCTAACACGGAATTCTGGAACAGAACCGGGGAGGTTTGGCATTCCACGGACTTGCAAAGAGGTCTATGTCCGGGCTTCCCCATTCTTGGAAGATTCTGAGTACCTGATCCATGTGCAGGGACCATTCGTGTGGGAGCAGAACTCGACTGAGTCTGTCTGCCCAAGAGTTTTGGATTCCTAGGAGGTATACTGCCAGGAGATGGATTTGATGCTCTCTGGCGAAGGCCCACATTCTTAAAGCTTCGTTGCAAAGCGACAGAGAGCCAGTTCCTCCTTGCTTGTTTATGTAAAACATGGCTACTTGATTGTCCGTATGAATGAGGACTGTCTTGTAGCTGAGCAGGGTATGAAAGACCTTGAGAGCTAGATAGACTGCTCGAAGCTCCAAGTGATTGATATGAAGGAAGGTCTCCTGTGGGGACCAAGTGCCCTGAGTGGAGAGGTCTTATAGATGAGCTCCCCAACCTGTTTGGGAGGCATCTGTTGTGAGGGTTGCTTGGGGCAACAACTGTTGGAAGGGGGACCCCAGCAACAGATTTTGAGTGGACATCCACCATTGGAGAGACCAAAAGAGACGTTTGGAGGTTGCTATTTGGTCTGAGAGAGCTCCTGATGCTTGAGTCCACTGGGTGGACAAAGTCCATTGGGCTGCTCTCATATGTAGGCGAGCATAGGGTACCACATGCACTGTGGAAGCCATGTGGCCTAGCAGTTGTAGCATCTCCTGGGCAGTTAAGTGGCTCTTTGACTGAATCTGAGAGGCTAACTGCACTAGACATTGGCAACGGGCCTGAGGAAGGTAGGCCCTTGCAGTGGTAGTATCCAACCAGGCCCCTATGAATTCTAGGGACTGAGTGGGGGTGAGCTGAGACTTTGGGAGGTTTACCACAAGTCCCAGATACTGCAAAATGCGTCTTGTGCGGTTCAGGGAAATATGGGCCTCTGACTGAGATGGAGCTCGGCTGAGCCAGTCGTCCAGGTATGGGAATACAAATATTCCCAGAGTGCGTAGAAATGCAGCCACTGTTGCCATGCATTTGGTGAACACTCTTGGGGCAGAGGCCAGACCAAATGGAAGCACCCTGTATTGATAATGTTTTCCTTGGAAAAGAAAACGGAGGAATCTTCTGTGAGATGGATGGATGAGGACATGTGTGTACGCATCCTTGAGATCTAGAGAACAAAGCCAATCCTGACTTTGAAGGTATGGAAGGAGAGTGCCCAGAGAAAGCATCTTGAACTTCTCCTTGCATAGAAATTTGTTCAATTCCCTGAGATCTAATATGGGTCTGTATCCCCCTGTCTTCTTTGGAATGAGAAAATAGGGGGAGTAAAACCCTGACCCTTGTTGAAGAAGGGGAACTTCTTCTATTGCCCCTTGGGCAAGAAGGGTAGCCACCTCTTGACCTAGAAGGTCGAGAAGAGATGTGGGAGAATTGAAGTGTCTCACCATGGTGTGGGGAGGAAGGTCTAAGAAATGAAGTTTGTAGCCCTCTCTTATGATGGAGAGGGTCCACTGCTCTGATGTAATCTGCTCCCATCTGGGAGCAAAATGAGCTAACCTTCCTGGAATGGTGAGAGGTTCCGGCTGTTTTAAAGCCAGAAAGGCTAAGTTCTCTAGCATCAAGTCAAAAACCCTGAGGAGGTTGGGTCTGCTGAGTTGCAGCAGCCCCTGTAGTCTTAGGCCTGGCCTGTTTAGGTTGCTGACGCTTAGTAGCAAAGCGACCTGTAGAGGATTGCTGGCCAGAAGCAGAAGGGAATCTGTCCTTTTTGAAAAAGACTTCTTGAAGGGTTTTTTCTTGGCAGGAATGGAGGTTGACTTTGAAAGTCTATCCAGAGCAGAATTTTCTGCATCCATTTGAGTGGCTTTTATTTGCCATTCTTTGCCAAACAGGTTTTCACCTGTACAGGGAAGATTTCCTAAGCCATCTTGGACCCAGGGTTCTAAATCAGAAGCTTGGAGCCAAGCAATTCTGCGAGCAGCTATGGCAATGCCAGAAGCTCTGCTGGCACCTTCAAAGGATTCAAAGGCTGCCCGGTTGGAAAACTTTGAAATGTCTTGAGTATGCTTAAGCCAAATGAGGAATTCATCCCTTTTATCTTCTGGCAGAAAAGGGAGGAAAGTGTGCAGCTTATCTGCAACCTCCTTTAGAAACATACCCATGTAAAGACTATAGGAGTTGATTCTGGCAATGAGCATACTGGCTTGGAAGATTTTTCTACCAAAAGCATCCAAGGTCTTGCATTCTCTTCCTGGAGGAGTAGAAGAGTGTCTCTTTGTACTCTTTATCCTCTTCATAGCTGACTGCACCACAATGGAATGGTGAGGAAGCTGTGTTTTATGAAAACCAGGACAGGGAGGGACACGATACATAGTGTCCAATCTGCGAGAATGAGGAGAGATAGTGAGAGGAGTCTCCCATAAATCAATCATATGTTCATAAAGAATCTCATGAATTGGTAAGGTGACTGCCTCTTTAGTAGCCTTAGAATAACCCAAAATATCTAATTTTTTTGCTCTAGGCTCTGATTCAGAGGATACTGAAATAGAAAGTCCTTTAGCTACTTCTCTTATGAAGTCTTGAAAGGACAAGTCCTCTGGAGGAGACATTCTTCTTTTTGGAGAAGAAGGCTCTTCAGGAAGGGCTATAGATACTTCAGCAGACTCCTCTGATGTATCAGAATCACCAGAGGAATCAAAGTACCGTCTGTCAAGGTGCTCTTCTTTTTTTTTTTTTTAAACTTTTATTTTCATTTTACAACAAGCAAAAAGAAACAACACACCAAAGGAAACAAATACAAGCATACAATAAGGAAAAAGCAACCCCAATTACCCCCCACCCCTATGCTTCTTCTCTAAGCTGATAAGTATCATCATATAAGCGCTTACAAACAACAGTTATTGTACATCAAGCAAACAGAAATAGTATCTACGATACAGAATGATCATGTGACAGAGATTAACACAGATTTAAACAGTCAAATGAGAGCATTTAGCAGTTTGAACATAGTCGTTGAGCATCTTCCATTTAGACAAGTGGTGGGGGGTCTGAGCGGAAGAGGCTGACATACGAGGTATTTGCTCATATTTACTGTAGAGACAGACATGATTCCACCATTCATTGGGGCTCAGATGGGAGCTATTTTTCCAGTATTTCGTGATTAGGGAAATAGCTATGCCCAGCATAAAGTCTAAAAGGAAGTAAGCCGATTTGGGAAGAGAGGGGATCCCCGCAGCTGAGCGGAGTCCCACTATCTTCCAAGAGAGGGGCTCCTGAAAGTGCAAAATAGATTGAATACGACCCCAGACCCGACTCCAGTAATACTGTAATGCGGGGCATTCATACATAACATGAGTTAGTGAACCAATGGCCGCATGGCATGTCCAGCATCTATTGCTCTGGGTGGCGTTCCATTTGGCTAACCTGTCAGGAGTATAGAAACAGCGGTGGGCTAGAAAGAAAAGTGTCTGAGTGAGTGAGGCGGATCGAGAGACCCGTGTCACCTTGCTCCAGACTAGGCTCCATTGCTCCGGGGTCAAAGTTACATGCATTTCCCGCTCCCAGGATTTCTGTGCTATAGGAGTGCCTCTATTTACAGTATTACATAAAGTTTTGTAAAAGTTAGATGCCACACCCGATGAGCTCCCGATAGACCGGATTATCTCCGACAATCCTTGGGTATGGGTTTCCGATGGCGGGAGCACCTTAGCACTCCGAAGACAATGCTGAAGTTGCACCAACTGAAAGTAGTGTTTCGCTGGGAGACCAAATTCAAGTTGTAATTCGCTAAAGGTTTTCCAGCGACCATCATAGAACAGTTGATTAGGGATCCAAATGCCCCTAGTGTACCAGGGGCTCCACGCCATCGGTTTATTTTGTATTTGAAATCGAGCATTGTGCCAAAGCGGGAGTCTATCTAGCGGACAAAGTCGGGGGTCTAGAGATTGCTCAAGGGTATTAAAGGCACCTAAAGTGTCTAAGAGCATTGGCGGATAGTGGGAGTCTGATGGGAGAGTCATACCAGGGAGATAAGTAAGAGGAATTGGTTTGCAAAGGTCCTCCTCTATATCTAGCCACACAGGTCTACTCCGTGTAAGGTCTTCCAGCCAACGAGCGCCTTGTTTGAGAAGAAAAGAATGGTGGTATTTCAGGAAATCAGGGAATCTGACACCACCATTTTCTTTATCTGCTTGTAACTTATGTTTCGCTATCCTAGGTGTCTTGTTTTGCCATAAGTATCTAGTCAGAAGACCCTCTAAATCTTTATATGTACGTCGAGGTAGGAGACATGGCAGCATTTCTAAAATGTAGTTCACTTTGGGAACAATCATCATTTTAATGGTTTCTAGGCGGCCCCACCAAGTAAGTGTTAAAGGAGTCCAGCGTTGAGTAAGCGCCCGGACCTTAGAGGTTAAGTCTTTAGCATTAAAGGTGATGGTGTCTTCCAAAGGAGAGCAGTAGTGCACCCCAAGGTATTTGACCATGCGAGGTTGCCATAAAAAGGGAAAGGATTGCATATCTGCCTGATGGATCAGAGGATTTAGTGGAAAGGCTACCGATTTGGTCCAATTTATCTTATAGCCCGAGAGTTGTGAGTAGTTACCAATTTGCTCTAGGACAGCCGGCACTGAGTCTAGGGAGACAAAGAGCATAAGGTCATCAGCATATGCTGAAATTTTGATTTCCCTATGAGAGAAGGGGACTCCATGAATATCCTTGGATTGCCGGATTAGTAAAGCTAAGGGTTCGAGTGCGAGATCGAAAAGAAGTGGAGACAGTGGGCATCCCTGGCGAGTACCACGTTGCAGGGGAAATGGCTGAGACTTTAAAGCATTAGCACAGATACTAGCTGTAGGCTGTGCATACATGGTTCGGAGACAACGGAGAAAGCCTTCTCCGAATCCGTACCAGCGGAGAGTTGCAAACAAGAAGGGCCATTCTAAGCGGTCGAAGGCCTTCTCAGCATCAAGTGAGAGGCCAACCAATGGTCGATCAAGATTAACTGCGGCAGTCAGTACATGACATAGAGTCCTAGCATTATCAGCAGTTGATCTACCGGGAATGAAACCGCATTGATCTGGGTGTATTAAAGTAGACATCTTGTCGGAGAGCCGGGTGGAGAGAATAGTGGCAAATATTTTATAGTCTGCGTTTAGTAGGGAAATTGGACGATAATTAGCCGTTAGTTGCGGATCTCTCCCCTCTTTCTCAAAAACTACTACATTTGCCATTGAGAAGGATCCAGAAGGAGATCCCTCCTCGGCCAGAGCAGAAAAATAAAGTTTCAAAAACGGAGCTAAGTCAGCGTTAAACGTTTTGTAGAATTCAGCTGGGAGACCGTCCGGGCCTGCGGCTCGACCTGTGGCACATCTCTTGAGTGCAGATTGAATTTCTGATAAAGTAAATGGTTTGTCCATGGCCTCTCTATCTTCGTCAGATAGGGTCGGCCGTTGTATCCCTGATAGTAGTCGTTCAAATGCTTCTGGCTCGAAGTCACATTCAGATTGATAAAGCAGAGTATAAAAATCACGAAAGAGTTCTAAGATTTCTGTATCTTTAGTGACCAGGCTCCCCCCCGACGGATTGCGGAGAGCGGTAACGCGCTTGGCTTCTTTTTGACCTTTCAGAGCATTGGCTAACAATTTGCCAGCACGGTTATTTTCCCGATAGTACATCCCTTGTTGTGATTCAATATTTTTAGCAGCAGCGGTATATAAAAGCTGATTGTATTGAAAACGAAGGCGTTGTAAGCGAAGTAAAATACATGGGTCAGTACGGGACGTGAGGAGACGCTCTCCAGCTTGTATCTGTTGTTCTAGAATCAGTAAATGTTGCTTTCTTTGTTTACCCTGTCGAATTTGATAGCTAGTTATAGTTGCACGGATGGACGCCTTGAAACCCTCCCACCAAGCCCAGCTCGCAGTGTCATGGGGTGAATTAAAATGAAAGTAGTCTTGGATAGCGGCCTTTATGTCAACCTGAAAATCTTTTTGGTCTAGTAGGGATCTATCAAAAAACCAAGCACGGGGATGTTCACCTTGCGTAGTGACATGTAATGAGAAAGATATGGCAGCATGATCTGAAATATGGAGAGGATGAATCCTAGCCACGTCCACTTGGGATATCAGTGCTTTGGAGATAAGAAAAAAATCTATTCTAGATTGTGAGTGATGGGGGGCTGAGAAAAAGGTGAACTCTAAGTCGGAGGGGTGAAGCAGCCTCCATATATCTACTAACGCTAGATCTTTCATCAGAGCTGTAAGGGTATCAAGACTCTTGGGTGGACCATTCGTTCTAGGCGGCAGTCTATCTATCAAAGGATCAAGTACTTGGTTGAAATCGCCGCCAAGTATTAATGGAGTATTGGCAGAGGCCTGTGCCAACTGCGCAATACTTGCATAGTAAGCAGGGTTATCCACATTCGGAGCATAAATACAAATACACGTGAATTCACTATCTCCAACCTTAAGGTGTGCACGGGCCCATCTACCCTCCTTATCAGAGCTAGTATCCATTACAGTAGCTTGCAAAGACTTCTTAACCAAGATGGCTACCCCACACCGTTTGGAAACGGCGGGAGAGTAGGCAGCCACCATGTAAGGAGTAGCATTAAGTTTCAGTGTTTCAACGGAGTTTAAATGCGTTTCCTGAAGAAACACTAAGTCAGCATGTTCATGATTAAGATAGCTAAGGATTTTCTTTCTTTTGATTGGACTATTGATGCCTTTTACGTTCAGTGATAAGATCTTACATAAGGCCATTCAGAAGGGTTAAAAATTCTGAGAAAGAAACATGATAACGCACATAATTGCACAATGTCCCTCATATTAACTGTATATGGCTGTACACATGACATGATAGAAAATAAGCTAATGAAAAACAATGAAGCGCCCCATATAACAAAATAAGCACCGAAGTGCATTAGAGAAGAAGCAGAACCCCAGAAATTACCGGCGACCATATGTCTGCGGGGAGAAACCCCAGAGAAGGCCTAAATTGAAACATATAACCTGTATAGCTGTGCGTGCTCCGGATCCAACCGAGGTGCACATCATGGAGGGAAAGGAGACCAAGAAAGTTATATATAGAAAGAAAGAAAAGTCCAGGCAGTCTCTGTTCCAGGCAGTGATCACCGCGTCGGGCCATTCAAAATGGCGGGCAGATCTGGCGGATTACAGATCCAAGTTGTTGGATTAGCGCATCTGGTCTGCTTCTTTGGAATCTAAAAATGTTGCTAGCAGATCAGGATCTTCGAAGGTTCTAGTTTGGTTATGGAGAGTCACTCTGAGCTTCGCTGGATACAATAGGCCAAAGCGAGCCTGTAGCTGTTGAAGTCTAGGTCGAAAAGCAAGGAGTCTCTTCCGACGGTCAACTGTGGGCTTTGCCAAGTCAGGGAAGAAGGAGACTTTATGACTTTCAAACTCCAGATGATGATTCGCCCGGGCAGCATTTAGAATTTGCTCAACTTGCTGATATCTCAGTAAGCGAAAGATGATAGGCCGGGGGGTCGTCCGATTGAGCGCCATGTTGGTAGGAACACGATGTGCTCGGTCAATTTCCAGATCTCTGTGAAAAGTAATCTTCAGCAAGGAGGGAAGAGTTTTGACCAAGAATTCTCTTATATCTCCTGCTTCCGCCCCCTCCGGTACTCCAATGAGCCTTACATTGTTGCGACGGGCTCGATTATTGCTATCCTCTAACTCTTTTTGAAGATTCTGTATCTGACGCTCAGCCTTGTCCAGTTTCACCAAGCGCACCGCGTGCGAGTCGAGGACCCCCGCCATATTGTCCTGCCGTAGTGAAAGACCTTCAAGCCGGTCCTGAAGCATACCGAAATCTTCTCGCATGGCTCGGAGCGCTTCTCCGTTGGACTGTACCAGTTCCTTCACACCGCGTATTTCCTCCAAGATCTCCTGTTGCATTTCGGGGTTTTCCCGAAGTGGAACCATCTTTTGTGGGGAAGACAACTCTGTTTTGGAGCGTTTTCCGTGTGAAGAAGAGGGAGACCCGAAGTCTAAGCGCGCTGGTTTATGGGCCGCCATCCCCCCCGAGGCACCCCGGTAAGTTCGGAGCAAAATATTAAGTTTATGTAGGTATTAAGTCAGGATTCTGAGTAGGCCCCTCGGGAGCTTCAGCGCGAAGCGTCTAACCCGCTGGACATCAGGCTCCGCCCCCCGTCAAGGTGCTCTTCTAACGCTCGGTACGCGTATCGAGCAGTATCGACATCGGGCGTCATCGGTACCGGAAAGGTACCGATGAGCAGCCCTGGACAAGGAACCGCTGCAGTCGGTATCCTGTTCGATGCTGATGCAGTCGGTAACGGTATCGGCGCTGGTGCCGGTACCCGAGTCGATACCGGCAACGGAGTTTGTTGTGGTATCAACGGCGTCGCAGCTTGAATGAAGGCACTGATAGCCTGCTGCATGGACAGAACATTCTGATCCATCGACGCCATGAATGCCTAGAACTCGGTATCGGAAGGTTGTGCCGATACCCCAGAGCATTCTAACAGGTGATCGGTCGAGGCCGTGCCATCGATGTCAACCTGTAACCCCATAGGTGGAGCTTTGGAAGCTGGAGCTTCCCGCCGGGGTTGTTTTGCCGGTGCAGGATCCTCGAGGGCAAGCCCAGAGGCATCTCGATGCTTAGAGGGAGATCTACCCTTCGAGGACCGGCTGGATTTATGTTTGGTTACCTGAGATCCTTTGGGGGAAGAAGAAACCCTGGAAGACGTTGATGCCACCGAAGCTGCATCGGCGGGAAACAGCACATGGAGCTTAGCTGCTCGGTTCTGTAAACCCCGTTTAGACATCAGAGAGCAGGACGGACAATCTGAAATGGAGTGTTCAGGACCCAAACATTTAAGACACCATTCATGGGTGTCTGTAACAGAAATAGTACCTCTGCACTTAGTGCATTTCTTAAACCCGGAGGCTGGTTTTTCCATAAGGAAAATTTCTTGTGAGGCCTAATTTATTTTATTTATTTATTTTATTTTTATTTATTTAACTATTTCTTTTATACCGCCCCTTCCAGAGATCAAGGGCGGTTTACATATAACAGGTTAACAGTCTTGTACACAGTTTGTATACATTTTACATAGAACAATAGAATTCAACTATTTACATTGAACAGTAATATAAACTTTGTAGGTATTAAAACAAACACATCTAACTTTTTACAAATATATATTTACAGTGTGTGGTGTGTGTGTTGTGTTGGTCAGAAATTGGTGTAGGCCTAAGGCCCAAAGAGAAAAATACACTAAGTGAGGGAAAAATATACAGTTGTTTTTTTTTTTTTTTAAAGAAAAGAAAGAAAAGACCGGCGGTACCGGTCCGGAGTCGGGGAAGGCAGACACGCGACCAAAGAAATAAAATAAAACAAAGAACTTCTTCAGCGGTGACAGGGCTCGACCTGCTGGCTCCGCGGCAAAGAAGAACTGAGGAGAGGCGGTTAGGAAAGGCGGGAAGGCAGCGCGCAGGCGCTGTGGGATGCTCCCAAAAGCTTTCCTTTTTGGGAAGCTGGGGAGCGTTCCCGCGCAGGCTCCGTCGGTACCGACGTACCCATATGTGAAGACTCATTCCTGCTTGTTCCTGGAGATTACAGACCTCCCTCACAAGAGGAAGAGGTGGACAGACAGTTAATTGAAGACTTACACAGCATTGCTAGGAAAGGGGAAGTGATATTGATAGGGGATTTCAATATGCCAGATGTTGATTGGCACATTCCTGCTGAAGTATCATCTAGAAGTAAAGAGATCCTGAATTCTCTACAGGGAGAACTATTCAAGCAA
This sequence comes from Ichthyophis bannanicus, assembly GCA_033557465.1. NCBI lineage: Eukaryota > Metazoa > Chordata > Amphibia > Gymnophiona > Ichthyophiidae > Ichthyophis > Ichthyophis bannanicus. The sequence goes on along the minus strand of CM066041.1, from coordinate 181,776,955 downwards.
TTAGTAACAGACCCAACACGTGAAGGGGCCATACTGGACTTAGTGCTTACCAATGGTGAAAGTGTTTCTGATGTTATAGTAGGAGATCATTTTGCATCCAGTGATAACCAGATGGTGTGGTTCAGTATTAGGACTAGGGCAGTTAGAATCCATTCAAAGGTAAGGGTCTTAGACTTTAGGAAGACTAACTTTGCCAAGATGGGCCAATACCTCAGGGAGTTGTTAGTGGGATGGGAACAGCTGGGGGATGTAGAAAAACAGTGGGCAAAACCGAAAGGGGATATTTTAAGGGCAACCAACCTTTTTGTTAAAATGGCAAATAAAGGCAAAAGGAAAAGGAGACCGTTATGGCTTTCGAAAGAAGTAGCTGATTAAGTGAAGAAAAAGAGGGAGAACTTCATGAAATACAAGAGATAACAGAGAGAGGAAGACAGGCATCTATATTTGGAAAAACTTAGAGAGGCAAGCAAAGTAGTCAGGAAAGCAAAGATTCAAAAAGAGGAGGAAATAGCCAATGCAATAAAATGGGGGGGATAAGACATTTTTCAGATATGTTAGTGAGAAGAGGAAGGGCAAAAGTGGTATTGTCAAACTCAAGGGTGAAGGGGAGGAATATGTAGAAGCTGATGAGGATAAAGCGGAATTGCTTAACAAATATTTCTGTTGTGTGTTCACAGATGAAGAACCAGGACCTCAGAAAACACCCACAAACAGGAACAGAAGCGAGAGACACCTTGAACAATTTTCAGAAGACTGTGTTCGTGAGAAACTAGCTCAACTTAAAGTAGACAAAGCAATGGGACCAGATGGGATACATCCTAGAAAACTGAGGGTACTTGGGGACGTTCTAGCAGCTCCACAGACTGACCTTGTCAATGCCTCATTGGAGTCGGGAGTGGTGCCAAAGGACTGGAGAGAGGCTCATGTGATGCCTTTACGCAAAAGCGGAAGTAAGGATGTGGTTGAAAACTACAGGCTGGTTAGTTTAATTTCGGTGGTGAGTAAATTATTGGAAACGCTGCTGAAAGAGAAAATAGTGAGGTTTCTGGAGTCCAGCGGATCACAGGATCCGAGGCAGCATGGATTCACCAGAGGCAGGTCTTGTCAGACAAATCTGATTGATTTATTTGACTGGGTGACCAGGGAGTTGGAGCGAGGGAGAGCCCTAGATGTGGTGTATTTAGATTTCAGTAAAGCCTTTGACACTGTTCCTCACAGGCGACTTATAAACAAACTGAGCACCCTAGGGATGGACCCTAAAGTTACTGCTTGGGTTAGAAATTGGTTGGGTGGGAGGTGACAAAGAGTACAGGTAAATGGAGCTCACTCTGAGGCGAAGGATGTTACCAGTGGTGTGCCCCAGGGATCTGTTCTTGGTCCGATTCTTTTTAACATCTTTGTTAGTGATATAGCGTAAGGGCTTTCAGGTAAGGCTTGCCTCTTTGCGGATGATACCAAAATCTGCAATAGAGTAGACACCCAGGAAGGTGTAGATAACATGAGGAGGGATCTAGCTAAACTTGAAGAATGGTCTAGAATTTGGCAGCTGGAATTTAATGTTGAAAAATGTAAAGTCATGCATTTGGGCTGCAGCAATCCAAGGGAGCAATATAGTATAGGGGGTGAAGTACTTTTGTCCAATAAAGAAGAGCGAGAGCTAGGCGTGGTTGTGTCTGATGATCTTAAAGTAGCTAAACAGATAGAAAAGGCGACGGCAAAAGCTAGAAGGATGCTTGGGTGCATACGGAGAGGAATGGCTAGCAGAAAAAAGGAGGTGACAGTGCCTCTGTTTAAGTCTTTGGTGTGACCTTATTTGGAGTATAGTGTGCAATTCTGGAGACCGCACCTTCAAAAGGATGTGAACAAGATGGAGTCGGTGCAGAGGGTGGCTACTAAAATGGTTAGTGGTCTTCATTATAAAGCATATGAGGACAGACTTAAGGATCTTAATATGTACACCTTAGAGGAAAGGTGGGATAGAGGTGATATGATTGAGATGTTTAAATATCTCCGTGGCATAAATGCACAGGGAGAGAGCCTCTTTTGATTGAAAGCAAGTTCTGCTACGAAGGAACATGGGACGAGGGTGAAGGGGGATAGATTCAGGAGTGATATGTGGAAATATTTCTTTATGGAAAGAGTGGTGGATCCGTGGAATAGTCTCCCAGTGGAGGTGGTAGAGATGAGGACAGTATCTGAATTCAAAAAAGCATGGGACAAACACAGAGGATCTCTAAAGGAAAAAAGGGGACTGTTGTAGTTGTTGATATGGAAGGACAGACTAGATAGGCCATGTGGTCTTTTTCTGTCATCATATTTCTATGTTTGTATCTAGCACGCCCTCCCTCCATCACAGGTTTGCCATTTGCCCCATATCCAACATCTTGCCTTACCCCACACTTCCATGTCCAGCCGGCTCGCCGCGCTGCCTGCCCTTGCCCCGCCACCGCTTTTAGTGGTTCGTGGTTCCTTGGCAGTGACAGTGGTAGCAGCAGAGTGGACATCCAATTAAAAAACACATGGGTCTTTCCAACTCCATGCTTGCATGTAGGTCTGATCCCTCCCTCCTCTGAGGTATGCTCGCATCAGAGGAGGGAGGGATCAAACCTGATGTGAGCATGGAGTCAGAAAGACTTGCATCGGGTTTCTTTTAGAATTGGACATCTGCTCTTTTGTTGCCAACCCCACTGCCAAGGCAACAGGAAAAGCGGTAGCAGCTGAGCAAGGGCAGGCAGCATGGGGGGGGGGGGGAGCCGAGGTCAGCAGCCCCAAATGCGCCCTTATTTCTTTGCACCCTGTGCTACTGCAGTGCTCACAGAGGGCTAGATACGACACTGACAATGGATACAGCCAAATGGCGTTCACGCTGAAGAAAAAAAGATGTTACCAGTGGTGTGCCGCAGGGATCTGCCTTGGTCCGATTCTTTTAAACATTTTTAAGTGATATTTGGAAGGGCTGTCAAGTAAGGTTTGCCTCTTTGTGGATGATACCAAAATCTGCAATAGAGTAGACACCCAGGAAGGTGTAGATAACAGGAAGAGGGATCTAGCAAAGCTTGAAGAACTGTTGAGAATTTGGCAGCTGAGATTTAATGCAAAAAAAAATGCAGGGTCATGCATTTGATTTGCAAAAATCCTAGGAAGCGGTACAGTATAGGGAGTGACGTGCTTCTGTCCACAAAAGAAGAGCGGGATCTAAGGGTGATTATTTCTGATGATCTTAAGGTGGCAAAACAAGCAGAAAAGCCAGAAGGATGCTTGGATGCATAGGGATAGGAATGGCCAGCAGGAAGAAGGATGTGATAGAGCCTCTGTATAAGTCTTTGGTGAGACCTAATTTAGAGTATTGTTTGCAATTCTGGAGACCTCAAAAAGATATAAACAGAATAGAGTTGGTGCAGAGGGTGGTTACCAAAACGGTTATTGGATTTTGCCATGAGGCATATGGGGACAGACTTAAAGATCTCAATATGTATACTTTGGAAGAAAGACGGGAGATAAGAGATATGACAGAGATTTTTAAATACCTCCATGACAGAAATTCACAGGAGGAGAGCCTCTCTTAATTAAAGAAAGTTCTGCAATGAGGGGGCATAGGATGAGGGTTAAAGGAAAAAGACTCAGGAGTAAGTTGCAGAAATATTTCTTTATGGAAAGAGTGGTAGACACATGGAATAATATCCCAGTGGAGGTAGTAGAGACAAAAACTGTATCTAAATTCAAGAAAGCTTGGGACAAACACAGAAGATCTCTGAGGGAAAAAGGGACTGTACAGTAGAATCTAGTGGTTAGTATGGAAAGGAGGACTGGATAGGCCTTATGGTCTTAATCTGCCATCATGTTTCTATGTTTATGTTTATTGGAATTTGATATACCGCTCAGACCCGAAGGCATAGAGCGGTTTACAATATTACATCATTTAGGGAAACAAGAAAGGAACGCCATTTATAAGATAGGACAGAGTAGAGGACAGAGACAGTCAAACAGACAAGAGGAAGAGAAGGACATGGCACAGCACATTACCCTGATATATGGATATATATATATGTTTCCTTAATTACTGTTCATGATTAGTATTATGCTAAAGAGTGTGCACAATAAATGATGCTATTAACTAGAACCTTGATTTTCACTTTAAGGTAAACAATGCCCCATAGAGGGTAATTTTATAAGGAGTCATGTAAAGATACCTGCCATCTATGTATGCAAATCACATATTTTCCGTGAGCCTTTATGTGCACATTTTGGTCAGTTACTATTCTATAAGAACACGCATCAAGCCAATGACACTGTGACACATACTTTCATTGTGGGCATACACAACTAGTCCTCACTGTATGACCTGAGACAAACCACTGCCCAAACATACATTGCAAAATTTTCTAAGCAGCTTTGTAACTTCAAGGCCATTACCTTGTGAGAATTAGGGAGAATAAAGAAGTTATGATCACCGATACAAATCTGGATGCAAGGAAGCCAGACATAGAAAAACACCAGACTGGCACTGATTATAGACATGTCAATTCCAAGCGATTATTCTGTGAATTGTATTGAGAGGGAGAATATACTCAGTACCAGGAAATGCAGTCAAAGACCAAGAAAATGTGGCTGAAAGATAATTGCCTATACTGCAAGTATTTGCCAAGCATAAGCAGTAAATCTGAGAGACTGATCAAATTCCACATACGCTGGCTTAGGAGTGAGGTCCATGACTCTCATGGTACAGTATATGCAAAACTAATAGCATAAACAACTTAAACCTCCTGAACAAGACAAAGAAGTCACTTTAAATGTGCTGCCTCATTACTACTTTACTGAAACAATGATGACAAAAAACATCCAAGTATTACAAAATGTGAAGTAATTTTCTAAATGAAGGGGAAAAGACCTCAATACAGTCCCAATAAAAATAGTTTAGACCTGCCGTTTGCATCTAGGGCACTCGCCCTCATAGGTCAGAAAAACCCCTTCAAAAGTTTTAATTTTAATATTTATGTTATTTGAAAAACCACTCACTGTGCAAACAGTTCAAAATGCAAATTTATCCATACATATCTTTCAGCCAAACTAACCCATTTGGAGAAATTGTCCCCATGCTATCCTGTTTTTATGGGTGCAAATCACCTCTCATTGAGGCAATATTTACTAGAGTTGCCCACATCCACCAAGCTGGTTGATTTGGTTGGTCGACCATTGATGAGATGCACATTTGATATGGCATCACAGCAATAGTATGAATCATCACTCTGTTTCCATTCTGCATATTGTAAATTAATGATACTAAGTAAAAAAAAAATAAATCTGTATCACTATAGTAGAGTACATGAATTCCTACAAATGATCAAATGTTTTCTTGGTGTAATGCCTGCTTAAATATCTGTTCCTGCATAATCTAGACCAGGCCTCCTTCCCACTAAAAATTGAAGAGCAAGAACAAGGGAACATATTGGTTGGCCAAGGTCTCTACCAGCACCCCTTGAACAGCTGCAACTGCTGACTTGCTGAGATACAAGTGATACTGGGCGGTATTACAGATGCCAAAGCTGCACAGCGGTTTAGAGCCTGGAGTGTTTTTTCTCTTTCCCTCTCTTCCCTTTAAATTGGCTCCAAGGCAGATAAGAAGAAAGCTCAAGTCCCCAAACCAGATTGGCGTAAAAGAGGTGATGCAGTGACCAATGTCCTTCTTCTGGATAGCATTCCCATTTGTACCTCTTCTAGCAGAGCCCTTCCATTCATCAGCTTGTATGTTCAGGCACTGGCATGTCGTTCAAATAAAGTTTAAAGTTTGGCACTGTTCTCATAAGTCTAAATTGATCCATATGATTGGAATGCTGCCCAGACTCTTAAGGAAAGCGTCATTTTGAAATTAGGATTATCAATACAGTAATGCATTTTGAAAGCTAGTTGGGCCTGTCAGAGGAAGTGATGTAAGAAGTCAGCACTTAGTGCTCATGCCCCTCTAACAGGAAACATTTTCCTAAAGGAACAGGCAATTTAGAAACTGTAGATTACACTTTAATACTAACCAGATTTCTACATTAAGAATGATTTCCGAGAACAATTTGATTTTTTAAAAACCAATCAGAAAACATTGTCTCTCCGTGGTGAACTCCTGGATGGAACTATTCCTACAATTTAAACATCCGTGTGTTTCAGCTTCTGACTTACAGATCTCACTCAGTTCCCTTTGCCACACCTCATCTGTCAGTCAGAATTCACATCTACCTGATGCATGTTCATAAACGCCATGCTTTCTTTTTCTTTTTGGCAATTGATCAGGGAAACCTAGTGGCAGTTTTTTCCTCCCTCAGATTACAGTCCAGTAGACAAGTAATGACATCTCAAGCAGCAAAAAAACAAACAGAAGATGCAGCAATTACAGGAACATTTTTATGCATTACAGTTGCCTATGGGCCTGATTCTGAAAGGCGAATATGTCCCAGGAGGACGTGCAACCCCACTATTCATCCTAACCATATGCCGGAACACAATCTCCCCACATGCATGCAGCTGCAGTGCAGGGAGATCGGGATGGGGCGGCACAGGGGCAGAGAATGGACGGGCCAGGCACCTGGACATACAGATCTGTTTATACCACGGCCCTGAATGTCCAGTGGTCACCAGGAGAACACCCAGCTTATTTCACCTCGTAGATCGTATAAGTGAGGAGCGCCCACTGGAGCCATGGAAGGCGAGGCTTCACAGCCCGATCCCGGCCCTGGCAGACCTCACCCACAGTCAGGCGGTGGGAAAACTGGTCTAGTCAGGAGTCGGGCCTTCTGCACTCCTGCTGGGCATCCTGGTGCCATGGTGACAGGACGCCACAGCACCAGTGCACCAGTGGGAGCAGGGGAGGCCTGGCTGTGCTGCTTCCTGGACGTCTCCTGTGGCTGATGAAGGGGCACGCTGGGCCATCTTGGTGTCCGATCCTGCAAACGCGGGAGCATCCAGCTCCCGCAGTGCAGAATCGGGGACTTCAAGATTTTCTTTGCAACATGGAAGACTGATCTAATATTTAGATAATATTCCCTCTGAGATGCACAGAGTCTATCACCCATGTTCATGCCATTGGAGGTGGGGACCTGCCTACCTGGCCTAATTGAAATTGCAATGTTGGTGCACCACTCCAACCAGCAGGAATGGAGACAGAGAGGACATTGCAGTCAGACACCTTATCTATTAAGGTAGCATGGTAGACACAAATTCAGTCAGCACCATTTTGAAATTTAGCACCAGAGAGACAAGACCAACTAGAGATTGCCCCTGCCCCATTTTCACCCACAGATGGAGTGAATTACAAAAAGGAGACATGATTGGAGGTGGGGGGGGGGGGGGAAGAGCTTTTGTAAATTCCATGATGTAGGTTTTTTCAGTAGGCTACACTGGGTTAGGATAGGCTGCTGTAATTTTTAAAAATAAATGAAAAATGAACATTTTATTGTTTTTTCCTTCATTTTAAAAATGAACAATAAAAGAAATAGGAAATCTCCGCAAAATTTCCTATTTCATTTCAAAATAGTCAGGACTTGAAGAATGAACTAAATATGAAAGAAAAAGTTGCTATTTAATAACTAAGAAAATCATATAATCAATTGGAAAATAGAATGAGGGGGTTATTTTACAAGCATCCCCACTTCTAAATAGCAGCATGACTCCCCAACATCTTTCCTCTCTGATCACCCCCCCCCAACCTTGATTCCTTCCACAATGACCTAAAAGTCATCGGATCCCCTCTCCAACCTATCTGCTAGGTATCTCCCCAAGACATATGATCCCATCTTCCCCTTTCTCAAGTATTCGATCCCCTCAACAAGCAACCCCCCCCCAACATAATGACCCAACAGCAACAATGACACCCTCTGAGATACCTCTCAGCAGAATCATCCACCGTCAATCCCTATCCCCAGCCTTATCAGTGATCCCTGGCATCTAATAGGATCAGGAGGAATCCCCAGTCATTCCAAAATGACACCAATGATCCATAGCTGTAATCTCATGGTAACCAAGATAGGCTGGGGATAGGGATCGAGGGGTGAACCTTGGGAGGGGAATGTTGTTGCCAGGGAGGGTTTGCTCATGGGGAGAGGATTAGATGCTTTGGTGGTACAGTGATCGGATGTGTTGGGGGGATCAGCTGTTGGGTGAGGACGAGGAGGGGATTAGATATCTTAGGTCATCAAGAGTGGGATAGAGTTCAGGGGTGATCATGGGTGGGGAAATGGAGCTGCTGGCTGGGGTACTCATGCACAGCAGGGGCAGTGATTATTCAAGGTTGCCTTTATGCAGATGTAGGACGTATTTGTATGTGTTTCTTCCCATATACTGCTGGACATGAAGAGAGATCAATGTGTGGTCCTACATCTGTTTTATAAAAGAGAGTCTTATGTTTGCATATGCCTCTTGTATAATAATATGTAAATACTCCACATCCTGACCTAGACATGGGAATTTCCTTCTCCATGTCCTATCTAAAATTTGCCTTCACATGTTTTGAGAAATGAGTTTTAATAAAGCACAGTTATTTACCTGTAACAGGTGATCTCTGGGAACAGCAGGAATAAGTCTTCACATATGGGTACGTCGGTACCGACGGAGCCTGCGCGGGAACGCTCCCCAGCTTCCCAAAAAGGAAAGCTTTTGGGAGCATCCCACAGCGCCTGTGCGCTGCCTTCCCGCCTTTCCTAACCGCCTCTCCTCAGTTCGAGTTTTAAAGCTGAGACAAAAGAGAGAGAGAGGAAAGGAAAGACAGATAGAGAGATACAACTCCTAGGGGAGGTGGGAGGGTTGTGAAGACTTATTCCTGCTGTTCCCAGAGATCACCTGTTACAGGTAAGTAACTGTGCTATCTCCAGGAACAAGCAGGAATGAGTCTTCACATATGGGGACTCCCTAGCTAAGATGCCTGGGAGATCCCCAAGGATATGAGACCCTGGGAAGGGTTCTACCTCCTCCTATGGATCTCAGGCATCTATCCAGGGATGGAGGGTAGGAGTTGATTAAGAATGGAACATGTGTTTGAGAACAGCCTGACCAAACAAGGCATCCCAGCGGGAGTCCTTGTCCAAGCAGTAATGGGCTGTGAAGGTATGAACCGAGGCCCAGGTGGCTGCTCGACAGATCAGATCGATGGACACAGAATTTAGATGAGCCATAGAGGCGGCCATGGCCCTCACATTATGAGCTGTGACATGGCTCTCCAGAGAAAGGTTCTTACTCTGGTAGGCGAAAGAGATACACTGAGCAATCCAATTGGACAGTGTCCTCTTAGAGACTGGAAGTCCCAAATGAGAGGGATCAAAAGCAACAAAGAGCTGGGAAGACTTCCTATGTTGCTGTGTCCTTTGTAAGTAAAAGGCAAGAGCTCTTTTACAATCCAGAGTATGAAGATTCTTCTCTGCACTTGATGCATGAGGAGATGAAAAAAAGACAGGTAAATATACCTCTTGATTAAGATGAAAAGGTGAGACCACTTTAGGCATAAAGTGTGGATTGGTCCTAAGGACTACCTTATCATGATGGAACCTTGTATAAGGTGGATTAGCCACTAAGGCCTGCAGCTCACTGATGCGGCGAGCTGAGGTGACTGCAATGAGGAAAATAACCTTCCAGGAAAGAAATTTCAAGGAGGTGGTGGCTAAGGGTTCAAAAGGAGGCTTTATAAGCTGACGAAGAACCAGATTTAAATCCCATGCCACCGGAGGAGGCCTAATGGGAGGTTTAGTTAAAGTTAGGCCTCTCATGAATCTTGCAATAAGAGGATGAGAGGAAATAGGTTGTCCATTGATAGGCTTAAGGGATGCTGCAAAAGCACTCAAATGGACCTTTACTGAATTCGTCTTAAGGCCTGCATTGGAAAGATGCAGGAGGTATTCCAATAGGGAATTCAAAGGTAGTGCTAGAGGGTTGAGACCCCTTTCAGCACACCAAATGGAAAATCTTTTCCATTTAAAAGCATAGGAACGCCTAGTGGAAGGTTTCTGGAAGCATGGAGGATATCCTTCACTTGTTGAGAAAGATTCCAGCCTTGAAGGTCTAGGCCTTCAGTAACCAAGCTCTGAGGTGAAGGGACTTGGGGTTTGGGTGCCACAAAGTCCCTCCTCCTGGGACAGAAGGTCTGGAGCAGCTCCCAAGTCCAGGGAGGGGGCTTGGGAGAGATGCAGAAGTAGAGGGTACCACACTTGGCGTGGCCAGCGTGGAGCTATGAGGATCATAGATCCTTGATCCCTCTGGAGTTTGAACAGAGTCTTGGGAATCAAGGGAATGGGTGGAAAGGCATACAGGAAGCCCTGACCCCAGTGAAGGAGGAAGGCATCCTTGGCCTGAACTCCCTGACACGGAATTCTGGAACAGAACTGGGGAAGTATGGCATTCCATGGACTTGCAAAGAGGTCTATGTCCGGGGTTCCCCATTCTTAGAAGATTCTGTGTACCTGATCCATGTGCAGGGACCATTCGTGTGGGAGCAGAACTCGACTGAGTCTGTCTGCCCAAGAGTTTTGGATTCCTAGGAGGTATACTGCCAGGAGATGGATTTGATGCTCTCTGGCAAAGGCCCACAATCTTAAAGCTTCGTTGCAAAGCGACAGAGAGACAGTTCTTCCTTGCTTGTTTATGTAAAACATGGCTACTTGATTGTCCGTATGAATGAGGACTGTCTTGTAGCTGAGCAGGGTATGAAAGACCTCGAGAGCTAGAAAGACTGCTCGAAGCTCCAAGTGGTTGATATGAAGAAAGGTCTCCTGTGGGGACCAAGTGCCTTGAGTGGAGAGGTCTTGTAGATGAGCTCCCCAACCTGTTTGGGAGGCATCTGTTGTGAGGGTTGCTTGGGGCAACAACTGTTGGAAAGGGGACCCCAGCAACAGATTTTGAGTGGACATCCACCATTGGAGAGACCAAAAGAGACGTTTGGAGGTTGCTATTTGGTCTGAGAGAGCTCCTGATGCTTGAGTCCACTGGGTGGACAAAGTCCATTGGGCTGCTCTCATGTGTAGGCGAGCATAGGGTACCACATGCACTGTGGAAGCCATGTGGCCTAGCAGTTGTAGCATCTCCCGGGCAGTTAAGTGGCTCTTTGACTGAATCTGGGAGGCTAACTGCACTAGACGTTGGCAACGGGCCTGAGGAAGATAGGCCCTTGCAGTGGTAGTATCCAACCAGGCCCCTATGAATTCTAGGGACTGAGTAGGGGTGAGCTGAGACTTTGGGAGGTTTACCACAAGTCCCAGATACTGCAGAATGCGTCTTGTGCGGTCCAGGGAAATCTGGGCCTCTGACTGAGATGGAGCTCGGATGAGCCAGTCGTCCAGGTATGGGAATACAAATATTCCCAGAGTGCGTAGAAATGCAGCTACTGTTGCCATGCATTTGGTGAACACTCTTGGGGCAGAGGCCAGACCAAAAGGAAGCAACCTGTATTGATAATGTTTTCCTTGGAAAAGAAAACGGAGGAATCTTCTGTGAGATGGATGGATGAGGACATGTGTGTATGCATCCTTGAGATCTAGAGAACAAAGCCAATCCTGACTTTGAAGGTATGGAAGGAGAGTGCCCAGAGAAAGCATCTTGAACTTCTCCTTGCATAGAAATTTGTTTAATTCCCTGAGATCTAATATGGGTCTGTATCCCCCTGTCTTCCTTGGAATGAGAAAATAGGGGGAGTAAAACCCTGACCCTTGTTGAAGAAGGGGAACTTCTTCTATTGCCCCTTGGCAAGAAGGGTAGCCACCTCTTGACCTAGAAGGTCGAGAAGAGATGTGGGAGAATTGAAGTGTCTCACCATGGTGTGGGGAGGAAGGTCTGAGAAATGAAGTTTGTAGCCCTCTCTTATGATGGAGAGGGTCCACTGCTCTGAAGTAATCTGCTCCCATCTGGGAGCAAAATGAGCTAACCTTCCTGGAATGGTGAGAGGTTCTGGCTGTTTTAAAGCCAGAAAGGCTACGTTCTCTAGCATCAAGTCAAAAACCCTGAGGAGGTTGGGTCTGCTGAGTTGCAGCAGCCCCTGTAGTCTTAGGCCTGGCCTGTTTAGGTTGCTGACGCTTAGTAGCAAAGCGACCTGTAGAGGATTGTTGGCCAGAAGCAGAAGGGAATCTGCTCTTTTTGAAAAAAGACTTCTTGAAGGGTTTTTTTCTTGGCAGGAATGGAGGTTGACTTTGAAAGTCTATCCAGAGCAGAATTTTCTGCATCCATTTGAGTGCCTTTTATTTGCCATTCTTTGCCAAACAGGTTTTCACCTGTACAGGGAAGATTTCCTAAGCCATCTTGGACCCAGGGTTCTAAATCAGAAGCTTGGAGCCAAGCAATTCTGCGAGCAGCTATGGCAATGCCAGAAGCTCTGCTGGCACCTTCAAAGGAGTCAAAGGCTGCCCGGTTGGAAAACTTTGAAATGTCCTGAGTATGCTTAAGTCAAATGAGGAATTCGTCCCTTTTATCCTCTGGCAGAAAAGAGAGGAAAGTTTGCAGTTTATCTGCAACCTCCTTTAGAAACATACCCATGTAAAGACTATAGGAGTTGATTCTGGCAATAAGCATACTGGCTTGGAAGATTTTTCTACCAAAAGCATCCAAGGTCCTGCATTCTCTTCCTGGAGGAGTAGAAGAGTGTCTCTTTGTACTCTTTATCCTCTTCATAGCTGACTGCACCACAATGGAATGGTGAGGAAGCTGTGTTTTATGAAAACCAGGACAGGGAGGGACACGATACATAGTGTCCAATCTGCGAGAATGAGGAGAGATAGTGAGAGGAGTCTCCTATAAATCAATCATGTGTTCACAAAGAATCTCATGAATTGGTAAGGTGACTGCCTCTTTAGGAGCCTTAGAATAACCCAAAATATCTAATTTTTTTGCTCTAGGCTCTGATTCAGAGGTTACTGAAATAGAAAGTCCTTTAGCTACTTCTCTTATGAAGTCTTGAAAGGACAAGTCCTCTGGAGGAGACATTCTTCTTTTTGGAGAAGAAGGCTCTTCAGGAAGGGCTATGGATACTTCAGCAGACTCCTCTGATGTATCAGAATCACCAGAGGAATCAAAGTACCGTCTCTCAGGGTGCTCTTCTAATGCTCGGTACGCGTATCAAGCAATATCGACATCGGGCGTCATCGGTACTGGATCGGTACCGATGAGCAGCCCTGGACAAGGAACCACTGCAATCGGTATCCTGGTCGATGCCGATGCAGTCGGTACCGGTATTGGCGCTGGTGCCGGTACCCGAGTCGATACCGACAACGGAGTTTGTTGTGGTATCAACGGCGTCGCAGCTTGGATGAAGGCACTGATAGCCTGCTGCATGGACAGAACATTCTGATCATCGACGCCATGAATACCTGGAACTCGGTACCGGAAGTTTGTGCCGGTACCCCAGAGCATTCTAACAGGTGATCGGTCAAGGCCGTGCCATCGATGTCAACCTGTAACCCCATAGGTGGAGCTTTGGAAGCCGGAGCTTCCTGCCGGGGTTGTTTTGCCAGTGCAGGATCCTCGAGGGCAAGCCCGGAGGCATCTCGATGCTTAGAGGGAGATCTACCCTTCGAGGACCAGCTGGATTTATGTTTGGTTACCTGAGATCCATTGGGGGAAGAAGAAGCCCTGGAAGACGTCGATGCCACCGAAGCTGCATCAGCGGGAAACAGCACATGGAGCTTAGCTGCTCGGTTCTGTAAACCCCGTTTAGACATCAGAGAGCAGGATGGACAATCCGAAATGGAGTGTTCAGGACCCAAACATTTAAGACACCATTCATGGGTGTCTGTAACAGAAATAGTACCGCTGCACTTAGTGCATTTCTTAAACCCGGAGGCTGGTTTTTCCATGAGGAAAAATTTCTTGTGAGGCCTAAGGCCCAAAGAGAAAAAATACACTAAGTGAGGGAAAAATATATAATTTTTTTTTTTTTTAAAAGAAAAGAAAGAAAAGACCGAACTGAGGAGAGGCGGTTAGGAAAGGCGGGAAGGCAGCGTGCAGGCGCTGTGGGATGCTCCCAAAAGCTTTCCTTTTTGGGAAGCTGGGGAGCGTTCTCGTGCAGGCTCCGTCGGTACCGACGTACCCATATGTGAAGACTCATTCCTGCTTGTTCCTGGAGATATTAGTATTATTGAAAACACAGCATACATAGTGAGAACATGACAACTTTTGTATGGCTTAATCAAATCCAATACATTTGAAACAGACTCAAGGGTTGGGGGGATAACCTGCAAGCAAAAATAAAGAAAAAATATATATTTTTGTACTGAAAAATATTACTGAGGTATTCATAAAAGGTGACCCTCACTCCCCAAAAACATACTACCAAATACCAGTATGAATTATCCAAACAAATGAAGGAGTAGTCTAGTAGTTAGAACAGCAGGCTGAGAATCCACCTAGCATTAACATTGTTCAAGATGGCTCAAGAATGAGCACTCATAATAAAATGAACAAACAAGACTAAACATAGAAAACCCTCACAATCTTTAAAACTCTAAAAACCCCATAAAAATACAGCTTACAAAATTCATCATCCCCCAAAATCTTCAACAAACGGGTAAGGCCTCTGATAGGAATAAAAAGGGCCCTATAGCATTTAGAGCATAATTAATGCCATTAACACATACTGCCAATTAATAAATGACTTCGTTAAAAATAAGAAATTACACTGGCCAGAACTCCTGAGAGTACCAAGCTAACTAAGGGGTCTGTTTACTAAAAGGCCGGTGTTGTGCGGTCCGCGGTACCGAGCGGGTGCCGTATAAGGAGTGGGCGTTCCGTCGTGAAGAACAGAAGCTGTGATTGACAGATGCGCTAAGGTGCGCGGCGCCCGTGTGGTTAGTGCCCTGTGACATTACGGCGTTTGATCTGTGCACATAGATCACACTGCTCACGGTTTTTGGGCTTCCACTATTGTGCTGCACATTGCTGACGGAAACGGTTTCTTTTCCCTGCACAGCACCTCTAACGCGAGTGTTTCACTGGCGGTAAATTTCTTTGCAGATTCGGGCACGCTCCTGTGCGGCGAGTCTCTCCCCTCCCACATTCCGCCCACTGACCCCGTCTCTCCGCCCCTAGGGGGCCTTCCTCCGCCCTCATTTCGCCTTGGCACGCCTCTTTCGCACATTACCGCCCCGCAAATGTGCGCGTTGTCGGCGCACGCTTGCGGGACCCGTTAATGCGCCACGCACTCGTACGGGGCGCTTAAGAGCACTTAAATACATCTTTTAGAGCGCTCATGTGCGCCCCGTACATGTGCGCCGTTTAGTAAACAGACCCCTAAGTCGTCCTCCTAGACAATTTCTACAACTAAGAACATAAGATATGCCATACTAGGTCAGATCAAGGGTCCATCAAGCCCAGTATCCTATTTCCAACAGTGGCCAATCCAGGTCACAAGTACCTGTCAGGTTTCCAAAAAGGTACACAGATTCCACGTTGTTTATCCCAGGGTAAGCAGTGGAGTTCCCTGGTCCTCTATAATGATAATGGTTTATGGACTTTTCCTCCAGGAACTCATCCCAACCTATTTTAAACCCAGCTACACTAACAGCTTTTACTACATCCTCTGGTAACAAATTCCAGAGTTTGATTAAGCATTGAGTGAAAAAATAATTTTCTCCAATTTGTCTTAAATGTGCTCAACTGTAGCTTCACTGCACGTCCCCTAGTCTTCCTGCTCTTTGAACTAATTTGTTTTCAATCACTTCCTTATGAATTAAACTGTGCCTGGTTCAGAATATTTAAGGACAATATTTGAAGACTTCATCATTAAATATGGGCTTGCATTTCATGTTGTGGATAATTTCAATTGAAGGCCATGCTCTTTGTCCTGTGTGCCATTCCAGCACACTTTCAATGGTTGATGGGCTTTCTGCAATCACAGTTAGCAAAATTGTTATATGCCCAGAAAATGCTATTGGTTTTCCTATTGAACTGCACCTGTACGATTTGTCAGTGGTTCTGAAAGCATTACCATCAACCAGATTGACAACAAAATTGGACAAATGTTTTCACTTCAAGGAGCTGCAATTCTTGGCTCAGCTGCCAGGGCTGTTAACGATCTATAACTTTCTTTGGATAAATCACATGTTTCAAAAGGAACCCATGGTCAGTGCTATTAAAGTACATGGCACAACAGGATTGACAGCAGTTTTAAGTTGCTACCTAGTGACTTTTTTGTATATCATTAAATAAAAAATCTATAAGAGGGGATGTCAATAAATAAGGTAAATTTAACTAGTGTCAAAACAGTAAAAATCAAACACTTTGAAGGCCCTGACCTGATATTTCAAAGCCATGGTTGACCTTTTTTAAACACCAGCCACTGTATTTAAATAAAATCCATATATTCAGTGCTGGTATTTGGAATTCGTTACCAGAGAATGTAGCAAAAGCTGTTAGTGTAGCTGGGTTTAAAAACTGTACAAGTTCCTAGAGGAAAGGTCCATAAATCATTATTAAAAAGGACCTGGGAAATCCACTGCTTACCCCAATAGAAGCATTGTGGAACCTGTGTACCTTTTTGGGAACTGCCAGGTACTTGTGACCTGGATTGGTCACTGCTGGAAACAGGATACAGGGCTTGATGGACCTTGGTCTGACCCAGTATGGCATCTCTTATGTTCTTAATTGTGGATTGTGCTGAATATAGGAGTAGTGTGATGAATGCCACCGCTATCTCAGTTCGCTGTCTGAATAATTTTAGGACAGTCTTCCAAGGAGTTTTCAGGACTTATGCATGAGCCTGGGCACCCCTCATGCAAACTCCAGCCAGTCACTTCTGTAAGTATATGCGTAAGATCAATCACTGTGGGCATGCATACGGGCAGAGTACAAAATTAAAATCTAGAATTTATGAATTTATGTAAATAGTTCAATCGTTATTGTAGATAGTTACCCTTGTTTTCCCAAGTTTATTGCCCTGTTATATGTAACTCATACGTGTTTTCAAATGTACTGAGAATGTTTTGTTCCATGTAAACCGCGCTGATGCTAAAGAGCGCGGTATATAAGAAACTTTAAATAAATAAATAGACACAGGCATCTCTGCCAGTGCTAAGACTGGTGTGCGTGCCCATGGCTAGATTTAAAAATTTATTTCAGACACACCCAAATTTTATAAAGAAAGTAGGGGCCTGCTTTGCTTCATAAAAGAGGCTTAAGATAGTGCATTCTGCTGCCTAAAGATAGGTACCCAGTTATAAAAAATACCCTCTTTGGGTCAGAATGTAGTCCATGGCCTTCCTCTAAATGAATAGGTATCCCCTACCAAGTTTCATTACATTTACTCAAATGATGCTCAATACATAAACAAACAAATATTTGACAGTATATATAAAATTGCAAAGAGAATACGTAACAAATATTTCCTGTAGTTTCTAAGCAGTGGCAGATCTTGACAAATATGTTTACATTTCATTTAGAAGCCATTTTCTAATGTTCATGAATTACGTATTTATAAAACTTAGCAAACATCGAGGAAGAATATGATAGCAAAATTTATTGAAGCACTGGGCTCTAGATGGATGATTTTTTTTTTAGTAATAGTTACATCTTCCAAAATCTGCCATTTTCTCTGCCATGGTAGAATGGAGCACAACATCCTAAGTTCCCTAAACATTGTTTCACTCACTTTGCGAAAAGAGCAGCTAATTATTGATAATTGTTTGAATATAAGCCTGACCTCAGAAGCCTCTGGTTGGTCTATTCACAGCTGGATGCTCAGCTATCATCAAGGACGTATCCCAAAAAACTATCACCAAGGGTCAGCCTCAACTCATGGTAACAAGAGAGTATGCCGACTAGCTCAACTGCTTTTAAATTGCCATTATTTGAACAATTATTTGGGCTGAGATGAAAATCTTTGATCTTCCACTTTGCAAATGTCATTAAGCACATTCAAAACATGAAGATGTTTCTGGAATAGAAGATCCAGACCTGACCGTAGATCATCAGGGTCCAGCAAAACTCACTGACTAGGTTGTCAATAAATCTGAAGAGGATCGATGACCGTTTTGTTCTTCCAGGTGCAAGCAAGCAGGCACCACTGGAGGAGACACCACTCACTATCAACTCTTTTTAAGATCAGACACCAGAAATTCAAATTCCCAAACTATGCAGATGGGTTAACTGTGTCCAAGCAGCAGGGAAAATATCATAATGTAATATTTCTGTTCTAATAAGACCTTTTGTCAAAAAAATATTAGAGAACAATCTTCAGGAAAACTTTAGAAAGCTTGAAATAAAAATAGCAGTGCCTTGTAATTTTGTTATGCTATAGACTTATTCTATACCATTTTGGTATTATGTCATAAATGGTGCTTTAGAAAGTTTTGTAAACTAAAGCAGAGTGAAATCGATAGGAAATCAGTTTCTGCAACTCTTTCAGCCCTCATAAGAACTGTTTGCCTGTTTAAATGTTGAAAAGCTGCCATAGTCCTGATGAATTATTTCAGCATCTGAACAGTACACTTCTTTACTGTCGATGTAATGAAGGCGGTTTTCATCAGATTAGTTGCTTAGCATCTCCTGGAGGTGGTGAAATATTTGTATTCCCGGTGCTCCCATCTACAACACAGCCTCTTGCATCCACTTTTTCACTCTGGAACGGCTGCTGGCCTTCCAATATAACCAACAGTAAACATGCATAGAGGGAGGATTCAGAGTTTGGGGTGGGGGGGGGGAGTGTTTTCTCATCAGGAAAGATCACTTCTTAGGTGCCTTGTCCCACTGTCATTTTCTAAAAAAACAGACTTCTTCACAGAAAGATGATCGACGAAAACATTGCTGGCAGGACTTTTATATTGGATTCTGACTTGCTTCCAAGAATTATGCCTCTTTCATCATGTAAGCATCCCAAGAGAATATGGGCCCTGTTTACTAAGCATTTTTCCCAAAGACACAAAATGGGAGAAGAACTTTAGTAGACAGGCCCTATAGCGCTTCAAAGCTCATCAGAAATGTAGTTAGTCCAATAGGAAGGTTTCCCCTACAATGTGTCCTTTGATC
The DNA here is from genome assembly GCA_033557465.1 of Ichthyophis bannanicus. NCBI lineage: Eukaryota > Metazoa > Chordata > Amphibia > Gymnophiona > Ichthyophiidae > Ichthyophis > Ichthyophis bannanicus. The sequence continues at coordinate 181,757,983 of CM066041.1, read as the reverse complement.
TTTAAATTCCTACATATTCAAGAAGACTAACTCAATAACCACCCTATTTTCAGACTTAGGAAATCAGACTGCTTCTCTTATGAAGGCAAAAAATTACAATTTAAGCTTTTAGAGGCGTTCTAATCAAAGTATTTTATATAGGAAGACACTAGTTTATCCATGAAAAAACAAATTTGAAAATGTCCCCCCTCCCTAGATGCAGGTACACTATTTCATAGAGTGCAACCTTTTACTTACTTGGAAAAAAAGGGGCTGAGTTAGGTAGGAGGAGAAGTAAAAATTTGCACAGAGAGATTTTTACTCTCTACCTCCCCACATCCAAGGGTGGAGTCCTTGCAGGGCCGTACCGAGCTGGAATCACCCGCGTGCCCCCCTCCTCCTCCTCCCCACACCTCAGTCCAGCGCTGCCTGCTCTTGCCATGCTGATGCCACCCTCTGTTTTTTTACGGCGGCACCGGCAACAGGGAAAGAGCAGGCAGCACTGGACGGAGATATGGGGAGGAGGGGAGTGTGCACCCAATCTGCAAATCGCCGGCACTTTAAGCAGATCTGTCCCTCCCTGCTCTGACGTCTCATCAAAAGAGGGAGGGACTAGAAAGTGCTGAGAGAAGAAAAATGGAAGCGGCAGGGCAACAGCAGGCAGCCGAAATGTGCCCCCAAGCCTTTGCGCCCTGAGCAGCTGCATCGCTAGCACAGGGTTAGGTACGGTCCTGAGTCCTTGATATAAATCATTATTTTCAACTGCATTAGATAACCACAGTAAAATCCACTGGGGGAAATGATAGTTGCTGTGAAGAAACAAAAGCAGCAGGGTGTGCTAACCGATGGGTTTTTTGAGGTTATAAAGGCAAATGTAAGAGATGGTGTGAAGGACATAGCATCTAAACAAAGTGAGAGAGGAACTTAAGATGCATTCATCGCTTTTACATTTTTTAAAATATTGTATATGTTATAGAGTGAGGATGCTAGCCTGTTTTATTAGTGCTCTGATTGTTTATAATATTACCTGTAAAAAAAAGGGAGGGTCATTTTAAAACCCTTTTTTCTAGGTAAAGCAATGCTTTACTTACAGGAGTGGATTGCTACAAAATGGACTGCCCTATATATGAGTAAATTTAGGAAAGTAACGCCATAATTTGTAGAGGGATTCCGGGAGGCGGAGCTGGGGTGAGGTTTGCACTTATTTATTTATTTACATTCTCTTATATACCGTGCTATTCTGCATCAGTGCGGTTTACATTGAACAAACTGAAATTACATTGAACAGGGCATTGTAACTTAGAGATAACTATTTTACAGGGAACATGGGCTATGGAGGGTTAAGTGGCTTGCCCAAGACCACAAGGAGCACCTGTGGGACTAGAAACCCCAGTCCTTCCGGCCCAAGGTTGCTGTCCTCTAGTGGGATTTGAACCCCCGACCTTCTGGCCTGAAGTACCTTGCCCCAACCACTAGGCCACTCCTCCACTCCATTTGCATTTTCAAAGGTTACACATATCTTAACTAGGCAAAAGTTATTCACAGTAGGCACTTATAATATGACCCCAAGGTGGACAATTTTCAAACTGCACTGGGTCAAAGCCTCTGGATACTTTTAGCCTTCAGATTTTGCACCAGTTTCCAAGGCAAAACTGCTCTTGTTTACTTTGAAACCTTTTGTGGAGACATTTATTTAAAGAGCCAGTAGCCTAAGCTAATTATGCATCCGACAGCAACCAGCAAACAGAATTGGTCTGTGTATTTCAAAAATATATGGATATCAGATTAGGGGAGGGCCAAAAAAATTACCCATTTAGCAGCACCATTAAGACACTAAAAAGACAGGGATCAATATTGAAAGCACTTAACTGGCCAGCAAAGGGCACTTACCACAATATTCAGCAACACTATCTGGTTCGTGCAGGGGAGGTGTGTGGCTGGGGCAAGGACAGTGTCAACGCTAACCAGATAGCCTGATCCGTCAAACTCAGGCCACTTGAAAAGCCCAATATTCAAAAGCAAATATCCAGATAACAGCAGCATTTTCCATATGTTTGTTCTAGCCAGTACTTTATGTGGATTTTCAGTGGCACTATAACGACAGACAGGGGCGGCCCAAGGGGGGTGCGGGGCCATCTGCGGAGACTTGGTGCGGGGCCTCATTTACATAAATATTTGTGTAATGTTAAAATGCACTAACTTTTAGTAAACATGCCTCTTAATGAGTGTCTCGATATACATTATTCTTGCCCAGGAGTCTCGGCTGCTTCTGTTTTAATGTTTTTAATCTGGTACGTTTGGTCTTGAACTGTTTATTATCCTGGTGCTTTCCATGGTTATACTGAAGCTGACTCCTAGGGGTAGGAAACTGTGTGCTGGGGGGGGGGGGGGGGAATCTCGAGGCTTCTGTGGTTTTCTCTGTCTCGCCGTCTGCTGGCAGGGGGACACAGCACGCTGGTCTGGACTGGTCTAGCAGGATTCCAGGAAAGGAAATTAATGGTGAGTAAAATTTCACCATATATTTTTCACTCAATGTGTAATCAAACTCTGGAATGTGTTCCTGGAGGATGTAGTATTTATTTATTTATTTGGTATACATTTGTATGCCGCCACTTCCAGCGATCAGCAGCGGACCAATGGTGTAAAATACAAGGGAGTAAAGTATAAAATCAGATTGAAAATACAGTATGATTTGAGGGAGGGGTACACCACAATCACATAGAAATTATAAATATACATTACATTTTGATCACCCGGGTTTGAGCAACAAATGAAATAATAAATATACATTTGATTGATCAGATTATAAATATACATTTGATTGACCAGATAAGTTACAGTTTTATCACCCAGTTTGAGCAACCAGATAAATTACATGTTTATCAAGAACATAGATTACAGTTGTATAATACATTGGCAGATATGCAATCTTATTAACATTGACATCGGATCTATTTTTCTACCTCTTGTGCTTCGGGGGGTTAGGCAGGTAAGGAGGGAGTGTTGAATCTGCCTAGGTGATACCGTAATGTGTTTGGAACAGGTGGGTTTTAAGCTTCTTTCTGAAGTCCTGTATATTGTTGATCAGTCGTATCTCATGAGGTAGTTTGTTCCAAAGCATGGGTGCAGTGTACGTGTATGCCCGGTTGCTCATTCCCTCTTTGACATCTCTTATACTGCTGGGAACGCAGAGTGTGTTCAGGTTAGTAGTCCTTCGGCATCTGTTGGGGGGCTGTGTGGTTATGAGGTTATCGAGGAATGATGGGGATATCCTGTGAATGATTTTGAAAGTTGTTACCAGTATTTTGTATACTGCAGGTGCAGAGATTGGGAGCCAGTGAAGCTCAATCAGTACTGGTGTAATGTGATCCCTCAGTTTCTTATTCAAGATGATCCTGGCTGATACATTTTGCGCCAATTGTAAGATGTTTATGGTTTTTTTTGGTAGACCTTGCAAGATGGCATTACAGTAGTCAAAGTGAGGAATGATGAGCGCTTGAGCTACTGTTCTGAAGTCTGTTTGTTCGATTATGTTGCGTAGGGGTTGAAGTAGCTATCTGGTTCACTCATGGCAGCCCTTCTCCTTTGATTACTCCCTCTTTCTCAGGTTCACCAATCCCCCTTGTTACAAGCTTTCGTTACTTGGGTGTAGTTTTTGATTCCGACCTTTCCTTCCATGCCCACATTTCCCACATTACAAAGACTTCCTTCTTCTTTCTTCGACAGATACGGTCCATTCGCCCCTTTCTCACCTCTGAAGCCCTCACCACCCTTCTCCTGTCTCTAGTAATGTCACGTATTGACTTTTGCAACTCCGTTCTAGCCGGGCTTCCTCTCTCACACCTTCACCGCCTTCAACGTATTCAGAATACCGCTGCACGCCTTGTCTTTCACACCTCCCTCCGCGATCATGTTACTCCTCTTTTCCTTCACCTACATTGGCTCCCCTTGCAATTTCGCATCCGTTATAAAATCCTCACACTGGTCCATCAAGTCTTATATAACCGCACTCCTTTATATTTGGCAGACCTGCTTCAATTCCACACCCCCACTCGCTCACTTCGCTCCATTCACATTAACCGGCTCCACCTTCCATCTCCATCACGTGCCCATCTACAATCCACACGTTCCTCTGCCTTTTTCTTTATTGGCCCTGCCTATTGGAACTCCCTCCCCCTTTCCCTCAGACTTGAGCAACACTATCCCACCTTCAAGAAAGACCTCAAGACACATCTCTTCTCCACCGCCTTCGACCTCCCCTTTTGTGTGACTCCTCTCCCCTCCTTTCCCTTGTCTTTCCTTCTTTTTGTCCATGTCTAGTTTAATGTCTTGAGTGCTCTCCTGTCATCCATTGTAATTTCTTTTCCTTTCCAGGCCAGTTGGCCCCTCTGTGTATTATTTGATTTTTTGTAAACCGCAGTGCTCTATTTGGAACCGCGGTATATCAAGCCTAATAAACATAAACATAAACATAAGGACTCTCAGCTTGTGAAATATTGCTCTGTTGGTTAACCGGAGATGTTTGTCCATTTTTAGGTTAGCATCAATGAGAACTCCTAGATATTCGATCTCATTTTTAGATTGATAGGTGTTGTTGTTAATGGTGATTGAAGCAGGCGGTTTGAAGTCTTGTTTACTTGATACGATCATCACATCAGTTTTTTTGTGGTTTATCGACATGTTGTTATCTTGGAGCCAATTTTGCATTTCGCCTAGACATTCTTCTATTTGATTGAAATTAGGATTGTCTATATCAAGTTGAGTGTACAACATGATATCATCTGCGTATAAGTGGTATTTGATGTTATGCTTTTGGAAAATCGTACAGACTGGCTGGATGTAAATGTTGAATAGCAGGGAGGAAATAGCTGAGCCCAGAGGTATTCCTTGGGTTTGGGGGAAAGGCTTTGCCTGCTCGTTATTGAAGCGAACCTGTTGCATTCTATTTGTGAGGTATGACTCAAACCATTTTAACGGTGTTCCTGCTATACCTATGGACGCAAGTCTTTGCAAGAGTGTTAGATGATGTACTGTGTCGAATGCTGCTGATATATCAATGAATATGAGCAAGAACATCTTACTTTTGTTTTCCAGACCCTTGATGAGGTTGTCTAGGAGCGCAATGAGTAGGGTTTCAACTCCATGGTGCGGTCTGAAACCATATTGATGGTGGTCAAGGATTTTGTTTTCGTCTAGGTGGTCCTGCAATTGCAGTTGGGTTACCTTCTCGATAATCTTCGCAAGGAAAGATATGCTTGATATCGGCCTGTATGAGGATGGGTCTTCTTTGTTGAGCGCTTTATTCTTTAAAATAGGCCTTATTAGGGATCTTTTAAGTTGGGTGGGCATGATACCCTGCTGAAGAGATTGATTTACTATGTGCGTTATCAGATGGGCAATTTCCCGCTTAGTAGATTTGATCCATTCTGCTGGACAGGGATCTAGAAGCGAGGTTGTTGTATTAAGGTTAGAGATGGTATTTATGATGATCCTTTCGTTGATTATCTGGAAAGTAGACCATCCTTCTTTCTGTTTACAGCTTGAGTTCATGCTATTCGGCTGCTTGGGGCATGTAGCGATCACGTTCTGCGATTGGATAATCAGGCTTTGTGGATTTAGCTTGATAGCATAGTGATTTGCCAGATCTTGGGCCTTTATATTTCCATTGCAGTTGACTTCCAGCAAGGGCTTTGTGAGTGATTTGACTAGCTCAAACAGCTCTCTGGGTCTGTTAATAGCCTTGTTGAGAATTTTGGTGTGGTGAGCTTTCTTGGCAAGGTTGATCTCATTTTTGTATTTGGCTAGGAGCTCCAGGTATTCCAACTTGTGCAGATCAGACTTAGTTCGTCTCCATTTTCTTTCCAATTTTCTTAAATCCTTTTTCATTTTGCGCAATAGTGATGTGTACCAGGGCTCTGTTCTAGCTTTTGTCTCCCTGGTTGATGACTTCCATGTTGGCTCAGAGCTGGCCTCTATTGTAGAGTTCCATTGTTGGATTAGATCTTCGACATCATAGTTGTCATGGGTTATGTGTTCATTAAGCAAGTTTATTAGGGTTTCCTTGTTGAATTGCTGGAATTTTCTTTGTTGTTGATTAGTTGGACCAGAGACTAACTTGTTCGTTGAAGAGCATGGATACAGGGTGATCTGGATTTGATAGTGGTCGGACCAGGGAACTTGGATTATGTGGATTTTGGGTTGTTTCAATTCTGGTTGTAATGGCATCTTAGGGAGAAATACCAGGTCTAGGGTGTTCCCTTTATAGTGGGTTTCTTCTTGGATTAATTGATTATATCCGAGCTGGTCCATGGCTTCCAAGAAAGAGGTTGCCTGGGAGTGGGGGGTTGAGTTCAGATTGAAATCACCTAGGATTATCTGGTATTTCTTAACTGCAGTGGTGGAAATGGTTTCAAGAATGTCAGCGAGGATTTCGTCGTGTGGTGTTGGAGGTCTATACAACAGGCATATCGACAGGTTGTTATTCTCTACTCGGAGTAGTAAAAGCTGATAGTGTAGCTTGGTTTAAAAAAAGGTTTGGAATAATTTACTGGAGGAAAAAACATTATTAAAGAGTACCCAGGAAATCCACTGCTTGCCTCAGAACGAGCATTGTGGAACCTGTGTGCCTTTTGGGAAACTGCTAGTTGCTTGTGACCTGGATTGGCCACTGTTGGAAACAGGATACTGGGCTAGATGGACCTTGGTCTGACCCTATATGGCATATCTTATGTTCTTAAGAAAGACTACCAGATTTCTACACTATATACTTCAGTGCCAACCACCAGTTAAACTAAAAAGTACTAGAAACACTGCCCAATAGCAAACCCACCATATCATAACAGCACTACCAGGACTCACAAAGCACCAAGCCCTACCTATCAAAAGGCAACACTGCAAATATTAAACCAATACATCTCCTACTGGGGAAAGAGAACAAGTGACACTGTCAAGTAGAAACTACATGAACAGAATACTTCAGCTTGGTTACACATGCAGAACACAGACCGTCACCAAACCAAGAATAAGGGATCACAACTTAGAAATAGGAAGACAATAATTAAACTGGGAACCCCAAAAGCCAAACTTGGAATGTACAACACTGGAGAAATAAAACTATAATTCAATTTCCTCTTGTACTAAACGAAAATGCAAAGATGCTAGCGATGCACATTTCCCAGAGCTGACATATTCCAGTTAATAAATTCAAAATAAAAAAGTATTTTTCTACCTTTTGTTGTTTGGCCATTTTATTTTCAGTTGCAATTGCTCCGGTCACTCTCTTCTGATTTCTTTGTGTCTTCTGCTAACTCTCCATGTCTGCTGTCCATTTGTCCCTTCTTCTCTCTTCTAGATTTTTTCCAACCTCTCTCTACATCTGCTTTAAGATATTGATCTTTCCCCTTTTGCTCTTTCCTCCTTTTCTTTCTTTATTCCTTTTTCAGCCACTCAAATTTCACCCTTCCATCTTCAGTTCCAACTTACTCTCCCAATACCCAGCCATTGTACATTTTTCTTCCCTCCCATACAACATATCTATTCCCCTCTCCATCCTCAGTCCCACAACCCCATCCCCTTCTAGTCCTCCCCTACATCAACTCCCTTCTAGTTCCAGCCCCACCCAGCATCCACTCCCTTCTAGTCCCATTCTCCCCTGCTCCCACATCAGCTCATTTCTAGTCCTAGTACCCCCCATCAGCCCATTTCCAATCCTAGCCCCCCTATCAGCCCATTCCCAGTCCAAGCCCAGCCCCCCATCAGCTCATTTCCAGTCCAAGCCCCCCATCAGCCCATTTCCAATCCCAGCCCCCCAATCAGTCTATTTCCAATCCTAGCCCCACAACAGCTATTTCCAGTCTTATTTCAGCCCCCCATCAGCCCGTTTCCAGTCTTAGCACCCCAATCAGCCCATTTCCAGTCTTTTTCCAGCCCCCCCATCAGCTCATTTCCAGTCCAAGCCACCATCAACCCATTCCCAATCCTAGCCCCCTATCAGCCATTTCCAGTCTTATTCCAGCCCCCCATCAGCCCATTTCCAATCCAAGCTCCCCCATCAGTCATTTCCAGTCTTATTCCAGCCTCCCCATCGGCTCCCCTCCATCAGCCCATTTCCAGTCCAAGGACTCCCATCTGCCATTTCCAGTCCTATCCTAGCTCCCTCCATCAGCCTATTTCCAGTCCAGTCTAGTCCAGTCCTATCCTAGCCCCCTCTCCCCCCCCCCCCACCCCCCGAAGAGTTCCATGCCTGTCTGAGTGGCTTCAAAGGAAATGCTGGAGTGAAGAGCAACATGTCCCTTCACTCCCACTGTGTTCTGGTGAAGCGCGCTGAGTGCCGGGAAAGGTTAAAGGGCATTTCCTGTTTCCCCGCACTAAGTATCCTTCACCAGAACAAGCAGGAGTGAAGGAACACGCTGCTCTTCACTCTAGCACGGTGTAGAGATGAGCCGGGGCTTCTGGCTTCCCTGGATCTTTCTGAAGCCAGCCCTGCAAACTGAGCGGAATGAAGTTTGCAGGGGCCCCCTGAAGCGTGGGGCCCTGTGCGAACAACATTCTTGCACAATGGACGTTCAAGCCCTGCTGACAGAGCCACTAAAAATCCTTCCAGACTGCTTCAGAAGCAATCGCATAAAAGCAGGTTGAAGCTTGGGCATTCTCAGAAATTATCAGCATAGTGCCCATGGTCAATTGGCTACCCATATAATACTTTAGGGTGACCTTTTTGCTGTCCTAAAATTGTACGGATAGCAGAATGACTATCACTGCTATTCAGAAAACAAGAGACAGTTATTGCCTGGAATGAGCCTGCTTTTGGCTGTTCTCAGATGATAAGCAGGATCGGGCCTGCTCACTATTTGGATACCAGGTGCAGTAGACTTACTGCATGGAAAAAAGACCTGGCAGTTTACTTATAGTAGCACCTTGCCAAGAAAACGTAGGGCTGGCTCGCCAGGAATCAGAATTGACTCAATGGCACACCCACACATACATTCAGTAGATTTCTCTAGCCACATAGTGGCACTGAATATATACATAATATTTAAATGCTGTGGCCAACCATGAAGTTTAAATATCAATTCAATAATTTATATGTTTAGCAGCTATCACCACTTAGATGTATAAGTTATAAGCTTCCCCTGAAATACCCCAAATCTCGCCCCTTTAGGCATGGATAATTTTGGCCATATAACAATTTATGTGGCCACAACTATATGTTTAAGTGCCTTGCTTTTAAATATTTTATTTATTTATAACTGATGCATAATCGCCTTCCTGATAACCAGTCATACAAAGTGGTTTACAGCGCAAACGAAAATATAATGATAACCAGATAGATATACAAAGAATGAGGTTATTTTGTTCTAGATGTTTCTTTTTCCCCTCAGAATATCTGTCATTATTCTTCATTTAGACTAATTTTGCTAATGACATCATCCCTTCAGTCTAAGTATTGAAATAATCATTAAAATTATTATAAAAGTATATATATGTTTTTAAAACAACCATAATAGCAATAGCCCTCAATTCCTGTCTTTTTAGCATTAAACACAGATAAAATTACAGGAACTGATGTCATGTTTTATATTATAATGGACCAAGTTCAGTTTACTGAAATACTACTCAGGGCGGTTAACATAAAGATGTCAAATTATATCCCTGAAATCATCCTAAAACATGACATCATTGATCCTACAAATTGCCTTTAAATCAAATTGATCTTAGAAATATTCATATTGGTTTGTGCATTGGACTTTTTATAAAGAGATGTCAATCAGTAGATTGGGTCCACTTAAAAGTGCACCAGTACAATCCGAACTTGCTGAAGTCGGCCATACAGAATCATTGCTTGACTCGTCAATTATCCTTCATCAGATAACAACTGATGAACTGCTGTGGTTGCTTCTGAAATAGATTCCACAAGTGGGATAAGAAAATGCCTTCCACGTGCAGGAAATAAAAGGAAGAATTGGGTTTTTTTCAGGTGCTGTTCATGGCATAATGTTTAGAAGGGTCATGTCAAAAGAAAAAAGGTTTTAACTTTGAACTGCTTACATATGTTTCAATAAAGTCCTGGAAGAGTTTCATGCTGGTAAGTTCTACACAGATGTTGTCGTCAGACATGACTTAAACCAAAGAATTTGATCAGCAATAACATTGTGTTCATAAAAGATAAAATACCTGCACAGCAAAAAAAAACCCCATGTAAGATTATTTTGACTTTGCAGATAGTTTTGTGAGAATAGTGACATGTAAGTTTGCATGTGCTTGCGAAGATCCACACTAAATGAAAAATGAAAGCCAAATTTCTCAAGGTTTACTTGCCTGTATTTAGAAAATTCTCTGTCATGCGTCGGTTCGCAAATAGTAGGTGAACATGTGGCAAAGTTCACTGTAAATCTCATAATATATAGGGGAAACAAAATTCATTTATTTATATTTAAAGCAAAACTATTTAGATAAGGCCCAATTCTGTTCTGGACATGCTGGCCCTCTGTGTGCCTGGTCAGAACAGAATGCAAAGAGTGAGACAGGATTCTGATCCCATGGGGCATGTCTAGCCCCGTGGGATCAGAATCGTATCCAGGCCTGTACATGGAGGCCGAGACCCCGATTCCTGTCGGCCTGCATGTACAGGCCTTGCTCGGCTAACTCAGTCAGGGATCCTGAATGGAGCCGCGACGTCATGGCTGCCGGACAGGAATCTTCATTCCCCAAAGCTCAACCCCCGATTTGGCCTCCCAAGGCCAGGGTAGGGCTGTGGGAAATCTCCTCTGCCCCCTCCTGTCTTTTCTGCACCCCAGGCCTACTGTCCCCCACCAACTACGGGAACTTATTTCACCTCAGAGGTGGAATAAGTTCCACGTACAATCAGCCGGCCCCGGACGTACAGGGCCGACAGACCGCCCACTGTCCGCCCTAACTCCGCCTCCACAATGCCCTTTTCCCTCCCCTGTCTAACCTCCCCATACAACGCTTGGGGAAGTTAGTCGGGTTCGGAAAAGGGAACGAATAGCGGGGATGGACGTCCCAACCCTACTATTCGTGCCTCAGAATGACCCTATAAGTGAACTCTTTGGAGAAGAGATATATATATAGGGGCTGATATTCGGCCATGGGATATTGGCTAGAAGGTATATTTTTTTAGAACCATGAAAGACAGAATTGAGACATGAAGGCAACCACATCTACAGTTCTGATGGTATTTTAGAAATGGCTCTGCTGAAAGTGGAGCCATTTCTAAAATACAGATCCACATGCAACGGGAGGAGCAATCTTGCAAAATCTGGATGTGGGAAAAATGGATGCAAGGTCCCTGGCATTACAGAATGCAAACGTATAGATGCTGCTAATGAATTACAGAGGATTCTAAGTGCACTTTGTTTTTATTTGGAAGGGGGGGGGGGACAAACAGTGGGGAGGTATACCCCCTATGAGCACTCTTGTGAAAGGATGGCCAAAAGGAGCAGGTCTGCAAAACCTTTTTGTGTCAGGGGCAGGTGTAGCTTCAGATGTGGGCAATTCCAGTTGTACATGGTGACTCTCCTATCTGAAATGGGAGATAGACATGTTGATGTTTTCCCCACCAGACTATGCACCAAAAGAATGCCTCCTGGCTAAATGTTTTTATATAGATGTGCCCAAGTGAAACCGTTACAACAGCGGCTCTTTTCTGCCACCACATCCACATTTAAAATGCAAACAGGGCTTCTGAAATAAGTTATCCAATGAACTCTAGGAAGTTAATGTCAGTACCTAATGTAAAAATAAAAATTGCTAAACACCCTCACCTTATACCTTAAGGCTCTATCCAATGCTCAGCTTTCTTTCTATCAACAAATATTTTTTATATATTTTGTATTTTTTTGTAAAATCATCAATCAATATATAAATGAGTAAAAAGTAGAATAGATGCGTAAATAGACCCCTGGTCTCAGACTGTTATGGCAAGGTTCCTACACCACAAAAGCGTTAGTGAACTAATGCCAGTATATTGCATCAATGACCAGTATTTATTTTGGGGTTCATGAATGGATTTTCCTTAATGGCATATAATCAAAAATAGAGAGATTGTGCTTATCTTAAAGTGGAGACAAACTGCCCCAACGCCACCTGTTTGGCTCCCAATGTGCGTTTCGGTTTCTTCTTCAGGGGGTGGGTTTGTCAGCATATCTCTGAAAAACAATCCTCAGCAATCAAAGTACGTACACAGTAATATGAGATTATAGCAATAATGATATTAAGACGTCATCCATTTTGCATGTAATTAATTGTGCCTTCAGAAATAAACATACCTATTGTAATTCGTAAAAATGTGCGAAAAACATGAGGAGAAGTGTAGCCGTTTCAACAATGGCGAGTCCTTCTCAAGCTGCTCTAAAACGCCGCGCATGCGAAGTAATGGCAATGTGGAGCCCTTTAAACTTAGAGACAGTAACGTCATATAATGATGTCATCGGGAGAAGCCGTCTGCTATTAGGAAATGGAAAATTAGTCAACCGGGGACGCTCAGATACAAGCTCCCCATTCAACCATGTTGTTTAAACCCCCTGGATGAACTGTTTGGAGACGGTAAATCCATTGTTGTTCTAATATTATTGTGGTTTTCTCTCGAGAATTGCCTGACCTGCCCATTGCAATCCAGTCAACACAAAAAAACCGAAGATCTTCAAACACATGACCTCGATTGAGGCAATGCTGTACTATTGGTGCCTCAATTTTTTTACATTTTAAACGGCTCTTGTGCTCGTTGATACGAATTCGTAGTGGGCGCGTGGTCTTGCCAATGTAGAGAAGACCACAAGGACATCGGATGCTGTATATTACATGATCTGATCCACACGTCGTGTTGTGTCTCAGGGGGGCATGTCAGAAGAGCTGTTGGAGTTTCTAGCCCAATTAACAGCATTGACCCTCTTCCATAATTTTTTTGAATTTGAGGGTGTTTTGTACCATCAAGTATCTGGGGTCGCCATGGGGGCGACCTGTGCGCCATCGATTGCTAATCTATATATGCAGGCCTACGAAAGTCAGTGGCTTAATCTTTCCCCTTATAAAACACATTTGCTATTTTGGAGAAGATATATAGATGACGTTTTTATCATCTGGCGGGGTACTTCTACAAGCTTATCCGAGTTTTGGAAATGGTTGAATAAGGCTAGCCCCCATATTCAATTTACCTATACTTATCATGAGAACGAAATAGTATTTTTGGATGTAATGGTACAGAAGAGTGCCCATGGTTGGTTGACTACCACCTATAAGAAACCTACAGATCGAAACACTCTACTCCACTACACCAGTAGACACCCCAAGCAGCTACGAGATAGCCTGCCATTATCACAATTTATAAGATACCGTAGAAATTGCTCTACTTTGAATGATTATAAACAACAAGCACGACATCTTATGCAAGCTTTTCAACAAAGAGGGTATCCATCGCCAGTAATTTCCACAGCGTATAAACGAGCTCGGTTCAACAATAGAGACTTATTGTTGCATTCAGGCAAGACGGGGAGAATGAAAAAGCCCATGGTAGAGACTGCGGTGAATTTCATCACAAAATTTTCTCCTTTCAGTGGCCAAATCAAACGGATCTTAAAACGACATCAGAATGTGTTGTCTGTCCTTCCGGGACTGCAGGATAAAACGATACGTTGCGTTTGGACTCGGCACTCCAACTTAAGAGAACAACTTAGCCCAGCAAAGTTAAGACCCCCACCATTGATAGGAATGGACAGAGAAGCAGGGCATCGTCCCTGTGGAAATTGCAACGTATGTATTATTTCAGAAGATCTTACTCATTTTACTTACCATGACCGCTCCTTTAAATTGAGACACAACACGACGTGTGGATCAGATCATGTAATATACAGCATCCGATGTCCTTGTGGTCTTCTCTACATTGGCAAGACCACGCGCCCACTACGAATTCGTATCAACGAGCACAAGAGCCGTTTAAAATGTAAAAAAATTGAGGCACCAATAGTACAGCATTGCCTCAATCGAGGTCATGTGTTTGAAGATCTTCGGGTTTTTTGTGTTGACTGGATTGCAATGGGCAGGTCAGGCAATTCTCGAGAGAAATACACAATAATATTAGAACAACAATGGATTTACCGTCTCCAAACAGTTCATCCAGGGGGTTTAAACAACATGGTTGAATGGGGAGCTTGTATCTGAGCGTCCCCGGTTGACTAATTTTCCATTTCCTAATAGCAGACGGCTTCTCCCGATGACATCATTATATGACGTTACTGTCTCTAAGTTTAAAGGGCTCCACATTGCCATTACTTCGCATGCGCGGCGTTTTAGAGCAGCTTGAGAAGGACTCGCCATTGTTGAAACGGCTACACTTCTCCTCATGTTTTTCGCACATTTTTACGAATTACAATAGGTATGTTTATTTCTGAAGGCACAATTAATTACATGCAAAATGGATGACGTCTTAATATCATTATTGCTATAATCTCATATTACTGTGTACGTACTTTGATTGCTGAGGATTGTTTTTCAGAGATATGCTGACAAACCCACCCCTGAAGAAGAAACCGAAACGCACATTGGGAGCCAAACAGGTGGCGTTGGGGCAGTTTGTCTCCACTTTAAGATAAGCACAATCTCTCTATTTTTGATTATATGCCATTAAGGAAAATCCATTCATGAACCCCAAAATAAATACTGGTCATTGATGCAATATACTGGCATTAGTTCACTAACGCTTTTGTGGTGTAGGAACCTTGCCATAACAGTCTGAGACCAGGGGTCTATTTACGCATCTATTCTACTTTTTACTCATTTATATATTGATTGATGATTTTACAAAAAAATACAAAATATATAAAAAATATTTGTTGATAGAAAGAAAGCTGAGCATTGGATAGAGCCTTAAGGTATAAGGTGAGGGTGTTTAGCAATTTTTATTTTTTGGGTAACCAAAACCCTCCAAAACCACGACCTACACTTCTGAGTACCTAATGTAAGCCATGATGATTCAGACCAAGGGTCTTTCAAGCACAGCACCTCATCTCTGACAGTGGTCAAACTGGATTACAAGTACCCAGAGATCCTATAAATTAGATCTATTTCTTATAGATCATTTTTAGAGATATGTGATGGAAATAGTAGCTCAATCCTCTGCTGTCATCTGCAGATCTGATTATCTACATTATAAACAACCTCAGCACTTATGTCAATGATGGTCAAAATTACCATTCCAAAATTAGCCAAATCCAGTTAAAACTTATGGGGGTAATTTTATTGAGGTTTTTCTGGGCATAAAGCCATTCTTACAAAGAGAAATGGCCTTTTATAAAATTGCATGGCAGGGAAAAAACTATAGTACGAAACTAACTCACCTTGAGTTCAAATTTGGAAAGGCAAGTAATCAAATATAAAAAAAAAGAGCAAATAACATACGGTTAATGTGGAGAATCATTTTGCCTGCATTTGAAAACACACATTTAAGTCTGTGTGTGTAAAACTGTGCTAGTATATTATTAAAGGGTCATGGAGCCTTTTATAAAATACCTATTGCATAGGAGAGAAAGCCACGTGCATTTGGCATGATGCACATTAGAAGAAGCCGTTTTATGAAAGAGAATCTGTAGAACAGAGTAGCGCCACTCAAGGCTTTGCACATGTAAGTGCTGCTACTTATATAGAGAGACTATTTTGCTATTCACATGTGTAAGTGGCAGCTTTTGGAAATCTGCAAGTCTACAGGGACTCGATTAAGAATCCATCCTCCAAGACTCTAATATTAGTCATCTCATCAAAGTTCTTCTATGTAAAATTCCAATCGTTTCATTGTAAACCGCTTTGAATTTAGGATAAGGCGGTATAGAAAACTTGTTAAATAAGATAAATAAATATATTTCAAAGTGGTTTGGAATTCCAAAGGTAAACACAAGTTCCTTCCCAGGCTCTCTACTCTGAAGCAAATGAGAAGTTATCTGACATTTAAGCAGGACTCTGTCAAGGTTTCAGTGCTGATGGGGAAATTTTCCAGGATCAGTGTGTTACAGCACACATGTATATCTTGAAGGTCTGTCCAAACCATCCCTGTAAGATGCCTCCTGTGTCCCTGCAGCCTATACATACGTGTTAAGTACCACCTTTTCTTAAATCGATTTGTATGCAGGTATGTTGAGTATAAATCAGTTATTTACCCATGTAAATGCTGCCTAATCATTCTCAAATTACTTCCTATATTCATACTGTAGCTCTATCATGCCGCTAAATATTTTTAGGTTCTGGGACACAATGTTTGCTGGTTATCTGATGTGGCAAATAAATCTCTCTTGGTTGTAGATATCTAGATTGCAATCACAGATGAGGCGACTCGTCTATTTTCTAGGTCATGGCTTAATCTGCTCAGGAAGAAAGGTTTCTCTCCTATGAGGCCTTTAGTGGAAGATAATAAAAAAACTCACTTCAGCAAAATAAGTTGGAAAAAAAATGTCAGCAGCCTCTGTTTAATCATTCCATCCTACTCATGATTTCATAAACTTCTATCATATCCCCTCCCTCTCAGTCATCTCTTTTCCAAGATGAAGAGTCCTGACCTGTTTAACCTTTCTTCATAATTGTTGCTAGTGATAACACAGTGAGCTTACCATTAGGGGTCATGGATGCTATTTTGAACCAGGATCTAGGAAAAACAGTAAGAAATGGATAGGGGATCAGGGATGGGGTCTGCAAAGGCCATAAGGGGGTTCAGGAAGGATCCCTTAGGGGATTTGGAAGGGGTCAGATGCCTTGGGAATCAGTGGGATCAGATGCCTTAGAAGGACAGGGAAGATTGGAGGTCAGGAGGATACTTGTGGTGCTGGAGCAAGGTGTGCATGGAGACTGAGAACAGTTATTTTAAAAAGCTTCTCCCACACACATGCAAGTTATAGTTGCACATTTTTTCCCCACATTCAGCTTTTTAAAAGTCACTGATCTTGCTGGAAGTGGGGAGACATCGACTGCAAGTTTTAAACATATTTTATGAGAGAGACTGTGTTTGGCAGAGCCTTTGTAAAACACAGCGGGCCCGATTCTGACATGGACGTCCGGCCCTCTCTGTGCCCGGTAGGAACCAAATGGCCAGAGGTAGCCGGGATTCTGATCCCATGAGGCACGTCTAGCCCCACAGGATCAGAATCATATCCAGGCCTGTACATGCAGGCCAGGACCCCAATTCAGTCCAGCCTGCACGTACAGGCCTTGCCCAACTACCTCAGTCAGGGCTTTTCAATAGAGTCAAGGAGCCGAGTTGCCATGGCACCGCGGCTCCATTGAAAAGACGCGATCCCCGGCCGCCAGCAAAAACGCTGCATTCCCCGCAGTCCAGTGCCCGATCTGGCCTCCCAAAGCCAGGGTCGGGTTGTGGGGAATGTCTTCTGCCCCCTCCTGCACCGGGCCTGTCGTTCTCCACTGCATCGGGGAACTCCACCTCAGAGGTGGAATAAGTTCGTCGTACAGGGCCGACATTGGAATCGGCCCTGTGAGTTGGGGGCCGATGACAGCTTACCACCCGCCCTAACGCCGCCCCCAATCAGCCCCTTTCCTGCCCCCACCTAACTTCCCCGTACAATGAGCGGGGAGGTTTGATGGAATCGGGAGGGGGCACAAATAGCAGAATGTAAATTTCCCACATCCTGACCTGGATGTCTTAATTCCCCTTTCACGTTCTGTCTAAAACTGGCCTTTGCATGCTTTGAAAGCAGAATATCAATTAGCACTAGGAAGCTGCTGATAGCTTTTGTAACTTATTTTGCTGAGGTAGAATGTTGACATTATCATCATCATACGCCGTGGCTTCCCCTAGAACCCAATAGGAGGAAAACATCTCTCTCAGATCAGAATAAACCATAACATTGAAAATGAGTGAATGCCAATCTTCACATGTATATGTGACTATGTAGATATGGTTTGATTCTAAAATAACCACGTTCATATATGGAGTTTGCTTTCTGAAATTGTAAAATGGTTCTGAGCGGTATCAGATACTATTTTACAAGAGTATTTTTCATCTGGTTAACTCTGTTTCCTGTTCACTTCAGAGGAAAATTAGAAGCTGGGTAATGTCCAGAACTAGCAGTTCTCTCTCTCCATCCATGAATGCTCTCGCAAGACCTGCTGCATTACTATGGCAAGTTCTATCTCAGATTCATGAGGGATACAGATAAAAGTGCTACCGTCCAGCTTGACTACTGCAGGCTTCCAGGCATCATACTGACTTTGGAGAAATCCAAATGCTTTACAAGGTGTGATGACTTTTATAGCCTTATCAAAGAATCTGAGTTCTCAAAACCACCTAGGTCTAATCTTCAGTTTGAATACCAGTCCTCCGACCCCAAAGGCTATATATTAGGTTTATTGAACTTACTGAAGCAAGCCATAGCCAGGTTGCAATGTGCTGGCAATATTTCCTAATGTGTTAGATCTACTGAACAGCACTTAGCAAGAGATGTCAAGTGCATCAAAGAGAATTGTCACAATCTTCTATTCAGATTTTATTGTTCCCGAGATCATTTCCTAAGTAAGAGAGTTTATTGCATGTTTCATTAGCTATAACCAAACTTGGGAGTTGTTGAATATCACATGGCAGGAACTCGTAAGACTGAATCACTGAGCATCCTAATGGCAGAAGAAAATTAATGTGGACAAGTACAAAGTGATGCACATAGGGAAGAACAAGCCAAGCTATAGATACATAGTGCTAGGTTCCTCATTAGGAGTCACCACCCAGGAAACCGATCTAGGTATAATCTTAGACAATACATTGAAATCTTCTGTTCAATGTGCAACAGTGGCCTAAAAGCAAAGAGTATGTTAGGAATCAGGAAAAGAATAGAGAATAAAATAAAGGACATCATAATGCTTCTGTATCGCTCCATGATGTGATCACACCTTCCATATTGCATGAAATTCTGGTTTCTATATCTCTAAAAATATATAGCGGTATTAGAAAAGGAACAGAGAAGGGTGACCAAAATGCTAAAGAGATGGAATGACTCTCCTATAAGGAAAGATTAGAGAGCCTGGAGAAGAGATGGCTAAGGGAAGATATGCGAGAGCTCTCTAACATCTCGAGTGGTGTAATGGGTAAATGCAAATCAATTGTTTGCTCTTTTCAAAGGTACAAGAACAAAGGGACATTCTATGACACCATAAATTAGTATTTCTAAAGCTGATAGGAAAAAATATTTTTTATCTCAACAAATAATTAAGCTTTGAAACTCATTGCTAAGGGATGTGGTAAAAGTAAATAGTGTAGCTAGGTTTAAAAAAGGCTTGGACAAATTCTTGGAGGAAAAGTTGATAAACTGTTAATAAGGTAGACCAAGCAGTAACCACTGTTTATCCCTGGAAATCAGTAGAATGAATTGGCTACTTTAAGGATGTGGCAGGTACTTTTGGCCTGCATTGGTCACTGTTGGAAACAGGACAGTGGCTTGATGGACCTTTGGTCTGACCCATTATCACAGTTCTTATGTTTTTATGGGACCCTTGCCACCTCTTTTTAGTTGCAGAGATCTCAGTTGGACTCAGCTTATACATTTTAGCCACACTCTTCTCCCCCCCAAAAAATATGCCATACTAGGTCAGACCATGGGTCAATCAAGCCCAATATCCTGTTTCTAACAGAGGACAATCCAGGTCACAAGTACTTGCAGGTTCCCAAAGCATACACAGATTCCATTCTGCTTGTCCAATGGGTAAGTAGTGGATTTCCTCAGTCCTCTTTAATAATGGTTTATGGACTTTTCCTCCAGAAACTTGTCCAAACCTCTTTTCAATCCAGCTATGCTAACAGCTTTTACTACATCCTCTGGTAAAAAATTCCGAATTTTATTACGTGTTGAGTGGAAAAATATTTTCCCCCAACTTAGTCTTAAATGTGCTACATTGTAGCTTCATTGAATGTCCCCTAATCTTTCTAGTTTTTGAATGGGTAAACAACTGATCTACATTTACCTGTTCCACTCCATTCATTATTTTATAGACTTCTATCATAACTTCACTCAGCCATCTCTTTTCCGAGTTGAAGAGCTCTAACCTTTTAAGCCTTTTCTCGTAGGGATATTCTTACATCCCTTTTACCATTTTTGTTGCTCTTCTCTGTACCCCTTCTAATTCTGCTATATCCTTTTTAAGATATGGTAACCAGAATTACACACGATATTCAAGGTGTGGTTGCACCATGGAGCGATACAGAGCCATTATAATACCCTTAGTTTTATTTTCTATTCCGTTCCTTATAATTCCTAGCATTCTACTGCTTTCTTGGCCGCCGCTGCACACTGGGCAAAAGGTTTTAATGTATTATCCACAATAACGCCTAAATCCTTTTCCTGGGTGCTGGTTCCTAATGTGGAACCTTGCATCTTCTAACTGTAATTTGGGTTGTTCTTCACTAAGTGCATAACTCTGTACTTGTCCACATTAAATGTCATCTGTCATTTGGACACCCAGTCTCCCAATTTTTCAAGGTCCTCTTGCAATTTTTTTTTTATATAAGCTTTATCACAAGTATAAATCCAATAAGACATTCAAGAAATGTTCCTTAACATACAAAAAAAATCAGAATCATTTTACACAGTATAATGTATAAATAAAAAAATGGAGTAGCAGCCCACATCAAGGGAAGAAGAAAGTAAACCAAGAAAACATTATCAGGTAAACAATCCCCTACTAATCCAATCAGTTTAATCTTAATCTTATCCATCTCCAGTAGAACCCGCAGCCTGCTTATCAACAAGAAATTTTTCCAAATGTGAAGGATTACGAAAGAAAAAAAGTATTACCCTCTAAAGTGACAACACACTTACATGGGAAACGCAAAAAGAAGGTTGCACCCACCCCCAGGTTTCAAGGCCAGAAATTGTTTCCTACAAAGTTGAGTGCTTCTGGATACATCAGGAAACACATTCAGCTTCTGATCACAAAAAACTTCCTCTGTGTGTCTCAAAAACAACCACAAAACCTTGACCTTATCAGCTTCTAACAAAAATGTAACTGACAATGTGGCTCGTTTAGGTATATTATCCATGGAATCCTCCAGGAATTGAATTAGAGTCTGAACATCAGGCGATAACACTGGTCAACATTGAAATCGTTACTGACTTTAAAAGTCCCTAATCTGTAGTATCCTGGTGAGCTGAACATGAATATAACATTAAAAAAAATTTATTGGCTCTTGTTTTGAAGATATTGCATGTAGTTCATTTTTGACGTTTCACCATGTAAATTTATCCAGTAGGACATCAACAACATCCCAAATAAGCCTTGAACGATGTAATATTGCATCACATTGCATAATACCAGCATGCACACATCATCCAGAGTTGATTGCATCATTTTCTGATGCAATGCAATACTACTGCCAGACGGCTGCTGAAGCCATCTGATGTCAGCAGTGTACTATACGCAGTCGGAAAGGTTGAGCATTTAAAATATTTCAGATTGTGTGCGAGACAGTTTAAGCTACTGTTACATGTAACTTTTATTAATCATATAATTTTAGTCATTTAGGTACAATACAGAACAGTAATACCGCAAAAGTGCCTTAATACCGTAGACAATTTCTGCTACATTTGTGGGGAAGTGACATTTGCCAACCAGAAGAAAAGTATCACTTCTCAACTGAAGAAGGCATATCATCTTTACTTCAGATGCAAGATTGGTGACCAAGACAAGCCTTGGGCCCCGCATATATGCTGCGCTACATATACAACACAGCTTTCACAGTGGTTGAATTGCAAGACCATCAATGCCGTTTGCAGTCCCCATGGTGTGGAGAGAGCCAAGCAACCACATAAATGACTGTTACTTCTGCTTGGTTCCTCCTCTTTCCAGCGGAATAACGAAGCAAAAGAAGTCGAGCGTCTTCTACCCAAACATTCCGTCTGCATTGAGACCAGTTCCACATGGTGAGGGACTTCCTATTCCAGAACCTCCATCAGAATATTCTCTTGATTCATCTGATGAGGACAAGGGTGAGCCGACCTGTTCTTCTCCTGGTCCGTCAGCATGCAATGACCCAGATTTTCACTGGGATGCATTATCAACTCCACACAGAATAACACAGGAAGAACTAAATTACCTGGTTCATGATTTGGACTTATCCAAGAACAAGGCAGAATTGCTAGGATCAAAACTCTAACAATGGAATCTTCTAGAAGAAGATGTCAACATTACTTCATATCGAAAGCACCACCAGCAGTTGGAGCCTTTCTTCAGAAAGGAAAGTAATCTGGTATTCTGTTCCGATACTGAAAGCCTCATGAATGCCTTAAAAATCACTCATGACCCACAAGACTGGAGACTATTTATAGACTCTTTGAAACTGAGTCTGAAGGCTGTGCTTTTGAACAATGGAAACCGTCTTCCATCTATTCCAGTAGCGCATGCCGTCCACATGAAAGAGACATACGATAACTTAAAGCATCTACTGACTTCCATTAACTATAAGTAGTACAGCTGGCACCTCTGTGGTGACTTGAAGGTAGTTGCCTTTTTAATGGGACTGCAGCAGGGATATATAAAATACATGTGTTTCTTATGTGAGTAGGATAGCCGAGCAAGGGATTGGCACTACTTGCGGAAGGAATGGAATCGCAGACAAAATGTAACAGTTGGGGAGAAGAATATCCAGCACCCAGCTCTGGTTGAGGCTCACAAAATCCTGCTACCACCCCTTCACATCAAACTAGGTTTAATGAAAAACTTTGTGAAAGCTATGGACCGCACTTAGCCAGCTTTCCGATACCTGCATGAAAAATTCCCTCGACTCAGTGAAGCAAAGATTAAAGAGGGAGTTTTTGTGGGTCCTCAGATTCGAGAGCTCTTCAAAGATGACCAGTTCAACAATTTGCTGCAGGGTGATGCGAAACAAGCATGGAATGCTTTTCGCCTAGTGTCAACAAACTTTCTCGGGAATGTTAGGGCAGAAAACTACAAGGAACTAGTAGAAGACATGCTGATGCAGTATCAGAAACTTGGCTTCAATATGTCTCTAAAGATCCATTTCCTTGATTCCCATCTCGATTTCTTTCCTGACAACTGTGGTATGGTTAGTGATGAATAGGGCGAACGTTTTCACCAGGATATCACAACGATGGAGCAAAGATACCAGGGAAAATGTTCCACTAGAATGCTGGCTGACTACTGCTGGACACTCCCCAGAGAAGCTCCTGAACAGCTGTACAAGAGACAGGTGAAGAAATCTAAGAAGTAGTTTATGACTTGGTTTTTTACAGGTATTAACCGAAGGCCTATTATATTTACTATTGACATGCATTTCGTGATGTAAACATTAATTCTTGTAGATTACAAAAAAACTAGAGCCAGCTTTGCAATTTCACTGTCATATTCGTGTTCAGCATATAAAAACTGATAAGAAATGACTATTTTTATTTCAGTAACATGACTTTTGTAAAAATTTGTTGACCAGTGTAATATATCAAACACTCTCTTCACCTGGTACTTCCCTCGTAATCTTGCTCAGTAAATAATAACATTTCTGAAGCTGAAAAGGGTTGGCAACCAACAGTACCTCTTTAAATATTTTTTCCAAAAGTATAGGAGCAGAGAGCAAACGGGTAATTGAAAAGTTCAAGAGTCTTAAATTGTTAGCTCTAAAGAAGTTCTCAAGATCCTCCAATTTATAATGTATAGACAAGGAATCACGGATAAAGGATACATAAGTCTGTTGTACAGACTTCAGCTGACCCTCTTCTTTAGATATAACTTTACCCAAAACCAATGACCTATGGGGTCTGCTTCTTGCATCTTTTGCATTGTCTCCTGAGAAAAGAGACAGAATGAAGAAACTGTAGTCTGCCATAAATCTTTATAGTAATATCTCCTGGAGGCATGACTGATGAATGCTCAACCTCATTTACAACAGATTTAGGAAGGGGACCAGGTACAAGAGAAAGAGCTTTCAAAACCATTTCATTTTCAGTCACCACAACAGAAGATAATTGGGGGTTGGGAAATGGGAGGGAGACCTTTCAAGTGAACTAACAGAGGTTCCCTCAGGAGAAAGCTGGGTAACCCGCCTACAGTATCGGCACTAACCACAAAATGTCGATCAAGAGGTCCAACCACTCTGCCAGCTGCTTAGCTGGCTGAGATTTAGGCACAGTCTTGGTCTTCACTTTCTTCTTCCTCATGAAACCGGGAAGCCAGCAAACCCACCTCCGCATAGTATCTGATCTTCACTGACAACTTCCAAGGGATGCCTCCGTCAATTCTCCATCAGTGCTCTGAAGGGCACCTAAGGGGCGTGTCCTGCCCCTTTGGGCACGCCCAAGGGCCTCCCTACCAGCATTTTCAGGGCCTCCGGGAGGACACCCCCTCTGACGTCAAAGCAGGGTAGCAGCATAAATGCCTGCAGCGGCTAAACAAGGCTCAGCAGCACACCGGATCTTCCCTCCATGGGCCTCAGCTCACCTCGGTCCGCGGTTCAGTAGAACTTGCACAGTACCTCCGATCTTCCCCCTCTTGCAATTTTTTACAATCCTCTTGTGTTTTAACAACTTTGAATAACCTGGTGTCATCTGCAAATTTGACCACCTCATTCGTTATTCCCATTTCCAGGTTATTTATGAATATGTTAAAAAGCAGTAGGTCCAGCACAGATCCCTGGAGTACTCCACTATTCACTTTTCTCCTTTGAGAAGATTGGCCATTTAGCCCTATTCTCTGTTTTCTATCTTTCAACCAGTTCCTAATCCAAAATAGTACATTGCCTCCTATCCCATGGCTTTTAAATTTCCCCAAAAGTCTCTCATGAGGGACTTTGTCAAAGGCCTTCTGAGAATCGAGACACACTAGCTCAACTGGCTCACCTTTATCTACCTGTTTATTCCCACCTTCAAAAAAATAAAAGAGATTGATGAGACAAGACTTTCCTTGGCTAAATCAATGTGGGCTTTCTGCCATTAAACTATGACTATTTACATGTTCAGTAATTCTGATTTTTTTATAATGGTTTCTACCATTTTGCCTGGTACTAATGTCAGGCTCACTGGTCTGTAGTTTCCCAGATCACCCCTGGAACCCTTTTTAATAATTGCCATTTCATTGGCCACTCTCCAGTCTTTGGGCACAACAGATGATTTTAATGATAGATCACAGATTACAAATAGTAGTTCTACAATCTCATATTTCAGTTCTTTCAGCACCCTGGAAATTATGCCATCTGGTCCAGGTAATTTGCTGCTCTTTAGTTTATCAATTAGCTGATTTATCAAGATTTGTTTCAATTCCTCCAATACATCACTTTTAAATATCATTCTGGTATGAATAAGTTTCCTATATCATCTTCTGTAAAAACTGAAACAAAAATTTAAGTCAGTCTCCCTGCTATGGCCCTGTCCTCTCTCAGTGAACCATTTACCCCTCCATTATCTAATGGTCCAACTGACTCCTTCACAGGTGTTTTGCTATGAACATACTTGAAAAGGTTTTTATGATGCGCTTTTGCTATCACAACAAGCTTCTTTTCAAATTTTCTATTTGCCAGCCTTATCAATGCCTTGTATTTCACTTGTCAGTATTGATCAGTTAACTGAACTCTGTCAAGCTTGACATAAAAAGGACCGATTATTTGCTCTTTACTAGCATCAAATCCTAACATCATGGACTGCTTTTTTCCATGTCATAATATGAACATTTTTCTATTGCTTCCTAGTGAGTTTCTGGTCATTATGAGATATGACAACACAATCTTATACCACACTTTTCCTAAACCCAAACAGTCCATTCAGCTGTTATGGTAGGATATTTCACTTATTCAGCAGCATATATGTCCAAATAATAGAGTTGCAAGAATTTTAGAGTGACTCAGACTAAAATGATATTTAAGATGAAATACATAGAAAGAATGGATGCAAGATATTATGGCTTAACATATTGTTTTCCTTGAATGCATGTTTAACAGGAACTTTGAAACTGGGGATTGGTGCAAAATGGAAGGTACCGTAAAATGCAGCTGGCCATTCATCTTCCTATTATAATAATTATAATTATTAATCCTAAGAACACTTGTGAAGTGATGGGAGAATGATAATATTGCTGAAGAAGAATTACTAAAAGAAATTCACAATATTGTGTGTGATAAATAATATGGAGCTATGATGAAATGTTGGTTGGCTGTGTGGTTATAATACAGAAGATTGCCAACAGCAGAGCTTCTTTGTTCACACAATTTTTTTAAATGTATTTTGAGAATTTTTCTCCAGGTTGCATCAAG
This sequence comes from Ichthyophis bannanicus, assembly GCA_033557465.1. Classification (NCBI taxonomy): domain Eukaryota; kingdom Metazoa; phylum Chordata; class Amphibia; order Gymnophiona; family Ichthyophiidae; genus Ichthyophis; species Ichthyophis bannanicus. The sequence continues at coordinate 181,731,756 of CM066041.1, read as the reverse complement.
TTATATGGTACATGGAAGATAGGCATACAAGGTATGACAAAAAAGAAACAAGACTGTCCCATAAATGTGTTATTACAAAATCTACAGAGATATTACGCATTGCCCCCTTCAAAGTAATCCCCCCAGAGTTAACGCACTTCTGCATTTGCTTCTGCCATGTACGGAAGCACTCGGTTAAGTCCTCCTCCTTGAGGTCCCTCAGCTCCCTCATCACAGTGGCCTTGATCTCTTCTAGAGAAGTGAAATGAGTTCCTTTGAGCACAGTCTTCAGTCTGGGAAAGAGCCAGAAGTCACACCGTACAATATCTGGGGAATAAGGAGGGTGGTCGAGAGCTGTGATCTGTTTGTTGGCCAAGAACTGCCTCACACTGAGCGCAGTGTGTGTGGGCGCATTGTCGTGGTGGAGCAGCCATGACTTGTCTCTCCACATAGCCCGCCTTCTGCGCCGAACCCGGTCATGGAGGCAATTGAGGACCTGATGGTAGAAGTGCTGGTTGACTGTCTGATCCTCAGGCACAAACTCATGATGGACCACTCCCTTCTGGTCAAAGAATGCGATCAGCATAACCTTGATTTGGACATGCGTGCCTTCTTGGGTCTGGGTGACAGTCAAGTCTTCCACTGCAGGCTCTGTCTCTTGCTTTCAGGGTCATACTGGAAGACCCAAGTCTTGTCTCCTGTGATGACTCGGCCAACAAACTCTAGATCTTCTCTGATCTTGTCTAGCAAGTCTCGACAAACATTGACCTGGTGCTCCTTCTGGTTGTCCAATAAATGCTTAGGCACCATCTTGGTGCACACATTCCGCATTCCCAGGTCCTGCATCAAGATGGTCCGCACTGACTCCCTGTTCAGGCTGAGCTCCTCAGCTATCATCCGCACCGTCAATCTGCGATCACTCCGCACCAGCTGGTTCCCTCTGTCAATGTTCTCAGCCATTTTGCCGTGGAAGGCTGTCCTGACTTGGGGTCATCCTCCACCTCATCGCGGCCAGTCTTAAAGCATCTTCTCCATAAGCCTTTAGGAGAAATTGGAGACACTCAGTTGAGCTCTTCTCCAACTTAACCAGAAATTTCAAGTTGATTCTTTGCTCCATATTTCTGCCTTGGGACCTCTTCATTTCTCTCTACACTCAGTCTCTTGGTGCACTTATTTACTCCTATGGTTTTCAATACCATCTTTATGCAGATGACTCTCAGATCTACCTTTCTGTGCCTGAAATCTCTCCAGGAATCCAGGCTTGAATCTCTACCTGCTTATCTGATATTGCTGCCTGGATGTCTCACCATTGTCAGAAACTGAACATGGCCAAAACTGAGCTCCTTATCTTTCCCCCCTAAACCCACCTCTCCCCTTCCTCCCTTCTCTATTTCTGTGGATAACACTATACTCCTCCCTGTTTCTTCAGCTTGCAACCTTGAGGTCATCTTCAACTCTACTCTCTCTTTCTCTGCACACATCCAACAGATAGCTAAAACCTGTCACTTCTTTCTCTGTAACAATGGCAAAATTCATCCCTTCCTTTCTACACACACTACTAAGACCCTCATCCACTCACTAGTCTTCTCCCATCTTGACTATTGTAACCTGTTCCTCACTGGTCTCCCTCTGAACCATCTTTCTCCCTCTCAGCTGCATGGCTTATCTTCCACTAGGGTTTCTATGCTCATGTAAGCCCTCTTCTCAAGTCACTTCACTGGTTCCTTATTTGTTTCTGCATTCAGTTCAGACTTCTCCTACTTTTCTAAAAGTACATTCATTCTGCAGCTCCTCATTACCTTTCCTCTCTTATCTCACTCTACACTCCTCCTCGGGAACTCCACTCCTCTAGCAGATCCCTTTTATCTGTGCTCTTTTCTGCCACTGCCAACTCCAGACTTCGTTCATTCCACCTTGCTGCCTCATATGCCTGGAACATACTATCTGAGTTAGTGCATTGGACTCCTTCTCTGGTCCTATTCAAGTCCAGACTGAAGACCCACCCTCTTTGAGGCTGCATTTGGATCCTGATGCTCCTCATTCTCTTGTCCACTACTTATGTGTATCTTGCCCTACTCTAGTCCCCCACTTTGCAATGCTTTTTCATCTTGTTTAGATTGTAAGCTCTGATGAGCAGGGACTGTGTCTTACATCTATATGTACTGTGCTGTCTACACCTTGTAGCACTATACAAATGATTAATAGCAGTAATAGTAGTGGCTCCCTGTGCCCCGCCTCCACAATCCAGTTGAAAATCAAACACTTGTCTTAGTCTGGGTGTCCTGCTTAACAAGTTATATTGTTTAAATTGTTTTCAGTAGATACCACATAAGGTGAACTCTCTTTGTTAGTTGCTGATGGAGTGTAGCAAGAGCACATGTCAATGGGCAAGTCCAAGCGAACACCATTTGGTCTGCCTGTGCGATGCTGATGGTGATGTTCCATTCTGGAAACTATGATTCACTGAACAGACATTTCAGTTTAAAGTCCCTTAAAGTACATTTATAGAAGGCAGTCCAAACACCTACACCTTAAGCAAAAAATGCACCTCCCCCCCAAATAAAAATCTTACCATGGAAGACTGCGCTTTTATTTTCCTTTAGGCTGTCAGGAAACAGAAAATAAATGCACATCCCACCCACTGCCAGTGATGCAACATCATGTTTAATCCAGAAAGTAGTGGTAAATAACACTGTTAAAATTCCTTTAAAAATGAGCTTATAGGCCCCTGGGTTTAAAGAATCCAACAGGCTACAAGCTTGGCAGGCATAAAATTTGCCCTTAAAAGCACTTATCAGGGAAATGGCATTTATAACCCCATAGCAAGGAGAATTTTATGCCTCTCTGTTGCTTTATCACCACCATGGGGGTCAGTTTTTCAATCTAGCCTATTAGTTAAGGACTTAGTCAGTTATAACAAAACCCTTGAAAATCCTCCCCTGCTGAGTTGTTAGACTAGATGGCGAACTTTAGCTGCAGAAATTTGGAGAGGCTTGGGAGTAGGCTTAAATTGGGGTGGGGGGGGGGAGGGGAAGGAGTTATGTGGCTAATACTGATTTTCAGTGCTAGCTTCCTATCTTCACTAGCCAAATCAAGGAGTTATAATTACAGGCTCTTATCTTGCTAGTCAACCTTCCCTGATCCCCTAAAAATTAAAAAAAAAAAAAAATCCTGCAATTGACTAATGACCATTTTCCACACTCCTGATACAAACAAGAAGAAGATCTTTTATCTTATGATGCCCAACTTTCCTTGTTCCCTTCCACTTCCCATTCAAATGAAGAAGTCACCTCTCCCCTTTCCTATTCTCCATTCCAAAGAAAAACATTTCCCTGCAGAACCAATTCCCACCACCCCTTCCATTTCCCAATTTAAAAAGAGGTGCTCACCCCAATCCTCTCTATAGGACACTGACCTCAGTACCCCAAAGAAAAAAAATCCTCCTCATTTTTGACTCTCAACTTCAGCCGCAGGATTCTAACAAAGTCATTACAAGGGAGGGAGAAGACTCCTTTCCTCCTGCCAATTCACCTTATGATGACTTTTTAAAAAACATTTATGAAAGATCTCTATTCATAAGTTCTAGACAGCAATTTCCAAAGATGGCTGAGTATGCGTCTATGGAAAAACAACTTTGAAAATTTCCCTTTTAATAGGGTGAAAAGTGACAGCAGCAGAGGAAGGGTTACTGTAAGGACAATAAAGCATAGTTACTCACCTGTAACAGGTGTTCTCTAGGGACAGCAGGAATCAGTACACACATATGGGTGATGTTGGCACCAATGGAGCCTGCGCGGAAGCATCTCCCCAGCTTTCAAAGAAAGCCTTTGGAAGATGCACCACGCATGTGTGGTGCACGTACTGCCCAAGGGTGCCATCTTGCCTCAGTCTAATGATATAGCTAAGATGGCAAAAATAAAAGATGGTAAAGAAAGAGGAGGAGGGAGGGTTGTGAAGATTGATTCCTGCTGTCCCCAGAGAACAGCTGTTACAGGTGAGTATCTACGCTTTCTCCGGGAACAAGCAGGAAGTCAGTCCTCACATATATGACTCCCCAGCTACAGGCTGCTGAAACCTGTAGAAAATGGCACGATGACCTGCAAAGGTGAAACGCGATCAGCAGCAGTTGAATCCAAGGGAGAGACTCTCGCAAGAGTGAGAACCAGCACTCCGGTAGCCTGAACACAGAAGGGTCGGAGGGCAGGAGTTGCCTACACCCTGAAAAGATTATGGAGTACGGTCTTGGCCGTTGGGACTCCCTCTCCAGGCAGTAGTAAGCTGCGAAGGTATGGACTAAGGACCAGGTGGTAGCCCGGCAAATATCCGTCATGGGGACAGAATGCAGATTGGCCACGAAAGTAGCCATGGCCCTGACACAGTGCACTATGACTCTCTGATCCAGTGGGATCCCCGTTTGCTCATAGGCAAGGGTAAGGCAGTCTGCCACTCAAGAGGACAGAGTTTGTTTAGTAACTTGGAGCCCCAGACGGCTGGGGTGATAGGAAACAAAAAGCTGTTGAGTTTTGTGGTGGCCCTGAGTCGGTTGCAGGTAGAAGGACAGGGCTCTCTTGCAATCCATAGTATAGAGAATGGTCTCCACCCTACCAGTGTGAGGCCTGGGAAAGAAGGTGGGGAGCACCACACCCTGACTGAGGTGGAATGGGAACACTACCTTTGGCAGAAACTCGGGTTATGTGAGGAGCATCACCCTGTTCTTATAGAATCTCGTTTAAGGAGGCTCTGCCATCAGAGCATGGAGCTCACTGACTGTGAATTGATGTGAGTGCTACCAGGAAGGTGACCTTCCAGGAGAGGTACAGCAGGTGGCAGATGGCCAGAGACTCAAACGGAGGCTTGATGAGCTGCAAGAGCACCATATTAAGGTCCCACTCTGCCACTGGAGGGCAGACAGGGGGTTTGGACAACATGAGGCCCAGTAGGAACCGAGACACCAGGAGCTGAGCTGAAAGGAATTTCTCCTCGACAGAGTAGTGATGCACCGCGCTGGTGCTCAGGTGTACTCTGACTGATTTGGACTTCAGTCCCGCCTGCAGATATTGGAGTACCACATTCACTGAGCAGGAGAACAGGTTTGTCCGCTTTTCTCTGCACCACAATGAGAAATAGCGCCACTTGAAGGCGTATGCCCTTCTTGTGTAGGCCTTACGAGAGGCTAGGGGAATCTCTTCTATGTCTCATAGGAGATTGAAGGGAGCTAACACTACCCTTTCAGCAGCCCAGCTGTGAGCAAGAGGGACCCCAGTTTGGGATGTAGGAGAGAGCCCTGCTCCTGTGAGAGTAGTCCTGGGGCTCAGCACAGGGGAACTGGTGGCACCATCGGTAGAGAGAGGAGGAGCAGGAATGAGGGCTGTCTGGGCCACCGAGGGGCTATCAGCACTAGTGACACTCTGTCACACTGGGCTTTAAACAGGGTTTAGGCTATCAGCAGCATTGGAGGGAAGGTGTACATGAGGTCTTCTGTCCATGGGATGAGGCATGCATCTGCTGCTATCCGAGATGGGTGCGGTTGGCAGGAGCAGAAACAGGGCAACAGTGCATTATCCGGGCTGGCGAATAGGTCCATCATCGGGACACTCAGAGCCGGAACAGCTGCGAGGCTACCACTGGGTCCAGGTGCAACTCGTGTGGCTGGAGTATTCTGCTCAGTTGGTCCGCTAAGACATTGTCCTAGCCCAGGAGATAGACTGCCCTTAGGAGCATCGCTCTGAATATAGCACAGGAGTAGAGGGCTATTGCCTTCTGACAGATGGAGAATGACCCTGTCCCCCTCGCATGTTCACATAAAACATTGCAACCTGATTATCGGTCTGGATCAGTACTGCGTGGTGCTATAGTTAGTGGCAGAAGGCTCTGAGGGCCAGGAATATTGCCCCAACTTGCATCTCGGATTTCCTCTGGGACCAGCAGCTTTGTGTTTGGAGGCTCTTGCAATGCACTCCCAAGCGCTATAGAGAGGCGTCTGTGGTGAGGAACCTCTGGGGGATGGGTGCCTGGAAGGGCTTCCTGGCCTGAAGTTGACATGGGTTTTGCCACCATCCAAGGGAGCCTGCTAATTGGCAGGTCACCTGCACTCTGTCTCTGAGTCTGCCTGTGGCTTGGGCCCACTGAGAGTGGAGGCACCATTGGGCTGCTCTCATGTGCAGGTAGGTATATGGTGTCACGTGGACCGTGGAGGTCATGTGTCCCACCAGGCAGAGTGTGGCAGGGATGGGTTGGTAAAGATGCACATGCACACACGATTTCCAATCAGTGTTATGTATATGATATCGTTAGTGAGGACATCCATGGCTATACCTGCTCCAGAGCATGAATAGAATAGGTAAAGATGCTTGCTTCAGCAATGTAACCACATTGCCTCCTGTCTCTTGATTCTTTTGATTTTCTCAGGAGTCAGCAAATATTCTATATTAATTGACTTGTTTGTATCCATGTGTTTATTAATTCCTCCAAAAATTGTAGCAGATTGATGAGTCAAGGCTTCTCTTGGCTAAATCACTGTTGGGTCTGTCTAATTAAATCATCTATGTGTTCAGTAATTACGGTCTTTATAATGGGTTTTTATCACCAGGTCACCCCTAGAGCTCTTTGGAAAAACTGCATCTCTGTGGCTAACTCCCTGAGGCATTCTGACCTCTCCTGAGGGAGGAAGGCGTTCGCCTGAAAGCTGTCCAGCAGTGCCCCTATGAACTCTAGGCGCCGAGCTGGAGTGAACATAAAAACATAAGATATGCCATATTGAGTCAGACCAAGGTCCATCAAGCCCAGTATCCTGTTTCCAACAGTGGTCAATCTAGTTCACAAGTACCTAGCAGTTTCCCCAATGGACACAGGTTCCACAATGCTTGTTTTGTGGCAAGCAGTAGATTTCCTGGGTCCCCTTTAATAATGGTTTATGGACCTTTCCTCCAGGAACTTGTCCAAACTTTTTTAAAATCCAGCTATACTAATAGCTTTTACTACATCCTCTGGTAACGAATTCCAGAGTTTGATTATGCGGTGAGTGAAAAAATCTTTTCTCTTATTAGTCTTAAATAGGTTACACTGTAGCTTCATTGCATATTCCCTAGTCTTTCTATATTTTGATGGTGTAAAAAATCGATCCGGGACTTGGGGTAGTTTATGACAAACCCCAGATGCTGCAGAGCGTTTATGGTGCGTTTGGCGGTGCATTGTGCCTCTGCAGCTGTCCCCCTTTATGAGCCAGTCATCCAAACACAGGAAAACAAAGACCCCTTGAAGCCTGAGATAGACTGCGACCACTGTGAGGTACTTTGTGAAGACCCTTGGAGACAAGGCCAGACCAAAGAGCAATACCCTGTATTGGTAATGCTGTCTCTCCACCACAAACCAAAGGTATTTTCTGTGGCTGGGGTGAATGAGGATGTGAATGTAGGCATCCTTTAGGTCTAAGGAGCAAAGCCAATCTCCCTGCTGGAGGGATGGCAGCAGTGTTCCAAGAGAGAGCATCTTGAATTTCTCCCTGACCAGAAACATATTGAGCTCTCGTAGGTCCAGGATGGTCTGAGGCCACCTGTCCTTTTGGGGATGAGGAAATACATGGAGTAGAAAATGGTACCCCAGAGAGATTGTGGCACTGCCTCCACTGCTCTGTCCCAGAGTAGTTCCGCTAGCTCATTGAGGAGCAGGGTTTGGTGGAGGAGAGGCCTGCTGGGTTCTCCTGGGAAGTACGAGGGTAGTGGCCAATGTAGGTAGAGGAGGTAACCCTCCTTCACCACTTGTAGCATGGCTGTGCACCTGTGGGCAAACAGGGCTAGGTGCCATCCTGTGGACAGCAGAGGACCTCCTTGGGGAATGGAGGTCACTCCCAGGCAGTCAAAAGCTTCCCATAGACTGGGCCTAAGCAGGTGCCTTGGGCTTCGGGGCTTTTTGTTTTCTTGGAACCATGTCCCTGGCCCTTCTGTGGTTGGCCCTGCTGAGGGGCCGAGAAGGCCTGGAAGTGCGGAGTGCCACCAAAGCCCACTTTCTTCCTCGGAAAGAAGGGCTTTTTCTCTAGGATTTTCTTCCAGAGATGCACCAAGGTCTTCTTTAAGAGTCTGGTTCTCGTGACATATTCAGTTTCTATCTCCGCTACTTTATCTGCCATAGGCTTCCTGAAAAGGTTTTCACCTATGCAGGGGACATTGACTAGTTTGTCCTGTACTCATTGTTCCAGGTCAGATGACTTCAGCCATGCTTGATTGCTCAGGATAGAAACTTTGAGCATTCTTTTACTGTCAAGGTTAGAGTCTGGAACCTCTGCAGGGGTCCGCCCTTGAGGCCTCATGGGAATCCCCCGAGGTCCTTCGACAATTCCTTCAGGTACATGCCAATGTAGAGCTGGTAGGACTGGATTTGTCATGTTAGCATCAAGCCCTGAAAGGCTTTCTGGCAGAAGGCGTCGGGGGTTTGTGCTTCCCTGCAGGTTCGCACCAACAAATGGTTTTTTTTGCTCTTGACCCTATGCTTGGCTGACTCCACAATCATGGAGTTGTGGGGAAGATGGGTCTGCTGGAACTCCGGGCTTCAGCGTACTTGGTACATGGCATATGGCATCGAGGTGCCTGCTAACAATTGATACTGACGCCGGTGTTTCCCACATGCGGAATAGGAGGCAGTCGAGTATCGGGGGCACTGGGACTGTAAGGGTTTCCTTCGGTGGTGCCTCATATTGGAAAATCTCCAGTTCCTCAGTTCGTAGGTCCTCCTCGGCTTCGGTCTCAATCTCAATACCGAGAGCCTTGTCCATATCCCTCACAAAATCAAGGAATGAAACATCCCCAGGAGGGGAACGGCATTGGGTCACCGGGGAAAGATGGGTCCGAAGGCACATTACGGTGGCGCCTCATGTCCAGCAACTCTTCATTCTCGGTCTCCTATTTGGACTTGAAGTCCAAGTACGACTCTGATGCTGCACGATCACCTCAGCTGAGGACTGCTCTTTGCAGTGCATGACCTCTGGAGGATCGTCGGCAATGTTTCCGCTAACCTGCGCTGGGTCCACCGCCAACATCCTGCCAGCGGGGGGGAGGTGCAGAGCAATCGACGCTCTGCCCCTACCCCCACCAGCAGGAACGCCGGCGGAGGACCCGACGCAGATTAAAGAGAACACTGCGAGGGTGCTGCGGCATGCGTTAGACAGTCTAACACACGTCGCAGCACACTCGCAATGTTCTCTTTAATCTGCGTTGGGTCCTCCACTGGCATTCCTGCCGGTGGGGGAGAGGCAGAGCGTCGATCGCTCTGCACCTCCCCCTGCCGGCAGGATGTTGGGGGTGGACCCAGCGCAGGTTAGCGGGAACATTGATCGTCAGTCTGAGCTGTGGGTGCTCACTGGGGAGGATCAGTGTCCCAAAGAATGGGAACGGGACCGGGACTGGGACCTCTATTGGGGCGTCTCTCAAGGCCGATGGCGCTCAAGGAACGGTTTGATGTAGAGAATCCCATTATTGGGGCAGATGAACCAGACGAGCCAGACATAAATGCCCACTGCATGGCCACTAGGGCAGATATACTGCTCTCTAGGGCTGCCATTCTGGTCTCCATGCCAGTTGACTCCACAGCTTTTGACGTGGGCATCGAGGACCCAGATTTGGTACTGTCTAGGGACAGTCCTCGATGAGGATGGGCTCAAAGGCCCAAGGCCGGTCGGCGGGAGCAGATGACTCTTTGAGAGGAATCTTGGTGGGCCGCCCCTGCCCCGACTCCCCGGACTCATGCCTGGGACTATGGGACCTGGGATTTCACTTTTTCCTGGATCCATCCTCCAAGGCGATCTTCTAGGATCTTTTCTTGTTATGCTCCACCTCTGGGGATTTCTCCTCGGAGGAACCGCAGCCGCGGAACTCCAAAGAGGCTCTGCCTTCGCGGGGCACCGAGGTATCGGAGGGGGCCCTGATGTGTGGAAGAACGTTTTCTGCTGTTGATGGTGGAATCTTTAAGGCCTTTGGGATGATTTTGCAGAGCTAATTTAAAATCAAACCAAAACAAAACCGGTGCGGAGCTCTCCAGCCCTATGGAATTCTTGTTACAGCATCCCGCGCTCAAAAGGAAGTGATGCTACAGGGGATGGGATGCTGCAGCAGAAGTTGCATAGAACCAGTTTTGTTTCATTTTTAAATTAGCGTTATTGCAGCCACTGCTCTGTAGGAAGCAGGAGCTATGGCTGCAAGGGGAAGGAGGTGGCAGGAAGAAAGGCAGAGGAGAAGATGAGACTGCGCTGGGGTGGGGGGGGGGGGTGGAAGACAAGGACCTCAGATGAAAAGCTTGTTTTCTGCTCTGGCAACTCCCGGTCTTGCAGCCAGAGCAAAAAATACAGATGTTCAAGGGCCAGTCTTAGATCTCTGCTGGCAGCCAGCCTGGCCATGTAAAAACCGGCCAGGCCGGCTGAAAACCAGCTGGTTGGCAACCCTAAGTATTAACTGGGTTTTCTTGGCAGCATGACTGGAAGTAGATTGCTAGGCCTTTCTTCCAAGCCAACGGAGGTGCAAGTGACTTGCCCAAGGCCACACAGAGTGCTAGTGGGAATTGATCCCTGGTCTCTTGGTTACCAAGCCAGTTCTCTAACCACTAGGTTACTCCTTGACTAATAGTGTTAATCCCTTTGAATATCCCCTCCTGGGTTTCTTACTTATTTAAGGATAAAGTACTGGTGCTTTTGGATTAACTTGGTACTTTTTTGACTAGCTTTTAAACTTCATTTTGAAATCATACAAGACATTGCCTCTATACCCTTCAGCACAAGTTTTCAGTCTGGGTATGTGATAAATTAGACCTTTCACTCTGAGTTTGTCCTGGCACTCATACTAGAACAACCTTCAGAATAGTTACTACTGTTGAATTTTAAAATCGCCCTGGATCAGTGCTCAGCCAAAGCTTAAAGCTACAGTCTTTCAGTACATTGCCAGAGCCTTTCTACAAAGCAGCATGGCTGTTAGTGGCAGAAAAAAGACCAAAGGGCCACTGGTTCTAACCAGTTTTCTAAGTCCATACTGGTAAAAATCAGGGGCGGCCCAAGGGGGGTTCGGGGCCATGTGTGAAGACTCGGTGCGGGGCCTCATTTGCATAACTATTTGCATAATGTTAATACGCACTAACTTTTAGTAAACATGCCTCTTAATGAGTATATGGATAAAGAAAGACTACCAGATTTCTATATTACTATGCCTGGTGCCAATCACCAGGCATATTAGGCAGTAATACAAACACTGCCCATTTAGAACCCATAGCAAACCCACCATATCATAACAGTACTACCAGGACTCACAAAGCACCATACCCCCTATCTATCAAAAGGCAACAATGCAAATATTAAACCAATACATCTCAGAGAACACCAATACATCTCCTACTGGGAAAAGAGAGCAAGTGGCACTGTCAACTAGAAACTACATAAACAGAATACCTCAGCTCGGTTACACAGACCATCACCAAACAAAGAACAAGGGATGACAATTTAGAAATAGGAAGGCAATAATTAAACTGGGAACCACAAAAGCCAAACTTGAAATGTACAACATTGCAGAAATAAAACTATAAATTAATTTCCTCTTGTACTAAACAAAATGCACACTTTAAAGATGCACATTTCCCAGAGCTGACACATTCCATTTAATAAATTCAAAATAAAAAAGTATTTTTCTTCCTTTTGTTGTTTGTGCATTTTATTTTTCAGTTGCAATTGATCCAGTCACTTACTTCTGGCTTCTTCGTGTCTTCTGCTAACTCTCCATTGTCTGCTATCCATTTGCTTTTATGTTTATGTATGTTTATGTTTATTACATTTGATATACCGCTCAGGCCAAAGCATTAGAGCGGTTTACAATACTACATAAATGATACTGAAAATATGAAAAGAACGCCATTAACAAGATAGGACAGAGTAAGAGATAGTGATAGTCAAAGAAATAGAAGAGACATGCGCGGCGTTTTTTCGCATTAAGGGGGAGAATCGTCTATGAAGAACATGGTTGTATAAGTTACAAATATTTAGAAGTCGGCTTGTAAGCCCCTGAAGAAACGAAGTAATCGTGAAACGTAGCAGCGCTGAGTCTGGCGTTGGGACTCTCTAACAAAGATAAGCCTGACTTTTTTGTTCTTCTCTTCTGCAAATTTGAACATGAGAAAAATGAGTAATGATAAAAGGGGTCATTGATGCAAATTGGAGCATTTGGTTGAAAAGTTATTACCGTAGCTCCTGCTAGTCTGAGACCCGGTTCCTTTATAAAAAAGTCAAATTATTTTCAAAAAAAAGTATATATTTGCAGTTATCTGGGGAATTTAAGATTAACTGTGAAGAATTCTCGTATTGATGGAGTAATCGTGCTATTTTGCGGCTAAACTGTAATATTACTCTGAAGAACCAAGACCGTTTTGGATTGTCAAGTCCCCCAATCAGACTATTTCCAGTCCTAGCTGCCCCCCCCCCCCACTCAGCCCATTTCCAGTCCAAGCCCCCCATGAGTCCATTTCCATTCCTAGCCCCTCCATCAGTCCATTTCCAATCCAAGCCCTCCATCAGCCCATTTCCAAACCTAGCCCCTCATCACCCATTTCCAGTCCTATCCCAGACTCTCCATCAGTCCTGTTTCTAATCAAAGCCCCACACTCAGCCCATTTCCAGTCCTAGCTCCCCCCACTCAGCCCATTTCCAGTCCAAGTCCCCCCATCAGCTATTTCCAGTCCTAGCTCCCCCCACTCAGCCAATTTCCAGTCCAAGTACCCCCCATCAGCCCATTTCCAGTCCTAGCTCCCCCACTCAGCCCATTTCCAATCCAAGCCCCCCCCCATGAGTCCATTTCCAGTCCTAGCCCCTCCATCAGTCCATTTCCAATCCAAGCCCCCATCACCCATTTCCAGTCCTATCCAAGCCTCTCCATCAGTCCATTTCCAGTCCAAGCCCCTCTCCCCATCAGCTATTTCCAGTCCAAGGCCCCCCCACTCAGCCCATTTCTAGTCCTAGCTCCCCTATGAGCCCATTTCCAGTCCTATCCTAGCCCCTTCATCAGCCTGTTTCCAGTCCAAGCTCCCCCCCACTCAGCTAATTTCCAGTCCTACCTCCCTCCCACTCAGCCCATTTTCAGTCCTAGCTCCCCTCCCCATCAGCTATTTCCAGTCTTAGCCCCCCCTCCCGAAGAGCCCCACGGCTGTCTAAAAAGCTTTAGAAGGAGCCGGAGAGGCGCCGGCTCACCTCTAACAGCCGCCAAAGTGAAGAACACCTTTTTTCTTCACTTCGTCAGCTGTACTATAGTTTACAATGCTGCTGTGCTGAGATCAAAGGGGACTTCCTGTTTCCCAGCACTCAGCGCGACAGTGTCCTAAACTACAGTACAGCTGCCGAAGTGAAGAAAAAAGATGCTCTTTGCTTCGGCAGCTATTAGAGGTGAGCCGGGGCCTCTCCGGCTTCCTCTAAAGCAGCCCTGCCTGCCGGTACTGAATGTGGGATGTTGTTGGCGCGAGGCCCCATGAAGCACGGGGCCCTGTGCGAACAACATTCTTACAAGGTGGACAGGCCGGCACTGGTAAGAACAGAGACCAGCTCTCAGCTCTAGAAGCTTGAGTGCCTATAGAATATTGCTCCTTAGTCCAAAACCTATGTTCTCCTTTCTAAAGCTTTAGTCCAAAACCTTTAGTCTAAAACCTTTCTAAAACTTCTGTTTGATAGAATTATACAAAACACTCCATGGCGGTTCTTAAAAGTGTAATTTTCAGCCCTTCCATTTTCTTACAGGCCCAGGAGTACTTGGTACCTGTGCCGTTTACATTCCTCCATTCTTACAACAGTGCAGGCATTCAAACTGATCTATGCCCTTATCACGATCTATAAAGATGTTTGATACTGCTTATGTTTAATATAATCCCTCTTAGTTCATGTTAACCAAGTTTCATGTAAATTGTAACATATATTAGTTCTTGCTCAACCATGTTACATGTAAATTATTTTTGGTTCATTGTAAACCGCTTTGATTTATTGAAAAAGAGGTATAAAAACATATAAATAAATGCATAAATATACTGCTTTTCAAACTAATTTAAGACTAATATAAAAGAGAAGCAGTTCCCAGACCAAGAATCTGATTAAATAAAGGGTTCATTTACTAGCAGTGCACGCTAGTGCCACAGGGCCCTGAGTATATAACATGCGGTACTCGCTTTAGTGTACACTGTTCATAGATGACGCCTTCAGCGTTTTTCCAATAGATGCAGAGAGACATGTTTATTAAACCATGCTACCAGGGTAGCCAGGGTTAGTGTGTAATTTGGGCACTGTGCTAAAAGAATAGTACAGGGTCCCCATGCTATAAACCCTGCATTACCCTTGTAGCATGTCTTGGGTTAGGGACTAGATGTAACATAGGTGGATTGTGGGCATTTCTGGTGCAATGTGAATAGCATGGGTGTGGTTCTGTCTCCATGGTATCACACATCTTTCCTGTGCCAACAGATGTACATGCTCTCCTGCAGGTAGCAATGAGCTCTGGGCTGGCAATATGGTCCACATGGGTGTTACCAGAGCAGTAAATGCCACAGAATGTGCAAAAAGAAAGTCTAAGTTAGTCAGACACTAAGGGGGTCATTCAGAGTCACGTGTAGCAGGGATGGATGTCTGGTTTGAACGTCCATCCCCACTAAACACCAGGGGACCGATTCCCAACACAGAGCTCTCTGCACATACAGAGGAGATGTGTGGGGAGCTCTGTAAGAGGGCAGGAGGGGGCAAGCCAGAGGAGGAGTGAGGGTGGGCCAGAGGCGGGACCCTGACCCGGGGGGGGGGGGGGGGTAGCCTGAATGGGGACGCCACTGCACCGGGCTCCATGCAGGAGCCACAGCTGCATTGTCCGGGGAATAGTCTGGACGGGCCCCAATGGGAATTGGCCTCCATGTGGCAAAGTAAAGCTATTGAGCACAAATCTTTTGCTATCTCTCTATCTGTAATAGTGGACACTTCTATAGAAGACCCTAAACTCTCTCTCCCACTCATTTGTTTACAGAAAGGAGACATCACCATTTTATTTATTTTAAAACATTTAGGATCTAGTCAAGGATCAGGGAAGCAACCACAATACACACTAGCCTACTCTCTCTAAATATCCTGGGATTTAAAAAGTCTTCTTTAAAGTTATGAAGACTCGTGATTTCCATGTTGTAACAAGAGTATCAGATAACCCTGGACCTTTAGACGTAAAGTGAACTATTTCTGCTGATATTCATTGCATATGTTGCCTGGACTTGTAATGTCTTCTAAGAAAAACAGAACTGTAAATTATATTCAGTGTGATGAGATTGTTCCCAATATCCAGAAGCCATCTGATCACCTAATCACCAACAACTTTGCAGGTTAGGGTTTATTTTAGGGATCTGCAACTATTAGCATGTTTAGTTTACACATGTTTAATTTACACATTTACACAGGGCTCCCCCGGTTCACCCTGAATCCCCTTCAACTTGCTATGAACAGTGCAGCGCGAGTACTCTTTGGCGCATCCAGGAGAGACCATGTGACACCACTCCTGAAGCAGTTACACTGGCTCCCCATTCAAGCCAGGATTTGTTTTAAGACCTTGCTGATGACTTTCAAAGCTGGCAATGAACTCTCCTCCTCCTCTCTATCTGACCTCATCCAACCACTTGCACCTAACAGACCAAGAAGATCTGCAGAGTCCAACATGCTAGTAATTCCAAAAGAAGCAACTAAATGCACCAAAACAACAGCTAACAGAGCCTTCCAACTCTGTGCCCCAAGTCTATGGCATACCTTACCAGCACATATCAGAGCAATCCCCAACTTGAGCCAGTTTAGAAAAGCCCTTAAACATTTCCTCTTCACCAAATATCTCACTGACATCTCTGATCCTCAGTCCCACTCGAATAACGAGCACCTCAACAATAATAGTAGTCAACTAGGCAAGCCCTCGCAACAGGCGTCCCCTACAATGTAAACACCAAACATTATCCTTTCTCAGTACACCTCATATGTATATAGTGTACCTTTTTCCAAGTTGCATTTCCTGTTTAATGTAATGACCAGACATATTTAAGTTGTCGGATGTTTCTGTTCCATGTGAACCGCGCTGATTGCAAATAGTGCGGTATATAAGAAATATAAATAAATAAATAAATGTTGAAAAACTGAGTGAATGCTGAATCAGTTTTATGAAAATTAACTTATGAATTAAGCTGAATCAAATCTATTAGCACATGCTAAAGAATTCTAACATGCCCTAGAGCGTAGTTACTCACCTGTAACTGGTGTTCTCCGGGGACAACAGGAATCAGTCTTCACATATGGGTGACATCGGCGCAGACGGAGCCCACAGGGAAGCATCTCCCCAGCTTTCAAAGAAAGCCTTTGGGAGATGTACCACGCATGCATGGCCCACTTCCCATCCAAGGGTGCCATTTTGTGTCAGTCTAATGACTTAGCTAAGATGGCAAAAATAAAATACGGTAAAGAAGTAACTCCAAGGGGAGGAGGGAGGGTTGCAAGGACCGATCCCTGTTGTCCCCTGAAAACACTTGTTACAGGTGAGTAACTATATCTTCTCTCGGAAAAGCAGGAAGTCAGTCCTCATAAATGGAACTCCCCAGCTAAAGGCTACCGAGAACCTGTAACCAAAAGAAAAATGCCACAGCAACCTGCAAAGAGAGAGACGTGATCAGCAGCAGTCGAGTTCCGAGGAAGAGACTCTTGTAAGACTCAAATGTCCAGTAAAAACCAGCACTCCAGTAGCCTGAATAAGAAGGGTTGGAGGGCAGGAGTTGCCTATACCCTGAAAAGATTATGAAGTATGGCCTGGCCGAAGGCGCTGTTCTGTTGGGACTCTCTTCAGGCAGTAGTGAGCTGCGAAGGTATGGACCAAGGACCAGGTGGCGGCCCGGCAGATTTCCATTATAGGAACGGAACGTAGGCTGGCCACAGAAGTAGAAATGGCCCTGACACGGTGCGCCATGAGTCCCTGGTGCAGTGCGATCCCCGCTTGCTTGTAGGCAAGGGTAATGCAGTCCACCACCCAAGTGGACAGAGTTTGCTTAGTCACTGGGAGCCCCAGACGACTGGGGTCATAGGGTACAAAAAGCTGTTTAGCTTTGTGGTGGCCCCAAGTCTGTTGAGGGCAGGAGGACAGGGCTCTCTTGCAATCCAGGGTATAGAGAATGGTCTCTGCCCTGCTGGCATGAGGCCTGGGGAAGAAGGTGGAAAGCACCACTCCCTGATTGAGGTAGAATGGGGACACCACCTTTGGGATATGTGCGGAGAACCACCTTGTTCTTATAGAACTTCGTGTAAGGAGGCTCTGCCATCAGAGCCTGGAGCTCACTGACTCTGCAAGCTGATGTAAGTGCTACCAGTAAGGCAATCTTCCAGGAGAGGTACTGCAAGTGGCAGGTAACTAAAGGCTCAAACAGAGGCTTAGTAAGTTGTGAGAGCACTACATTCCGTCGCTGGAGGGCGGATAGTGGGTTTGGACAACATAAAGCCCCATAGGAACAGAGACACAAGGGACTGAGTTGAGAGGGGTTTCCCTTCGACGGAGTGGTGATGTGCCGTGATGGCACTCAGGTGTACTCTGACTGAGGTGGACTTCAGTCCCGCCTGCGATAGGCGGAGCAGGTACTGGAGTACCATGTGCAGGAGGACGTGTTTGTCCGCTTTTCTGTGCGCCACAATGAGAAGCGTCGCACTTGAAGGTATACACCCTTCTCGTGGAGGACTTCTGAGAGGCCAGGAGGATGTCTTCACGACCCATGGAAGGTTGAAGGGGGCTAATGCTACCCTTTCAGCAGCCAAGCCATGAGTGAGAGGGACCCCAGGATAGGGTGTAGGACAGAGCCCTGCTCCTGCGAGAGTAGTCCTGGGGCTCAGCCCAGGGAAATCAGTGGTATCATTTATAAGGAGAAGAGCACTGGGAACCAAGGCTGTCTGGGCCACTGAGGGCCTATCAGCACTAGCCACACTCTGTCGCACTGACCCTTGAACAGAGCCTTGGCTCTCAGCAGCATTGGGGGGTAAGGTGTACAGGAGGCTTTCTGACCATGGGATGAGGAATGCATCTGCCACTAACCAAAATGGTGGCGTTTGGCGAGAACAGAAATGGGGCGACTGTGCATTGTCTAGGCTGGCGAGCAGGTCCATCACCAGGATGCCCAGAGCCAGAACAGCCATGAGGTTACTGCTGGGTCCAGGTGCCACTTGTGCGGCTGTAGTACCCTGCTGAGTTTGTCTGACAGGACATTGTCCTGGCCTGGGAGGTAGACCGCCCTTAGAGGCATAAGAGCAGAGGGCTACCGCTTCCTGACAGAGGGGGTACGACCCTGTCCCCCGCTGTTTGTTCACATAGAACATTGTGACCTGGTTGTCAGTCTGGATCAGCCCAGCGTGGTGCTATAGCTGGTGGTCGAAGGCTTTGAGGGACAGGAATATCGCCCTGATTTCCAGCAAGTTGATCTGCATTTCAAATTCCCTCTGGGACCAGCAGTCTTGTGTCCAGAGGCACTCATAATGCGCTTCCCAGCCCATTAGAGAGGCGTCCGTGGTGAGGACTTTCTGGGGAGTGGGTGCCTGGAAGGGCATCTCATCCTGAAGGTGACCTGGATTCTGCCACCATCCAAGTGGGTCATGCACTCTGGTTCTGAGCCTACCTGTAACTTGGGTCCACTGGGAACGAAGGCACCACTGGGCTGCCCTCATGTGAAGGCGAGCATCTGGGGTCACGTGGACTGTAGAGACCATGTGTCCTAGCAGGTGGAGGAGAAGCTGGGCGGGTAGTTTCCTGCACCGTTGCACCTCTGCGGCTAATTTCCCAAGGCATACTAACCTCTCCTAAGGGATGTAGGCTTTTGCCTGAAGGGGGAGGCATTTTCTGTTGTTGGAGTGGATTAGGATGTGAGTGTAGGCATCCTTTAGGTCCAAGGAGCAAAGCTAATCTCCATACAATCAAGTCATACAATACATACAATCATACAGTTAAGACAATCTCTGTCTCCCACAAGACCACCTGCCCTCTTGATCCACTCCCTTCCTCTTGGCTACTTGACCCCTCACTCACTCACTCTCATTCCCTACATTCTCATCTTACTCAATTCCAGTCTCACCTCTGGTTGTTTCCCCACTAGCTGGAAGCACGCTCTGGTTCGTCCTCTTCTTAAAAAAGCAAACGTCGACCCCTCTGTCCCCGCAAACTGGTGCCCCTTCTCCAACCTTCCCTTTCTGTCAAAGATTCTCAAAAAACTTGTTTTCCACCAACTCACCTCACATCTTGAATCCACTCTTTCATTACACCCCCATCAATCTGGATTTAGGACCGGTCACAGCACTGAAACCATCCTCTTGGCACTTCTTAGTGAAATACACCGTTCCCACAATCGTGGTGATGTATCTATTGCTGTTTCCCTAGATCTTTCTGCTGCGTTTGATGTTGTTGATCACCGCACCCTTCTCACTCGCCTATCAGACCTCGGTATTCACGGCACCGTTCTTCAGTGGTTTCGGTCCTTCCTTTCGTCTCACACTTTCCCCGTTCGATCAGGTTCCAACACTTCCCCCTCCTTCCCTCTGCACTGTGGTGTACCCCAGGGCTCCATCCTTGCTCCCCTTCTCTTCAATGTTTTCCTTGCTCCCCTTGCCCTGCTTATACAACAGGCTGGAATATCTGCCTATTTCTTTGCAGACGATATTCTTCTAGTTCACCATACAAGTCCGTCAGCCCCAGATCTTTCTGCTCTGAATACTTGTCTTGCCTCCATTTCCGACTGGTTTGCTAGTAACTTTCTCCATGTCAACCCCTCTAAGTCAGACACTATTTGATTTACTTTCGGTGCCCCCTCCCCTAATCTAGTGCCCCTTATGTCCACTTCTCCGATTCCTCTGGTCCCCATTCTTAGTTACCTTGGTGTTACCCTTGATCCCTCACTTTTATTTCACCAACATATCTCCACTCCCGTGCGTAGCTCCTTCTTTCACCTTCGCAGAATTCGGGCTGTTCGATCACTTCTTCCTCCCTCCTCCCTTACTACTCTTGTCCTTTCACTGGTGATTACTCGGCTTGATATTGCAACTCACTCCTTGCAGGTCTTCCCCAATATTAGCTTCGATGACTTCAATTAATCCAGGACACGGCTGCTCGTATCCTTACCCACTCCTCTCCTCGAGATCATGTTACCCCCTGTCTTCTTTCCCTTCACTGGCTTCCTATCAAACTTTGATTTCTATATAACTTCTCACCATTACCCATAAGGTCCTTCACACCAGCACGCCCCAGTATCTAGCTGACATCATTTACCTCTAACCCACACCCCATCTACTTCGCGCCACACATGGCAATCGTTTTTTTCTCCCATCCCCTGCCCAAGCCCTTCTTGAATTAACCCGTCATGCCGCCTTTTTCTTTGTGAGTCCCGCCCTCTGGAAGTCCCTTCCTCACTCCCGCCGTACTGAATCATCTTTCCCCCGGTTTAAGGCCGTTCTCAAGACCCACCTCTACTGTCAAGCTTATGATCTTCTCACCCCATCCGACCACTCCACATCAAGATACCACTAACCAGGCCTTACACTGCAATAACCTCATGATCCAATTTGGTTACATCTAATACAGCCCCACTTCTTCCTCCAACCCTTACCCTTCCGTTATGTCTAATATCTGTGGCACTCTTTGTCCATTGCTGTCCTTTTCTATCCTTTCTCTACTTGCTTTCCTATCAATTTGATGGCGTTCTTTTTCCTCCTCTATTTTCACCAGCTGCAACTTTTTATTATTGTACACCGCCCTGACACTTCGGTTACGGGCAGTATATCAAATGATACAAATAAAGATAAAGATAAAAACATACTTCGCGTCTCTACCAGAACCAAGGGGGCGTGGCGGTTATTTACCACTCCTCCCTCCCCATCTCTGAGGTTAACCCTCCATCCCACTATCCAGAGTCACTTCTACTTCATTTCGGTTCCTCGCCACCTGTCCATTTCCTTCTCTGCATCCCCCCTTCTCTCTGCCCAGATCTATGGGATGCACTTCTACTTTCCCTCTCAGAGGTGTCTCTTCTATCCCCTCATCTAGTGATTCTGGGTGACTTTAATGTTCACTATGATTCTCCTTCCTGGCCAAGGGACCGAATTCTCCTGTCCTTGCTGGAGGACCTGTCCCTTCATCAACACATCCCCTGCCCTACCCATGCTATAGGTCACATGTTAGATCTTATCCTTACGCCAACTAATGCTCCCTTTGTTCCTTCTTCCATCTCTTCCCTCTCCCTTCCCTGGTCAGATCGTCTCTGCCTATTGTTCACGTTCCCTCTCCCTTCTGCCTGGCCCTTGCCTAGCACTCGCGGCCCACCTTCCTTGAGGCCCAAGCATCATATCACCCCACTCACTCTACAGTGATTCCCTCCCGGCCAACTCTCTTCTCCCCTCTAATTTCCCCTCCTTCCCCGTGAATGAACAAGTAGATAATTGGACATCTACCCTATCTATAGCCCTGGATCACCTAGCTCCCCTTAGCTCTACTCCGTTCCCTCACCACTCTTGGTACTAATCCAGGCCTGTACCTAAAGTGCACCCATCTTCACTGTGCCAAGCGAGCCTGGCACAAGCACCCCACCCCGGATTTGCTTGCCTCATTCCGCCTCTGCCAGCAACAATACCGATCTATGATCCACACAGCCAAGCAGACCTACTATTCAGAACTGATTACCTCCTCCTCCAACTCCTCCCGACAACTTTACTGTGTCATCCAGTCCTTCTCAAACGTTACTGGTCTCTTCTTTTTTTCAAACGTGAACTTTGTACTATAATAATAACAAGCAGAACTCACGCTCATTCAAACACAAGTAACAAGTCCATTATAATCATTCCAATTGCTACACCTAATAGTAATAAGGTCTCAGACTTTTACAGCACTGTAACTTCAGACTTACGTCTGTTCAAATAGTGCTATAGTTTGCATCAACGACCTTAAAACTTTTATTGATTCTAAACAAATATCATTGCCACGCTGTAAAGACTCTTGGTAACCATAGCTATGGGGGGTAAAACAATTGACGAGACGCTCCTATTGAAAGAACAGCGATGGATTTACAAATTAGGTACGCTTTCCCCGGGTGGTTTGAATGTAGCCATAGATTGGTTAGCTTGCACCTAAAAAATTGCTGAGTATATCAGACAATCATTATGTTAAACCAATGACATTAGTAATAATGGTAAACATAGTGAGGATAATAGTCCATGAAGGCAGAGCAGGTTCACCGTCAGCATCCTTGATAATAAGAAACATTGTATAGCAGCAGGTTGACTGATTGACAACGGGAGTCTATTTAATGGGTAGAGGCGTATAAAAATTCTTCTTAGAAGAGTGGCAGGTGCGCTGTTTGAGTTTATTTAGATATGAGGAGGTATTGTTGACAGCCCACATATATAAGACACAAAGAGTTCAAAAGTGTTATCAGCACGTAACCTTGATGCATTAGGCTATCATTCTGATACGCCGGTTTTATTTCAGAATGATAAGGAAGAGTAAATGCATGAGTAGCATGACAACTGAGATTCATTAAGTAATTTAGATGAGGGTTTTAAATAACGGAGGTTAGTTCTATCACGCATGGCGGCGTCCTCGGAAATTTGGTAGCAGTTGTGCACAAGGACGTGGGCAGCGACATTGAGCTTGTAAGTAATAGAGTCTTTTAGGGATTCTTTGGTTAGGGTAACAATGCGACACTTAAAATAAGGTTTTATGTAAAATAAGTATAGTTGTGTGTTCTTGTAGATTTTATGAGCGGATCTCCTGAGGAAAATCCAGTATTGAAACGCCTTGTGGCGCCGAAGTAGAGCATCGGGATCCATTCATGCTCGCTGGTTTAGACTCGGAGGATAACTTCAGTTAAGTTGATAATACTTTTTTGAGAGTCCTTACAGCGTGGCAATGATATTTGTTTAGAATCAATAAAAGTTTTAAGGTCGTTGATGCAAACTATAGCACTATTTGAACAGACGTAAGTCTGAAGTTACAGTGCTGTAAAAGTCTGAGACCTTATTACTATTAGGTGTAGCAATTGGAATGATTATAATGGACTTGTTACTTGTGTTTGAATGAACGTGAGTTCTGCTTGTTATTATTATAATCCAGTCCTTCTCGGCATCCACTACTGCCGCCACCCTTCTGCATTCCCCTCCGCCGCTCCAGATCCGGCCCATCTTGCCTCTTTCTTCTCTGGGAAAATACAGTCCCTCCTCGCCTCCTTCCCCTCCTGCCCCCTCCCGCTCTCCCCATCCTCTTCTCCCCCATCCCCTCCCCCCCCTTCCCCCATCTGCCTCCCCAGCCTTCTCCCATATCTGGTGCACCTTCTGACCTGTCACGCTTGTCAAACTTACTAAAGCCATCACTTCCTCACATAGAACCACTTGCCCACTTGACTCCTTCCCTCTTCCTGGCTCCTGGAACCTTTCCTCATGTTGCTGCTGTACATTCTACACATGGCCAATTCAAGTCTCTCTTCTGGCCCTTTTCTCACTGTTTGGAAACACGCCCTTATCCGACCTCTTCTGAAGAAGCCGTCTCTTGACCCTACCACTTTGGCCAATTGACGTCCCGTCTCTAATCTCCCCGTCCTCTCAAAGGTCCTGGAAAAACTGGTCTTCCTGCAACTCTCCGCTCACCTCGATTCATACCCTCTCACTTCACCCCCGCCAATCCAGATTCAGAACCAGTCACAGCACCAAAACTGTCCTGCTTGCACTCCTGAATGAAGTCCATCAGTCTCACGAATGAGGTGACCTCTCTCTTGCTGTCTCCCTGGACCTATCCTCTGCTTTCGATCTGGTCAATCATTGCACATTTCTCGCTCGTCTGCACGATTTTGGGATCCATGGAACAGTTCATCACTGGTTTCGCTCTTTTCTCTCGTCCCACACCTTTTCCATCTAGACTGGCTTAGTTATCTCTCCCCTTCACTGCAGTGTCCCTCTGGGTTCAGTACTTGCCTTCTTCCTCTTCAATGCCTTCCTCACTCCACTTGCCCTCATCATTCAGCAATCCGGGATTTCTGGGTACTATTACACTGATGATATTTTCATTTGGTTTTCTTTTGGAACTCCGCCCCTACTCTACACCCATTGCTGTGCACCACTCCGATATCTCTCGTGTCAATGCTTCGATACCTTGGCATCACGCTGGACTCATCCCTCACCTCTCACCCGCACATTTCCCTGCTCATCCTCTGCTCATTTATTTCACTGCATCAAATCTGCGCCATTCGCCCCTCTCTCTCCCCATCTTCCCTTATCACCCTCATACTATTGCTTGTCATCTCCAGATTAGATTACTGTAAAATCGTTCTCGCAGGCCTCCCCCTATACCAGCTTTTTCGCCTACAACTTATCCAGAACACCGCGGCTGTCTTCTTACCCACTCCTCTCCATCCATCCATGTCACCCCTCTCCCTCTTGCAGCTCCACTGGCTCCTGATCAAATCCCGGTTCACATACAAGATACTCACGATTGCCCACAAAGTACAGCATACTGGCACCCCCCAATACTTAGCAGACCTTATCCATCAACAGCCCTCCTCCCACCCTCTCTGGTCCACTCATGGGAACCATCTCTTCTTCACCTCCCCCGCCCAGGACTGCCTCAAACTTACCCGCTGCTCCGCGTTCTTTACTTTGGAACTCACTACCATATGCCCTCCGCACTAAGGTGTCATTTCCTCGATTCAAGGCCATTCTAAAACCCCATCTCTTCCACCTTGCCTTTGACCTTCCCTCCACTGACCCCTAGGTTTTCCTCCCCTCCTCGGTGGTAATCCCCTAGCCCCCCCCCCCCCATGTGTGTCTGGCACATCTATCCATTCACTTTCTGTCTGTCTCTCCACCTGCTGCTTTCCTGTCTAAACAATGGTGTTCCTTTCTCTCTTTATTTTCACTCACAGCCCATATTGATTGTACACTGCCCTGCCTGAAGCTCTGCTTGGGCGTTATATCAAGCGTTGCAATAAAGATAAAGATGCTGGAGGAATGGCAGCAGTGTTCCAAGGGAGAGCATCTTGAACTTCTCCCTGACCAAAAACATGTTGAGCTCTTGCAGGTCAGGATGGGCCTGAGGCCCCAAGTCCTCTTGGGCATGAGGAAGTACCTGGAATAGAAGCCAGTGCCCCAGAGATGTTTTGAGACGGGTTCCACTGCTTTGTCCCTAAGTAATCCTGCTAGCTTGGTGAGGAGCAGGGTCTGGTGAAGGAGAGGCCTGGTGGGCTCTCCCGGGAAGAACAGGGTTAGTGACTGCTGTAGGTGGAGGAGGTAACCCTCTTTGACCACCTGTAACACCCAGGTATTGGTGGTGATGGCTATCCACATGTGGGCAAACAGGGCTAGGCTCCCCCCCCCCTAAAGGCAACAGAGGACCACCTGGGGGTGTGAGAGTCATGCCCAAGTAGTCAAAAGCTTCCCCTGGGCTGGGCCTGAGCCGGTGCCCGGGAATTCAGGGTTTTTTGCTTCCTCGGTCCATGTCCCTGGCCTTTTTGATGCTGGGCATGCTGAGGGCCCGAAAGGCTTGGAAGTGCGGAGTAGTACTGAAGCCCCCTTTCTTTCTTGGGAAGAAGAGCTTTTTACCCGGGGTTTTCTTTCAGGGTGGCACCAAGGTCTTTTTCGAGAGCCTGGTTCTCATGACATACTCGGTCACTTATCTCCGCTGCTTTGTCCACCATGGGTTTTCTGAACAGGTTCTCACCTCTGCAGGGGACATTGATCAGTTTGTCCTGCACCCACTATCCCAGGTTGGATGATTGCAGCCATGCTTGGTGTCATGCCCCGATGCCTGCAGTGGCCACCCTAGCCGATGACTCAAAGCCATCATAGGCTGCTTGGGACAGGAACTTCGAGCAGTCCTTTACTGCCGAGGTTAGGGTCTTGAACTTCTCTACGGATTCTCCATCAAGGCCTGCCGAGAATCCCCCAAGTCTCCTAGACAGTTCCCTTCAGGAGGTGGTACCGACGAGTGCGTTTTTTGCTTCTTAAGCCAGTGCATGGCCGACTTCACAATCATTGAGTTGTGGGGGAGCTGGACCTTTTTGAACCCAGGGCTCTAGAGTACCCGGCACATGGAGTCAAAGTGCCTGCTGACAATTGGTACCAATGCTGGTGTTTCCCACATCCTGAGGAGGCGGTCAAGGATCAGGGACACTGGAAGGGTCTCCTTCAGGAGCGCCTTTTATTGGAGTATCTCCATTTCTTTGGTTCATGGGTCCTCCTCGGCCTCGGTCTCGATCGTGAGAGCCTTGGCCATCTCCCTCACAAAATTGAGGAACACAATGTCCTCAGGTGGGGAGCAGCATTGGGTTGCCGGGGGAGATGTGTCTGAGGGCACGTCATGGTGTCACCTCATGTCAGGGGGCTCTTCGCCCTCGGTCTCCCATTTGGACTCGAAGTCGGAGTACAAGCCCGATGCCTCACGAGGACCACACTTTGCAGTGCAGGACCTCCAAAGGATCATTGGTCTGAGCTGCGGGCACTCACCGGGGAGGGCAGGTTTCCCAAAGAATGGGAGCAGAAACGGGAATGGGACCGGGACCTCGACCGAGGTAGGGGCTCTCTCGAGGCCAGTAGTGATCGAGGACTGACTCAACATCTGGGGAAGCCCTCGATGTTGAAGGTCCCATCATCACGGCAGATGAACCAGATGAGCCAGACATAAATGTCCACTGCATGGCCACTAGGGCAAATATACTGCTCTCTAGGGCTGCCATTCTGGTTTCCATGCTAGTAGACTCCACAACCTTTGACGTGGACACCGAGAACTTTGGGCCCAGCGTTGGTATTGTTGAGGGAGAGTCCTTGATGAGGATGGCCTCGGGGGCCTGAGGTTAGTCGGTGGGAGCAGATGACTCCTTGCAGGGCATCTTGGAGGGCCACTCCTGCCCCAACTCCTCAGACTCACGACTGGGACTGCAGGACCTGGGGTGGGATTTCACATTCTTCCCGAAGTCTTCAAGGATTTCTTCTTCTTATGCTTCACCTCCGGGGACTTCCTCTCAGAGGAACCGTGGCCGCAGGACTCTGAGGAGGCTCTGACTTTGTGGGGCATCAAGGTATCAGAGGAGACCCTGAAGTGCGATGTTACCAGAGACTCTGGGCGGAGTTGGACTTGTGAAAAATTTTTCCTGTTGCTGATGGTGACTCTTTAAGGCCTTTGGGGTCATGGTTCTGCAGAGCTCACAGTCAGAGTTGTTGTGCTCTGGTCAAAGGCATCGGAGGAAGCAGTCGTGTGTGTCGGTAAGTGACAAATCTGTGCCAAACTTTTTTGAAGCCACTTGATGCCATCAGAAAAAAAGGGGGTCCCTGCCTCTCAACAGGGGTCCATGGCCTTTGGCTGAAAAGGGCACAAACATCGGTCGAAGTGAACCTCGATGAAAAAAGTAAAAAATGGATAGATGAACCAGAGGAGCCTGACATCAGTACCGGGAAAAATGGTAGAAACCATCATAAAGAACAAAATTACTGAACAAGTAGGTTTTCATGGCTTAATGGGAGACAGCCAAGATGGCTTTAGACAAAGAAGATCTTGTCTTACTAATCTATTATGTATTTCTGAAGGTGTGAATAAACAGATAGACAAAGGTGAGTCAGTTGATTTAGTGTATCTGGACTTTCAGAAAGCCTTTGACAAGGTCCCTCATCAGAGACTTTTTGCAAAACTAAGAAGTCATGGGATAGGAGGCAGTGTATCAGGAACTGGTTAAAAGATAGAAAGCAGAGGGTAGGGCTAAATGATCAATTTTCCCAATGAAGAAAAGTGAATAGTGGAGTACCCCAGGGATCTGTGCTGGGTCCGCTGCTTTTTGACATATTCATAAATGACCTGGAAAAGGGAATATGTTATCAAATTTGCAGATGACACAAAACTATTTAAAGTTGTTAAAACCCATGAGGATTGTGGAAAGTTTCAAGAAGATCTTGATAAATTGGAAGACTGGGCAACCAAATGGCAGATGAAATTTAATGTGGACAAGCGCAAAGTTATGCACCTAGGAAAGAACAACCCAAACTATGGTTACACGATGCAAGGTTCCACATTGTGAACCACCACCCAGGAAAAAGATTTAGGCGTCATTGTGGATAACATGTTAAAACCCTCTGCCCAGTGTGCAGTGGCGGCCAAGAGAGCAAATAGAATGCTAGGTATCATAAGGAAAGGAATTTATTTATTTTATTTATTTATTTATTACAATCTCTTATATACCGCACTATTTATCATCAGCGCGGTTTACATAAAACAAAGTACCATAACAACAAATTATTTGGTTTTACATAGAACAGGAAAAAGACAACTTGGATAACATAGGGTAGTATGAATGCAACTATTTACATATGTACAGTAAGCTTGTGCTACAGATTAGGTACTATCTAAATGGTAGGCTAGTATGGAGGAGGTGCAATTATGTTACAGTCTGGCTATCCTGGTAGTAATGGAGGAATAAGTGGTATTTGAATGCCTTCTTGAATTGCGCTAGATTGGTAACAGCACGAATATCTGGTGGTAATGTGTTGGAATGGAAAATAAAACAAAGGATATTATAATGCCTCTGTATCTTTCCTTGGTGCGACCGCACCTTGAATGTTGTGTGCAATTCTGGTCACCGTATCTTAAAAAGGATATAGCGTTATTAGAAAAGGTACAGAGAAGAGCCAACAAAATGGTAAAGGGAATGGAAGGCTACTCCAATGAGGAGAGGCTAAAAAGGTTAGGGCTCTTCAACCTGGAAAAGAGACGGCTGAGGGGAGATATAATAGAGGTCTATAAATTTATGATTGGAGTGGAACAGGTAAACGTAGATCGATTGTTTACATCATCAGAATATAGAAAGACTAGGGGACATGCAATGAAGCTACAGGGTAACCTATTTGAGACTAAAAAGAGAAAATATTTTTTCACTCAACATGTAATCAAACTCTGGAATTTGTTACCGGAGGATGTAGTAAAAGCTGTTAATGTAGCTGGGTTTAAAATAGGTTTGGACAAGCTCCTGGAGGAAAGGTCCATAAACCATTATTAAGAGGGACCCGGGATATCACTGCTTGACCCAACAGAAGCATTGAGGAACCTGTGTCTTTTGGGGAAACTGCTAGGTACTTATGACCTAGATTGGCCACTGTTTGAAACAGGATATTGGGCTTGATGGACCTTGGTCTGACCCAGTATGGCATATCTTATGTTCTTAGGAGCGACACCAAGGTGAGCTGGCTTGGGAATGGGAAGGAACCGGTATGCAAACCAGACAAAATTTAACTATTAAAAAAATTAGACTTTTTCCGGGGAAAAAAGGACAACATTTGAAGGGCTTAGCGGAAAAAAAGGAGACTGGGGCATGATGGCACCCTTGAGCAGGAAGTGGACCATGCATGCGTGGTGCATCTCCCAAAGGCATTCTTTGAAAGCTGAAGAGATGCTTCCACGCAGGCTCCTTCGGTGCCAACGTCACCCATATGTGAGGACTGACTTCCTGCTTGTTCCTGGAGAAAACATTTTATAAAACTGAATGTGTGAAACATATTGGAACAAAATTTAAAAATTGGAAAAAAGGACCGAGCCAAATGAACTGAAAATGAACAAAAAATGTCTGCCCTATACACATCCCTAGTTTGTTTCATTCAGGGCCCTTTCCTAACCAGGGCTCCACACATCAAACAGTAAGGGAACTTTACTTGAGCACAGAAGGTTGCTGAACTCTGTAACCTCCTCAGGTTCAGAAACTGCTAACACCTAATCAGGATATAGTGGGCCTGTTTCCTGAGTGCAGTTGAAGCCTGCATAAAAGGCTCCTGAGCCTTGCCCTTTTGAGGCTTTCCTAACCAGGGCTCCACACATCAAACAGTAAGTAAGGATTTGAGGGTTTCTTTGTTTGGGAGCTCTTAAAAGGGTTTTGTGTATATTTTTTAAAAGCAAGGTTACTTTAATTTTTGCTGTTTTAGGGGAACTTTACTTGAGCACAGAAGGTTGCTGAACTCTGTAACCTCCTCAGGTTCAGAAACTGCTAACACCTAATCAGGTGTTAGTTCCCTCCCTACCCACCCCGACTCCCACCCACCCCTAGTGAGCAGTCTTGCTTTATAGGGCACCTCCCCCTTTAACAAATCACAGTGAATTGGACCAGCACATATTAAATATAATTAAAGAGATTTAACTGCTTTTTCTCTGAAAGGACAGCTGCGAAACCAGCTGGTACTTGGTAGATCTCTCTCTTTTGCTTTAACAGATACCTAAGCTCCACAAACAGAACAATGGCTGGGAAAAATCGTATTGCTAAAGCTGTTGCCCCCGTTACAGCTTCTGCCTCGGTCCAGACAGAGGTCCTAATGCCAGTTGAAGAACCGGTTCCATGTGCAGGGTGCCTGCATGCTGAAGCTCTGAGGAAACAAGTGGAGGAACTCAGAGAGGAGGTGGCGAGGCTGAGGAGCATTCAAGACAGTGAGAAGTACATTGATGAGATGCTTCTTGCAGCAACCAGGCTCTCCAGCACAGGAGAAGATGGGTGCCAACAGAATGTTGATGGTTGGACAAAAGTCACCAGAGCCTGAAAAATCACCAATCCAACTTCTCCAGCCCTTGAATTGAAGAACCATTATGCAGCCCTGGAAGTGGAGGAGGTGAAAGCATCCCTGGAAAGGGAAGAACCAGAGTTCAAGTACCCCATAGTTGCGGAATCAGTGACCAGAAGGAAACGAAGGGTAGTGGTGGTTGGAGACTCTCTTCTGAGGGTACTGAGGCGTCCATCTGCCGACCAGACTTGATGTCCAGAGAGGTATGCTGTCTGCCTGGTGCCAAGATCCAAGATATTACGGAGAGTTTGCCGAGACTCATCAAGCCCACTGACTATTACCCAATGTTGCTAATCCATGTTGGAAACAAATGATACTGCCAGGTATACCTCGGAACGTATCAAAAGTGACTTCATGGCTCTGGGACAGAGGGTGAAGCAGGTAGGTGCACAGGTGGTGTTCTCTTCAATCCTCCCTGTTGAGGGTAAAGGCCAAGGCAGAGAGGCTCGCATCCTGGAGATGAATGCATGGCTGCGTGGATGGTGTCTTCGAGAGCGTTTTGGTTTCCTAGACCATGGGATGCTCTTCCAAGGGTTGCAGAGCAGAGATGGCATCCATCTGTCCAAGAAAGGTCAACGCATCTTTGGTAGTAGACTGGCTAATCTACTGAAGAGGGCTTTAAACTAGATTCGTTGGGGATGGGTGAAGAAAGCCCCCAGGTAAGTGAAAGCCCCCAGGTAGGTGATACATTAAATATCTTTATGGAAATGGGTAACAGGGGTAATATATGGAAAGCAGTGTGTATTAATGCCCGTAGCATGGGAAATAAGATCCCTGAAGTTAAAGCTTTGGTGGGAGTGGCTGACTTGGATTTAGTGGCAGTTACAGAAACATGGTTCAAAGAAAACCATGACTGGGATGTAACTATACCTGGCTATACTTTATTCAGAAAGGACAGGGTAGGAAGAAGGGGAGGAGGAGTGGCACTATATGTAAAAACTACTATTAAAGCTTTGGAATTACAGAGCTTAAAAGGGAGAGAGGAGGCATTGTGGGTTAAACTAGAAAGAGGGAAAGAGAAATCTATTTGCATTGGTGTGATATACAGACCTCCCTCACAAGAGGAAGAGGTGGACAGAGAGTTAATTGAAGACATACGCAGCATTGCTAGGAAAGGGGAAGTGCTACTGCTAGGAGATTTCAATATGCCAGATGTTGATTGGCACATTCCTGCTGCAGTATCATCTAGAAGTAAGGAGATCCTGGGTTCTCTACAGGGAGAACTATTCAGGCAATTGGTAACAGACCCCACACGTGAAGGGGCCATACTGGACTTGGTGCTTACCAATGGTGAAAGTGTTTCTGATGTTGTAGTGGGAGATCATTTTGCATCCAGTGATCACCAGATGGTGTGGTTCAGTATTAGGACTAGGGCTGTTAGAATCCATTCCAAGGTGAAGATCTTAAACTTTAGGAAGACTAACTTTGCAAAGATGGGCCAATACCTCAGGGAGTCGTTAGTGGGATGGGAACAGCTGGGGGATGTAGAAAAACAGTGGGCAAAACTGAAAGGGGGTATTTTAAAGGCAACCAACCTTTTTGTTAAAATGGTAAATAAAGGCAAAAGGAACAGGAGACCGCTATGGTTTTCGAAGGAAGTAGCTGAAAAAGTGAAGAAAAAGAGGGAGGCCTTCATGAAATACAAGAGATCACAGAGAGAGGAAGACAGGCATCTGTATTTGGAAAAACTTAGAGAAGCTAGCAAAGTAGTCAAGAAGGCAAAGATTCAAAAGGAGGAGGAAATAGCCAATGCAATAAAATGGGGGGATAAGACATTTTTCAGATATATTAGTGAGAAGAGGAAGGGCAAAAGTGGTATTGTCAGACTCAAGGGTGCAGGGGGGAATATGTAGAAGCTGATAAGGATAAAGCGGAATTGCTTAACAAATATTTTTGTTCTGTGTTCACAGATGAAGAACCAGGAGCAGGACCTCAGAAAACACCCACAAATAGGAACAGAAGCGAGGGACATCTTGAACAATTTTCAAAAGACTGTGTTCGTGAGAAACTAGCTCAACTTAAAGTAGACAAAGTGATGGGACCGGATGGGATACACCCTAGAATACTGAGGGAACTTGGGGACGTTCTAGCAACTCCACTGACTGACCTTTTCAATGCCTCGTTGGAGTCGGGAGTGGTGCCAAAGGACTGGAGAGAGGCTCATGTGGTGCCTTTACACAAAAGCGGAAGTAAGGATGTGGTTGAAAACTACAGCCGGTTAGTTTAACTTCAGTGGTGAGTAAATTATTGGAAACGCTGCTGAAGGAGAAAATAGTGAGGTTTCTGGAGTCCGGCGGATTACAGGATCCGAGGCAGCATGGATTCACCAGAGGCAGGTCTTGTCAGACAAATCTGATTGATTTCTTTGACTGGGTGACCAGGGAGTTGGACCGAGGGAGAGCTCTAGATGTGGTGTATTAGATTTCAGTAAAGCCTTTGACACTGTTCCTCACAGGCGACTTATAAACAAACTGAGCACCCTAGGGATGGACCCTAAAGTTACTGCTTGGGTTAGAAATTGGTTGGGTGGGAGGCGACAAAGAGTACAAGTAAATGGAGCTCACTCTGAGGAGAAGGATGTTACCAGTGGTGTGCCCCAGGGATCTGTCCTTGGTCCGATTCTTTTTAACATCTTTGTTAGTGATATAGCGGAAGGGCTGTCGGTTAAGGTTTGCCTCTTTGTGGATGATACCAAAATCTGCAATAGAGTAGACACCCAGGAAGGTGTAGATAACATGAGGAGGGATCTAGCTAAGCTTGAAGAATGGTCTAGAATTTGGCAGCTGGGATTTAATGTTAAAAAATGTAAGGTCATGCATTTGGGCTGCAGCAATCCAAGGGAGCAATACAGTATAGGAGGTGAAGTACTTTTGTCCATTAAAGAAGAGCGGGACCTATGCGTGGTTGTGTCTGATGATCTTAAAGTAGCTAAACAGGTAGAAAAGGTGACGGCAAAAGCTAGAAGGATGCTTGGGTGCATACGGAGAGGAATGGCTAGCAGAAAAAAGGAGGTGATAATGCCTCTGTATAAGTCTTTGGTGCGACCTCATTTGGAGTATGGTGTGCAATTCTGGAGACCGCACCTTCAAAAGGATGTGAACAGGATGGAGTCAGTGCAGAGGGTTGCTACTAAAATGATTAATGGGCTTCATTATAAAGCATATGAGGACAGACTTAAGGATCTTAATATGTACACCTTAGAGGAAAGGCGGGATAGAGGTGATATGATTGAGATGTTTAAATACCTCCGTGGCATAAATGTTCAGGGAGAGAGCCTCTTTCAATTGAAAGCAAGTTCTGCTACGAGGGGACATGGGATGAGGGTGAAGGGAGATAGATTCAGGAGTGATATGCGGAAATATTTCTTTACGGAAAGAGTAGTGGATCCGTGGAATAGTCTACCAGTGGAGGTGGTGGAGATGAGGACAGTAACTGAATTCAAAAAAGCATGGGACCAAAACAGAGGATCTCTAAAGGTAAAAAGTGGACTGTTGTAGTTGTTGTTATGGAAGGACAGACTAGATGGGCCTTGTGGTCTTTTTCTGTCGTCATGTTTCTATGTTTCTATGTTTCTTTTACTAAGGCTGGAAAGCATGTTCCTGGAAGTTACCATGGTGCACGTGGTCCTGTCTCAGCACAACGGTAAAATAGGTGCACTCCACACCACCTATGGGGGTGGCAGTGAATGCACCCATGCTACTAGCATCAGTGCTCTGACCATACAGTAGTCACCCTACCCACTTTCCACCCCTAACACTCCCAATTTGCTCCATACTCAGCACCAAAATCCAGCAGCTCTGTCATGGTCCCACGCCAGCTGTAAACGTGTGTCCGACGTGGGCCTTTAGCACATGGCTGACCAGTTTTGACAGCTAGCGCCCTTTAGTAAAAGGGCCCCCAAGTCTGAATCTAGTTTTTTTATATGGTCTGTGGGTAAAGCAGTATTTTATGCAGAGAAATTGACTTCTGTAAAGTAACACTCCATATATGTGCTGAAAGTTATTCCTAAATGGGGTACACACAACTGTCCAGACTGAGCGGAAGCATTTCTGGGGGTGGGCTTGCAGAGAGGCTTGCATTTCAAAACATGCCTTTGAAAATTCAGCCGCAGTTACAACCACTCTAGCCCCCTTAGTGGGCAGACTAGATGGCTCATACTGGTCTTTATCTACCATCATATACTATGTTACTGTGCATTAACATAGAAAATTTGTGTACGCTAAAAAGCAATTGTAAATACCATCAAATAAATTCCCCAAGCTCTTCTCAAACCATTCTGAAATTTAGCTGAAGCTCACAAAGGGAAAAGTGAGAGTGCAATTATAAAATTACCTACTTTTTTGCCAATTGTACTTATTATTTATCTCTACAGCATTGTGGATATTATCACATGGGGAGTTTGAAAAGAAAAGCCTTTACAAGAATAAGAATTTCCACAGTAAAACCCTGAGCAGCGTATCTTCTTATTCTCCACCGTTATTTGAGAAATGGGGCAAAAAAAAGATGTTTTAGTAAAGTGCATTAAACTGTTTATTGCATTTTCTCACTGGGGCATTGGCTGCAGTCCATTAAAGTTACTTTCAGACAAATTCTTAAATCTGAGTTAAAAATTGAACGCAAACATGATGCTGTAAGGCCATTGGACTTAGCTCCCAGATTTTTCTGTTGTGGGACCTACCTCTTTTTTATTGTGAAGATTTTTTTTTAATACTTTAAACTGAAAATCTTCCTCTATTCCCCTTCCTTTTCCTCCATCACCCCACAAATGACATATAAAGGTAACAAGAGGTCATTAATCACAGACTGGCAGATTTAGGGCTTGCGGTTCTCAGGAGATGCTTTTGTTGGTAATTCCATAACAAATGAACCAGAAGTGTTGGAATGTTCCAAATCCAAGTAGTAATCAGTGTCAAAGCCTCAACCTTAATCAGTAAGTGAAATTTAAAATCACAGGACACAAGGTTAGCCTGAGGATTCTTGAAATTGACTCCATCTTGCCAAGGACCACTTTCTTCCAATTTTCATTTCAATCTTGGGCAACTCTGACTGAATATAGACGATCTTTGACATCATTAGATCCAGTGACTTGTATATTAATATTTAGAGAGAGCAGGATCAATACCACATAAAGGAGAACAGTATTCCTCCCCCCCCCCCAAATAGTGCTCTCCATGAGTCATGGAAACGATAATGAGAACCCATCCCACAGTCATGCCGAGAGTAAAGGGGGGGGGGATGACTTAACAACACTGAACCATTGGACTACATGCACTGATTGTTGATTGGTTAGGAAGCGGGGAAGGAGAGGCTGTGAGGAGAGTGGGAAGAAGCTGGATGGAAAGATAATTAGTTGAGTCTCTCATAGCAGTGAAAGCAGAGGGATGTGAGAGGCATCCTCCCTCTTATATGCTATTGGTAATTTTGCTGGTATAAGGTGAAGAGCCCTAACCTTTTAAGCCTTTCCTCATGGGGTATCTTTCTATACCCTTTACCATTTCGGTGGCTCTTCTGTGTACCTTTTCTAATTCTTCCATATCCTTTTTAAGATAGTCCGACAAGAATTGCACACAATATTCAAGGTGCAGTTGCACCATGGAATAATACAGAGGCATTATAATATCCTTCATCCTAACATTCTATTTGCTTTCTTGGCTGCCACTGCACACTGGGTGAAGGGTTTCAACGTATTATCAACGATGACACCTAAATCCTCTTCCTGGGTGGTGGTTCCTAATGTGGATCCTTGCATCATGCAACCGTGGTTTGGATTGTTCTTTCCTAGGTGCATAACTTTGTACTTGTCCACATTAAATTTCAACTGCCATTTGAACGTCCAGTCTTCCAATTTATCAAGGTCCTCTTGCAATTTTTCACGATCCTTTTATGTTTTAGCAACTTTGAATAATTTTGTGTCATCTGCAAATTTGATAACCTCACTTTTTATTCCTAATTCCAAGTCATTTATGAATATGTTAAAAAGCTGAGGGCCCAACATAGACCCCTCTCTGCTTTCTATCTTTTAACCAGTTTCAAATCCACAGTAGTACACTGCCTCCTATCCCATGACTTTTTAATTTCGCTAAGAGTCTCTCATGGGGGACCTTGTCAAAGGCTTTCTGAAAATCCAGATACACTATATCAACTGACTCACCTTTATCTACCTTTTATTCACACCTTCAGAAAAATATAACAGATTATTAAGACAAGATCTTCCCTGGCTAAATCCATTTTGGCTTTCTGCCATTAAACCATGACTATAATGATTTCTACCATTTTGCTCGGTACGGACGTCAGACTCACCAGTCTACAGTTTGCCAGATCACCCCTGGAACCTTTTTAAAAACTGGCATTACATTGGTCATTTCTCCAATCTTCAAGTACTATAGATGATTTTAATGATAGTTCACAGATTACTAATAGTAGGTCTGCAAGCTCATATTTCAATTCTTTCAGCAGCCTCAGATGTAAACTATCCAGTCCAAGAGATTTGCTACTTTTTAGTTTATCAAATAGTTGTAATATATCTTCCCGATTTATCAAAATTTGTTTCAATTCTTCTGATACATTACCTTTAATTACAATTTCAGGGATGGGTAATTTCCCTACATCTTCTTCAGTAAAGGCCAAAGCAAAGAATTCATTCAATCCCTCTGCTATGGCCTTGTTCTCCCTTAGTGCCCCATTTACCCCTCTATTATCTAATTGTCCAACTGCCTCAGAGGTTTTTTGCTAAGAATGTATTTGAAAAAGGTTTTATTACGCATTTTTGTTTCCAAGGTAAGCTTCTTCTCAAATTCTCTCTTTGCCTGCCTTATCAGTGCCTTGTATCTAACTTGCCAGTAATATGTCATTTCCCATTTTCGTCATTTGGCTCCTTTTTCCATTTCCTGAAAGATGCTTTTTTGGCTACAACAGCCTCTCTGACCTCACCTTTAAACTATGCTGGCAGTTTTTTTGCTTTCCATTCACCTTTCTTTAAGCATGGAATACATGTGGTCTGGGCTTCCAAGATAGTATTTTCAAGCACCCATGCTTGATGTAAGCCTCTAGTCTTTGCAGCTGCTCCTTTTAGTTTTTTCTTAAGAACATAAGATATGCCATACTGGATCAGACCGAGGTCCATCAAGCCCAGTATCCTGTTTCCAACAGTGGCCAATCTAGGTCATACGTACCTAGCATTATCCCCAAAAGACACAGGTTCCACAATGCTTGTACTGGGTCAAGCATTGATTATCTTGGGTCCCTTTTTAATAGTGGTTTATGGACTTTTCCTCCAGGAACTTGTCCAAACCTTTTTTAAACCCAGCTACACTAACAGCCCTTACTACATCCTCCAGTAACAAATTCCAGAGTTTGATTACACGTTGAGTGAAAAAATATTTTCTCTTATTTGTCTTAAATAGTTTACCCTGTAGCTTCATTGCTTGTCCCCTAGTCTTTCTTAACTATTCTCCTCATTTTATCTGAGTCTCCCTTTTGAAAGTTAAAATGTAGTACTGTGGATTTCATTACCATCCTCCCTCCATTTATTATATCAAATGTAATCATGCTATGATCACTATTGCCAAGTGGCCCTAACACCGTTATCTCTTGCACCAGATCCTGTGTTCCACTAAGGAGTAGGTCCAAAATAGCTTCCCCTCTTGTCAGTTCATAAACCAGCTGCTCCATGAAGCAGTTATTTATTACATCTGGAAACTTTATCTCCCTAGCATGCCCTGCTATGACTGACCCAGTCGATACTAGGCTAATTAAAATCACCCATTATTACTGTGTTGTAACTTTTGTTGGCTTCCCTGATTTCTTTTTTTTTTTTTACTTTATTTTTATTTACGTTTTCATTAACATCAATCCAATAATCTCTACTATACATATAACAATAGTTCAACACCAAATACCGCACCCTATAAACACAACTATTTTGCTACAAATCCTCTCCCTTCCCCCTCCAGGTACAATACAGAGGTGAGGAAATTATAACTCAAGACTCTCTACTCCCCCATCTTACCCACCGTTCCCATTTCCCCCTCCCCCCCTTTCCACTCCTCAATGTGATTGTAAATAATCTAGCAATGGTCTTCATTGTTTGTCAAAATTTTCCTCTTTATCCATACGTAACGCTGTTAAACGTTCCATGGCCACTGTCTTGCAAAGTCTAGTAAGCCAGGAAGTTAACTCCAAGGGATTTCTCTGTTTCCATTTCCAAGCTATTTCACACCGGGCTGCAATAATACAAGCCTGCACTGGCCTACACCATCAAGGCTGTGAAGTAGTTGGCCACACTCCCAGCAGAAATAACAAGGGACATAATTCTACCATCACTCCAAAAATGTTTTTTAACTGATCCCCATTTTGCACCCAATATGCCTGAACTACAGAACACTCCCACCACATATGTATATACGTCCCCTGGGCCCCACATCCCTGATTTCTTTTAGCATATCATCATCCATCTGTTTATTCTGGCCAGGCAGAAGATAGTACAATCCCACTGCTATTGCCTTCCCCTTTTTACATGCAAACAACCAGCGGGTATAAAGGAGAAAGCACTCTGTTATCTCCAATACTCATGAGCGATATTTTATTTATTCATTTTTGTTGAGTTGTTAGATGGTTTGGTTAATAACGCTGTGGCCTGATTTTGCCATGGACTTTGAGTCTGGTGTTTTATTGTGCTACGTGATTTCTGTTTTAAAGTTTAAATTAAGAAAGGAGAACGGTGTGAGTGCTTATGTTATTGCCTTTTCATGTGGCTTACAGCTAGATTCAATAGTTACACAGCTATACACACAGGTTTCATTGGTTATGGTTATTGAATATATCACATGCCTAATAAAATCTAAGCAGTTAATAATAATAGTATAAAACAATAATAATAATTAATTATAAAATACAACAAAGTAATATTAAAGCAACCAACAACAAATTAAAAAAAACATAAAATGACATTACAACAGCCAGCAAAATAAAATAATTTAATAATCCAAGACTTTGCCAAGATTTCACATAATTTCTGGCACAAGAACATGGCAAAAGAAAAATCTTTGGAGTAAATATTTATGGTAGAAATCAACAAATTCTCAAGGCAAAAAAAAATCTAGCTAGAATTTTACAAAGAGCTGCAGATCAGACAAACTTTGGGTCAATGAGGAAACAGGAAGGAAAATCACCAGCAACAGAGCAATGCTTGCTAGAGCTGGCCCTCCATGATGGTGGCTCATTTGAATGATGCATGCCTTATAACAGGCAAGTCACTGATTTGAGATTAGCCTCTGATTACGAGAAAAATAACAGGTGGGGTGTATGCTTGAAACCTCTAGTAACCTTTTAGCTATATATTTTTTTTAATTTGGACAGCAGATAATTAACAAGATTGCCCTGAAATGAAAATGTATAAAAACAAAACAAAATGTATTAAAATGTAACAAAATGTATTAAAATGAAATAAAATAAAATGAAAAAAACCTGCAAACAAAACAAAAGGAAACAAAACACCTCTAGTTACTATTCTGTTTCATCTGTTTATACTGATGTGAGACTTCTTCACATCCATATCTAAGTATCTTCATTACTAAATTTAAGGACTGGAAAAAGAAAGTGCAAAGCCTCTGTCAATCAGTAGGGATGCATTGACTTTTTAAAATGACATGAAAATATCAACTACAACCCCCCCCCCCCAAAACATTACAAAACTACCTAACAAAATATTGTTTGTCATTCATGTTGTCTTAGAGTGTACTAAAGCATTTCAATACATACTAAATCATATGCAATATTTGCAAAATGTAAAATAGATGCACTGTAAAAATTATGTCTGCTGTAAAAATATAGACGGGGATATTCAGCAGCAGTGGCTAGCCATTGCTGCTAAAACTTACACCCAGATATTTAATGCCGGGGCCATATCTGGCCACCAGCACTGAATATCCAGGTTAGCTGGAGAAGTAGGAAGGTAACCGGGCAGCGGCTGAAACGGCGATATTCAGCCGCTGCCCAGTTAGCTTCTGCAAGGAACGTTAGGCTACCCTTTCAGGTGTTTAACTTTCGCTGCTTAGCAATAACTGGTCAGCAGCTCAATATCACTGCTAACCAGTTATTGCTGGGTAGCACCTGTGCTCTGCCCCAGAACACCCCGATTCTAGCCTACTAGCATTGGGCATACACCAGCAGCAGCACCCGAGGATATATGGCAGCGCTAACTGCATTAGTGCCTTTGAATGTCCCAGCGACCATGATTAATGCACTTAGCATGTCTGCTAACTGCGATAATCACATTAAATATATTCCCTCCCCCCCCCCCGTACAGCTTACTTAAACATAAAATGATATACAATGGAAAAGCGAAACAATATTAAACTGAAACAAAATGGCACCACAACCCAAAACATTTTTGCCTGCCCCCTACTAGGCAGTTTCCTTGCACTGTAGCCTTTTGTCCCTTAGAGCTAAATTTAATGATCACGTCTTGATTCTGCAGTTCTTCCTATACAAGATTTAGCATGCACAGTTTTACCCTGCAACATTTAAAAAATGCCCCTGCCAAAAAAAAAAATTTTCTTTAAAATTTCTCCAAACCAACTAAATTACAGGAGTTTGCTTTTCTCAACCTTGGCTCTGTCCTTGCAGTCACCCCTGTCTTGTGTATGTATTTACAAAGTACCTTTCATTAAATGCATGACAGTCACATGTAGTAAAATAGGGAAGATATTTTAACCACAAAAAACTGTATCAGTCAAAGAGCACCTCTGAGGGGCCAATAAGAGATAGCTGGGAGACAAGAAATGTTAAGTGGAAAGGTTTCACCATATCCATTACATCTATGCAAAGAGGCCTTCACCATTTAACTAAAAAGGGTCTAAGAAGCTGATTGCTTCAAGCCCTAAATCATGCATGGCAATCTCTATAGCTGCTATGTGAGTTTCTTTGCCCAATCAATAAACAGGTTAGCACAAGAAGTGTGAAGCATGGGCCCGCTGCACAGAGTAAAGAGTTAAAACAGCAGAGATTTTCCAGGCGGGCCTCGGGAAACAGACCGTCTAGCTTCTAGAGTAAATATGGAAATATAATTCATGTCAGAGAAGAAGGACGGAGTAAATAATGGCAGATGTAAACAAGGTAGCCAGAGACCAAGATGCTTCTGTTTTTCTTGTGCAGATGTTGATTTAGTTTTAAAGGGGATCAAAAAAAGTCTTCTGCTGGAGGAAACTGAAATTTAAAGCTGAATTGAGTAAGTCACCTGGAGATCAAACCTTAAATGCATCCGATTCAGTCAGTTAAGAAAAGATAGGTTCGTGAAGTAAAGCCATACATGGTATTCTTATAATACTGATGATGAATCCACTGAGCCCACGCATTGGTCATCATACCCAACATTCACAATGAGATGCTCCTTATAATGTGAACACAAAAAAAATACATTTTCTAAAATGTTCTTTTTTTATGTGTTTGTTAGATTAGCATGGATAACAGGATTAATAACAAACATTATGCAACTGGCACCAGGAGATTGAAAAGGGGCAATGCAGATTTTCCGACCGCAGATTTCAATGTTTTGCACCTATGTAAATCCTCATTCATTTTGCCAATCAAGTTTGTTTTCCTTCTCTTTCTTCTGATCTTAACACTTTCTGTTCATCAATGCGCTGACTGAGCCAATATCGCCTGCCTTTGACATATTAGTTTCCGGAATATATTGTCCTTGCCACCTCGTCACTCAAATATTGCTCAAGAGAACATTTTGGAATAAATCAAGAAATTCAGCAACTCTCCAAATAATTTTTTTTCCTGCAGAGCTTGGAAAAAAATGTCCGTGCCAAGAAGGAAAACCAAACACAAAATTTTACGAAAAATAAAAATACAAAAATAGGATTTGGTTTAATAATTATCACCTTTCCTTTAGCTGCCAAGGAATGTATACTAGTTTTATTTATACGGTAGTGTTTGCGCAATATGCAGCATTTAGGAATCATTCCATTGAATGGTGACAAACCTCAGTCCTCCTTCTGCTATTTATCATAGCTGGCCCTAGAGCAATGAACTACCCAGTCGCTTAGAAGAGAACTCTTCCTGCAAATCAACATCACGAGCTAAAGCAATATTTTACCAAGGGATTTTGAATGAAATATTTCCCACTTTTGAATTAATCATCAAATTCACAAGACTTCAGTTGCAGAGAGAAAATATGGTACAAGAGGGTTTCCTCAACACTTGTCCCATATGCTTGGGGAATGTCTTTATCTCTGAAGACTTTTTATTGCCTTCCCCATCTATATAAGAATCTTAACTAACCCCTAAACTATCTCCCACTTAAACATTTCATAACACAGGGAAACAGACAAACATACAATTTTTGTCGGAACATGTACCGTGAGGAACAAGTCCTCTCGAGGTACTAAGTTCCTTTTTATCTTTTATGAAGTGGAGAAACCACTAGAAGGCCCTGAGAGAGTAACCCCCCAACACCAAAAATAAGACTCTATACACATTTAAGTCATAAAAGCTGGAGAACTACTTAACTGAAGTAGTCTAACCGTTATATTCCATCTCCATAAATTTCTTCTTCAGGGAGAGAAAACCCAAACCAGCATCGGTAAAAAAACGGTTAGAAATCCAGCCAAAAATGACATTCATGTAATTCTTCAGTTCAGAAATGTGGCAACAACATTAGGGGGAAAAAACCTCCCAAATCAGGTTCCCCATCTATATGGCAAATGTGGATTGAAAAGGAGACATCACAGAAAAGCAGCAGTGGTAGAAAAACACCTCATAAAGAATAAATAATGTTATTACCTGCTGAATTAATCATGATCCTTGTAGTGAACTGGAAATTTCAGACAACTAACAATCCAACCATCCATCCATCTATCTCTGTTCATCCATTTATCCAACTCTGCATTCCATTTTTCTGTCCATCTACATCCAAATGCTATCACACTGTGCATTTATGAATAGCACTAAACTTAAGAAATCTGAAAAGGTCTTATAGTGCATTTTAAACAAGTCTTTCATAGCAAATAAATGGCTTTCTTCCCTTCCAGAATATATGGGAACTTGGCTATAACATACATTATTTGCAGAGTGAATACAAAAACTGACTTACTGATGTTTGGCATTTTTCTACCCTGTTTCCTGAAAATGAAATCTCGACCAACTGAGCATGGTTAAAATCTAGCAAATAGATGTATAGTATATATAAATGGGGGCCATAAACTAGGGTCATTGAGGATGGGTGAACAAAGCCACAAGGTAAATTAATGGCCACAGGTAAGTAAAACATTAAAAAGACAGGATAGAAAAGGGGAAAATGGTGATATCTGGATACTAATGTCCATAGTATGCAAAATAAAGCTACAGATTTAGAAACTGTAATGGAAGAGACTGACTTGGATATAGTGGCAGTCACGGAGACATGGTACATGGAAAAGAATGATAAGGATCTAATTATAGCAGCATATAATCTAGTCAGGAAAGCCAAAGTAAGAAGAAAGGGAAGTGGAGTGGCTCTATATATAAAAAATAATATTAAAGCCACAAAACTGCAAGACTTATGAGGATAGGAAAAGACATTGTATGTTAGTCTGGAAAGAAGGAATGGAAAGCGTAGTTACTCACCTGTAACAGGTGTTCTCCAGGAGCAGCAGGAATCAGTCCTCACATATGGGTGACGTCGGCGCCGACGGAGCCCTCGCGGAGCAATTTTCCCCAGCTTTCAAAGAAAGCCTTTGGGAATTGCAGCGCGCATGCGCGGTCGCCTTCCCGCCCAAGGGTGCCATCTTAGCCAGTCAGATGACATAGCTAAAAAAGACAGCATAAAAATTTGCAAAAAAACTTAAGCAGATGATTACAACTCCAAGGGGAGGAGGGAGGGTTGTGAGGACTGATTCCTGCTGCTCCTGGAGAACACCTGTTACAGGTGAGTAACTACGCTTTCTCCAGGACCAAGCAGGAAGTCAGTCCTCACATATGGGACTCCCAAGCTTAAGGCTACTGGAGACCCTAAGCACAAAAATGAGCTCCCTCTAGCTCAGCAGCACAGAAGGAAAGAATCTTCGCTGAATTATTACCCACCGGTAGCCCACATCCGGGATGGAGGGTAGGAGTTGCTCAAACCTCAAAGAGATTACGGAGAACTGCCTGTCCGAAAGCACTGTCCCTGCGGGACTCCCTCTCGAGACAGTAATGGACCGCAAAAGTCTGGCTCGAAGACCAAGTAGCGGCCCGGCAGATGTCTGCCAGCGGAACAGAGCGGAGGTAAGCCACTGACATAGCCTTTGCCCGAACACAATGAGCCG
Source organism: Ichthyophis bannanicus (assembly GCA_033557465.1). Taxonomy (NCBI): domain Eukaryota; kingdom Metazoa; phylum Chordata; class Amphibia; order Gymnophiona; family Ichthyophiidae; genus Ichthyophis; species Ichthyophis bannanicus. The sequence goes on along the minus strand of CM066041.1, from coordinate 181,686,897 downwards.
TGACTCGACCATCCAAGGAGAGTCCGGCTGCCCCATAAGCCCAAGTGATACAGTCCGCAACCCAGATGGACAGAGTACGCTTGGAGACCGGGAGTCCCAATTTATTGGGATCAAAAGACACAAAAAGCTGAGCAGCTTTACGGTGCTCCCGCGTACGGTCAAGGTAGAAGTTCAATGCTCTTCTACAGTCCAGGGTATGGAGGACCATTTCAGCTCGGCTGGAGTGTGGTCTGGGAAAGAAGGTCGGAAGTACCACCTCCTGATTGATGTGAAAAGGGGAGACCACTTTTGGAAGAAATTTTGGGTGAGTCCGTAGGACTACCCTATTTTTGTAGAACCGAGTGTAAGGGGGATCAGACACGAGGGCCTGCAATTCACTTACGCGTCTAGCGGAAGTGAGGGCTATCAAGAACAATGTTTTCCAAGAAAGAAAACGGAGAGAACAGGTAGCCATAGGTTCAAAAGGCGGACAGGTGATCCGCTGTAAAACCACATTCAGATCCCAGTCAGGCGCTGGCGGGCGCAGAGGTGGTTTAAGTAGAAGGAGACCTCGGAGAAACCTCGCTACAAGAGGGTCGCTGGAAAGAGGTCTGCCGTCCACCGGCACATGATGTGCTGAAAGAGCACTGAGGTGAACTTTGACGGAGTTGGACTTAAGTCCCAGATTAGAGAAGTATAGCAAGTACTGCAAGATCACCGACACCGGGCAGGAGAAGGGATCCTGAGACTGTTGGGTACACCAAACGGAAAAGCGACGCCATTTAAGGGCGTAGCATTTGCGGGTAGAAGGTCGCCGCGAAGCTAGGACGACCTCTTCCACCTCTGCTGGCAGGAGAAGGGGAGCAAGGACTACCCTCTCAGCAGCCAGGCCATTAGATTGAGAGATCTGAGGTTGGGGTGTAGCAGAGACCCCTGATCCTGAGTGAGGAGATCCGGTTGAAACCCCAGAGGGAATGGATCCTCTACCGCTAATTGCAGCAGGAGTGGAAACCACGGCTGTCTGGGCCAGCGAGGGGCCACCAGGATCATGGAAGCTTTGTCTCGGAGAACCTTGAAAAGAGTTCGAGAGACTAGCGGGATGGGAGGAAAAGCATACAGGAGGCTCTCCGACCATGAGAGTAGAAAAGCGTCTGCCGCAACTCGAAGGGGATGCGGCTGACGAGAGCAGAAGCGAGGAAGTTGCCGGTTGAGAGGACTGGCAAAGAGATCCATCGTGGGGAGGCCCCACTTTAGAAAGAGCTTCTGAACTACCAAGGGATCCAGGCGCCACTCGTGCGGCTGGAGGATCCTGCTGAGTTTGTCCGCCAGGCAATTTTCTTGGCCTGGGAGATAAACTGCCTTGAGAAGAACGCCGTGACTGACGGCCCAAGAGCAGAGCTTCTGTGCTTCCCGACAGAGAAGGAAGGAGCCCGTGCCCCCCTGCTTGTTCACGTAGAACATGGCAACTTGATTGTCCGTCTGGACGAGGACGGACTGGTGAGAGGTCAGGTGGGAGAAAGCCTTGAGAGCCAGGCGGATCGCTCTGAGCTCCAGGAAGTTGATCTGCTGAGCAGACTCCCACGTGGTCCAGAGGCCCTGAGTACGTGCCCCTTGGCAATGTGCTCCCCAATCCAGGAGGGACGCATCTGTCGTCAGCACCTGGGCCGGCTGAGGTGACTGAAAAGGCATGCCGAGTACCAGGTTCGGCCGATGAAGCCACCACCGGAGAGACGAGGCCAGCGGCTCGGAGACGCGCACTAGGTCTGCTAGGCCGCCTGTGGCTTGTTGCCACTGCTTGCGAAGGCACCATTGAGCAGGCCGCATATTCAGGCGGGCATTGGGGGTCACATGGACGGTGGAAGTCATATGGCCGAGCAGTCTCAGGAAGCGCCTGGCGGAGACCAGGGGCTGGCTGCGAAAACGGTCGGCTAGGTCCATGAGCCGTTGAGCCGTGTCGAGAGGCAGGAAAGCTCGTGCCTGAGGAGTGTGCAGTCTTGCGCCGATGAACTCGAGATCCTGTGAGGGGAGCAAAGTGGACTTTGCGAAGTTTATGACAAAGCCCAAGTACTGCAGAAGAGTCACCGTGCGGTGTGTGGCGTTGGTGACCTCCGGAGCGGGCGCTGCTCTGATGAGCCAGTCGTCGAGGTACGGAAAGACATAGAGGCCGTGAAGCCGGAGATGGGCAGCCACCACCGCGAGACATTTTGTGAAGACTCGCGGTGCGGAGGACAGGCCAAAGGGCAGTACTCTGTACTGGTAATGAGTTCCTGCCACCACAAACCTTAGGTATTGGCGGTGGCTTGGGTGGATGAGGATGTGCGTGTAGGCATCCTTTAGATCCAAGGAGCATAGCCAATCTCCCTGCTGGAGGTAGGGCAGAAGGATTCCAAGGGTAAGCATTTTGAACTTTTCCCGCACGAGGAACCTGTTGAGGTTGCGCAAGTCCAGGATGGGTCCGAGGCCTCCTGTCCTTTTTGGTACTAGAAAATACCTGGAATAAAAGCCTTGACCTCTCAGGTGGTGGGGCACCGGTTCCACCGCCTGTTCCTGTAGAAGACCTGCTAACTCCTGAAGGAGTAAGTCCCTGTGCAGAGGGAGTCGTGGAGGTTCTCCCGGGAAATAGGAGGGAGGGACCTGGTGGAAGTGGAGAAGATAGCCTTCTCTGACGACTTGAAGCACCCAGGCATCTGAAGTGATGCTGGACCACCTGTGGGCGAAGTGAACCAGCCGGCCTCCGGTGCTGGGAGGAGCCAGCGGAGGGGGAGAGGCTATGCCGAAGGATTCAAAAGCCCCCACCCTGCTGAGCAGGGGCTGGTGGTGCAGGCTTGGGGGCTTGCTGCCTACGGGACCCGTTACCCCGTCCCTTGGCCTGCTGGCCCTGTTGGGGAGCTGCGGGGGCCTGATATTGGGGGTAGTGTTTATAGGCAGCTGCCTTTCTCTGGTAAAAGGACTTCTTTCCCGAGCCCTTCTTTTTCTGGGAAGGGGCGGAGGTCTTCCTAGAAAGCCTAGTCCTGGTGAGAGTCTCTGTCTCAAGTTGTGCAGCCTTCTCGTCCATAGGTTTGCCAAAGAGGTTTTCACCTCGGCAGGGGACATCGACCAACTTGTCCTGCACCCAGGGCTCAAGGTCAGACGACTGAAGCCAAGCCTGTCGGCGGGCACCGATGCCGGCTGCGGCCACTCGGGCCGATGCTTCAAAGCCATCATAGGCTGCTCGGGATATGAATTTTGAGCATTCCCGAATGCCAGTGGACAAGGCTAGGAACCTCCGCAAAGGTTCCTCGGACAACCCAGCGGAGAATCCGGCTAGCTCTTTAGCCAGGTCTCGGAGATACATGCCCATGTATAGCTGGTAGGTCTGGACACAACACGCAAGCATAGAGCCCTGGAAACACTTCTTACCCAGGCCATCCAGGTTACGGGCCTCCCTGCCAGGAGGCACCGAGGAGTGCATCTTCTGGCTCTTAAGACGATGCATGGCCGATTCCACTACCATGGAATGGTGTGGTAGCTGTGCTTTTTGGAAGCCAGGGCTCTTGCGGACTCGATAGATAGAATCGACCCGCTTGCTCAGGACCGGCGAGGAGGCCGGACTCTCCCACATGCGGAAGAGTAGTCATTCCAGCATGGGAGGAACCGGTACAGTAAAGTGTTCCCTGGCGGGAGAGTCATACTGGAGGGCGTCGAGCTCTTCGGCTCGAGGCTCCTCCTCGGGATCCGCAGGGAAGGCCAAGGCCTTGGCCATATCCCTGACGAAGTCCGAGAACCGGGCATCCTCCGGGGGGGACACACCGAGTCCGAAAAGAATCAGGTGACTCTTCCTCTTCAGACTCCCAGACCGACTCCGACGAGGAATCGGTGGGGTCGGCCCGGGCAGGCCGCGGCGCCGGCCGCCCCGACGCCGAGGGTGACCTCGACCGAGGATCGACTCGAGTTCGCATGGACTCGGGGATCGGCTCGGTCTCCGGGGTCGACTTAGACGTCGACGTCCCGGCGGTCGGGGCAGCGGCGCCAGCGAGGCTAGCGAGCAGTGCCCGCTGCTGGTCCATGAAGGCAGACAGTCTGCTCTCCAAGGCCGTCAACCTGAGTCCGACCTCAGGTGACCCAGCAGCCCCCGACTCGGGCCCCGACGGCGTCGGGCCCGACGTCGGCGGTCTCGGAGGCGAGTCCATAAGGACCACAGGACTTACCCAAGCAGGCAGCTCCGACTCCATGCGAGGTCGCTTCGAGAGGTGCTCCTTCTCCAAGGACCCGGGACGGCTATCGGGGCTATGCGACCTGGCCCTCGCGGAGCCAGGAGCGTCCACCGACGACGCCCTCGCGGGTTTCACCTTCCGTCGATGGTCCCCGGAGGGAGAACCCCTGTCGGAGGAACTCCGGCGACGGTCCGAGCTGGAACCTCTGGACGCCGAGGCCTCCGACGAGGTCCGGGTACGGCTGGGGTCAGCGAAGATCCTATCCCGCTGATGCCGCCGACTTCTCAACGCTTTGGAGGACATTTTGCCACAGGCCCCACAGATCATTTCTTCATGATCCGGGCCCAGGCAGCGGAGGCAATTATCGTGTGTGTCAGTTAGTGACATATTTCGGTCACACTGACCACACCGCTTGAAACCACTGGCAGCCATCGGGGGAAAAAGGGCCCCTGCGAGGTCAAAGGACCGGGCTGCCAGTGAAAAAACCGAAAACGAAACTGACTAAATCAGAAAAAACCGAAAAGAAGAAGAGGACTCGTGACCGGCGGGAAAAAGACCAGCGTCGAACCGAAGGAAAAAAGAGAAAATTACGAATAAAATCAACTTTTTCGCGGGGACACGACGGGTACGTCTGTAGGGCTCTGCGGAAAAAAGAAGACTGGCTAAGATGGCACCCTTGGGCGGGAAGGCGACCGCGCATGCGCGCTGCAATTCCCAAAGGCTTTCTTTGAAAACTGGGGAAAATTGCTCCGCGAGGGCTCCGTCGGCGCCGACGTCACCCATATGTGAGGACTGACTTCCTGCTTGGTCCTGGAGAAAATGCATTTACATTGGCTTCATATAGACCTTCCTTACAAACAGAAGAAATATACAGAGATGTAATTGAAGACATTCATAATATTGCTATGAAAGGGAAAGTACTGTTGGTAGGAGATTTCTGTTTGCCACATGCTGATTGGGCTATCCCTGCTGTGGTATCATCCTGAAGTAGAGAGATCCTGGACTCTCTCTACAGGGAGAGCTGTTCCAGCAATTGACAACAGAACCTACGTAGGAGGGGGTGATATGGACTTGGTGCTTACAAATGGGGAGAGAGTTTCTAATGTTGCAATGGGTGATCATCTGGCATGCAGTGAACACTGGATGGTGAACTTCAATATTAGGACATGGTAGAGATGGTTCATTCAAAATCAAGAGTCCTAAACTTCAGGAAAAATAACTTTGAAAAGATGGGGGGGGGGGGGTGTATCTCAAGAAGTCTTTAGCTGGGTGGCAGTATCTGGGAAATGTAGAGCAACAGTGGGAAAAGCTGAAAGGAGATGATTTATTGCCCATAAACGTTTTTGTAAGGAAAATAAATAAAAATAAGAGGAAAAGGAGGCCACTATGTTTTTCAAAAGAAGTAGCTGAAAAGGCAAGGAATGAGGGTAGGCTTACAAATTATAAGAGATTACAGAAAGAAGACAAACAGCAATATCCAGAGAAGCTAAGGGAAGCTGGTAAAGTACTCAGGAAAGCAAAGATGCAAATAGAATTAAAAATAGCCCCTACAATAAAACATTGGGCCAAGACTTTTTTAGGTATATTAGAGGCAAAAGAAGGTTCAAAGGTGGCATTATGAGACTCAAGGGTAAAGGGGAAGTTGATGAGGGTAAGGCAGATTTGCTTAAGAAATATTTCTATTCTGTGTTCACAGAAAAAGGGTCTCAGAAAACAAGAATGAAGTGAGGTAGAACTCAAACAATTTTCAGAATGTGTTTGTGAGGGGCTAGCTAAACTAAAAGTGAACAAAGTGATGGGACCAGACAGGATTCATCTGAGGATATTGAAAGAACATAGGGAAGTACTGGCGGCACCGCTGGCTGATCCTTTCAATGCTTCTTGAGAGTCGGGAGTGATCCTGGAGGACTAGAGATAGGTGAATGTGATTCAAAGAGCAGAAGTAAGGAAGGGGTTTGTAACTATCGACCTGGCAGTGCTGTTGAATAGTGGACTCAGTGCGTTTTAGCAGGTTAGAAAATCTGTTAACCAGATAAAATGCTTGGAATACCCCCCCCCCCCCCTTACAGTTTTAGAGAAGATCTGATAACAGACATTTCTGAAGTGAGCAACAACTGATTAAATTCATTTCAGATGTGTGTGAAGGATGCTGAGAACTGAAAGTTGTGTATAGCATCACTCTGCACACAAAAAAGAGCATTCTGCATACAGTGTTTTCAAATTTTGCATAGTTTTTCCCCAAATAGTACAATATATTCACCATAATAATAATTCCTGCAGTTGGTATTGAAGCTGTATATCAAAAATGATAGAAAAAAATCTTTAAATAACCAAGCCATCCTAACATGAATTGTTAACTGCATAATTCAACTTTTAAGCATGGGATCAATATTCCTGCCACACTATGCAGCAGCTTCCAGCCACGCTGCTGCAGGTAGGGGAAGATTCTAGGAGTAACAGCGCAGTATCACAGCACCTCCTCCTACCAGCCGCAGCATGCACAGAGGACTCCCATGCAGCTTGGAAGGAATGTTGCAAACAATTACGCTTGCGCTCAACATAGCAAACTGCTACCATGCTAAACGGTTAGAGCAGTGCTGCTGAGAGCTAGGGAAGCCAAGGTTCAACCCTGCTGATGCTGCTTGTGACCTTGGGCAAGCGACTCAATCGTCCATTGCAGGGAAATCCCTACTGTTCATGAATGAAATTCACCTTGAGCTACCGCTGAGCTAAATCCCCCCAAAATATCATGGTTCCCAGGAAGAGAACATGCTTATAGAGGTGTTAACCTTCCTTTCTGCACGTTTTTGACAGACGAGTTACTGTAGCAGTGCATCAAAACTGGTATGCACAGCGTAAGTGAGAACGCCATGACCTAGTCATTACAGTGGAAGAGAGACTGTGTTGGGGGGGGGGTGTCAGAGCTGAAGTGTTCCCTACACTACGGCAGTACATTTTCAATAGCCATTTTCTTGGGTAAAGGGTTTTTCATCTGGGTAAATAGGCTGCTTGAAACTTGCCCACTATCTGGGTAAAAAAATGCATGGAAAACAACATAGGAAACTTGGACAGACTCAGAGGCATGATTAGGTCAGGAAGGCAAAAATATTGCTATTTGCACTGGAAATGTACTTACAGGTGTAAATTTCTATGGCTATTATTTCCCTAAGCAATTTTCAAAAGCAAACAACGCACATAGGGGTATGTTTACTAAACCGCGTTGCTCTGGTAAAGCGGGGTCAGCATGCAGACTGGCACAGTGCCAAAAAGCAGCACAGGGTTCCTGCACTAAAATCCCATGCTACCCTGGGTTGCGTGGGTCAGCACGGGGATTGGATGGAACAAGGGCATTCCTGATGCAGTATGGGTAGCGCGGACATTAGTCGCCCATGCTAACAGAGCTTCATGCACTGGCAGCCCATTTGCCGCATTAAAGCACAGCTTGTCTGTCCTAACTGCAGAGGGATGGATGTACATTCTCTCCCTGCAGTTAGCAAGAAGCAGGATTTAGTAAACATGACTCATATTATTCTAGAAGAAATGCTGCAAAGCCTGAGAATAAAATATGCACAGTTTGTAAAACCACATCCTATTTTCCTTAGAGGCTGCTTCTCTTTCGATTTTCAGGATCGGCATATTTTTGGATTATATATCATTTCAGCTGTCTTTATGGTGTACAGTATTTGGGTGCAAAAATCTGAAAAGGTTCAATACGATTATAGAAATATCTGCTTTGTCATGGTTTTAAAAACATGATATTTTCCAGAGAACTTATAATAGCTGCACAGTGAATTAGCAATTTGTTAAACAAGCAATACATCAAATTGACAATTTGTCAAAATCACTGCAGCCTACACAAAACTTTAAGAACATGGGGACATGCAAGACTTAGTGCAGTGCTTGAAAAGCAGAAGACAAGCTGTACCTTTTACTATAGAAGATTTGAATACATTGGAAGGTGTGCAAATGTTTTATAATTTATGTGATTAGTTAATTGCTTTTGTGTTATAAATCAAATAAAAAAATTTCAATTCCATCATTAATATTATTAAATGATACTATTTATGCTATTAATTAAATAAAAACGTTCAGCAAAATTTTGAATCATTTGTTTTGAGTAACAGCCTCTCTTGGTGAGTGGGGTCACTGTAATAAATTTATGGAACCAATGAGGTGGCAGGCCAAAAAAGTTTGGGAATCACTAGGCTAGGGGAAGAGAGTAGGTAAGAAGAGCACATTGCAATTAGCGTAGGGGTAAATATCACGTGCTGTCAATGTTGATATTAGCCCAAGTGCAGTTGCCTCCACCTTAAATAGATAGAATTAACTGCACTTGCGGTAATAGCGCCCTGCATTAGGGTAAGAAGCCATACACTAACTGTATGGGACATGCTGTCCACACCCCTAACAATTAACACAGAGGCTTTGCACTTCATATACATTAATTTTCATGCTAAATGCATATTAGGTGCAAAATCATAGCACACTTTAGTAAAAGAGTCTATCAATTTATTATCCCTTTCAGTCCAGAACAGTTTACATATTTTCAAAAACAGATACATTACAATAACTTGATTAGATTAATTGAAAACAAACAGCATTGCGCTATCTTCTCCTGTCTGATATTTAACAAGCAGAAAGGTTTTGAGAGATCAGCAGAATAACGTTGTTTGTCAGAGTTCTAATTTCAGCTGGTAACCGATTCCATTCCATTGCAGCTTGATAACTAAACAGTTTGTCAAACATGCATTTAAAAGCGAACATCCTTAGATGTTGGATAACACAGGTACACTACCAAAAAACTGCCTCCAGTTTTGCAACTGATTCCTATAGATTTTGGGGTGCTGAATCCAGGAAAAATAGCCAAAATGTTTCATCACGTCACGTTTTCTTGCAAAATTAGATTTCTTACCCATATAAGGAATGTTCACATAATTTCTTTTTAGCCGACTGCAGTTTATTTTCTTGGCCCAAAATAGAGGTTGTAATGGTTAACTAACTAGAAACACTCCCTCATGATATTTTAGAGTGTTTTGTATTCATTTTATACATTAACAGGACAATTGGGAGGCGGGGGGCTAAATCCAGTACTCGCGCTGGCGCATGTTCTTTCCTGTTCGCCTCACCTCGTTCGCTCGCTCAAACACGGTGGTTGCGACATGAACGTTCCTGTCAAATTTCAGTTTCTTGCAAGTTCATTATTACCTTTTGTTTGCTCAGTCGTAATCCAGCTTTATTCCGAAGTGGTTCACTACAGTTGTAGTTTGCAGTGCTATGTATTTGTGATGGCTCACAGAGCCAGAGGTTGCGTCAACTCTCCGGACAGTTTTTGTTTTATTTGTGGGGAATATACCGTGAAAAAGCGGCAGAGGAACATTTCTGCATTTATTAAAAAAGTATATTTCGCCTATTTCAGTTTGAAGTTAGGCGATCAAGACAAACCGTGGGCTCCTCACAAAGTGTGCAAGACATGTGAGGAAGATCTACGCTTATGGATGAAAGGTAAAAAACAAGCATTTCGTTTCGGAATACCTATGATGTGGCGTGAACAAAGAGACCACAGCAGTGACTGCTATTTTTGCTCTTGCATTGTGAAGGGATACAACTTAAAAAATAAGAACATAATAAGTTACCCCAACCTTCCCTCAGCAATTAGGCCTATGCCTCATAGCAACGAAGTACCTGTGCCTGAACCACCAAAATCTTTGGATCATATTTGTGGACGGTTCTGATCATGATGAGACTCATCAGATGGCTTTTCCCGATGAGTCCAGTACTTCCGAGTTTGAAACTGAACCAGATCCGAAACCTGAACTTTTCTCTCAAGCTGAATTGAATGATTTAGTCCAGGATTTAGGACTCCCAAAAGATGCTGCCCAACTGCTAGCTTCTCGGCTTAAACAGAAAAATCTATTGTCACCAGGAACAACTTTTTATTGGTACCGCAACCGCGAGACACAATTTTTGAAGTATTTCAGCAAAGAGGAAGATTTGGTATTTTGCAACGATATATACGGAGTGATGGAAAAGTTTAAACTCAAGTATGATCCTGCTGAATGGCGGCTGTTCATTGATTCGTCAAAAGACAGCATAAAAGGTGTTCTTCTTCATAATGGCAACACATTCGCTTCAGTTCCTATTGCTCACTCTGTTATTCTCCAAGAAAAATACGAGAATTTGGCCCTGATTCTTCAGAAGATTCGTTATGATGAGCATAAGTGGATGATTTGTGGAGACTTTAAAATTCTATCCATGCTATTAGGGCAGCAATCCGGTTTCACCAAATATCCCTGCTTCCTTTGCTTGTGGGATAGCCGGGCCCGCGACCTACACTGGGGGAAAAAAGACTGGCCAATTCGGGAGTATTTGAGACCCGGTGAGAAAAATGTTCTTCATGAGAGCTTGGTACCTCGTGATAAAATTCTATTACCACCTCTCCACATTAAGTTGGGTCTCATTAAGCAATTCATCAAGTCCCTTCCAAAAGATGGTGAGTGCTTTCGGTACCTTTGCTCAAAGTTCCCCCGACTTTCTGAAGCAAAGCTAAAGGAAGGAGTGTTCGTTGGCCCTGATATAAGGAAACTCATTTCAGATGAAGCATTCGCTGAAACGATGTCTGAGAAGGAAAAGAAGCCTGGGATTCCTTCAAGGATGTTGTTCTCAAATTCTTGGGGAACAGGCGGGATGAGAACTATAAGGATATTGTTGCCAGGATGCTCAATGCCTTCAAAGAACAAGGCTGTAACATGAGCCTGAAAGTCCATTTCTTGCACTCCCATGTGAACTACTTTCCCGAAAACTTGGGGGCGTACAGTGAAGAACAAGGTGAAAGGTTTCACCAGGACATCAAGGACGCAGAGAGAAGGTACCAAGGAAGATGGAACACCACTATGATGGCTGATTTCTGCTGGTTGCTGCTGCGGGAAACCCCAGATGAAAAATACGCCAAGCAGCGCACCAAGAGAAGCATTCGGGGGAAGAAGAAACGGGCCCACCAGGAGATTGATTGACCCAAGAATGACTTTAAAATCTAAACTGTGTTGACAAATATCGTGTTTTTACTAAACTTTGAAATAAAAATTTGCTAGTTATTACCACAGTGTCGGATCTCATTTATTAGAATTTTATTTTCACACCATCGGGTGTTTGTCTTCATGTATTGCAATGATGCGGTTTGCGTTTTCTATTCTTACATACATACCTGTACAACATTTTTTGCACATTTCTTTTCTTTGCTTTGCTTTGTGTCTAACCTCGCTCTTATATGCTCAATGTTTGTGCACATGTATGTGGCTGTTTTAAGTGCAGACAATTTTGCTACCATCACAGTGTGTTTTGTTGACATTACTCTATTCTTATGTGCTGCCTTGTTACAATTTTCTTTATTCTTATTTGAATAACTACTAAACAATTAGTATAAAGAATTCATCCAAGAAACGTTTATCTCGATCGCACTCAATCTGAAACGTTCACCTCAAACTGCTAACCCAATGTAGCAAAAAATCTGTACGTGATGGAGCAAATTGGTTACCAGATTTGGATTCAGCGCACCAAAAAACGTAAAAATCAATCGAAACATTAGAGGCAGTTTAAAAAAAAATTTTTTTAGTGTACCTGTGTAATCTATTAAAAGGTGGACAGTGGCAATTTCCAGTGCCGCCACCGGGATGAGACCAGCATTCGATTCCCACCGGCACTCCTCGTGGTCTTGGGTACTCTCCATTGCCTCAGAAGAAAGGCCTGGCAACTCGGTTCTGGCCACACCTTGCCGAGAAATCTCAGGAGCTGCAGGGTTGCCAGGAGTCAGCATTGGCTCAATGGTGCACATTGCATTGCATTGCACCAGGACAGCAAGCTGCAGAACTTAGGAGAGCAAAACAGCTGATCTAAGTAGTATGTAGAGAGTGGCTGGATATCACCGCTCTCCAGATGCAGCCTCTGACGGCCAAATCCACATATCCAGTGGTAGCCACTATACAGATACGGTTGCCAAATGTCAAGTTGGCTTTTTTTAACCGCAGCATTTAAAAAAACAAAAGAAAAAAACACTGATCACTGGGGACCAAATATTATCTCCTACATCTTTAGTGGATCATTTTAAAACCACCCATATTGCTGCAAAGTCTACAGGTTCTTTTCTTTTTTAAACCAGTGCACGATTTTGCAGCACCTTTCAAAGTGAAGGTAAGTGGCATGCTTTCACTTTCAAACAGCCTAAGGAGAAAGTAACCGCGAACACCTGCACCTCTTTTTTCTGAGGTGACCTTTGCTTTACACATAGGGGCTTTTTTACTAAAGGGCAGTGAGCTGTTGCACCTAAACACATAAATAGCACCAAAACTATGGCACGTTAGGCACAACAGCGCAGCATTAACTGTTGGGGGTGTGGACAGCATTTCACCGGCAAGTAACACAGAGCACTTTCCCCTAGAATGGGTGCACTTAATGCCGCCTCAATAGGTGGCGCTAAGTGAACCCATGCCTTGCAGTTAGCGTGCGGTGTTGCAATTACTGCAGGAATCATAGTTCACGGATAGTCTGAAGAGGAATTTTAATGAACGACGGTATTGGCCTGTGTGTGTTAATGCAATTTGGCATCAGCTATACTAACTAATCTAAACAATTTGGTTTTACAGGCTCACCCCTTAATTTGTACACACTTCTTACCTGATTCTCAACAAGCAAAGATCTGGGAACCATTGTACTAGGTCTGTAGAGAGGAGAAATGATGGGAAACATTTGCTTAACTTTTGCCTAGCCATCATGAAAATTAATGAGGGCTTCAATCTCTGGTAGTTACTAGAAAATGTGTTCTTTCCTCTACAGTAATTAATAAAAACCCCACTTGCTACTAATTAGAATGATTCCAGCATGAGCCCTGCCCTCTCCCAACCCCACAAAAGAGAAGAATAAACATCAGGCATCTGAGTTTCATTACCATAAAGAAATAAAATAAACCGAGGGCCAGAAAACAGTAGTTTGGGTATGGTTCATTACAGCACAGTACCGTTAACATTCCTGCTGCAGGCTGGAAAGACTGGCAGACTCCATCCCTTTCTGGCTCTCATGCTTAGCAACACCGTGATTATCGGAAAATAAGAATCTCTGGCCCACCCAGTCGCCGCCCCCACCTCCTGAGGCCCCATACAGTCTGTGGTCATCTCCCTCCCTTGACTTTAATACTGCACTCTGTATCTGCCCCAAGCATGGTTGAATTCGGTCGTGCTGCTGATTAGAACCATCTTTGCGAGTGGGCAGTTCCAGGTATTGCCCACCCCTCCTGCCAATGCTGTATCATGACCTTTGCTCGTGAGCTTCTCTCTTTCATTCTATTCTTGCCGTTGAGGGGGGAGAAAGAACACGAGAAACGGCAGGGCAGAAGAGCATTTGCTTTGGAGTAGAGCTTGATGTTCCTGCTTATTCAAGGCTGCTGCAGGACTGGTGGGGTTCAGGGGGGAGAAAAACCAAGGACTGCTATTAAGGTAATGCATCTTAGTCACAAACAGAAGGAACCAAAGACAATTTATCAGGGCACTTATTTACCTCCTGTTTTATTAACTCACGTTTCACACTATCCTGAGTGCTCCACATCATTATTTAATTTTAATGCCATTGAGCATAGCGTCAAAGGATGAGGTAAATAAACATTTTCCTTACAGTTTTCCAGCTTCTCTTATGCAATTTTGCCTCTTGGTAAACAAATATTTCCTAGTAACCTCCTCCTTTGCCCTCTCCCTGAAGCTTAGGTGGTGCTCAGTACCTACTATTAATATGTTCTCTTGGCAGGGCCAGCTTTTATATAAGATATGATAAGGATCATTGCACAATTCTCAAACACAAGGCATACATTAGACCTAAAAGTTAACCGGAGAAGCCTCACCAGTGGTCAGGCAGTGGACACGATGCTTAATGACATTGGATATCCTTTGCTTAGAAACAACTGCATATCTGCACAAAACGGCCAGCTAAACATTTGTCTGCTAAATAAAATAAAATGAAAAATTTTGCATTGGCGATCCTCCACATGTCATAATACTACCGTGCAGGAGCTTTCATCCCAGACAGAAGATAGGTGAAAGAGTGGTGATAAATCATTATCTTTTAGCTATCAGGTCAAGGTATGTTACCAGCCCTTTGATCAAATGGCACCGTTCTACCATGTGCAGTATCACATAAAAGTCTTTAGTGATTTTATTTATTTATTTACATTCTCTTATATACCGCGCTATTCTGCATCAGTGTGGTTTACATTGAAGAAACTGAAATTACATTGAACAGGGCATTATCACTTGGAGATAACTATTTTACAGGGAACATGGGCTATGGAGGGTTAAGTGGCTTGCCCAAGACCACAAGGAGCACCTGTGGGACTAGAAACCCCAGTCCTTCTGGCCCAGGGTTGCTGTCCTCTAGTGGGATTTGAACCCCTGACCTTCCAGCCTGAAGTACCTTGCCCCAACCACTAGGCCACTCCTCCACTTCACTTCCTGCTGTACTGCCAGTCTTCCTGAACAGAGTAATTCAAATTTGCAAACGTGCATTCAAATAATAAGGTGTCTGTTTACTAAAACACATTAGTTTTGCAGCTAATGCATGAAAAAGGTGCAGATAATACCCAGCTGTTGCAGCTAATGCTGGGAGTATGCACAACATTTCTTCAGCAGATTACACACCCAAAATGCAGAAAGCAGGTCCGACAGCGGCCTGGATGCAGCTAATGCCACGGTTGAGGCCCACGGTAACCACGCATTGCAGTCATGCCCACTCTGCTCTAATCCCATCCACTCATGCAGAATGCAAAGAAAATCGCAACGTTATCTTCATTTTGCATACGTTATCGGCTAGCGTGGCCAGATAACATGTGCTATCTGCAGTGCAGCTTAGAAATATCTCCTTAAGACTGTGCTGTCATTTGAAAACACAAAACACCACGAGCTCTCCTTTCATTTTGTATCATTTTCAAATGGAAGTACAAAAAAGAAAATCAAAATGCTTTATTTTGTTTCAGCTTTTGGTTTCAGCCTGCACTAAATCAATTTAACATGCACTAACTCCAAAAACGAAAATAAAGAATGAAATATTTAAAAAGTCAGAGAAATGTAAAGAAAAGATGATGTGAAATGATTCTTTTTGCCATGCACACCCCTATCAAATAATGGAGTCATAAAGTCCACTCTATTTATTTAGACAGTTTTGTATACCACCTTATCCTTCTATCAAAGTGGACACAACACAATTGGGGGATATGAAACATGTACACTGATACTTACAGGGAACATGAGCAATAGAGAGTTAAGTGGCTTGCCCAAGACCACAAGGAGCACCTGTGGGACTAGAAACCCCAGTCCTTCTGGCCTGAGGTAACTTGTCCCAACCATTAGGCCACTCTTCCCTCCATATGTGCAATCGGCTGTGCCCAGACAGCCCTCAGCCTAAGCTCTTCTACCACATACATCCCTAATCAGACCCAAACATCAATGACAGAGGACCTCAAGAGGAAGAGTAAAATATTGATAATTTACTGAATAGGGATGCCAGAGAACCTCTGAAGTTATATATATATATATATATATATATATATATATATAAATATATATATATATATATACATACACACACACACCTACTTTTACAACATTAAACAAAACCCATAGAAAAAACATTTAAAAAGCCATAGAATATAGCTAAGTGTATAAACAGCCAAGACCTGGCCCTGGGAACTCTCATTCAGTATTTTCTTACTGTTAACATATAGTCATGGCTTAATTTCTGGGGGTTAACAATATATGATCTTATAGAGTACCTTATAGAAAATATCTAGTTAATCAAAACAAAAGGCTCTCTATGGCTAACTGTCAAAACATATCCATATCAATAACAAGAGACCCTCCGAATAAGAGCATTAAAACAGCACAACCGCACTAGTATATGCTCAATAGCACTATCATCAGTTTCTAAAAATGTGCAAAACTGGTAGCTATCAATTTATTAAGAGATTATAGCTTAGATTGTTTTTTGCTCACAAGCCTTCTGCCATCCTTTGCAACAAGTCTAAGTGGAATCCTCCTGGGATTTTAGACCCTGCTGTAACTAGGTTTCAATCTTTGATTCTTAAAGATTTGGCCATATTTTGCTATTTATTTATTTAACAGGTCTTTTATACTGCTTTATTATTTCAATCAAAGTGGTTTACATTATAACTTAAACTTGGCAATGTAGGTTAAACAGGAACATTGATAACTTGGATTTTAAGGTTAAGTGACTTGCCCAAGGCCACAAGGAGTGCTAGTGGGAATTGAACCCTGGTCTTTTGGTTCCCAAACCAGTGCTTTAACCATTAGGCTACTCCTCCACTCCATATATGAAAATACATCTAGTTTATCACATTTTCGGAATTTAACAAGAGCTGAATGGCAGGCCTTGGATGAACTTCGTAATATGTTTGATGTCATAATTAAACATGTCAATACCATCAGGGGGTGTTACGCCAGATTACAGATACACAATATTATCGGAAATTTGATTCAAATCCTGTTAAGGAGTGTGCAGAGCAGACAAAAGATGCGGTGTTACCAGCTAAACTGAATAGGATGCTGTTGGGAAAAGAGACTGAATTTTTACTTGAGCGTTTCCTAGAATGTCATATCTTAACATGCTCCCTAAAGTTTAGAAAAATGTACACTATCCACTGGGTCATCCAATCTTGTCAATTAAGAGCACGATTTTGGAGCCCTTAGCAAAATTTGCAGATGTATTTTTGACCCACTAGCGGGTAAAGTAGCCTCCTATAGACAGGATACTTCTCATTTCCTTTGGCGGTTGGAGATAATTACTGTGCCTATGAGTTCAGTGCTGCTTGTAACCATGGAAGTTACCACTTTATATACAGTTATCCCTCATTCAGTGGCTTTGGAAGTGGCCTCTTCAGTCCTTCATCGTTCCCAAATGACCATTGGATATCGGCCACTTTTTTATTGGACCTACTACGTTTTGTTCTCATGTCTAACTATTTCTACTATGAAGGAGAATTCTATTTACACCACCATGGAACAGCAATGGGGTTTTCAGTGTCCCTGTCTTTGGCTACACTAGTGATGGCATTGTTTGAGGAACAGTATGTGTGTGCGACGCCTTTATTCCAACATGTTATCTTCTGGTGCAGATTCCTCGATGATATCTTCTTTTTACGGTCTGGATCAGTACAAGTACTATCTGAATTTGAAGTGTAGATTAATTTAGTGAATGCAAATTTAAAATTTATGATGACGTTTGTAACTGATCAAATTAAATTTCTTGATGTAGTGATGTTGAAAGTTCAAGAGGAGTTACACATCACCTTATGACAAAAGTCTGTGGACCGTAACAATTTATTGAGATTTCAAAGTTTCCATCCTTTTCATTTAAAGAAGAATTTCTCTGTTTGAAATGGATTTGCTCTACTACTGAACAATTCCTAGTGAAAGAAAGAGTTATGACTACGGCTACATTGGCAAGGCTATCCAGATTCAGTGATTCAATGTGCTTTCTGTAGAGCAAGGAATGTACAACGCGAGTATTTATTGTTATATAAACAGGGAATGAAGTGTGGTGTGGGTTCTCCCTTATATGCATGGCATTAGCAAAATTACTCAATTTGTTCAAGCTCACTGGAATGTTTCATCAATACACCCAGAGCTATGTGATGGCATTTTGTCATGGATGAAATATAGGGGAATGGTTGCGACATCCTCTATTTCAGAGTGACCAAGGAGGCTACAGTCATATGCCCAGTCAACAATGTCAATGGTGTGATAACATTTTGGCAGGATCTAGCTGGAGACATCCGGGCACTAGTAAAATCTATAGATCTCACTGTCATTCTTCTTGTACATCTAGCTTTGTGATTTATATCATTATATTATATGTCTGCTATAAAGTGTATGTTGGGTGCATAAAACATCAGATTAAAGTACGCCTCACTGAGCACTATAGTCGACTTAATACTAAATCTGTTAATGCTCCTTTAGATGCTCATTTTGAGACTCTTGTTCATTCTAGTAGATACTTCACTTGACAGGTTATTGATGTTATATCTGAGAGTTGGAAGGGGAGGAATTATGAACAACAATGGATACACCACTTGCAGTCAATAGCCCTTAGTGGGCTTAATCAAGAAAATGAGTGATTGTCAATCCTATAAATGCACTGCATCTGATTTATTTGATTAGCTGCCTCGTCTAACGGTCCCGTTATAAATTCTGAAGTCATTTTCTGCTTTTTCAGCATCCCGATACGATGTATGCCTGAAGGGTTGCTGACTTTTCTGCCTGAGAAACATTGGCTTTTTGGAAAACTTGTTCCCCCTGAAGCAAGACTCTGTGGAGTCTGAAACATAACTTCATGTCTGGGCGTCTTCAGACAGATAAGTTTTGGGGATTTGTTTTCTTATTTTATATTTAAAAATACTTCTAAAAAAATTGGAGGATAATATAACAATAACATTTTACACATTTTTAGAGACTGATGATGGTGCTGTTGAGCATATACTAGTGCAGCGATGGCGAACCTATGGCACGCGTGCCAGCTGTGGCACGCGAAGGCCTTGCAGCTGGCACGCGTGAAGGTCCGCAGAAAAAGAAAAAGCGGGCTCTGGCTGCTGCCGCGGACGCGGCAGCATGCAGTGTCCCGCGGGGCCCCCTCCGCCCGCTAAGCCCCTCTGCAAGGGCTTTCAGATTCGCGAGGGAGACAGCGTCTCCCTCGCGTCTCTGTTAAGCCCGCAGGGGCTAATGGGAAATTTCCCATCAGCCCCTTTAGACGCGAGGGACTGATGGGAAATTTCCCATTAGCCCCTGCGGGCTTAACAGAGACGCGAGGGAGACGCTCTCCCTCGCGAATCTGAAAGCCCTTGCAGAGGGGCTTAGCGGGCGGAGGGGGCCCCACGGGACATTGCATTCTGCCGCTGCCGCGGCAGAAGCCAGAGCCAGCTGCTTTTTTTTTTTTTTTAAATTTGCCATGGGGGGTGGGTTAGGACTGCTAATGGGCTAGGGGGGGGGTTAGGACTGCTAATGGGCGAGGGGGGGTTAGGACTGCTAATGGGCTGGGGGGGTAGGACTGCTAATGGGCTGTGGGCTGATGGGGGCTGTCTGGAAATGGGGTGATGGGGGGTTAGGACTGGTAATGGGCTATGGGGGGGGGTTAGGACTGCTAATGGGCTAGAGAGGGGGGGGTTAGGACTGCTAATGGGCTAGGGGGGGTTAGGACTGCTGATGGGGAGGGGTTAGGACTTGAGGTGGGCTGTTGGGTGGGGTTAGGACTGGAAATGGGCTGATGGGGGGTTAACACTGGAGGTGGTCTGATGGGGTTAGGACTGGTAATGGGCTATGGGGGGGGTTTAGGACTGATAATGGGCTATGGGGGCTGGGACAAGAAATGGGCTGATGGGGAGGGGTTAGGACTTGAGGTGGGCTGATGGGGTTAGGACTGGTAATGGACTGTGGGCTGATGGGGGGGGTTAGGACTGGCAATGGGCTATGGGGGGCTGACTGGAAGTGGGCTGATGGGGGGTTAGGACTGGAAGTGGGCTGATGGGGGGTTAGGACTGGTAATGGGTTATAGGGGGGGGGCTTAAACTGAAAATGGGGTGATGGGGGGTTAGGACTGGAAGTGGGTTGATGAGGGGGGATAGGACTGGTATTGGGTTGGGGGGTTGCTAGGACTGGAAATGGGTTGGGGGGCTGCTAGGACTGGAAATGGGCTGATGCAGGGACTAGAAGGGAATGGATGCTGGGTGAGGCTGGAACTAGAAGGGAGCTGGTGTTGGGGGAGGATTAGAATGGGATGGGGCTGGGAGAGTAAAATGGAGAGGGGAAAAATATTTTGTGTGGGAGGGATAAAAAATCTACAATTGGCCGGGTATTGGGAGAGTAAGTGGGGATTGAGGATGGAGGGGTAAATTTTGAGTAGATGAAATAGGAATGAGGAAAGAGCAAAAGGAGAAAGATTAGTATGTTAAAGCAGATGTAGAGAGAGAATGGAAAAAAACCCCAAGAAGACAGAAGAAAGGACAAATGGACAGCAGATGGAGAGTTAGCAGAAGACACGAAGAAACCAGAAGAAAGTGGCTGGAACAATTGCAACTGAAAAAAAATGCACAAAAGGTAGAAAAATATCTCTTTATTTTGAATTTATTAATTGGAATATGTCAGCTCTGGGAAATGTGCATCATTAATTTTTGCGCTTTGTTTAGTACAAGAGGAAATTAATATATAGTTTTATTTCTACAGTGTTGTTGTATATTCCAAGTTTGGCTTTTGGGGTTCCCAGTTTAATTATTGTCTTCCTGTTTCTAAATTGTGATTCCTTGTTTGGTAATGGTCTGTTCTGCATGTGTAACTGAGCTGAGGTATTCTGTTTATATAATTCCTATTTGACATTGCCACTTGTTCTTTCCCCAGTAGGTCATGTATTGTTGTTCTCTGAGATGTATTGGTTTAATATTTGCAGTGTTGCCTTTTGATAGGTAGAGTATGGTGCTTTGTGAGTCCTGGTAGTGCTGTTAGGATACGGCGGGTTTGCTATGGGTTCTAAATGGGCAGCGTTTGTAGTAGTTCCTAATGTGCCTGGCGGTTGGTACTGGATTATAGTAATGTAGAAACCTTTTAGTCTTTCTTTATCCATATACTCATTAAGAGGCATGTTTACTAAAAGTTAGTGTATGGTAACATTATGCAAATATTTATGCAAATGAAGCACCTTATGCAAATGGAGCTTTAATTGACGTGCTGGCACTTTGAGGAAATTCTTTGGTTTTGTGCGGCAGTTTGGGCACTCGGGCTCAAAAAGGTTAGCCATCACTGTACTAGTGTGATGTGCTGTTTTAATGCTCTTATTGATAAGGGATATGTTTTGACAGTTAACCATAGAGAACCTTTTGTTTTGACTATCTAGTTAATTTCTAGGGAACAACCTAGAATACAATTCTGCTTCTTCTTTTTTGACTCTAGAGCAGCAATAGGGGTGTTTTGCTCCAGCCCCAAACACCTGCAGGGAAGAGGGGGGGGAGGGGGTTGGGGTGGGTCAGGAGCATAGCAGAGAAGGGTTATTCCCTATCTAACCCCTCTTCTCCTCTTGCCCCTGGCCCAGCAACCTTCTTTCCTGGCTCTACAGTTCCACTTTCTTATCGTCTACAAATTAAGCTCTGCACAGCACTCGCAGGCCCTTCACCACTGGCAAAATATTTCCTAAATTCAGGTTTCCACAAATCTGATGGAAAAGATGACAGAAAATAAACGTGCTCTTTTTCAAATGCAAAAACAACAACTTACTGTTTTCATAAATAGTAGATGAGAAGTGGAGGCGAGTAAATATGTGCTCTACCCGTTGGAAGCAGACAGAACTTAGATTAAAAATACTGTGAGTGATGTAGAAATGCCAAGCATAGGAGGCACATTATATAACATGAAAAAGCGTGTAGTGATGCATCTTATGAACAGAGACCATGATATCTACTTAGTCACATGTTATCACTTCAAGATGTTTATTTCAGAGATAATATTGTCTGATGGGCGTGTCTGCTTTTTTCCCCCCAAAGAAATTGCTTTTTCTCCCATCACATGCTTGCAACTTGTATCTTACTAGCATTCCCTACTGGTAGAGGCAAAACCACAATGGCAGCACTTACGAACATTCCAGCAGCAAAGCAATCCACAGACATTATCACACACAGGGCGAATGCGCATACCATGTTAGTATAGGAAGTACGTGGATAAAACATCTCTTTTTCTGGGGAGGTAGGGGAGGAGGCAGAAGGCCCGAGAATCCCATGTGAGTAGGCTCAGGTCCATGGAGTGGGGGAAGTAAGGTGACCGCTGCTATTGCAGACTCAACCCTCCTAACCAGCACTCTTATTGCCTCTTCGAAGAGTATTCTATTGAAGTCTTTAGGAAGCAAAGGTCTTCTTGACTGCCCCTTGGTGTACTATCTGGGAAGGGATAAGTGGGCATTTAAACCGCCATTGCCAGGGCAGAAGAAAAGCTGTTTATTAGACACTGTGAGAGCAGAAGCTCCCCCTTGTTTCCCCGCGCCTCTGTGACATCACTGCACAGCTGATTGAGTGGGCATTTAAACCGCCGTTGCCAGGGCAGAAGAAAAGCTGTTTATTAGACACGGTGAGAGCAGGAGCTCCCCCTTGTTTCCCCGTGCCTCTGTGACATCACTGCACAGCTGACTGAGTGGGCATTTAAACCGCCGTTGCCAGGGCAGAAGAAAAGCTGTTTATTAGACACGGTGAGAGCAGGAGCTCCCCCTTGTTTCCCCGTGCCTCTGTGACATCACTGCACAGCTGACTGAGTGGGCATTTAAACCGCTGTTGCCAGGGCGCGCCCGCGCCTTGCGGGCCCGCACCTGAGGGCCTCGCAAGAGGGCCCTTTAGCGTGGCCCTTAGGCGGGGCACGTAGGCGTTTGGAAGGTAAATTCAATGATAAAAACTCCACATATCAGAAAATAAGGTAATTTTGTCTGTTATACAAAACCCTTTCAACAAGCCAATATGTTCTTAACATTGGTTATTCCGTACGGCCTCCTACTCATTTACTTCTTTCCTATAAACCCTCACTTCCCCTTCCCTTATGTTTTCCCACCTTGGATACCTCCAACCTATTATTTTTTACAACCACAATGCTCTCACTCTTCCTCTCACAACATTTATAATTCAAGAAAAAACAACACTCACAAATCTCAATCCCGCACACATCATTTAAAGAATTCACACATTACATCAATGCCTTTAGAGCATGTAACTATTGAACTTATTAATGCAAGATCTGTTTGTAACAAGATTCACACAATAGTTGATCTCATAGAAGACCATCATTCAGATATTCTTTGCATCACAGAATCTTGGCTCCATTCAACTGATAATGTGCTAATTAATCAACTCGTTTCAGACAGCTACATAGCTTACAACTCCCCACGATCTCATAAGCGTGGAGGAGGAGTTTTATTAATTGCAAAGACGTTCCTAAACTTCAAAATGCATAGCATCTCAGACACTCCTCATGGCAACGCAATTAGCATCGTGAACAAATATATGTCACTTTGCCTGACTTATAGAGCGCCAAGAGCCCCGCCTGAGGAACCAGCTTCAACGCTTGAAACTGTTTGTGACATTTCTGCTCTAAATAAACCCACACTTCTGTTAGGTGACTTTAACCTTAAGTCCACTAACCTTAAAGATGCAGAAGCCTTCCTCCAAGCAATGTCCTCTCTTAATTTCACCCAAATCATTGAGGTCCCAACGCACATTCACGGCTCTACACCTGATCTTATCTTTGCAAACAGTGAACTAATTTCAAATGGCTCTTTATCAACTCCTACAGTTATACCAGTACCTTGGTCAGACCACTACTTAATTAAGATAAGGCTACTTTTACAGAAAAATATGTTCGACGTGCATTCTTTTAACGCTCTCTCACAAAGGCGCTTCAAGAAATTTGACAGAGACACCTTCTTACTGGATACTATAGAACATCTGAATACTGAGTCGAACAATCTTGAGGCTCAAATTCTCAACTGGAACAACACATTATCTAATGCTGCCTCAGTAGCACCTAGCAGCCCAAAGAATTTCCATTACAAAAAGAGACAAAACAAACCTTGGTTCTCTGCTTACCCATGGAAGTTAAAAAGAAACCTCAGAAAGGCAGAACGGAAATGGCGGAAATATAAGGCAACAAATATACAGAAGTTATATATAGAAATGCAAAAACAGTACATGGATCTTATCAATCATGCCAAAAAGGAATTCCATACAAATATTATAAACACATCCTTAAACAAGCCTAGAGAATTATTCGAAATAGTTAAGATTTTCACAAAAGAGAAAAGTACAGATGAGATTGTCCAAATTGATCCACAAAAATTTGCTGACTACATCAAGGAAAAATTTCACTCCACAAAGACAACTATGCACAGCTTTATAAGCTCACAAGTCTCTCAGCCTAAAACATGGGATAATTTTTGCTCTCCCTCAAATGAACAACTTTCTCATATTATCTCAGCAATTAATACAAGCACCGCTCCTACGGACCCTTGCCCAGTTTCATGGATTAAAGCTACCAAATCTAGCTTGATACCGTATATAAACAAGATTGTGCTTAATTCACTTTCCCAAGATATTATGCCAATACAACTAAAGCAAGCTACAGTTAGACCAATACCAAAGAAAACAACTCTCGACAAAAGTAATCCTGCTGCATACAGACCAATTTCTAGTATACCATTTCTAGCAAAAATCATAGAAAAATCAGTCCAACAGCAATTACAGGAGCACATTGACAATCATGCCCCCCTAGATGATAACCAACATGGTTTTTCGTCCTAATCATGGAGTTGAAACTCTTTTGATATATCTCTTTGACAATATCCTCCGTGTTATAGACAAAATAAAAAAAGGGTTTATAATGATCTTTGTAGACATTTCCTCAGCTTTTGACACAGTTGACCATCGAATTCTCCTGGAAAGACTACAGAAGATTGGTATTCATGGTAATACTCTCAAATGGTTTCAATCTTACCTTTCTGACAGGCAGATTAGAGTAAAAGTAGGGTATAATACTTCACAATCAGTAAATGTACTGCAAGGAGTCCCTCAAGGGTCCGCCCTCTCATCTCTTCTTTTTAATATTTACATACAACCAATCTGTGATATCATGAAAGCTCATAACATCCAATACACTATTTATGC
The DNA here is from genome assembly GCA_033557465.1 of Ichthyophis bannanicus. NCBI lineage: Eukaryota > Metazoa > Chordata > Amphibia > Gymnophiona > Ichthyophiidae > Ichthyophis > Ichthyophis bannanicus. The sequence continues at coordinate 181,662,003 of CM066041.1, read as the reverse complement.
AGACGACATTTTGATTTTTACACCTTTTTCTATTGACAATCCTTTATATTCCAATATCTCAGTCTGCTTAACTGAAATGACAAGATGGTGTAAGGAAAATAATTTTTCAATCAATTATAGCAAAACTGAGGCCCTTATAATCACTCGTAACTCTGAATTCTTACATCCACCGAACATCAGAGTTGCTGGCACAACCATTCCAATTAAAACAGAAGTTAAATACCTTGGTGTTACTCTGGACAGTGAATTAAATCTTAAAGCTCACATTAATAAAACAATCAAGAATGCGTATTTTAGGATGAGAATTTTAAGAAGACTAAAACCAGTTCTTGCCTCTGATCTTTTTCGTACTGTATGTCAAGCGCTAATCACTCCTTTACTGGATTTTTGCAATCCCATCTTCCTTGGTCTAGCGTTGCAAACTCTCAAACCTCTTCAACTAGCACAGAATACCGCAGCCCGTATTATATCTGGAACATCTATTCATGATCACATTACTCCAGTTATGAAGGATCTTCATTGGCTCCCAATCCGTTTACGCATAAAATATAAAACAATAATTAACATATTCAAAATAAAACATCATATCTCAGCTAACAGTCTCCACTCCCTCATTCTTCCCGACCCCAGCTCCCGACCAAGAAGAAAGGGAACTTCTCACAGAGTAAGCTCTTCTATTAATTTCAGAACTTTGCGAAAGGATACTACTGAGAGAGCATTTTCCATGGCTGCCCCAATAATCTGGAATTCACTCCCAGACAAATTGAGATCATCAACGGAACTTAAAGACTTCCGTAAGCTGTTAAAAACATTGCTTTTCACTGAGCATTATGGACCTATCACTTAATCGTCTGATATACCTTCCCACCACTTCAAAGCTCTTTAAGTAGTTTATATTATCATATGATATTTTTATTTTATATTACCTTGTAGTTTAGCACATGTCATGTTGTAATGATTAATGTGCAATGTTTTAATGATTATATTTTTCTTACAATTCAATTAACTCATCCCCTGTATATCTTTCACTCTCATTATGTTTTGTCTGTTTTGTTTCTTACACCGCCTTGATTGTATGATAAGGCGGTATATAAATACAGTTAAATAAATAAATAAATAAACCTCACCAGCAGACTTATGTCCCGTGGAATGGATCAAAGCCACTAAAGACCAACTGAGTCAACAACTCCACAAAATCGTAAAAGAATCCCTCCAGCAAGGATACATGCTGCACATACGTAAGCAAACAATACGACCAATCCTCAAAATCCCCTCGCTAAACCACTCAGATCCAAAATCCTACCACCCTATTTCTAGCCTCCCGTTCCTCTCAAAAATCATCGAAAAGGCGGTACAAAAACAAATGCAAGATTACATTGATCTGAATGCTCCGCTAGACAACCACCAGCATGGCTTTAAACCACATCACAAAGTGGAAACCATGCTTACCTCCCTCTTCGACAATCTCCTAAATGGAATGGACAACATAAAGAATGGATTTCTGCTCGTGTTCATGGACATCTCAGCGGCCTTCGATATGGTATCCCACATCATGCTACTACAGTGTCTACAGGAGATAGGAATACACAAAAACACCCTAAGATGGTCCTCCTCTTACCTGAGCAACTGAATGCAACAAGTCAAATGCGGCGAGAAGAAATCAGCACAATTCCCCATCATGCAGGGAATACCACGCTCATCAATACTCTTAAACATATATATTCAACCCATATGCAACATCAAACAACACAAAATATATTACCACTTCTATGCTAACGATATTATGGTCTATGCCCCAGTTAGCCTGCTTTCACCTGAAATAAACTCGATGACAAAATGCCTTGAAGACATGAATACATGGTTCACCAACAATAACCTGACGGTCAAATTTGAAAAGACAAAGGCTATGTTCATCACTAGGGATTCCACATTCAACCCACCCCAGGCAATCAGTATCCTAGACAAGACAATAGTAATAAAGGATGAAATAAGGCACCTGGGCATAACCCTGGACAAAGCTCTTAACCTACAATCGCACAGTAGCAAAACTGCAGCTAAAGCCTATCACTGACTACAGACCATCGGGAGACTTAAACCAATCCTTAACCAAGACCACCTCCGCAAGTATGTCAAGCAATCGTAACACCATTTCTGGACTATGGAAACTCACTATATCAAGGACTTCCAAAACAGACTATCCACCCACTACAACTGGTCCAGAATACTGCAGTGTGCATCATCACGAGCACTGCAAAGTTGGAACACATCACACCCATACTACGACAACTACATTGGCTCCCAATAATTGCAAGGGTGAAATACATATTCAAAGTCATCCACCGCTGTTCAGCAGATGCGCTCCAGGATTTCATAATCAAGGAAGTAACTAGGAGACCTAGGAGGTTCAACAATAGTAACAGACTCAGCATGCCAGCAGTATATCATAAAACAAAACAAGCCACATCTAAAAGGGCTCCCTCACTGTCAGCTCCTGCCCTATGGAACGCCCTCCTTGAGGAACTAAGGGTCCTAAATGACACCAAGTACTTCCGCAAGTCTTTCAAGACCCTCCTGTTCTGAGTCCTATGGCCAAGTAACGTAATTTGCCAAGCACTGGTCTCCACTGCAATCGACCCACCAACAACCACATTCAGATGAGAACTAAATGTAGATAGTCTACATATTTATATGTCTGATCCCCTTTCCTGTTAAATGTATCCCTACAATCTGTATTAATCACTTTGATTGAAGGATAAGGTAGTATACAAAACTGGCTAAATAAAATAAATGGAGCCGCAGTGCCATAACAACCGGATGCCATGGTGTCACAGCTATATTTAAAAGTCTTGACTGAGTTAGTCAGGCAAGTCATGTACGTGCAGGCCGGACAGAATCGCAGTCCTGGCCTGCACGTACATGACTGTTCACAATTCTGATCCCGTGGGCTAGACATGCCCCACGGGATCAGAATCTCAGTCCCCTCTGTACATCTGGCTCAGAACGGATGTACAGAGGGGATCTACGTCTGGAACGGAATAAGCCTGTAACTGATTAATTAATGTTCAGTAATTTACTTAGCATGCCTTAATCAATTTAGCAAGTACTCAGGGTCCGAGACTTAAAGAGATTAACGAGGTTAGCAGACCTGCTAACAACATCAGTTTAAATTCACTGTTTAGTTTCCTAGACTTAACTTTGTTTAATTTATGATATTTTAAGATGTTCTATGTAAAATTAAGATGTTCTATGTAAAACAAACTTCGCTTTGTTATTTGTTGTTATTTGTACACCGCAACTGATCTCTGGAAGATGCGGTATAAAAATGAGTGTTAAATAAATAAATAAATAAATCAGTTGCTTTGGCCGGGATATTCTGCTGGCTCTGTCGCTGCACGCCCCAATGCTAGCTGGCTAGTACTGGGTCATTTTGGGGGCAGAATGTGGGCAGCACCCAGTGATAACCAGACAGTGGCGATATTGAGCCACTGCATGGTTATTGCAATGTAGTGAAAGGCATTTAAAAGACTGGCCTTTCACTACAGAAGCTAACTGGGCAGTGGCTGACTATTGCCATTGCTCAGTTAGTTTCATCGTTATCGGGCTGATATGGCCCCAACATTGCATATCTGCGACTATAGCTGTGGTGGCTAACCGCTTTTGCAGTGCTAGCTGCCACTGCTGAATATCGGGCCCTCAATTTTTTAAGGCACACTAGGAAACCAAATGGGTACTAATGAATGCCCCACCCCCCAAGGAAGACCAGTTTATTCAGAGGTATGGCATTCACCAAAGCAAGGTCTACATCTACTATGTCAAACAGTGTCCTAGAAGGGAGAAGCAGCCCAATGGTCATTAGAATAGTGGACTTAAACTAGGAAAGCTAAGGTTCAGATCCTATTGCCCTCCTTGTGACAGAGCAAGTTGTTTAAATCCTCTATTGCTCAAGTACAAAGTTACATTATAAGGTCTTTGGGGACAGGAAAATACTTGCTCAATCTGAATGTAACCTGCCTTAGAAACACAGAAACATAGAAAAATGATGACAGAAAAAGACCACATGGCCTATCTAGTCTGTCCTTCCATATCAACAACTACAACAGTCCCCTTTTCTCCTTTAGAGATCCTCTGTGTTTGTCCCATGCTTTTTTAATTCAGATACTGTCCTCATCTCTACCACCTCCACTGGGAAACTATTCCACGGATTCATCACTCTTTCCGTAAAGAAATATTTCCACATATCACTCCTGAATCTATCCCCTTTCACCCTCATCCCATGTTCCCTCGTAGCAGAACTTGCTTTCAATTGAAAGAGGCTCTCCCCCTGTGCTTTTATGCCACGGAGGTATTTATTAAACGTCTCATTCATATCACCTCTATCCCGCCTTTCCTCTAAAGTGTACATATTAAGATCCTTAAGTCTGTCCTCATATTCTTTATAATGAAGACCACTAACCATCAGGGGCGACCCATGGGGGGTGCGGGACCATGTGTGGAAACTCGGTGCGGGGCCCCTCATTTCCATAATGTTACCATACACTAACTTTTAATAAACATGCCTCTTAATGAGTGTATGGATAAAGAAAGACTAAAAGATTTCTACATTACTATAATCCAGTGCTAACCACCAGGCACATTAGGAACTACTACAAACATTGCCCACTTAGAACCCATAGCAAACCCGCTGTATCGTAACAGCACTACCAGGACTCACTAAGTACCATACTCTACCTATCAAAAGGCATCACTGCAAATATAAAACCAATACATTTCATAGAATAACAATACATGACCTACTGGGGAAAGAGAACAAGTGGCAATGGCAAATAGGAATTACATAAACAGAATACCTCAGCTCAGTTACACATGCAGAACATAGACCATCACCAAACAAGGAATCACAATTTAGAAACAGGAAGACAATAATTAAACTGGGAACCCCAAAAGCCAAACTTGGAATGCACAACAACACTGTAGAAATAAAACTATAAATTAATTTCCTCTTGTACTAAACAAAGTGCAGATGTTAATGATGCACATTTCCCAGAGCTGACATATTCCAGTTAATAAATTCAAAATAAAGAGATATTTTTCTACCTTTTGTGCATTTTTTTTTTCAGTTGCAATTGCTCCAGCCACTTTCTTCTGGTTTCTTTGTAACTTCTGCTAACTCTCCATTGTCTGCTGTCCATTTGTTCTTTCTTCTCTCTTCTAGTTTTTTTCCATTCTCTCTCTACATCTGCTTTAACATACTAATCTTTCTCCTTTTGCTCTTTCCTCATTCCTATTTCATCCATTCATATTTTACCCCTCCATCCTCAATCCCCACTTACTCTCCCAATACCCGGCCAATTGTAGATTTTTCTTCCCTCCCACACAAAATATTTTTCCCCTCTCCATTTCACTCTCGCAGCCCCATCCCATTCTAATCCTCCCCCAACAACAACTCCCTTCTAGTTCCAGCCCCACCCAGCATCCGCTCCCTTCTAGTCCCCACATCAGCCCCTTTCCAGTCCTATCCTAGCCCCACCATCAGCCCATTTCCAGTCCTAGCTCCCCCATCCATTTCCAGTCCTATCCGAGTCCCTCCATCAGCTCATTTCCAATCCCAGCCCCCCATCAGCCCATTTCTAGTCCTTTCCTAGCCCCACAATCAGCCCATGTCAAATCCTAGCTCCCTTCCACTCAGCCCATTTCCAATCTAAGCCCCCATGAGCCTACTTCCAGTTCTATCCCCTACATTTCAATCCAAGCCCCCACCACAGCCCATTTCCAATCTTAGCACCCCCCCAACAGCCCATTTCCAGTCCTATCCTAGCCCCTCCATCAGCCCATTTCCTGTCCTACCTCCCCCTCCAACTCAGCCCATTTCCATTCCTAGTTCCCTTCCTTCACAGCCCATTTCCATTCCAAGCCCTCCCTCCATCAGCTATTTGCAGTTCAAGCCCCCCCTTCGACAGCCCATTTCCAGTCCTAGCAACCCCCAGCCCATTTCCAGTCCTAGTCCCCCCATAACCCATTACCAGTCCTAGCCCCCCCATAGCCCATTACCAGTCCTAAGCCCCCCATCAGCTCACTTCCAGTCCTAATCCCCCCATCAGCCCACTTCCAGTCCTAACCCCCCCATCACCCCATTTTCAGTCTTAGCCCCCCCCCCCCCCATAGCCCATTACCACTCCTAACCCCCCCCCCCCATCAGCCCAGGTAAATTAAAAAAACAAAAAACAAAAAAACTTGCTGCTGCTGCTGCCACCGCAGCAGCAGCAGAATCAAGTGTCCTGTGGGCCCCCCGCACAGCAGAACCCTCCCTCCCTGCATCAGTCTCTCTCTGCGCCGGCTTTCAGAGCCACGAAGGGAGAGTTTCTGCCTCGCGGCTCTGTTAAGCCCGCCGGCGCTGATGGGAAACAGCCACCCTCTGTACTGACTCCATCCTGTTTATATCCTTTTGAAGGTGCGGTCTCCAGACTTGCACACAATACTCCAAATGAGGTCGCACCAAAGACTTGTACAGAGGCACTATCATCTCCCTTTTTCTGCTAGCATTCCTCTCCATATGCACCCAAGCATCCTTCTAGCTTTTGCTGTTGCCTTTTCTACCTGTTTAGCTACTTTAAGATCATCAGACACAACCACGCCTCGGTCCCACTCTTCTTTAGGCGTGGTTGTGCCTTGAGCTACTATTGAAGTTAAATCCAAATCCCATTTTAAGACAATCTAGGTGGTTTTTTTGTTTTGTTTTTTTTAACTTTAGAAATATTCATATAGCCATCTCTGGGACAGATAACCTTCAACAATTTTTGGAACCTGGACTGTAGAATAGTTTCCAAAAAGCAGAGAAAAAGAACAGAACTTCTACTACTCAGTAACAATGGGTAATCTGAGGTACAATGAGATAAAAGTGACTTGTCCAGGGTCACACAGAGTCAGTGCCAGAGCTGGGATATGAACTAGAGCCCAGCAAGGTAGTTTTAGTTGAAGGACACACCACATTAGTGGCAGAAGCGAGACTTAGGGGTATGTTTACTAAAGTGTGGTAAGTTATTGCACTTACTGCACACTAAGTGCAAAAATTAGTAGGCACTACGTGCAAAGGCTGTGCAGTAACTGAGATTATAAGAAGCCATTTAAGAAAAGAACAATCATCAATTACTTCCCTGGCTATCTGTTTGTGGAGGGCATTATATAAGCTAATGTGCGTTTCCTGTGCCTGTGTATGACTATTTTACAAAGTCAAATATATGCCTACTTGAATTTATAAAATACTAGTTAAGTAGCAGGTAAAGTGTCTTAAATTAAGGTGGAATCACGTACACCAGCCCTAGAGCTGATGTAAATGTCTGTGCACCAATTACATATTATAAAATCAGTGCATGTAGTTGCTCGCATAACCTATGATCCACCCAAACTCCACTCATATGCACATGCACAGTGAAATAATGCTCCATGCAAACAGCGTGCATACTTTTATGCTGGTCAGTATTTTATAATAGATCAGGGAGGTTCTGATATTTATCTTATTTACTCAAACAAATTTATAAATCACCTGGTGATATTTTAGTCACTTATGTATGTAAATTGCTACTTACACACATATATGACCTCTTATGAAATAGCGACTAATGTAAGGGGGGATGTTTACTAGCTGTTAACAAGGGCTTGAGGGCATGCAAGGAGAGTGAAGCAAGGACGGAGCATAAGTGTGTTTGCACATCACGGTTGGCCATCAATGTTGCAGGTTGCATGGGTGCACTTCACACCACCTCACTTGGTGGTGCTAAACGCATCCACATTGCTGCCGGAGCACGTTAGGATCCAAATCAGTGCGGTTTCTGCTGTGGCCATGCTGTGCATGCCCTTAACGGGTAGCACATCAGTTTTGCACATCCTGCACATTGATATCGACCCTAGCACACTTCAGTAAACATCAACACAGCCGTGCATTGTTTGCATCATGTGTACTTTCACTGTGGGCAGTCACAAAGCTCAGAGCAAGTCGCTTTGAAGCAGCTGCACACATGCACGCACTCATGGCCTGCTGCTCCTGCCCCCTCTTGACTCGAACGTCCTGTTGGAGAGGGCAGGAGCGGCATGATTGCGTGCATGTGTGTTGGTGCTTCAAAGTCCGCCATGGTGCCAAAGCAACTTGCTCTGAACTTCTGTACCACTTTGAAGAATAGTCAAGGGAGCGCAATGCCACCCACCGGGTCTGCCACCCTAGGCAGTCACCTAATGGATGGGCCAGCCCTGGGTTTCATGCAGGTTCCCATGAACTGCAAAATCTGAAGCAAAACCACATTGAACATGATTAGAATTTTCCTAAATTTGTTGAGGAAATTTCAATGAACAGCCACAAAATCTGAAAGCTCATGAAACTGGAACCAGGCTGAGATTCATCTGGTCCGAGTTTTGAACCACATATTATTCATATATGTCTTGTCCTAAATGTGTAATTTCCTCTGCTTCATCGATTACCTCAAGGCTCATACTACCCAAAGAGAAGAATGGCTTTCCCTTTGCTAGAAACTGCTGATGTCTGATGTCAGGAACTAATCAAGGCATAGCGTGGGGTCCCGTTAATCACTCTGATAGCTTATCATGGCACCCTCGTTGCTATCACTTCCAATGTTCGAGACAGCAGGCAGATCCCACCACTTTGTCTTGTTTTCCTTTATTATTTCCTACAATAATTAACCTTTGCAGTTGGCACCACACACAAAAACATGTTTGGATTAGTGCAAGTCCAAAGCCTGGCAACTACAACATTCAATTGTCTATTGCAAAAAAATATATAATTCAGAGAATGTTACCTACAGTTAGTGCTTCAGAAGCCTACAGCGATCAGAAAATGGAAAGTGAAGCTTAAAGAGCTGGTAAGAAGTCTTTGATCTGAACTGGGAAATCGAAATTATAACAGGGTTATAGTATCATGGAGAAAAGAAAGGAGATTGTGGAAAGATGATGGTTCCGATCAACAGGATGAATTAAAAGCTACAGGTGCTTCCACAGTATGAAGGTGCAAAGGGCAAACATTTTCAATTCAGTTGATCTTTTTGTCCCAGTTTTCAGATTTCACACATTCATTTTAATAAACTATTTTAAAATGTGTTAGAACTTTAACCTGTGGGGGGCGGAGCTAGCCACTGAACAGAATGGACGCCTGAATTTATGCTCCCGTTGCTGCCCAAGAATCCTGAACATATCTTGGCATTAAATTGATGCTTGTACCCCCTTTATTTATCACTAATATCGGGTTACTGCTGGATGGCGTCTCTGAAGCCTGCCCGGCTGGAATTTCAGCAAGGCTCTGGCTCAGCAGCGAAACGATCTAAACCCGAAGTAGGCTCCCAGCAGAAAATGGCCGCGGGAGAGAAGGAGGGAGTGACTACTGGTGGCCTACGCGAAGTGTTGCAGGAGTTTGAAATGCGTTAAAGAAATGATTGCAGCTAATGCTAGTTCACTGAATATGATCCAAGAAGATTTAATAGAGGTAAAGGAGAAACTCCTCACCGTTACCACTCGTCTCAGTGCAGTTGAATTGCAAACTCAGAAACATGGCGCTGCATTAGAACAATTGGGCCCTCTGATCAAGCGAGTCAGGCACATAGAAAGTCAGATTGAAGATCAAAACAACCGTGCCCGTAGAAATAATATCAGATTAGTTGGAGTCCCTGAGGACGCCGAAGGCACCGATCCGATCGGATTTTTGGAGAAAATTTTGCCAGAGATGCTGCAGCTTGTCTTTGCAAGGCCTTTTGAGCTGGAACGAGCCCATCGTATCCCCACGCACAAAGCTGAAAATACCCGATACCCACGCCCTCTCATTATGAAAGTATTGAGATACCCACAGGTCCTACAGATTTTTCAAGCTGCACGGAAAGCTGGATCTCTGCAAATACAGGGATACAAAGTGGCACTCTATCCGGATTTGAGCAAGCAGACAGTAGATCGGAGGAAAGCGTTGCTGGCCTGCAGACCTATGCTGCAAAGTGCACAGGCAAGGTACGGGCTGTACTACCAGGAACCATGCGGGTCACGCTACACAATGAGACGAGGAATTTTGTTGAAGCTGAAAAACTGAAAACTTTCCTCCAGGACAAATGTGGAATGGAAACCTGAGGACTTACCTATGAACTCTCTTGTAATAACGCTGCGAAGAGAATTCAGCATGTATTTCGGGGGTGCGGACGTGCGTTCATGCAAAATTTTAGAACGTCTTTAAGCCTTGAGAAACACTACACTGACTGAATTTTCCTTGTACTAAATAGATTTAATAGCCAGATATGCCTGTTTGAGCTGTATGGGTGGCAATGGGAGGTCGGGGTTGGTATCTGTTTAAGTGGATGGTGTTCACCTTAGCGAAACTATGTTTGCCAGTTGTGCAGTTAAATGTGTCAGTCCAGTCTAGTACAATGCCCTCCGCATATACAAACGAGCTTGTACAAAGCAGATCTAGATTCCACCTACAAAATAGCCCACTCCAGTGTTGATGTCTGGTGACCTCCTAGTTCTTTCACTGAATGTAAAAGGCATTACAGGTCCAGTCAAACGGAAGAAGATCCTAGCGTACTGCCAGCAAAAAAAAGCGGATATCGCCCTCTTGCAAGAGACACATTTATCAGATACCGAATCTCAGAAAGTAACCTCTAAATACTTCCAGGTGGGAGCCTCGGCCTCTTCCACGCAACGCAAAGGGGGGGTGATAATCTTAGTACGTAAATTCTTGCAATCCGCTATTACAGACACACAGACTGATCCTCAGGGTCGATGGGCCAGGTTGACCATGAAAATAAATCAACAACTCTATACACTCTTTAATATATATGCGCCCAATCTGGACGATCCTAATTTCTTTAAACTGATAGCTAAAGAAGTAACAGCCGTAGCTCACACCAATATCATATTAGGGGGCGACTTTAATGTCATTTTGGATCCACTGTTGGACCGTGTACCCTATCGAGCTGTAGATAAGATCAAATCACAGGCGGTTCTCAAAGGAATAATTGCAGAGCTCCACTTGGTGGACCCGTGGCGGATATTCCATCCCCAAGAAAGGGACTATACATTTTATTCCATCCCGCATAATACACAAACTAGGATCGATTTCTTCCTACTGTCTGCAGAGATGATGCAACAAGTGCTGGCAGCGGAGATATATGCTGCAACGGTATCGGATCACGCCGCTATCTCCCTAGTGCTAGATACCAAATGTATTCAACATGTTCCACCTAGATGGACATTTGATAAATCCCTGCTGGCAGATGACTCCCTCATACATCTCCTGACCGGGGAAATTGAGACCTATTTTAAGTATAACACGCCCGGTGATACCTCCATCTGGAGCTGGTGGGAAGGCTTTAAAGCGACATTGCGAGCTCACATTACCACTTATACCATTAAACGGCGTAAAGCCAGAAAAAAAGAAAAGGATGCACTGGAACTCCAAATAAAGGCCGGGGAAAGACTACTTACCAAAAGAGCCGACTCAATGATACTACTTCGATTCCAACAATTGAGATACCAATACAATGCTATCCTTAACAGAGAAGCACTAAGTAGCGTCCAGTTGCAACGTAGTACATACTACTATGAAAGCAACCGGTCTGGATCCTTATTAGCTCGGCAGCTTAAACCAAAGAGCTGCAAGACCTCTATAGCCGCGATGCAAGATAAAACCGGGGGCCTTCTGTTAAGACCTGATAAAATCCTAGACCGCTGTAAAGAATTCTATGAGGAATTGTACCGTTCGGATACACAATGTAGTGACAAAGCCTTTGAAGATTTTGTCTCCAATATAGTAGGACCCAAACTGTCCAGTTACCAAAGCCGAACACTGGAACAAGAGATCTCTGTGACAGAAATACAAGATGCGATCAAACAGATGGCCCATGGTAAAGCCGCTGGTCCAGATGGCATCCCCTTGGAATTCTATAACAAATATCATACTCAATTGGCTCCCATGCTTCAGATCTATTACAGTGGCCTGCATGATGAATCCCCAGAGGTTGGTGCTTTAGCAGAGGCCGTGGTGGTAATTCACCCGAAGCCGGGCAGGGATCCGCAAAAGATAGAGAACTACAGACCCATCTCTCTCCTAAACTCTGATTACAAGATATATGCTAAAGTGCTTGCTAACCGAGTAGGTCGGATCTTAAAAGATTTGGTGCATGAAGACCAATGTGGATTTATACAGAATAGATCAACTACGGATAATGGGAGACTATTGGCGCATGTGCTGACTTCCGCCAAAACTATGGCCGAGCCCTTAATAGGGTTAGCATTGGATGCCGAAAAGGCCTTCGACCGACTGGAGTGGTCTTTTCTATTTCGATCTCTGCGTTGGTTCGGGATGGGAGAGAAATTCCTAAAAAGCGTTGAGTTGTTATACACCAAACCCGCAGCTCGAATAGCGGTTAACTCGCACCTCTCAGCCCCCTTTCAGTTGCAAAGAGGAACCCGGCAGGGCTGTCCTCTGTCACCGATGCTTTTTAACTTAGCTCTGGAACCCTTGCTGATAGCGATTTGACAGAAGGAAAGCATCAAAGGAATTGAGTTAGCTGATGGTCCCTGTAAATTGTCTGCATATGCAGATGACCTGCTCATTTTCCTGCAGCCATCAGACCTTCCTGAAGTTCTGCAGCTTATAGATACTTATTCAGCGATATCCGGATACAAAGTAAATCTGAATAAAACAACAATCATACCTCTGAATGATTGGGTCAATGAAGAAACGGTACGTGGATATCCCTTTCAATATGAGAAGTCGTCCTTCCGATATCTGGGAGTGACCTATGGTACCACTATGGACGAGACTATAGCGCTCAATATTAGAGCGTGTCATGAAATAGTACATGATAACGTCAGTAGGTGGACCCCCCTACACTTGAGTTGGTGGGGTAGGCTGGAGACTATAAAAATGATGTTGGTGCCCAAGCTCAGCTATATATTAAGCATGATCCCCCTACGATTCCCGCCGGCTTTCTATAAGAAAATGAACAGTCAGCTGATAGCTTTCTTGTGGGGCAACCGAGTACCTAGAATAGCCGCGTGGAAATTGAAGTTGCCTAAAGCGCAAGGAGGTGTTCATTTCCCAGATCTCAGTTGGCTGCACACCGCCTCTATCTTGAAACAAGGTGCTCAATGGATTGATACAGAAGACATAGCCAAGGGGCCCAGATGGCTGAATGTGGAACGCGCTTTGCATTCCCCCCTGCCTGCACAGACGATGATTAGCACAGTGGTAGACCAGACGACACCAAATAATGCTATTGTGTTGGAAACGCAGCTTGCTTGTCGACTACTGGCATCATGTATTGATGGAGGTGAAGACTTCTCCACAGATATGCCCCTGTGGCTGAATCCGCGCTTTACCATCGGAGGGAAGCCTGTCTTATGGAAAAAATGGGCGGAGCAGGGTCTTATAACCATCGGACAACTGATCTGCGGAAATGCTTTTAAAACCTTTGACAGATTAAGAATGGAATTTGGATTGCCTAACGCAAGCTATTTCCAATGGTGCCAACTTCGACACTGCTTGAGCAAGGCAGGAGTATCACCGGTCTTGATACGTACCGATTGGCCATTGCGACAGAAGCTCCAAGAACTGCAAACAGACGCTAAAGCTGTTTCGAGATGCGTTGCGATTCTCCGGTCTAAAAGTGACAAGATATGCACTAAGGTACAGTCGGTGTGGGCTACTGAAACCGGCGATGATATAACTCCAGAGAGTTGGGACACTTTTTGGGGGCCTCAAATACGTAGCACAAGAGCTGCGTCTCTCACACAATCTATGTATTTTATAGCACATCGGGCGCATATTACACCGGTTAAGAAAATGAAATGGACGCTGCAGGAGGGAAATCGCTGTTGGTCCTGCAACATGGATATTGGTACACTGGCGCACATGCTGTTCCATTGTAAATCCCTGGAAATATATTGGAATAGAGTATGGGAACGCATATCGCAAATCTTGAACCTACAAGCTCCTATCTCCTATTGGATAGTCGTATATAAATCCATAGCTCTGGAACCTACTTTGACGAAATGGGATAGTCAGCTATTGGACTTAATGCTCGGGATAGCGCTTAAAATAGTTTTAATACACTGGAAGAATCTTGACAAAGCTAGTTTTGAGCATTGGTGGAATCTCTTAATCCTACACAAGACCTACGAAGAACTCTATATAGCTAAAAACCAAGGGTCTGGTAAACTGAGTAGGAAATGGACAGCTCTGCAAAGTTATGTTTTATGAAGACATCTGGTGAAATCTACTCTGTGGAATCATAGCTGCTACAACCACATTGAGCGGGGGGGGGGGGGGGCGTGCTGGCATGGACTGATACTGGTTCTTGTTAGAGTTATTGTATTGTTTTGTTATTCTGATTAATAGGAATCTGTTTGGATCCTGCTATGTTAATAACCGTTTTGTACTGTAGTTACATGTGTTGAAAATGAATAAAATATATAATTTAAAAAAAAAAAAACAACTTTAGCCTGTACTAATCACCTCATAGATTAATCTGTATTAAATCAATTTAATATGCACTAAATTTTTAATGGTATGCCAAGAAATGCACATCTCTGTTCAACTGCTTCTGGTGCAATAGTTGGTATATTAAGGCCATAGCTGACATCTCTTCCAACTTATGCAAATGACATTTGCATCTCCGGTTCACAGCAATTCACATACTTGCATGTTCATCTAGCAAACCACCTTACGGTCTCTGCTTAGAATTTCAAGGAGCTTTACAAATAAAAAAATGTTTGAACACTGGAAGGTACCAGAAGACAATTTCCCACTCATGGATTCTATGGGATCAATATGGGGTTTAGGCAGTTTGCAGACCTGCAAATCTCAAATTCTGCTGATCAGGATCTTCAATGGCACTAAGCTACTGTAGTTAGTGCAATGGAACATCCCTTCCTAACCCAGTTACATTCCCAGCGTTCTGTGGCCAGAGCAGGGGCGGCACTGCCAGCTATCTGATGAATGGCAAATTTTCAGCCGCTAATCTGACAGCTAAACGGCATAAAATTAGAACAGGTGAAAATTTTAGGTAGTTGTGCAATCCAGCTAGAGGCTGAATATCGCTGCTAAATGGACAGCAAAACAGCAATTCAGGCAAGCTGGACATGCAGCGCTGGTTGCCAGATGTCTACCAGTGCTGCAAATTCAGTCTTAACTCGGCATAGCATGACCCACACCGCCAAAGACAAGCCATTTATAATGCTGGGTGACTTCAATCTCAAATCAGCACCAACACCACAAGTTAGTTCATTTCTTGAAACCGTTGGACGCTATGGAACTTCCACCCACAAGCGAGGTAACGCATTGGATTTATTGTTCATATCTGAAAAGATCCAATCAGTCACACCCACCATTGCTTACCAGGTAATGCCCATTCCATGCTCAGACCACTATACAATTACCTTTGACTTACCGCTGCTCAACTAAAACATTGCAAAACAATCTCAAACCCAACCACCACACAGATTCAAGGAATTCAACAGACAAGCCCTGCTGGATCATATTATTCCATGATTCAATGAAGACATAACTGACCTTACTTCACTCGTTGAAAGATGGAATACTACCATTGCATCATATGCAGTAGCCCCACAGAGGAGCTCTCTTTGGCAAGGTGCAAGTATTGCGCCAAGTATTAGCAGTAAATTTGAAAGACAAAGATCATACGCCACATACCCTGACTTAGAAGCGAGATTCACGACTGTCTTGGTATCCGCAAAATTAACCCATTTGGAGAAAATGCCCTGAGAAAAGCCACCCGAGGCGAGTCAGCACCTTGGTATTCCAGCGAAATTAAAAAAGACAAACACGAGTTAAGACAGCTTGAATGCCTCTGTGGAAATACTGGAGATCTAACACACCAAAAGCAACACACCATAAAGAAGGAGGAATACAACAACCTAATACACAAACATAAAAGGGAATATCACTCTAACCTGATGCTCAAATCATTAAAAAAACCCAGAGTGTTGTTCAAAGTAGTAAAATTATTCATGCAAGCACCATCATCCCAACGACACACTGAGATGCATCCAGAAGGCTTCGCTATATATCTTCAAGACAAGCTTACACCCAAGAGTGATTTGGCAACACTAATCCACACACCTTTGAACTCACCAAGGTATCCACAGCTCAGGACCATATTCACATCAATCTTGGAAGAACTACTCAATCAAATACTTACGATGTTCAATACCACAACCTTCCCACTTGACCCATTTCCAGTTTCATGGATAAAGATGACCAGAAATGAATTAACACCATCCCTTCTCAAAATACTAAACCTCTCACTTTCCCAGGGGTTCATGTCCATTAACCCAAAGACTGCATCCATCAGACCTAATAAAAAAAAACTCTCCTACTGACATCAACATACCCACCTCCAACAGACCCATTTCCAGCATTCCCTTTCTAGAAAAAAAAATGAAAAAAGCAATCCAATTACAGCTACAGGACTTCATAAACTCCTCCGCCCTTCTAGACATGCAACAACATGGTTTTAGATCTGACCATGGTGTAGAAACCTTGCTCACATCACTAATCAACACCCTGCTTCATGGGCTTGAACAAGTCAACGAGGATTCATCCTTATCTTTTTGGACATAGTGTCTGCCTCTGACTCAATAAGCCACGCTAAACTATTAAACAGGCTGGAGTTTATAGGTGTAAATGGCACCCCCCTGACCTAGTTCCAGTCCTACCTGACTGAACGCCAACAGCAAATAAAAATAGAGAACAAGACCTCCAAACCGTTTAAACAGCTTCAAGGTATACCTCAAGGATCTGTGCTCTCAGTCTTACTCTTTAAACTATACATCCAACCAATCTGCCAAATCATATATACACATAAAATACACTATCACATATATGCTGATGACCTGATGTTATACCTTTGATACGAACAATCTGGAACATACCTCAGTACGATCATGCTTCAGGGCAGTTGCAGAATGGTTGGATGACCACAACCTATCAATTAACTATAACAAGTCATAAGTACTCATCATTACTACAACTACTACTACTACTACTACTACTGAGCATTTGTAGAGCACTACCAGTCGTACACAGCGCGCACAGACATGTAAGAGAAAGTCCCTGCCCATTAGAGCTTACAATCTAGTCAAAACAAAACACAAGACAAAACATAGAAGGTGTAAGCAAGGATAAACTAGGGGAAAGAAAAGGGGAGAGGAAAGGAGATCAGGTGTGTCAAGATCCAAAAGCAATTTTCAACTTGGATTTGAAGAGGGTTAGAGAGGGTGCCTGGCGTACTGACACAGGTAGTTTGTTCCAGGTGTAAGGTGCAGCAAGGTGAAAGGAACAAAGTCTGGAGTTAGCAGTAGAAGAGAAGGGCACAGATAGAAGTAGTTTGCTAGAAGAGCGGAGTTCCCGAGGGGGATTGTAAGGTGAGATAAGAGAAGAAAGGTACTGAGGAGCCGCAGAGTGAATGAATTTCTAGGTCAGCAGGAGAAGTTTGAACTGGATGCGGAAACGGATAGGGAGCCAGTGAAGTGACTTGAGAAGAGGAGTAATATGGGCATGACGAAGCTGGCGGAAGATTAGTCGCACAGCAGAGTGTTGAACAGATTGAAGGGGAGAGAGATGATTCAAAGGGAGACCAGCAAGGAGTAGGTTACAGTAGTCAAGACGGGAGGTGATTAAGGAGTGGATAAGGGTTTTAGTAGATTGCGGGCCGAGGGAACAGGAAGGAGTACAGAGTTATCCATAGAGATTGAGAAAGGAGGATGGGGAGGGGAGGTTTTAGGGGGAAAGATGAGTTCAGTCTTGGCCATGTACAATTTCAAGCGGAGGTGAGACATCCAGGCAGCAATGTCAGAAAGGCAGGCAGAGATCCAGGTCTGGATTGCTGGAGAGATTTCAGGCGTAGAGAGGTAGATCTGGGAGTCATCAGCATACAGATGGTACTGAAAGCCATGGGAAGAGATAAGCACACCAAGGAACTGGGTATAGAGAGAGAAAAGGAGTGGACCCAAGACAGAATCTTGGGGTACAACAAATGGGAGCGGGGTAGGAGAGGAGGAGGAGCCACCAGAACACACACTGAAAGTGCAATGGGAGAGATAAGAGGAGAACCAGCATAGTACAGAGCCACTAAAGCCAAGCAAGGACAGGGTATCAAGGAGAAGGTTGTGGTCAACAGTGTCAAAAGCAGCAGCAAAGTGGTTGAGAAGGATGAGGACAGAGTAAAGGCCCTTGGATTTTGCCATGAACAAGTCACTGGAGACTTTGGCAAGAGCTGTTTCAGTAGAGTGTAGAAGACAAAGCCAGACTGTAAGGGATCCAGGAGGGCATGAGAGGAGAGGAGAGGAAGCCGAGGCAGCGGTGGTGAACCGCACATTCGAGTACTTTAAAAATGAAGGGAAGGAGAGAGATGGGTCGATAGTTAGAAGGACAGGTGGGATCAAGTGAGGATTTCTTGAGGAAAGGTGTCACTACAGCATGCTTGAAGTCAGCAGGGACTGTTGCGGTGGAGAGCGATAGGTTGAGAATATGAGAGATGGAAGGGACAATGGTGAAGGAGATGGGGCTTAGGAGACGGGTGGGGATGGGATCAGAGGAGCATGTGGTGAGTTTGGAGGAAGAAAGAAGGTGTAGTTTCCTCTTCAGAGATCACAGGAAAGGAAGAGAGGGTAGCAGAAAGGAGGAGGGAGAGAGATGGGAGTGGGGAGGAGGAGGAGGGGAAGTAGCTGACTTTGTGGGGAATTGGAGGGTGATCTTGTGGATTTTGTCATGGAAATAGTCAACTAGGGTTTGGGCAGAAAGGGAGGGAGGGATCAGAGGCGGAGGCACTTTGAGGAGAGAGCTGAGAGTAGTAAAGAGACGGCGAGGATCAGAGGCAAGGGAGTTAGTCAGATGGACATAGTAGTCTTGTTTGGCAAAAGCTATAGCTGACTGGAAAGAGACAAGCATAAATTTGAAGTGTAGAAAGTCTGGAGGGGAGCGGTATTTGAGCCAAGCATGCTCAGCAGAACGGGCACAGGAACGTAGATAGCGGGTAGTGGGTGAAAGCCAGGGCTGGGGTGTGGAACGTCTCACAGGACGTGGGATGGGCGGAGTAAGGGCATCCAGAGCCGAGGAGAGTGCAGCATTATAGGAAGTTACTGCCTCGTCAACAGACTTGGTTGACACAGTGGAAGAGAGAGCCAAGGTATCAATAGCATGAAGATTTCTAAATAGGTTGGAGGAGACAGGACGAGGCTGAGGTGGCGGGTGATGAAGATTAAAGCTTAAAAGGTGATGGTCGGATAAGGGAAGAACTGAGCTACAGAGGTTTGAGGGTAGGTAGCTAAAGAGAAATATCAGGTCAAGGCAGTGGCCATGCTGGTGAGTGGGGGCAGTGGAACAAAGCTGGAGGTCAAATGAGGAGGTAAGGGAGAGGAGCTTTAAAGCATAGGGATCAGAAGGGTTATCGAAATGAATGTTAAAATCCCCAAGAATAAGAGTGGGGGAAGAGGAATCCAGAAAGAAGTAAAGCCACGAGTCGAAGTCAGTGAGAAAGGTAGAAGCAGACTTGTCAGGAGGTCGATGAATAACAGCTACCCGGAGAGGAAGTGGAGTGAAAAGGCAGATGGAGTGGACTTCAAAGGAGAGAAAGGAGTGAGACTGAGGCAGCAGGAGGTGTTGGAATTGGCAAGAGGGAGAAAGTAGGAGCCCAACAACACCACCACGGCCAGTGGGATGAGGTGTATGGGAGAACTGATAGCCCCCATGACAGAGAGCAGCAGTAGATGCGGTATCATCTGGGAGGAGCCAGGTCTCAGTTAGAGAAAAAAGATGTAGCGCATTAGAGAAAAGAGTAGCATAGTATGGGGTAGAGAGGAGACAGTACGGCAGAAACGAGGGTGAGGTTACCTTAGAGAGAGAGGAGATGGTTGAATGAGAGGGAGAAAGCGATGGAGCTCAAGAGCTGATGATAGAATGGTAAAGGACAGAATGGAGGGGGAGGCGAGGATGGTAGAAGGGGGGGGTAAGGAGGGATGGAGTGAAGGTGCTGGTAGGAGGGGAAACAGTTAGGGAGTATGAAGAAGAGGAAGACACTGATGTGGAGCCATGGAAGAGGGACAGAAAGGGGCTATGCAGCATATGGTATTTTACAAGCAATGAGGTAGCAATGGATTCAACAGGCTATGCAGAATATGTTAATATACAAGCAATGAGGTAGCAATGGATTCAATAGGCTATAAAGCATATGTTCTCATACAAGCAGTGAGGTGGCAATGAGGTAGCTATGGATCCTACAGGTTATGCAGTGCAGGTTGTCTTGCTTGTCGTGTGCTGCTTACCAGTTTGGGTGGCTTGGTTTGGGACAGCTTGTCTTGGGGTGTGTGGGTTCGGGTCACGTTGGTAGTTGGAAGGGTTTCTGATGGAGGGGTATCAAGTTAGTTCTACGCCTAAGGGCCATGCCAAAGGGCCCTCTGGCGAGGCCCGCCAGGTGCAGGCACGCCTGACGGCTCGTTCCTTTTGTTGGTCCTGGTGCGCCCCAATTGGGCCTTGGTGGGGGGAGCGGGAGGGGCAAGCAGCTCCCGCTTCCTCCACCGACGTCCGATCGGCAGCATGGAGCAGAGGGCTGCTGTTTGCCGGCTCATTCCTTTTGTTGGTCCTGGTGCGCCCCTATTGGGCCTTGGTGGGGGGAACGGGAGGGGCAAGCAGCTCCCGCTTCCTCACCCGACATAACCAGAGACCTATCCCTACCAGAACAAATTAAAGTCAACAAAGTACTACTCCCCCTAAGGCCAGAGGTTAAATACCTAGGGATCACTCTAGATCACAGACTGATTTTTCAAGCACACATCAAAAGAACTACGAAATCTGCATACCATAAGATTTACTTATTTTTTATTTATTTGAAATGTTTTTCTATATATATGAGGATCTTGCACAACTTTTGCCCACTGCTAGATCCTAATCACGTCCATACAGTATGCCAGGCCTTAATCACCACACACCTGGATTATTGTAGCTCAGTCCTCCAGGGCCTCTCAAAACCTCGCCCTCAGGCCTCTGCAAACTGTTCAGAATATGGTAGCAGCTCATCATCAAAACCTTACGATATGGTCACATCACACCAGTACTCAAAAGCTTATACTAGCTCCCAGTAAAAGCAAGAATAAAATACAAAGCAATCATGACCACCTTCAAAATGATACACAACTTTACCGCAGCCTACCTGCAACCACTCATTCAGAAGAGCTCAGACACATGACTATGACAACCTTTAGATCTTCTCACTATCCCACCCCAGAAAACAAAAAGTTGCAAACAGTATACCAAAGAGCATTCTCATTCTATGGCCCTACATTATGGAACTCACTCCCGATTAATTTAAGGACCATCCATACCTAAATGACTTTCGTAACAAATTAAAAATGCACCTTTTCGAAGAATCCTTCGGATCTGTCATGTAGACCCTTCAACTCAACCCTGCCACCATACATTGCATATCATTATACCTCTGCATGTAAATAAGTTATGTCCCCTATCCGCAAACCATGATCTATTCCTCTATTAAACCTATAACCCCAATGTAAATTGTTTTCATGTTACCACATATGCTCGTTCAATATATATTATAGTTGAGTTTGATGTAAAACACTTTGATATCATGAAAAGTGATATAGAAGAAATGTTAAATAAATAAAAAAACTTACTTAAATCGACCCCAAAATACATCTGCAAATGCAATGTGTGCATTTGAGTCAATACTGACTCTTGGTGACCTAGCAGCTCTTGGGTTTCTAGGCAGTGTGCCTGGAAGTAGATTGCCAGGCCTTTCTTCTGAAGCAATGGAGGGTTAAGTGACTTTCCCAAGGCCACAAGGAGTGCTAGTAGGAATTGAACCCTGGTCTCTTGGTTACCAAGCCAGTGTTCTAACCATTAGGCTATTCCTCCGCTCCAATATATCTATATATATATCTATAGATAGATAGATATAGATTATAGATATATATAGATATCTATATGATATATAGATATCTATACATATCTATATATATATACACACACGTATGTACATATATAGCAAGAGAGAGATAAAGGAAGAGACAAAGTTTTAGCTGTATGGATGGCTGTTACTGCTGTAGTTACTGTTTCTAATTGATATCTAGTGAATATTTGTAGCCCACTAAGATCATTTAACATTTCATTTTCAAGATTTACCACTTGGGACTGTTGTGGTAGCGCTAAGATTTGATTGAGTTGTTATTTAGGAAATGCAAGCACGCATATAGCCAGGGTCTCAGTGCAGACAGAGAACGGGGCACTAGATTTGCTCTAACCTGCACTGGATGGTCTTTTGATGGATTAGAAAGATTATAGATTACATTAGATTGGATTAGGACTGACAGCTAGAAGGCACTAACAGCAGATTTATCAGAGAAGGATACAAATTAAATCTGAAACCTGTATAACATACAGTATTCCATTGCCTGTTTTCACCTTTGCAATGGAAGGGATGTGGGGGGAGTGGGGGGATTAATTTTAGGAATCTTCTGTGTTTAAAGAACTGTTTTTTTTCCCTGGATGCAGTATTTAAAAGGTTAATGATTGCAACACTGGCATAATAAAAAGCACACTTCAGAAAACTAATTATAAAAAATAGAAAGAAAAACACTAAAGCATTTTTACCAGGGTTTGTTTTTCCAGTTTCTTTAATTTGGGTAATTGCTTAGTCAACTTTCAAAAAATATAAATTCTGTCTTAAAAAAACATGAGAATATGACTGATCGCCTTCATTTTCATTTCAGATTTGGCTAGCAGGCCCCAGACTGTAGATTCTTTCCTTGCACGGCGCCACACCAGCGTCCAGTACTTAATTAATTTCCTTCAGTTAGTGCTGCTTTGCTCTTAAAGAGACAGTGTCCCATTTAGAAGGCTAGCTTTGGCTGGCTTTCAAAATATAACTTCTTAAGCTTTTTTTCTTTTACTACAGAGCACACTGTGGCAAAGAGTTGTGATGCTCTTTATGCACAAAACTAACTTGCATAGTCTAAAAAAAAAATAGATACCTGCATGCTGGTTTCTGGGCATCAGGCTTCTGTTTCCTTCATGCGGATAGATCTGTTACTGGGAATGTAATTATCCTATGCAAACTGCCCTATAAGAACGTGAAAGTTCAAAGGCACTGTTATTTGCTATATTTTAGATCTGTCTTTTTCCATTCGATTGGTAGCCCGACCCTCACATCATCCTCTGGATCCAGGATCCAGGTTTTTTAGTTTTTTTCTGAGCTGCTTGACCTTGGGGTGGGAATCAGAAAACCCATTGGCCTAAAACTAAAAGAGGTTTATAGGTTTCACAGTGGATAGTGCTACCAAAAATTATTGCAGATTCCCAGAACTATCCAGATGCTGCCAGTGTAAAATGTGAGTGTAAAGCTTAAATCTGGTTTGGTTTATTTAGTTTATCAATTCTCTTCATTTACCGATCAAAAGAATGGCAAAGCGGTTTGCAAATGAATGTAAAATCAGCACTGAGAAAGAGAAAAAAAACAATGCATTGCAGCACAGTGTAAGTGACAGAGAGCAGAACGCCTTTAATGTAGGTGTGATCCCTTACACTCGCTAACGCATACCTTAATCTATACGCATACATGTGCAAAGTATTTCATAATCTATACACAGATACTGTATGTGAACTTTGCTGTGCTCCACACAGACTGCTCTCCAAGCTACGCCTTCCAGCAAAGTACACATATGTTTACTGCCTATCAGTATTTTATAAAAAGTCATTTACACATATATGGGGCCACATTCTCATTGGAATGATTTTATAACATTACCTCCATGTGCAGTACTGGAGTACCAAGATTTTACCCCTATTTGATCCATGCACGGATCGTCATACATTGATCTTAAGATCAGAAAATCCAACTTACCTTTTCTCGTGGAGTCTAACCACTATGAAAGAAAAGTGCAGTGTGTGTTCTTCACCCATTTACTATTGGATGTACCTGTATCATCCCGAAATTTAGAGTGAATTCTACTGTAGTGAATGGTTGAATGTTAAATGTTGATTCACTAAATGTCACTACCGTATGAGTGGACGTTATTAATGAATAGGCCCTGTTAGGAGTACTTTCGTGGTAGCCTCCTATAGTGACTCAGCTTCATAACTCTTTCAGGAACATAGAGATGAGTGGCCTTGTGGCAGGACAGGCTTAAGAGGTGAGCCAGTTAGACACTGGCACAGGGTGCACCACAAAAGGAGTGCAGGAATCCTGCCCCATTGGCTCACTCCCATCCTGCCCTCTATTTCCCAGAGCTGTGGCTATTTTTAAGAGTAATATAGCTGCAGCAGCATTTGATTTTGCTCCCACAGCTGTACTAATGCTCAGCACAGCCGGAGCAGCATTTTCTTTTGATTTCATGACTATGCTAAACTCAAGTCACGGTGCCAGCAGCTTGGGTATATAGCACAGCCATGGAAGCAAAAGCAAATGCTCCCATGGCTGTGCTGAACACTAATACAATCCCAGGAGCAAAAGCAAATACTCCTGTGGCTGTATTAATGTTCAGTACAGCTGGAGGAGCATTTTCATTTGCTCCCCTGGCTGTTTTCAGGGCCGGCCCTAGAGTTGGTTCAAAGTATTGGCAAACCTCAAGATTTACATCCCCTCTCAATGTCAAAATCTATTCTTTAGCTTTGAATGCCCTGCTTTTGCTGCCCTATGGAAGTTGTTGATACTAAGGCGGAGGATGACTGATACTGGAGCTGGTAATGGAGATGGGTTGATAGTGAGGCTGTGGGGGCTGATACTGGAAATGGGATAATATTGGGTCAGGGGGACTGGAAATGGGCTGATATTGGGGCTGGGGGTTCAAGATGTAAGCAGTGCTGTACTTATAGATGTAAGACAGTCCCTGTTCATCAGATCTTACAATCTAATCAAGACAAAAAACATCAGAGGAGGTGATGTCATCCTGCACTATGGCAGCCTGAGCTCTCATGTCCCCTGTAAATTGCTGTGGAAAATCAGAGGAATGAAAGACCGATATGGGCAAAGGTCCCTGGGATCACGGGATGAACACGCACAAGTGTGTGGCTGGTGTCCTTGAATTCACTTATATGGGGGCAAGCACAGATCAAGTGGCAGGCAACATGGCTGCTGCTACGAGAAGGAAAAGAGAAAGAGAGCAGGACAGATATAGGGACAGAGACGCTACAGCAGATTTCCCAGGGAGAAGTCAAAGACTAGCTTACACAACTGAAATCTGAGCTTAAGATGGAGCTGGCCACAGTAAGGAGCGAGCTGGGGGAGTTAATGGGAGACCTGAAGGCAGAAATCAGTGAGATCGGCTGGCAGGTGGCTAAGAATGATGTGCAAATGGAGCAAGAACAGGAAGAGCTGGCAGCACCCATAAGCACTAACAAACGCTGGAGCCTTGAAGGACTAGAAAAGGGGACTGCTACTTCTTGAGAGAGATCTGCAATTGTGAGTATATACTTCTGGGAATTTTTCTGAAGGGACGTCTTTGGATTAAAGCTGCTTAATCTGTGAACCCAGTGTATTTGTTAAATCAGTCAGGGCCTAGTAGCAGCAGTTTAAGTTTAAATTTAAAACACAGAAGAGAGCTTTCTGGTTAGATTTCAAACCCAGCAGAGAGCTTGTAGTTTAAATTTAATACTCACTCAGGGCCTAGTAGCAGCAAAGTGCTTTTAGTTTAAATTTAAAACACAGAAGAGAGCTTTCTGGTTAAATTTAGAGCCCAGCAGAGAGCTTCTAGTTTAAATTTCATAAGTCAGAGCCTAGCAGCAGCAAAGAGCTTTAATTTAAATCAAATCAGAATATAACTTAGCATAAAAGGCAAAACAGGGCAGTATTCTTTGAGCAACAAATAAAGTCCTCTAGAGACTTTTACAAAGAAGCCTTCTACCTAGGGGGCAAGAGACCTCTGAAACTTTTTCAATAGGTGTTAAAGGCAGGTAGCAGGTCAAAAGGCCATTTTGAAAGACTGCTTCTATTCAAGCAAGGATTATTAATCACCCAGGAAGTTGGTCACAGCTTACCTCAGAAGCACAGGACAGGGTACTGTGTAGCAGCCTTCTTTTAATAAGTTTTATTTCCCTCCTTCCCCCACCAACACCCACCCACCTCTGGGATAATCATAGCTTTATAGGTACTTACACATCTTAAAGGAAAGGAGGTGCTCTCAGTTGCAGCTCGTTACCCAAATCAGTCATACACTAAGGACATGAGATTAATTAAGCTTCTTGTGAACAAAGCATATTAAACGTATTAGGTACAATTTTATTAGTATAAGTATCCACAGCAACCCTTAGTAAGTAAAGACCTTAAAGATCTTAACGCAAGTTTAAAACTAAGATGCAGACAGCAGTCCAGCAGCAAGATGGAGGCTTTCCAGTCTTTTGCATTGAGTGTCACATGTATTATTTTCTCCCAGTAGGTGAGAGGTCTTACGTGTGCACTAGGTTCAAGGAGCTCTTTGCTCTCAGGGAATGAGTCCGTTCTCTAGAGGCTAGAGTAACAGACTAGGAAGACAAAGAAAGACAAAGAGGTATATAGACGAGACCTACAGGGATATAGCCCTGAAGTCCCACCTCCAGTCTGCAAGCATCCCTGTTGCCATGGAGGTCACGTGACAGGAGAGCATCACCCTGGTGTGGCAGGAAGTGATCCTGTAACTAGGACCTATCCTCCAGGTGATGTAAAACCCTCTCGCACCGAAGAAGTTTCTCCAGGGCCATGTGCCCATGAGGGAAGGGTTAGGACAGCCATTATAGTTGGTAATTCAATCATTAGGCATGTAGATAGTTGGGTGGCTGGTGGACGTGAAGATCGTCTGGTAACATGCCTGTCTGGTGCGAAGGTAGCGGACCTCACGGACCCCCTAGATAAGGTCTTAGATAGTGCTCGGGAGGAGTCTGCTGTCTTGGTACATGTCTGCACCAATGACATAGGAACATGTAGTAGGGAGGTTCTGGAGGCTAAATTTAGACTTTTAGGTAGGAAGTTGAAATCCAGAACTTCCAGGGTAGCGTTCTCCGAAATGCTTCCCGTTCCACGCGCAGGATCCAAAAGGCAGGCAGAGCTCCAGAGTCTCAATGTGTGGATGAGACGAAGGTGCAAGGATGAGAGGTTTGGATTTCTTAGGAACTGGGGAACATTCTGGGGAAAGGAGGGGCTCTTCCGAAGGGATGGGCTTCACCTTAACCAGAATGGAACCAGGCTGCTGGCATTAACCTTTAAAAAGGAGATAGAGCAACTTTTAAACTAGATAACAGGGGAAAGCCGACAGTCGCATAAGAGCACATGGTTTGGAAGAACGTATCCTTGAAGGATACTACCAAAAGCAGAGAGGTTCCAAAAAAGAGTAAAGTAGCCCAAATACCCTTGAGTATGGAGCAGACAGAGTTTAAAGATTCCAAATTACCCATGCCTACCAATAGCCAAATTAATATGAATAAAATACAGTCTCTAAAATGCTTGTACACAAATGCTAGAAGTCTAAAAAATAAGATGGGAGAGTTAGAATATATAGCACTAAATGAGAGGTTAGATTTATTTATTTTATTTATTTAGTGTACATTTGTATCCCGCTGCTTCCAGCGATCAGCAGCGGTTGCTATACATGGTAAGAGTGGCTGTACTGGCCAAGAATTTAGAAAGATATACATTGCGATTAGGGAGGGGGAGGTAATACACAGCAAACATAGGGTTACAGATTACAGTTGATTGATGGTAAACACTTCACACAGGATACCTTATATACATATTTACACATAAACTGAGAGATAATTGGTAGTGGGATGCAATGGTAGTAGGGTACAGAGCCTAGGTTACATTGTAATGCGATTGGAAGAGGTGCGTCTTAAGCTTTTTTCTGAAGTCTTTCAGGTCACAGTTTGCACACAGTTCACATGGCAGCCGGTTCCAGAGTGCCGCGGCTATAAGTGAAAATGCTCTGTTACTAGTACATGCATTGACATTTCTGATGCACTTCGGGAGTCAGAGGGTGTTGAGTTTCACTGTTCTTCTACTTCTGTTGTTGGGTAGATTGGAGATTAAGCTGTTGAGGTGTGAGGGTGCTACATTATGGACGAGTTTGAATGTAGTGATAATCATTTTGTATTGAACGCGGGCCGCAATGGGGAGCCAATGTAGTTCAATTAGAACAGGGGTAATGTGGTCAGAGAGGCCTTTTTGCATAATGATTCCGGCAGCAACATTTTGTGCCATTTGCAGAATATTTATAGTTTTCTTTGGCAGGCCTTGCAGTATGGCATTGCAATAGTCTAGATGTGGAATGATGAGGGCTTGAACGACAGACCTGAAGTCAGCATGATCGAGGATGCTACGTAGTGGCTGCAAGACTCTTAATTTGTGGAAGATGGCCCGATTGGTATTTCGAAGGTGTTTGACCATATTTAGGTTACTGTCCAGCATCACTCCTAGATATTTTATCTCTGTCTTGATGTTGTAATTGTTATTGTTCATGTGACCGTTGTTGGGGGCTCGAAGCCCGGTTTCCTGGAGATACACATTGCTTCTGTTTTCTTGTGATTAATGGACATGTTATTTCACTGTAGCCAGGTTTGAAGCTCGCCTAGGCATTTTTCAAGCTTGTTGAGGTTTGGGTTATTTATGTCAAGTTGAGTATATAGCATTAGGTCATCTGCGTATATATGGTAGCTGATCTCGTGGTCATGGAAAATCTTGCATACTGGTTGTATGTATAAGTTGAATAGGAGGGAGGAGAGGGCGGAGCCTTGTGGAATGCCTTGAGTTTGTGGGAAGGGCTGCTTTGTCATTGTTGAATTGGACCTGCTGCATTCTGTTGGTTAAGTATGAGGAGAACCATTTTAGTGGGGTTCCTGAAATGCCTATGGACTCAAGTCGCTCCAGGAGTGTGGGGTGATGCACTGAGTCGAAGGCCGCAGATATATCTATGAATATGAGCATATACATCTTGCTCTTGTTTTCTAGACCTTTGAGTAGGTTGTCCATTAGTGCTAGCAGGAGGGTTTCTACACCGTGATGTTGATGAAACCCGTATTGATGCACATCAAGGGCATTTGTGTCATCAATGTGGTCCTGCAGCTGCTGCTGAACTGCCTTTTCAATAATCTTGGCGAGGAAGGATATGCTTGAAATTGGGCGGAAGGAGGTTGGGTCGTCCTTGTTGAGTGCTTTGTTTTTCAAAATGGGTCGAATGAGTGACTTTTTAAGAAGCGATGGCATGAGACCTTGCAGTAGTGAGAGGTTCACTATGTGAGAGATGTGCTGTGCCATTTCTTGCTTGGTAGCCTTGATCCAGGCAGCTGGACAGGGGTCAAGAGGGGAGGTTGTGGTCTTTAGGTTGGTAATGATGTTTTTTATTTGCAGGTCGTCCACTCTCTGGAAGGTAGACCATTTGTTGCACTGGTCTGGTCTTCCATGGGTGTTAATTTTTGTAGGGAGTTAGCTGTATCCAACTGTGGAGAGAGAAGGGCAGGCGCTGCGGGACTAAGTTTGCTGGCATAATGATCTGCTAGCCGTTGGGCTGTTATGGATCCGCTGGGATTGCTGTCATGCGTAGCCTTGATGAGCGATTTGACGAGTGCGAAAAGCTCCCTGGGCCTGTTGAGGGCCTTAATGAGTGTGTTTGTATGGTGCGTTTTCTTTGCCTGGTTGACTTCATTCTTATATGTTGATAGGCGGCTGAGGTAATCCTTCCTTCGTTCCTCGGTTTTGAGTTTTCTCCATTTTCTTTCTTGCTTTCTCAGGTCCTTCTTCAGCTCCCGTAGGGACTTGGTTTTGGTTGGGTTCCTTGGGCGACTCCAGGTGGGTTTTGAGGTAGTCTCGATTCCTATGTTCCAGAGGTTTGTAAGATACTCGAGGTCCGAGAGATCCGGGCGTATGTGGTCTGCTACGGATTCAAGCAGAGCTTCTTTCTTGAATTTTTGGAAGCACCTTCTTGGGTGTGTTGTTTGTTCGGATTGCGACTAGTCAGGTCCTGTGGGGAGATGTAAGGAGAATTCAATTTGATGATGGTCTGACCATGGTACTTGCGTTATTCGCGGTTTAGATTTCAATAGTTTGGGATGAAATCTCAGAGACATGGTGGAAGGAGGAAAACCAGTGGGACACTGTGATACCTGGATACAAACTATATCGTAATGATAGAGCTGATCAAATTGGTGGAGGGGTTGTGCTCTATGTTAGAGAAGGCATTGAGTCAGAAAGGATTAAAGTTTTGCAGGAAACAAAATTTGCTGTAGAATCTCTATGGATTGAAATTCCATGTAAAAAGGGGAAGGTAATGGCAGTGGGGTTGTACTATCAACCGCCTGGCCAGAATGAACAAATGGATGATGAAAAGCTCAATGAAATCAAGTAAGCTAACAAAAGTTACAGCACAGTAATAATAATGGGTGATTTCAATTACCCCGGTATCCACTGGGTCAGTGTCGCGGCAGGACATGCTAGGGAGATAAAGTTCCTAGATGAAATAAATGACTGCTTCTTGGAGCAGCTGGTTCATGAACCGATCAGAGGGGAAGCCATATTAGACCTAGTCCTTAGTGGAATACCAGATCTGGTGCAAGAGATAAGGGTGTTGGGGCCACTTGGCAATAGTGATCATAGCATGATCGTGTTGTATTTAATTAGTGGAAGAGGAATGGTAAGGAAATACACAGTAACACCTTTTAACTTTAGAAAGGGAGACTATGACAAAATGAGGAAAATATTTAAGAAAAAACTAAAAGGAGCAGTTGCAAAGGTTAAAGACTTACATCAAGCTTGGGTGTTTAAAAATACTATCTTGGAAACCCAGACCAGCTGTATTCCACGCATTAAGAAAAATGGAAGGAAGTCCAAAAAACTGCCATCATGGTTTAAGAGTGAAGTCAGAGAGGCTGTTGTTGCCAAAAAAGCATCTTTCAGGAAATGGAAAAAAAGAGCCAAATGACAAAAACTGGAAACAGCACAAGCACTGGCAAGTTAAATGCAAGGCATTGATAAGGCAGGCAAAGCGAGAATTTGAGAAGAAACTTGCTATGGAAGCAGAAACGCGTAATAAAGACTTTTTCAAGTACATTTGCAGCAAAAAAACTGTGAGAGAATCAATTGGACCATTAGATGATAGAGGGGTAAAAGGGGCAGTAAGAGGGGAGAAGGCTATAGCGGGGAGACTGAATGAATTCTTTACTTTGGTCTTTACTGAGGAAGATGTAGGGATGTTACCCATGACTGAAGTGATATTTAAAGGTGATATTGCAGAGGAATTGAAAGAAATATTGCTACACCATCTGGGCAGCAGCAGAATGGGATAGTGTTGACGGCGGAGGATCACATTTCTGTGACAACGGCAACAACACCAAACTTAAACTGCGCGGAAGGAAGGCCCGGCAATCTACTTCTGTATCTTGCCATGAAAACCCAATGGATAGTTACAACAAAACAAATTGTGCTATGGTGCTGGAAGATGAGACTCCCAGGTCAGAAGGCACTCAACTAGCTACTGGGGAAGAGCTGAAGACTTTTCAGAGTAAAGCCAGCATTTATGATGTGGTTGGATCAAAGCCCTCGGGAAGTCTGACTGCTGATGTAGCTGCGCATGAAATGAGAGTCAGAAGCTGTAAAGATGTCTTACACATTGGAACATGGAACGTACGAAGCATGAACCAAGGGAAGTTGGAGGTGGTCAAGAATGAAATGGAACGTGTACAACTTGATCTGTTGGGTGTCAGCGAACTGAAATGGACTGGCATCGGGCACTTTGCATCAGATGATCACATGGTCTACTATGCTGGAAATGAAAGACAAAGAAGAAATGGTGTTGCATTTATAATAAAGAAGAAACTTGCAAGAACTGTAATGAAATACAATGCAGTCAGCGAACGCTTAATCTCTATTCATCTACAAGGAATGCCTATCAACACAACTATAATTCAAGTATATGCCCCAACAACAGCTGCAGAAGAGAATGAAATTGAAGAGTTCTATGAACAAGTACAAGCTGAAATTGACAGAACATGCAAACAGGATATCCTGATAGTCATGGGTGACTGGAACGCAAAAGTTGGCAACAAAGAAGAAGGCAAAGTAGTTGGAAAATATGGACTTGGCAACAGAAATGAAGCTGGAGAAAGATTGATAGAATTCTGCAAGACCAATGATCTATTCTTCTCAAACACCTTCTTCCAGCAACACAAGCGGCGACTGTACACATGGACTTCACCCAATGGATTGTATAAAAATCAAATTGACTACATCTGTGGAAGTCAACGATGGAAAAGCTCTGTAACATCAACAAAGACAAAACCTGGAGCTGACTGTGGTACAGATCATCAACTACTAGTATGCAAACTCAAGCTAAAGTTGAAAAAGAGCAAACCACTCATGAATGCAGCAAAATATGACCTTGAGAATATACCACTGGAATTTAAAGACTGCCTGCAAAATCGATTTGCTGCTTTAGATACAAATGACAGAGCTCCGGAAGAGTTATGGAATGACGTCAAGAAGGTTGTGCTGGAAGAAAGCGAGAAGTCTCTACAAAAGGTGAAAAAGCAAAAACGGCCAAAATGGATGACGGAAGAAACTCTGAAAATTGCCCAGAAACGCAGAGAAGCTAAAGCCAAAGGAGAAAGAAAGAAAGACAATCTCAGAACTCAACAGAGATTTCCAACGTGCAGCAAGACAGGACAAGGAAAAGTACTACAATGACACTTGCAAGGAAATAGAAGCAGAAACTATTAGAGGAAGAACAAGATCGGCTTTCCTAAAGCTGCGAGAGCTAAAGAAAAAGTTCCAGCCTCGAATTGGAATGTTACAAGATGCTCAAGGTTCTATGTTGAATGATGCTGAGAAGATCAAGAAAAGGTGGAAGGAATATACAGAGTTTTTATATGATAAAGATCAAGTGGACCAACAGCCGTTTCAACCTATACCTTATGATCAGGAACCATTGGTGATGAAAGAAGAAGTTGAAGCAGCATTGAAAGCCTTATCAAAGAACAAAGCACCAGGCATTGATGGCATTCCCATAGAAGTATTGCAGCAATCTGATGCAGCTGTTACCGTACTTACAAGGCTCTGCCAAGAAATATGGAAGACAACATCATGGCCAACTGACTGGAAAAGATCTGTGTTTATACCAATACTAAAGAAAGGTGATCCAACTGACTGTGGAAATTATCGCACAATCGCTCTGATCCCACATGCCAGCAAGATTCTACTGAAGATTATTCAAAAGAGACTACAGCCATACCTAGAACAAGAACTACCTGAAGTGCAAGCAGGGTTCAGGAAAGGACGAGGAACGAGAGACATCATTGCGGATGTGAGATGGATCCTTGAAAAGACTAAAGAATACCAAAAGGATATCTATTTGTGCTTTATCGACTATAGCAAGGCTTTTGACTGTGTAAACCATGAGAAACTCTGGGCCAGGTTAAGAAGCATGGGTATACCAGAACACCTGATCGTTCTCTTGCGCAATCTGTACATTGATCAAGAAGCAACAGTTCGAACGGAACAAGGAGAAACAGAATGGTTTAAAATAAGCAAAGGTGTAAGACAAGGCTGCATACTTTCCCCCTACCTGTTTAATTTATATGCAGAACAAATCATCAGAGAAGCAGGACTGTATGAAGACCACAGAGGTGTGAAGATTGGTGGAAGACTCATCAACAACCTTCGCTATGCTGATGATACCACATTACTGGCTGAAAGTGAAGATGATCTGAAACATTTGCTTCTCACAATCAAAGAACATAGTCTCAAAATGGGCCTGCACCTTAATGTAAAGAAGACAAAGATCATGACAACTGGCATAATCAACAGATTCATCGTTGAAGGAGAAGAAATTGAAATCGTGAACAACTTTAACCTACTTGGATCAACTATCAATAAAGAAGCAACAAGCAGTCAAGAAATCAGACGATGCATTGCTCTTGGCAGAATGGCTATGAAAGACCTAGATAAGATTCTCAAGAGCAGAGATGTCTCTCTCCATACAAAGATTCGACTTGTCCAAGCCATGGTATTTTCAATAACATCATATGGATGTGAAAGCTGGACAGTGAAAAAGACAGACAGGAAGAAAATTGATGCCTTTGAATTATGGTGCTGGCGGCGAATACTGTGTATACCATGGACTGCCCGAAGAACAAACCAGTCGGTACTAGAGGAGATCAAACCTAAGCTTTCTTTAGAAGCTCAGATGACAAGACTTCGACTTTCATACTTCGGACGCATCATGCGAAGAGAGAGATCATTAGAGAAAGACATCATGCTTGGCAAGATAGAAGGTCAACGCAAAAGAGGAAGGCCAGCAATGAGATGGATCGCTACAATAACAGCAGCTACGGGTACCAGTCTGTCAACAATGAGCCGCCTGACTGAAGACCGAACACAATTTAGGATAGCTATCCAGAGGGTCGCCATGAGTCGACTCCGACTCGACGGCACTTAACAACAACAACAACAACAACATTGCTACACCGGGAAGATGTATTACAACTATTTGATAAACTGAAGAGTAGCAAATCACCTGGACCAGATGGTATACATCCAAGGGTGTTGAAAGAACTGAAATAAGAGATTGCAGACCTGCTATTAGTAATCTATGAACTTTCATTAAATTTATCTGAAATACCTTAAGATTGGAGGATCGCCAATGTAACGCCAATTTCTAAAAAGGGTTCCAGGGGTGATCTGGCAAACTACAGATCGGTGAGCCTGACGTCAGTACAGAGAAAAATGGTAGAAACCATCATAAAGAACAAAATTACTCAGCATGTAGCTAATCACGTCCTAATGGGAGACAGCCAACATGGCTTTAGACAAGGAAGATCTTGTCTTACTAATCTGTTATGTTTTTTTGAAGGTGTGAATAAACAGGTAGACAAAGGTGAGTCGGTTGATATAGTGTATGTGGACTTTCAGAAAGTCTTTGACAAGGTCCCTCATCAGAGACTTTTGGCAAAACTAAAAAGTCATGGGATAGGAGGCAGTGTACTATTGTGAATCAGGAACTGGTTAAAAGATAGAAAGCATAGAGTAGGGCTAAATGGCCAATTTTCCCAGTGGAAAAAGTTGAATAGTGGAGTACCCAGGGATCTGTGCTGGGTCCACTGCTTTTTGACATATTCATAAATGACCTGGAAAAGGGAATAACGAGTGAGGTTATCAAATTTGCAGATGACACAAAACTATTTAAAGTTGTTAAAACCCAAGAGGATTGTGGAAAATTGCAAGAGGATCTTGATAAATTGGAAGACTGGGCATCCAAATGGCAAATGAAATTTAATGTAGACAAGTGCAAAGTTATGCACCTAGAAAAGAACAACCCAAACTATGGTTACATGATGCAAGGTTCCACATTTGGAACCACCACCCAGGAAAAAGATTTAAGCGTCATCGTGGATAACATGTTAAAACCCTCAACCCAGTGTGCAGCGGCAGCCAAGAGAGCAAATAGAATGCTAGGTATCATAAGGAAAGAAATGGGAAATAAAACAAAGGATATTATAATGCCTCTGTATCGTTCCGTGGTGCGACCGCACCTTGAATATTGTGTGCAATTCTGGTCGCCATATCTTAAAAAGGATATAGTGTTATTAGAAAAGGTACAGAGAAGAGCCACCAAAATGGTAAAGGGGATGGAAGGCTACTCCAATGAGGAGAGTCTAAAAAGGTTAGGGCTCTTCAACCTGGAAAAGAGACAGCTGAGGGGAGATATGATAGAGGTCTCTAAATTAATGAATGGAGTGGAACGGGTAAACATAGATCAATTGTTTACGTTATCAGAATATAGAAAGACTAGGGGACATGCAATGAAGCTACAGGGTAAACTATTTAAGAGAAAATATATTTTCGCTCAACGTGTAATCAAACTCTGGAATTTGTTACCAGAGGATGTAGTAAAGGCTGTTAGTGTAGCTGGGTTTAAAAAAGGTTTGGACAAGTTCCTGAAGGAAAGGTCCATAAACCATTATTAAAAAGGGACCCAGGATATCAATGCTTGATCCAGTAAAAGCATTGTGGAACCTGTGTCTTTTGGGGAAACTGCTAGGTGCGTATGACCTAGATTGGCCACTGTTGGAAACAGGATACTGGGCTTGATGGACCTTGGTCTGACCCAGTATGGCATATCTTATGTTCTTAAGGAACAGCTCATTTACAAGGTAGAAAAGTCTAAGGAGGAATAATCTAAGAATCAGAGGGGTCCCTGAAGAAGTGGAATTTATGGATAGTCAAAGGGTAGCAGAGGCGATGAGTAAAGAGACCCTAAGTCAAGGTGGGGAAAAGGAGTTCCCTGATACCACTGGCCTGGACAGAGCCCACTGGGCACAGGTGAGAAATAATCAGCCAAGGGACACTGTTATCTGCTTTAAGGGCTATACTATCAAGGAAGTGATTGCATCCAAGATACGTGACTTGCATACGTTTGACTGGCAAGGATATAAGACATCCATTTATGCAGATTTGCCGGAGGGCGCATTGCAGAGGAGGAGTGAAATGATCCAAATCAAACAGGCGCTGTGACAAGAACAAGTAAAGTATCGTCGGCTGTACCCTCTCAGCATTGTATTCTCCATGGAGAGAAACATGGAGGATAAAAACAGTGGAGGAGGCAGTCAAAGCGATGGAGGAGACTGGACTGAAAGTGAAGTCCATGGCAAACCCCACAGAACTGACCAAAAACGCAAAGATGTGAGACAGCGGAGTGGCAGCTGGTCAAGAATGGCAGTAGTCAGCTCCCCGAGGAATCGTCTGACTTCCTTGCAAAAAGTCAGTCGGTGAGCAGAGTGTGGTCTGATTTGAACTTAAGTGGACTATATACTTCAGGCTCCAATTGAGAATTGGTTCCCACAGACTATAGATGTTAAAGTGTCTTCTTAGGAATAGAAGGGCTGTGGAGGAGGGGTGTTGACCAGTGTGGATGGATGTGTGAGGGGGAGAAGAGGGAATGAGGGTAGTGAGGATAAAAGAGGATGAGGTGCAGGGGATGAGGGTTGGCAAGGGAGGGGAGGGAAGGGAAGGAGGGTAGATAGAGGGATGGATGTGGAGAGGGAGGGAGTGAGTATGGAGGGAGGGAGGAAGGGGAAACACAGGAGGGGAGGAAGGGAGGGATGGGAGCAATAGAACAGTCGACTATTCACGGTAGCCACAATAAATGCCAAAGGGCTTAAGTCTTGACGTAAATAACAGATGATTGAAAGAGGAGAAAATGAGGGCAGACATTTTATGCGTTCAGGAGACGCACCTTCAAGTGGGACAAGAGAAGTTATTACAATCCAAATGGTATCTTGGGGTAATTATGGCAGCAAAAAGAGCAGCACCACGCAGAAAGAGGAGGAGGGGGTAGCCAAAACGGTCAACGATGCAGTGAAGGGGAGATGGAAGGAAAGATCAGAAACAAAGAAGGTAGGTATGTGGGAGTGAAGGTTTGATTGGAGGGGGAGGCAGTATGGGTGGTGTGTATTTATGGCCCTAACAAAAAGCAGAGGGAATTCTATGAGTTCCTCAAAGGAATTGGGAGATACCCCTGTAATGATGGGAGGGGACTACAGCCTAAAGGTGAATCCCCGACTTTTAGATATTTAAGAATTCAGTTGGGCAATACCAGACTCATATCAGGGTGGAATTATAGCCCTCTACTGGCCATCCTATGGTGGGATTTGAAAAAATTGAAGGAGCTGCATCTTTCGTGGTTGGGGAGAATAGCAACTATAAAAATAATTTGTCATGGTCTGAGTTTCCCATGTGCAGCTGAGATAAGGGATTCTGTTAACATGTAGAGTTTCTCTATGAAGCTGCTGTAGTTCACTTTGTTCTCTTTTTCCAACTGGAGATTATTGGGGGTTCTAGAATACTTGTAATTCTGATTTTCTATAGGTAGGGCTGAATCAATTTGAGTTCTTGATGCTGGTGTCAGGATTTTGTTTTATGATGTACAATGCCTAGCAGTGGAGGGAGACAGTGGTGTTGTCATTGATGCGAGACTAAAATTTGACTAGAATTTTTGTGTATGTTGAGTTGTAAAGTGAAACATTCTACATCTGCCTTGCATCTGTTGTTGGGAGAGTTCTATTGGTCAGTCTGGGTGTGTTTCATATAAATGAATAATTATGCTCTAGCAGACTGATAGTCAAAGGCAATTAGGAGTTCGCTGTCAAGTGCATAATTATCCTAATTGTGTATTTTCAAAAAAATATAGATAATATCAGGCTGTTTAGATTGCAAATGATCAGATATTATCTGTTTACTTGTGGAGCATGTTGGGGGAGGAGCGAGGGTAGGCCAAATATTATCCATAAAGTGGCAATATTGTCACTATGGGGGTCAT
Source organism: Ichthyophis bannanicus (assembly GCA_033557465.1). Lineage (NCBI taxonomy): Eukaryota > Metazoa > Chordata > Amphibia > Gymnophiona > Ichthyophiidae > Ichthyophis > Ichthyophis bannanicus. The sequence goes on along the minus strand of CM066041.1, from coordinate 181,623,660 downwards.
TTTGAGGCAAGAATAGTGGGGATGGACGTCCCAACAGTTGTGCGGGGAAATTATACAGGGGCGGGGAAGGGGCAGCACAAGGGTGGAGAGTGGGCGGGCAGTGGGTGGTCACCAGTCCTGGATGTACAGGGCCGATTCTGATGTCAGCCCTGTATGTCCAGGGCCAGCGAAATGTCCAGGGAAGTTATTCCACCCCCAGGGTGAAGTAACGTCTCTGGACGTTTCTTTGGGTCTGCATCGGGGCGCAGAAGGGGCTGGGGTGGGGTGCGAAGTTAATTCTGCGCAACACGACCCTGGCCTTATGAGTCTGGAACGGGGGTTGGGCTGTGGGGAATTAACTTTTGTAGCAGGTGACCAGCATGGCGGCTTTTAAATGGAGCCGTTGTGCCATGGCAACATGACACAATGGCACCACGGCTCCATTAAAAAGCCCTAGCTGAGTTAGCCGGGCAGTGCCTGTACATGCAGGCCAGGACTGAATCGCAGTCCCGGTCTGCACGTACCGGCTTGTTCGCGATTCTGATCCCGTGGGGCTAGACATGCCCTGCGGGATCAGAATCGCGATCTCCTTTGTACGTCCAGGTCGGCACAGACGTACAAAGGAGATCTACGTCGGGATCGGAATTGGGCCCTATTCGTGTAAGTTACATGTTGTGATGAAGAAGCCCATACTGAACATATGGAAGTAGAAGAAAAGGGTGATTTTAACTTTAAGCAAACTGACAGTCAGGCTGCACACACGTTTCAGCGTTTGCAAGAAAGAGGCAAGCATAGGGAAACAGGAGCTAGGCTGACACACCCAAGTTCTGATGTAACTGCAAGCCTGGAACCTAATTACACACACCTGTTCAGGAAGGCAGACCCAAGGCTCAGGGAACAGGAATATAAACCCGGGCTAGGAGAAAGCAAGGGAGGAGAAGAAGGAGTTGGTGACTGGAGTCTCGCTGAGAGAGCCGGTAAGAGTGTTGATGAGAGTATTCACTGGAGAGGTGGTTGGAGAGATGGTTGGAGAGATGGTTGGAGAAGAGCTGGGAGGAGACCTTTGAGGAAACCCAGCTGCAGTTCTGGAATTGAAGCAGACAGAGCAGAAGGAGAGAAGGGACAGACTGCTGTCAGAAACCTGCCTAGAGGGAGAGAGCAGAGAGACCTTCAGACCTCATTGCCAGATAAAAAGCTTCAAGGAGCTCACAGGTGGGAACCTAGCACTAAACCCAGGAGTTTGCAGAGCTCAGTTTGGGACTGAGAACCAGAGCAGTGCTCCAGACAAGAACTCCAAACAGGGAATCAGAGAGCATTTCCCTACAGCTGGAAAAAGATAGCTGAACAAAGCCATAGAGGAATCTCCACAACCTCAGGTATTTCCAATCCTTACCATATAGAACTGTGCCCAAAGTAAGCACCAGAGGTCTTAGGGGGAAATTATCCTAAGCCGTATAACAGCTTAAAGCCAAACTCCATAGTTCCAGAGTTTGAAGAGATGCAACAGGACTTTAATGAGAGTGACTCAGCAGAAGTGCCTATGGACTGTACACTGTGTTTGGCAGATGATATAGAATCCCTTTGCTAAAGGTGTATGAGGGAGCTGAGTGTGAACAAAGGGAAAGAAGCTATTTTTCTTTGTGAGAAGCAGCTGTTATGTTTTCTATCTGTTATATGTGATATGCATTGCACGTTTAGTGAGCAAAGAGTGTGAAGCTCAATCAGTTTAAGTTCTGTAAATATCCTCGAGCAAACACCTGAAGAGTATCCTGATTTAATCTGCACTGAATCTTTTTGTTGGGGAATAAATTCTTGTCATTTTGCCTTACCACTGGTCTCACAACTATTTCCTTATCAGAGAGCAAAAGAACTACCACTCCCAGCAGGTATAGCGGGAGTAAAAGGTTTTCTCTCATCTTCTGCAAGGAGCATATAATGGCAACCCCAACTCTCTGAGCCCTAGGCGGAGGGCTGGGGCTTGACAATGTTTAGTTTAGGCTTGAAGAATATCAGACCCTGCTTAACAGATAATACAATGACAATGCCATCACCATCTGTATTTCTGCGCTGCTATCTATACGGATAGTGACACAGAATACACAGATCAAGTTTAATGGGTGGCATTTAAGAAGCCAGTGGGCTGAAAATTCACACCCCTGTTTGCGGAGCTTGCACTGTAAGATCAGACCCAAAGTGGGGGGGGAGGGGGCACAAAAGCAAAATGTTGGCTCAGGGTGCTACAATCTCTTGAGCTGGCCCTGACCAGTGGTTACAGTAGTCGACTAAGAACTAAGAAATCCTATTTCTGCTCCTCGTGACCTTGGGCAAGTCACAAAGTTCCACTGCCTCATGTAGAAACTTGGGGTTAGATTTATTCACTTATGTTAATGCCTTAAAGCACTTTATTGATAGAAATGAATTGGCCTAATTTATTAGTAAATAAGCCCCAATGAGCATAATGGGGCCTGCATTAAATAACTTGTGTTAAACAGCAATGATGGCCGTTGTAGTGTAATAATACATGCTACTATATTGGCACACGTTAGTAAATGACACCCCTGAAATCATAAGCCCTCTGGGGGCAAGGAAATACCTAATGTATCTGAGAATAATCCACCTTGGACTAAAATAAAAAAGAAAAATAATACAAGTAAGGAAGTATGAAAGTGTGCATAATAAAGGGGGTGATTGATAAATGTAGTGCCTGCAAAAGATGCCCCATTATAGCACTAGAATTCAAAAGTCTTCTTAGACCTGCCAAACAAATTCGACATGGGCAGAGCAGTGCACCGCCATCCAGCTCTGAAAGAAGCATCTCTAAAGTTTTTGGTCTCTCTCCCTCCTCATGTCCTAGTCAGAAGACAGCGTACTGTACAGCAGAATTCACGGATTCATAAGAACATGACGGGGCCACAATGTGAAAGCTTCTGACATGGCCTGCAGAAATACTAGATTGAGACCATCAACTCATTTCACAGATGCCACCTCTTCAAATCCCTATTGGCACGATCTAGGTTTGATCCAGTGAGTTGTAAGATTCTGTAATTCAATGAGGACTCCCTGATTCCAGGCAGTCCACACCCGTCAGAGGGTCGTTCACTTCCATCTCTGTAACAGAAGGCTTTTTGTTCCTCAGGGCCAGAAGACCTAAATCGATGGGTTTCCGTGTACTGCATCAACTTTCCTGTTATTTTAAGTTATGCAAATAGAAAAAGTTAACAAATGAACTATTATGAAATATTAGTGAACCAAGGAAAATCAGAATGACCGGTAGCATAGGAAGGACCAAATCTGAAAGGAACTCGTTCCTCAACATTATTGCTTCCTCTGAAAGCAGAATCTCAGGCACCAACCTGATAACATCAAAGCACAAGAGCAGCAGAAGCAACTTTTCAAAGGCAGCTCTTTTGGACAGGCAAGTTGTAAGCTTCACAAATGGGCAAACGCCTGCTAAAAAAAAAAATAGAAAGTGCTGCAATGTACGAGAAATAAAGCCAAGCAAAGGAGCAATAAGCAAATATTTTGAAAATCCTGAATAGTTCTGCTGCTTTCATCCCTTTACTCATAGGCATGTTAAGTAAAGGTTAATGCATGTTAAATATTAATATGCGTTAAGCGCCATTGCACCTATAGAAATAAAAGGGCTGTGATGGCATTTAACACACGTAAACATGCCCCTTAGCTTTCTAAAGGAGCAGATTGGTGAAGAGTTCTCTTTCCCGTGTATACATCAGGTACAATGTTGCCTTATGTTATCGTGCCTTATCCTATTTCTGGCCTCATCGCTTCCCAATGTCCACTCTGGCTCCCTCCTTACAGCTTCTATTTTTATTTCGGGCTTTACTCTACCTAACAGCAACCACTTTATTTCCTTTTCCAAGGATAAACTTTTAACAAATACCTTTCTTTCATTAATGGCCAGGGCATCTCACACAACAATCAGTGCCCCAAGTGTACCTTTTTAATGAAGAAGTATTAACTACCCGTATGATTTGATTGTATCTTTTAATGGGCCTTTATTGATATGTTGGTGGTATAGGGTGTTTGCACTGAGGACCTTTTCGCTGATCAGGGCCATCAAGTTGTATGGACTCCATGCCCATTGTTTTTTTTAGATACACTCCTTGACTTTCCTCCTCTCCATTTATATGTTGTCTTAGTGGTTAGAATGAGTTTCAAGCAGAGAATTATTCTTTTCATTTTTTGAGTTAGGCGGTGGCTAACAATAAGGTTTAGTTAACCAGATGAACTATGTGATGAGCCCACGATATGGGTTTGATTTATTATTCACTTCTGTTCAGTGATTTGCATGCGAACTCTGACCTCCTTGGGGCGGGAGTCTCAGCCATTTCAGAGATGGTTTTCTTTAGCCCCGTATCTCTCCGTTGCTGACGAAATCCTATGATATCCTGTCCTTGGAAAAGGCAAGTGTTTTTTGTTTCTTCTGAAGTTTACTGTACCAATATTACCATTCTACTGTACAATAACATGAGTTCTCAATATTTCGGTTTGGTCCCATCGGATTTACACATACCGTGAGCTAACCTTTGTTAGCGTTTTTCTTATGTGGTTTCATAAGTGAGTTGTCTTCCTCGTCCCTTCTTTTCTACTCCGTATATTATGAATGTGTACACACTGCCTGGTATATGCTCATACGTTGAGCATTTTTCTATATTCGTGTATATACGTGTGTTTCGCTCAAGCAATAGCATGTGCTGGAGTGGGTCCTCTCTCTGCTTATCCATCTGTCCATATAATAGTTTTAATTCAAAATGACAAGGCATCTATTTTTATTTATTTAACAGTTCTTTTATACCACCTTATCCTTCAGTTAAAGTGGTTTTCAATAAACATGAAACTTATATAGTATAATGATTGAAATGAAACAATAACTTAACTGTTACATTAAACAGATACAATATTATTAGCACAATGCAAACAAAGTGGAACTTATGTACATAGGAGCTATATACAGTAAAGATTGGTGGACACGGGCTATAAGAGAACAGATTGGAGGTAATCTGGAATAATGTGAGATGCAATATCAGGGTTAGAGGGTAATATATTTACAGTACTTAAGTAATGTGTCCGAAGGGCTCAGTGTAGGAGCCCATTGTATGTGTGTCCCGTAAAGCCAGTCTACAAGAATATCTCTGTACAGTCTTTATGTTGGCTTCTGAAATGGTATTATAACCCCCATTGGAGTGGAGGAGTGGCCTAGTGGTTGGGGCAAGGTACTTCAGGCCGGAAGGTCAGGGGTTCAAATCCCACTAGAGGACAGCAACCTTGGGCTGGAAGGACTGGGATTTCTAGTCCCACAGGTGCTCCTTGTGGTCTTGGGCAAGCCACTTAACCCTCCATAGCCCATATTCCCTGTAAAATAGTTATCTTCAAGTTATAATGCCCTGTTCAATGTAATTTCAGTTTGTTCAATGTAAACAGCACTGATGCAGAACAGCACGGTATATAAGAGAATGTAAATAAATAAATAAATAAAACATTGAAGAAGGCTAAAGCTTTTGGATAAACTTACATCTCAAAGCCCACAAACCCGTTCCCTTTAAAAATAATAGTAAAGGAAAAGACTGGAATAATTTATGAAGACCAAATCAACCAGCCAAAAATTCCCTGGATTAAATCAGACAGCATACTGTAGAAAGTAGAGTATACCACAGAAGGCAAGATGAATGCTTTTGAATCTAATTTGCAGTTACGAGTGGAGAACCACTTTCATTTGTACACAAAACAGTTTCAATGATGCACGTGGAAGATAGTACTTCTCCTTCTCTCTTGCCCTCTCCTTTCCCTTTACTCCTCTAACTCCCCCCTCCCCATTGTTAATGTTTAGTGTTTTTCAGAGCTGGGAGGTGAAGCAGGAACAACTGAGAATGTCTGGATTCTTTTCGGAACTCTGTCTCCCAGTTTTAAGGCTGAAGACAATACATAACATTGTTTGTCATTCAGGAAGTGTGTTCTCTGTTGCTTCTTCCTGTGGTTGATTATGAATGAGAAATAATTACTCTGTCTCTTGTAGTTTATTATTTGCCCTGCAATGTTTTCTGCTATCCAAACCCAACCAGTGTTCCAACGATAAGGGTCAATGATCGCTCCTAATGTAGTCTGTTTTATTTATTTGGAAACTTTTCTATACCACCCCTTCCAGATCAAAATAGTTATCTCCAAGTTATAATGCCCTGTCCAATGTAATTTCAGTTTGTTCAATGTAAACCGCAATGATGCAGAATAGCACGGTATATAAGAGAATGTAAATAAATAAAAGTCATGTTTGAAACTCATACCAATATTAGGAATTTGTCAGCAGTCTATACCTAGATACTGTACCCAACTATTTAAATTATCCAGAATAACTGTACATGATGCATATTGTAGGACTGTGCTTAGAAATGGACATAGGTCAATCCAAGTTTCAAGTTCTATAAGCCAGTGGTCCTCATCATGGTCTTGGAGGCACACCTAACAGAACTAATTTTTCTGCATATCCGCAATGAATATGAATGAGATATATCAGCACACATTAATGCCACATATGAATTCCACCAAAGCTGACATAATCTTTCTTGGCTGAGAGCATTGCGCTGCTAACATACATTTTTCCCTTATAAGACAGCTTGGTAATAGTACTGTCCAAGACTACTGTTAGGGTTCAAGTGATGACATTTTGAACCCAGCACCAGAAGGGGCAGGAATGAATGTGGATCACCCTTGCCTTTGAAACCCTGGACCCTGATGACCTTAGCTACACCCAGAAAGGGACCCACTGGAGGGGGTGTTCTTCCAGTGGAGGTTCTTTTGTTAGGGGAGTGTTCTGGAAAATTTTCCTTCAGTGGGCCAATCTTCTTGGGGAGAGGGGGGAGGAACAGAGGAGTTTGGGCAATGACTGCAAGGGTGTGAGGGGTCATCAAGATGTGCGCACAAGCACTGGCCCCTTTAAGATGGTGGCCAGGAGCATCGGGCCATGTGCTAGCAGCTCAATGATCCTAGTTAAGAAAAAACAAAATCAGTTTGTGAGAAAGTTTTACTACAGCTTAGTAACTCCCCCCTTAGTCTTTTAATACTAATGGACACTAGAAATTCATCCTTCTGTTTTCTTACCAACTTGATTGCTTATAACGTTATACTACAGAATGCTAAAAATCCTTCTAAAAAGATCGGCAACGTGCTTTTTGGAAAGTTTTGAACCTCAGTCAAGCATATGCAGCAGTCGACGGGATTCCCTCTCTGGAAAAGCCCAACATAGTAGCAATCTCAGGACAGAGCCATACCATGTGAGGATTCTGGTGAAGGGAGTTGTATTTGACATACGACGTAATGTAAATCTGCAGTGATGAAAATCTGTATATTTATTATCCAGGTTCTGGCCAAAGACAGTTTCTTTTTTGACAGAATACTGGCAATGAATGGATTGTTTCAGGAATGATAGCAGAACAGTTTGATTTCCCCTGCTCCCTGCAGGGCAGGAAAATGCTGGAGCCAAAATAATGTACTTTTTTTCTTAAGTCTAGTCAAAATGGATGGAAAAACTTTAGTCATGAATACAGATGGTCCGGTCTCTAGAAAGTTCTCTCTTAACTGGAGTAAGAGGCGTGAAAAAGGCTGATACAAGATGCATGTGGACTGGGGGAAGACATGATCTTTAAAGTCTGTAGATAATCTCACCACGGTGCCTTCAAGAGCTGCAACATTAAATCCTTATCTCAGAGAGGTAAGTTAATACGCACATGACCTGATGGGGAAGAGGAGGGGAAAAGCCTCTATCACAGCCCTGACTTCTACTGGAGGATGTTTCCGATTCCTCTTTGGATTCTCGCAGCCCTGGCTCCTGTGACTCAGTTCTCTCCTGCTGACAATAAGTAGAAACTCCATCTAAGTGCTGTGATATCAGCAATGGGGCATCACTGTAGGAAGATGTCAAAAGGGGGCTCCCTCCCTCCCTCCTCCTCCTACTACTATTGAGCATTTATATAGCGCGTCCTGTCATATGCAGCGCTGTGCAGACATGTAAGGGACAGTCCCTGCTCGTCAGAGCTTACAATCCTCCTATGGTACTCTTCCTTCAGGAACAATTAGGAGTGCATTTGTAATGTTGTGTTTAGGATGGGCATTCATTTCAGAGTTTGCTCATGCCTTTTTCAATAGTAGCTAAAGGTGAGTTACATTCAGGTATAGTAAGTATTTTCCTATCCCCAGAGGGCTTGCAATCTAAGTTCATACCCAAGGCAGTAGAGGGCTAAGTGACAACCAAAATCACAAGGAGCATCAGAAGGAACTGAACCCGGGCTTTCATCGTTCCCAGTTCACTGATCTAACTACTGGGCTACTCTTCCACTTATGCCTCTGTCCTTGGTGAGAGAGGGAAGTGGGTTGTAAGATGAATCAGGGTTTGGGTTTTTGAATTTGTTGATATTTTGCAGAGATGTTCAGGGTGATTTTAGCAGATTTCTAAGCGTTGAAACAGGGCCAGAAATTGGAGTGTGGTTCTAAACGCAGTACTGTGTTCAATAATATCTGCAGTGTGGAGTTAGGAGGATGTTATTGTGATATAGCATTAAGTTTGAATGCGATTATTTCACAATATTTTATGCAGTGGTTAGGTTACCACAAAATTGATTAAAAGGGAAGTTACGCTTCAAGAGGGAGGAATCTCTCATGGCAAAAACTTCCGACAAAAAATAGTGGAGTATCAGTTACTTAAATTTCACTCAAGTGGTAGGGTGTTGGTATAGATTAGAGTGAAGGGTTTGAGATTTAATTGGCACAAAGAGAACAGCAATCAGCGTCCCCAGGTCCTACCAGCCCAATGGAAGGAGCAGGGAACTGCTGGTAGAAGAAGGAAGTGGCAGAACAGAAGGGAAAGGATGGGGAGAGGAAGGAGAAAAGATGAAGACAGTGGTGGAGCAATTGGAGAAGGCAGGGTTAGGATTAGAGAAAGGGGTGGACCATAAGGAAAGGGGCAGGAGTTAGAAGAGGAACCGAGAAGACAAGGTGAGTGCATGAAGGGAGAGGGGAAGAAAGGGAGAGAGTGAAAGGCAGGAAACAGAGCATAAGGCTGGGCAGTAAGGAAAGGAGAGGAGCAAGAATGCATGGGTGGATGGAAGGGAAAGAGGAAGCATGCAAAAGAGATAGTGGGAGGGGAAAGAAGCCCACATGCACAGACATGCAGCACTGACATACGCACACATATCTCCCAACACAAACAAAGCACAAGCACATACATGCATATACACAGTCCCTGACACATGCACAAACAGATCAAAAACATACACAGACATTGCTCAACATGATCTCCTCACAAAGATAGCCCCTGATGCACCCTGCCAATGTGCACACATTCTGCCCCCACCTTACCCCCAAAACACACTACTAATACATATGCACACACACATATATACACCTTCCACCTCTCCACAAATTAACAGCTGAACTTTTCCCGTGGAAACAGATGCACACCTCATATTGCTGATTCACGGATACATACACACACACCTCACATACACCATTAGTCACTACGCACATTCTGCCCACCCAGTCACACATCGCCCGCTATGCTAGGGTGACACTTTACCATGTTTCAACAAAGTCCCCCCCACACAGACATGTCCAAGTCTGCAAAGGGAGGAAGAGAGAAACGTGCCATTATGTCAGACTCTTAAGTGTGCAATTTTCAGTTTGTTAAAATGTGCATAGCACTGCCAAAGGAATATGTATATTTTGTGGTATGCATAGCCATTTTAAAAAAGTAAAGCTAATAAAAAAAATAAAAAAATAAAAAGAGAGAGCGTGGCCCTCCCAGAGAGGGGGTCTTCATGTTTAAGTAATGTTATATGCTCAGTTTGCTACTTAGACCTTTAAGTGGCACCACTTAGACACATTTGCAGGGAGCTGATTAGGAGTCCAACCTTTTGCAATTGGAGGTAGTTTTGAACAAACAGAGAGGTAAACACAAGAGCAGAGGTAAGGCAGGATCTGGAACTACACGTATACTCCTGAATTTTCAAAAGCAAGCACAGATCTTTTCTCGAAAAAAGTATCCAAGGAAATTAGCAAGTGTACGTTTATTCAGATACATGCTCTGGGACAATTTCCAAGGTGAAAATGTCCCCACATATTTTTACTGGAAAATCCTATAAAGTCCATGGAATGAAACATGCATGTACTTCTCAACAATTTGGACAGCAATAAAATTGCAACCCCCTCCCCCAGAGGGTAAGTTTGAAAGACAAGTTCCAAGAGTAAAGCAGCAGAAATGTATCCACATAAGTTTAAAAACATAGATGATCACGAGGGTTCACCAGGCAAAGCTGTAGAGGATGAGTCAGGATGATTGAAGACCACAGCCAGGTGGGATGGCAGAAAGAAAACTATGGGAACGGGGGCCAGGTAGCGAGAAATGCACTGCCACTACCACTCAGACAAGAAATATTTGGGGGACGTGCAGTGGAAGGGCAGAGGTTTAGCACCATATGAATTGGAAGAAGTAATCATAGGATTTGCTGAATGCCTTTCCATTGGTATGAGCTTTTATATTTAAATAAATACTTTATTTTATTTTTATCTTTTATTCAATAGCACTGTTTTAAGATGTAGGCATCTCTCATACACAGCAGATAGCGCTAACATCTGCTTCAGCCTGCATTTCATGGAACTGCTGGCACTGACTACACAACAGTAGTTCTCTTATAAGTCTAAAGAATAATAGAACAATATTTTAGGATAAAAATATCACAAGTGATTGGCTCGAAAGGACTATAGAAGGGCTGAGTGTAACGCGTCAGGTTTTAAATGTTTCATTTCACCAAATGTGCTAAGATGCCTTTGAGATTCTTGGTGCCACCACACACCTTCCAAGTCTGCAATAATTATTCCTGATAAGCAAAGCTTTTCCCCTCACCTGAAACACATAAATGCTCCAGTAAACTTTCCTTTCTGCTTAGCACCGGGAAAAAGTATTTTCCATTTATTAGACACCAACAGTTTTGTTTTTCCTGAGTTACTGCTAAGTAAAGGGTTTCTAAACATCTGGACTTGCAGACCTGTTATGCTTAAACATCCTATAGGTCTGTTGTGTTTAACAGAAGGAAGAAAACGTGATCTGCCCAAAGAATGTGGATGAAATATATTTTGTCTCTATCTAATTTTAGAAAGTAAAAAATATCACATTGCATCAGTACTTTGTACATCAGACACGTGAAGATCAATTTTAGATTGGTGTAGAACTGCTGAAAGGCACCTAAAGCTAAGACACTGCTGTTCCAATAAACTGCAACCAAGGAGTTAATGATGTTAATTCTGTGTTCGTGCCCTTAGGAAAATATATTAGGGTTGTGCCACTGTGAAAGAGAAATTAGAATGATACTTGTAGTTTTGTTTAAATTTCCCATCCCAAAATCAACAGAATATGTTCTGTTTCATTTTTGCCTTTTATCCTGTACTAAGAGGTTTTAGTACACACTGAAATGGTTTTAAAACACAGATATGAAATCTACTGAACTGAAAAGAATCAAGAGCAAATACAGTGAGAAAAAAATGACTGGTTTTCTCCCCAAAAAGAGCCCTGCACACTAAAGAGCAATTTGAGGGTAATTTTAAAAGGGGACTCCTGCTTAAAAAGCATGTTTAAAAGGCACCAAAGGAGGCGCCAAGTTTTTTATTTATCTATTTACACAAATGTATATTCGGCTAATCTTAAAATCAGACTGCTGTCTCTCGTGATTCAAAGCACAATTGCTATGTAGTGCCTCCCAAGGGCAGGAACACCGGAGGACGACTGCTGTACAATTCAAACTGCTAAGCAAGAATGTTGATTTCCACAGTCAGAAACACGTACAGTTCCTGGCAGTGGAACTCGTAAGACATGTCACGGGAAGTTCAGTTAACCATGTAAATGATCCGGGAGCTCATTGGTATCTTTCAGCTAAATTTTGCAGAAACAGGTACTAATCCATGTGCCCCATGGGTGCATGGCAAAGTAATTGTTTTATTCACTGGTAATAGGCAATATACACAGCACAATAGAATCATTTTCTCTTCCTCAACTGCCCCCAGACCTTATTATAAAAAAATCTGTATTTTTTTTGATGGTTGAAATATTTCTGATATCATGCTGCCTGTTGTTTCATTCTTGCATACATTGTAAGGTGGTCGTTACCATATTTGCACAGCTCTTCAAATCAGAAAACATCTTTCATCCCAGAAAGCTCCGCACTGGATTCACAGCTGCATTTTTCATAAAGTTTATAAAGGAGTTCTTTGCTATGGGTTATTTCTTAATTACACAGATATATTTAGAGACATAGGGCCCCTTTTACAAAAGCCCACTAAGGTTTTGCAGTTAACATTCAAAATAAGTGCATGTAGAGTACAAAGCCTCTGCATTACCTGTCAAGAGTGTGACCAGTATCTTCCTGGCGGTTAATGTGCTACAGGCTACCTTAACGTCTGGCGTGCCTAGCACTACCCCCAGAGGTGGCAGGTGCATGCGCACTAATTGCCACTGAGCACTCAGCAATTGCGCTAGCAGCAATGTGATCTTCGTGCCCACACTCCACCCTCATGCTATGGTTGATTGCCATGCGATTTACCGCAGGGTCACTGTAGCTAGCTTTAGTAAAAGGGGTCCATAGTTACTGAATTAATGAGCACTAATATGCATTATTTTCCCATTAACCTGCATAAACAATTTCCAGTTCACCGTTCAGATCCGTCTGTTTATGTCTGTGTGGGCTTTTAGTTCAAAATCAGCCCTTTTAGCAGAAGAAAATGAATCCCTATAATTCTTAAAAGCTGCTTCTAAGAAATTCTTGAAAATTTATGACTGTTCCATAAGCATTAGGATCCCAGGCCAAGTCCACTTAGCAAAATTCTGAATGTGTCCAGCAGAGCAGGGGGCGAGAGATGGGTGCAGTTGGTAGACTGAGCTTACAGCTGACAAGTGTCTTTGCCAATAGCACAGCATGGTAACTGGCAAAGCCCTCCTTTTTCCATGAAGCCAGGCTGTTATACAAAATCAAGGCAGCTTTCCTGATCAGTCATTTTTTTTAAATAAAAACTCTTGCCGTGCTAGAGGAACTGATTCAGTAAGATTTACAGCACACTTAAATGCATCTGCTCGTCAAAATAACATGTAGAAATTTGCTGACGTACCAGGAACGCATCCATTCAGACTATTTCCTATAGTCTGTACTAGTCCCAGCACAAAACACAGCATATTTCAAGCAATTTCTTTAATTTTGTTATATTTTTTTGACTTTGTAGATTTTGCAAAAGCTGTTCAACTTGGCCCTAGTATACTAAATAAATAGGGAAAGTTACCTTTGGTAGAGCTGTAGGGTTATGGCCAGATCAACAGAAGATGAGTAGCTTTCTCATAAAATTAATTTTAAAAAATCTGTTAGGTTAATATTCAAACTCCACAGTCTGTGTTTTATTTTCTTTAAGCTTTGACCATGGCGTTGAAAAATGAAACTGGATATTCATTGCTGGAATCAAATATCCTCTAGTGCTGAATATCCAGTTTCAGTGCCGACCAGCAGCGATATTTAGCCACTATCCAGATGGCAAACCGCATAACATTTATTTATGTATTTATTTATTTATTTAACTGCATTTATATCCCGCTTTTCACCGGGTCAAAGCGGTGTAACATAGGGGGGGGGGATTTTTTTTTTTTTAGGGTGGGGCCATAACATCATGACAACCATTTTTGTAACTCAACTTTTTGCGGCAACTTATCCAGTTAGTGAATGAAAACCATTGCTGAATGGATCAGTGTTGGGACCGTCCTTAGACTTCCTCGGATTTTCAGCTGCAGTATCCATTAGTACCCCTGAATATCCCTCTTTGCAGGATTATCCAGTTAGTGGGTCCTGCTAACCAGATAAACTCTTTTGAATATTGGGCCCTGTATGCTTTCTGATTTTTTAACGAGTTACTTAAGTTTGAAAATGCTTCAGACTCACTAGTGAATCTGAGGGGGAATTTTCGATGTTATGTAAAATCCTTGTAAATTTAAGACATAAGAAATGCTGTACAGAGTCAGATTAATGAGCCACTCAACTCAACATCTCATCTTTGACATTGACCAATCCAAATCCACTCCATGTTGCTCATTCATTAGTTATAGGTAGACTTCTTGGAATCTGTCCACTGGAGCATTGTCCGGATCTCGACTGTTCATTTTTTGTGTTCATTCTAACCCTTTTCTATCTTTGTTACTGTTGGCTGATAAATATTAAATTATATGAATATGTAACATCTTACAATAAGAAGAAAATAGCCCAATGCAATTTGTAATGATACTTAGGAATTGTGCATGCAGTCACTACTGGGCAGATGGGTGTATGGCACAGGAAGATGAAGAAAGAGGAAGGATGAATCTAGTTACAATGAGGTGTGGAAAAATAACATGACCTCTCCAAGGTCACAAGGACTGCTGGTGTAAGGAATGGGATCTGTGCTCAAACACAGAGGTCTGTGCTTTCACTCCTAGATCTTGTACCCTTCCTGCCTGCCTGTTGTTATGACTTGGCAGAAAAACAAATACATGAAAAGGTCAAGTAAAACAGAAACCTCACACTAAGGCAGTCTAAAAGTGCAATCATGTTTAAAATAGCACCCTTTCGATGGTAGAAAGAAAATATCTACAGGGGGAAAATCAGCTGCTTGAAATTATAAATGTGTGATAATAAAATATAAGCACTGCAAGTGGCTATGCTATGTTCAGGTCTTCCAAATTCAGGAACATTTTGTTTTGATTTAATAAAGCGCCAAAATGTATGTTGCTATTTAGAAAATCAAAATAAAAGTCTCACTCCTTTATCGGACCAGATGGATTAAATGTTCATATCTGTCTTCTGAGTGGACTTTGAGGGTTTGTGGCCTATTTCTTACCCAGATTTGCTTTATATAGCAAAGAGTTCTGCCGACAAACTTGCATGAGAAAGTTTGCTATGGGGCCAGCAGGAACAGATCAGCACATCTCGTAGAGGTGCAATGATCTGGTTAGCAAAAACCAGCATGCAAAGATGCCTTTCACTACACTCTAAATTAATGAGCTGCAGAATGGCTCATTAATTCAGAATTTTAGCAAAAATTTGCATATCAAAAGGGCCATGGCATTAAAAAAAATTTGTGAAAGTGGCCAAAGCATGCAGAATGCTCACATTTTTGAAGATACAGCGACCAGAATTGCACACAATTTTCAAGGTGCCGTCACACCATGGGATGATAGACAGGCATTATAATATCCTTTGTTTTATTCTCCATTCCTTTCCTTATTTACCTTCATTATTCCAAGGAATGGAGGTAGGGTAGCAGCAGGGGGAAGGGGGGGATGATCCTGGACACAACAGTGGCAAAGGGGTTCATGAAGCAGAAATGCTGGACTACCGGGAGGGGTCAGGGCATGGAAGATGCTGGATACCTTGGTGTGTGATAGGGAAGAGAAAGATAGATGCTGAACAGGTGGGGAGCGAAAAAGAAGGGGGGAGGGGTGCTGGAGATGGTGGTGGTGGTGGAGAGGAAAGTCAGCTAAGGGGAGGTGTTGTACTGGCAGGGGTAGGGAAGAAGAGATGTTGGACTATCGGGGATACAGTGGGAGGCACATAGTTAAAGGTTAACCTAGGGTATCAGACGCCCTAGGGCTGGCTCTGGTTGCCTGCCGGTAAAGGTGTGCTCTATGGGAGGTATACATTTACTCTCCTGTGGGTGAGTTCAGGGGCAGAGGATGGGAAGTCATGATTTACGAGTATTCTCGAGTAGCTGTAAAACTACAGACACTCATTTTACCCCTGGTTTCTTCTGGGTGTGTGCTGATATTTTAGAAAGATACATAGGTGTCTATGTGCCTTTATAAATTAGCCCCAAACTAGGCACCTTGATTCCCTCTACACCAAAGCGGCCTACTATAAAATTACACATCTCTATTTAAGTGGGTTAATTTAGGACTGCTTTTTCCTGGCCTAAATCAAACCACTTAACTAAATAGCTGAATATCTCCATTATATATATAGCTAGATATACTGCCCTCGTTCTGCCTTCTGTCCCAGTACTATCCAGAACATGGAGAGGCGATTCAAAGGATTTTCACCAGACTATTCCACTGAAAATTCAAATAGCTGCTAAATATATGTCTGTTTGAATACTGGGTCCTAAAACAACCTTAAATATTAAGAAACAGATGCTATTTGATTGCCCAGCTACACCACAGTTTTCTTCCTCAGCACTGATACGTACAATTGTATGCCAAATTGCTGCTTTCCTTTCAATGGATGCAGGTCTTCACATAGGGAAAGGGAAGGGCATTTGGATTTAGCTCACATCTTTTTCACTGGTAACTCAAGGCAAGTTACATCCAGGTACAGTAGGTATTTCCCTGTCCATGGAGGGATTACAATCTAAGTTTGTACCTGAGGCACTGGGGGGGTTAAGTGACTTGCCCAAGGTCACAAGGAGTGCCAGAGGAATTTGAACCCAACTTCCTTGGGTTTCAGTCTGCATACAGACTATTAGGCTATTCCTCCACTCCTCAAAGTCAGAGCTAAAAAAGCACGTTTCTAAACAGCTAAATTGACATGGACTGCTTTCAGTTTTGCCAGTTCAGCTCCTGGAAGCATAACATTCTTTCCCGAATCCTAAAGGAAATGTTTTCTCCCTGACCTGCTGCCATATCTAAAAGCCTACACATATTTCCGACAGCAAAAATATGAAGACAGCTGCGAAGGAAACAAATTACTGGTAACCAGAGACAGTGAACAGAAAGCTTGGAGGAGCCAGAGACCATACCTGATTAGGAGTTAATACATTTTCTAATTGCACTACTAGCAAATCCACGTGGCTTGAACAAATGTCTGTCTTGTTTGACTCACAGTATAGTTCCCAGTTCAACAGAACTACTAAAAGAGGAGGGTAATGCTGCCGTCTCCTTCTTTGATGTACTGGTCCCAACTGCAACTACTAGAAATCCCATTATGTCATGAATGAAGCAGGTTGAGAGATGCCTCACATGTTTCTGTGTTGTTCTGTTTCTTTTGTAAAGGGTGAGAGGTTTATTTCATACTTTTTCATTGTTCTCTCTCTAACAATTGTGGTAAAACCTTCACAAAGATCTGTCTCTTGGCTTGGATGCAGGCTTAAACATCAGCCGTGGTTGCTTCCTACTGCTGCGCCATCAGCGAAACTGGCCACGCCCCTTAGAGTGGGTTGGAAACAGGATCTGAGAGAGAATGCAAGTTCATGCCGCACAGTTCCAGAAAAGCATCTTTTTATTTTTATTTATAAAATAACTTTATATATCCCTTTCTTGAAGGAGGCAATCAAGATGGCTAACAGCAAAATTTAAAACATAATATTAGATTACATAGTAGTATATGACGGCAGATAAAGACCAGCATGGCCCATCTAGTCTGCCCAGCAAGGCGGCAAGAGTAGGTGCACTTGCCACTCAGTGCACGTCACCTCTCCCCATGCCTTTGTTTAGGGGTGTACCCACAGCTCCGTGTAGGTCACCCCTATTTGTTCAGATATAAGAGATAGTTATGCTTATTTAAGAATTATACATAGTTTCCCCCAGTTACTTCCAAGTTGATCTCCCTGTTTATTGTAAATACAACTCAAAGTTCCTTGTGTTGTATAGTTGATGTTAAATGTAAACCGCTCTGATCTAAAATAGAGCGGTATAGAAGAACTGTTAAATAAATAAATAAAATAAATTTTGATTTTATCCTATTGCTATAAAAGGGATACACTATGTCTGTCCCATGCCATTTTGAATTCCGTCACCGTGTTTGCCCCCACCACTTCCATCGGGAGGGCATTCCAAGCATCCACCATCCTTTTCAGTGAAAAAGTATTTCCTGACATTGCCTTTCAGTTTACCCCCTTGCAGCTTCATGTTATGCCCTCTAGTTTTACAGCCTCCCCGTCTTTGGAAAAGGTTTGTTTGTCCATTAATACTCTTCAAGTATTTAAAGGTCTGAATCATATCTCCTCTATCCCTTCTCTCCTCCAGAGTGTACATATTTAGATCTCATAAGTCTTATGAGGCAGGCTCCAAATCATTTTGGTCACCTTCCTTTGAACCGCTTCCAGCCTTTTTATATCCTTTGTGAGATACGGTCTCCAAAACTGACACAATATTCCAAGTGAGGCCTCACTAGCGACTTGTACAGTGGCATTAGTACCTCTTCCTTCTGCTGGTAATTCCTCTCTGTATGCAAACCAGCATCCTTATGGCTTTTGCCACCGCCTTGTCACATTGTTTCGCCACCTTGAGATCATCAGAAACAATTACGACGAGGTCTTTCTCCTGGTCCGTGCACATCACTCTCTCGCCCCCTATCACATACAATTCCTTGGATTTCTGCTTCCCAAGTGCATGACACTGCACTTCTTCACATTAAATCTTAACTGCCAAGCATTAGACCATTGTTCCAGCTTTTGTAGATCTTTCCTCATGTTCTCCACTCACTAAGGGGAGTCCACTCTGTTGCAAATTTTGGTGTCATCTGCAAAAAGACAGACTTTTCCATTCAGCCCTTAGGCAATATCATTAACGATATATTGAACAGTACCGGTCCCAAAACCGAACCCTGGGGCACACCGCTAATCACCTTCCTTTCATCCGCGTGGGTTCCGTTTACCATCATCCGCTTTTGTCTGTCAGTCAACCAATTTCTGATCCAGTTCACCATCTTGGGACCCATCCCCAAGCTGTTGAGTTTCTTGATAAGCCTCCTATGAGGAACAGTATCAAAGGCTTTGCTGAAATCTAGGTAGATCACATCCATCGCATGCCCTTGATCTAGTTCTCTGGTCACCCAGTCAAAGAACTCAATCAGATTTGTATGGCAAGATTGTCCTTTGGTAAAACCATGTTGCCTTGGATCATGCAACCTGTTGGTTGAGGAAATCCACTATTCACTCTTTCAGGAGCTCCTCCATTACTTTTCCCGACACAGAGGTAAAGCTTACTGGCCTGTAGTTTGTCACTTCTTCCCTATTACCACTTTTGTGGAGAGGTACCACATCAGCCCTTCTCCAGTCCTGTGGAAATTCTCCTGTCTCCAAGGATCTATTAAAAACATCTTTTAAAGGCCCTGCAAGAACTTCTCTGAGCTCTTTCAGTATCCTGGGGTGTATCCCATCTGGTCCTATAGACTTGTCCATTATCTTTTGTGAATGGTGTGGTATCTACTCCTTTCCCATTTGTATATTTGTCAATCACAGGTGGTCCTTCTCCAGGATTTTCTCTAGTGAAAACAGAGCAGAAGTATTCATTTAGCATTGTCGCTTTTTCAATGTCACTTTCCATGAATCCGTTCCCAGCACTTTTGAGTCCTGCAATTCCACCTCAGATTTTTCTCCTCTCCCGAATATACCTGAAAAAAGTCTTGTCACCACACTTCACATCTTTAGCCATCTTTTCGTCTGCCTTTGATTTTGCTATCCTTATTTCTATGAAAATAAGAACAAATTTAAATTATATCCCTATAATTCTGAAATATATCCATTCTTACTATAAGGTCCCCCAAGATCCCACCAGCCTTTGCTTAAAGAAACAAATATAATTTTAATCTATGCTTAAACATCAGTAATGAAATACTGTCATGTAAGTTCTCCCTCTGTGCAAGAGACAGAGAAGTCCCCAGAGCTTGTAAGGTATTTGCGGGAGGAAGATTTTCATTGTCTGCATCAGCAGCATGCATTAAGCTCAGTTTGGTCTAGAATGTGGTAGATGAAATTTAATGCTAAAAAATGCAGGGTCATGCACTTGGCCTGCAAAAATCCAAAGAAGCAGTACAGTGTGGGGGTGAGGTCTTCTTTCCACAAAAGAAGTGCGGGACCTGGGTGTAATTATGTCTGACGATCTTAAAGTAACTAAACAGGTAGAAAAGATGACTGTGAAAGCCAGACAAATGTTTGGGTGTATATGGAGAGGAATGGCCAGCAGAAAAAAAGGAGGTGATAATGCCTCTGTATAAGTCTCTGGTGCAACCTCATTTGGAGTATTGTGTGCAATTCTGGAGACCGCACCTTCAAAAGGATATAAGCATGGTGGAGTCTATGCAGAGGGTGGCTACTAAAATGGTTAGAGGTCTTCGTTACAAATCATATAAAGACAGACTTAAAGATCTAAATATGTATACTTTAGAGGAAAGGTGGAATAGGGGTGATATGATAGAGACTTTTAAATACCTCTGTGGCATAAATGCATAGGAGGGTCTCTTTCAATTGAAGGCAAGCTCTGCCATTGTGGGACATAGGATGAAAGTGAAAGGGGATAGATTCAGGAGTAATATGCAGAAATATTTTTTTACAGAGTGGTAGATGCGTGGAATAGTCTCCCAGTGGAAGTGGTGGAAACTAGGACAGTATCTGAATTCAAAAAAGCATGGGACAAAAATAGAGGATCTCTAAAGGCAAAAAGGGGACTATTGTAGTTGATATGGAAGGGCAGACTGTCGTTTTTTTCTGCCATCAGGTTTCCATGTTGATCAGCCGGCCCGTGCACATATTCAGAGTGAGAGCCGCACATGGGTGCGTGCACGGACCATAGAGTGAAGCGGAGAAACCCGCCTCCGCTAATATTATGGATACAGATAAGTGCTGAAATAATTTTGGACATC
The DNA here is from genome assembly GCA_033557465.1 of Ichthyophis bannanicus. NCBI lineage: Eukaryota > Metazoa > Chordata > Amphibia > Gymnophiona > Ichthyophiidae > Ichthyophis > Ichthyophis bannanicus. Next base: position 181,603,039 of record CM066041.1, on the reverse strand, counting down.
CCTGTGCTAACCGTATTCTGGACAGTTGCACATTGCCCAGCCCACGTTCTGTGAGACGCACTACGCCCCAGCCCTGGTTGTCCTCAACTACTTACTATCTACACTCCTGTGCCCGTTCAGCTGAGTGTATTTGACTCAAATCTCACTTCCTTTCTGACTTTCTTCACTTTAAATTCATGCTTACCTTCTTCCAGTCAGCCTTAGCACTTGCCAAGCAAAACTACTATATCCATCTAATTCTCTTGCCACTGACCACCACCGTCTTTTCTCTACTCTTAACTCCCTCCTCAAGGCGTCTCCCTTCTGACCCTTCTTTCTCTTTCTGCTCATACCCTAGCTGACTTTTTCCATAACAAAATCCAGAAGATTACTCTCCAGTTCCCCACTAGAACAACTTTATCCCCTCTTTCCCCACCTCAATACCAACTTTTTCCATCAATCTCTATTACCCATTCATCCTTTTCCATGATCTCTGAAGATGAAATCTCTCATCTTCTTTCTTCCTCCAAACTTACTACTTGCTCTTCTGAGCCTATCCACACCCATCTCCTTAACTCCATTTCCTCCTGTCTCAACATCTTGCTCTTCACTGCTACTGTCCCTGCAGCCCTCAAGCATGCTATGGTCACACCCCTGCTCAAGAAACCTTCTCTTGATCCTAACTCTCCTTCTAATTATCATCCCATCTCCCTTCATTTCCAAACTTCTTGAGCGCACAGTCCTCCACCGTTGTCTTGAATTTCTTTCCTCTCAAGCTCTTCTGGATCCTTTTCAGTCTGGCTTTTGCCCCTTACATTCTACTGAAACGACACTTGCCAAAGTCTCCAGTGATTTATTTCTGGCTAAATCGAAGGGGCTCTGCTCTCATTCTCCTTCTTGACCTTTCTGTTTTTGATACTGTTGACCACCACCTTCTCCTTGACACATTATCCTCACTTGGTTTTAAGGGCTCTGTGCTGTCCTGGTTCTCTTCTTATCTCTCCCATTGTTTTTTCAGTGTTTATTCTGGTGGTTCCTCCTCTACTGCTATTCTATTGTTGGTGTACCCCAGGGATCTGTTCTTGGCCCTCTTCTTTTCTCTCTCTACACCCAGTCCCTTAGTGCTCTCCTCTCCTCCCAAGGATTTCAGTATCATTTTTATGCTGACAATTCTCAGGTCTAGCTTTCTACAACCGATATTTCTCCGACACTCCAGGCCCGTAATCCTGTCTCTCTGACACTGCCACCTGGATGTCTCACCACCATTTGAAACTATACTTGAACAAAACTGAACTTCTTATTTTTCCCCATAAAACCTCTCTCTCCCCTTCCTCCTTTCTCTATCTCTGTTAATAACACTCTTCTACTTCCTGTTTCCTCAGCCTGTAACCTTGGTGTCATCTTTGACTCCTCACTCTCCTTCTCCTCACATATCCAACAGATAGTGTTATAGAGAAAGAAATGACAGGTTTTAGCTAACAAAATTTTCCCCTTCATCTCTGAACACACTACTAGCACACTTGTCCACTCTCTAATTACTTTCCATCTTGACTACTGCAACCTCCTTGCTGACCTCCCTCTCAGTCATCTCTCTCCTCTTCAATCTATTCAGAACTCTGCTGCACGACTAGCCTCACCAGCCTCAGTATACTCATATAACCCCTCTCCTCAGATCACTTCATTGGCTTCCCTTCCGTATCCAATTCAAACTCTTCCTTCTGACCTTTAAATGCATTCATTCTTCTGCTCCTCACTACCTTTCCTCTCTCCTCTCCCCCCACACTACTCCTCATGAACTCCGCTCTTCTACCAGCTTGCTCTTCTCGTTGCCCTTTTCTTCCACTGCTAACTCCAGACTTTTACCTTGCTGCTCCTTATGCCTGGAACAAACTTCCTGAATCTGTATGTCAGGCTTCATCTCTGCCCCTTTTCAAATCTATGCTAAAGGCTCACCTCTATGATGCTGCTTTTGGATCCCGATTTCTTGTTCCCTTGTGTCTCCTTACCCTTCCCTATTCTATTCTTCTTATCTTTTGTCTTGTCTGTCTGGATTAGATTGTAAGCTCTGACAAGTAGGAACTGTCTCTGTGTTTGTACAGCACTGTGTATGCCTTTTAGCGCTTTGTAAATGTTTACTAGTAATTGTAGTTTCTGATCGTGCCCATCTAAGTGATATACCCGTGGATGCCTCTGATGGCCACACCTCCTCAGTTAAAACATGCATCTCCTAGGCAGCTATCCTCACTAACAGTAGTTTGCTGATGCAAACTAGACAAATACTAATGATCAATGAATGCTGATGCAAATTAGACTATATACTAGTCTTTTTCATGCCTAGAAAAGTGTTAAATAATCTCAGTGCATTCTAATATATTATAAAAGAAAGCAAATATTAACATGTTTGTCATGAGATACCTTGCATCAAAAAGTACTTGGCAGTATAACAATGCTTCAGTTATTCTTGCATTGGTCATCTTTAAAAACACTATTTAAAATGCTAAGTATGGACCCTTACTAAGTTCACAAAAACTTAAACTAACTAATATTGCTGAGCTATAAAAGTATGTTCTTTTAATGACTATGGCCTTCTGGCTATGGCATCTGTTTCCCACATATCTGGGTACTAGTATTTCTCACAGTAGTTCCCTGCATGTGGCTACACCTCTCTCATACAATGTTCATTCTCTGTCTTGGTTTATTTCGGTCTGTATACATCCACTATCTGTGGGACAACCCTGTCTGCCTTCCCACAGTCTGCTCTGTGGCAATGCTCCCTTGGTCAGGCATGTGTGGGCATGGGAGGGGGAATCCCTGTGCCATTATACCAAGTAGCCAGCCTCCAGATATATCACCACTCTCGCAGCTTGTATAGATCCTGGACTGGGTAAGGATGTAGGTCTCTTGGCACAATCTGGGGATGTTGACACAACATCAGTCATGTCTCCCAGTGCCTGGCACAGCTGATGTTTGGCTGCCCTATCACACTAACACCTGGTGACACTGCAGTCATCAGTAAGGTCCAGGTTCTGGTCAGGCATTCATGTCCTCCCTCAATTGTAGATCAACACACCAGATCCACCCGTGCAACTCCCAACCACACTCACACACACTCTCACTTGCAAGGCTGAATTGTAGAACACAGCAGAAAATTTTCTAAGCATTGGCCTTATTCCACATCTCCAGCAGGAATAACAAGCACATCTGCAAGGAAGTAAAAAAAACCCAAAAAAAACCCTCACAAGGGCCTTTCCGAAATACATTATACATGTCTCTGCGACCAATCACGCCCACCGGCTGCAGGCAAGCACCATGGAGTGGAATATGCCCATAGATGTTTTCATGAGATACACATCTCCCGCACACATGCAAAAGGCCTATGCGGATTCTGGAATGATCCCATATGTGGTTGAAATTCAGTGGGATTTGGAGCAAGCTGGGCACATACTGAATACTTACAAAGACAAGGATCATAATGAGGGTTATTTTATACCAAGGCACTTAGACTTAAAATAGGCATATTATAAGCTATTTGATAAAAGGCAAGTAGATGCCTACTTGACTTTATTTATTTATTTACATTCTCTTATATACCGTGCTATTCTGCATCAGTGCGGTTTACATTGAACAAACTGAAATTACATTGAACAGGGCATTATAACTTGGAGATAAGAAGTAATTAGATCTTACCTGCTAATTATTGTTCCTGAAGGAACGACAGTCCAGTCCCTTACTTCTGGGTTGCGTAACCCTTCCAGCAGCTTGGAGGCTGAGCCCAACCTTTTTGGGGCTGGAGCGGTATAAATACCACTGTAACCACCCACAGACCCCAGTAGACGAATGACAAAGCAGACTTAATGAACTTTCAATAGTAACTTGAACCACATCACACAGCACAGGAATATTTAACCAATTAAGGACTCTTTTTTTTTTTTTTTTGTTTTAGGATTAGGAGAAGGAGGGGAGTGAGGCCAACAGCCGGAGGTGGTTTACTTGCGACCGACCGAGTCAACCTTCAACTGCCCTCCTGTGCCCATAGCAGACCCCACGCTCGGTCCGCAGCTCCGCCCTTGGCTAATAGGCCGAACCGGCTAACGAAATCCGGGTGGGATCAGGGACTGGACTGTCGTTCCTTCAGGAACAATAATTAGCAGGTAAGATCTAATTACTTCTTCCTTATCGTCACTCCAGTCCAGTCCCTTACTTCTGGGATGTACCAGAGCAGTTCAATCCTGGGTGGGATTCGTCATGCCGGACTGCAGAACCGCAAAACCAAACCGAGCGTCCGCTGAACTCTGAACATCCAGCCTGTAGTGCTTGGTGAAGGTATGTAGGGAGGACCAAGTCGCCGCCCTACAGATATCCAGAGGAGGAACTAGACTGAATTCTGCCCAGGAGGTAGCTTGTGCACGAGTCGAGTGTGCACGCAGTCCCACTGGGACCTGCTTCCCTTTCAGGATATAGGCGGAAGCAATTGCTTCTCTGATCCACCTGGAGATGGAGGCCTTGGCCGCCGCCTCCCCCTTGTGTGGACCTCCGAACTGAATGAATAGCCGGTCGGACTTCCGGAAGGGAGCTGTGCGAGAAAGATAACGCTTCAAGGCCCTCTGGACGTCTAGGAGGCGAAGCTTGCTGTATCTACCTTCATGCCTGTCGGCCGGAAGGCCGGGAGAGTAACTGTCTGGTTCACATGGAAGGGAGAGATAACCTTGGGCAAAAAGGAAGGAACCGTGCGCAGGACTACCTTGTCATTGAGAAAGGCTAGAAAGGGGGGCTGAGCGGACAGCGCTTGGAGTTCCGAGACCCGCCTGGCCGAGCAAATAGCGACCAGAAAAACCGTCTTCGGGGTTAGATCCTTTAAGGAGGCCCTCTTTACTGGCTCAAAGGGTTCCCCGATCAAGGCATTTAGCACGAGGTTGAGATCCCAAGGGGGGATGATCACCCTCCGTTGAGGGCGCAAACGTCTAACCGCTCTTAGGAACCTGGCCACATCCGCGTGGGCCCCGAGGGACTTACCGCGGACCTTACCTCTATAGCACGCGATTGCGGCCAGCTGGACCCGTAAGGAGCTGTGCGCTAGACCCTTGTCAAACCCTGCTTGCAAGAATTCTAGGACCTCCAGAACCGAGGCCAAAAGGGGTTTCCTTCGGTGTTCGGCACACCACGCTTCGAAGATGCGCCAAACTCTTACATAGGAGAGACAGGTGGAGCACTTCTTAGCCTTCAACAGTGTCGAGATTACCGCTCCTGAGTACCCTCGCTTCAGGAGCCTCGCCCTTTCAATAGCCATGCCGTAAGCGAGAATCGATCCACGTGAGGCATCCGGACCGGGCCTTGTCTCAGAAGGTCCCTTCTGCAGGGGAGCCACCAAGGTTGGTCGGCGAGCAACCTCACCAGATCCGCATACCAGGGGCGGCGAGGCCAATCCGGGGCTATGAGAATTATGAAACCCTGGTGAGTCTCCACTCGCTGGAGAACTTTTCCGATAAGGGCCCAAGGGGGGAACACAGAGCAGACCTTCCGAAGGCCATTTCTGGGACAGGGCATCCAGGCCTTCGGACATTCTTTCCTTCCGTCGACTGAAGAACCGATCCACCTTGGCGGACGAGAACCGTGCCATGAGATGCATGACTGGGAGCCCCCAACGGGCAACTATTTGATCGAAAACCTCCTGCTCCAGTTCCCACTCCCCGTGGTCTATCTTGCACCTGCTGAGGTAATCGGCCGTGACGTTGTCCAAGCCGGCCACGTGCTGAGCTGAAAGTGCTTCCAATCGAATCTCCGCCCATTGGAAAAGAGCGTCCGCCTCCTTCTCCAAGGCGGGACTGCTGGTGCCGCCCTGGTGGTTGATGTAAGCCACCGCGGTGACATTGTCGGAGAGCACGCGAACTGCTCTTCGTTGCACTAAGGACTCGAGAGACTTGAGCGCTAGGACAACGGCCCTCAATTCCAGTCTGTTGATGGGCCAGAGAGACTCCAACGGTGTCCAGCGACCCTGGACGAACTGGTCTTCGCAATGAGCCCCCAAACCCGCCAGACTGGCATCCGTCGTCAACAGCAACCACTGGTGGGGCTCGAGGGGCATCCCGCGACCCAGATTTCTCGGGCACCGCCACCAGAAGAGGGCCCGTTTGGTCCGCGGGGCGCAGGGTAACTGCATGGACAATGGATGGTGCTGAGGAGACCATCGACGCAATAGAGCCTGCTGTAACGGTCGCATGTGAGCCCTGGCCAATGGCACTACTTCTATCGCCGCCGCCATGGTTCCCAGCAGCTGAAGATAATGCCACGCTGAGGGGATTCGTCTGTTCAGAAACTGCATGACTAGTAGCCTTAGGTCCCTTGACCTCGTAGGGGACAGGAATACTCTGCCTCTGCTGGTGACGAACCTTGCTCCGAGGTACTCGAGGTCCTGGGAGGGAGTCATCCTGCTTTTTGCTCGATTGATGACCCACCCCAGCTCTTCTAGAACTTGAACCACTCTGACAGTAGCCGAGCGACTTTCCTCTTCTGACTTTGCCCTTATCAGCCAATCGCCCAGGTAAGGGTGCACTAGTATTCCCTCTTTCCGTAGGGCCGCCGCCACAACCACCATCACCTTGGTGAAAGTCCTTGGGGCCGTCGCTAGGCCGAAGGGCAGAGCCTGGAATTGGAAGTGACCTCTTGGCACTGCGAATCTGAGGAACTGTTGGTGGGACTTCCTGACCGGGATGTGCAAGTAGGCTTCTGTCAAATCGAGAGATGTTAGGAACTCTCCGCCCCTCACGGCTGCTATGACTGACCGTAGGGTTTCCATCCGAAAGTGTGGTACCCTGCTTTAGATCCAGGATCGGGCGATAAGACCTTTCTTTCTTTGGTACCACAAAGTAAATCGAGTACCGACCCGTACCGCACTGATCTGGAGGTACTGGGACTACGGCCCCGAGTGCTATTAGTCGGGCGAGCGTTACCTCCACCGCCGTCCTCTTCACTGAGGAGCCGCAGGGAGACTGAACAAAGGCTGGAAGTATTTGCTTTGCAAATTCGAGAGCATAGCCCTCTCTGATCACCTCTAGGACCCATTGGTCGGACGTGACCCGGGTCCAGGCTGGGAGAAACTGCCGTAGACGTCCGCCCACCGGCAGCCCGACCCCTTGGACCCCCGTCCTCTCATTGTTGTTTTCTAGGACCCGAGGAGGGAGCCGAGGTACCAAAACCTCGACCTGCTCCTCGAAACCCTCTAAAACCTTGTCCCCTTGAAGGAAACGGCCCCTGGGGAAGGAGTTTGACCTGGCTGGGCGAAACCTCCGAGAGTCCCTAGGTTGGTTACGCACTGGGGCTAGGGAGCGCCCTTGCTTAGGTCTGTCTTCCGGAAGTCTGCCTCCCTTAGACTCGCCAAGGTCCTTCACCAGCTTCTCTAAATCTTCACCAAATAACAGCTTCCCCTTAAAGGGAAGTCGACTCAGGCGAGCCTTCGAGGATGCATCGGCTGCCCAAGTCCGTAGCCACAAATAACGCCTAGCTGCCACCACCGAGGCCATATTCTTGGCTAGGCTTCTGATGAGGTCATACTGACTATCCGCCAGGTAGGCTGCCCCGAATTCCAATCTAGCAGCGTTGGCCTGCCTCTCGTCTGCGGAACTCTCCGCTGACTGGAGCTGTTGTGACCACCTTAAACAGGCCCGCGCCACCCAAGCTCCGGAAATGGAGGCCTGCAAGGCGAGGGCGCTTACGTCAAATGCCTGCTTCAGAAGCGCGTCCAATTTTCTGTCTTGAGAATCTCTCAGAGCCGTGCTGCCCTCGACTGGGATCGTGGTCTTCTTAGTAACTGCTGATACCGCTGCATCCACCCTGGGGGACCTCAGCAGTTCTTTGTCTGCCTCCGGAAGAGGATATAGGCGAGTCATGGATCGGACCCCCCTTAAACTTGACTCTGGTTGATCCCATTCTTCCTGGATCATCTGACGTACCACCCTGTGGACAGGAAAAACCTTCTGCGATCTCCTGAAGGCCTGGATTAACGGATCCTCTAACGCCTCCTCCTCCGCTGGCGTGTCTGAGGCTACATTGAGCGCTTTCAGCGACTCATTGATTAAAGCCGGGAGCTCCTCCCGACGAAAGACTCTAATTATCCGTGATTGTTCTTCTTCTGGGATCTCCCCTTCTTCAAGCTCCTCCTCATCCTCGTCCAAATCTTTGTCCGAGTTCTCCTCCTCCGGGGTCCCCTGCGAGAGGGACGCGAGGGGTTCCTCGCAACTCACTCGAGGGCGCTTAGGTAGGATCTCGGAATCCGAGTTGCTTGCTCTCCTGGTTTCGGCCAACTTGTCTTCCGCCGACGGACCAGTCTCCCCTGTTCCAAAGCCCTGCTTACGCAAGCAATAGGCCTTGTGAAGCAGGAGGATGAAGTCAGGGGAGAAAAAATCCCCGACCCCCCCATCCCCAGCGGGTAGGGGGGGCATGGGCAGAGGAGGAGTGGGTAGGTCCAAGGAAGTAGGAGGAGGAAACTGGGACCCCCCCTAGGGGATCTCCGGATCCCTGAGAAGACTGTGTCATAGTCAAGCTAATCTCTTGCTCCACGGAGGCAGCCACTGCAGCACAGCCCCTGCAGATCCCTGCCTCTGAAGAAGTACCTCTGCGAACACCACAGGATGGGCACCTGGGCTTGGCCGCCATGTTCTGGATAGAGGCTACTGCGGCCCTTCCTGCTCCGGGCTGGGGCAATTGTCCTAACCAAGTACAGGCAGGAGAGCTCAAGTACAGCTTAAAAAATAAGACAGGAAACAGTCTGCACAGACCAAGAGACTACCCCTTTAAGAATTAAATAATGAAATTAAATAATAAAATTAAAATAAGCTAACATTAAACGAAAAATTTAAAGAAAAGCAGAGGAATTACAAAATAAATTCCAATCCCTTAATTCAATGCCCCAGTACTTGCGGTTTGTGGATTCATTCTGTAGAAAACTGCTGTGCCCGACTCAGCGATTCCTGGCCGTTGGCTCTACACGTGGTAGGCCTCACCACGTGGAGCCTGAACGGCGGTTCGCGAGTCTTCCTTCTGACCGGCTTAAGCCCCGTTGGCAGGATGGAGCTGGAAACCGTGTTTCACCCCGATCTGAAGGAACCGCCGCTTTAAATTGCTCCCCCGCTGCTTTTTCTCCGTGCGTCTGGAGCCCCGGAGCTCACCTCTGCATCCGGGACTTTGCCGGCGGTGAATACTTGCATCGCGGCGTTGCCTCAAGCGCTCAGCCACCAGAAGGGCTTCGGCGCGAGGCGAGGCAGGGCAGGGCTGCGGTGAAATTGAGCAGGAGCCCTCCGAATCGGCAGCAGAGGAGGTCTGAAGGTTTTCCTCGATGCTGCATACAGCACACCACCTCCGATCTCAGGCCCGGCCAGAGAGGGGGGGGGGGGGGGGGGGGAGCAGGGAGAAAATTAAAGGTACAGATGCAGAAAGGAAAACAAAAGGTAAATAAAGGTAAATAAAGTAGATCAAGTAAATAATAATACAAAAGAAATTTAAACTAAAGGAAGACTCCAGTAAGCCCTAGGCTTACGGAACCCTCCAGCTGCTTGGAGGCTGAGAATACTGGGGTCTGTGGGTGGTTACAGTGGTATTTATACCGCTCCAGCCCCAAAAAGGTTGGGCTCAGCCTCCAAGCTGCTGGAAGGGTTACGCAACCCAGAAGTAAGGGACTGGACTGGAGTGACGATAAGGAACTATTTTACAGGGAACATGGGCTATGGAGGGTTAAGTGGCTTGCCCAAGACTACAAGGAGCACCTGTGGGACTAGAAACCCCAGTCCTTCTGGCCCAAGGTTGCTGTCCTCTACTGGGATTTGAACCCCTGACCTTCTGGCCTGAAGTACCTTGCCCCAACCACTAGGCCACTCCTCCACTCCACTCCATTTACGCTAGTATTTCTAAAATACTAGCGTAAATGACAACTTGTGCCTTAAATTCAAGAGTGGACATTTATTCCTGTTTTATAGCAGATGTAAATGTACGCTTTCTAAGTACGCAAATACATGTGTAAATTAAGGTATTTTTATAACCAACAAGTGTCCTAGTAAACTCCACCCATGCTCTGCCCGGTATACGAATACTGCTGAAGTATGACAAGCATATACTTTAACGCTGGCCGATATTTTATATGCGTGTCAGTGGTGAGAGTTCTAGTGGGAGGCCCCCCAAGCAAAACCTTTGCTGAGGGCCACCCTGCATCAATTCACCCCCCACCCCAGCAGTGACGGGGGCACCATGTCCCCCTACTATCAACTTCCTCCCTTGCTC